>OW119932.1:39261325-40701274 GCA_933210815.1 Meta bourneti
ATGGAAGAGAAGTGAATTTGTATATGTGATTATCTTAGTTCATTCTATAAGAACCTGGAAATTGTGTGCGAAGTTTTTTTGCTATAGTGTCTTAGTATAAGAATATTTGGCCTTGGAAGAAGGATCCTTCACTCTTCACTTCTGCATGCGTGGGCATTTATTTTGGTTTTTCACATGGCACTCCTTAAAAATCAGTTCTCGTGTCCAATCCTGTAACAACGCAAATACGCATCGACCTGTCATCGTCGAACGAAAAACAGTAGTTTCAGGAAACTACTTAACATCCATAAGTCAGATATCATTGTCCTTTGTTTGTGAACTTGGAGAATTCACCTGCAGATAGTTTCTGTTTTTCACCAGTCAAGATATTCCTAAAGACTAGAATGCAATTAAACTAAACTAGAACGAGATTTGGAAAAAGATCGATATTCTGATTTGAAGATGCATATACGTGTATACAACGGTGAGAAACCTTATAAATGTGGTACCTGTTTAAAAATGTTTTCACAAAATGGTTCTTTGAATCTACATATGCATGTACACACCGGTGAGAAACCTTATAAATGTGGTACCTGTGGAAAATATTTTTCACAAACAGCGAATATGAAGCAGCATATGCATCTACACACTGGTCAGAAACTTTATAGATGTGATACCTGTCAACGGGCATTTTCAAAGAACTGTTATTTGAAGAAGCATACGCGTGAACACATTGGTTGGAAGGGTTGAAATTGTTTGGAAGGGTTGAAACATAATAAACAGATTCATAAATGTACAAACAGATTAATTACCAGGAATTCATATAGTAGAACATCGTGCAGAGAAAGGATTTGGGCGAAAACATTCGAGGTATGCCATTAAAAAGTATTAGACTTTTTGTGAAGCTTTTCACAGTCTTCACAGGAAAAATGACTTTTCAGACAGAAAGTGATACTTTTTCCAGATTTCATAACCAAACACTCCACATGATTAATGTATGCGATAATCGTATCAGGTCCATGATTAGATAATTGCGCGAATTCAAATATTCGTTAGTAACTACAACATTGATAGATCAAGTATTTGAAAAAGCTAACAATTTTCAAAATCATGCTTGAAAAGTTTTATTTTAATCATCCTTTGTTATTCATCAGCTCACACTTACTATATTAGTATATGGATGTGCATATTTATATGGTGTATTATTTCTGTACTGCATACCTTTATTGTCTATTATATATTTAACTAGCTGAATTACCCGCCGTTGCTCGGTTTGAAATGTTTAAATGTTTCTTGAAAAGTGCATTAAAATAATCATTTTTCTTTCACAGAAAAATGCAATCATTTAAGTTCTACGGAAAATAATTTTTAACTTTTTCATAGTTTCTACACTATACTTCGGACGCAAATATATACATTTAATTCCTGAAGATATTGCAATATGTAAAAGATTAAGACATAAATACAAACAGAAGCGAAACTCCGACGAAAACATGCGTTCTACAAAGTTTTATAATAAAGTAAACATTAATTCTGGTGCTGCCAGATACCGAGTAGCAAAATTATGCTTTTATGATCAATGAGTTTTTCGTTTGTGCTTTTCGGAATAACGGTGCTTGGGTTAAAAATAAATGTAATCGGTGTAGACAAATTAAACTGAATAGATAAAATTTTTTCAAAAAGCAGAAGGTCGATTTTATAGAATTATTCAGAAAGAAAATCACTGCTTTCAACCGAGGATTCACATGCATCTATTCCGTACATTTTAAAATAAGTTACACGCCTTACCTAAAAAACCTTATGAAACAGAATTCTACAAATCATTACGTATTCAATAAATTATTTAAGGAAAGTTGGTCGATATATACATCAACTTACAAACATAAATATTTTAAAATATTCTTTCTTCATCAATAAAATATCTATAATTTATTTACATCATGGGAAGAACTAAAAAGTCAGTTAAAACATAAATACTGTAATTTAATTTGTTTCGGAAAATATTGTTTTTCGATCAACACTGGTAAAGCAACCATAGCTGCCTAAAGCAATCCATCTATGCTCAATGTTATTTCTATGGCGATTTCGAATAGTTTTTAGTCCCCCAGGACCAATAGAACGGGGGTTAAGAGTTATCCTATGCTGACCGCAGTGTTCTAAAGTATAAGTGTACCAAATTTGGTGTGGATTGGTCAAACGGTGTAGATTTGTATTGAAAATATACACACACATCCTATTATATATATATATAGATTATACTCTGACATCGTTTTACTTACCCCATGTTCTTTTCTAGTTTAACATACTATTAAATGTAAATTCAATACAGGAAACCATTTTAATTCGTTTTAAATTTAACTTGTCAAATTTTAAGGGTTCAATAACGATATACTCTTGAAATAATATTGTTTTTATGAAAATATGAATACTTGTCTGGTTTACGTTACCAAAACAAAAGGTAAATTTATTTCAATTTTTAATTTCTTGTGAGAAAGTTTGATTTAAATCCTGAAACTACGATCATTGTATATAGTGCTATTTTACAAGAATGTTAGTTGATATCAGCTCATTGTTCTTTAGTAAATTTTTAGTCTAGTAATGAAATTGATATCAGTTCATTATATTTTTAGAGATTGCTATACATGTATCGCGCGAACTTAAATCCTTTGTTGAAAGTCGGATTATGCTTTAAAGTAAGTTTTTGAACTATTTATTGTCAATAAGTCCAATTTAATATCCTCTATATTGTGGGAATAAATGTTTAGATTTAGTTAAAACATTTCAATTTAAAAAATTAATTTCAATTATGCAATACTTTGTCCTGAATTTAAAGTACAAATTTTAAGGCATGAATATGTATTAAAATTAAATTTTAGATAAATCTGGTTTTAATATTTTATCTCGAAAATTGTCATTTTTAATATTTTTTCTAGAACAAAAATTGGTTTTAATTGTTTAGTAAATATATATAGGGATTTGAAAATAAATTGTTACAATTTCTGTCGTCTTTGTGTTTTGTTTTCCCAAATCCAGATTTATTATTCCACATAAATTATAATTTAAAAATTTTTGAAATCGTATATTGCAATATATGCATGTGAATGTAATGAATCGCGAATCTTACAAAAATTGCCACTTTGTTCAGGTTCACTATTCAGATACTTGCATCCAAGTCTAATTTCTTCTCACTATGGTTATGGTTGAACATTGCACAGTAGACCAAAGAAGTCTTTGAATGTGTCATTAGGTTTACAAACACATGATTTCTGTACTTATAATACGACTGAAAATTGTACTTATATATTATTCAGAATTGTCATTTTTAATGAAATAAGTTTAACTTATTCCAAAAGACAGCAATGTATGTGAAGGTCATGAGCAGTACAAAATAATATATATAAAAGAAATTGAAACAGGTTAGAACAGATTTTTATACTACGCATAAAGTTCCTTAAAAATGCATCTAGATTAACATGGAATGAATACAAGGCATATTGGTTTCATGATGGAATCTTATCAAGCATCAATGCCCAACATTGGACTTGGTTCTAGGGCTCATAGTGGAAGTAGGCGGCTGTAATCTCTTTCTTAGGTCCTCCAAATTCTGAATAATGGTAGTTTCTAAAGTATATTACCAGATCTGATGTTAACCTCGTAATCAGATCGTGATTAAAAATTACGAGATGTCTTAGAATTTTGCCATAAGTGATCCGGGGCCGCGGTGGCCCTGTTGGAAGAGTAACGGACTTGCAACCGAAGGGTTGCGAGTTCAAATCCAGCCGAACACCGTCGTGTACAAAGGGGCTGGTGCACGTTAAATCTGTCGTGGCCTCAAATGTCCTCACGTTGGCGTGGTGTGGAAGTTTGGAGAGTCGGGTGCCAGTTCAAGTTTTACCTTGTCATCTGACCGTGGTTCAAAATAACACGGTGTCCTCAGATCTTTCCCATTGGGATTGATCCCTTACCGTCCCCAATAGACCGTTGCGTTGTTCCAGTGTGACGTTAATTAAAATACCTACCTAACTTTCTGAACTACGCCAATGGAAACACGAGTGTTTCAGTATAATATAGCCGAATATCGATTCGCTATGTTAGAAATTCTAATTTCTTTTCTGTACTGTAGATTTCCTATTTTATACCAATACATTTATCTCAATTCTGATATAAATATTCCTCAGAAATATGGATGGTAGGTGTGTATTGAGAATATGAATACTTCTCTGGTTTACGTTATCAAAGCAAAAGGTAAATTTTTTCTTTCTTGTGAGAAAGTGTTATTTCAAATGCTGAAACTACGATCATTGTATGTAGGGCTATTTTACAAGAATGTTAGTTGGTATCAGCTCATTGTTCTTTTGTAAATTTTAGACAAGTTATGAAATTAATTCATATCAGTTCATTATATTTTTAGAGATTGCTATACATGTATCGCGCGAACTTAAATCCTTTGTTGAAAGTCGGACTATGATTTAAAGTAAGTTTTCGACCTATTTATTGTCAATAAGTCCACTGTAATATCCCCAGTATTGTGGGGATAAATGTTTAGCTTTAGTTAAAACATTTCAATTTGAAAAATTAATTTCAGTTCTATAATACTTTGTCCTGAATTTAAAGTTCAAATTTTAAGGCATGAATATGTATTAAAATTAAATTTTAAACAAATCTGGTTTAAATATTGTATCTGGAAAATTGTCATCATTATAATATCTTTTGTTGAACGAAAATTGGTTTTAATTGTTTAGAAAATATAAGGATTTGAAAATAAATTGTTACAATTTCTGTCGTCTTTGTGTTTTGTTTTCCAATTCCAGACTTATTATTCGATATAAATTATAATTTAAATTTTTTTTTGAAATCTTATATTGCAATACATGCATGTGAATGTAATGAATCGCGAATCTTACAAAAATTGCCACTTTGTTCAGGTTCGCTATTCAGATATTTGCATCCAAGTCTAATTTTTTCTCAGTATGGTTATGGTTGAACATTGCACAATATACCAACGAAGTCTTAGAATGTGGCATTAGGTTTACAAACACATGATTTCTGTACTTATAATACGACTGAAAATTCCACTTATATATTAGAAATGTCATTTTTAATGAAATAAATTTCTCTTATTCCAAAAGACAGCAATGTATGTGAAGGACATGAACAGTATGAAATAAAATACATGAGAAATTGAAAAAGTAAAACGAAGAATTTATATCACATCGTCGAAGACGCTTTTACTCAGCAGTTGATTATGAGCAAATAAGGAGTTATACATTTAAGGAAAGAAATTACGGGCTATAAAAATAAAAAAGCGGGAACAGAATAATAAATTTAATTAAAAATGTTCTGGTTGTAGAGTGAATTTTATGATAACTTAAAAATTATTTGGTTTGGTGAGGAAACTTATGAAAATATTATAAAAGTCGCATTCGCTGGAGAAAACTGATTTTTTCCAAATAAGCTATTTGGCAGTTGTCTTAAGGGATATCTCGGATATTTGATGAGAAGGTGGCATGCTCCGAGTGCCTGGTTGCGTTCGAGAAACATTGTGAACCAGTGGGCTATTTTCAGTGAAGCGATCAGTCAGGTTGTAGGAAAACGGTAGTTGTCTATTTCGCGTGGGGAAAAGAAAAGTTCTTGAATTTCATAACGGTTGTTGGGGTAATAGAGTTAAAGAATGTAAGAGTTTTTAATATCGTAGTGAAGGGGTTAAATTTTTAAAGTCGTTTTGAATGACAGCATTAGTAGTGTATGAAGGAGTGTTCGTAAGAATTCGGAACATTTTGTTTTGAAGGATAATTTTTTCGATGTGCGCTCTTGGAACGCCTCAGATTGGGACTGCGTAGGTAATAATGGGCTTAAGAATTTGTATAAATCTATTAATTGCTTAGGGAAATGAGCGGAATTGTAATTCAGGTCTCACTGGAGGAACTAAAACGGCTCATCGTGACGGTCCGGGATCAATCCCAAGGAAACGATCCGAGAACGCCATGTAATTTTGAACCAAGGCCAGATGACATGGTAAACAGTTGAGCTGGAAACCCTCTTTCGCAACTTCCATTCCTCACCGGCGTGAAGGCATTTGAACCCATACAGATTGAACGTGCACCAGCTCACGTCTACCCGACGGTTTTTGGTTATACGTAGTTTCGAACTCGCATCGCATTGGAAGATTAATGAGAAAAACAAGTATTTAATAGTTCTGGAAATGCTACTCATTAGAGATTGAAGCCAATAGCATCCTGTTGCTTGGCTATTCTCTATACTCTTAATTTCGGGCCCCGGTAGCCCGGTTTGAAGAGCAAGGAACTTGCAACCGGAGGATTGCGAGTTCGAATCCAGACAAAGAACGTGTACAAAGGGGACTGGTGCACGTTAAATCAGTCATGGCCTCAAATGTCCTCACGTTAGCGTGCTGTGAAGTTTGGAGAGTCGGGTGCCAGTTCAAGTTTTACCTTGTCATCTGACCGTGGTTCAAAATAACACGGTGTCCTCAGATCTTTCCCATTGGGATTGATCCCTTACCGTCCCCAATAGACCGTTGCGTTGTTCCAGTGTGACGTTAATTAAAATACCTACCTAACTTTCTGAACTACGCCAATGGAAACACGAGTGTTTCAGTATAATATAGCCGAATATCGATTCGCTATGTTAGAAATTCTAATTTCTTTTCTGTACTGTAGATTTCCTATTTTATACCAATACATTTATCTCAATTCTGATATAAATATTCCTCAGAAATATGGATGGTAGGTGTGTATTTTAGTTGACGTCACACCTGAGTAATATAACGGGCTATTGGTGATGGTCTGGATCAATCCAGATGGGAAAGAACCGAGGACAACACCATGTAATTTTGAATCACGGAAAGATGACGTGGAAACTCCTGAGCTGGCACACCTCTCCAAATTTCCACACTACGCCAACGTGAGGCATTTGTGGCAAAGACGGATGAATTTAACGTGCTCCAGCCCCCTGTTGTACCCAACGGGCTGTGATTGGATTTGAACTCGCAATCTCCGGTTGCTAATCCGTTATTCTTCCAACCGAGCTGTCGCGGCCCCGCTTACCTAGGCAAACTAGGCCTACTTTGAAATGGAAGTGAAGTGAATTTGTATATGTGATTACCTTAGTTCATTCTATAAGAATCTGAAAATTGGTTTTTGACATGTCACTCCTTAAAAATCAGTACTCGTGTCCAATCTTGTAAGAACGCAAATACGCATCGACCTGCCATCGTCGAACGAAAAACAGCAGTTTCAAGAAACTACTTAACATCCATAAGTCAGATATCATTGTCCTTTGTTTTGTGAACTTGGAGAATTCACCTGCAGATAGTTTCTGTTTTTCACCAGTCAAAATATCCCGAAAGACTATAAGGCAATTAATCTAAACTAGAACGAGATTTGGAAAAAATCCGGATTCTGATTTGAAGATGCATATACGTGTATACGATGGTGAGAAGCCTTAAAAATGTTGAACCTTTGAAATATATTTTTCAGAAACAGGAAATATGAAGCAACATATGCATGTACACACCAGTGAGAAACCTTATGAATGTGGTACCTGTGGAAAATATTTTTCAAAAACATGGAATTTGAAGCTACATATGCGTTTACACACCGATGAGAAATCTTATAAATGTGGTAACTGTGGAAAATATTTTTCACGAAAAGATTCTTTGAATGTACATATGCGTGTACACACCCGTGAGAAACCTCATAAATGTGGTACCTGTGGAAAATATTTTTCACAAAATTGTACTTTGAAGCTACATATGCGTTTACACACCGATGAGAAATCTTATAAATGTGGTAACTGTGGAAAATATTTTTTACGAAAAGGTTGTTTGAATGTACATATGCGTGTACACACCCGTGAGAAACCTTATAAATGTGGTACCTGCGGAAAATATTTTTCACAAACATCGCATTTGAAGCAACATATGCATGTGCACTCCCATGAGAAACCTTATAAATGTGATTCCTGTGGAAAATATTTTTCACTAAAAAGTCCTTTAACGCGACATATGCGTGTACACACCGGTGAGAAACCTTATAAATGTGATACCTGTGGAAAATATTTTTCACAAACAGGGCATTTGAAGCAACATATGTATGTACACACCGGTGAGAAACCTTAGAAATGTGGTATCTGTCAACAGGCATTCTCAAAGAACTGTTATTTGGAGAAGCATATGCGTGAACACATTGGTTGGAAACCCTACCTGTAGGATAGGTATTTGAAAGAGTTGAAAAATAATTAAAAACAACGAATGTACACAAGCGTATGGATACCATGAATTCGTATAGCATAACTTCGTGATGGGAGGATTTAAGCGAAAACATTTGAGGTAGGTCAACAAAGAGTTTTATGCTTTTTGCAAAGCTTGTTAAAGTATTCACTTGAAAAATACCTTTGCAGAGACCGAAAGTGATACTTTTACCTGATTAACAAGTAGAATGATTCACTAACATCAGTAGAATTTTATTGTATAGAAATCTTTATTCAATATATGACGAATTGAAACACTCCATGATTAATGTACGCGATAATCGTATCATGTCCATGATTACACAATTGCGCGAATTGAAATATTCGCTATTAACTACAACATTGACAGATCAAGTATTTTAAAAAGCTTACAATTGTCTAAAACATGCTTGAAATTTTTAATTTTAATCATCCTTTGTTATTCATAAGCTCATACTTACTATGTTTGTATATGGATGTGCATATTTATATGGTGTATTATTTCTGTACTGCATACCTTTATTGTCTATTATATATTTAAATATACTCTGACATCGTTTTACTTACCCGATGTTGTTTTCTAGTTTAACATACTATTAAATGAAAATTCAATACAGGAAACGATTTTAATTCGTATAAAATTTAACTTGTCAAATTTTAAGGGGACAATGACGATATTATATTGAAATAATATTGTTTTTATATGAGAATATGAATACTTCTCTGGTTTACGTTATCAAAGCAAAAGGTAAATGTTTTCTTTCTTGTGAGAAAGTGTTATTTCAAATGCTGAAACTACGATCATTGTATGTAGGGCTATTTTACAAGAATGTTAGTTGGTATCAGCTCATTGTTCTTTTGTAAATTTTAGACAAGTTATGAAATTAATTCATATCAGTTCATTATATCTATAGAGATTGTTATATATGTAACGCGCAAACTTAAATCCTTTGTTGAAAGTCGGATTATGCTTTAAAGTAAGTTTTTGAACTATTGTCAATGTCCAATGTAATATCCCCTATATTGTGGGAGTAAATGTTTAGCTTTAGTTAAAACATTTCAATTTGAAAAATTAATTTCAGTTATATAATACTTTGCCCTGAATTTAAAGTACAAATTTTAAGACATGAATATGTATTAAAATTAAATTTTAGATAAATCTGGTTTAAATATTTTATCTCGAAAATTGTCATTTTTACTATTTTTCCTAGAACGAAAATTGGTTTTAATTGTTTAGTAAATATATATATATATATATATATATAGGGATTTGAAAATAAATTGTTACAATTTCTGTCGTCTTTGTGTTTTGTTTTCTAATTCCAGAATTATTGTTCTATATAAATTATAATTAAAAAAAAGAATTTTGAAATCTTATATTGCAATACATGCATGTGAATGTAATGAATCGCGAATCTTACAAAAATTTCCACTTTGTTCAGGTTCGTTATTCAGTTGCTTGCATCCAATTTTAATTTTTTCTCAGTATGATTATGGTTGAACATTGCACAGTAGACCAACACAAGTCTTAGAATGTGGTGTTAGGTTTACACCGAAACACATGATTTCTGTACTTATAATACGACTGAAAATTACACTTATATATTAGTCAGAAATGTCATTTTTAATGAAATAAATTTCACTTATTCCAAAAGACAGCAAGGTACATTAAGGACATGAGCAGTACAAAATAAGATATCTAAAAGAAATTGAAACAGGTTAGAACATATTTTTATACTACGCATAAAGGTCATTAAAAATGCATCTAGATTAACATGGAATAAATATTATGCATATTGGTTGCATGATGGAATCTTATCAAACATCAATACCCAACATTTAACTTGGTTCTTAGGCTCATATTGGAAATAGTCGGTTGTAATATTTTTCTTAGGTCCTCGAAATCCTGAATAATGGTAGTTTGTAAAGTATATTACCAGATCTCGTGTTAACCTCTTAATCAGATCGTGATTAAGAATGACGAGATGTCTTAGAATTTTTCCATGAGTGATTCCGAACCGTCCCTAATATCCCAATTTGTTGCCGTGCGATATAAATTAAGCTACCTACATTTCTACCACCTAGTAGGACCCGGACTCGAATCTCGGTTTCCAAGCGCATGCGTGTGATTGTCACTGTTACAAGCAATGGAGACTGCGAAACTGGCGCTATATCAAATATAGCCTTCAGTTCGTCTCTTGTAGTGCGAAATTCTAATAAACAAGCGGTCGATAGCACATTAGAAACATAATTATTAGTCGTTCATATTTGTTCCAAATGAACTTCAATAGAAAAGGTATTGCACTGAACCTTTGTTTCTAATTTACTAAATTATAATTTAAAAAATTTCAAATCGTATATTGCAATAATGCATGTCAATCTAAATGAATCGCGAATCTTACAAAAATTGCCACTTTGTTCAGGTTCGCTATTGAGTAATTTGCAACCAAGTCTAATTTTTGCTCAATATGATTATGGTTGAACATTGCATAGTAGACCAACGAAGTCGTAGAATGTGGCATTAGGTTTACACCTAAACACATGATTTCGTACTTATAATACGACTGAAAATTGCACATATATATTTGAAATGTCATTTTTTATGAAACAAATTTCCTTTATTCCAAAAGACAGCAATGTATGTGAAGGACATGAGCAGTACAAAATCTATATATAAAATAGGATGTGTGTGTATGTATGTATGTGTGTATATTTTCTATACAAATCTACACCGTTTGACCAATCCACACCAAATTTGGTACACTTATACTTTAGAACACTGCGGTCAGCATAGGCTAACTCTTAACCCCCGTTCTATTGGCCCTGGGGGGCTAGAAACTATTCGAAATCGCAATAGAAATAACATTGAGCATAGATTGATTGCTTTAAGCAGCGATGGTTGCTTGCCCACTGTTGATCGAAAAATTTTTTTTTCGAAACAAAAATTAAATTACAGTATTTATACTTGAACTGACTTTTTAGTTCTTCCCATGATGTAAATAAATTATAGATATTTTATTGATGAAGGGGGAAAGAATATTTTAAAATATTTATGTTTGCAAGGAAGTTCAAGGAAAGGTTTTCAGGAGTTCAAGGATTATTTTCAAGGAAAGTTGGTGTATATTTCGACCCACTTTCCTTAAATAATTTATTGAATACGTAATGACTTTTAGAATTCTGTTTCACAAGGCTTTTTAGGTAAGGCGTGTAACTTATTTTAAAATGTCCGGAATAGATACATGTGAATCCTCCGTTGAAAGCAGTGGTGATTTTCTTTCTGAAAAATTCTGTAAAATCGACCTTCTGGTTCTGGAAATTTTTTTATCTGTTCAATTTAATTTGTCTACACCGATTACATTTATTTCTAACCCAAGCACCGTTATTCCGAAAAGCACAAACGAAAAACTCACTGATCATAAAAGCGTAATTTTGCTACTCGGTATGTGGCAGCACCAGAATTAATGTTTACTTTTTTTATAAAACTTTGTAGAACTTTCTAGAAAGTTGGGGAAACGGAAACTTCCTTGGACTCATGGTGGAGAACATTCCAGCACCCACTCGATTCTTAGCTGGTCGTATTTAAAGGAAGCTAACTCGGTAAGTCTTCCAGTTTATCATCTTTCAGTGAATCTGTCAGTTTTATTTCGCTCTTTTCATTGTATAAGTGTTTCCTACTTTATTCGACAGTGATAGTGTACATTTTGGATTTATATTCCTAAACGGATGTAAGTACTACATAATTTTATATTTGTTTTTTTTCGTTAATTTTAGCTTTTTTGTATTCTATAATAGATTTCATTGCTCAGTGATAGTGTGCCTTTTGCTTAATTTTTTAGATATGTTTAATGGGATCAGAATTAAAGCTTTTTTATTACACCAGAATAAAAGTTTATTTTTTAGCATGATTTAGAATTCTGTGTTTGAGTATTTTGATTGACAGCTTTTAAGTAAGGCATTAATATATTTTATTTGTGTTAAAAGTTTGATATTCCTAAACTGGTGTAAGTACTTCACAATTTTAAATTTGTTTTACCATTCAGTTTATATTAGCTTTTTATTTTTATTGTATTCTATAATAGATTTCATTGCTCAGTGAGAGTGTGCCTTTTGCTTATTTTATGAAATAGCATTTCTTTGTATTCTTTTACAGATTTCTTTGCTGTAGCAATGCCTCCAAGGAAGCGGAAGGCGATCGGCCAAGTGCTGTCAACGGCTAAGATGATGAAAGATGAGCGTAGTCAAGAAACTTCCGAGGAGAGGAATAGAAGACTTGCGATTGCGAGAGAGCTACAACATGTAGAGCAACAGAGACGGCACAGCAAAGTGAGGCCCGACTACAAGATAAGAGAGATAGAGCCAAACGATCACGGACTGCGCACCATTTTAGCTTAGCATTGGTAGAATTCCACTACGATTCACATAAAGACAACTCGCTGCATGCAAGTGTTACCATCGGGAAAATGGAAATGGTTTGTAGTTATTGTCAAGCCAAAAACTTTAAATCAGAGTCTACTGATAAAAAATGGAAAAGTTAAACTCTACTTGCTGTAAAAATGGAAAAGTTAAACTCTGCCAAATGGAACCACCACCACAAGAACTTTTGACTTACACATCAGGAGATACGTCAGAGTCGAAGCATTTTCTTAGTAAATCAGAAAATACAGCTCATGATTCCAAATGACATCATTCGGCGCCATATCAGTTGTTCGACAGCCCGGATTTCCGTGGACATTCAAGGTGCAAGGGCAGATTTGCCATAGAGCGGGATCGTTGCTTCCGCTGACAGATCAACCACCAAAATTTCTACAACTATATTTTATTCAAAACGAACAAATGGAAACTGATCAGAGGTGCGCCTACATCTCGAGAACAAGACGTCAGATTGTGTTAAACTTTCAGAGGATGTTTCATGAGCACAATAATCTTATTAAAACGTTTGAAACAGCATTGGAAAGTATGCCAACAGATGAATATAAAGTAGTCATAAGAGCAGACCGAAGACCAGCAGGCGAACACGAGCGGCGCTTTAACTCTCCTCAAGCAGATGAAGTCGCGGTGGTTCAGGAGATGAGTTTCATCAACGGGATATCGTTATTCAACGACGAGGTGAATCAATGCAGCGCATTTCGGAAACACATCGATCTTATGATGCTCTGCAGTGATATTTCCCCATGGTGAAGATGGATATCATTTTAATCTGAGGTAGATCAACCCAAGAACAGGTGAAACAACCAGCAAGAAAGTTTCAGCGATGGATTTCTATGCGTACAGATTAATGATTCGAGATACTGAGCAGAACCACGTATTCAACTGCAGGCAATTGTTTCATCAGTTTATCGTCGATATGTACGCAAAAGTCGAGAGTGAGCGTCTCCTTTACATTCGTCTTAATCAACGTAAACTGAAAGTTGATATATTCACCTGAGATGCTGTGTCGAATGACGGGAACGTTGAAAACCTTGGTGCCGTAGTCGTACTACCAGCTACATTTACAGGCAGTCCCAGACACATGCACGAATACACGCAAAATGCTAGGACGTACGGGAGACCAGACTTATTTATCACCTTCACCTGCAATCCGACTTGGAGGGGGATCAAAGAGGTTCTTACCAATGGTCAATTATCCAGTGAACGCCACGACTTGATTGCGAGAGTATTTAAACAAAAGCAGTTGAAACTGCTCTTTGCGCATCTTACGTTTTTTAGAATTCTGCATTTTTTCGTCGGAATTTCGTTTCTGTTTGTGTTTATGTCTTAACCTTTTACGTATTGCAATATATTCAGGAATTAAATGTATATATTTGCTTCCGAAGTATATTGTAGAAACTATGATTTTCCTTACAACTTAAATGATTGCATTTTTCTGTGAAAGAAAAGTGCTTATTCTAATTCACATTTCAAGCAACATTTAACCATTTCAACCCGAGCAACGCAGGGTAATTCAGCTAGTAAGATATCAAAAAGAAATTGAAAAAAAAAACCCGAAGAATTTATATCATCGTTGGAGACATTTTAAGCAGCATTTGATTATGAGCAAATAAAGAGTTATACATTTAAGAAAAGAAATTACGGGCTGTAAAAATAAAAAAGCGGGAACATTATAATACATTTAATTCAAAACGTTATGCTTGTAGAGTGGATTTTTGATAACTTAAAATTATTCGGTTTGGTGAGGAAACTGTTGAAAATATTGCAGGAATCGCGGTCGCTGGAGAAAACTGATTTTTCCCAAATCAGCAGTTTGGCAGTGGTCTTAAGGATATCTAGGATTTTTGATGAGAAGGTGGCATGCTTCGAGGGCTTGGTTGCGTACGAGGAACATTGTGAACCAGTGGACTATTTTCAGTGAAACGAACAGTCAGGTTTGTAGTAGGAAAACGGTAGTTGTGTCTATTTCGCGTGGGTTAAAGAAAAGATCTTGAATTTGATAACGTTGTTCGGGTAGAGTTAAAGAATGTAAGAGTTTTTAATATCGTGGTGAAAGGGTTAAATATTTAAAGTCGTTTTGAATGACAGCATCAGTAGTGTATGAAGCAGTGTTCTTAAGAATTTTGAGCATTTGGTTTGGAGGATGATTATATTTTAAATGTGCGTTTTTGTGTAACGACTAAGATTGGGACTGCGAAGGTAATAATGAACTTAAGAATTTGTTTAAATTTCTTAATTGCTAAGGGAGATGAGCGGAATGGTAATTCATGCCGCACTTTAGGAACTAAAAGGGCTCATCGTGACAGTCCGGGATCAATCCCAAGGAAAAAATCCGAGAACGCCATGTAATTTTGAACCAAGGCCAGATGACGTGGTAAAAAGTTGAGCTGAAAACCCTCGTTCCAAACTTCCATTCCTCACCAACGTGAGGTAATTAGAACCCCTGCAGATTTAACGTGCACCAGCCCACGTCTACCCGACGGTTTTTGGTTATACGTAGTTTCGAACTCGCATCGCATTGGAAGATTAATGAGAAAAACAAGAATTTAATAGTTCTGAAATGCTACTCCTTAGGGGGGGGAGGGGGGAATTTCAATTAACGTCACACTGGAGCAACACAATGGGCTATTGGTGACGGTCCGGGATCAATCCCAAAGGGAAAGATCCGAGGACAACACCACGTAATTTTGAACCACGGTCAGATGACGAGGCGACACCTGAGCTGGCACCCCACTCTCCAAACTTCCACACCACGCCAACGTGAGGACATTTGAGGCCACGACAGATTTAACGTGCACCAGCCCCCTTTGTACACGGCGGTGTTTGGCTGGATTTGAACTCGCAACCCTTCGGTTGCTAGTCCGTTGCTCTTCCAACCGGGCCACCGCGGCCCGCTACTCCTTAGAGATTGGAGCCATAGCACGTGTTGCTTGGCTATTTTTCATACATTTTCTTAACTACGGAACAAATGTTGCTTGTTTATTCTCTATACTCTCTCTTACTAAATTTTGGGCCACGGTAGCCCGGTTGGAAGAGCAAGGAACTAGCAACCGGAGGATTTCGACTTCGAATCCAAACAAAGACCGTGTACAAACGGGACTGGTGCACGTTAAATCAGTCGTGGCCTCAAATGTCCTCACGTTGGCGTGGTGTGAAGTTTGGAGTGTCGGGTGCCAGCTCATGTTTTACCTTGTCATTTGACCGTGGTTCAAAATAACACGGTGTACTCAGATCTTTCCCATTGAGATTGATCCCGTACCGTCCCCAATACACCGTTGCGTTCTTCCAGTGTGACGTTAATTAAAATACCTACCTAACTTTCTGAATTACGCCAATGGAAACACGAGTGTTTCAGTATAATATAGCCGAATATCGATTCGCTATGTTAGAAATTCTAATTTCTTTTCTGTATTGTAGATTTTCTATTTTATACCAATACATTTATCTCAATTCTGATATAAATATTCCTCAGAAATATGGATGGTAGGTATGTATTTTAATTAACTTCACACTGGAGTAATATAACGGGCTATTGGTGATGGTCGGGATCAATCCAGATGGGAAAGATCCGAGGACACCATGTAATAGGTAGGTATGTATTTTAATTAACGTCACACTGGAGTAATACAACGGGGTATTGGTGATGGTCCGGGATCAATCCCAATGGGAAAGACCCGACGACAACACCATGTAATTTTGAACCACGGGCAGATGACGAGACAACACCTGAGCTGGCACACCTCTACAAATTTCCACACCACGCCAACATGAGGCGTTTGTTGCAGCGACGGATTTAACGTGCTCCCGCCTCCTGTTGTACCAGACAGGCTTTGTTTGGATTCGAACTTGCAATCACCGGTTGCCTATCCGTTACTCTTCCAATCGGGCTGTCGCGGACCCGCTTACCTAGGCAAAATAAGCCTACTTTGAAATGAAGTGAAGTGAATTTGTATATGTGATTATATTAGTTCATTCTCTAAGAACCTGGAAATTGTGCTCGAATTTTTTTGCTAGTGTTTTGGTACTAAGGATATTTGGCCTTTCAAGAAGGATCATTCACTCTTCACTTTTCTGCAGGCGTAGGCATTTATGTTGGTTTTTCACATGGCACTCCTTGAAAATCGGTACTCGTGTCCAATCCTGTAAGAACGCAAATACGCATCGACCTGCCATAGTCGAACCAAAACAGCAGTTTCAGGTAACTACTTAACATCCATAAGTAAGATATTGTCCTTTATTTTGTGAACTTGGAGAATTCACCGCCTGCAGATAGTTTGTTTTTCACCAGTCAAGATATCCTGAAATACTAAAAGGCAATTAAACTAAACTAGAACGAGATTTGGAAAGAGATTCTGATTTGAAGATGCATATCCGTGTATAGAATTGTGAGAAACCTTAAAAATGTTGAACCTTTGAAAAATATTTTTCACAAACAGATAATATGAAGCAACATATGCATGTACACACGGGTGAGAAACCTTATAAATGTGGTAACTGTGGAAAATATTTTTCACGAAAAGATTTATTGAATCTACATATGCGTGTACACACCGATGAGAAACCTTATAAATGTGGTACCTGTGGAAAATATTTTTCACAAAATGGTCATTTGAACCGACATATGCGTGTACACACCGATGAGAAACCTTATAAATGTGGTACCTGTGGAAAATATTTTTCACAAAATGGTGATTTGAACCGACATATGCGTGTACACACCAATGAGAAACCTTATAAATGTGGTACCTGTGGAAAATATTTTTCACTAAATGGTAATTTGAACCGACATATGCGTGTACACACCGTTTAGAAACCTTATAGATTGTGATACCTGTCAACGGGATTTTCAAAGAACTGTTATTTGAAGAAACATACGCGTGAACACATTTGTTGGAAGTGTTTGAAAGGGTTGAAACATAACAGATTCATAAATGTACATACAGAATTACCAGGAATTCATATAGGAGAAGATCGTGCAGAGAAAGGATTTGAGCGAAAATATTCGAGGTAGGCCATTAAAAAGTATTAGACTTTGTTTGAAGCTTGTCAGTCTTCACAGGAAAAATGACTTCAGACAGAAAGTGATAGTTTTTCCAGATTTCACAAGTAGTTTAACTCACATCACAGTATCATTTACTAACATCATTAGAATTTTATTGTATAGAAATCTTTATTCAATACATGACGAATTCAAACACTCCACATGATTAATGTATGAGATAGTCGGATCAGGTCCATGATTACATAATTGCGCGAATTCAAATATTCGCTATTAACTACAACATTGACAGATCAAGTATTCGAAAAAGCTAACAATTTTCTAAAACATGCTTGAAAAGTTTTATTTTAATCCTTTGTTATTCATAAGCTCACACTTACTATAATAGTATATGGATGTGCATATTTATATGGTGTATTATTTCTGTACTGCATACCTTTATTGTCGATTATATATTTAACTACAGTCTGACATCGTTTTACTTACCCGATGTTGTTTTCTAGTTTAACATACTATTAAATGAAAATTCAATACAGGAAACCATTTTAATTCGTATTGAATTTAACTTGTCAAATTTTTAAGGAGACAATGACGATATTCTCATGAATTAATATTGTTTTTATATGAGAATATGAATACTTATCTGGTTTACGTTATCAAACCAAAAGATAAATTTTTTTTCAATTTCTAATTTTTGGTGCAAAAGTGTTATTTCAAATGCTGGAACTTTACACTCTGTATGTAGTGCTATTTAACAAAAATGTTAGTTGTATCAGCTCATTGTTTTTTAGTAATTTTTTACACTAGTAATGAAATTAATTGATATCAGTTCATTATGTCTAGAGATATCTATACATATATCGCGCAAACTTAAATCCTTTGTTGAAAGTCGGATTATGCTTTAAAGTAAGTTTTTGAACTATTTATTGACAATAAGTCCAATGTAATATTCCCTATACTGTCGGGTTAAATGTTTAGCTTTAGTTAAAAGATTTCAATTTGAAAAATTAATTTCAGTTACATAATACTTTGTCCTGAATTTAAAGTACAAATTTTAAGGCATGAATATGTATTAAAATTAAATTTTTGATAAATCTGGTTTAAATATTGTATCTCTAAAATTGTCATTTTTAATATTTTTTCTAGAACGAAATTGGTTTTAATTGTTAATAAATATAGGGATTTGAATATAAATTGTTACGATTTTTGTAGTCTTTGTGTTTTGTTTTCGAATTCATGATAATTGTAAAATAAATAAAAAGAAAAAATATCTTTGGAACATTGAATTGCGAAAAAATCTTTGTTAGATATATGTGATTATAGTTTTCATTAACTTAAACTCGTATAGTGCGTGATTAAGCTTATTTCTCTTTTGTATCGCTACTTGTTTTTTGTAAAGTTACTTATCCCAGGATTATAACGTATTAAGTCTTATTAGAAAGTTGTGTCCCAATTATTCATATAGTACGGCTTCCTCGAGAAATCTGAACTTTGGTGGAGTCCATATTTGCTCAAGGCTGGTTATGCTGGCAATGGTAAAACAGGTAAAACACTAGAAAAGGCTGTTTAGGATCGGAACTGCACACTTCGGATCGCTTCCGTCCGATGAAAACCCATAACGAACGACTGCTTAGGTTCAGTTCAGGACACTTCGACACAACTGGTAAGACGAGAAGTCTGTTTTCGGAGACCCTTCCTATTGTCAACTTCAATAACTTAATCAGTACTGTTATGTTTTCCAACATGTAATTATTTTACTAAACCTGAATAGAATACTTCAAAAATCATTTTTCAGAAATAAATTTTATACTTGCACGTGTGGGTTTGAAGTACTGTCGTCATTAACAAGGATGGCAATCTTTGGATTGATTGCAAAAAGACTACACTTCCCATGCCAAATTGAAATAACTAATCCTATGCAAGCACAACCATTTCTACACTAGTCTCGAAAAGGAGCCCCTGCCAAGTTACAAGAACCGCGGTAGTCCTGTTGGAGGTAATTGGAATTAACTTCGCACTGGAGCAACACAACGGTATTTTCGACGGTCCTGAATTATCCTCCAATGGATAGATCTGACAACACCACATAAGATTGAACCATGGTCATTACCTGAGCTGGCGCCCCACTCTAAATTTCCTTCCACGACTACGTCATGGTATTTCAGGTCACTACTGATTTAACGAGCAACAGCCCACTTGTACATGAAGGTCTCTGTGCCGAGTTTCGAACTCGTAATCCTGCGATTGCTTTTCGTGTTTTCTTCTGATCGGGCTACCCCCGTTGGAGGAGCAAATGTTTAACAAACGTAAGGTTGTGATTTCAAAAGTAGGTACAGCCAATGACAATGTACGCGACGTCTTGTATACGTTAAATCTGACCTCAAATGTCTTCACGTTTTCTCGTGGAAGTTTGGATAGCGTGAATGAGCTCAGGTGTTCTCGTCTTCTAAAACTATGGTTCAATTTTACGAGTTGTCCTCGGATTTTTCCTTTCGTTATTGATACTGTACGGTCGCCAATAACCGGTTGTGTTGCTCTATTGCGATGATAATTACATACCTACATGTTACGTAAAATTAAGGAAACTAGATAGAAGGCTGCTGTGGACAAATACCCTTATCAATTCTTTTTCATCTAATCATGGCCTTTTCTGCAGTTTTCAGGTCGCCAAGGATAATGCCCCGTAATTTTGAACCACGGTCAGATGATGATACATTAATGAGCAAAACAAGAATTTAATAGTTTTGAAATGCTACCCCTTAGATGTTGAAGGCAATAGCACCTGTTGCTTAACTACGCCACTGGAAACAAGAGTGTCACTTCAGTGTAGCCGAATATCAATTCGCCATAATTTCCGATATTAGAAATTCTAATGTGCTTTACTGTATTAGTAGATTTCAAATCTTATACCAACACATTTATTCAAATTCTGATAAGTATTCGTCAGTAAAAATAATTTGATATATATTGTGTGGTGAATTTGATTTAGATGAATTTTTAATACGTTACGCGCGAAACGTGAATGATGTGCACAAAATATGTTTTAAGAATCGTCAAAAATGTTTTCGGAAACTGTTGAGTAAAAAGTTTCATAGAATTGAATAATGTTAAAAAATTTAAATACCAAAAAGATGAAAAATAAATTGCTTCAGCCTTCTGAACTATCAAGTGTTTCAAATTTTTGTGAATGCAGTAGAAATAGATGACGAGACGGGATCATAAACATGTGATTCCAAAAAGCGGTGAAACTTTAAATGAGTAAACGGCAAATTAGAAATCTTAAATGAAATGTAACTTATATTTATACTTACTAACAGAATACTTTATATAGCATAAAAAACACATTGTTTATATGAATTAAATCAATTGGTTAAAACAGATTTTATGCTACCCATTAATTATTAAAAATGCATCTAGATTAACATGGAATACATTCAAGGCATATTGGTTTTCGTGATGGAATCTTATTAAGGATCAAGGTCCATCATTTAACTGGTTCTAGGGCTCATAGTGGAAGTAGGCTGCGGAAATCCTTTTCTTAGGTCCTAGAAATCCTGAATAGCGGTAGTTTGTAGTGTTTGGTACCAGTTCTGGTGTTGACTTTAATTAAATCCGCCATTAAAAGATAGGGGATGTCTTAAAACTATTCCTTGAGTGATTCCGAATCGTCCCTAACAACCCAATTTGTTGCAGCGCGTGCAATATATATTAAGTTACCACCTAGTTGGACCCGGGCTCGAATCTCGGTTTACCAGTGCTTAGGTGTATGATTGTCACTGTTTCGAGTAATTTCTATTTTGAAACGGGTGGTAATTTAAATATAGCCTTCAGTTCGTCCCATGTTCGAAAATCTAATAAGCAAGCAGTCGATAACGCATTACAAAAATAATGAGGAATCGTTCAGATTTGTACCAAATAAAATACAATAGAAACACTAATGCGCTGAACCTTTGTCTCTAGCTTAGTAAATTATAATTTAAAAAAATTTTGAAATCGTATATTGCAATTCGTGCATGTCAATCTAAATGAATCGCGAATCTTACAAAAATTACCACTTTGTTCAGATTCGTTATTCAGTAACTTGCATCCAAATCTAATTTTTGCTCAGTATGATTATGGTTGAACATTGCACAGTAGACCAACGAAGTCGTAGAATGTGGTATTAGGTTTACACCGAAACATATGATTTCGTACTTATAATACGTCTGAAAATTGCTCTTATATATTAGAAATGTCCCTTTTAATGAAATAAATTTCCCTTATTCCAAAAGACAGTAATGTGAAGGACATGAACAGTACAAAATAAGATATAAAAGAAATTGAAAAAGAAAAACGAAGAATTTATATCACATAGTCGTAGATGCTTTTACTCATCAGTTGATTATGAGAAAATAAGGAGTAATACTTTTAAGAAAAGAAATTACGGGCTATAAAACATAAAAAAGCGCGAACATTTTAATACATTTAATACCAAATGTTATGGTTGTAAAGTAGATTTTTTGAGAATTTAAAAATTATTGTGTTTGGTGTAAAGATTGAGGAAAGTATTGTAAGAATTGCGGTCGCTGGAGTGGAAAACTGATTTTCTCAACTCAGCAATTTGGCAGGTGTATTATGGAAATATCTCGGATATTTGATGACAGAAGTTGGTATTATGCTTCGATTCCTGGTTGCGGACTTGAAACATTGTGAGCCAGTAGGCTATTTTCAGTGAAGTGATAAGTCAGGTAAACGGAAAGGTGTCTATTTCGCGTGGGTTAAAGAAAAGATCTTGACTTTCATTACGTTGTTGGGGAAATAGAGTTAAAGAATGTAAGAGTTTTTAATATCGTAGTGACGAAATTAAATTTTTAAAGTCGTTATAAATTTTATTAGTGTATGAGGGAACGTTCTTAAGAATCCTGAGCATTTTGTTTTGGAGGATAGTTATGTTTTCAATGTGCGTTTTTGCTGCAACGCCTCAGCATTGGGACAGCGTAGGTAATAATGGGCTTAAGAAATTGTTTTAAACTTTTATTGCTTAGGGAGATGGTCGGAATGGTAATTCATGTCGCACTGGAGAAACTAAAAGGGCTATTGGTGACGGTCCGGGATCAATCCCAAAGGGAAAGATACGAGGACAACACGTAATTTTGAAACAATGCCAGATGACGTGGTAAAAAGTTGAGCTGGAAACCATCTTTCCAAACTTCCATTCCTCACCAACGTGAGGACAGATTAACCGCTATAGATTTAACCGGCACCAGGCCACGTTCACACGACGGTGTTTGGTTATACGGAGTTTCGAACTCGCAACGCATTAGAAGATTAATGAGAAAAAACAAGAATTCAAAAGTTCTGAAATGCTACCCCTTAGGGATAGAAGCCAAGAGCACCCCTGTTGCTTGGCTATTTTTCATACTCTTAACTACGGGGCCACAGTAGCCCAGTTGGAAGAGCAAAGAACTAGCAACCAGAGGGTTGCTAGTTCGAATCCAGAGAAATACCGTTGTGTACAAAGAGGCCTGGTTAAATCCCTCGAAGCCTCAAATATCGTCACGTTGGTGTGGTTTGAAGTTTGGGTATTTGGGTATTTGGGTATTTCAATTAACGTCACACTGGAGCAACACAATGGGCTATTGGTGACGGTCCGGGATCAATCCCAAAGGGAAAGATCCGAGGACAACACCACGTAATTTTGAACCACGGTCAGATGACGAGGCAACACCTGAGCTGGCACCCCACTCTCCAAACTTCCACACCACGCCAACGTGAGGACATTTGAGGCCACGACAGATTTAACGTGCACCAGCCCCCTTTGTACACGACGGTGTTTGGCTGGATTCGAACTCGCAACCCTTCGGTTGCTAGTTCGTTACTCTTCCAACCGGGCCACCGCGGCCCATTGAAGTTTGGAGAGTGGGGTGCCAGCTAGAGTGATGCCTCGTCGTCTGACCTTGGTTAAAAATTACATATGTGTCCTCGGATCTTTCCCTTCGGGATTGATCCCGGACCGTCACCAATAGCCCGTTGTGTTGCTCCAGTGTGACGTTAATTGAAATACCCCCCTCAGTATGATATAGCCGAATATCGATTCGCCATGTCAGATATTCTAATTCCTTTTCTGTATTGTAGATTTTATATTTTATACCAATACATTTATCCCAATTCTCGTATGGGGGCAGCGGTGGCCCGGTTGGAAGAGTAACGGACTAGCAACCGAGGGGTTGCAAGTTCGAATCGAGCCAAACACCGTCGTGTACAATGTTGGCTGGTGCACGTTAAATCTGTCGTGGCTTTAAATGTCCTCACGTTGGCGTGGTGCGGAGGTTTGAGAGTTGGGTGCCAGCTTAGGTGTTGCCTCGTCATCTGACCGTGGTTCAAAATTACGTGGTGTTGTCCTCGGATCTTTCCCTTTGGGAGTGATCCCGGACCGTCACCAATAGCCCATTGTGTTGCTCCAGTGTGACGTTAATTGAAATTCCCCCCCCCTCAGAAAAATGGATTATAGGTTTGTATTTTAATTGACGTCACACTGGAGTAACACAAAGTGGTATTGGTGACGGTCCGGGATCAATCCCAATAGGAGAGATCGAGGACACCATGTAATTTTGAACCACAGTCAGATGATGTGGCAACTGAGCTCTCGGGGGGATATTTCAATTAACGTCACACTCGAGCAACACAACGGGCTATTGGTGACCCTGAGCTCTCGGGAAAATGGAATAATGATGTATTGTATATTAAGATTTCTATTAGATGAAATCTTGCTAAAAATGAAGATTAAAAGAATTGCAGGAACTTTCCAATATCAATCGAAATTTAGTCTGCTAATGTCAAAAACATATTTTTGGAAACTTAATTTTCAGAAAATAATGTTTTATTGGGGGGTATTTCAATTAACGTCACACTGGAGCAAAACAACGGGCTATTGTGACGGTGCGGGATCAATCCCAAAGAAAAGATCCGAGGACAACAACATGTAGTTTTGAATCACGGTCAGATGACGAGGCAACACCTGAGCTAGCACAGCACACCTCTCCAAATTTCAACACCACGCCAGCGTGAGGCGTTTGTGGCAACGACGGATGGATTTAACGTGGTCCAGCCCCCTTGTTGTACCCGACGGGCTTTGGTTGGATTCGAACTTGCAATCTCCGGTTGCTAATCCGTTATTCTTCCAATCAAGCTGTCGATGGCTCCGCTTATGTAGGCAAACTAGGCCTACTTTGAAATGGAAGTGAAGTGAATTTGTATATGTGATTATCTTAGTTCATTCTATAAGAACCTGGAAATTGGTTTTTCACATGGCACTCCTTAAAAATCAGTACTCGTGTCCAATCTTGTAAGAACGCAAATATGCATCGACCTGCCATCGTCGAACGAAAAACAGCAGTTTCAGGAAACTACTTAACATCCATAAGTGAGATATCATTGTCCTTTGTTTTGCGAATTTGGAGAATTCACCACCTGCAGATAGTTTCTGTTTTTCACCAGTCACGATATCCCGAAAGACTATAAGGCAATTAATCTACTCTAGAACGAGATTTGGAAAAAGATCGGGATTCTGATTTGAAGATGCATATTCGTGTATATAACGGTAAGAAACCTTGAAAATGTTGAACCTTTGAGAAAAATATTTTCCACAAACAGATAATATGAAGCAACATATGCATGTACACACCGATGAGAAACCTTATAAATGTGGTTCCTGTGGAAATTATTTTTCAAAAACATGGAATTTGAAGCAACATATGCATGTACACACCGATGAGAAACCTTATAAATGTGGTTCCTGTGGAAAATATTTTTCACTAAAAGGTACTTTGACGCGACATATGCGTGTACACACCTATGAGGAACCTTATAAATGTGGTACCTGTGGAAAATATTTTTCAAAATCATGGAATTTGAAGCAACATATGCGTGTACACACCGATGAGAAACCTTATAAATGTGGTACCTGTGGAAAATATTTTTCACAAACAGTGCATTTGAAAGAACATATGCGTGTACACACCGATGAGAAACCTTATAAATGTGGTTCCTGTGGAAAATATTTTTCACTAAAAAGTTCTTTGACGCGACATATGCGTGTACACACCGGTGAGAAACCTTATAAATGTGATACCTGTGGAAAATATTTTTCACTAAAAAGTATTTTGACGCGACATATGCATGTACACAGCGGTGAGAAACCTTACAAATGTGGTATCTGTCAACAGGCATTCTCAAGGAACTGTTTTTTGAAGAACCATATGCGTGAACACATTGGTTGGAAACCCTACCTGTAGGATAGGTGTTTGAAAGAGTTGAAAAATAATAAGAAACAACGAATGTACCCAAGCGTATGGATAGCATGAACATATAGCAGAACTTCGTGCAGGGAGGATTTAAGCGAAAACATTTGAGGTAGGTCATCAAAGAGTTTTATGCTTTTTGCAAAGCTTGTTAAAGTACTCGCAGGAAAAATACCTTTGAAGAGACTGAAAGTGATACTTTTACCTGATTAACAAGTAGAATGATTCACTAACATCAGTAGAATTTTATTTTATAGAAATCTTTATTCAATATGACGAATTGAAACACTCCATGATTAATGTACGCTATAATTGTATCAGGTCCATGATTACATAATTGCGCGAATTCAAATATTCGCTAGTAACTACAACATTGACCAATCAATTATTGTAAAAAGCTAACAATTGTCTAAAACATGCTTGAAATGTTTTATTTTAATCATCCTTTGTTAATCAAAAGCTCATACTTACGATGTTAGTATATGGATGTGCATATTTATATGGTGTATTATTTCTGTACTGCATACCTTTATTGTCTACTATATATTTAATTACACTCTGACATTGTTTTACTTACCCGTTGTTGTTTTCTAGTTTAACATACTATTAAATGAAAATTCAATACAGGAAACCATTTTAATTCGTATTAAATTAAATTTGTCAAATTTTAAGAGGACTTTACAATCTGTATGTAGTGCTAATTTGCAAAAATGTTAGTTGGAATAAGCTCATTGTTTTTTTGGTAATTTTTTACACTAGTAATGAAATTGATATCAGTTCATTATGTCTAGAGATTGCTATACATGTATCGCGCAAACTTAAATCCTTTGTTGAAAGTCGGATTATGCTTTAAAGTAAGTTTTTGAATTATTTATTGTCAGTAAGTCCAATGTAATATCCCCTATATTATCGGGTTAAATGTTTAGCTTTAGTTAAAAGATTTCAATTTGAAAAATTAATTTCAGTTCTATAATACTTTGTCCTGAATTTAAAGTACAAATTTTAAGGCATGAATATGTATTAAAATTAAATTTTTGATAAATCTGGTTTATATATTGTATCTCGAAAATTGTCATTTTTAATATTTTTTGTAGAACGAAAATTGGTTTTCAATTGTTTAGTAAATATAGGTATTTGAAAATAAATTGTTACGATTTTTGTAGTCTTTGTGTTTTGTTTTCGAATTCATGATAATTGTAAAATAAATAAAAATATAAAATATCTTTGGAACATTGAATTGCGAAAAAATCTTTGTTAGATATATGTGATTATAGTTTTCATTAACTTAAACTCGTACAGTGCGTGATTAAGCTTATTTCTCTTTTGTGTCGTTACGTTGTTTTTTGTAAAGTTACTTATCCCAGGATTATAACGTATTAAGTCTTATTAGAAAGTAGTATCCCAATTATTCATATAGTACGGCTTCCTCGAGAAATCTGAACTTTTGTGGAGTCCACATTTGCTCAAGGCTGGTTATACTGGCAATGGTAAAACACTAGAAAAGGCTGTTTAGGATCGGAACTGCACACTTCGGATCGCTTCCGTCCGATGAAAACACATAACGAAAGATTGCTTAGGCTCAGTTCAGGACACTTAGACACAACTGGTAAGACGAGAAATCTGTTTTCGGGGACTCTGCCTATTGTCAACTTCAATAACTTAATCAGTACTGTTATGTTTTTTAACATAATCATTTTACTATACCTAGATTGAATACTTCAAAAATCATATTTAAGAAATAAATTCTATACTTGAACGTGTGGGTTTAAAGTACTGTCGTCATTAACAAGGATGGTAATCTTTGGATTGATTGCAAAAAGACTACACTTCCCATGCGAAATTGAAATAACTAATCCTATACAAGCACAAAAATTTCTACACTAGTCTAGAAAAAGAGCCCCTGCAAAGTTACAAGAACCGCGATAGTCCTGTTGGAGGTAATTGGAATTAACTGCGCACTGGAGCAACACAACAGTATTTTCGACGGTCGGGAATTATTCTCCAATGGAAAGATCTGACAACATAACATTAGATTGAACCATGGTCATTACCTGAGCTGGCGCTCCTCTCTAAATTTTTTCCACGACTACGTCATGGTATTTCAGGTCACTACTGATTTAACGTGCATCATCCCACTTGTACATGAAGGTCTTTATGTTGAGTTTCGAACTCGTAATCCTGCGATTGCTAATTCGGTACTCTTCCGATCTTCCAATACATTCTATGCATATTGGTTTCATGATGAAATCTTATTAAGGATCAAGGTCCATCATTTAACTTGGTTCTAGGGCTCATAGTGGAAATAGGCTGCTGAAATCTTTTTCTTAGGTCCTCGAAATCCTCAATAGCGGTAGTTTGTAGTGTATGGTACCAGCTCTGGTGTTGACTTCGTAATCAGATCATGATTAAATATTACGAGATGTCTTAAAACTTTTCCCTGACTGATTCCGAATCGTCCCTAATAACCCAATTTGTTGACCCGCGTGCAATATAAATTAAGTTACCACCTAGTAGGACCCGGGCTCGAATCTCGGTTTACAAGTGCTTAGGTGTATGAATGTCACTGTTACGAGTAATTTAGACTGCGAAACAGGTGCTAATTTTAAAATAGTCTTCAGTCCTCCCTTGTTCGAAATTCTAATAAGCAAGTGGTCGATAGCACATTACAAAAATAATGAGGAATCGTTCAGATTTGTACCAAATGAAATACAATAGAAACACTAATGCGCTGAACCTTAGTCTCTAGTATAGTAAATTATAATTTAAAAAATTTTGAAATCGTATATTCCAATACTTGCATGTTATTCTAAATGAATCGGTAATCTTACGAAAATTTCCACTTCGTTCGTTCAGATTCCGTTATTCTGGTACTTGCATCCAAGTCTAATTTTTGCTCAGTATGATTATGGTTGAACATTGCACAATAGACCAATAAAGTCTTAGAATGTGGCATTAGGTTTATACCGAAACAAATGATTTTTGTACTTATAATAGGACTGCAAATTGCACTTATATATTATTCAGAAATGTCATTTTTAATGAAATAAATTTCCCTTATTCCAAAAGACAGCAAGGTACGTGAAGGACATGTGCAGTACTAAATAAGATGCATAAAAGAAATTGAAACAAACGAAGAATTTATATCACATCGTCGAAGACGCTTTTACTCAGCAGTTGATTATGAGCAAATAAGGAGTTAAACCTTAAAAAAAAAGAAATTACGGGCTATAAAAAATAAAAAAGCGGGAACATTATAAAATAAATTTAATTCAAAACGTTATGGTTGTAGAGTGGATTTTTTGATAAATTAAAATTATTTCGTTTGGTGAGGAAAAAGGAAAATATTGTAAGAATCGCGGTCGCTGGAATGGGAAAATGATTTTTCTCAACTCAGCTATTTTGAGTTGTCTTAAGGTAATATCTCGGATATTTGATGAGAGAATTTACATTATGCTACGAGTGCTAGTTTGCGTACGAGAAACATTTTGAACCAGTGGGCTATTTTCAGTGAAACGAAGTCAGGTTTGTTGTAAGAAATTGGTAGTTGTGTCTATTTCGCGTGGGTTAAAGAAAAGATCTTGAATTTGATAACGTTGTTGGGGTAGAGTTAAAGAATGTAAGTGTTTTTAATATCGTAGTGAAGGGGTTAAATTTTTAAAGTCGTTTTGAATGACAGCATTAGTAGTGTATGAAGGAGTGTTCTTAAGAATTTTGAGCATTTGGTTTGGTATTGGTATTGGTATTTTCAATTAACGTCACACTGGAGCAACACAACGGGCTATTGGTGACGGTCCGGGATCATCCCCAGAGGGAAAGATCCGAGGACAACACCACGTAATTTTGAACCACGGTCAGACGACGAGCATTTGGTTTGGAGTATGATTATATTTTAAATGTGCGTTTTTGTTGTAACGACAAAGATTGGGACTGTGTAGGTACTAATGAGCTTAAGAATTTGTTTAAATCTGTTAATTGCTTAGGGGAGATGAGCGGACTGGTAATTCAGGTCTCACTGGAGGAACTAAAACGGCTCAACGTGACGGTCCGGGATCAATCCCAAGGAAAAAATCCGAGAACAACATGTAATTTTGAACCAAGGCCAGATGACGTGGTAAACAGTTGAGCTGGAAACCCTCTTTCGAAACTTCCATTCCTCACCAGCGTGAAGGCATTAGAACCCATACAGATTGAACTTGAACCAGCCCACATCTACCCGACGGTTTTTTGTTATACGTAGTTTCGAACTCGCATCGCATTGGAAGATTAATGAGAAAAACAAGTATTTAATAGTTCTGAAATGCTACTCCTTAGAGATTGGAGCCAATAGCAACTGTTGCTTGGTTATTCTCTATATTCTCTCTTACTTAATTTCGGGACCCGGTAGCCCGGTTGGAAGAGCAAGGAACTAGCAACCGGAGGATTGCGAGTTCGAATCCAGACAAAGACCGTGTACAAAGGGGACTGGTGCACGTTAAATCAGTCGAGTCCTCAAATGTCCTCACGTTGGCGTGGTGTGAAGTTTGGAGAGTCAGGTGCCAGTTCAAGTTTTAACTTGTCATCTGACCGTGGTTCAAAATAACACGGTGTCCTCAGATCTTTCCCATTGGGATTGATCCCGTACCGTCCCCAATAGACCGTTGTGTTGTTCCAGTGTGACGTAAATTAAAATACCTACCTAACTTTCTGAACTACGCCAATGGAAGCACGTGTGTTTCAGTATAATATAGCCGAATATCGATTCGCTATGTTAGAAATTCTAATTTCTTTTCTGTACTGTAGATTTTCTATTTTATACCAATACATTTATCTCAATTCTGATATAAATATTCCTCAGAAATATGGATTTTCGGATCTTTCCCTTTGGGATTGATCCCGGACCGTCACCAATAGCCCATTGTGTTGCTCCAGTGTGACGTTAATTGAAATACCCCCCCTCAGAAATATGGATGGTAGGTATGTATTTCAATTAACGACACACTGGAGCAACACAGCGGGCTATTGGTGACGGTCCGGGATCAATCCCAAAGGGAAAGATCCGAGGACAACACCACGTAATTTTGAACCACGGTCAGATGACGAGGCAACACCTGAGCTCGCACCCCACTCTCCAAACTTCCACACCACTCAACTTGAGGACATTTGAGGCAACGACAGATTTAACATGCACCAGCCCCCTTTGTACACGACGGTGTTTTGGCTGGATTCGAACTCGCAACCCTTCGGTTGCAAGTCCGTTACTCTTCCAACCGGGCCACCGCGGCCCCGGTGATGATCTGGATCAATCCAGATGGGAAAGATCCGAGGACACCATGTAATTTTGAACCACGGTCAGATGACGTGGAAACTCTTGAGCTGGCACACCTCTCCAAATTTCCACACCACGCCAACGTGAGGCGTTTGTGACAACGACGGATGGATTTAACGTGTTCCAGCCCCCTGTTGTACCAAACGGGCTTTGGTTGGATTCGAACTTGCAATCTCCGGTTGCTAATCCGTTATTCTTCCAAACGAGCTGTCGCGGCCCCTCTTACCTAGGCAAACTAGGCCTACTTTGAAATGAAAGTGAAGTGAATTTGTATATGTGATTATCTTAGTTCATTCTATAAGAACCTGGAAATTGGTTTTTCACATGGCACTCCTTAAAAATCAGTACTCGTGTCCAATCTTGTAAGAACGCAAATACGCATCGACCTGCCATCGTCGAACGAAAAACAGCAGTTTCAGGAAACTACTTAACATCCATAAGTAAGATATAATTGTCCTTTGTTTTGTGAACATTTAGAATTCACCATCTGCAGATAGTTTCTGTTTTTCACCAGTCAAGATATCCCGAAAGACTAGAATGCAATTAATCTAAACTAGAACGAGATTTGGAAAAAGTTCGGGATTCTGATATGAAGATGCATATACGTGTATATAACTGTAAGAAACCTTGAAAATGTTGAACCTTTGAGAAAAATATTTTTCACAAACAGGAAATATGAAGCAACATATGCATGTACACACCGCTGAGAAATCTTATAAATGTGGTAACTGTGGAAAATATTTTTCACGGAAAGATTCTTTGAATGTACATATGCGTGTACATACCCGTGAGAAACCTCATAAATGTGGTACCTGTGGAAAATATTTTTCACAAACAGGGCATTTGAAGCAACATATGCATGTGCACACCGGTGAGAAACCTTATGATTGTGATACCTGTGGAAAATATTTTTCAATATCATGGAATTTGAAGCAACATATGCATGTACACACCGATGAGAAACCTTATAAATGTGGTTCCTGTGGAAAATATTTTTCACAAACGGTACTTTGAAACGACATATGCATGTACACACCGGTGAGAAACCTTACAAATGTGATATCTGTCAAACGGACTGTTATTTGACGAAACATATGCGTGAACACATATGGAAACCCTACCTGTAGGATAAGTGTTTGAAATGGTTGAAACATAATAAACAGATTCATAAATGTACAAACAGATGAATTACCAGGAATTCATATAGTAGAACATCGTGCAGAGAAAGGATTCGAGCGAAAACATTCGAGGTAGGCCATTAAAAGTATTAGACTTTGTGAAGCTTGTCAGTCTTCACAGAAAAAATAACTTTGCAGACAGAAAGTGATACTTTTTCCTGATTTCACAACTAGTTTAATTCACATCACAGCATGATTCATCAACATCAGTAGAATTTTATTGTATAGAAATCTTTATACAATATATGACGAATACAACATTGCACGTGATTAATGTACGCGATAATATCTGGTCCATGATTACACAATTGCGCGAATTCAAATATTCGCTATTAACTACAACGTTGACCGATCAAGTGTTTAAAAAATCTAACAATTGCCAATTGAAAAGTATTATTTTAACCATCCTTTGTTATTCATAAGCTTACTTTTACTATATTAGTATGTGGATATGCATATTTATATGCTGTATTATTTCAGTACTGCATACTTTTATTGTTTATTATATATTACAATATCATACTATGACATCGTTTTAGTTACCATATGTTTTCTAGTTTGACATTATCATATAAAAATTCATTCCAGCAATCCTTATTCGTTTTAAATTTAACTTGTAAAATTTTAAGGGGACAATGACGATATTCTCGTGAAATAATGTTGTTTTTATATGAGAATATGAATACTTCTCTGGTTTACGTTACCAAAACAAAAGGTAAATTTATTTCAATTTTTAATTTATTGTGAGAAAGTTTTATTTAAATCCTGAAACTTTACGATCATTGTATATAGTGCTATTTTACAAAAATGCTAGGTGGTATCGGATCATTGTTCTTTAGTAAATTTTATACTAGTGATGAAATTAATTCATATCAGTTCATTATATCTATAGAGATTGTTATATGTATCGCGCAAACTTAAATCCTTTGTTGAAAGTCGGATTATGCTTTAAATTAGGTTTTTGAACTATTTATCGACAATAAGACCAATGTTATACCCCTATATTGTGGGGATAAATGTTTAGCTTTAGTTAAAACATTTCAATTTGAAAAATTAATTTCAGTTCTAAAATACTTTGTCCTGAATTTAAAGTACAAATTTTAAAGCATGAAAATGTATTAAAATTAAATTTTAGATTAATCTGGTTAAATATTGTATCTCGAAAATTGTCATTTCTAATGTTTTTTGTAGAACGAAAATTGGTTTTAATTGTTCAGTAAATATAGGGATTTGAAAATAAATTTTTACAATTTCTGTCGTCTTTGTGTTTTGTTTTCCAATTCAAGATTTATTATTCTAGATAAATTATAATTTTAAAAAAATTTTGAAATCTTATATTGCAATACATGCATGTGAATGTAATGAATCGCGAATCTTACAAAAATTGCCACTTTGTTCAGGTTCGCTATTCAGATATTTGCATCCAAGTCTAATTTTTTCTCAGTATGGTTATGGTTGAACATTGCACAGTAGACCAACGAAGTCTTAAAATGTGGTATTAGGTTTAAACTGAAACACATGATTTCTGTACTTATAATGCGACTGAAAATTACACATATATTAGTCAGAAATGTCATTTTTAATGAAATAAATTTCACTTATTCCAAAAGACAGCAAGGTACATTAAGGACATGAGCTGTACAAAATAAGATATCTAAAAGAAATTGAAACAGGTTAGAACAGATTTTTATACTACGCATAAAGGTCCTTAAAAATGAATCTAGATTAACATGGAATAAATATTATGCATATTGGTTTTTTGATCGAATCTTATCAAGTATCAATGCCCAACATTTAACTGGGTTCTTAGGCTCATAGTGGAAGTAGTGGGTTGTAATCTTTTTCTTAGGTCCTCGAAATCCTGAATAATAGTAATTTGTAATGTATATTACCAGATCTGGTGTTGACCTCTTAATCAAATCGTGATAAAGAATTACGAGATGTCTTAGAATTTTTCCATGAGTGATTCCGAACCGTCCTTAATATCCTAATTTGTTGCAGTGCGATATAAATTAAGCTACCTACATTCCTACCACCTAGTAGGACCCGGACTCGAATCTCGGTTTCCATGCGCTTGCGTGTGATTGTCACTGTTACAAGCAACGGAGACTGCGAAACTGGTGCTAATTCAAATACAGCCTTCAGTTCGTCTCTTGTATTGCGAAATTCTAATAAGCAAGCGGTCGATAGCACATTAGAAACATAATTATTAGTCGTTCATATTTGTACCAAATGAACTTCAATAGAAAAGCTATCGCATTGAACCTTTGTTTCTAGCATACTAAATTATAATTTAAAAAATTTGAAATCGTATATTGTAATACCTGCAAGTCAATCTAAAGGAATCGCGAATCTGACAAAAATTGCCACTTTGTTCAGGTTCGCTATTGAGTAACTTGCGACCAAGTCTAATTTTTGCTCAATATGATTATGGTTGAACATTGCAGAGTAGACCAACGAAGTCGTAGAATGTGGCATTAGATTTACACCTAAACACATGATTTCGTACTTATAATACGACTGAAAATTGCACTTATATATTAGAAATGTCATTTTTAATGAAATAAATTTCCCTTATTCCAAAAGACAGCAATGTATGTGAAGGACATGAGCAGTACAAAATAAGATATATGAAAGAAATTGTAAAAGAAAAACGAAGAATTTATATCACATCGTAGAATACGGTTTTAAGCAGCAGTTGATTATGAGCAAATAAAGAGTTATACATTTAAGGAAAGAAATTACGGGCTATAAAAAAATAAAACATGGTTGTAGAGTGGATTTTTTGAGAATTTAAAAATTTGGTTTGATGATGAAATTGATAAAAATATTGTAAGAATCGCGGTCGCTGGAGAAAACTGATTTTTCCCAAATCAGCTGTTTGGTAGTGGTCTTAAGAGAGTATCTAGGATTTTTGATGAAAAGGTGGCATGCTTCGAGTGCCTGGTTGTGTACCAAAAACATAGTGAACCAGTGGGCTATTTTCAGTGAAGCGATCAGTCAGGTTGTAGGAAAACGGTAGTTGTGTCTATTTCGCTTGGGTTAAAGAAAAGATCTTGACTTTGATAACGTTGTTGGTGTAGAGTTAAAGAATGTGAGAGTTTTTAATATCGTAGTGAAGGGGTTAAATTTTTAAAGTCGTTTTGAATGACAGCATTAGTAGTGTATGAAGGAGTATTCGTAAGAATTCTGAGCATTTGGTTTGGAGGATGATTATATTTTAAATGTGCGTGTTTGCTGCAACGTTTAAGATTGGACTGCGTAGGTAATAATGGACTTAACAATTTGTTTAAATCTGTTAATTGCTTAGGGAGATGAGCGGAATGGTAATTCATATCGCACTGGAGGAACTAAAAGGGCTCTTGGTGACGGTCCGGGATCAATCCCAAAGGAAAGATACGAGAACACCACGTAATTTTGAACCAATGCCAGATGACGTGGTAAAAAGTTGAGCTGGAAACCCTCTTTCCAAATTTCTATTCCTCATCAACCTGAGGACATGAACCACCGATAGATTTAAACTGCACCAGCCGACGTCTACACGACGGTGTTTGGTTATATTGAGTTTCGAACTCGCAACGCATTAGGAGATAAATGAGAAAAACAAGAATTCAAAAGTTCTGAAATGCTACCCCTTCGAGATTGAAGCAAAGAACATCTGTTGCTTTTCTATTCATACTCTTTCTCTTAACTACTGGGCCACAGTAATCCAGTTGGAAGAGCAACGAACTAGCAACCGGAAGGTTGCGAGGTTGAATCGTCGTGTTCAAAGAGGGCTGGTGCACGTTAAAATCCTTGAGTCCTCAAATGTCCTCACGTTGGCGTGGTGAGGTTTGGAGAGTGGGGTACCATCTGAGGTGTTGCCTCGTCATCTGGCCGTGGTTCAAAATTACATGGTGTCATCGGATCTTTCTCATTGCGAATGATCCCGGACCGTCAGCAAAAGCCCGTTGTTTCAGTGTGACGTTAATTAAAATACTTACCTCTCTTAACTACGGCAATGGATACACGAGTGTTTCAGTATAGTAGAGCCGAATATCGATTCGTCATGTTAGAAATTCTAATTTCTTTTCTCTATTGCAGATTTTATATTTTATACCAATAGATTTATCCCAATTCTGATATAAATATTCTTCAGAAATATGGATGGTAGGTTTGTATTTTAATTAACGTCACTGGAACAACACAGTGGGCTATTGGTGACGGTACGGGATCAATCCCAAAGGGAAAGAACCGTGTAAAACACCACGTAATTTTTAATCCCGGTCAGATAACGAGGCAACACTTGAGCTGGCACCCCACTCTCTAAACTTCTACACCACGCCAACGTGAGGACGTTTGAGGCAACGATATATTTAACGTGCACCAGCGTGCTTTGCACACGATGGTCTTTGGCTGCATTCGAAGTGAACCCTCCGGTTTCTATCATGTGTCTCTTCCAGCCAGTCTTCGCGGCCCACAAACACGAAGGATCATTCACTCTGCGTTTCAGCGGGCGTTCAGAAATATTTTGATTTTTTATTGCATTCCCGAAAGGAGCATTCGTGTCCATATTTAGAACTATTGTTCAATTACGCAACCACACCTTGCATCGGTATAGAACGTAGTAGAGCAGTGTTTCAGAAAACCAATATAACGGAACAATCCAGATTTCAGATCCACATTTAGTACCTAAGTTTGAGATTTTAAATCAGCTGAAATATTAAGTCGAGTCATAAGTAATTTCCGTTTTTTTATCAGACATTTATTTTGCTTTCATTAAATAACAAAGTTATATTAATGTATTATGTATTCATCACTATTATGTATGACCTTCTCCCATCTTCCTGGCAGCTTATCAATTCCTTCCTTGTAAAATGTGGTTTTGCACCGGAAGAAATTTTCGATAGCCTGACTGACTTGCTCTTTAGAATTGAAGGTTTTCCATTCAAAAAGTTTTGCAAGGAACGGAAAAGGTGATATACTGTTGAGGCAGGGTCCAGGGAGTAAGGTGGGTGTAGTAAAACTGGCCATCCAAGTTCAAGAATTTTTTTTGTGTCGCTCTTGCTGTATGTGGTCACGGAAAGAATAATGTTTTTGCGATTGATGAGTGCAGGACGCTTTTCATAGAGTTTTTCTTTCACTCTTTGCAACTGCTGAACGTATGTATCCGCAGTAATCGTTCAATTTGACTTCAAAAACAACTCGTGATGAATTATACCTCGACAATCCCACCATACACAGAGTAAAATCTTTATCCATGGATGTTCGCTTTTGGATCTGGTAGGGGTGGTTGATGCTTATCAAGCCACTGTCTTTTACGGACAATATTGTCATAGGTAACCCATTTTTCATCGCCTGTTATAATCCTGTCTAAAAAAGGCTCAATTTTTACCCCTGATAGCAGACTTGTGGCGATTGACCATGCGATCTTTATTCCGTTCACTGAGATTGTGAGGTAACTTGCTGACTTTCCCTAATTTCCCCAGGTGGCGCCAAACAGTTCATTGCGATGTATTCAAACTTCTTGCTATAGCTCTTGTTGATTGACGTGGATTTTGCTCCAATGTTGCATTTTAAAGGTTGTCGTCAAGATCGGAAGGACGTCCCGTCCTTGTTTCGTCCTTTAAAGTCGTATCTCCAGAACGGAATTTGGCAAACCAATTTCTAACTGCCCGATCGCTTATTAGACCTTAACCGTAGAAACTGCATATTATTTCAGCTGTCGCCTTAGCACTATTGCCTTGTTTAAATTCTCAAAGCATCACATGACGAATATGCACTTTTTCACTCTCCATTTTAGGGGTTATGAACAGCAGTTTAATGAAACGTGCACCACACAAACCAGTTGTCAGAAGACTAACTGAACATTTATCTATTTAGTGAAAGGAAAAACTCGTTTTTCCCGGTGACTTATAGTGGGTACATAGATTCTACCTAGCTGCATCGGAAGTTATTTGACTCGACCTAATAGATTTACAAACACTTAAATAATAAAAATCAATGAGCGCATCAGAACATTTTAAACACGTTGTGTACTTTTAAATTATATAAAATCTGGGTAACATTTCTGGCACATTTAATGCAAATACATTTTCTGACATTCATAAATAATATAGTATTGAATATGATTTTTTAAGGCAGATTTTAGATTCCAAGAAATCTGATTTCTTGGGTACGTAAATTCAAATTTGAGTGGTACTTTTTTAACAAAAGGTTTTTAAAAGTTTTTCTAAACTCAATCCAATTTGATTGTGCTTTTTACGCTATAGAGTCCACATCATTATTTAATTCCTAAGTATAGATATCAAAATTCTATTTCGTGGAAAAACTTTAAAATTTTACAGTTAGAAAAATTTAGTACTTGTATAGAAAGTTTTCATTTTGTTCGTCTTTCGGTTTAGAACCTTCGGTATAAAATTCTGATCATTGGTATAATTTAGTTTCGCCCTCTCATATTTTAAACTTCTGAGAGACATTCAGAGTCACAGTAGCCCGATTGGGAAGAGTATCGTATCAGCAGTTGCGAGTTCGAATCCAACCATCCTGTGCGAAGGGGATGGTGCACGTTAAATCTGCCGTGGCCTCAAACGTCATCATTTTGGCGTGATATGGATGTTTGGAGAGTGGCGGGCCAGCTCAGGGGTTGCCGCGTCATTTGACCGGGATTGAAATTTACGTGGTGTTGTCCTCGGTTCTGTCCCTCGGGATTGATTCCGGATCATCACCAATAGCCCGTTGTTTTGCTCCAGTGTGACATTACTGAAATACCCCCTTAAATACCGACCCTTTTCTGTATTGTAGATTTTATATTTTATACCATTACATTTATCCCAAATCTCATAAATATTCCTCAGAAAAATGGATGGAAGGTTTGTATTTTAATTAACGTCACACTGGAGTGATACAACGGGCTATTGGTGATGGTCCGGGATCAATCCCAATGAGAAACACCCGAGGTCACTGTAATTTTGAACCACAGACAGATGACGAGGCAACACCTGAGCTGGCACACCTCTACAAATTTTCACACCACGCCAACGTGAGGCGTTTGTGGCAGCGACGGATTGAACGTGCTCCCGCCTCCTGTTGTACCGGACGGGCTTTGGTTGGATTCGAACTTGCAATCACCGGTTGCTAGTCCGTTATTCTTCCAATCGGGCTGTCGCGGCCCTGCTTACCTAAGCAAACAAGACCTACTTTGAAATGAAGTGAAGTGAATTTGTATGTGATTATTTTAGTTCATTCTCTAAGAACCTGGAAATTGTGCCCGAAGTTTTTTCTAGTGTTTTAGTACTAAGGATAAGGATATTTGGCCTTTCAAGAAGGATCATTCACTCTTCACTTTTCTGCAGGCGTAGGCATTTATGTTGGTTTTTCACATGGCACTCCTTAAAAATCTGGAATCGTGTCCAATCCTGTAAGAACGCAAATATGCATCGACCTGCCATAGTCGAACGAAAACAGCAGTTTCAGGAAACTACTTAGCATCCATAAGTCAGATATCATTGTCCTTTGTTTTGTGAACTTGGAGAATTCACCGCCTGCAGATAGTTTCTGTTTTTCACCAGTCAAGATATCCTGAAATATTTAAAGGCAATGAAACTAAACTAGAACGAGATTTGGAAAAAGGTTCTGATTTGAAGATGAATATACGTGTATACAATTGTGAGAAACCTTTAAAATGTTGAACCTTTGAAAAATATTTTTCACAAACAGATAATATGAAGCAACACATGCATGTACACACCGGTGAGAAACCTTATGAATGTGGTACCTGTGGAAAATATTTTTCACATAAAGGTACTTTGAACCGACATGCGTGTACACACCGGTTAGAAACCTTATAGATGGTGATACCTGTCAAAGGGCTTTTCAAAGAACTGTTATTTGAAGAAACATACGCGTGAACACATTGGTTGGAAGGGTTGAAAGTGTTTGAAAGGATTGAGAGAAACATATTAAACAGATTCATAAATGTACAAACAGATGAAATACCAGGAATTCATATAGGAGAAGATCGTGCAGAGAAAGGATTTGAGGGAAAACATTCGAGGTAGGCCACTAAAAAGTATTAGACTTTTTGTGAAACTTGCCAGTCTTCACAGGAAAAATAACTTTTCAGACAGAAAGTGATACTTTTTCCAGATTTCAAAACTAGTTTAATTCACATCACAGTATGATGTTCTATCATCATTAGCATTTTATTGTATAGAAATCTTTATTCAATATATGACGATTTCAAACACTCCACATGATTAATGTATGCGATAATCGTATCAGGTCCATGATTACATAATTGCGCGAATTCAAATATTCGCTATTAACTACAACATTGGCAGATCAAATATTCGAAAAAGCTAACAATTTCCTAAAATATTCTTGAAAAGTTTTATTTTAATCATCCTTTGTTATTCATAAGCTCACACTTACTATAGTATATGGATGTGCATATTTATATGGTGTATTATTTCTGTACTGCATACCTTTATTGCCTATTATATATTTAATTATAGTCCGACATCGTTTTACTTACCCGATGTTGTTTTCTAGTTTAACATACTATTAAATGTAAATTCAATACAGGAAACCATTTTAATTCGTATTAAATTTAACTTGTAAAATTTTAAGAGGACAATGACGATAATCTCGTGAAATTATATTGTTTTTATATGAGAATATGAATACTTCTCTGGTTTACGTTATCAAAGCAAAAGGTAAATTTTTTCTTTCTTGTGAGAAAGTGTTATTTCAAATGCTGAAACTACGATCATTGTATATAGTACTATTTTACAAGAATGGTTGTTGGTATCAGCTCATTGTTCTTTAATAAATTTATACTTGTGATGACATTAATTCATATCATTTCATTATATCTATAGAGATCGTTATATATGTATCGCGCAAACTTAAATCCTTTGTTGAAAGTCGGATTATGCTTTAAAGTAAGTTTTTGAAGTATTTATTGTCAATAAGTCCAATTTAATATCCCCTATATTGTGGGAATAAATGTTTAGCTTTAGTTAAAACATTTCAATTTCAAAAATTAATTTCAGTTACATAATACTTTGTCCTGAATTTAAAGTACAAATTTTAAGGCATGAATATGTATTAAAATTAAATTTTAGATAAATCTGGTTTAAATATTGTATCTCGAAAATTGTCATTTTTAATATTTTTTCTAAAACGAAATTGTTTTCAATTGTTTAGTAAATATAGGGATTTGAAAATAAATTGTTACAATTTCTGTCGTCATTGTGTTTTGTTTTCCAATTCCAGATTTATTATTCCAGATAAATTATAATTAAAAAAAATTTTGAAATCGTATATTGAAATACTTGCATGTCATTCTAAATGAATCGCGAATCTTACAAAAGTTGCCACTTTGTTCAGATTCCTTATACAGTAACTTATTCAGTTAAAAAGATTTTTTAATTTAGGGTAGGAAATAGATATGTTTATGAACGAGAAACAAGAATCTGTTCCTGAATTAAGTGATGATTATTGGTTGTTAGACCTGTTTTTTAGTGGATATAACAGAAATACTTAATCAGCTAAATAAGGACTTGCAAGGGCAAGATAATTTAATAATCGATACTTGTAATTTGATCAAAGCTTTTAATAAGAAATTATTGTTATTTGAGTGCCAACTTAGAAATAATAATTTCATCCGAGAGATATTCCAACTTAAGATATTTTGCACGAGTTGTAAGTGCTTTTGGATCCAATGTTTGTAAAACATTTTTCGAAGATGAAATTTACAAAGAGTTCATCACGTGCTTCATTAACTGATGCCAATTTAGAAAACTAGCTACGATGTGCAACGTCGAACATAAATATAGATTTACAAAAATTAAGTGAAGGAAAGGATAAACACAAATATATCATTAATTAAGACTCGAAGAGTTTATTATATTTGAATCATAGTATAATAAAATTTTATTCATTTTGTATTTGTATTATAATTTTAAAAGCATGTTTACCTAAGTGCAGCCCGCTGTAATGTTACTCGTCATCAAAGTGGCCCGTGAAACCATTTGGGTTGGCCAGGCCTGCTCTAGTGAGACATGAATTACCATTCCGCTAATATCCCTAAGCAATAAACAGATTTAAACAAATTCTTAAGACCCAATGCTGAGGCGTTGCAGCAAAAACGCACATTGAAAACATAACTATCCTCCAAAACAAAATGCTCAGGATTCTTACGAACACTCCTTCAAACACTACTAATGCAATTCATAACGACTTTAAAAATTTAATCTTTTCCACTACGATATTAAAAACTCTTACATTCTTTAACTCTATCTCCCCAATAACGTTATCCTAGTCATCTTTTCTTTAACCCACGCGAAATAGACACAACTACCGTTTTCCTACAACCTGACTGATCGCTTCACTGAAAATAGCCCACTGGTTCACAATGTTTCTCGAACGCAACCAGGCACTCGAAGCATGCCACCTTCTCATCAAAAATCCTAGATATCCCTTAAGACATCTGACAAGCTGCTGATTTCGGAAAAATCAGTTTTCTCCAGCGACCGCGATTCCTACAATATTTTCATCAGTTTACTCATCAAACCATATAATTTTTAAATTCTCAAAAAATCCACTCAACAACCATAACGTTTTGAATTAAATTTATTCAAATGTTCCCGTTTTTTTATTTTTTATAGCCCGTAATTTCTTTCCTTAAAAGTATAACTCTTTATTTGCTCATAATCAACTGCTGCTTAAAAACGACTTCTACGATGTGATATAAATTCTTCGTTTTCTTTTACAATTTCTTTCATACATCTTATTTTGTAATGCTCATGTCCTTAACATACATTGCTGTCTTTTGGAATAAGGGAAATTTATTTTTATAAAAATGACATTTCTATAATATATAAGTGCAATTTTCAGTCGTATTATAAGAACAGAAATCATGTGTTTGTAAACCTAATGCCACATTCTAAGACTTCGTTGGTTTGTTGTGCAATGTTGAACCATAATCATACTGAGAAAAAATTAGACTTAGTTGCAAGGATCTGAATAGCGAACCTGAACAAAGTGGCAATTTTTGTAATATTCGCGATTCATTACATTCACATGCATGTATTGCAATATGCGATTTCAAAAAAATTTTAAAATTATAATTTATCTGGAATAATAAATCTGGAATTGGAAAACAAAACACAAAGACGACAGAAATTGTAACTATTTTCAAATCCCTATATTTACTAAACATTTGAAACCAATTTTCGTTCTAAAAAAATATTTAAAATGACAATTTTCGAGATACAATATTTAAACCAGATTTATATAAAATTTAATTTTAATACATACTCATGCCTTAAAATTTGAACTTTAAATTCAGGACAAAGTATTATAGAACTGAAATTAATTTTTGAAATTGAAATGTTTTAACTAAAGCTAAACATTTAATCCGACAATACAGGGGATATTACATTGGATTGACAATAAATAGTTCGAAAACTTACTTTAAAGCATAATCCGACTTTGAACAAAGGATTTAAGTTTGCGCGGTACATGTATAGCAATCTCTATAGATATAATGAACTGGTATCAATTTCGTACTAGTCTAAAAATTTACTAAAGAAAAACGAGCTGCTACCAACTAACATTCTTGTGCAATAGCACTACATACAATGATCGTAGTTTCAGCATTTGAAATAACACTTTCTCACAAGAAAGAAAAAATTTACCTTTTGCTTTGATAACGTAAACCAGAGAAGTATTCATATTCTCATATAAAAACAATATTATTTCAAACGAATATCGTCATGGTTCACTTAAAATTTTACAAGTTAAATTTAATACGAATTAAAATGGTTTCCTGTATTGAATTTACATTTAATAGTATGTCAAACTAGAAAACAACATCGGGTAAGTAAAAAGATGTCAGACTATAGTTAAATATATAATAGACAATAAAGGTATGCAGTACTGAAATAATACACCATATAAATATGCACATCCATATACTAATATAGTAAGTGTGAGCTGATGAATAACAAAGGATGATTAAAATAATACTTTTCCATTGGCAAGTGATAGATTTTTTAAACACTGGATCTGTCAACGTTGTAGTTAATAGCGAATATTTGAATTCGCACAATTGTGTAATCATGGACCTGATATTATCGCGTACATTAATCACGTGGAATGTTTGTATTCGTCATATATTGAATAAAGATTTCTATACAATAAAATTCTACTGATGTTAGTGAATCATACTGTGATGTGAATTAAACTAGTTTCCTGTGAAGACTGACAAGCTTCACAAAAAGTCTAATACTTTTTAATGGCCTTCCTCGAATGTTTTCGCTAAAATCCTTTCTCTGCACGATCTTCTCTTATATGAATTCCTGGTAATTCATCTGTTAGTACAATACACTTATGAATCTGTTTATTATGTTTCTACCCTTCCAACCAATGTGTTCACGCGTATGTTTCTTCAAATAACAGTTCTTTGAAAAGCCGGTTGACAGGTATCACATCTATAAGGTTTCTAACCGGTGTGTACACGCATATGTGTCGGTTCAAAGTACAATTTTGTGAAAAATATTTTCCAGTTACCACATTTGTAAGGTTTCTCACCGGTGTGTACATGCATATGTTGCTTCAAATTCCATGTTTTTGAAAACATTTTTCCTCAGGTACCACATTTATAAGGTTTCTCACCGGTGTGTACACGCATATGTAGATTCAATAAATCTTTTCGTGAAAAATATTTTCCGCAGTTACCACATTTATAAGATTTCTCATCGAAGTGTGCACGCATATGTAGAATCAAAGAATCTTTTTGTGAAAAATATTTTCCACAGGTACCACATTTATAAGGTTTCTCATCGGTGTGTACACGCATATGTCGGTTCAAATTACCATTTTGTGAAAAATATTTTCCACAGGAACCACATTTATAAGGTTTCTCATCGCTGTGTACTCTCATATGTTGCTTCAAATTCCCTGTTTGTGAAAAATATTTTCCACAGGTTCCACATTTATAAGGTTTCTGACCGGTGTGTACACGCATATGTAGATTCAAATAACGTTTCGTTGAAAAATATTTTCCAGTTACCACATTTATAAGATTTCTCACCGGTGTTCACACGCATATGCAGCTCCAAAGAACATTTTTGTGAAAAATATTTTCCAGTTACCACATTTATAAGGTTTCTCACCGGTGTGTACATGCATATGTTGCTTCATATTATCTGTTTGAAAAATATTTTTCAAAGGTTCAACAATTTTAAGGTTTCACACAATCGTATACACGTATATGCATCTTCAAATCAGAATCTTTTTCCAAATCTCGTTCTAGTTTAGTTTAATTGCCTTTTAGTATTTCAGGATATCTTGACTGGTGAAAAACAGAAACTATCTGCAGGCGGTGAATTCTCCAAGTTCACAAAACAAAGGACAATGATATCTTACTTATGGGTGTTAAGTAGTTTCCTGAAACTGCTGTTTTTCGTTCGACGATGGCAAGTCGATGCGTATTTGCGTTCTTACAGGATTGGACACGAGTACCGATTTTCAAGGAGTGCCATGGGAAAAACCAACATAAATGCCTACGCCTGCAGTAAAGTGAAGAGTGAATGATCCTTCTTCCAAGGCCAAATATCCTTAGAACCAAAACACTATAGCAAAAAAACTTCGGGCACAATTTCCAGGTTCTTAGAGAATGAACTAAAATAATCACATATACAAATTCACTTCACTTCCATTTCAAAGTAGGCCTAGTTTGCCTACGTAATCGGGGCATCGACAGCTTGATTGGAAGAATAACGGATTAGCAACCGGAGATTGCAAGTTCGAATCCAACCAAAGCCCGTCGGGTACAACAGGAGGCGGGAGCACGTTAAATCCGTCGCTGCCACAAACGCCTCACGTTGGCGTGGTGTGGAAATTTGTAGAGGTGTACCAGCTCAGGTGTTGCCTCGTCATCTGACCGTGGTTCAAAATTACAAGGTGTTGTCCTCGGTTCTTTTCCTTTGGGATTGATCCCGGACCATCACCTATAGCCCGTTGTATTACACCAGAGAGCAACCGGGATTGGAGGGAGAAAGAAGACGTATGTTCTCAAGCTCCTGCTTAATTATTCTTGCAAGCGGAAGTATGTATTGTAGATGAACATATGATACACCATTAGATACACAAGAATAAGCTGAGCTATCGATCAAAATTTAGAGATATTTGGATAAAAATTCGAGAACGACGGAGGAAAAAGAAAGTGAAGCAATTCGACGGTAATCAGGTCGTTCCCCCACTGAACCAGTCGTGGCGTCACCCCGATAAAGAAATCTTCACACCCGTGGACGGACACTCAACCCCCGTTCTTTCGAAGCCTAACGACCACTCGGAAGATCTTCATAAAATTCCTGGCAAAGAACTACTGAACTGACATCAGTAAACAAAACCTCATCTGGAAGAAGAAAGACAGAAATTTCCTCCGCCACCAACAACGACTTCCTATCAACTTTTTTTTACAAATCTACGTCAACTATTTTCTTTCTTATAGAAGCCGGATTGCTCAAACAATTACAAAAGAACTTAATGAAATGAGGTAGGAGATATTTTAACATTTTTCACTTTAACCTAGACCATTTTCCTATAACCTTTTTAAAAAACTAATTGTCAATTACAGATTTATTTTTTTTTATCCCAAAACTATCTTTTATTGTTTTGCTCAGAACTTTCATAAGTATCAATTTTTCGTGCTCAGGCATAACTCTCTAGTTTTCACTCCCCCCCCCCCGAATTTTGGTTTTCTAACTTGTAATTTACTTCTCTTTTTTTTTTGCTTTTTTTTTTACCTCTTTAAAATTTGTAGGTTAGATTCCACAAAGCTTAACTTTTCATAAGTTGTTTTTTTTTCTGTCGTGCGTACGTGAAAACCCTCTAGTTTCCCTTCCATTTTTTTTTAAACAACGTAAGTTAGTGAGTTATGTGAACTGATTACATTACCAGATACACATATTTTTTTTCTCTATCTTATTTTCATGATTTATGGAGATTTTTTTTTCAATATTTGTTTTGTATTTTTTTTTTTTTTTTTTCACATTGAGTGATACTTTAGAACGGATACTATTCTCTCCCCTCTCTGTCCAAAGGGGGTATTTTTGGAAGATGATTGTAATTTTAATAATAGTTGACTTACCATTTCTGGCCACAAAAGCTGTTGCTCTTCCCTAAGAGAAGACCCAGCTATTATTTGAAGTTGTTACACAAATTTCAACTCTGCATTCTCAGTTAAACTACTTTAAACTATACAAACGACCTCAAAAATTATAATTGACTTTAAATAATTTAATTTTTTTTTAAATTATAATTTTTTTAAAATTCTTTTTATAATCCTTTTTTCCCCTTTTTTAACTTTCTTTTCCACATAAATCCAATTATTATTCCTACCTCATGAATCCAGAAGATCACAGTGATGCTTCCTGCATTGGACTCAGGAAGGCAACGTCCTAATCCTCGAATAATATAGATGTGGCCTCTGCAAAATCAAATTCAGAGGACTATAGTAACCTCAGTACCAGAGACTTAATAATTAACCTGGAGAAAATTCTCAACTCGAAGCGCAACTCAGCATTCATCCTGCCTAATAAACACAGAACCAAAGGAACGAAGCTTTTATTGAGTCTCTTAGAAAAATATCCTGAGGTAGGAGATAATGCCATATCATCAGAACCAGTCACAGAGGAGAAAGGTGTTCAAACCAGCACAATTTTTAAAACAACAAAGGCCACGGAAACGCAGCAGGAAACTTATCAACCTACAGTTGGGGCACAAACAAGCAGAAGAGTAATAAATAAAACTATCCCGCTGACTCCACTTTTAAACAACAAAAATACAACAGTACATCAAATTAACCTTCCTCACAGAAAAACAGCCTGTATCCAACACTATAGACAAGAATCGGCAACAGATATCACTAAAGTTCCTCCCAAATCTTTTTCAGAGGCTCTTAAAAGTAAAGCTCTCCTAATATACCCGAAGGAAGCAGAAGCCGACAGCAGAAGCACAAAACAGAAGATTGAGACAGCGTTAGACCCCAGGGCCATAGGAATCTCAATAAACAAAGTCAAATCAATTAAAAAAGGAGGCATAGCAATAGTATGCAAAAGGCAAGAAGACGTAGGGCGACTGGAGGAAGCAATCAAGAAGAACCCGGATCTCTGTAACCTGAACACTAAAACTCCAAAGAAAAGGCTTCCGAAGATTATTATATATGGGGCAGATAAAGAAATCACCGGAGCTGATATCTTGAAAGCTTTATCATTCCAAGAACGCAGAATAAAGCTGGCCGATCTCAAGATTTTGTCAAAGATAAGGCGAAGAGAAGGTGGATTTAATTTTATTGTTGAATGTGGCCCAGCAGCCTTTGATTATCTTATAGAAAAAAGACGACTTGACATGGGCTGGTACTCTTTGCACTACAAGGAATACTTCAACATAAAACGCTGCTTTAAATGTCAGGCATTTGGTCATATCCAAAGAGACTGCAAATTCACCACATACTGTGGATCCTGTGGTGAAAGACATCACACGCATGACTGCACAGCACTCCATCCAAACTGCATAAACTGCGAGCTCTCTTTTGGGAAAAACACGGAAGTAGATACCTGGCACCCATCGTACGATTCAGCTTGCCCATCATATCAAGAGCACATAAACCACCACAGAAGAACGACATTGTACCTCTCATAGATAAGCCACACCACTACATCAAATCAAATCAACGTCACAACCGAAATCAAAGGCTCAGAAAACCAACAAAACAAAAAAACAAAAAAAAACATTAAAAATGCAAAATTTTGAGCAATTAGTCCCAAAAGTAGCCCAAAACCTCGCTCCAATAATCCAAAATAGCATTACAATCAGCAACACACAACAGCATAACTTCCTCCAAATTAACTTACAACGATCAAAACTGGCAACATCTCTAATTCAAAATCTTACCGTAAAACATAACATAACAGCAGTCCTAGCACAAGAACCATATCTACAAAATAATCAAGTCTCAGGAATACCATCTACATGGAAATCAATCACATCAACAAGCGGGAAGGCAGCTATATTCTTCCCAGACATCAAAATCCAACCTATCATAATCTACAACGAAGACGATACTATAGCAATAAAAACAACTATCAACGACAGGCAATTTAAATTAGTCTCATCATATATCTCACCAAGTGGTGAAGCAACAGCATGTTTGAACTCAGTCACAAACATACTACGTGCCTCTACGGAAGATGCCTTAATCTGTGCAGATTGGAATGCGCATAGCCAGACATGGGGCTATAATAATGAAGATCCTAGAGGTAGAGAAGTATTAGATTTCTTGGCTTCCAACCCCATAAACCTTCTAAATCAGCCTGATGATCCCCCGTCTTTCGAGGCTCATGGTACAAGAGGCTGGCCTGATCTGACATTCGCCAGCACTTCTCTACAACTATCACAACTGAACAGGACCATCTTAGAAGACGAAAGCCATAGCGATCACCGCCCGATTCTCGTCCAACTATTAGCCAATACTAACCAACTTTGCTTTAAAAGGTTCAAAACAAAACATGCAAATCACAACAAGATAATCAAACACTTCACTCCTTATCTTAGCTACATAGAAAACGCCTTAAATGCAGCAAACAATAAGCAGGAATTGGAAATGACAACAGATACGCTAATTACAACCATCCAAGACTGTAGTATCAAATCATACAAGCAGAAATCTCATAAGATATCAAAGGAAGCAACCTGGTGGACCCAGGAATTGGAGATCAATAAGAAGAAAATTACAGCCCTCAGAAGGAGATGGCAAAGAGAGCAGGACGTAACGGTAAAACAAGCCATGCAAATAATCTTCAGAAAAGAACGTGCACTATATATGAAAGCAGTAAGGAAACAAAAATTAGCGTCCTGGAGAAAATTCTGCACTGAAGCTACGTCGTCCTTCAGTACACCCTACAAAATTACACAGAGAAAAACCAAGATTCCCTCAGCTCTTGCTTCAAACTCAGGACAATCAGGCACAGAGGAAGAAATCCTGACTAAAATTTTAAATGAAATTTATCCGGACACAAATTACCAACCCCAAAATTCCAACTATATAAGTACCATCCTGGAACCAGCAATCACAAAAGAAGAAATAGCGCTTGTCATACACAATCTCCCAAAAGGCAAAGCTCCTGGATTTGACGGAATAGACACAGTAATCCTTGAAAACCTAAATAACAATTTCCCCAAATTATTCCACACATTTTTTAACAAATGTCTTAAACTTGGAGTCTTCCCAGCATCACTCAAAAAAGGTCTCATCTTGTTGTTCCTGAAAGAAGGAGGAAATATTTCTGAAACTTCATCATACAGACCTATCACTCTTCGTCCAGCCATTTCAAAATGGCTGGAAAAAATAATGGTTAATAGATTGCTATTCCATATTCAAACGCATGGCCACATGCATCCACTACAGTTTGGCTTCCGTGAAAATTCATCAACAGAACACGCCTTGCGCAACCTTTTAGAAACAATCCACACAAACATCAGTAACAACAATTACTCTCTCCTGATATCTCTAGACATTTCAAAAGCATTCGATTCTCTCAGGTGGGACTGTATACTAAAACGCCTAAAAACAATAAATTGTCCAACAAAGCTCTTCAAACTTTTCTCCAGCTTCCTCTCGGAGAGAACGGTTTGCATAACAACAAGAACAGCTATAGCGCAAGTCGACCAGACCAGGGGTTGCCCACAAGGATCCTGTAGTGGATCCATCCTATGGAACCTGGTGGCCGATGATCTCTTGAGTAAGCCCTGGCCTCCTGGAGTACACATCCAAGCCTTTGCTGATGACATGATTTTAGTGGTTGCTGGAAGAACCAGAGAGATCCTTAAAACACACTCCAAGATAGCCCTAGACCAAGTCTTATCATGGTGTGAGGAAATGGGCCTGGAAATTTCACATAAAAAATCCAAAGCTCTACTTCTAGATAAGCCCAAGAAACTAGCAGCCAAACCAAAAGTAGCCCTAGGTACTACTTCCATTAGATACACAGATCAATTAAAATACCTAGGAGTGACGATAGACCCAAAACTAAACTTTAATGCCCATCTGAATAATATTAAAGCAAAAGCGACAATTAGCCTCCAGAGTTTCCGAAGAATCGCAGGCCGCAACTGGGGTTTTAATCACACACAGAGGAAAATACTATATAAAACAGTAGCTGAGAGATCAATAGCCTACGGAGCCTCAATATGGGCGAGAAATCTCACTTGTCGTAACATAAGGAAACTCAAATCCATCCAAAGGCTCTTCCTGCTTTTCATCTCTTCAGCCTATTCAACTACCCCAACATCAGCTCTCTGTATCACTATTGGAGTCCCACCTCTACATGTCCTCCTTTCACATGAAGCAAAAACAACAGAACTCCTTCGTCTTCATAAACCAGTTCAGATGAACTCTGAAACATTTAATTCACAAGATTTTGAAACGAAGACAGCAAGATGGTTCTCCCACCCATCTATACAAAGCAAAGAAGCAAAAATCTCCATTGACACTCTATACATCCCATCCCCCATTTCCATCTACACAGATGGTTCCAAGACGGAGTCGGGCGTGGGATCAGCTTATTGCCTCTATGAAGAAGGAGCATTAACAAAAACCTGGTCAACTAGGTTACAAATTAACAACAGTGTGTTCCAAGCGGAGTCGGTTGCAATCAGAGAAGCAGTTAGATTGGCTCCTGAAAAAGCAACAATCTTTTCAGACAGCCAATCAGTTTTAAAAGCTCTCCGTAACCCAACATCCAGAAATCCCCTCATCAAACAAATCCAGAACCTCCTCCACAAGAAGTCAGCATTAGAACTACGTTGGATCAAGGCTCACGTTGGACACGAGGGTAACGAAAAAGCCGACAGTCTTGCCAGGGAAGCGGCAACAAACAAAGATGCTCCAGAGGACAAACAAATAGCCCTTCCAGCCTCACACTTCAAGAGTCTCACTAGAGACCATATTCTTCAACAGTGGCAGCTAGAATGGAACACAGACGACACAGGCCGCTCAACATACGATCTCTTCCCAAATGTCTCCATGGATACCCGCATCAAAGATAGACGTCTCTTGCAGTTTATAACGGGCCATGGCCCATTCCCTAGCTATCTCCACAGATTCGGTTTATCCCAGACCAACCAATGCTCCTGTGGTATAGAGGGAACTCCAATGCATTATGCCTTGGAATGTCCCCTCACAAGCTCACTCCACCTGCGATGCCCATCACCAAGACCCACCTCAGGATGGTTAAACCTAGCACTAAAGCATAGGAAATGCAGAGAAAACATTTGTAAAATCATAGATATCCTGCAATCCCGAGGCCAGGATTTCATAGCAACGACATAAATTTAGTTACCGTATGACCACCAGCTGACCGTCAAGAAAAAACCAAACAGTGACTCTGGAATAAAAAAAAAAAAAACTAATAAACTCCCAAGGGAGACAACTAAACCGGTAAATCGTCACAAGGATAGGCGCGGGGTCTCCCCTGGCGGAATGTATTACACCAGTGTGACGTTAATTAAAATACAAACTTACCATCCATTTTTCTGAGGGGGGTTGGGTATTTCAATTAACGTCACACTGGAGCAACACAATGGGCTATTGGCATTTTTCTGAGGAATATTTATATCAGAATTGGGATAAATATATTGGCATAAAATATAAAATCTACAATATAGAAAAGAAATTAGAAGTTCTAACATGACGAATCGGTATTCGGCTAAATTATACTGAAACACTCTTATTTCCATTAGCGTAATTATAAAAGTACGTAGGTATTTTAATCAACGTCACCCTGGAACAACACAACGGGCTATTGGTGACGGGGACTGAAACGAGGACAACACCACGTAATTTTCAATCCCGGTCAGATAACGAGGCAACACCTGAGCTGGCCCTCCACTCTCCAAACTTCCATATCACGCCAAAATGAAGACATTTGAGGCCATGGCAGATTTAACGTGCACCATCCCCTTCGCACAGGATGGTTGGATTCGAACTCGCAACTGCTGATACGATACTCTTCCCAATCGGGCTACTGTGACTCTGAATGTCTCTCAGAAGTTTAAAATATGTGAGGGCGAACCTAAATTATACCAATGATCAGAATTTTATACCGAAGTTTCTAAACCGAAAGACGAAGAAAATGAAAACGTTTTATACAAGTACTAAATTTTTCTAACTGTAAAATTTCAAAGTTTTTCCACGAAATAGAATTTTGATATATCTATACTTAGGAATTAAATAATGATGTAGACTCTCTATAGCGTAAAAAGCACAATCAAATTGGATTGAGTTTAGAAAAACTTTTAAAAACCATTTGTTAAAAAAGTACCACTCAAAACTTGAATTTGTGTACCCAACAAATCAGATTTCTTGGAATCTAAAATCTGCTTTAAAATCATATTCAATACTATAATATTTATAGATGTCAGAAAATGTATTTGCATTAAATGTGTCAGAAATGTTACCCAGATTTTATATAATTTAAAAGTACAGAACGTGTTTAAAATGTTCTTGATGTGCTCATTGATTTTTATTATTTAAGTGTTTGTAAATCGATTAGGTCGAGTCATAAATAATTTCCGATGCAGCTAGGTAGAATCTATGTACCCACTATAAGTCACCGGGAAAAACAAGTTTTTTTTTCACTAAATAGATAAGGGTTCAGTTAGTCTTCTGACAATTGGTTTGTGTGGTGCACGTTTCATTAAAATGCTGTTCATAACCCCTAAATTGAAGAATGAAAAAGTGCATATTCGTCATGTGATTCTTTGCGAATTTAAACAAGGCAGTAGTGCTAAGGCGACAGCTGAAATAATATGCAGTTTCTACGGTGAAGGTCTAATAAGCGATCGGGCAGTTAGAAATTGGCTTGTTAGAAATTGGCTTGTTAGAAATTGTCCTCTGATCGTTCTCTTTAGGATTCATCCCGGATCGTCACCAATATTCCGTTGTGGTGCTCCAAGTGCGACGTTAAATCAAATACCTACTTGCAGTCTTAAACTTAAAATTGATTTAACGAGCTACTCGAATGCGGTTCCACTTACCGTGTAGAAAATGTACCACGAGAACTAAGGTTTTGAGCCTCAGTTTGTGGAATCGAGGATAAGCAAGTTTCGGAATGGTAATCCAGGACTCTACCAACTGAGCTACAACGATCCCCTACTGAACAGCAAACAAACGCTCTTACCACTATACCATACATTTTAACGAAGTATTACAATTGAGGGAATTCATACATACCTTGAAATATTAAAGGTTGTTCTTTATGATGCATGTACACGATCTTAACAAGCAGTCATTTTCTTCCATTATACACATGGAAAGTCTTTACTGACAAACAAGTGAGAAATAGACTTAATATCCCGATGGGGAGAGGCGTATCTAAAAGTTGTCCAATTCCCTAAAGTTGATGATTTTAGTTAACTCTCAAGCAGCTAGGTAAAATGTAATTTTAAAAATTTCATTGACAAATTAAGTTGTGAAGCGTTATTTCACTCTAAATATAATTCTATATGAATAATTGTTATAAGTTAAATTCTTGTGTCCACACATTTTTAGAAAATAGATATGATCAGTTCTATAAACAACGCAACTAGTGTTAAATGTGATCGATTCACATGATTCTTCTAGATCTCAAGCTGGGCCATGAGTTCAACGCAAAGGGAAAAGATACTGACGCAATCCAATAAAACATTATTTTCTGAAAATTAAGATTGCGAAAATATATTTTTGCCAAGAGCAGACTAAATTTCGATTGTTAGCGGTAAGTTCCTGCAATGCTTTCAATCTTTATTTTTAGTAAGATTTCATCTAATACCAAATCTTAATATACAATATATCATTATTCCATTTCCCGAGAGCTCAGGGTCACCAATAGCCCGTTGTGTTGCTCCAGTTTGACGTTAATTAAAATACAAATGTACCATCCATATTTCTGAGGAATACTTATATCAGAATTGGGATAAATATATTGGTATAAAAAATAAAATCTACAATACAGAAAAGGAATTAGAATTTCTAACATGGCGAATCGATATTCGGCTATATCATACTAAAACACTCGTGTAACCAATGGCGTATTTCAGGAAGGTAGGTGGGCCGCGGTGGCCCGGTTGGAAGAGTAACGGACTAGCAACCGAAGGGTTGCGAGTTCGAATCCAGCCAAACACCGTCGTGTACAAAGGGGGCTGGTGCACGTTAAATCTGTCGTGGCCTCAAATGTCCTCACGTTGGCGTGGTGTGGAAGTTTGGAGAGTGGGGTGCCAGCTCAGGTGTTGCCTCGTCATCTGACCGTGGTTCAAAATTACGTGGTGTTGTCCTCGGATCTTTCCCTTTGGGATTGATCCCGGACCGTCACCAATAGCCCGTTGTGTTGCTCCAGTGTGACGTTAATTGAAATAACAATAACAATAACAATAACAGGAAGGTAGGTAGGTATTTTAATCAACGTCACAATGGAACAACACAACGGGCTATTTGTGACGGTCTGGGATCAATCCCAATGGGAAAGATCGAGGACACCATGTAATTTTGAACCACGGTCAGACGACGAGGCAACACCTTAGCTGGCACCTCACTCTCCAAACTTCAAACCACGCCAACGTGAGGATATTTGAGGCCTCGAGGGATTTAACCAGCCCACTTTGTACACGACGGTCTTTGTCTGGATTCGAACTCGCAACCCTCCGGTTGCTAGTTCTTTGCTCTTCCAACTGGGCTACTGTGGCCCCGTAGTTAAGAGTATGAAAAATAGCGAAACAAGAGGGTGCTCTTGGCTTCTATCTCTAAAGGGTAGCATTTCAAAACTTTGGAATTCTTGTTTTTTCTCATTAATCTTCTAATGCGTTGCGAGTTCGAAACTCCGTCGTGTGAACGTGGCCTGGTGCCGGTTAAATCTATAGCGGTTAATCTGTCCTCACGTTGGTGAGGAATGGAAGTTTGGAAAGATGGTTTCCAGCTCAACTTTTTACCACGTCATCTGGCATTGTTTCAAAATTACGTGGTGTTCTCGGCTTTCCTTTGGGGATTGATCCCGGACCGTCACCAAGAGCCCTTTTAGTTCCTCCAGTGCGACATGAATTACCATTCCGCCCATCTCCCTAAGCAATAAAAGTTTTAAACAAATTCTTAAGCCCATTATTACCTACGCAGTCCCAATCCTGAGGCGTTGCAGCGAAAACGCTCATTGAAAACAACTATCCTCCAAAACAAAATGCTCAGGATTCTTAAGAACGTTCCCTCATACACTAATAAAATTTATAAAGACTTTAAAAATTTAATTTCTTTACTACGATATTAGAAACTCTTACATTCTTTAAATATATTTCCCCAACAACGTTATGAAAGTCAAGATCTTTTCTTTAACCCACGCGAAATAGACACAACCTTTCCGTTTACCTGACTTATCGCTTCACTGAAAATAGCCTACTGGCTCACGTTTCACGTCCGCAACCAGGAATCGAAGCATATTGCCAACTTCTCTCATCAAATATCCGAGATATTTCCATAATACACCTGCCAAATTGCTGAGTTGACAAAATCAGTTTTCCACTCCAGCGACCGCAATTCTTACAATACTTTCCTCAATCTTTACACCAAACACAATAATTTTTAAATTCTCAAAAAATCTACTTTACATTTCGAATTAAATGTATTAAAATGTTCCCGCTTTTTTATGTTTTATAGCCCGTAATTACTTTTCTTAAAAGTATTACTCCTTATTTTCTCATAATCAACTGATGAGTAAAAGCCACTTCGACTATGTGATATAAATTCTTCGTTTTTCTTTTTCAATTTCTTTTATATATCTTATTTTGTAGTGTTCATGTCCTTCACATTGCTGTCTTTTGGAATAAGGGAAATTCATTTCATTAAAAGTGACATTTCTAATATATAAGTGCAATTTTCAGTCGTATTATAAGTACGAAATCATGTTTCGGTGTAAACCTAATGCCACATTCTACGACTTCGTTGGTCTACTGTGCAATGTTCAACCATAATCATACTGAGCAAAAATTAGACTTGGATGCAAGTTACTGAATAATGAATCTGAACAGTGGCAATTTTTGTAAGATTCGCGATTCATTTAGATTGACTTGCAAGTATTTCAATATACGATTTCAAAATTTTTAAATTATAATTTACTATACTAGAGACAAAGGTTCAGCGCATTAGTTTCTATTCTATTTCATTTGGTACAAATCTGAACGATTCCTAATTATATTTCTAATGTGCTGTCGACCGCTTGCTTATTAGAATTTCGTACAAGGGACGAACTGAAGGCTATATTTAAATTACCACCCGTTTCACAATAGAAATTACTCGAAACAGTGACAATCATACACCTGGAAAACCGAGATTCGAGCACTGGAAAACCGAGATTCGAGCCCGGGTCCAACTAGGTGGTAACTTAATTTATATTGCTCGCGCGGCAACAAATTGGGTTATTAGGGACGATTCGGAATCACTCAAGGAAAAGTTTTAAGACATCTCGTAATTTTTAATGCAGATCTGGTTACGAATTCAACACCAGAACTGGTACCATACACTACAAACTACCGCTATTGAGGATTTCGAGGACCTAAGAAAAAGATTTCAGCCGCCTACTTCCACTATGAGCCCTAGAACCAGTTAAATGATGGACCTTGATCCTTAATAAGATTCCATCACGAAACCATTATGCATTGAATGTATTCCATGTTAATCTAGATGCATTTTTAATACTTAATGGGTAGCATAAAATCTGTTTTAACCAATTGATTTAATTCATAGAAACAATGTGTTTTTTATGCTATATAAAGTATTCTGTTAGTAAGTACAAATATAAGTTACATTTCATTTAAGATTTCTAATTTGCCGTTTACTCATTTAAAGTTTCACCGCTTTTTTGGAATAACATCTTTATGATCCCGTCTCGTCATCTATTTCTATTGCATTCACAAAAATGGGAAACAACATTTGATAGTTCAGTAGGCTAAAGCAATTTATTTTCATGTTTTTGATATTTAAATATTTTAACATTATGCAATTCTAAGAAATTTTTACTCAACAGTTTCCGAAAACATTTTTGACGATTCTTAAAATACATTTCGTGCACATCAATCAAGTTTCGTAACGTATTAAAAATTCATCTAAAACAAATTTAGCACACAATATATATCACATTACTTTTTACTGATGAATACTTATACCAATACATTTATTCAAATTCTGATAAGATTTGAAATCTATTAATACACTAAAGCACATAAGAATTTCTAACATCGGAAATTATGGCGAATTGATATTCGGCTACACTGAAATGAAACTATTGTTTCCAGTGACGTAGTTAATCAACAGGTGCTCTTGGCTTCAACGTCTAAGGGTAGCATTTCAGAACTATTAAATTCTTGTTTTTCTCATTAAGGTTTCGTCATCTGACCGTGGTTCAAAATTACATGGCATTATCCTTGGCGACCTGAAAACTGTAGAAAAGACCATGACTAGATGAAAAAAATTGATAAGGGGATTTCTCCACAACAGCCTTCCATCTAGTTTCTTAATGTTACGTAACATGCAGGTATGTAATTAACATCGCACTGGAGCAACACAACAGGTTATTGGCGACAGTACAGGAACAATCACGAAGAGAAAAATACGAGGACAACTCGTAAAATTGAACCATTGTTTTAGATGACGAGAACACCTGAGCTCATTCCCGCTATCCAAACTTCCACGACAAAAACGTGAAGACATTTGAGGTCAGATTTAACGTATACAAGATATCGCGTACATTGTCTTTGGCTGTACCTACTTTTGAAATCACAACCCTACGTTTGTTAAACATTTGCTCCTCCACCGGGGTAACCCGATCGGAAGAGTACAGGACAAGCAATCGCAGGATTACGAGTTCGAAACTCGGCATAGAGACCTTCATGTACAAGTGGGCTGTTGCTCGTTAAATCAGTAGTGACCTGAAATACCATGACGTAGTCGTGGAAGGAAATTTAGAGTGGGGCGCCAGCTCAGGTAATGACCATGGTTCAATCTTATGTGGTGTTGTCAGACCTTTCCATTGGAGAATGATTCCGGACCGTCGAAAATACCGTTGTTTTGTTCCAGTTCGAAGTTAATTAATTAACAATTACCTCCAACAGGACTACCGCCGTCCTTGTAACTTGGCAGGGGCTCCTTTTCGAGACTAGTGTAGAAATGGTTGTGCTTGTATAGGATTTGTTATTTCAATTTGGCATGGGAAGTGTAGTCTTTTTGCAATCAATCCAAAGATTGCCATCCTTGTTAATGACGACAGTACTTCAAACCCACACGTTCAAGTATAGAATTAATTTCTTAAACATGATTTTTGAAGTATTCAATCTAGGTATAGTAAAATGATTATGTTAAAAACCATAACAGTACTGATTAAGTTATTGAAATTGACAATAGGCAGTCTCCGAAAACAGACTTCTCGTCTTACCAGTTGTATCGAAGTGTCCTGAACTGAGCCTCAGCAATCGTTCGTTATGGGTTGTCATCGGACGGAAGCGATCCGAAGTGTGCAGTTCCGATCCTAAACAGCCATTTCTAGTGTTTTTCCTGTTTTACCATTGCCAGCATAACCGCAATTGAGCAAATGTGGACTCCACCAAAGTTCAGATTTCTCGAGGAAGCCATACTATATGAATAATTGGGATACTACTTTCTAATAAGACTTAATACGTTATAATCCTGGGATAAGTAACTTTACAAAAAACAACGTAGGGATACAAAAGAGAAATAAATAGCCCGTTCTGTTGCTCCAGTGTGACGTTAATTGAAATACCCCCCCCCCCCCCAATTCTGATATAAATATTCCTCAGAAATGGATGGTAGTTTGTATTTTAATTAACGTCACATTGGAGTAATACAACGGGCTATTGGTGACGGTCCGGGATCAATCCCAAAGGGAAAGGTCCGAGGACAACACCACGTAATTTTGAACCACGGTCAGATGACGAGGCAACACCTGTGCTGGCACACCTCTACAAATTTCCACACCACGACAACGTGAGGCGTTTGTGGCAGCGACCGATTTAACGAGCTCCCGCCTGCTGTTGTACCCGACGGGCTTTGGTTTCATTCGAACTTGCAATCACCGGTTGCTAATCCGTTACTCTTCCAATCGGGCTGTCGCGGCCCCGCTTACCTAGGCAAAATAGGCCTACTTTGAAATGGAAGTGAAGTGAATTTGTATATGTGATTATTTTTGTTCATTTTCTAAGAACCTGGAAATTGTGCCCGAAGTTTTTTGCTATAGTGTTTTAGTACTAAGGATATTTGGCCTTTCAAGAAGGATCATCCACACTTCACTTTTCTGCAGGCGTAGGCATTTATGTTGGTTTTTCACATGGCACTTAAAAATCAGTACTCGTGTCCAATCTTGTAAGAACGCAAATCCGCATCGACCTACCATCGTCGAACGAAAAACAGAGGTTTCAGGAAACTACTTAACATCCATAAGTCACATATAATGGTCCTTTGTTTTGTGAACTTGGAGAATTCACCACCTGCAGATAGTTTCTGTTTTTCACCAGTCAAGATATTCCTCAAGACTAAGGCAATTAATCTAAACTAGAAGGTGATTTGGAAAAAGATCTTGATTCTGATTTGAAGATGCATATACGGGTATATAACGGTAAGAAACCTTGAAAATGTTGAACATTTGTGAAAAATATTTTTCACAAACAAATAATATGAAGCAACATATGCATGTACACACCGATGAGAAACTTTATAAATGTGGTTCCTGTGGAAAATATTTTTCACTAAAAGTTACTTTGACGCGACATATGCGTGTACACACCGGTGAGAAACCTTATAAATGTGATACCTGTGGAAAATATTTTTCACAAACATGGAATTTGAAGCAACATATGCGTGTACACACCGATGAGAAACCTTATAAATGTTGTTCCTGTGGAAAATATTTTTCACTAAAAGGTACTATGACGCGACATTTGCATGTACACACCGGTGAGAAACCTTACAAATGTGGTATCTGTCAACAGGCATTCTCAAAGGACTGTTATTTGAAGAAGCATATGCGTAAACACATTGGTTGGAAACCCTACTTGTAGGATAGGTGTTTCAAAGAGTTGAAAAATAATAAAAAAAACAACGAATGTACACAAGCGTATGGATACCATGAATTCGTGTAGCAGAACTTCGTGCCGGGAGGATTTAAGCGAAAAAATTTGAGGTAGATCATCAAAGAGTTTTATGCTTTTTGCAAAGCTAGTTAAAGTACTCACAGGAAAAATACCTTTGCAGAGACCGAAAGTGATACTTTTACCTGATTAAAAAGTATAATCATTCACTAACATCAGTGGAATTTTATTTTATAGAAATCTTTATTTAATATATGACGAATTGAAACACTCCATGATTAATGTAGGCGATAATCGTATCAGGTCCATGATTACACAATTGCGCGAATTCAAATATTCGCTAGTAACTACAACATTGACCTATCAAGTATTTTAAAAATCTAACAATTGTCTAAAACATGCTTGAAATGTTTTATTTTAATCATCCTTTGTTATTCATCAGCTCACACTTTTTATATTAGTAAATGGATGTGCATATTTATATGGTGTATTATTTCTGTACTGCATACCTTTATTGTCTATTATATATTTAATTATACTCTGACATCGTTTTACTTACCCTATGTTCTTTTCTAGATTAACATACTATTAAATGTAAATTCAATACAGGAAACCATTTTAATTCGTATTAAATTTAACTTGTCAAATTTTAAGAGGACAATGACGACATAGAAAAACAATATTATTTCATGAGAATGAGAATATGAATACTTATCTGGTTTACGTTATCAAACCAAAAGATAAATTTTTTTTCCATTTTTAATTTTTTGTGCAAAAGTGTTATTTCAAATGCTGGAACTTTACAATCTGTATGTAGTTCTGTTTTACAAAAATGTTAGATGGTATCAGCTCAATGTTTTTTAGTAATTTTTTACACTAGTAATGAAATTGATATCAGTTCATTATATCTAGAGATTGCTATACATGTATCGTGGAAACTTAAATCCGTTGTTGAAAGTCGGATTATGCTTTAAAGTAAGTTTTTGAACTATTTATTGACAATAAGTCCAATGTAATATCCCCTATATTGTCGGGTTAAATGTTTAGCTTTAGTTAAAGATTTCAATTTGAAAAATTAATTTCAGTTCTATAATACTTTGTCCTGAATTTAAAGTACAAATTTTAAGGCATGAATATGTATTAAAATTAAATTTTTGATAAATCTGGTTTATATATTGTATCTCAAAATTGTCATTTTTAATATTTTTTTAGAACGAAATTTGGTTTTTAATTGTTTAGTAAATATAGGGATTTGAAAATAAATTGTTACGATTTCTGTAGTCTTTGTGTTTTGTTTTCGAATTCAAGGTAATTCTAAAATAAATAAAAAGACAAAATATCTTTGGAACATTGAATTGCGAAAAAATCTGTTAGATATGTGATTATAGTTTTCATTAACTTAAACTCGTACAGTGCGTGCTTAAGATCATATCTCTTTTGTATCCCTACGTTGTTTTTTGGAAAGTTACTTATGCCAGGACTATAACGTATTAAGTCTTATTAGAAAGTAGTATCCCAATTATTCATATAGTACGGTTTCCTCGAGAAATCTGAACTTTGATGGAGTCCATTTGCTCAAGGCTGGTTATGCTGGCAATGGTAAAACAGGTAAAACACTAGAAAAGGCTGTTTAGGATCGGAACTGCACACTTCAGATCGCTTCCGTCCGATGACAACCCATAACGAACGATTGCTTAGGCTCAGTTCAGGACACTTCGACACAACTGGTAAGACGAGAAGTCTGTTTTCGGAGACTCTGCCTATTGTCAACTTCAATAACTTAATCAGTACTGTTATGTTTTTTAACATAATCATTTTACTATACCTAGATTGAATACTTCAAAAATCATATTTAAGAAATTAATTATATACTTGAACGTGTGGGTTTGAAGTACTGTCGTCATTAACAAGGATGGCAATCTTTGGATTGATTGCAAAAAGACTACACTTCCCATGCCAAATTGAAATAACAAATCCTATACAAGCACTATCATTTCTACACTAGTCTCGAAAAGGAGCCCCTGCCAAGTTACAAGGACGGCGGTAGTCCTGTTGGAGGTAATTGGTAATTAATTAACTTCGAACTGGAACAAAACAACGGTATTTTCGACGGTCCGGAAACATTCTCCAATGGAAAGATCTGACAACACCACATAAGATTGAACCATGATCATTACCTGAGATTTGTACCAAATGAAATACAATAGAAACACTAATGCGCTGAACCTTTGTCTTTAGCAGAGTAAATTATAATTAAAAAAATTTTGAAATCGTATATTGAAATACATGCATGTCAATTTAACTGAATCGCGTATCTTACAAAAATTGACACTTTGTTCAGATTCCTTATTCAGTAACTTGCATCCAAGTATAATTTTTGCTCAGTATGATTATAGTTGAACATTGCACAGTAGACCAAAGAAGTCGTAGAAATGTGGCATTAGGTTTACACCGAAACACATGATTTCTGTACTTATAATACGACTGAAAATAGCAACTTATATATTAGAAATATAATTTTTAATGAAATAAATTTCCCTTATTCCCATTGCTAAGAAAGCAATGTATGTGAAGGACATGAGCAGTTAAAAATAAGATACATATAAACGAAATTGAAAAAGAAAAACCAAGAATTTATATCACATCGTCGTAGACGCTTTTACTCATCAGTCGATTGAGCAAATAAGGAATTAAACCTTAAAAAAAAGAAATTACGGGCTATAAAAATAAAAAAGCGGGAACAGAATCATAAATTTAATTCAAAATGTTATGGATGTAGAGTGGATTTTTCCAGAATTTAAAAATTATTTGGTTTGGTGAGAAAATTGAGGAAAGTATTATAAGAATTGCGGTCGCTGGAGTTGAAAATTGATTTTGTCAACTCAGCTATTTGGCAGTTGTATTAAGGAAATATCGCGGATATTTGATGAGAGAAGTTGGCATTATGCTTCTATTCCTGGTTGCGGATGTGGGGGGGGGTTTTTCAATTAACGTCACACTGGAGCAACACAATGGGCTATTGGTGACGGTCCGGGATCAATCCCAAAGGGAAAGATCCGAGGACAACACCACGTAATTTTGAACCATGGTCAGATGACGAGGCAACACCTGAGCTGGCACCCCACTCTCCAAACTTCCACACCACGCCAACGTGAGGACATTTGAGGCCACGACAGATTTAACGTGCACCAGCCCCCTTTGTACACGACGGTGTTTGGCTGGATTCGAACTCGCAACCCTTCGGTTGCTAGTCCGTTGCTCTTCCAACCGGGCCACCGCGGCCCGGTTGCGGATGTGAAACATTATGAACCAGTGGGCTATTTTCAGTGAAGCGATAAGTTAGGTAAACGGAAAGGTGGTGTCTATTTCGCGTGGGTTAAAGAAAAGATCTTGACTTTAATAACGTTGTTGGGGTGATAGAGTTAAATAATGTAAGAGTTTTTAATAACGTAGTGAAATGGTTAAATTTTTAAAGTCGCTTTGAATGACAGCATTAGTAGTGTATGAGGGAGTGTTCGTAAGAATTCTGAGCATTTTGTTTTGAAGGATAATGTTTTCGATATGCGTTCTTGGAACGCCTCAGATTGGGACTGTGTAGGTACTAATGAGCTTAAGAATTTGTTTAAATCTGTTAATTGCTTAGGGGAGATGAGCGGACTGGTAATTCAGGTCTCACTGGAGGAACTAAAACGGCTCAACGTGACGGTCCGGGATCAATCCCAAGGAAAAAATCCGAGAACAACATGTAATTTTGAACCAAGGCCAGATGACGTGGTAAACAGTTGAGCTGGAAACCCTCTTTCGAAACTTCCATTCCTCACCAGCGTGAAGGCATTAGAACCCATACAGATTGAACTTGAACCAGCCCACATCTACCCGACGGTTTTTTGTTATACGTAGTTTCGAACTCGCATCGCATTGGAAGATTAATGAGAAAAACAAGTATTTAATAGTTCTGAAATGCTACTCCTTAGAGATTGGAGCCAATAGCAACTGTTGCTTGGTTATTCTCTATATTCTCTCTTACTTAATTTCGGGACCCGGTAGCCCGGTTGGAAGAGCAAGGAACTAGCAACCGGAGGATTGCGAGTTCGAATCCAGACAAAGACCGTGTACAAAGGGGACTGGTGCACGTTAAATCAGACGTGGGCTCAAATGTCCTCACGTTGGCGTGGTGTGAAGTTTGGAGAGTCGGGTGCCAGTTCAAGTTTTACGTTGTCATCTGACCGTGTTTCAAAATAACATGGTGTCCTCAGATCTTTCCCATTGGGATTGATCCCGTACCGTCCCCAATAGACCGTTGCGTTGTTCCAGTATGACGTTAATTAAAATACCTACCTAACTTTCTGAACTACGGCAATGGAAACACGAGTGTTTCAGTATAATATAGCCGAATATCGAGTCGCTATGTTAGAAATTCTAATTTCTTTTCTGTATTGAAGATTTCCTATTTTATACCAATACATTTATCTCAATTCTGATATAAATATTCCTCAGAAATATGGATGGTAGGTATGTTTTTAATTAACGTCACACACTGGAGTAATATTACGGACTATTGGTGATGGTCTGGATCAATCCAGATGGGAAAGATTCGAGGACAACACCATGTAATTTTGAACCACGGTCAGATGACGTGGAAACTCCTGAGCTGGAACACCTCTCCAAATTTCCACACCACGTCAACGTGAGGCGTTTGTGGCAACGACGGATGGATTTAACGTGCTCCAGCCGCTGTTATACCCGACGGGCTTTGGTTGGATTCGAACTTGCAATCTCCGGTTGCTAATCCGTTATTCTTCCAATCAAGCTGATGTCCTCACGTTGGCGTGATGTGGGAGTTTGGATAGTGGGGTTCCAGCTCAGGTGTTGCCTCGTCATCTGACCGTGGTTCAAAATTACGTGGTATTGTCCTCGGATCTTTCCCTTTGTGATTGATCCCGGACCGTCACCGATGGCCCGTTGTATTGCTCCAGTGTGACGTTAATTGGAATACCCCCCAATCAAGCTGTCGATGCCCCGCTTACCTAGGCAAACTAGGCCTACTTTGAAATGGAAGTGAAGTGAATTTGTATATGTGATTATCATAGTTCATTCTATAAGAACCTGGAAATTGGTTTTTCACATGGCCAATCCTGTAAGAACGCAAATACGCATCGACCTGCCATCGTCGAACGAAAAACAGCAGTTTCAAGAAACTACTTACCATCCATAAGTCAGATATCATTGTCCTTTGTTTTGTGAACTTGGAGAATTCACCTGCAGATAGTTTCTGTTTTTCACCAGTCAAGATATCCCGAAAGACTATAAGGCAATTAATCTAAACTAGAACGAGATTTGGAAAAAGATCGGGATTCTGATTTGAAGATGCATATACGTGTATACAATGGTGAGAAGCCTTAAAAATGTTGAACCTTTGAAATATATATTTCACCAACAGGAAATATGAAGCAACATATGCATGTACACACCGATGAGAAATCTTATAAATGTGGTAACTGTGGAAAATATTTTTCACGAAAAGGTTCTTTGAATGTACATATGAGTGTACACACCCGTGAGAAACCTTATAAATGTGGTACCTGTGGAAAATATTTTTCACAAAATTGTTCTTTGAAGCTACATATGCGTTTACACACCGATGAGAAATCTTATAAATGTGGTAACTGTGGAAAATATTTTTCACGAAAAGGTTCTTTGAATGTACATATGAGTGTACACACCCTTGAGAAACCTTATAAATGTGGTACCTGTGGAAAATATTTTTCAAAAAATTGTTATTTGAAGCAACATATGCATGTACACACCGATGAGAAATCTTATAAATGTGGTAACTGTGGAAAATATTTTTCACGAAAAGGTTATTTGAACTTACATATGCGTGTACACACCCGTGAGAAACCTTATAAATGTGGTACCTGTGGAAAATATTTTTCACAAACAGGGAATTTGAAGCAACATATGCATGTACACACCGATGAGAAACCTTATAAATGTGATTCTTGTGGAAAATATTTTTCACTAAAAAGTCCTTTGACGCGACATATGCGTGTACACACCGGTGAGAAACCTTATAAATGTGGTACCTGTCAAAAATATTTTTCACAAACAGGGAATTTGAAGCAACATATGTATGTACACACCGGTGAGAAACTTTACAAATGTGGTATCTCTGTCAACAGGCATTCTCAAAGGACTGTTATTTGAAGAAGCATATGCGTGAACACATTGGTTCGAAACCCTACCTGTAGGATAGGTGTTTGAAAGAGTTGAAAAATAATAAAAAAAAAACAACGAATGTACACAAGCGTACGGATTCCATGAATTCGTATAGCAGAACTTCGTGCTGGGAGGATTTAAGCGAAAACATTTGAGGTAGGTCATCAAAGAGTTTTATGCTTTTTGCAAAGCTTGTTAAAGTACTCGCAGGAAAAATACCTTTGCAGAGACCTAAAGTGATACTTTTACCTGATTAACAAGTAGAATGATTCACTAACATCAGTAGAATTTTATTGTATAGAAATCTATTCAATATATGACGAATTCAAACACTCCACATGATTAATGTACGCGATAATCGTATCAGGTCCATGATTACATAATTGCGCGAATTTAAATATTCGCTAGTAACTACAACATTGACCAATCAAGTATTTTAAAAAGCTAACAATTGTCTAAAACATGCTTGAAAAGTTTTATTTTAATCCTTTGTTATTCATAAGCTCACACTTACTATGTTTGTATATGGATGTGCATACTTATATGGTGTATTATTTCTGTACTGTATACCTTTATTGTGTATTATATATTTAATTAATAGTCTGACATCTTTTTACTTTCCCGATGTTGTTTTCTAGTCTAACATACTATTAAATGTAAATTCAATACAGGAAACCATTTTAATTCGTATTAAATTTAACTTGTAAAATTTTAAGGGGACAATGACGATATTCTCTTGAAATAATATTGTTTTTATATGAGAATATGAATACTTCTCTGGTTTACGTTATGAAAGCAAAAGGTAAATTTTTTCTTACTTGTGAGAAAGTGTTATTTCAAATGCTAAAACTACGATCATTGTATATTGTGCTATTTTACAAGAATGTTAGTTGGTATCAGCTCATTTTTCTTTAGTAAAATTTATACTAGTGATGAAATTAATTCATATCAGTTCATTATATCTGTAGAGATTGTTATATATGTATCGCGCAAAGTTAAATCCTTTGTAGAAAGACGGATTATGCTTTAAAGTAAGTTTTTGAACTATTTATTGTCAATAAGTCCAATTTAATATCCTCTATATTGTGGGAATAAATGTTTAGATTTAGTTAAAACATTTCAATTTAAAAAATTAATTTCAATTATGCAATACTTTGTCCTGAATTTAAAGAACAAATTTTAAGGCATGAATATGTATTAAAATTAAATTTTAGATAAATCTGGTTTTAATATTTTATCTCGAAAATTGTCATTTTTAATATTTTTTCTAGAACAAAAATTGGTTTTAATTGTTTAGTAAATATATATAGGGATTTGAAAATAAATTGTTACAATTTCTGTCGTCTTTGTGTTTTGTTTTCCCAAATCCAGATTTATTATTCCACATAAATTATAATTTAAAAATTTTTGAAATCGTATATTGCAATATATGCATGTGAATGTAATGAATCGCGAATCTTACAAAAATTGCCACTTTGTTCAGGTTCACTATTCAGATACTTGCATCCAAGTCTAATTTCTTCTCACTATGGTTATGGTTGAACATTGCACAGTAGACCAAAGAAGTCTTTGAATGTGTCATTAGGTTTACAAACACATGATTTCTGTACTTATAATACGACTGAAAATTGTACTTATATATTATTCAGAATTGTCATTTTTAATGAAATAAGTTTAACTTATTCCAAAAGACAGCAATGTATGTGAAGGTCATGAGCAGTACAAAATAATATATATAAAAGAAATTGAAACAGGTTAGAACAGATTTTTATACTACGCATAAAGTTCCTTAAAAATGCATCTAGATTAACATGGAATGAATACAAGGCATATTGGTTTCATGATGGAATCTTATCAAGCATCAATGCCCAACATTGGACTTGGTTCTAGGACTCATAGTGGAAGTAGGCGGCTGTAATCTCTTTCTTAGGTCCTCCAAATTCTGAATAATGGTAGTTTCTAAAGTATATTACCAGATCTGATGTTAACCTCGTAATCAGATCGTGATTAAAAATTACGAGATGTCTTAGAATTTTGCCATAAGTGATCCGGGGCCGCGGTGGCCCGGTTGGAAGAGTAACGGACTTGCAACCGAAGGGTTGCGAGTTCGAATCCAGCCAAACACCGTCGTGTACAAAGGGGGATGGTGCACGTTAAATCTGTCGTGGCCTCAAATGTCCTCACGTTGGCGTGGTGTGGAAGTTTGGAGAGTGGAGTGCCAGCTCAGGTGTTGCCTCGTCATCTGACCATGGTTCAAAATTACGTGGTGTTGTCCTCGGATCTTTCCCCTTGGGATTGATCCCGGACCGTCACCAATAGCCCATTGTGTTGCTCCAGTGTGACGTTAATTAAAATCCCCCCCATAAGTGATCCGAACCGTCCCTAATAAACCAATTTGTTGCCGTATGATATAAATTAAGCTACCTACCACCTAGTAGGAACGACACTCGAATCTGTTTCCAAGCGCTTACGTGTGATTGTCACTGTTACTAGCAACGGAGACTGCGAAACGGGAGCTAATTGGAAAATTGACTTTAGTTCGTCTCCTGTAGTGCGAAACTCTAATAAGAAAACGGTCGAAAGCACATTAGAAACATAATTATTAGTCGTTCATATTTGTACCAAATGAACTTCAATAGAAAAGCTATTGCAGTGAACCTTTGTCTCTAGCATAGCAAATTATAATTTAAAAAATTTTGAAATCGAATATTGCAATACTTACATGTCAATCTGAAGGAATCGCGAATCTTAAAAAATTGCCATTTGTTCAGATACGTTATTCAGTAACATGCAGCCAAGTCGAATCTTTGCTCAGTATGATTATGGTTGAATATTGACAATAGACTAACGAAGTCTTAGAATTTTGTTTACAAACACATGATTTCTGTACTTATAATACGACTGCAAATTGCACTTATATATTAGAAATGTCATTTTTAATGAAATAAATTTTCTTTATTCCAAAAGACAGCAATTTATGTGAAGGACATGAGCAGTACAAAATAAGATATATAAAAGAAATTGCAAAAGAAAAACAAAGAATTTATATCACATCGTAGAAGACGCTTTTAAGCAGCAGTTGATTATGAGCAAATAAAGTTATACATTTAAGGAAAGAAATTACGGGCTATAAAAAATAAAACAGCGGGTCATTATTATATTTAATTCAAAACGTTATGGTTGTAGAGTGGATTTTTTGAGAATTTAAAAATTATTTGGTTTGATCAGGAAACTGAGGAAAATATTGTAGGAATCGCGGTCGCTGGAGAAAACTGATTTTTCCGAAATCAGCTGCTTGGCAGTTGTCTTAAGGCATATCTAGGATTTTTGATGAGAAGGTGGCATGCTTCGAGTGCCTGGTTGCGTTCGAGAAACATTGTGAACCAGTGGGCTATTTTCAGTGCAGCGATCAGTCAGGTTGTAAGAAAACGGTAGTTGTGTCTATTTCGCGTGGTTTAAAGAAAAGATCTTGACTTTGATAACGTTATTGGGGAAAAAGAGTTAAAGAATGTAAGAGTTTTTAAGCATTTTGAGCATTTGGTTTGGAGGATAATTATATTTTCAATGTGGGTTTTTGGAGCAAACCCTCAGATTGGGACTGCGTAGGTAATAATGGGCTTAAGAATTTGTTTAAAGCTGTTTATTTCTTAGAGATATGAGCGGAATGGTAATTCATGTCGCACTGGAGGAACTAAAAAGGCTCTTGGTGACGGTCCGGGATCAATCCCAAGGGAAAGATCCGAGAACGCCATATAGGGGGGGGGGTATTTCAATTAACGTCACACTGGAGCAACACAATGGGCTATTGGTGACGGTCCGGGATCAATCCGAAAGGGAAAGATCCGAGTACAACAACACGTAATTTTGAACCACGATCAGATGACGAGGCAACACCTGAGCTGGAAACCCACTCTCCAAACTTCCACACCACGCCAACGTGAGGACATTTGATGCCACGACAGATTTAACGTGCACCAGCCCCCTTTGTATACGACGGTGTTTTGGATGCATTCGAACTCAACCTTCCTGTTGCTATCCCGTGTCTCTTCCAACCAGTCTACCGCGGACCACGAACACGAAGTAACATTCACTCTGCGTTTCTGCGGGCGTACAGAAATATTTTGATTTTTGCCTTGCATTCCCGAAAGGAGTATTCGTGTCCATATTTAGAACTATTGTTCAATTCGCAACCACCTTGCATCGATGGAGAACGTAGTAGAGCAGTGTTTCAGAAAGCCAATATACCGGAACAATCCAGATTTCAAATCCACTTTTAGTACCTAAGTTTGAGATTTTAAATCAGCTGAAATATTAGGTCGAGTCATAAGTAACTTCCGTTTTTTTATCAGACATTTATTTTGCTTTCATTAAATAACAAAGTTGTATTACTTTATTATGTATCTGATAGTGGTCCCGGACCGTCACCAATAGCCCATTGTGTTGCTCCAGTGTGACGTTAATTGAAATACCCTACCCCTACCCTACCCTCTGATAGTGGTTCAAAATTACGTGGTGTTGTCCTCGGATCTTTCCCTTTGGGATTGATCCTGGACCGTCACCAATAGCCCATTGTGTTGCTCTAGTGTGACGTTAATTGAAATACCCCCAATTCTGATATAAATATTCCTCAGAAAAATGGATGGTAGGTTTGTATTTGAATTAACGTCAAACAAGAGACCCACTTTGAAATGGAAGTGAAGTGAATTTGTATATGTGATTATCTTGGTTCATTCTATAAAAACCTGGAAATTGTGCCCGAAGTTTTTTTGCTATAGTGTTTGGTACTAAGAATATTTGGCCTTTCAAGAAGGATCATTCACTCTTCATTTTTCTGCAGGCGTGGGTATTTATGGTTTTTCACATGACACTCCTTAAAAATCAGTACTCGTGTCCAATCCTGTAAGAACGCAAATACGCATCGATCTGCCATCGTCGAACGAAAAACAGCAGTTTCAGGAAACTACTTAACATTGACTGCCGGTCACGCGAGGTTGTGTTAATAGTTATTGCCATAACATTGAAGCAAACTTTTACCCATATGCCAACTTACTTATTATAAGAAATGTGTTGGAATCGGTCTCAAACCTCCAATTATAGTGCCGTGTGGGGCACATAAATGTGAAGAATATGTAAATCTTGGAATGTATAAAAGTGAAGAAAGGTGGGGATCATGAGCTGATCAGACTTCTTGTATGTTTTTAAACCATAAGACTTGGTCACGTAATAAAAATTTATTTTTAATGTATAAAACTCTGTCTTCAATCGATAAAACCCAACAATTGGTTATGGGCCTCAGACCTTAAGCTGAACCTGAATTCTGCCACTACCGGTTTCCAATATGATGGGTATTCAAGAAATGTCCATGTTTTCCTTCCCGAAGTTATCGGATTTCAACTATGCCACGTGGAAGACGGACATGAAGGTATTGCTAATGGACCGGAACTGCTGGGAATTTATCACTAAAACGGAACCTCTATTATTGGAAGATGCTCCAGAAGAAGAAAAAAGAGACTATCGTTATAGGAAGCAGAGGACATACACAACTATCTACCAGGGTATAGACAGAAAATATCAAGTCTTAATTTCATCTACTGAGGACGGTAAGGAAGCCTGGGATATATTAAAGACCAACTTTGAACCAGCATCTAGAGCACGATTGGCAGGCCTTGTGGACGAGTTCTTTTCAATCCGCTACCAGCCGGAGGACGAATCCATTGGACTCTTCTGCAAACGAGTGCATGAGAAGCTGTTACAGATAAAAGAAGGTGGATTCGAAATCCCAGACCTCTTAGTTTGCTTTCAACTAATAAGACATTTACCTCACGAATACGATAATCTGGTACAACTGCTATACAGGATGGATGACAACGAGTTCACGTTAGACAATTTGTCTAAACATTTAATAACAGAATCCAGCCGGATCGACCTGAAGCGGAAAGACGAAGGCACAAAATTAAGTATCGTGGCCGATGCTTATGCTACAAGAAACAAGTCATCTAGATACAAGGAGACACGGGCGTCTACTCCTGATCACAGCAGATGCGTACTGGACCCTGAATTAATTCCTTCAAGCCCAAGAAAGTCGACAGTTTGTCGTATGGGGCCGCGACCATTCTGCAACTACTGCAAAAAGTCGGGACATTACGAATCGAAGTGCTTCAAGAAATGCAATCGGCAGAAACCTGGTGGTGAATTATTTTATATGGAGGACAATCCAAAAACTGATCTTCAACGTGCCTATGCAGTTTCAAATTTTCCAAATGAAAGACCGAGGGAATTTCTCATTGATTCTGCTGCAACTGCCCACTTCTGTAAAGAACGTGATATGTTTACGACATTCAGAAAACTACCACCACAGAAGATCCTAGTCGGAGACAAGGACAGCACCTCGGAAGTATTAGGTATGGGTGATATTCAATTTACAGTTTTAGATAGAAACAGAAATTATGATATAACTTTAAAAGATGTGTTATACTCGCCTAATATGAGAAGAAATTTAATTAGTGGTGCTCGTATTGACCTTGTGGGAAACCAAATTAAATGGGGAAATAACAAAATGATTATTTATAATAGTTATAATAAATATTTGTTTACTGTTCCCAGAATTGGAAAATTGTATATCTTAAAAGGTTATCCCAAGACTAAAAATTATACATATGTAACTGGTTTAGATCTAGAAAAAGCCCACCGTAGGTTTTGTCATGTTAACATGCCCTTAATTGAAAATATGAGTAAAATTAATTGTGTAAAAGGAATTGAAAAACTTAATTGTAAAAATATAGATAAAAATTGTAAGATTTGTGCTATTGCTAAATCCACTAGAATATCCTTAAAAAGAAACTATATGTACGAAAGGAAAACTAAAAATGTTTTGGAAAGGATCCATATGGATTTGTGGGGTCCTGCTCCAGTTAACTCTCTAGGTGGAAACAAATACTTTTTATCTATTATTGATGATTTTTCACGAAAAGTAACTATTTATATTATTCAAAATAAGAATGAAGTTTTTGATTACTTTAAAAAATACTTGGTTAGAGCTGAAAGACAGCTAAATGTTAAGTTAAAATGTGTCCGAACTGACAATGGTTTAGAATTTTGTCACAAAGAATTTAAAAAGTTTTTAAATGATCTAGGAATAAAAATCGAAACAACTTCAACTTATACCCCTGAACAAAATGGCGTTGCAGAAAGGTTCAATAGAACAGCCGTGGATTGTGTCAGAGCTATGCTTCAAGACAGTGGTTTACAACCACAATTTTGGTCAGAAGCACTTTTAGCATTTATTCACACTAAAAATAGATGCGAACACAAATTAACTGAGGGTATATCTCCTAACGAAATATGGACTGGTTTCAAACCATCAGTAAAACATTTTAGAATTTTTGGCTCTTTGGCATATGTTCATATTCCTAAAATACAGAGAAATAAATTACAACCCAGAGCAAAACTTGGTATTTTGACAGGATATGGTTTGAAAACTAAAGGTTACAGAATATATATCCCAAACGAGAAGAGAATAGTTGAAACAGTCCATGTTCATATCGACGAAAGTAAGAAAGCTGTTGATGTACTATTTGGTAAAAACTTTGAGTACGTTTCTTTCGATCTTAATTCTAATATTCCTATTTATCAATCAAATGAAAATATAAAAGTAAAATCGGAAAGTGAAACTCAAGTTTTAGATTCTAAAGATTTAGTTAAAACTGAGGACTTAAAAAGTCTTAACATTTCAAATTGGCGAAGAATCGAAAAACCTAGAAATAAAAGCAATAGGATAGATGTATACTATTATTCTCCTGAAAATTTGAGAATGAGATCTTTAAATGATATTAAAAAGTATTGTATTAAAAATAAGATTAGGTTTGATCCTGTAAATTTCAATTTTAAGCCAGAGACTGAACATCCTAATGTGGATATTTCTAATGTGCCATCTACTTCTAGTGATGAATCTAACGTTTTAGAGCAGCAGCTGTACGACATGTATGATCTGTGTTACAATGTCGAAATCCCCAAAAGTTATGAAGAAACGCAAACAAGTAAGGATAAAATTAAATGGAATACTGCCATGACTGAAGAAACTCAGATAATGAAGGATAGGCAAGTATGGAAATTAGTGGACACCCCCCCCCAAATACAACCATAATTGGAAGTAAGTGGGTGTACAGCTTAAAAATGGACGAAAACAATATACCTAAAAGGTATAAAGCTCGTCTAGTTGCTCAAGGTTTTAAGCAAAAACCCGGCATTGATTTTAAAGATATTTTTTCACCAGTTGTGAATTTTTCTATTGTTAGATTATTGTTTGTACTATTGATTTCTATGTTGGGTTGGTATCACTGTCAAGTTGACGTGAAAAGTGCATATTTATATGGACACCTTAAGGATACTATATACATGAAACAGCCAAAAGGATTTGTGCTGAAAGGATCCGAAAACAAAGTATGTCTATTGGAAAAGGCTATATATGGTCTGCATCAAAGTGGTAGAGAATGGAATTTGGAATTAGACGGTATTTTAACTAAATTAGGATTTTCTCAGTTAAATTGGTGTAATTGTGTCTACAAATTTAAAGATGTAATTTTAATTGTTTATGTAGATGATATGGTTTTGTTTTCAAAAAGAGAACATTTGATAAATGAAGTAATCGAATTATTGGACAAAAAATTGGATCTTACAGTCCTAGGTAAAACTAAATATTTGTTAGGCGTAAACTTTCAAGAGATTGAAAATTCGATTTATCTACATCAAATTACCTACATTGAAAAATTAATGTCAAAATTCAAAGATCTTCCTAAAAGTTTTGTGAATTTACCTTTTAAAATTGGTTGTAACTTACCTGATAAGGTTAAAGAGGAAGAAATAATTGAAAATGATTTAATGAGGAAATTTCCCTATCGTTCCTTAATAGGATGTTTATCGTTTTTGTCAGATAGATCCAGACCAGATATTGCATTTGCTGTTAATATAATGTCTCAGTTTTGTAATGGTTATACTTACAAACACTGGTCTTACGTTGTTGATATTATGAACTATGTTTTTCTTACAAAGGATTTTAAAATTAATCTTTCCAATGTAGAAAGTTCAAATTTGATTGCTTTTTCTGATGCAAATTGGGGATGTGATCTCACAAACAGACATTCAAGCAGTGGCTATTTAATTTATTTGGGTAACATCCCAATATCATGGAAATCTTCTAAACAAAAGTGCATAGCTCTTAGCTCAATGGAATCTGAATTTATTGCACTAACCGATTGCACTAAAGAAGTTATTTGGTTTAGTAGAATTATAAATGAATTAAGTTTGTGTGATCACATAAGACCCCAAGTATATTGTGATAATCAATCTGCTATCTATTTTTCAAAAAATAGTCAGGAAAATCAGAAAACTAAACATATTGATATCAAGTACAAATTTATTCGTATATTAATAAAAGATGAACTATTTAACGTAAATTATATTTCATCGGAAAATAATTTGGCTGACTTTTTAACAAAGCCTTTATTGTTAAATAAATTTAAAAATATTATTAGAAAAATATTTTGTTAGATTTATATAAATATATATATTGAATTGTAATACATCTGCTGAGGTTTTACAACCGATGGGGCCGCATGTTGGAATCGGTCTCAAACCTCCAATTATAGTGCCGTGTGGGGCACATAAATGTGAAGAATATGTAAATCTTGGAATGTATAAAAGTGAAGAAAGGTGGGGATCATGAGCTGATCAGACTTCTTGTATGTTTTTAAACCATAAGACTTGGTCACGTAATAAAAATTTATTTTTAATGTATAAAACTCTGTCTTCAATCGATAAAACCCAACAAAATGATTTAAAAGTGGAAATAAAAGACGGTTATGTGTATCACACTGATAGCTAAGCATTATGCAAGCCTTTAATTATAAAATTTTATCACTACGCGCCAGCGCGTGATTGGCACTAGAGGTAAAATTATTTCCCAAATGCCACATTATGCGCTGGAGCGTGACATATAAATAAATCAAAATAAGTAAAAATATGCATTATTTTTGTATGAAACTATCACAAACAAACATATATGTATACTAGGGGGCTCCGCCCCTGCTCGCTCGCGCCCGTTCCCTAAAAACGTGATCTGGAGGAAATTACTGAAGGAGGAATTACGTTTTTTTATACGAGGCGTGTTTTTAAGTAAGTATTGTTTTGAAATAAAAATAAAACAAGTAGACTTTACTTAACAATTTTATTTTTACATGAAAGCCTGTACTTTAATCTACTTTTCTGCATATAATTCCCACCAATATTAAGACACTTATCGTATCGTAGAACCAGCTTTTGAATACCATCCTCGTAAAAATCTGCCGCCTGATTAGACAACTACTGCAACACGGTCGTTTTGACATCGTCGTTGAGGCGCTGACCACCCAGATGCCTCTTCAAATGCAGGAACACGTGGTAGTCACTGGGCGCTAGATCTTGGCTGTACGAAGGGTGACCAAGTTGTTCCCAGCCAAATGATCCGATCAGCTCTTGAGTTCGATTGGCCGTGTGTGAACGGGCATTGTCATGAAATCTTCTGAATCCGACACCTGAGCATCTTTGGGAGGAAAGAATTCCTCGTCACAGTCATAACTAAATTCACTCGTGTACTCGTCCGATTGCTCAGCCAACAAATTTGCAATTTCATCAGCCGTTAGCTTATTATTTTGCAACTTTCTTTTCTTTGCACGTTGTAACGGCGGCTAGAGAAACGATCACCACGGCAGCGTGGGAAAATGGAAAGTCTTGTTGACTCAAGTGTCGAGAGGAAAAGCCCACACACCATAACGACCACCCGAAAACATCTTAATGATTTCTTAACGACAGCTAGCCAGCAGGGGTCGGAAATCGTTCTGGTTTCAAAGCAAAGGGCAGGCGCCTTTCTGTCGCTCTCTTCGACATTTCGAGACCAAGAAGATAGAGATAAATGATGATGAGTTTCCGACAGGGATTGATGGCCCCCTTTCAAGTCCGCCGAAGTCTGTCGTAAAGTTGAGGGGAAAGACCAACGTGAGACAGCCAATCAAGAACGTGAGAAATCTTCAACACCCAATCCAGCACCGACTAAAAGGCGGACCAGAAACGGAAAGGAGGAGTCGATAAGCACCCAACATATAGAGAGTTTTTATAGAGAGACGAGGAGAGACGGAGACAGAGGATCACAGAGGATCAGAGAGAGAGCTTGAGAGGCGGTCAGCAGAGACCGTTTTTGGAGCTTGGTGAATATCCGTTCACTGTTGTGCATTTATCCCACTTTGGGATCCTATACTCGCCGGAGTATTTTAGTGAGAAAGGCTCGACCGTAGCCGTAAAGGAGAACCCTCCTAGAGATCCGTGTAACTGCTCATCCTAGTAGTGATCCTGTCCAGAAAGACTGAGATTTCCTGCCTTGGAACTCTGTACTCATCCGAGTATTTTTTGTTGAGAATAGGCTCACCCGTAGCCGTGCGTTAGACTAACCCGAACGAAATTGTGAGGCTCGCCAGCAGCCTAAGCGCCTCGATAGAACTTTGGACCTTCCAAGGAACTAACATTAATGAACTCTACATTCATTTTCCGACTTTTTGTACAAATTGTAAAATAAACCAATTTAGTCCAGAATCGGATATTTTCAATGGTAACTAGTCTAGCTACCCGTGAATCAAGACGTTACAACGTGAAGGCCCTGCAGAACTATCATTTGTAGAACTCACGTTACTAGATTATATTACAAAGCAATAAATCAGAAACCACACACCTTTACAACTAGTTTCCAACCTTCACTCCACGCCAATACCATCATACATACCCAAAACGTAATGCCGATTGAACTGGAGAACAATGAAGCGTAGCTTTTCAAGCGCCCGAGCGTGACTGGCATCTGAGACATCACCCCACACAACGCGCCTGCCCGTGATTGGCCCTTCACCGGTAACGCCAAATCACGCGCTGGCGCGAGATCCGCAGTCAATGTGTTAACATCCATAAGTCAGATATCATTGTCCTTTGTTTTGTGAACTTGGAGAATTCACCACCTGCAGATAGTTTCTGATTTCACCAGTCAAGATATCCCGAAAGACTAGAATGCAATTAAACTAAACTATAACGAGATTTGGAAAAAGATCAAGATTCTGATTTGAAGATGCATATAGGTGTATACAATGGTGAGAAACCTTATGAATGTGGTACCTGTAGAAAATATTTTTCAATATCATGGAATTTGAAGCAACATATGCATGTACACACCGATGAGAAACCTTATAAATGTGGTAACTGTGGAAAATATTTTTCTCAAAATGGTTCTTTGGAGCATTTTATATAATAGTTACCAGATAGTAGAACCCGGGCTCGAATCTCGGTTTTCAAGTGCTTAGGTGTATGATTGTCATTGTTACGAGTAATTTCGACTGCGAAAGTGTGCTAATTTTAAAATAGTCTTCAGTTCGTCCCATGTTCGAAATTCTAATAAGCAAGCGGTCGATAACAGATTACAAAAATAATGAGGAATCGTTTAGATTTGTATCAAATGAAATATAATAGAAACACTAATGCGCTGAACCTTTGTCTCTAGCATAGTAAATTATAATTTTAAAAAATTTTGAAATCGTATATTGCAATACTTGCATGTCAATCTAAATGAATGGCGAATCTTACAAAAATTACCACTTTCAGATTCGTTATTCAGTAACTTGCATCCAAGTCTAATTTTTGCTCAGTATGATTATGAGCAAATAAGGAATTAAAACTTTAAAAAAGGAAATTACGGGATATAAAAAATAAAAAAGCAGGAACAGAATAATAAATTTAATTCAAAATATTATGGTTGTAGAGTGGATATTTCCCGAATTTAAAAATTATTTGGTTTGGTGAGAAATTTAAGGAAAGTATTGTAAGAATTGCGGTCGCTGGAATTGAAAACTAATTTTGTCAACTCAGCTATTTGGCAGTTGTATTAAGGAAATATCTCGAATATTTGATGAGAGAAGTTGGCATTATGCTTCGATTCCTGATTGCGGACGAGAAACATTGTGATCAAGTGGGGTATTTTCAGTGAAGCGATAAGTCAGGTAAACGGAAAGTTGTGTGTATTTCGCGTGGGGTTAAAGAAAAGATCTTGACTCTGATAACGTTGTTGGGAAAATAGAGTGAAAGAATGTAAGAGTTTTTAATATCGTAGAAGAGATTAAATTTTTAAAGTCGTTATGATTTGCATTAGTAGTGTATGAGAGAGCGTTCGTAAGAATCCTGAGCATTTTGTTTTGGAGGATAATTGTTTTCAATGTTCGTTTTTGCTGCAATGCCTCAGCATTGGGACTGCGTAGATAGAAATGGGCTTAAAAATTTGTTTAAATCTGTTTATTGCTTAGGGAGATGAGCGGAATTGTAATTAATGTCGCATTGGAGGAAACATTTTTGTGTACAAAGGGGGCTGGTGCACGTTAAATCTGTCGTGGCCTCAAATGGCTCACGTTGGCGTGGTGTGAAGTTTGGAGTGTCGGGTGGTTTTACCTCGTCATCTGACCGTAGTTCAAAATTACACGGTGTCCTCGGATCTTTCCCTTTGGGATTGATCCCGGACCGTCACCAATAGCCCATTGTGTTGCTCCAGTGTGACGTTAATTGAAATACCCAAATACCCAACTCAGATCTTTCCGAATGGGATTGATCCCGGACCGTCCCCAATAGCCCGTTGCGTTGTTCCAGTGTGACGTTAATTAAAATACCTACGTACCTTTCTGAACTACGCCAATGGTTTGGGGGTATTGGTATTTTTCAATTAACGTCACTGGAGCAACACAACGGGCTATTGGTGGCGGTCCGGGATCAATCCCAAAGGAAAAGCATCGAGGACAGCACCATGTAATTTTGAAACACGGTCAGATGACGAGGCAACACCTGAGCTGGCACCCCACTCTCCAAACTTCCACACCACGCCAACGTGAGGACATTTGAGGCCACGACAGATTTAACGTGCACTAGCCCCCTTTGTACACGACGGTGTTTGGCTGGATTCGAACTCGCAACCCTTCGGTTGCAAGTCCGTTACTCTTCCAACCGGGCCACCGCGGCCCCTCGGAATAACGGTGCTTGGGTTAAAAATAAATGTAATCGGTGTAGACAAATTAAACTGCATAGATAAAATTTTTTCAAAAAGCAGAAGGTCGATTTTATAGAATTATTCAGAAAGAAAATCACTGCTTTCAACGGAGGATTCACATGTATCTATTCCGGAAATTTTAAAATAAGTTACACGCCTTACCTAAAAAACCTTATGAAACAGAATTCTACAAATCATTACGTATTCAATAAATTATTTAAGGAAAGTTGGTCGAAGTATACATCAACTTTCCTTGAAAATCATCCTTGAACTCCTAAAAACCTTTCCTTGAATTTCCTTACAAACATAAATATTTTAAAATATTCTTTCTTCATCAATAAAATATCTATAATTTATTTACATCATGGGAAGGAAGTTTGGAGAGTGGGGTGCCAGCTCAGGTGTTGCCTCGTCATCTGACCGTGGTTAAAAATTACATGGTGTCTTCGGATCTTTCCTATTGGGATTGAACCCAGACCGTCACCAATAGTCCGTTGTTTCAGTGTGACGTTAATTAAAATACTTACTTCTCTTAACTACACCAATGGAAACACGAGTGTTTCAGTATAATATGGCCGAATATCGATTCGCCATGTTAGAAATTTATAATTTCTTTTTTCTGTTGTGTAAATATATTATATTTTATACCAATACATTTATCCAAACTCTGAAATAAATATTCCTCAGAAAAATGGATGGTAGGTTTGTATTTCAATTAACGTCACACTGGAGCAACACAACGGGCTATTGCTGACGGTCCGGGATCAATCCCAAAGGGAAAGATTCGAGGACAACACCACGTAATTTTGTACCACGGTCAGATGACGATGCAACACATGAGCTGGTACACCTCTCCAAATTTCCACACCACGCCAACGTGAGGAGTTTGTGGCAACGACGGATTTAACGTGCTCCAGCCCCCTGTTGTACCCGAAGGGCTTTGGTTGGATTCGAACTTGCAATCTCCGGTTGCTAATCCGTTATTCTTCCAATCGAGCTGTCGCGGCCCATCTTATCTAGGGGGGTATTTCAATTAACGTCACACTAGAGCAACACAACGGGCTATTGGTGATGGTCCGGGATCAATCCCAAAGCCATCTTACCTAGGCAAACAAGACCTACTTTGAAATGGAAGTGAAGTGAATTTGAATATGTGATTATCTTAGTTCATTCTATAAAAACCTGGAAATTGTTCCCGAAGTCTTTTTGCTATAGTGTTTTAGTACTAAGAATATTTGGCCTTTCAAGAAGGGGGAATTTCAATTAACGTCACACTGCAGCAACACAATTCCTTTCAAGAAGGATCATTCACTCTTCACTTCTGCAGGCGTAGGTATTTATGTTGGTTTTTCACATGGCACTCCTTAAAAATCAGTACTCGTGTCCAATCCTGAAAGAACACAAATACGCATCGTAATGCCATCGTCGAAGGAAAAACAGCAGTTTCAGGAAACTACTTAACATCCATAAGTCAGATATCATTGTCCTTTGTTTTGTGAACTTGGAGAATTCACCACCTGCAGATAATTTCTGTTTTTCACCTGTCAAGATATCCCTAAAGACTAAAAGGCAATTAAACTAAACTAGAACGAGATTTGGAAAAAGATCCAGATTCTGATTTGAAGATGCAATGTGTATACAATGGTAAGAAGCCTTAAAAATGTTGAAACTTTGAAAAATATTTTTCACAAACAGAAAATATGAAGCAAGATATGCATGTACACACCGGTGAGAAACCTTATAAATGTGGTTCCTGTGGAAAATATTTTTCACAAAATGGTAATTTGAACCGACATATGCGTGTACACACCGGTGATAAAACTTATAATTGTGGTACCTGTGGAAAATATTTTTCACAAAAAGGTTCTTTGAATCTACATATGCGTGTACACACCTGTGAGAAATCTTATAAATGTGGTAACTGTGGAAAAATGTTTTCCCAAAATTGTTCTTTGAATCTACATATGCGTGTACACACCGGTGAGAAAACTTATAAATGTGGTAACTGTGGAAAATATTTTTCACGAAAAGATTTATTGAATCTACATATGCGTGTACACACCGGTGAGAAATCTTATAAATGTGGTAACTGTGGAAAATATTTTTCACGAAAAGATTTATTGAATCTACATATGCGTGTACACACGGGTGAGAAATCTTATAAATGTGGTAACTGGAAAATATTTTTCACGAAAAGATTTATTGAATCTACATATGCGTGTACACACCGGTGAGAAAACTTATAAATGTGGTAACTGTGGAAAATATTTTTCACGAAAAGATTTATTGAATCTACATATGCGTGTACACACCGGTGAGAAAACTTATAAATGTGGTACCTGTGGAAAAATGTTTTCACAAACATGGAATTTGAAGCAACATATGCATGTACACACCGGTTAGAAACCTTATATCTGTGGTATCTGTCAACAGGCATTCTCAAGAAACTGTTATTTGAAGAAGCATATGCGTGAGCACACTGGTTGGAAGGGTTGAAAGTGTCTGAAAGGGTTGTAGACAGATTCATAAATGTACAAACAGATGAATCACCAGGAATTAATATAGAACATCGTGCAGAGAAAGGATTTGAGCGAAAACATTCAAGGTAGGCCATTAAAAAGTATTAGTCTTTTTGTGAAGCTTGTCAATCTTCACAGGAAAAATGACTTTTCAGACAGAAAGTGATAGTTTTTCCAGATTTCACTAGTTTAATTCACATCACAGTATGATTCACTAACATCATTAGAATTTTATTGTATAGAAATCTTTATTCAATATATGACGAATTCAAACACTCCACATGATTAATGTACGCGATAATCGTATCAGGTCCATGATTATATAATTGCGCGAATTCAAATATAGGCTAGTAACTACAACATTGAGAGATCAAGTATTTTAAAAAGCAAACAATTGTCTAAAACATGCTTGAAATGTTTTATGAATAACAAAGGATGATTAAAATAAGCTCACACTTACTATGTTACCACTTTGTTAAGGTTCGCTATTCAGATCCTTGCAACTAAGTCTAATATTTTCTCAGTATGGTTATTGTTGAACATTGCACAATAGACTAACGAAGTCTTAGAATGTGGTTTACAAACACATGATTTCTGTACTTATAATACGACTGAAAATTGCCACTTATACATTAGAAATGTCATTTTAAATGAAATAAATTTCCTTTATTCCAAAAGAGATCAATGTATGTGAAGGACATGAGCAGTGCAAAAAAAGAGATAAAAGAAATTGAAAAAGAAAAACGAAGAATTTATATCACATCGTAGAAGACGCTTTTAAGCAGCAGTTGATTATGAGCAAATAAAATTACACATTTAAGGAAAGAAATTACGGGCTATAAAAAATAAAAGAGCGGAAACAGAATAATTAATTCGAAATGTTATGGTTGTTGAGTGGATTTTTTGAGAATTTAAAAATTATATGGTTTGATGAGGAAACTGAGGACAATATTGTAGGAATCGCGGTCGCTGGAGAAAACTGATTTTTCCCAAATCAGCTGCTTGTCAGTTGTCTTAAGGGATATCTACGATTTTTGATGAGAAGGTGGCATGTTTTGAGTGCCTGGTTGCGTACGAGAAACATTGTGAACCAGTGGGCTATTTTCAGTGAAGCGATCAGTCAGGTTCTCTGAAAACGGTAGTTGTGTCTATTTCTGTGGGTTAAAGAAAAGATCTTGACTTTGATAACGTTGTTCGGGTAGAGTTAAAGAATGTAAGAGTTTTTAATATCGTAGTGGGGGAAGGGGTTAAATTTTTAAAGACGTTTTGAATGACATCATTAGTAGTGTATGAAGAATTAGTAGTTCGTAAGAATTCTGAGCATTTGGTTTTGAAGGATAATTTTTTCGATTATGCGTTCTTGGAACTCCTCAGATTGGGACTGCGTAGGTACTAATGGGCCTAATAATTTGTTTAAATCTGTTAATTGCTTGGGGAGATGAGCGGAATGGTAAATCAGGTCTCACTGGAGGAACTAATAAGGCTCAACGTGACGGTCGGGATCAATCCCAAAGGGAAAGATCCGAGGACAACACGTAATTTTGAACCACGGTCAGATGATGAGGCAACACATGAGATGGCACCCCACTCTCCAAACTTCCACACCACACCAACGTGAGGACGTTTGAGGCCACGACAGATTTAACGTGCACCAGCCCCCTTTGTACACGACGGTGTTTTGGCTGGATTCGAACTCGCAACCCTTCGGTTCCTAGTCCGTTACTCTTCCAACCGGGCCACCGTGGACCTAAGAGTTGAGCTGGAAACCCTCTTTCGAAACTTCCATTCCTCACCAGAGTGAAGGCATTTGAACCCATACAGATTGAACGTGCACCAGCCCACGTCTACCCGACGATTTTGGTTATACGTAGTTTTGAACTCGCATCGCATTGGAAGATCAATGAGAAAAACAAGTATTTAATAGTTCTGAAATGCTACTCCTTCGAGATTGGAGCCAATAGCACCCTGTTGCTTGGCTATTCTTTATACTCTTAATTTCGGGCCCCGGTAGCCCGGTTGGAAGAGCAAGGAACTAGCAACCGGAGGATTGCGAGTTCGAATCCAGACAAAGACCGTGTACAAAGGGGACAGGTGCACGTTAAATCAGTCGTGGCCTCAAATGTCCTCACGTTGGCGTGGTGTGAAGTTTGGAGAGTCAGGTGCCAGTTCAAGTTTTACCTTGTCAACTGACCGTTGTTCAAAATAACACGGTGTCCTCAGATCTTTCCCATTGGGATTGATCCCGTACCGTCCCCAATAGACCGTTGCGTTGTTCCAGTGTGACGTTAATTAAAATATCTACCTAACTTTCTGAACTACGCCAATGGAAACACGAGTGTTTCAGTATAATATAGCCGGATATCGATTCGCTATGTTAGAAATTCTAATTTCATTTCTGTATTGTAGATATCCTATTTTATACCAATACATTTATCTCAATTCTGATATAAATATTCCTCAGAAATATGGATGGTAGGTATGTATTTTAATTAACGTCACACCTGAGTAATATAACGGGCTATCGGTGATGGTCTGGATCAATCCAGATGGGAAAGATTCGAGGACAACACCATGTAATTTTGAACCACGGTCAGATGACGTGGAAACTCCTGAGCTGGCACACCTCTCCAAATTTCCACACAACGCCAACGTGAGGCGTTTGTGGCAACGACGGATGGATTTAACGTGCTCCAGCCCCCTGTTGTACCCGACGTGCTTTGGTTGGATTCGAACTTGCAATCTAAGGTTGCTAATCCGTTATTCTTCCAATCAAGCTGTCGATGCCCCGCTTACCTAGGCAAACTAGGCCTACTTTGAAATGGAAGTGAAGTGAATTTGTATATGTGATTATCTTAGTAAATTCTATAAGAATCTGGAAATTGGTTTTTGACATGTCACTCCTTAAAAATCAGTACTCGTGTCCAATCTTGTAAGAACGCAAATACGCATCGACCTGCCATCGTCGAACGAAAAACAGCAGTTTCAGGAAACTAATTAACATCCATAAGTCAGATATCATTGTCCTTTGTTTTGTGAACTTGTAGAATTCACCTGCAGATAGATTCTGTTTTTCACCAGTCAAGATATCCCGAAAGACTAGAATGCAATTAATCTAAACTAGAACGAGATTTGGAAAAAGATCGGGATTCTGATATGAAGATGCATATACGTGTATACAATGGTGAGAAGCCTTAAAAATGTTGAACCTTTGAAATATATTTTTCACAAACAGGAAATATGAAGCAACATATGCATGTACACACCAGTGAGAAACCTTATGAATGTGGTACATGTGGAAAATATTTTACAAAAACATGGAATTTGAAGCTACATATGCGTTTACACACCGATGAGAAATCTTATAAATGTGGTAACTGTGGAAAATATTTTTCACGAAAATATTCTTTGAATGTACATATGCGTGTACACACCCGTGAGAAACCTTATAAATGTGGTAACTGTGGAAAATATTTTTCACGAAAAGATTCTTTGAATGTACATATGCGTGTACACACCCGTGAGAAACCTTATAAATGTGGTACCTGTGGAAAATATTTTTCACAAAATTGTTCTTTGAAGCTACATATGCGTTTACACACCGATGAGAAACCTCATAAATGTGGTACCTGTGGAAAATATTTTTCACAAACAGGGCATTTGAAGCAACATATGCATGTGCACTCCCATGAGAAACCTTATAAATGTGGTACCTGTGGAAAATATTTTTCACAAACAGGGCATTTGAAGCGACATGCATGTACACACCGATGAGAAACCTTATAAATGTGGTACCTGTGGAAAATATTTTCAACATACAGGGCATTTGAAGCAACATATGCATGTACACACCGATGAGAAACCTTATAAATGTGATTCCTGTGGAAAATATTTTTCACTAAAAAGTCTTTTAACGCGACATAGGCGTGTACACACCGGTGAGAAACCTTATAAATGTGATACCTGTGGAAAATATTTTTCACAAACAGGGAATTTGAAGCAACATATGTATGTACACACCGGTGAGAAACCTTAGAAATGTGGTATCTGTCAACAGGCATTCTCAAAGAACTGTTATTTGGAGAAGCATATGCGTGAACACATTGGTTGGAAACCCTACCTGTAGGATAGGTGTTTGAAAGAGTTGAAAATAATAAAAAAAAAAACAACGAATGTACACAAGCGTATGGATACCATGAATTCGTATAGCAGAACTTCGTGATGGGAGGATTTAAACGAAAACATTTGAGGGTAGGTTATCAAAATTTTTTTGCTTTATGCAAAGCTTGTTAAAGTACTCACAGGAAAAATACCTTTGCAGAGACCGAAAGTGATACTTTTACCTGATTAACAAGTAGAATGATTCACTAACATCAGTAGGATTTTATTTTATAGAAATCTTTATTCAATATATGACGAATTCAAACACTACACATGATTAATGTAAGCGATAATCGTAACAGGTCCATGATTACACAATTGCGCGAATTAAAATATTCGCTAGTAACTACTACATTGACAGATCAAGTATTTTAGAAAGCTAACAATTGTCTAAAACATACTTGAAATTTTTAATTTTAATCATCCTTTGTTATTCATAAGCTCATACTTACTATGTTTGTATATGGATGTGCATATTTATATGGTGTATTATTTCTGTACTGCATACCTTTATTGTCTATTATATATGTAATTATACTCTGACATCGTTTTACTTACCCGATGTTGTTTTCTAGTTTAACATACTATTAAATGTAAATTCAATACAGGAAACCATTTTAATTCGTGTTAAATTTAACTTATCAAATTTTAAGGGGACAATGACGATATTCTCTTGAAATAATATTGTTTTTATATGAGAATATGTATACTTCTCTGGTTTACGTTATCAAAGGAAAAGGTAAATTTTTTCTTTCTTGTGAGAAAGTGTTATTTCAAATGCTAAAACTACGATCATTGTATATAGTGTATTTTACAAGAATGTTAGTTGATATCAGCTCATTGTTCTTTAGTAAATTTTTAGACTAGTAATGAAATTGATACCAGTTCATTATATCTATAGAGATTGCTATACATGTATCGCGCAAACTTAAATCCTTTGTTGAAAGTCGAATTATGCTTTAAAGTAAGTTTTCGAACTATTTATTGTCAATAAGTCCAATGTAATATCCCCTGTATTGTGGGGATAAATGTTTAGCTTTAGTTAAAACATTTCAATTTGAAAAATTAATTTCAGTTCTATAATACTTTGTCCTGAATTTAAAGTTCAAATTTTAAGGCATGAATTTGTATTAAAAATAAATTTTAAATAAATCTGGTTAAATATTGTATCTCGAAAATTGTCATCATTTTAATATCTTTTGTAGAACGAAAATTGGTTTTAATTGTTTAGAATATATATATATATATATATATATATATAAGGATTTGAAAATAAATTGTTACAATTTCTGTCGTCTTTGTGTTTTGTTTTCCAATTCCAGATTTATTATTCGAGATTAATTATAATTTAAATTTTTTTTGAAATCTTATATTGCAATACATGCATGTGAATGTAATGAATCGCGAATCTTACAAAAATTGCCACTTTGTTCAGGTTCGCTATTCAGATATTTGCATCCAAGTCTAATTTTTTCTGAGTATGGTTATGGTTGAACATTGCACAATAGACTAACGAAGTCTTAGAATGTGGTTTAAAACACATGATTTCTGTACTTATAATACGACTGAAAATTGCCACTTATACATTAGAAATGTCATTTTTAATGAAATAAATTCTCTTATTCGAAAAGACAGCAATGTATGTGAAGGACATGAACAGTACGAAATAAGATACATAAGAGAAATTGAAAAAGTTAAACGAAGAATTTATATCACATCGTCGAAGACGCTTTTACTCAGCAGTTGATTATGAGCAAATAGGGAGTTATACATTTAAGGAAAGAAATTACGGGCTATAAAAATAAAAAAGCGGGAACAGAATAATAAATTTAATTAAAAATGTTTTGGTTGTAGAGTGAATTTTTTGATAACTTAAAATTTATTTGGTTTGGTGAGGAAACTTATGAAAATATTATAAAATTCGCGTTCGCTGGAGAAAACTGATTTTTCCCAAATCAGCTGCTGTTTGGCAGTTGTCTTAAGGGATATCTCGGATATTTGATGAGAAGGTGGCATGCTTCGAGTGCCTGGTTGCGTGCGAGAAACATTGTGAACCAGTGGGCTATTTTCAGTGAAGCGATCAGTCAGGTCGTAGGAAAACGGTAGTTGTCTATTTCGCGTGGGGAACAGAAAAGTTCTTGAATTTTATAACGGTTGTTGGGGTAATAGAGTTAAAGAATGTAAGAGTTTTTAATATCGTATTGAAGGGGTTAAATTTTTAAAGTCGTTTTGAATGACAGCATAAGTAGTGTATTAAGGAGTGTTCGTAAGAATTCTGAGCATTTTGTTTTGAAGGATAATTTTTTCGATGTGCGTTCTTGGAACGCCTCAGATTGGGACTGCGTAGGTACTAATGGGCTTAAGAATTTGTTTAAATCTGTTAATTGCTTAGGGAGATGAGCGGAATGGTAATTCAGGTCTCACTGGATGAATTAAACGGCTCATCGTGACGGTCCGGGATCAAGCCCAAGGAAAAGATCCGATAACGCCATGAAATTTTGAACCAAGGCCAGATGACGTGGTAAACAGTTGTGAGCTGGAAACCCTCTTTCGCAACTTCCATTCCTCACCAGCGTGAAGGCATTTGAACCCATACAGATTGAACGTGCACCAGCTCACGTCTACCCGACGGTTTTTGGTTATACGGAGTTTCGAACTCGCATCGCATTGGAAGATTAATGAGAAAAACAAGAATCTAATAATTCTGAAATGCTACCCCTTGGACATTGAAGCCAAGAGCACCTGTTGCTTGGCTATTTTTCATACTTTCAGCAACTAGCAACCGGAGGGTTGCGAATTCGAATCCAGACAAAGACCGTCGTGTACAAAGGGGCTAGTGCACGTTAAATCCTTCGAGGCCTCAAATGTCCTCACTTTGGCGTGGAAGATGTAGATTTTATATCTACATTTATCCCAATTCTAATATAAATATTCTTCAGAAAAATGGATGGTAGATATGTACTTTAGTTAACGTCAATATACTTAATAACGTCAACACGGTGGGATCAATCCCAAATGGAAAGAACCGAGGACAACACCGTAATCTTCAATCCAGGTCATATAACGAGGCAACACCTGAGCTGTCACCCCACTCAAAATTTCCACACCACGCCAGCGTGAGGATGTTTCAGGCAACGACATATTTAACGTGCGCCAGCCTGCTTTGCACACGATGGTTTTGTCTGCATTCGAACTCAATCGTCCTGTTGCTATCCTGTGTATCTTCCAACCAGTCTACCGCGGCTCACGAACACGAAGTAACATTCACTATGCGTTTCTGCGGGCGTACAGAAATATTTTGATTTTTGCATTGCATTTCCCGAAAGGAGTATTCGTGTATATATTTAGAACTATTGTTCAATTACGCAACCCACTTGCATCGGTATAGAACGTAGTAGAGCAGTGTTTCAGAAAACCAATATACCGGAACAATCCAGATTTCAGATCCACTTTTAGTACCTAAGTTTGAGATTATAAATCAGCTGAAATAATATGTCGAGTCATAAGTAACTTCCGTTTTTTTATCAGACATTTATTTTGCTTTCATTAAATAACAAAGTTATATTAATTTAATATGTATTCACCACTATTATGTATGACCTTCTCCCATCGTCCTGGCAGCTTATCAATTCCTTCCTTGTAAAATGTGGTTGGTTTGGACGGGAAGAAATTTTCGACAGCCTGACTGACTTACTCTTCAGAATTGAAGGTTTTCCATTCAAAAAGTTTTGCAAGGAACGGAAAAGGTGATAGTCTGTTGGGGCAGAGTCCGGGGAGTAACCTGGGTGTAGTAAAACTGACCATCCAAGTTCAAGAATTTTTCTTGAGTTGCCCTTGCCGTATATGGTCATTCAAAGAATAATAATTTTGCGATTGACGAGTGCAGGACGCTTTTCATAGAGTTTTTCTTTCACTCTTTGCAGCTGCTGAACGTATGTATCCGCAGTAATCGTTCAATTGACTTCAAAAACAACTCGTGATGAATTATACCTTGACAATCCCACCATACACAGAGTAAAATCTTTTTCCATGGATGTTCGCTTTCGGATCTGGTTGATCCTTATCAAGCCACTGTCTTTTACGGACAATATTATCATAGGTAACCCATTTTTCATCGCCTGTTATAATCCTGTCTAAAAAAGGCTCGATTTTTACCCGTGATAGCAGACTTGTGGCGATTGACCATGCGATCTTTATTCCGTACACTGAGATTGTGAGGTAACTTGCTGACATTCCCTAATTTCTCCATGTGGCGGCAAACAGTTCATTGTGATGTATTCAAACTTCCTGCTATAGCTCTTGTTGATTGACGTGGATTTTGCTCCAATATTGCTTTTAAAAGGTTGTCGTCAAGGTCGGAAGGACGTCCCGCCCTTGTTTCGTTCTTTAAAGTCGTATCTCCAGAACGGAATTTGGCAAACCAATTTCTAACTGCCCGATCGCTTATTAGACCTTCACCGTAGAAACTGCATATTATTTCAGCTGTCGCCTTAGCACTATTGCCTTATTTAAATTCGCAAAGCATCACATGACGAATATGCACTTTTTCACTCTCCATTTTAGGGGTTATGAACAGCAGTTTAATGAAACGTGCACCACACAAACCAGTTGTCAGAAGACTAACTGAACCCTTATCTATTTAGTGAAAAAAAAACTTGTTTTTCCCGGTGACTTATAGTGGGTACATAGATTCTACCTAGCTGCATCGGAAATTATTTATGACTCGACCTAATCGATTTACAAACACTTAAATAATAAAATTCAATGAGCACATCAAGAACATTTTAAACACGTTCTGTACTTTTAAATTATATAAAATCTGGGTAACATTTCTGACACATTTAATGCAAATACATTTTCTGACATCTATAAGTAATATAGTATTGAATATGATTTTAAGGCAGGTTTTAGATTCCAAGAAATCTGATTTGTTGGGTACGTAAATTCATGTTTTGAGTGGTAATTTTTAACAAAAAGATTTTAAAATTTTTCTAAGCTCAATCCAATTTGATTGTGCTTTTTACTCTATAGAGAGTACATCATTATTTAATTCCTAAGTATAGATATATCAAAATTCTATTTCGTGGAAAACTTTGAAATTTTACAGTTAGAAAAATTTAGTACTTGTATAAAAAGTTTTCATTTTGTTCGTCTTTCGGTTTAGAAACTTCGGTATAAAATTCTGATCTTTGGTATAATTTAGGTTCGCCCTCACATATTTTAAACTTCTGAGAGTCGTTGAGAGTCACAGTAGCCCGATAGGGAAGAGTATCGTATCAGCAGTTGCGAGTCCGAATCCAACCATCCTGTGCGAAGGGGCTGGTGCACGTTAAATCTGCCATGGCCTCAAATGTCCTCATTTTGGCGTGATATGGAAGTTTGGAGAGTGGCGGGCCAGCTCAGGTGTTGCCTCGTCATCTGACCGGGATTGAAATTTACGTGGTGTTGTCCTCGGTTCTGTACCTTCGAGACTGATTCCACCAATACCCCGTTGTGTTATTCGAATGTGACGTTTATTAAAATACCTACTTACTTTTTTAATTACGCTAATGCAAATACGAGTCTTTCAGTATAATATAGCCGAATATCGATTCGCCATGTTAGAAATTATAATTTCTTTTCTGTATTGTAGATTTTATATTTCATACCAATACATTTATCCCAATTCTGACCGTGGTTCAAAATTACGTGGTGTTGTCCTCGTATCTTTCCCTTTAGGATTGATCCCGGACTCTCACCAATAGCCCGTTGTGTTGCTCCAGTGTGACGTTAATTGAAATACCCCCCCAATTCTGATATAAATATTCCTCAGAAAAATGGATTGTAGGTTTGTATTTTAATCAACGTCACACTGGAGTAATACAACGGGGTATTGGTGATGGTCCGGGATCAATCCTAATGGGAAAGACCCGACGACAACACCATGTAATTTTGAACCACGGTCAGATGACGAGACAACACCTGAGCTGGCACACCTCTACAAATTTCCACACCACGCCAACGTGAGGCGTTTGTTGCAGCGACGGATTTAACGTGCTCCCGCCTAATGTTGTACCGGACAGACTTTGTTTGGATTCGAACTTGCAATCACCGGTTGCTAATCCGTTACTCTTCCAATCGGGCTGTCGCGGCCCCGCTTACCTAGGCAAAATAGGCCTACTTTGAAATGAAGTGAAGTGAATTTGTATATGTGATTATATTAGTTCATTCTCTAAGAACCTGGAAATTGTGCTCGAATTTTTTTTGCTAGTGTTTGGGTACTAAGGATATTTGGCCTTTCAAGAAGGATCATTCACTCTTCACTTTTCTGCAGGCGTAGGCATTTATGTTGGTTTTTCACATGGCACTCCTTGAAAATCGGTACTCGTGTCCAATCCTGTAAGAACGCAAATACGCATCGACCTGCCATAGTCGAACCAAAACAGCAGTTTCAGGTAACTACTTAACATTCATAAGTAAGATATCATTGTCCTTTATTTTGTGAACTTGGAGAATTCACCGCCTGCAGATAGTTTGTTTTTCAACAGTCAAGATATCATGAAAAACTAAAAGGCAATTAAACTAAACTAGAACGAGATTTGGAAAGAGATTCTGATTTGAAGATGCATATACGTGTATACAATTGTGAGAAACCTTAAAAATGTTGAACCTTTGAAAAATATTTTTCACAAACAGATAATATGAAGCAAAATATGCATGTACACACTTGTGAGAAACCTTATAAATGTGGTAACTGTGGAAAATATTTTTCAACGAAAGGTAATTTGAACCGACATATGCTTGTACACACCGATGAGAAACCATATAAATGTGGTTCCTGTGGAAAATATTTTTCACAAAATGGTGATTTGAACCAACATATGCGTGTACACACCGATGAGAAACCTTATAAATGTGGTAACTGTGGAAAATATTTTTCACGAAAAGATTTGTTGAATCGACATATGCGTGTACACACCGATGAGAAACCTTATAAATGTGGTACCTGTGGAAAATATTTTTCACAAAATGGTGATTTGAACCGACATATGCGTGTACACACCGATGAGAAACCTTATAAATGTGGTACCTGTGGAAAATATTTTTCACAAAATGGTGATTTGAACCGACATATGCGTGTACACACCGATGAGAAACCTTATAAATGTGGTTCCTGTGGAAAATATTTTTCACTAAAAGGTACTTTGACGCGACATATGCATGTACACACCGGTGAGAAACCTTACAAATGTGGTATCTGTGAACAGGCATTCTCAAAGGACTGTTATTTGAAGAAGCATATGCGTGAACACATTGGTTGGAAACCCTACCTGTAGGATAGGTGTTTGAAAGAGTTGAAAAATAATAAGAAACAACGAATGCACACAAGCGTATGGATACCATGAACATATAGCAGAACTTCGTGCAGGGAGGATTTAAGCGAAAACATTTGAGGTAGGTCATCAAAGAGTTTTATGCTTTTTGCAAAGCTTGTTAAAGTACTCACAGGAAAAATACCTTTGCAGAGACCGAAAGTGATACTTTTACCTGATTAACAAGTAGAATGATTGACTAACATGAGTAGAATTTTATTTTATAGAAATCTTTATTCAATATATGACGAATTCAAACACTCCACATGATTATTGTACGCGATAATCGTATCAGGTCCATGATTACACAATTGCGCGAATTCAAATATTCGCTAGTAACTACAACATTGACAGATCAAGTATTTTAAAAAGCTAACAATTGTCTAAAACATGCTTGAAATGTTTTATTTAATTCATCCTTTGTCCTTCATAAGCTCACACTTACTATGTTAGTACATGAATGTGCATATTTATATGGTGTATTATTTCTGTACTGCATACCTTTATTGTCTATTATATATGTAATTATACTCTGACATCGTTTTACTTACCCGATGTTGTTTTCTAGTTTAACATACTATTAAATGTAAATTCAATACAGGAAACCATTTTAATTCGTGTTAAATTTAACTTATCAAATTTTAAGGGGACAATGACGATATTCTCTTGAAATAATATTGTTTTTATATGAGAATATGTATACTTCTCTGGTTTACGTTATCAAAGGAAAAGGTAAATTTTTTCTTTCTTGTGAGAAAGTGTTATTTCAAATGCTAAAACTACGATCATTGTATATAGTGTATTTTACAAGAATGTTAGTTGATATCAGCTCATTGTTCTTTAGTAAATTTTTAGACTAGTAATGAAATTGATACCAGTTCATTATATCTATAGAGATTGCTATACATGTATCGCGCAAACTTAAATCCTTTGTTGAAAGTCGAATTATGCTTTAAAGTTTTCGAACTATTTATTGTCAATAAGTCCAATGTAATATCCCCTGTATTGTGGGGATAAATGTTTAGCTTTAGTTAAAACATTTCAATTTGAAAAATTAATTTCAGTTCTATAATACTTTGTCCTGAATTTAAAGTTCAAATTTTAAGGCATGAATTTGTATTACAAATAAATTTTAAATAAATCTGGTTAAATATTGTATCTCGAAAATTGTCATCATTTTAATATCTTTTGTAGAACGAAAATTGGTTTTAATTGTTTAGAAAATATATATATATATATATATATAAGGATTTGAAAATAAATTGTTACAATTTCTGTCGTCTTTGTGTTTTGTTTTCCAATTCCAGATTTATTATTCGAGATTAATTATAATTTAAATTTTTTTTTGAAATCTTATATTGCAATACATGCATGTGAATGTAATGAATCGCGAATCTTACAAAAATTGCCACTTTGTTCAGGTTCGCTATTCAGATATTTGCATCCAAGTCTAATTTTTTCTAAGTATGGTTATGGTTGAACATTGCGCAATAGACTAACGAAGTCTTAGAATGTGGTTTAAAACACATGATTTCTGTACTTATAATACGACTGAAAATTGCCACTTATACATTAGAAATGTCATTTTTAATGAAATAAATTCTCTTATTCGAAAAGACAGCAATGTATGTGAAGGACATGAACAGTACGAAATAAGATACATAAGAGAAATTGAAAAAGTAAAACGAAGAATTTATATCACATCGTCGAAGACGCTTTTACTCAGCAGTTGATTATGAGCAAATAGGGAGTTATACATTTAAGGAAAGAAATTACGGGCTATAAAAATAAAAAAGCGGGAACAGAATAATAAATTTAATTAAAAATGTTTTGGTTGTAGAGTGAATTTTTTGATAACTTAAAATTTATTTGGTTTGGTGAGGAAACTTATGAAAATATTATAAAATTCGCATTCGCTGGAGAAAACTGATTTTTCCCAAATCAGCTGCTGTTTGGCAGTTGTCTTAAGGGATATCTCGGATATTTGATGAGAAGGTGGCATGCTTCGAGTGCCTGGTTGCGTGCGAGAAACATTGTGAACCAGTGGGCTATTTTCAGTGAAGCGATCAGTCAGGTCGTAGGAAAACGGTAGTTGTCTATTTCGCGTGGGGAAAAGAAAAGTTCTTGAATTTTATAACGGTTGTTGGGGTAATAGAGTTAAAGAATGTAAGAGTTTTTAATATCGTATTGAAGGGGTTAAATTTTTAAAGTCGTTTTGAATGACAGCATAAGTAGTGTATTAAGGAGTGTTCGTAAGAATTCTGAGCATTTTGTTTTGAAGGATAATTTTTTCGATGTGCGTTCTTGGAACGCCTCAGATTGGGACTGCGTAGGTACTAATGGGCTTAAGAATTTGTTTAAATCTGTTAATTGCTTAGGGAGATGAGCGGAATGGTAATTCAGGTCTCACTGGAGGAACTAAAACGGCTCATCGTGACGGTCCGGGATCAATCCCAAGGAAAAGATCCGATAACGCCATGAAATTTTGAACCAAGGCCAGATGACGTGGTAAACAGTTGTGAGCTGGAAACCCTCTTTCGCAACTTCCATTCCTCACCAGCGTGAAGGCATTTGAACCCATACAGATTGAACGTGCACCAGCTCACGTCTACCCGACGGTTTTTGGTTATACGTAGTTTCGAACTCGCATCGCATTGGAAGATTAATGAGAAAAACAAGTATTTAATAGTTCTGGAAATGCTACTCCTTAGAGATTGAAGCCAAGAGCACCTGTTGCTTGGTTATTCTCTATATTCTTAATTTCGGACCACGGTAACCCTGTTGGAAGAGCAAGGAACTAGGAACTGGAGGATTGAGAGTGCGAATCCAGACAAAGAACCGTGTACAAAAGCGACTATTGCACGTTAAATCAGTCGAGTCCTCAAATGTCCTCACGTTGGCGTGGTGTGAAGTTTGGAGTGTCGGGTGGTTTTACCTCGTCATCTGACCGTAGTTCAAAATTACACGGTGTCCTCAGATCTTTCCGAATGGGATTGATCCCGGACCGTCCCCAATAGCCCGTTGCGTTGTTCCAGTGTGACGTTAATTAAAATACCTACGTACCTTTCTGAACTACGCCAATGGTTTGGGGGTATTGGTATTTTTCAATTAACGTCACTGGAGCAACACAACGGGCTATTGGTGGCGGTCCGGGATCAATCCCAAAGGAAAAGCATCGAGGACAGCACCATGTAATTTTGAAACACGGTCAGATGACGAGGCAACACCTGAGCTGGCACCCCACTCTCCAAACTTCCACACCACGCCAACGTGAGGACATTTGAGGCCACGACAGATTTAACGTGCACTAGCCCCCTTTGTACACGACGGTGTTTGGCTGGATTCGAACTCGCAACCCTTCGGTTGCAAGTCCGTTACTCTTCCAACCGGGCCACCGCGGCCCCTCGGAATAACGGTGCTTGGGTTAAAAATAAATGTAATCGGTGTAGACAAATTAAACTGCATAGATAAAATTTTTTCAAAAAGCAGAAGGTCGATTTTATAGAATTATTCAGAAAGAAAATCACTGCTTTCAACGGAGGATTCACATGTATCTATTCCGGAAATTTTAAAATAAGTTACACGCCTTACCTAAAAAACCTTATGAAACAGAATTCTACAAATCATTACGTATTCAATAAATTATTTAAGGAAAGTTGGTCGAAGTATACATCAACTTTCCTTGAAAATCATCCTTGAACTCCTAAAAACCTTTCCTTGAATTTCCTTACAAACATAAATATTTTAAAATATTCTTTCTTCATCAATAAAATATCTATAATTTATTTACATCATGGGAAGGAAGTTTGGAGAGTGGGGTGCCAGCTCAGGTGTTGCCTCGTCATCTGACCGTGGTTAAAAATTACATGGTGTCTTCGGATCTTTCCTATTGGGATTGAACCCAGACCGTCACCAATAGTCCGTTGTTTCAGTGTGACGTTAATTAAAATACTTACTTCTCTTAACTACACCAATGGAAACACGAGTGTTTCAGTATAATATGGCCGAATATCGATTCGCCATGTTAGAAATTTATAATTTCTTTTTTCTGTTGTGTAAATATTATATTTTATACCAATACATTTATCCAAACTCTGAAATAAATATTCCTCAGAAAAATGGATGGTAGGTTTGTATTTCAATTAACGTCACACTGGAGCAACACAACGGGCTATTGCTGACGGTCCGGGATCAATCCCAAAGGGAAAGATTCGAGGACAACACCACGTAATTTTGTACCACGGTCAGATGACGATGCAACACATGAGCTGGTACACCTCTCCAAATTTCCACACCACGCCAACGTGAGGAGTTTGTGGCAACGACGGATTTAACGTGCTCCAGCCCCCTGTTGTACCCGAAGGGCTTTGGTTGGATTCGAACTTGCAATCTCCGGTTGCTAATCCGTTATTCTTCCAATCGAGCTGTCGCGGCCCATCTTATCTAGGGGGGTATTTCAATTAACGTCACACTAGAGCAACACAACGGGCTATTGGTGATGGTCCGGGATCAATCCCAAAGCCATCTTACCTAGGCAAACAAGACCTACTTTGAAATGGAAGTGAAGTGAATTTGAATATGTGATTATCTTAGTTCATTCTATAAAAACCTGGAAATTGTTCCCGAAGTCTTTTTGCTATAGTGTTTTAGTACTAAGAATATTTGGCCTTTCAAGAAGGGGGAATTTCAATTAACGTCACACTGCAGCAACACAATTCCTTTCAAGAAGGATCATTCACTCTTCACTTCTGCAGGCGTAGGTATTTATGTTGGTTTTTCACATGGCACTCCTTAAAAATCAGTACTCGTGTCCAATCCTGAAAGAACACAAATACGCATCGTAATGCCATCGTCGAAGGAAAAACAGCAGTTTCAGGAAACTACTTAACATCCATAAGTCAGATATCATTGTCCTTTGTTTTGTGAACTTGGAGAATTCACCACCTGCAGATAATTTCTGTTTTTCACCTGTCAAGATATCCCTAAAGACTAAAAGGCAATTAAACTAAACTAGAACGAGATTTGGAAAAAGATCCAGATTCTGATTTGAAGATGCAATGTGTATACAATGGTAAGAAGCCTTAAAAATGTTGAAACTTTGAAAAATATTTTTCACAAACAGAAAATATGAAGCAAGATATGCATGTACACACCGGTGAGAAACCTTATAAATGTGGTTCCTGTGGAAAATATTTTTCACAAAATGGTAATTTGAACCGACATATGCGTGTACACACCGGTGATAAAACTTATAATTGTGGTACCTGTGGAAAATATTTTTCACAAAAAGGTTCTTTGAATCTACATATGCGTGTACACACCGGTGAGAAATCTTATAAATGTGGTAACTGTGGAAAAATGTTTTCCCAAAATTGTTCTTTGAATCTACATATGCGTGTACACACCGGTGAGAAAACTTATAAATGTGGTAACTGTGGAAAATATTTTTCACGAAAAGATTTATTGAATCTACATATGCGTGTACACACGGGTGAGAAATCTTATAAATGTGGTAACTGGAAAATATTTTTCACGAAAAGATTTATTGAATCTACATATGCGTGTACACACCGGTGAGAAAACTTATAAATGTGGTAACTGTGGAAAATATTTTTCACGAAAAGATTTATTGAATCTACATATGCGTGTACACACCGATGAGAAACCTTATAAATGTGGTACCTGTGGAAAAATGTTTTCACAAACATGGAATTTGAAGCAACATATGCATGTACACACCGGTTAGAAACCTTATATCTGTGGTATCTGTCAACAGGCATTCTCAAGAAACTGTTATTTGAAGAAGCATATGCGTGAGCACACTGGTTGGAAGGGTTGAAAGTGTCTGAAAGGGTTGTAGACAGATTCATAAATGTACAAACAGATGAATCACCAGGAATTAATATAGAACATCGTGCAGAGAAAGGATTTGAGCGAAAACATTCAAGGTAGGCCATTAAAAAGTATTAGTCTTTTTGTGAAGCTTGTCAATCTTCACAGGAAAAATGACTTTTCAGACAGAAAGTGATAGTTTTTCCAGATTTCACTAGTTTAATTCATATCACAGTATGATTCACTAACATCATTAGAATTTTATTGTATAGAAATCTTTATTCAATATATGACGAATTCAAACACTCCACATGATTAATGTACGCGATAATCGTATCAGGTCCATGATTATATAATTGCGCGAATTCAAATATAGGCTAGTAACTACAACATTGAGAGATCAAGTATTTTAAAAAGCAAACAATTGTCTAAAACATGCTTGAAATGTTTTATGAATAACAAAGGATGATTAAAATAAGCTCACACTTACTATGTTACCACTTTGTTAAGGTTCGCTATTCAGATCCTTGCAACTAAGTCTAATATTTTTTCAGTATGGTTATTGTTGAGCATTGCACAATAGACTAACGAAGTCTTAGAATGTGGTTTACAAACACATGATTTCTGTACTTATAATATGACTGAAAATTGCCACTTATACATTAGAAATGTCATTTTAAATGAAATAAATTTCCTTTATTCCAAAAGAGAGCAATGTATGTGAAGGACATGAGCAGTGCAAAAAAAGAGATAAAAGAAATTGAAAAAGAAAAACGAAGAATTTATATCACATCGTAGAAGACGCTTTTAAGCAGCAGTTGATTATGAGCAAATAAAATTACACATTTAAGGAAAGAAATTACGGGCTGTAAAAAATAAAAGAGCGGAAACAGAATAATTAATTCGAAATGTTATGGTTGTTGAGTGGATTTTTTGAGAATTTAAAAATTATATGGTTTGATGAGGAAACTGAGGACAATATTGTAGGAATCGCGGTCGCTGGAGAAAACTGATTTTTCCCAAATCAGCTGCTTGTCAGTTGTCTTAAGGGATATCTACGATTTTTGATGAGAAGGTGGCATGTTTTGAGTGCCTGGTTGCGTACGAGAAACATTGTGAACCAGTGGGCTATTTTCAGTGAAGCGATCAGTCAGGTTCTCTGAAAACGGTAGTTGTGTCTATTTCTGTGGGTTAAAGAAAAGATCTTGACTTTGATAACGTTGTTCGGGTAGAGTTAAAGAATGTAAGAGTTTTTAATATCGTAGTGGGGGAAGGGGTTAAATTTTTAAAGTCGTTTTGAATGACATCATTAGTAGTGTATGAAGAATTAGTAGTTCGTAAAAATTCTGAGCATTTGGTTTTGAAGGATAATTTTTTCGATTATGCGTTCTTGGAACTCCTCAGATTGGGACTGCGTAGGTACTAATGGGCCTAAGAATTTGTTTAAATCTGTTAATTGCTTGGGGAGATGAGCGGAATGGTAAATCAGGTCTCACTGGAGGAACTAATAAGGCTCAACGTGACGGTCGGGATCAATCCCACAGGGAAAGATCCGAGGACAACACGTAATTTTGAACCACGGTCAGATGATGAGGCAACAAATGAGATGGCACCCCACTCTCCAAACTTCCACACCACACCAACGTGAGGACGTTTGAGGCCACGACAGATTTAACGTGCACCAGCCCCCTTTGTACACGACGGTGTTTTGGCTGGATTCGAACTCGCAACCCTTCGGTTCCTAGTCCGTTACTCTTCCAACCGTGCCACCGCGGACCTAAGAGTTGAGCTGGAAACCCTCTTTCGAAACTTCCATTCCTCACCAGAGTGAAGGCATTTGAACCCATAGAGATTGAACGTGCACCAGCCCACGTCTACCCGACGATTTTGGTTATACGTAGTTTTGAACTCGCATCGCATTGGAAGATTAATGAGAAAAACAAGTATTTAATAGTTCTGAATTGCTACTCCTTAGAGATTGGAGCCAATAGCATCCTGTTGCTTGGCTATTCTCTCTACTCTTAATTTCGGGCCCCGGTAGCACGGTTGGAAGAGCAAGGAACTAGCAACCGGAGGATTACGAGTTCGAATCCAGACAAAGACCGTGTACAAAGGGGACTGGTGCACGTTAAATCAGTCGTGGCCTCAAATTTCCTCACGTTAGCGTGGTGTGAAGTTTGGAGTGTCGGGTGCCAGTTTAAGTTTTACCTTGTCAACTGACCGTTGTTCAAAATATCACGGTGTCCTCAGATCTTTCCCATTGGGATTGATCCCGTACCGTCCCCAATAGACCGTTGCGTTGTTCCAGTGTGACGTTAATTAAAATATCTACCTAACTTTCTGAACTACGCCAATGGAAACACGAGTGTTTCAGTATAATATAGCCGGATATCGATTCGCTATGTTAGAAATTCTAATTTCTTTTCTGTATTGTAGATATCCTATTTTATACCAATACATTTATCTCAATTCTGATATAAATATTCCTCAGAAATATGGATGGTAGGTATGTATTTTAATTAATGTCACACCTGAGTAATATAACGGGCTATCGGTGATGGTCTGGATCAATCCAGATGGGAAAGATTCGAGGACAACACCATGTAATTTTGAACCACGGTCAGATGACGTGGAAACTCCTGAGCTGGCACACCTCTCCAAATTTCCACACTACGCCAACGTGAGGCGTTTGTGGCAACGACGAATGGATTTAACGTGCTCCAGCCCCATGTTGTACCCGACGTGCTTTGGTTGGATTCGAACTTGCAATCTAAGGTTGCTAATCCGTTATTCTTCCAATCAAGCTGTCGATGCCCCGCTTACCTAGGCAAACTAGGCCTACTTTGAAATGGAAGTGAAGTGAATTTGTATATGTGATTATCTTAGTTCATTCTATAAGAATCTGGAAATTGGTTTTTGACATGTCACTCCTTAAAAATCAGTACTCGTGTCCAATCTTGTAAGAACGCAAATACGCATCGACCTGCCATCGTCGAACGAAAAACAGCAGTTTCAGGAAACTAATTAACATCCATAAGTCAGATATCATTGTCCTTTGTTTTGTGAACTTGTAGAATTCACCTGCAGATAGTTTCTGTTTTTCACCAGTCAAGATATCCCGAAAGACTAGAATGCAATTAATCTAAACTAGAACGAGATTTGGAAAAAGGTCGGGATTCTGATATGAAGATGCATATACGTGTATACAATGGTGAGAAGCCTTAAAAATGTTGAACCTTTGAAATATATTTTTCACAAACAGGAAATATGAAGCAACATATGCATGTACACACCAGTGAGGAACCTTATGAATGTGGTACATGTGGAAAATATTTTACGAAAACATGGAATTTGAAGCTACATATGCGTTTACACACCGATGAGAAATCTTATAAATGTGGTAACTGTGGAAAATATTTTTCACGAAAATATTCTTTGAATGTACATATGCGTGTACACACCCGTGAGAAACCTTATAAATGTGGTACCTGTGGAAAATATTTTTCACAAAATTGTTCTTTGAAGCTACATATGCGTTTACACACCGATGAGAAACCTCATAAATGTGGTACCTGTGGAAAATATTTTTCACAAACAGGGCATTTGAAGCAACATATGCATGTGCACTCCCATGAGAAACCTTATAAATGTGGTACCTGTGGAAAATATTTTTCACAAACAGGGCATTTGAAGCGACATGCATGTACACACCGATGAGAAACCTTATAAATGTGGTACCTGTGGAAAATATTTTCAACATACAGGGCATTTGAAGCAACATATGCATGTACACACCGATGAGAAACCTTATAAATGTGATTCCTGTGGAAAATATTTTTCATTAAAAAGTCCTTTAACGCGACATAGGCGTGTACACACCGGTGAGAAACCTTATAAATGTGATACCTGTGGAAAATATTTTTCACAAACAGGGAATTTGAAGCAACATATGTATGTACACACCGGTGAGAAACCTTACAAATGTGGTATCTGTCAACAGGCATTCTCAAAGAACTGTTATTTGGAGAAGCATATGCGTGAACACATTGGTTGGAAACCCTACCTGTAGGATAGGTGTTTGAAAGAGTTGAAAAATATTAAAAAAAAAACAACGAATGTACACAAGCGTATGGATACCATGAATTCGTATAGCAGAACTTCGTGATGGGAGGATTTAAGCGAAAACATTTGAGGGTAGGTTATCAAAATTTTTTTCCTTTATGCAAAGCTTGTTAAAGTACTCACAGGAAAAATACCTTTGCAGAGACCGAAAGTGATACTTTTACCTGATTAACAAGTAGAATGATTCACTAACATCAGTAGGATTTTATTTTATAGAAATCTTTATTCAATATATGACAAATTCAAACACTCCACATGATTAATGTAAGCGATAATCGTAACAGGTCCATGATTACACAATTGCGCGAATTAAAATATTCGCTAGTAACTACTACATTGACAGATCAAGTATTTTAGAAAGCTAACAATTGTCTAAAACATGCTTGAAATTTTTAATTTTAATCATCCTTTGTTATTCATAAGCTTATACTTACTATGTTTGTATATGGATGTGCATATTTATATGGTGTATTATTTCTGTACTGTATACCTTTATTGTCTAATATATATTTTATTATAGTCTGACATCGTTTTACTTACCCGATGTTGTTTTCTAGTTTAACATACTATTAAATGTAAATTCAATACAGGAAACGATTTTAATTCGCATAAAATTTAACTTGTCAAATTTTAAGGGGACAATGACGATATTATATTGAAATAATATTGTTTTTATATGAGAATATGAATACTTCTCTGGTTTACGTTATCAAAGCAAAAGGTAAATTTTTTCTTTCTTGTGAGAAAGTGTTATTTCAAATGCTGAAACTACGATCATTGTATGTAGGGCTATTTTACAAGAATGTTAGTTGGTATCAGCTCATTGTTCTTTTGTAAATTTTAGACAAGTTATGAAATTAATTCATATCAGTTCATTATATCTATAGAGATTGTTATATATGTAACGCGCAAACTTAAATCCTTTGTTGAAAGTCGGATTATGCTTTAAAGTAAGTTTTTGAACTATTGTCAATGTCCAATGTAATATCCCCTATATTGTGGGAGTAAATGTTTAGCTTTAGTTAAAACATTTCAATTTGAAAAATTAATTTCAGTTATATAATACTTTGTCCTGAATTTAAAGTACAAATTTTAAGACATGAATATGTATTAAAATTAAATTTTAGATAAATCTGGTTTAAATATTTTATCTCGAAAATTGTCATTTTTAATATTTTTCCTTGAACGAAAATTGGTTTTAATTGTTTAGTAAATATATATATATATATATATAGGGATTTGAAAATAAATTGTTACAATTTCTGTCGTCTTTGTGTTTTGTTTTCTAATTCCAGAATTATTGTTCTATATAAATTATAATTAAAAAAAAGAATTTTGAAATCTTATATTGCAATACATGCATGTGAATGTAATGAATCCCGAATCTTACAAAAATTTCCACTTTGTTCAGATTCGTTATTCAGTTGCTTGCATCCAATTTTAATTTTTTCTCAGTATGATTATGGTTGAACATTGCACAGTAGACCAACACAAGTCTTAGAATGTGGTGTTAGGTTTACACCGAAACACATGATTTCTGTACTTATAATACGACTGAAAATTACACTTATATATTAGTCAGAAATGTCATTTTTAATGAAATAAATTTCACTTATTCCAAAAGACAGCAAGGTACATTAAGGACATGAGCAGTACAAAATAAGATATCTAAAAGAAATTGAAACAGGTTAGAACATATTTTTATACTACGCATAAAGGTCATTAAAAATGCATCTAGATTAACATGGAATAAATATTATGCATATTGGTTGCATGATGGAATCTTATCAAACATCAATACCCAACATTTAACTTGGTTCTTAGGCTCATATTGGAAATAGTCGGTTGTAATATTTTTCTTAGGTCCTCGAAATCCTGAATAATGGTAGTTTGTAAAGTATATTACCAGATCTCGTGTTAACCTCTTAATCAGATCGTGATTAAGAATGACGAGATGTCTTAGAATTTTTCCATGAGTGATTCCGAACCGTCCCTAATATCCCAATTTGTTGCCGTGCGATATAAATTAAATGTGATCGATTCACATGATTCTTCTAGATCTCAAGCTGGGCCATGAGTTCAACGCAAAGGAAAAAGATACTGACGCAATTCGATAAAACATTATTTTCTGAATATTAAGATTCCAAAAATGTATTTTTGACAAAAGCAGACTAAAATTCGATTGTTAGCGGAAAGTTCCTGCAATACTTTCAATCTTCATTTATAGTAAGATTTCATCTAATACAAATCTTAATATATAATATATCATTATTCCATTTTCCTGATAGCTCAGGGTCACCAATAACCCGTTGTGTTGCTCCAGTGTGACGTTAATTGAAATACCCCCACGAGAGCTCAGGAGTTGCCACATCATCTAACCGTGGTTCAAAGTTAGGTGGTGTTGTCCTCAGTATTGGTATTGGTATTTTCAATTACCGTCAAACTGGAGCAACACAACGGGCTATTTGCGACGGTCCGGGATCAATCCCAAAGGGAAAGATCCGAGGACAACACCACGTAATTTTCAACCACGGTCAGATGACGAGGCAACACCTGAGCTGGCACCCTACTCAAAATTAGGTGGTGTTTTCCTCGGATCTTTCCCTTTGGGATTGATCACGGACCGTCACCAATAGTCCGTTGTATTACTCCCGTGTGACGTTAATTAAAATACAAACCTACCATCCATTTTTCTGAGGAATATTTATATCAGAATTGGGATAAATATATTGGCATAAAATATAAAATCTACAATACAGAAAAGAAATTAGAAGTTCTAACATGACGAATCGGTATTCGGCTAAATTATACTGGGTATTGGGTATTTGGGTATTTCAATTAACGTCACACTGGAGCAACACAACGGGCTATTGGTGACGGTCCGGGATCAATCCCAAAGGGAAAGATCCGAGGACAACACCACGTAATTTTGAACCACGGTCAGATGACGAGGCAACACCTGAGCTGGCACCCCACTCTCCAAACTTCCACACCACGCCAACGTGAGGACGTTTGGGGCCACGACAGATTTAACGTGCACCAGCCCCCTTTGTACACGACGGTGTTTGGCTGGATTCGAACTCGCAACCCTTCGGTTGCTAGTCCGTTACTCTTCCAACCGGGCCACCGCGGCCCCTCAATCAAATTGGATTGAGTATAGAAAATTTTTTGAAAAACTTTGTGTTAAAAAAGTACCACTCAAAACATGAATTTATGTACCCAACAAATCAGTTTCTTGGAATCTAAAATCTGCCTTAAAATCATATTCTATACTATATTATTTACAGATGTCATAAAATGTATTTCCATTTCAGCTCAGGTGTTGCCTCGTTATCTGAGAGGGATTGAAAATTACGTGTTGTCCTGGGTTCTTTCCCTTTGGGATTGATCCCGGACCTTCACCAATAGCCCACTGTGTTGCTCCAGTGACGTTAATTAAAATACATACCTACCATCCATATTTCTGAGGAATATTTATATTAGAATTGAGATGAATGGTATTGGTATAAAATATAAAATCTACAATACAGGAAAGAAATTAGAATTTCTAACATAGCGAATCGATATTCGGCTATATTATACTGAAACACTGGTGTTTCCATTGGCGTAGTTCAGAAAGGTAGGTATTTTAATTAACGTCACACTGGAACAACACAACGGGCTATTGCTGACGGTCCGGGATCAATCCCAATGTTAAAGATCTGAGACCGTGTGATTTTGAACCATGGCCAGATGACGAGGCAACACCTGATCTGGCACCCGACACTCCAAACTTCACACCACGCTAACGTGAGGACATTTGAGGCCACGACTGATTTAACGTGCACCAGTTCCCTTTGTACACGGTCTTTTTCTGGATTCGAACTCGCAATCCTCCGGTTTCTACTTCCTTGCTCTTCCAACCTGGTTACCGTGGCCCGAAATTAAGTAAGAGAAAGAATATCAAGCAATAGGTTTTCTTGGCTTCAATTTCCAAGGGGTAGCATTTCAGAACTATTAAATTCTTGCTTTTTCTCATTAATCTGCTAATGCGTTGCGAGTTCGAAACTCCATATAACCAAACACAGTCGTGTAGACGTGGGCTGGTGCAGGTTAAATCTATAGGGTCCTCTGTTAAATCTATAGGTCATCTGTCCTCACGTTGGTGAGGAATGGAAGTTAAGAAAGTGTGTTTCCAGCTCAAGTGTTTACCGTCATCTGGCCTTGGTTCAAAATTACATGTTGTTCTCGGATGTTTCCCTTGGAATTGATCCCGGACCGTGACCAAGAGCCCTTTTAGTTCCTCCAGTGCCACATGAGTTACCATCCGCTCATATCACTAATCAATAAGCAGATTTAAACAAATTCTTAAGCCCATTACCTACGCAGTCGCAATCTGAGGCGTTGCTTCAAAAACGCATTTAGAAAACATTATCCTTCAAAACAAAATACTCAGAATTCTTACGAATGCTCCTTCATACACTAATGCTGTCATTCAAAACGACTTTAAAAATTTAACCTCTTCACTACGATATTAAAAACTTACATTCTTTAACTCTATTACCCCAACAACGTTATCAAATTCAAGATCTTTTCATTAACCCACGCGAAACAACTACCGTTTTCCTACAACCTGACTGATCGCTTCACTGAAAATAGCCCACTGGTTCACAATGTTTCTCGTACGCAACTAGGCACTCAAAACATGCCACCTTCTCATCGAATATCCGAGATATTCCCTTAAGACCACTGCCAAACAGCTGATTGGGAAAAATCAGTTCTTCAGCGACCGCGATTCTTAGAATATTTTCATCAGTTTCCTCACCAAACCAAATAATTTTTAAGCTATCAAAAAATCCACTCTACAACCATAACGTTTTGAATTAAATTTATTCAAATGTTCTCGTTTTTTTATTTTTTATAGCCCGTAATTTCTTTTCTTAAATGTATAACTCTTTATTTGCTCATAATCAACTGCTCCTTGAAAGCGCCTTCGACGATGTGATATAGATTCTTCGTTTTTCTCTTTCAATTTCTTTTATATATCTTATTTTGTACTGTTCATGTCCTTCACATTGCTGTCTTTTAGAATAAGGGAAATTTATTTCATTAAAAATGACATTTCTAATATATAAGTGGAAATTTTCATTCGTATAAGAACAGAAATCATGTGTTTGTAAACCTAATGCCACATACTAAGACTTCGTTGGTCTATTGTGCAATGTTCAACCATAATCATACTGAACAAAAATTAAACTGGGTTGCAAGTTACTGAATAACGAATCTGAACAAAGTGGCAATTTTTGTAAGATTACTGATTCATTTAGAATAACATGCAAGTATTGCAATATACGATTTCAAAATTTTTTAAATTATAATTTACTATGCTAGAGACAAAGGTTCAGTGCAATAGCTTTTCCATTGAATAACACTGGTCTACACGATTTTCGTAACAGATAAGTCAATGATTTTTTACAATGTATTTTTAATGCTGAAACTGAAAATGTAATAAAAAATTTTCTATCACCTCACATTTTTTATTTATATAACTTTAAAGATTCCTATTATGTCATTTTTGGCACATAATAGAAACGATCTGCTATCTTAAAAAACAAAGAGCCACACCCCCGGGACCAATAAATAATGAGTCAAAATTGATGAAAACTGCTTATATACATTATTTCAGTTGTCCACTCGGAGATCAGGATTAATTGTGGGCGCCGCATCTAACGTGTATTAGGTGTTATGTGGAGCTCACGTAGTGGTTAAAAGGGGAAAAAAAACGCATTTGCCTTTTGCTATACCTATGATTTGGCGTGAACCGAAAAATCATTATGACGACTGCTACTTCTGTTTAACAAGTGTCAGTGGTTTCTCTGCAAAAAATAAAAGTAATATTGTGTACCTCAATGTTCCATCGGCTGAGACCAGTTGCTCATGGAGATGGTTTACCTATACCAACATCCCCAGCTTCGTGGCAGGAAATTTCTGATTCTGAAGAGGATTGCTCTGAAAATACTGCGGTGGCACAAGCTTCAAAAGACGTTGATGTCAAACCAGAAAAATCAAATAATGAACATCACATTTCACAAGTGGAACTGAACGATTTGGTTCGTGAATTTATCAAAACAAGCAGGTCTCTTCTGAGTATTCCTTATAAAACTGATGATTGGCGGTTATTCATAGACTCGTCCAAAACCAGCTTAAAGGCAGTACTACTGCATAATGCAAACAAGCATCCCTCCATACCAATAGCGCATGCTGTTGGAATGAAAGAGACATGAAAGTATGTCATTGATTTTAAAAGCAGTGAATTAAGATGCTAATTTATGGCGTATCTGTGGCGACCTCAAAGTTATCGGTCTTCTTCTAGGCCTTCAAGGTGGCTTTACAAAATACTGCTGTTTCTTATGTTTGTGGGACAGTCGTGCAACAAGTGAACATTATGTGGTTAAAAACTGGCCCAAAAGAGACCTTCACTCCTGGGGAAAAAATATTAAGTATGTTACATTAGTCAATCCTCAGCATGTAATTTTGCCATCTTTACATATCAAATTGGGGTTGATGAAGAATTTTGTGAAAGCACTGAATAAAGAACAACAAAAGGATTTAAATATTTAAGACAAGTATTTCCAAGGTTAAGTGAAGCCAAATTAAAAGAAGGTATATTCGTTGGACCTCTGATTAGATTACTCAATAATGAAAATTTTGACAGCAAGTTGAATAATGTAGAGCTAGCAGTCATTTAAGCATCTAGTCCATGGTTTTGGCAATAAAAAGCACACAATTGGGATCTTTTAGTACAAAATCTTTTGTTGAACTATAAAAATTTAGGCTGCCGGATGTCATTAAAAATTCATTTTTTGCATTCTCATCTGGACTTTTTCCCACCAAATTTGGGTGCAGTGAGTGACGAGCAGGGAGAACGCTTCCACCAGGACATATTGCAAATTGAGCAGCGTTACCAAGGTAGATGGGATGAATCAATGATCAGTGACTACTGTTTGTTTCTGCAAAGAGAGGACCTGACCGTACACAGAAGGAAGAAGTAATCTGTGTTCTCCAACTCCAGTTATAACACATTGTAGGTACATTTTATTTCTTATATGAAAAATTTTGTAGAATATAACTATAAGCTAAATAGATTACGAGTATTGCAAATTTATTTAACATTTTGTATAATTTCATATACTGATAAACTTAGTCACTTTGCAAATATTATACTTTTCTAGCAATTACTGAAGGTTGTATAACAAAAAAGTGATACGTGATGGAGAAAAACAGACTTCATTTCCAGATTCAGCGTCGTCAAACGCAAAAAATTCAATTATTATGGTTTCTATTATGAAAATTATTTTTCAATTTGTAGACTAGTGTAATTGTTTCTAATGTGCTATCGACCGATTGCTGTTTAGAATTTCGCACTACAAGAGACGAACTGAAGGCTATGTTTAAATGAGCACCCGTTACGCAGTCTCCGTTACTCATAACAGTGACAATCACACGTAAGCGCTTGGAAACAGAGATTCGACTCCTGGTCCTACTAGATGGTAGGAAGGTAGGTAGCTTAATTTATATCGCACGGCAACAAATTGGGATATTAGGGACGGTTCGGAATCACTCATGGAAAAATTCTAAGACATCTCGTAATTTTTAATCACGATCTGATTATGAGGTTAACACCAGATCTGGTACTATAATCTACAAACTATCATTATTCAGAATTTCTAGGACCTAAGAAAACGATTACAGTCGCCTACTTCCACTATGAGCCCTAGAACCAAGTTAAATGTTGGACATTGATGCTTGATAAGATTCCATCATGAAACCAATATGCATAGTATTTATTCCATGTTAATCTAAATGCATTTTAATGAACTTTATGCGTAGTATAAAAATCTGTTCTAACCTGTTTCAATTTCTTTTATATATCTTATTTTGTACTGCTCATGTCCTTCACATATATTGCTGTTCTTTGGAATAAGGGAAATTTATTTCATTAAAAATGACATTTCTAATATAAAAGTGTAATTTTCAGTCGTATTATAAGTACAGAAATCATGTGTTTAAAACACATTCTAAGACTTCGTTGGACTATTGTACAATGTTCAACCATAACCATAGTGAGAAAAAATTAGACTTGGATGCAAGTATCTGAATAGCGAACCTGAACAAAATGGCAATTTTTGTAAGATTCGCGATTCATTACATTCACATGCATGTATTGCAATATACGATTTCAAAAATTTTTTAAAATTATAATTCATCTGGAATAATAAATCTGGAATTGGAAAACAAAACACAAAGACGACAGAAATTGTAACAATTTATTTTCAAATCCCTATATATTTATTAACAATTAAAACCAATTTCGTTCTAGAAAAAATATTAAAAATGACAATTTTCGAGATACAATATTTAAACCAGATTTATCTAAAATTTAATTTTAATACATATTCATGCCTTAAAATTACTACTTTAAATTCAGGACAAAGTATTATAGAACTGAAATTAATTTTTCAAATTGAAATCTAACTAAAGCTAAACAATTATCCCCACAATATAGGGCATATTACATTGGACGTATTGTCAATAAATAGTTCAGAAACTTAATTTAAAGCATAATACGAATTTCAACAAAGGATTTAAGTTTTCGAGATACATATCTAACAATCTATAGATATGAATTAATTTCATCACTAATCTAAAATTTACTAAAGAACAATGAGCTGATACCAACTAATAGTTTTGTAAAATAGCAATATATACAATGATCGTAGTTTCAGCATTTGAAATAACACTTTTGCACAACAAATTATTTACTAATCAATTAAAAATTGAAAAAAATTTACCTTTTGTTTTGACAATGTAAACCGGACAAGCATTCATATTCTCATATAAAAACAATATTATTTCATGAGAATATCGTCATTGTCACCTTAAAATTTTACAAGTTAAATTTAAAACGAATAAGGCTAGCTGGAATGAATTTTCATTTAATAATGTCAAACTAGAAAACATCTGGTAACTAAAACGATGTCATAGTATGATAATTAAATATATAATAAACAATAAAAGTATGCAGTATTGAAATAACACAGCATATAAATATGCACATCCACATACTAATATAGTTAAAGTAAGCTTATGAATAACAAAAGATGGTTAAATAAAACTTTTCAACTGGCAATTGTTATTTTTTTTAAACAATTGATCAGTCAACGTTGTAGTTAATAGCGAATATTTGAATTCGCGAAATTATGTAATCATTGACCTGATACTATTATCCCGTATATTAACCATGTGGAATATTTGAATTTGTCATATATTGAATAGATTTCTAAACAATAAAATTCTACTGATGTTAGTGAATCATTCTACTGTAATGTTAATTAAACTGTTTGTGAAATCAGATAAAAGTATAACTTTCTGTCTCTGCAAAGTTATTTTTCCTGTACTTTGACAAGCATCGCAAAAAGCATAAAACTTTTTGATAGCCTACCTCGAATGTTTACGCTCAAATCCTTTCTCTACACGAGGTTTTACTATATGAATTCCTGGTTATTCATCTGTTTGTGTATATTTCTGATTCGTTGTTTTTTATTATGTTTCAATCCTTTCAAGCACCTATCCTACAGGTAGAGTTTCCAACCAATGTGTTCAAGCATATGCTTCTTAAAATAACAGTTATTTGAGAATGCTTGTTCACATGTACCAGATTTATAAGGTTTCTCATTGGTGTGTACACGCATATGTAGTTTCAAATTCCATGTTTTTGACAAATATTTTCACAGGTACTATATTTTTAAGTTTTCTCATCGGTGTGTCCACGCATATGTAGATTCAAAGAACCTTTTCGTGAAAAATATTTTCCACAGGTACCACATTTATAAGGTTTCTCACCGGTGTGTAAAAGCATATGTACATTCAAAGTACTTTTTTGTGAAAAACATTTTCCACAGGTATCACATTTATAAGGTTTCTCACCAGAATGTACACGCATATGCAGCTTCAAATGCCCAGAGTGTGAAAAATATTTTCCACAGGTACCACATTCATAAGGTTTCTCACCGGTGTGTCCACGCATATGTAGATTCAAATTACCTTTTTGTGAAAAATATTTTCCACCGTCACCACATTCATAAGGTTTCTTACCGGTGTGTACACGCATATGTAGATTCAAAGAACCTTTTTATGAAAAATATTTTCCACAGGTACCACATTGATAAGGTTTCTCACCGGTGTGTACACGCATATGTACCTCCAAAGAAACTTTTCGTGAAAAATATTTTCCACAGGTACCACATTTATAAGGTTTCTCACCGGCATGTACATGCATATGTTGTTTCATATTCCCAGTTATTGAAAAGTATTTTTCAAAGGTTCAACATTTTTAAGGCTGCTCACCATTGTATATACGTATATGCATCTTCAAATCAGATCCTCGATCTTTTTTCAAATCTCGGTCTAGTTTAGTTTAATTGCCTTCTAGTCTTTAGGAATATCTTGACTATTGAAAAACAGAAACTATCTGCAGGTGGTGAATTCTCCAAGTTCACAAAACAAAGGACAATGATATCTGACTTATGGATGTTAAGTAGTTTCCTGGAACTGCTGTTTTTCGTTCGACGATGGCAGGTCGATGCGTATTTGCGTTCTTACAGGATAGGACACGAGTACTGATTTTTAAGGAGTGCCATGTGAAAAACCATCATAAATGCCCACGCCTTCAGAAAAGTGAAGAGTAAATGATCCTTCTTGAAAGGCCAAATATCCTTAGTACTAAAACACTGCAGCAAAAAAAACTTCGGGCACAATTTCCAGGTTCTTATAGAATGAACTAAAATAATCACATATACAAATTCACTTCACTTCCATTTCAAAGTAGGCCTATTTTGCCTAGGTAAGCGGGACCGCGACAGCCCGATTGGAAGAGTAACGGATTAGCAACCGGTGATTGCAAGTTCGAATCCAACCAAAGCCCGTCGGGTACAACAGGAGGCGCGAGCTCTTTAAATCCGTCGCTGCCACAAACGCCTCACGTTGGCGTGGTGTGGAAATTTGTAGAGGTGTGCCAGCTCAGGTGTTGCCTCGTCATCTGACCGTGGTTCAAAATTACGTGGTGTTGTCCTCGGACCTTTCCTTTTGGGATTGATCCCGGACCGTCACCAATAGCCCGTTGTATTACTCCAATGTGACGTTAATTAAAATAAAAACTACCATCCATTTCTGAGGAATATTTATATGAGAATTGGGGGGGTATTTCAATTAACGTCACACTGGAGCAACACAACGGGCTATTGGAGACGGTCCTGGTTCAATCCCAAAGGGAAAGATCCGAGGACAACAATACTTAATTTTGAACCACAGTCAGTTGACGAGGCAACACCTGAGCTGGCACCCCACTCTCCAAACTTCCATATCACGCCAAAATGAAGACCTTTGAGGCCATGGTAGATTTAACGTGCACCATCCCCTTCGCCCAGTAAGGTTGGATTCGAACCCGCAACTGCTGATACGATACTCTTCCCAATCGGGCTACTGTGACTCTCAACGACTCTCAGAAGTTTAAAATATGTGAGGGCGAACCTAAATTATACCAAAGATCAGAATTTTATACCGAAGTTTCTAAACCGAAAGACGAACAAAATGAAAACGTTTTATACAAGTACTAAATTTTTCTAACTGTAAAATTTCAAAGTTTTTCCACGAAATAGAATTTTGATATCTATACTTAGGAATTAAATAATGATGTAGACTCTCTATAGCGTAAAAAGCACAATCAAATTGGATTGAGTTTAGAAAAACTTTAAAAAACCCTTTGTTAAAAAAGTACCACTCAAAACATGAATTTACGTACCCAACAAATCAGATTTCTTGGAATCTAAAATCTGCCTTAAAATCATATTAAATACTACACTGCTGGCCACCCAAATTGCAACACCAAGAAAGACAAGAGATATCACAACAAAATTTATTTTATAGATAACATGTTGACCAAGTATCAAATGATTAAATTTATAGACTTCTGTGAAGTGTGGTTCCTGCCAAAATCAGTAGCCAGAGTAGCCGCCATTGTTGGAGATCACCGCTGCCACACGCCTCGGCTTTGATTCAAAGAGACTTTGGATGTGTTCTTGGGGTACAGCAGACCAAGCAGCTTCCACACGTTGCCGAAGTTGATCTGGTGTGGCAGCTGGGGATGTATTCTGGGTCAATCGTTGAGCAACCATGGACCACATGTTTTCTATCGGCGAAAGATCCGGAGAGCGAACTGGCCAGGGAAGCAATTCAATCTGGCGATTGACGAAGAACCCTTGGACAATGCGTGCCACGTGTGGTCGCGCATTATTCTGTTGAAATATGGCTGTGGGCAAGCATTGAAGGTAAGGAAGGACAACTGGCTCCAACACCTCGGAGATGTAGCGCTGGCTGTTTAAAGTACCGGCAATGCGTACTAGAGGAGTGCGAGAGTGATATCCAATACCGCCCCATACCATAATACCCGGTGCAGGACCAGTGTGGCGGTGCATAACGCAGCTGTTCAGCATCCTCTCTCCACGGTGTCTCCAGACTCGAATCCGACCATCGTGCTGTTGCAGACAGAAGCGTGACTCGTCAGTAAAGACAATTTCATTCCAATCTGCCGTCCACATCCTTCTTTCATCGCACCATTGGCGGCGGAAACGTCTGTGGTTCTGCGTCAAGGGTAGACGAAGCAATGGACGTCTTGCGGATAGACCACTGTTGGGTTTTATCGATTGAAGACAGAGTTTTATACATTAAAAATAAATTTTATTACGTAACCAAGTCTTATAGTTTAAAACATACATTTTAGAAAACAAGAAGTCTGATCAGATCATGATCCCCAATCTTTCTTCACTTTTATACATTCAAAGATTTACATTCTTCAAATTTATGTGCCCCACACGGCACTATAATTAGAGGTTTGAGACCGATTCCAACAACCACTCTGCTGTAAACGGCGTCGAATGGTACAAGCAGACACTGGATGATGCGGTACAGACTGAATGTGCTGTGCTATGGTTCGTGATGTGGCTGAGCGATCCGTCACTGCCATACGCACAATATGCCTGTCATCACGTGAAGTGGTGCACTGAGGTGGATGCGATCGAACACGTCGGTCCGTCGTACCCTCCTGCATCCAACGATCACATATCCGCATTACAGTTGTTTGGTTTCGTCCAACACGACTACCAATTTCCCTGAAAGATAATCCACAATCTCGGTAGGCCACTATCCTTCCTCTGTCGAACTCGGATACTTGATCAAAAGATGATCGCTGTTTTCTACGAGGCATAATTGATCGTTTTTTTGAAAACACCACAAGAAAAACACAATTGCCGTACTTGAAATCGTCGAAATCTCCAAGCCTTAAATAGCGCTTTGAAGTGGCGCCACATGCGCGCGTGATGTGCGTCTGCGCTGAAATTCTAATCATTTGCATATCTCACCTCCGCTAATGCATGTTGTAAATTTCATATTATTTGCATGCTTCCTTCAGGGTGTTGCATTTACGGTGGCCAGCAGTGTATTATTTATCGATGTCAGAAAATGTATTTCCATTAAATGTGCCAGAAATGTGACCCAGATTTTATATAATTTAAATGTACACAACGTGTTTAAATTGTTCTTGATGTGCTCACTGATTTTTATTATTTAAGTGTTTGTAAATCTATTAGGTCGAGTCATAAATAATTTCCGATGCAGCTAGGTAGAATCTATGTACCCACTATAAGTCACCGGGAAAAACGAGTTTTTCCTTTCACTAAATAGATAAGGGTTCAGTTAGTCTTCTGACAACTGGTTTGTGTGGTGCACGTTTCATTAAACTGCTGTTCATAACTCCTAAAATGGAGAGTGAAGAAGTGCATATTCGTCATGTGATGCTTTGCGAATTTAAACAAGGCAATAGTGCTAAGGCGACAGCTGAAATAATATGCAGTTTCTACGGTGAAGGTCTAATAAGCGATCGGGCAGTTAGAAATTGGTTTGCTAAATTCCGTTCTGGAGATACGACTTTAAAGGCCGAAACAAGGGCGGGACGTCCTTCCGACCTTGACGACAACCTTTTAAAGGCAATATTGGAGCAAAATCCACGTCAATCAACAAGAGCTATAGCAGGAAGTTTGAATACATCACAATGATCTGTTTGCCGCCACCTGGAGAAATTAGGGAAAGTCAGCAAGTGATCTCACAATCTCAGTGAACTGAATAAAGATCGCATGGTCAATCGCCACAAGTCTGCTATCACGGGTAAAAATCGAGCCTTTTTTAGACAGGATTATAACAGGCGATGAAAAATAGGTTACCTATGACAATATTGTCCGTAAAAGACAGTGGCTTGATAAGCATCAACCACCTCTACCAGATCCGAAAAGCGAACATCCATGGAAAAAAGATTGTGTGTAAGGTGGGATTGTTGAGGTATAATTCATCACAAGTTGTTTTTGAAGTCAAATTGAACGATTACTGCGGATACATACGTTCAGCAGCTGCAAAGAGTGAAAGAAAAACTCTATGAAAAGCGTCCTGCACTCATCAATCGCAAAAACATTATTCTTTCCGTGACCACATACGGCAAGAGCGACTCAAGAAAAATTCTTGAACTTGGATGGTCAGTTTTACTACACCCAGGTTACTCCCCGGACCCTGTCCCAACAGACTATCACCTTCTCCGTTCCTTGCAAAACTTTTTGAATGGAAAACCTTCAATTCTGAAGAGCAAGTCAGTCAGGCTGTCGAAAATTTCTTCCGGTCCAAACCAACCACATTTTACAAGGAAGGAATTGATAAGCTGCAAGGGAGATGGGAGAAGGTCATACATAATAGTGGTGAATCCATAATAAATTAATATAACTTTGTTATGTAATGAAAGCAAAATAAATGTCTGATAAAAAAACGGAAGTTACTTACGACTCGACCTAATATTTCAGCTGGTTTAAAATCTCAAACTTAGGTACTAAAAGTGGATCTGAAATATGGATTGTTCCGGTATAATGGTTTTCTGAAACACTGCTCTAATACGTTCTATACCGATGCAAGGTGTGGTTGCGTAATTGAACACTAGTTCTAAATGTGGACACGAATACTCCTTTCGGGAATGCAATGCAAAAATTAAAATATTTCTGTACGCCCGCAGAAATGCAGTAAATGTTACTTCGTGTTTGTGGGCCGCGAAGACTGGTTGGAAGAGACACGGGATAGCAACCGGAGGGTTCACTTCGAATACAGCCAAAGACCATCGTGTGCAAAGCACGCTGGTGCACGTTAAATATGTCGTTGCCTCAAACGTTCTCACGTTGGCGTGGTGTAGATGTTTAGAGAGTGGGGTGCCAGCTCAGGTGTTGCCTCGTTATCTGACCGGGATAAAAATTACGTGGTGTTACTCGGTTCTTTCCCTTTCGGATTGATCCCGGACCGTCACCAATAGCCCACCACTGTGTTGCTCCAGTGACGTTAATTAAAATACAAACCTACCATCCATATTTCTGAAGAATATTTATATCAGAATTGGGATAAATCTATTGGTATAAAATATAAAATCTGCAATACAGAAAATAAATCAGAATTTCTAACATGACGAATCGATATTCGGCTCTACTATACTGAAACACTCGTGTATCCATTGGCGTAGTTAAGAGAGGTGAGTATTTTAATTAACGTCACACTGAAACAACGGGCTATTGGTTACGGTTCGGGATCATTCCCAATGAGAGATCCGAGGACACCATGTAATTTTGAACCACGGTCAGATGACGAGGCAACACCTCTGCTGGTATCCCACTCTCCAAACCTCACCACGCCAACGTGAGGACAGTTGAGGCCTCAAGGATTTTAACGTGCACCAGCCCCCTTTGTACACGACGATTTAACTTCGCAACCCTCCGGTACCTAGTTCGTTGCTCTTCCAACTGGGCTACTGTGTCCCAGTAGTTAAGTAAAAGAGTATGAAGAATAGAAAAGCAACAGGTGGTCTTGGCTTCAATCTCGAAGGGGTAGCATTTCAGAACTTTTGAATTCCTTTTTTTTCTCATTTATCTCCTAATGCGTTGCGAGTTCGAAACTCCGTATAACCAAACACCGTCGTGTAGACATCGGCTGGTGCAGTTTAAATCTATCGGTGGTTCATATGTCCTCAGGTTGATGAGGAATAGAAGTTTGGAAAGAGGGTTTCCAGCTCAACTGTTTACCACGTCATCTGGCATTGGTTCAAAATTACGCGGTGTTCTCGTATCTTTCCTTTGGGATTGATCCCGGACCGTCACCAAGAGCCCTTTTAGTTCCTCCAGTGCGATATGAATTACCATTCCGCTCATCTCCCTAAGCAATTAGGGTCGCGGTGGCCCGGTTGGAAGAGTAACGGACTCACAACCGAAGGGTTGCGAGTTCGAATCCAGCCAAACACCGTCATGTACAAAGGGGGGCTGTTGCACGTTAAATCTGCCGTGGCCTCAAATGTCCTAACGTTGGCGTGGTGTGGAAGTTTGGAGAGTGGGGTGCCAGCAAAGGTGTTGCCTCGTCATCTGACCGTAGTTCAAAATTACGTGGTGTTGTCCTCGGATCTTTCCCTTAGGAATTGATCCCGGACCGTCACCAATAGTCCATTGTGTAGCTCTAGTGTGACGTTAATGGAAATACCCCCCCTAAGAAATTAACAGATTTAAACAAATTGTTAAGTCCATTATTACCTACGAAGTGCAATCATAGACGTTGCAGCAAAAACGCACATTTAAAATATAATCATCCTCCAAACCAAATGCTGTCATTCAAAACGACTTTAAAAATTTAACCCCTTCACTACGATATTAAAAACTCTTACATTCTTTAACTCTACCCCAACAACGTTATCAAAGTCAAGATCATTTCTTTAACCCAAGCGAAATAGACACAACTACCGTTTTCCTACAATCTGACTGATCGCTTCACTGAAAATAGCCCACTGGTTCACAATGTTTTTGGTACGCAACCAGGCACTCGAAGCATGCCACCTTCTCATCAAAAATCCAAGATAATCCCTTAAGACAACTGCCAAACAGCTGATTTGGGAAAAATGAGTTTTCTCCAGCGACCGCGATTCTTACAATATTTTCCTTAGTTTCCTCATCAAACCATAATTTTTAAATTTTCAAAAAATCCACTCTACAACCATGTTTTATTTTTTATAGCCCGTAATTTCTTTCCTTAAATGTATAACTTTATTTGCTCATAATCATCTGCTGCTTAAAACCGTCTTCTACGATGTGATATAAATTCTTCGTTTTTCTTTTACAATTTCTTTCATATATCTTATTTTGTACTGCTCATGTCCTTCACATACATTGCTGTCTTTTGGAATAAGGGAAATTTATTTCATTAAAAATGACATTTCTAATATATAAGTGCAATTTTCAGTCGTATTATAAGTACAAAATCATGTGTTTAGGTGTAAACCTAATGCCACATTCTACGACTTCGTTGGTCTACTATGCAATGTTCAACCATAATCATATTGAGCAAAAATTAGACTTGGTGGCAAGTTACTCAATAGCGAACCTGAACAAAGTGGCAATTTTTGTCAGATTCGCTATTCCTTTAGATTGACATACATTATTGCAATATAAGATTTGAAATTATTTAAATTATAATTTAGTATGCTAGAAACAAAGGTTCAGTGCAATACCTTTTCTATTGAAGTTCATTTGGTACAAATATGAACGACTAATAATTATGTTTCGAATGTGCTGTCGACCGCTTGCTTATTAGAATTTCGCACTACAAGAGACGAACTGAAGGCTATATTTGAATTAGAACCCGTTTCGCAGTCTCCGTTGCTTGTAACAGTGACAATCACACGCAAGCGCTTGGAAACCGAGATTCGAGTCCGGGTCGTACTAGGTGGTAGGAATGTAGGTAGCTTAACACTAGTTGCGTTGTTTATAGAACTGACCATATCTATTTTCCAAAAATGTGTGGACACATAAATTTGACGAAATGCAATTATTCACATCGAACCATATTAAGAGTAAAATAACGCTTCACAATTTAATTTGTCAATGAATATTTTTAAAATTACATTTTACCTAGCTGCTTGAGAGTTAACTAAAATCATCAACTTTAGGGAATTGGACCACTTTTAGATACCCCTCTCCCCATCAGGATCTTCGTTGCATTTCTCACTTGTTTGTCAGTAAAGACTTCCCATGTGTATTGACGAAAATGACTGCTTGTTAAGTTCGGGCACATACATCATAAAGAACAACCTTTAATATTTCAAGGTATGTATGAATTACCTCAATTGTAATACATCGTTAAAATGTATGGTATAATGGTCATAGCGTTTGTTTGCTGTTCAGTAGGGGATCATTGTAGCTCAGTTGGTAGAGTCCTGGATTAGCATTCCGAGGCTTTCTTATTCTCGATTCCACAAACTGAAGCTGAAAACCTTAGTTCTAGTGGTACATTTTCTACGCGATAAGTGGAACCGCATTCGAGTAGCTCGTTAAATAACTTTTAAGTCTAAGATAGCAAGTAGGTATTTGAATTAACGTCGCACTTGGAGCACCACAACGGGATATTGGTGAAGGTCCGGGATCAATCCCAAAGAGAACGATCAGAGGACAACACTCAATTTTGAATCACGGTCAGATGACGAGGCAACATCTGAGCTGGCACACCTCTCCAAACTTCCACACCTCGCCAACGTGAGATGTTTGTGGCAACGACAGATTTAACGTGCTCCAGTCTCCTGTTGTATACGAAGGTCTTTGGTTGGATTCGAACTCACAATCTCCGGTTGCTAATCCGTTATTCTTCCAAACGAGCTGTCGCGGCCCCACTTACCTGGGCAAACTAGGCCTACTTTGAAATGGAAGTGAAGTGAATTTGTATATGTGATTATCTTAGTTCATTCTATAAGAACCTGGAAATTGTGTGCGAAGTTTTTTTGCTATAGTGTCTTAGTATAAGAATATTTGGCCTTGGAAGAAGGATCCTTCACTCTTCACTTCTGCATGCGTGGGCATTTATTTTGGTTTTTCACATGGCACTCCTTAAAAATCAGTTCTCGTGTCCAATCCTGTAACAACGCAAATACGCATCGACCTGTCATCGTCGAACGAAAAACAGTAGTTTCAGGAAACTACTTAACATCCATAAGTCAGATATCATTGTCCTTTGTTTGTGAAATTGGAGAATTCACCTGCAGATAGTTTCTGTTTTTCACCAGTCAAGATATTCCTAAAGACTAGAATGCAATTAAACTAAACTAGAACGAGATTTGGAAAAAGATCGATATTCTGATTTGAAGATGCATATGCATGTACACACCGGTGAGAAACCTTATAAATGTGGTACCTGTGGAAAATATTTTTCACAAACAGCGAATATGAAGCAGCATATGCATCTACACACTGGTCAGAAACTTTATAGATGTGATACCTGTCAACGGGCATTTTCAAAGAACTGTTATTTGAAGAAGCATACGCGTGAACACATTGGTTGGAAGGGTTGAAAATGTTTGGAAGGGTTGAAACATAATAAACAGATTCATAAATGTACAAACAGATTAATTACCAGGAATTCATATAGTAGAACATCGTGCAGAGAAAGGATTTGGGCGAAAACATTCGAGGTATGCCATTAAAAATATTAGACTTTTTGTGAAGCTTGTCACAGTCTTCACAGGAAAAATGACTTTTCAGACAGAAAGTGATACTTTTTCCAGATTTCATAACCAAACACTCCACATGATTAATGTATGCGATAATCGTATCAGGTCCATGATTAGATAATTGCGCGAATTCAAATATTCGTTAGTAACTACAACATTGATAGATCAAGTATTTGAAAAAGCTAACAATTTTCAAAAACATGCTTGAAAAGTTTTATTTTAATCATCCTTTGTTATTCATCAGCTCACACTTACTATATTAGTATATGGATGTGCATATTTATATGGTGTATTATTTCTGTACTGCTTACCTTTATTGTCTATTATATATTTAACTAGCTGAATTACCCGCCGTTGCTCGGTTTGAAATGGTTAAATGTTTCTTGAAAAGTGCATTAAAATAATCATTTTTCTTTCACAGAAAAATGCAATCATTTAAGTTCTACGGAAAATACTTTTTAACTTTTTCATAGTTTCTACACTATACTTTGGACGCAAATATATACATTTAATTCCTGAAGATATTGCAATATGTAAAAGATTAAGACATAAATACAAACAGAAGCGAAACTCCGACGAAAACATGCGTTCTACAAAGTTTTATAATAAAGTAAACATTAATTCTGGTGCTTCCAGATACCGAGTAGCAAAATTACGCTTTTATGATCAATGAGTTTTTCGTTTGTGCTTTTCGGAATAACGGTGCTTGGGTTAAAAATAAATGTAATCGGTGTAGACAAATTAAACTGAATAGATAAAATTTTTTCAAAAAACAGAAGGTCGATTTTATAGAATTATTCAGAAAGAAAATCACTGCTTTCAACCGAGGATTCACATGCATCTATTCCGTACATTTTAAAATAAGTTACACGCCTTACCTAAAAAACCTTATGAAACAGAATTCTACAAATCATTACGTATTCAATAAATTATTTAAGGAAAGTTGGTCGAAATATACATCAACTTTCCTCGAAAATCATCCTTGAACTCCTAAAAACCTTTCCTTGAATTTCCTTGCAAACATAAATATTTTAAAATATTCTTTCTTCATCAATAAAATATCTATAATTTATTTACATCATGGGAAGAACTAAAAAGTCAGTTAAAACATAAGTACTGTAATTTAATTTGTTTCGGAAAATATTGTTTTTCGATCAACACTGGTAAAGCAACCATAGCTGCCTAAAGCAATCCATCTATGCTCAATGTTATTTCTATGGCGATTTCGAATAGTTTTTAGTCCCCCAGGACCAATAGAACGGGGGTTAAGAGTTATCCTATGCTGACCGCAGTGTTCTAAAGTATAAGTGTACCAAATTTGGTGTGGATTGGTCAAACGGTGTAGATTTTTATTGAAAATATACACACACATCCTATTATATATATATATATAGATTATACTCTGACATCGTTTTACTTACCCCATGTTCTTTTCTAGTTTAACATACTATTAAATGTAAATTCAATATAGGAAACCATTTTAATTCGTTTTAAATTTAACTTGTCAAATTTTAAGGGTTCAATAACGATATTCTCTTGAAATAATATTGTTTTTATGAGAATATGAATACTTGTCTGGTTTACGTTACCAAAACAAAAGGTAAATTTATTTCAATTTTTAATTTCTAGTGAGAAAGTTTGATTTAAATCCTGAAACTACGATCATTGTGTATAGTGCTATTTTACAAGAATGTTAGTTGATATCAGCTCATTGTTCTTTAGTAAATTTTTAGACTAGTAATGAAATTGATACCAGTTCATTATATTTTTAGAGATTCCTATACATGTATCGCGCGAACTTAAATTCTTTGTTGAAAGTCGGACTATGATTTAAAGTAAGTTTTCGACCTATTTATTGTCAATAAGTCCACTGTAATATCCCCAGTATTCTGGGGATAAATGTTTAGCTTAAATGTTTAGTTAAAACATTTCAATTGAAAAATTAATTTCAGTTCTATAATACTTTGTCCTGAATTTAAAGTTCAAATTTTAAGGCATGAATATGTATTAAAATTAAATTTTAAACAAATCTGGTTTAAATATTGTATCTGGAAAATTGTCATCATTATAATATCTTTTGTTGAACGAAAATTGGTTTTAATTGTTTAGAAACTATAAGGATTTGAAAATAAATTGTTACAATTTCTGTCGTCTTTGTGTTTTGTTTTCCAATTCCAGATTTATTATTCGATATAAATTATAATTTAAATTTTTTTTGAAATCTTATATTGCAATACATGCATGTGAATGTAATGAATCGCGAATCTTACAAAAATTGCCACTTTGTTCAGGTTCGCTATTCAGATATTTGCATCCAAGTCTAATTTTTTCTCAGTATGGTTATGGTTGAACATTGCACAATATACCAACGAAGTCTTAGAATGTGGCATTAGGTTTACAAACACATGATTTCTGTACTTATAATACGACTGAAAATTCCACTTATATATTAGAAATGTCATTTTTAATGAAATAAATTTCTCTTATTCCAAAAGACAGCAATGTATGTGAAGGACATGAACAGTATGAAATAAAATACATGAGAAATTGAAAAAGTAAAACGAAGAATTTATATCACATCGTCGAAGACGCTTTTACTCAGCACCTGATTATGAGCAAATAAGGAGTTATACATTTAAGGAAAGAAATTACGGGCTATAAAAATAAAAAAGCGGGAACAGAATAATAAATTTAATTAAAAATGTTCTGGTTGTAGAGTGAATTTTATGATAACTTAAAAATTATTTGGTTTGGTGAGGAAACTTATGAAAATATTATAAAAGTCGCGTTCGCTGGAGAAAACTGATTTTTTCCAAATAAGCTGTTTGGCAGTTGTCTTAAGGGATATCTCGGATATTTGATGAGAAGGTGGCATGCTTCGAGTGCCTGGTTGCGTTCGAGAAACATTGTGAACCAGTGGGCTATTTTCAGTGAAGCGATCAGTCAGGTTGTAGGAAAACGGTAGTTGTCTATTTCGCGTGGGTTAAAGAAAAGTTCTTGAATTTCATAACGGTTGTTGGGGTAATAGAGTTAAAGAATGTAAGAGTTTTTAATATCGTAGTGAAGGGGTTAAATTTTTAAAGTCGTTTTGAATGACAGCATTAGTAGTGTATGAAGGAGTGTTCGTAAGAATTCGGAGCATTTTGTTTTGAAGGATAGTTTTTTCGATGTGCGCTCTTGTAACGCCTCAGATTGGGACTGCGTATGTAATAATGGGCTTAAGAATTTGTATAAATCTATTAATTGCTTAGGGAAATGAGCGGAATTGTAATTCAGGTCTTACTGGAGGAACTAAAACGGCTCATCGTGACGGTCCGGGATCAATCCTAAGGAAACGATCCGAGAACGCCATGTAATTTTGAACCAAGGCCAGATGACATGGTAAACAGTTGAGCTGGAAACCCTCTTTCGCAACTTCCATTCCTCACCGGCGTGAAGGCATTTGAACCCATACAGATTGAACGTGCACCAGCTCACGTCTACCCGACGGTTTTTGGTTATACGTAGTTTCGAACTCGCATCGCATTGGAAGATTAATGAGAAAAACAAGTATTTAATAGTTCTGGAAATGCTACTCATTAGAGATTGAAGCCAATAGCACCCTGTTGCTTGGCTATTCTCTATACTCTTAATTTCGGGCCCCGGTAGCCCGGTTTGAAGAGCAAGAAACTTGCAACCGGAGGATTGCGAGTTCGAATCCAGACAAAGAACGTGTACAAAGGGGACTGGTGCACGTTAAATCAGTCATCGCCTCAAATGTCCTCACGTTGGCGTGCTGTGAAGTTTGGAGAGTCGGGTGCCAGTTCAAGTTTTACCTTGTCATCTGACCGTGGTTAAAAATAACACGGTGTCCTCAGATCTTTCCCATTGGGATTGATCGCTTAACGTCCCCAATAGACCGTTGCGTTGTTCCAGTGTGACGTTAATTAAAATACCTACCTAACTTTCTGAACTACGCCAATGGAAACACGAGTGTTTCAGTATAATATAGCCGAATATCGATTCGCTATGTTAGAAATTCTAATTTCTTTTCTGTACTGTAGATTTCCTATTTTATACCAATACATTTATCTCAATTCTGATATAAATATTCCTCAGAAATATGGATTTTAGGTGTGTATTTTAGTTGACGTCACACCTGAGTAATATAACGGGCTATTGGTGATGGTCTGGATCAATCCAGATGGGAAAGAACCGAGGACAACACCATGTAATTTTGAATCACGGAAAGATGACGTGGAAACTCCTGAGCTGGCACACCTCTCCAAATTTCCACACTACGCCAACGTGAGGCATTTGTGGCAAAGACGGATGGATTTAACGTGCTCCAGCCCCCTGTTGTACCCAACGGGCTGTGGTTGGATTCGAACTCGCAATCTCCGGTTGCTAATCCGTTATTCTTCCAACCGAGCTGTCGCGGCACCGCTTACCTAGGCAAACTAGGCCTACTTTGAAATGGAAGTGAAGTGAATTTGTATATGTGATTACCTTAGTTCATTCTATAAGAATCTGAAAATTGGTTTTTGACATGTCACTCCTTAAAAATCAGTACTCGTGTCCATTCTTGTAAGAACGCAAATACGCATCGACCTGCCATCGTCGAACGAAAAACAGCAGTTTCAAGAAACTAATTAACATCCATAAGTCAGATATCATTGTCCTTTGTTTTGTGAACTTGGAGAATTCACCTGCAGATAGTTTCTGTTTTTCACCAGTCAAAATATCCCGAAAGACTATAAGGCAATTAATCTAAACTAGAACGAGATTTGGAAAAAATCCGGATTCTGATTTGAAGATGCATATACGTGTATACGATGGTGAGAAGCCTTAAAAATGTTGAACCTTTGAAATATATTTTTCAGAAACAGGAAATATGAAGCAACATATGCATGTACACACCAGTGAGAAACCTTATGAATGTGGTACCTGTGGAAAATATTTTTCAAAAACATGGAATTTGAAGCTACATATGCGTTTACACACCGATGAGAAATCTTATAAATGTGGTAACTGTGGAAAATATTTTTCACGAAAAGATTCTTTGAATGTACATATGCGTGTACACACCCGTGAGAAACCTTATAAATGTGGTACCTGTGGAAAATATTTTTCACAAAATTGTACTTTGAAGCTACATATGCGTTTACACACCGATGAGAAATCTTATAAATGTGGTAACTGTGGAAAATATTTTTTACGAAAAGGTTGTTTGAATGTACATATGCGTGTACACACCCGTGAGAAACCTTATAAATGTGGTACCTGTGGAAAATATTTTTCACAAACAGGGCATTTGAAGCAACATATGCATGTGCACATCCATGAGAAACCTTATATATGTGATTCCTGTGGAAAATATTTTTCACTAAAAAGTCTTTAACGCGACATATGCGTGTACACACCGGTGAGAAACCTTATAAATGTGATACCTGTGGAAAATATTTTTCACAAACAGGGCATTTGAAGCAACATATGTATGTACACACCGGTGAGAAACCTTAGAAATGTGGTATCTGTCAACAGGCATTCTCAAAGAACTGTTATTTGGAGAAGCATATGCGTGAACACATTGGTTGGAAACCCTATCTGTAGGATAGGTGTTTGAAAGAGTTGAAAAATAATTAAAAACAACGAATGTACACAAGCGTATGGATACCATGAATTCGTATAGCATAACTTCGTGATGGGAGGATTTAAGCGAAAACATTTGAGGTAGGTCAACAAAGAGTTTTATGCTTTTTGCAAAGCTTGTTAAAGTATTCACTTGAAAAATACCTTTGCAGAGAAAGAAAGTGATACTTTTACCTGATTAATAAGTAGAATGATTCACTAACATCAGTAGAATTTTATTGTATAGAAATCTTTATTCAATATATGACGAATTGAAACACTCCATGATTAATGTTCGCGATAATCGTATCATGTCCATGATTACACAATTGCGCGAATTGAAATATTCGCTATTAACTACAACATTGACAGATCAAGTATTTTAAAAAGCTAACAATTGTCTAAAACATGCTTGAAATTTTTAATTTTAATCATCCTTTGTTATTCATAAGCTCATACTTACTATGTTTGTATATGGATGTGCATATTTATATGGTGTATTATTTCTGTACTGTATACCTTTATTGTCTATTACATATTTAATTATAGTCTGACATCGTTTTACTTACCCGATGTTGTTTTCTAGTTTAACATACTATTAAATGTAAATTCAATACAGGAAACGATTTTAATTCGTATAAAATTTAACTTGTCAAATTTTAAGGGGACAATGACGATATTATATTGAAATAATATTGTTTTTATATGAGAATATGAATACTTCTCTGGTTTACGTTATCAAAGCAAAAGGTAAATTTTTTCTTTCTTGTGAGAAAGTGTTATTTCAAATGCTGAAACTACGATCATTGTATGTAGGGCTATTTTACAAGAATGTTAGTTGGTATCAGCTCATTGTTCTTTTGTAAATTTTAGACAAGTTATGAAATTAATTCATATCAGTTCATTATATCTATAGAGATTGTTATATATGTAACGCGCAAACTTAAATCCTTTGTTGAAAGTCGGATTATGCTTTAAAGTAAGTTTTTGAACTATTGTCAATGTCCAATGTAATATCCCCTATATTGTGGGAGTAAATGTTTAGCTTTAGTTAAAACATTTCAATTTGAAAAATTAATTTCTGTTATATAATACTTTGCCCTGAATTTAAAGTACAAATTTTAAGACATGAATATGTATTAAAATTAAATTTTAGATAAATCTGGTTTAAATATTTTATCTCGAAAATTGTCATTTTTAATATTTTTCCTAGAACGAAAATTGGTTTTAATTGTTTAGTAAATATATATATATATATATATATAGGGATTTGAAAATAAATTGTTACAATTTCTGTCGTCTTTGTGTTTTGTTTTCTAATTCCAGAATTATTGTTCTATATAAATTATAATTAAAAAAAAGAATTTTGAAATCTTATATTGCAATACATGCATGTGAATGTAATGAATCGCGAATCTTACAAAAATTTCCACTTTGTTCAGGTTCGTTATTCAGTTGCTTGCATCCAATTTTAATTTTTTCTCAGTATGATTATGGTTGAACATTGCACAGTAGACCAACACAAGTCTTAGAATGTGGTGTTAGGTTTACACCGAAACACATGATTTCTGTACTTATAATACGACTGAAAATTACACTTATATATTAGTCAGAAATGTCATTTTTAATGAAATAAATTTCACTTATTCCAAAAGACAGCAAGGTACATTAAGGACATGAGCAGTACAAAATAAGATATCTAAAAGAAATTGAAACAGGTTAGAACATATTTTTATACTACGCATAAAGGTCATTAAAAATGCATCTAGATTAACATGGAATAAATATTATGCATATTGGTTGCATGATGGAATCTTATCAAACATCAATACCCAACATTTAACTTGGTTCTTAGGCTCATATTGGAAATAGTCGGTTGTAATATTTTTCTTAGGTCCTCGAAATCCTGAATAATGGTAGTTTGTAAAGTATATTACCAGATCTCGTGTTAACCTCTTAATCAGATCGTGATTAAGAATGACGAGATGTCTTAGAATTTTTCCATGAGTGATTCCGAACCGTCCCTAATATCCCAATTTGTTGCCGTGCGATATAAATTAAGCTACCTACATTTCTACCACCTAGTAGGACCCGGACTCGAATCTCGGTTTCCAAGCGCATGCGTGTGATTGTCACTGTTACAAGCAACGGAGACTGCGAAACTGGCGCTATATCAAATATAGCCTTCAGTTCGTCTCTTGTAGTGCGAAATTCTAATAAACAAGCGGTCGATAGCACATTAGAAACATAATTATTAGTCGTTCATATTTGTTCCAAATGAACTTCAATAGAAAAGGTATTGCACTGAACCTTTGTTTCTAATTTACTAAATTATAATTTAAAAAATTTCAAATCGTATATTGCAATAATGCATGTCAATCTAAATGAATCGCGAATCTTACAAAAATTGCCACTTTGTTCAGGTTCGCTATTGAGTAATTTGCAACCAAGTCTAATTTTTGCTCAATATGATTATGGTTGAACATTGCATAGTAGACCAACGAAGTCGTAGAATGTGGCATTAGGTTTACACCTAAACACATGATTTCGTACTTATAATACGACTGAAAATTGCACATATATATTTGAAATGTCATTTTTTATGAAACAAATTTCCTTTATTCCAAAAGACAGCAATGTATGTGAAGGACATGAGCAGTACAAAATCTATATATAAAATAGGATGTGTGTGTATGTATGTATGTGTGTATATTTTCTATACAAATCTACACCGTTTGACCAATCCACACCAAATTTGGTACACTTATACTTTAGAACACTGCGGTCAGCATAGGCTAACTCTTAACCCCCGTTCTATTGGCCCTGGGGGGCTAGAAACTATTCGAAATCGCAATAGAAATAACATTGAGCATAGATTGATTGCTTTAAGCAGCGATGGTTGCTTGCCCACTGTTGATCGAAAAAATTTTTTTTCGAAACAAAAATTAAATTACAGTATTTATACTTGAACTGACTTTTTAGTTCTTCCCATGATGTAAATAAATTATAGATATTTTATTGATGAAGGGGGAAAGAATATTTTAAAATATTTATGTTTGCAAGGAAGTTCAAGGAAAGGTTTTCAGGAGTTCAAGGATTATTTTCAAGGAAAGTTGGTGTATATTTCGACCCACTTTCCTTAAATAATTTATTGAATACGTAATGACTTTTAGAATTCTGTTTCACAAGGCTTTTTAGGTAAGGCGTGTAACTTATTTTAAAATGTCCGGAATAGATACATGTGAATCCTCCGTTGAAAGCAGTGGTGATTTTCTTTCTGAAAAATTCTGTAAAATCGACCTTCTGGTTCTGGAAATTTTTTTATCTGTTCAATTTAATTTGTCTACACCGATTACATTTATTTCTAACCCAAGCACCGTTATTCCGAAAAGCACAAACGAAAAACTCACTGATCATAAAAGCGTAATTTTGCTACTCGGTATGTGGCAGCACCAGAATTAATGTTTACTTTTTTTTATAAAACTTTGTAGAACTTTCTAGAAAGTTGGGGAAACGGAAACTTCCTTGGACTCATGGTGGAGAACATTCCAGCACCCACTCGATTCTTAGCTGGTCGTATTTAAAGGAAGCTAACTCGGTAAGTCTTCCAGTTTATCATCTTTCAGTGAATCTGTCAGTTTTATTTCGCTCTTTTCATTGTATAAGTGTTTCCTACTTTATTCGACAGTGATAGTGTACATTTTGGATTTATATTCCTAAACGGATGTAAGTACTACATAATTTTATATTTGTTTTTTTTCGTTAATTTTAGCTTTTTTGTATTCTATAATAGATTTCATTGCTCAGTGATAGTGTGCCTTTTGCTTAATTTTTTAGATATGTTTAATGGGATCAGAATTAAAGCTTTTTTATTACACCAGAATAAAAGTTTATTTTTTAGCATGATTTAGAATTCTGTGTTTGAGTATTTTGATTGACAGCTTTTAAGTAAGGCATTAATATATTTTATTTGTGTTAAAAGTTTGATATTCCTAAACTGGTGTAAGTACTTCACAATTTTAAATTTGTTTTACCATTCAGTTTATATTAGCTTTTTATTTTTATTGTATTCTATAATAGATTTCATTGCTCAGTGAGAGTGTGCCTTTTGCTTATTTTATGAAATAGCATTTCTTTGTATTCTTTTACAGATTTCTTTGCTGTAGCAATGCCTCCAAGGAAGCGGAAGGCGATCGGCCAAGTGCTGTCAACGGCTAAGATGATGAAAGATGAGCGTAGTCAAGAAACTTCCGAGGAGAGGAATAGAAGACTTGCGATTGCGAGAGAGCTACAACATGTAGAGCAACAGAGACGGCACAGCAAAGTGAGGCCCGACTACAAGATAAGAGAGATAGAGCCAAACGATCACGGACTGCGCACCATTTTAGCTTAGCATTGGTAGAATTCCACTACGATTCACATAAAGACAACTCGCTGCATGCAAGTGTTACCATCGGGAAAATGGAAATGGTTTGTAGTTATTGTCAAGCCAAAAACTTTAAATCAGAGTCTACTGATAAAAAATGGAAAAGTTAAACTCTACTTGCTGTAAAAATGGAAAAGTTAAACTCTGCCAAATGGAACCACCACCACAAGAACTTTTGACTTACACATCAGGAGATACGTCAGAGTCGAAGCATTTTCTTAGTAAATCAGAAAATACAGCTCATGATTCCAAATGACATCATTCGGCGCCATATCAGTTGTTGGACAGCCCGGATTTCCGTGGACATTCAAGGTGCAAGGGCAGATTTGCCATAGAGCGGGATCGTTGCTTCCGCTGACAGATCAACCACCAAAATTTCTACAACTATATTTTATTCAAAACGAACAAATGGAAACTGATCAGAGGTGCGCCTACATCTCGAGAACAAGACGTCAGATTGTGTTAAACTTTCAGAGGATGTTTCATGAGCACAATAATCTTATTAAAACGTTTGAAACAGCATTGGAAAGTATGCCAACAGATGAATATAAAGTAGTCATAAGAGCAGACCGAAGACCAGCAGGCGAACACGAGCGGCGCTTTAACTCTCCTCAAGCAGATGAAGTCGCGGTGGTTCAGGAGATGAGTTTCATCAACGGGATATCGTTATTCAACGACGAGGTGAATCAATGCAGCGCATTTCGGAAACACATCGATCTTATGATGCTCTGCAGTGATATTTCCCCATGGTGAAGATGGATATCATTTTAATCTGAGGTAGATCAACCCAAGAACAGGTGAAACAACCAGCAAGAAAGTTTCAGCGATGGATTTCTATGCGTACAGATTAATGGTTCGAGATACTGAGCAGAACCACGTATTCAACTGCAGGCAATTGTTTCATCAGTTTATCGTCGATATGTACGCAAAAGTCGAGAGTGAGCGTCTCCTTTACATTCGTCTTAATCAACGTAAACTGAAAGTTGATATATTCACCTGAGATGCTGTGTCGAATGACGGGAACGTTGAAAACCTTGGTGCCGTAGTCGTACTACCAGCTACATTTACAGGCAGTCCCAGACACATGCACGAATACACGCAAAATGCTAGGACGTACGGGAGACCAGACTTATTTATCACCTTCACCTGCAATCCGACTTGGAGGGGGATCAAAGAGGTTCTTACCAATGGTCAATTATCCAGTGAGCGCCACGACTTGATTGCGAGAGTATTTAAACAAAAGCAGTTGAAACTGCTCTTTGCGCATCTTACGTTTTTTAGAATTCTGCATTTTTTCGTCGGAATTTCGTTTCTGTTTGTGTTTATGTCTTAACCTTTTACGTATTGCAATATATTCAGGAATTAAATGTATATATTTGCTTCCGAAGTATATTGTAGAAACTATGATTTTCCTTACAACTTAAATGATTGCATTTTTCTGTGAAAGAAAAGTGCTTATTCTAATTCACATTTCAAGCAACATTTAACCATTTCAACCCGAGCAACGCAGGGTAATTCAACTAGTAAGATATCAAAAAGAAATTGAAAAAAAAACAACCGAAGAATTTATATCATCGTTGGAGACATTTTAAGCAGCATTTGATTATGAGCAAATAAAGAGTTATACATTTAAGAAAAGAAATTACGGGCTGTAAAAATAAAAAAGCGGGAACATTATAATACATTTAATTCAAAACGTTATGCTTGTAGAGTGGATTTTTGATAACTTAAAATTATTCGGTTTGGTGAGGAAACTGTTGAAAATATTGCAGGAATCGCGGTCGCTGGAGAAAACTGATTTTTCCCAAATCAGCAGTTTGGCAGTGGTCTTAAGGATATCTAGGATTTTTGATGAGAAGGTGGCATGCTTCGAGGGCTTGGTTGCGTACGAGGAACATTGTGAACCAGTGGACTATTTTCAGTGAAACGAACAGTCAGGTTTGTAGTAGGAAAACGGTAGTTGTGTCTATTTCGCGTGGGTTAAAGAAAAGATCTTGAATTTGATAATGTTGTTCGGGTAGAGTTAAAGAATGTAAGAGTTTTTAATATCGTGGTGAAAGGGTTAAATATTTAAAGTCGTTTTGAATGACAGCATCAGTAGTGTATGAAGCAGTGTTCTTAAGAATTTTGAGCATTTGGTTTGGAGGATGATTATATTTTAAATGTGCGTTTTTGTGTAACGACTAAGATTGGGACTGCGAAGGTAATAATGAACTTAAGAATTTGTTTAAATTTCTTAATTGCTAAGGGAGATGAGCGGAATGGTAATTCATGCCGCACTTTAGGAACTAAAAGGGCTCATCGTGACAGTCCGGGATCAATCCCAAGGAAAAAATCCGAGAACGCCATGTAATTTTGGACCAAGGCCAGATGACGTGGTAAAAAGTTGAGCTGAAAACCCTCGTTCCAAACTTCCATTCCTCACCAAAGTGAGGTAATTAGAACCCCTGCAGATTTAACGTGCACCAGCCCACGTCTACCCGACGGTTTTTGGTTATACGTAGTTTCGAACTCGCATCGCATTGGAAGATTAATGAGAAAAACAAGAATTTAATAGTTCTGAAATGCTACTCCTTAGAGATTGGAGCCATACCACGTGTTGCTTGGCTATTTTTCATACATTTTCTTAACTACGGAACAAATGTTGCTTGTTTATTCTCTATACTCTCTCTTACTAAATTTTGGGCCACGGTAGCCCGGTTGGAAGAGCAAGGAACTAGCAACCGGAGGATTTCGACTTCGAATCCAAACAAAGACCGTGTACAAACGGGTCTGGTGCACGTTAAATCAGTCGTGGCCTCAAATGTCCTCACGTTGGCGTGGTGTGAAGTTTGGAGTGTCGGGTGCCAGCTCATGTTTTACCTTGTCATTTGACCGTGGTTCAAAATAACACGGTGTCCTCAGATCTTTCCCATTGAGATTGATCCCGTACCGTCCCCAATACACCGTTGCGTTCTTCCAGTGTGACGTTAATTAAAATACCTACCTAACTTTCTGAATTACGCCAATGGAAACACGAGTGTTTCAGTATAATATAGCCGAATATCGAATCGCTATGTTAGAAATTCTAATTTCTTTTCTGTATTGTAGATTTTCTATTTTATACCAATACATTTATCTCAATTCTGATATAAATATTCCTCAGAAATATGGATGGTAGGTATGTATTTTAATTAACTTCACACTGGAGTAATATAACGGGCTATTGGTGATGGTCGGGATCAATCCAGATGGGAAAGATCCGAGGACACCATGTAATAGGTAGGTATGTATTTTAATTAACGTCACACTGGAGTAATACAACGGGGTATTGGTGATGGTCCGGGATCAATCCCAATGGGAAAGACCCGACGACAACACCATGAAATTTGGAACCACGGTCAGATGACGAGACAACACCTGAGCTGGCACACCTCTACAAATTTCCACACCACGCCAACATGAGGCGTTTGTTGCAGCGACGGATTTAACGTGCTCCCGCCTCCTGTTGTACCAGACAGGCTTTGTTTGGATTCGAACTTGCAATCACCGGTTGCCTATCCGTTACTCTTCCAATCGGGCTGTCGCGGACCCGCTTACCTAGGCAAAATAAGCCTACTTTGAAATGAAGTGAAGTGAATTTGTATATGTGATTATATTAGTTCATTCTCTAAGAACCTGGAAATTGTGCTCGAATTTTTTTTGCTAGTGTTTTGGTACTAAGGATATTTGGCCTTTCAAGAAGGATCATTCACTCTTCACTTTTCTGCAGGCGTAGGCATTTATGTTGGTTTTTCACATGGCACACCTTGAAAACCGGTACTCGTGTCCAATCCTGTAAGAACGCAAATACGCATCGACCTGCCATAGTCGAACCAAAACAGCAGTTTCAGGTAACTACTTAACATCCATAAGTAAGATATTGTCCTTTATTTTGTGAACTTGGAGAATTCACCGCCTGCAGATTGTTTGTTTTTCACCAGTCAAGATATCCTGAAATACTAAAAGGCAATTAAACTAAACTAGAACGAGATTTGGAAAGAGATTCTGATTTGAAGATGCATATCCGTGTATAGAATTGTGAGAAACCTTAAAAATGTTGAACCTTTGAAAAATATTTTTCACAAACAGATAATATGAAGCAACATATGCATGTACACACGGGTGAGAAACCTTATGAATGTGGTACCTGTGGAAAATATTTTTCAACGAAAGGTAATTTGAACCGACATATGCTTGTACACACCGATGAGAAACCATATAAATGTGGTTCCTGTGGAAAATATTTTTCACAAAATGGTGATTTGAACCGACATATGCGTATACACACCGATGAGAAACCTTATAAATGTGGTAACTGTGGAAAATATTTTTCACGAAAAGATTTATTGAATCTACATATGCGTGTACACACCGATGAGAAACCTTATAAATGTGGTACCTGTGGAAAATATTTTTCACAAAATGGTGATTTGAACCGACATATGCGTGTACACACCGATGAGAAACCTTATAAATGTGGTACCTGTGGAAAATATTTTTCACAAAATGGTCATTTGAACCGACATATGCGTGTACACACCGATGAGAAACCTTATAAATGTGGTTCCTGTGGAAAATATTTTTCACTAAAAGGTACTTTGACGCGACATATGCATGTACACACCGGTGAGAAACCTTACAAATGTGGTATCTGTGAACAGGCATTCTCAAAGGACTGTTATTTGAAGAAGCATATGCGTGAACACATTGGTTGGAAACCCTACCTGTAGGATAGGTGTTTGAAAGAGTTGAAAAATAATAAGAAACAACGAATGTACACAAGCGTATGGATACCATGAACATATAGCAGAACTTCGTGCAGGGAGGATTTAAGCGAAAACATTTGAGGTAGGTCATCAAAGAGTTTTATGCTTTTTGCAAAGCTTGTTAAAGTACTCACAGGAAAAATACCTTTGCAGAGACCGAAAGTGATACTTTTACCTGATTAACAAGTAGAATGATTGACTAACATGAGTAGATTTTTATTTTATAGAAATCTTTATTCAATATATGACGAATTCAAACACTCCACATGATTATTGTACGCGATAATCGTATCAGGTCCATGATTACACAATTGCGCGAATTCAAATATTCGCTAGTAACTACAACATTGACAGATCAAGTATTTTAAAAAGCTAACAATTGTCTAAAACATGCTTGAAATGTTTTATTTAATTCATCCTTTGTCCTTCATAAGCTCACACTTACTATGTTAGTACATGAATGTGCATATTTATATGGTGTATTATTTCTGTACTGCATACCTTTATTGTCTATTATATATGTAATTATACTCTGACATCGTTTTACTTACCCGATGTTGTTTTCTAGTTTAACATACTATTAAATGTAAATTCAATACAGGAAACCATTTTAATTTGTGTTAAATTTAACTTATCAAATTTTAAGGGGACAATGACGATATTCTCTTGAAATAATATTGTTTTTATATGAGAATATGTATACTTCTCTCGTTTACGTTATCAAAGGAAAAGGTAAATTTTTTCTTTCTTGTGAGAAAGTGTTATTTCAAATGCTAAAACTACGATCATTGTATATAGTGTATTTTACAAGAATGTTAGTTGATATCAGCTCATTGTTCTTTAGTAAATTTTTAGACTAGTAATGAAATTGATACCAGTTCATTATATCTATAGAGATTGCTATACATGTATCGCGCAAACTTAAATCCTTTGTTGAAAGTAGAATTATGCTTTAAAGTAAGTTTTCGAACTATTTATTGTCAATAAGTCCAATGTAATATCCCCTGTATTGTGGGGATAAATGTTTAGCTTTAGTTAAAACATTTCAATTTGAAAAATTAATTTCAGTTCTATAATACTTTGTCCTGAATTTAAAGTTCAAATTTTAAGGCATGAATTTGTATTAAAAATAAATTTTAAATAAATCTGGTTAAATATTGTATCTCGAAAATTGTCATCATTTTAATATCTTTTGTAGAACGAAAATTGGTTTTAATTGTTTAGAAAATATATATATATATATATATAAGGATTTGAAAATAAATTGTTACAATTTCTGTCGTCTTTGTGTTTTGTTTTCCAATTCCAGATTTATTATTCGAGATTAATTATAATTTAAATTTTTTTTTTGAAATCTTATATTGCAATACATGCATGTGAATGTAATGAATCGCGAATCTTACAAAAATTGCCACTTTGTTCAGGTTCGCTATTCAGATATTTGCATCCAAGTCTAATTTTTTCTAAGTATGGTTATGGTTGAACATTGCACAATAGACTAACGAAGTCTTAGAATGTGGTTTAAAACACATGATTTCTGTACTTATAATACGACTGAAAATTGCCACTTATATATTAGAAATGTCATTTTTAATGAAATAAATTCTCTTATTCGAAAAGACAGCAATGTATGTGAAGGACATGAACAGTACGAAATAAGATACATAAGAGAAATTGAAAAAGTAAAACGAAGAATTTATATCACATCGTCGAAGACGCTTTTACTCAGCAGTTGATTATGAGCAAATAGGGAGTTATACATTTAAGGAAAGAAATTACGGGCTATAAAAATAAAAAAGCGGGAACAGAATAATAAATTTAATTAAAAATGTTTTGGTTGTAGAGTGAATTTTTTGATAACTTAAAATTTATTTGGTTTGGTGAGGAAACTTATGAAAATATTATAAAATTCGCGTTCGCTGGAGAAAACTGATTTTTCCCAAATCAGCTGCTGTTTGGCAGTTGTCTTAAGGGATATCTCGGATATTTGATGAGAAGGTGGCATGCTTCGAGTGCCTGGTTGCGTACCAAAAACATTGTGAACCAGTGGGCTATTTTCAGTGAAGCGATCAGTCAGATTGTAGGAAAACGGTAGTTGTGTCTATTTCGCTTGGGTTAAAGAAATGATCTTGACTTTGATAACGTTGTTGGGGTAGAGTTAAAGAATGTAAGAGTTTTTAATATCGTATTGAAGGGGTTAAATTTTTAAAGTCGTTTTGAATGACAGCATAAGTAGTGTATTAAGGAGTGTTCGTAAGAATTCTGAGCATTTTGTTTTGAAGGATAATTTTTTCGATGTGCGTTCTTGGAACGCCTCAGATTGGGACTGCGTAGGTACTAATGGGCTTAAGAATTTGTTTAAATCTGTTAATTGCTTAGGGAGATGAGCGGAATGGTAATTCAGGTCTCACTGGAGGAACTAAAACGGCTCATCGTGACGGTCCGGGATCAATCCCAAGGGAAGGATCCGAGAACGCCATGTAATTTTGAACCAAGGCCAGATGACGTGGTAAACAGTTGAGCTGGAAACCCTCTTTCGAAACTTCCATTCCTCACCAGCGTGAAGGCATTTGAACCCATACAGATTGAACGTGCACCAGCTCACGTCTACCCGACGGTTTTTGGTTATACGTAGTTTCGAACTCGCATCGCATTGGAAGATTAATGAGAAAAACAAGTATTTAATAGTTCTGGAAATGCTACTCCTTAGAGATTGAAGCCAAGAGCACCTGTTGCTTGGTTATTCTCTATATTCTTAATTTCGGACCACGGTAACCCTGTTGGAAGAGCAAGGAACTAGGAACTGGAGGATTGAGAGTGCGAATCCAGACAAAGAACCGTGTACAAAAGCGACTATTGCACGTTAAATCAGTCGAGTCCTCAAATGTCCTCACGTTGGCGTGGTGTGAAGTTTGGAGTGTCGGGTGGTTTTACCTCGTCATCTGACCGTAGTTCAAAATTACACGGTGTCCTCAGATCTTTCCGAATGGGATTGATCCCGTACCGTCCCCAATAGCCCGTTGCGTTGTTCCAGTGTGACGTTAATTAAAATACCTACGTACCTTTCTGAACTACGCCAATGGTTTGGGGGTATTGGTATTTTTCAATTAACGTCAGTGGAGCAACACAACGGGCTATTGGTGGCGGTCCGGGATCAATCCCAAAGGAAAAGCATCGAGGACAGCACCATGTAATTTTGAACCACGGTCAACGGACGAGTCAACACATGAGCTGGTACACCTCTCCAAATTTCCACACCACGCCAACGTGAGGTGTTTGTGGAAACGACGGATTTAACGTGCTCCAGCCCCCCGTTGTACCCGACGGGCTTTGGTTGGATTCGAACTTGCAATCTCCGGTTCCTACTCCGTTATTCTTCCAACCGAGCTGTCGCGGCCCCTCTTACCTAGGCAAACTAGGCCTACTTTGAAATGGAAGTGAAGTGAATTTGTATATGTGATTATCTTAGTTCATTCTATAAGAACCTGGAAATTGTGCGCGAAGTTTTTTTGCTATAGCGTTTTAGTACTAAGAATATTTGGCCTTTCAAGAAGGTTCATTCACTCTTCACTTTTCTGCAGGCGTAGGCATTTATGTTGGTTTTTCCCATGGCACTCCTTAAAAACCAGTACTCGTGTCCAATCCTGTAAGAACGCAAATACGCATCGACCTGCCATCGTCGAACGAAAAACAACAGTTTCAGGAAACTACTTAACATCCATCAGTCAGATATCATTGTCCTCTGTTTTGTGAACTTGGAGAATTCACCTGCAGATAGTTTCTGTTTTTCACCAGTCAAGATATTCCTAAAGACTAGAATGCAATTAAACTAAACTAGAACGAGATTTGGAAAAAGATCGAGATTCTGATTTGAAGATGCATATACGTGTATACAACGGTGAGAAACCTTATAAATGTGGTACCTGTGGAAAATATTTTTCACAAACAGCGAATATGAAGCAGCATATGCATCTACACACCGGTCAGAAACCTTATAGATGTGATACCTGTCTACGGGCATTTTCAAAGAACTGTTATTTGAAGAAGCATACGCGTGAACATATTGGTTGGAAGGGTTGAAAATGTTTGGAAGGGTTGAAACATAATAAACAGATTCATAAATGTACAAACAGATTAATTACCAGGAATTCATATAGTAGAACATCGTGCAGAGAAAGGATTTGGGCGAAAACATTCGAGGTATGCCATTAAAAAGTATTAGACTTTTTGTGAAGCTTGTCAGTCTTCGCAGGAAAAATGACTTTTCAGACAAAGTGATACTTTTTCCAGATTTCATAACTAGATTAATTCACGTCATAGTATGATTCACTAACATCAGTAGATTTTTATTTTATATAAATGTTTATTCAATATATGACGTATTCAAACACTGCACATGATTAATGTATGCGATAATCGTATCAGGTCCATAATTGCATAATTTCGCGAATTCAAATATTCGTTAGTAACTACAACTTTGATAGATCAAGTATTTGAAAAAGCTAACAATTTTCAAAAATATGCTTAAAAAGTTTTATTTTAATCATGCTTTGTTATTCATCAGCTCACACTTACTATATTAGTATATGGATGTGCATATTTATATGGTGTATTATTTCTGTGCTGCATACCTTTAATGTCTATTATATATTTAACTAGCTGAATTACCCGGCGTTGCTCGGGTTGAAATGGTTAAATGTTGTTTGAAAATTGCATTAAAATAATCACTTTTCTTTCACAGAAAAATGCAATCATTTAAGTTGTACGGAAAATACTTTTTAACTTTTTCATAGTTTCTACACTATACTTCGGACGCAAATATATACATTTAATTCCTGAATATATTGCAATATGTAAAAGATTAAGACATAAATACAAACAGAAGCGAAATTCCGACGAAAACATGCGTTCTACAAAGTTTTATAATAAAGTAAACATTAATTCTGGTGCTGCCAGATACAGAGTAGCAAAATTACGCTTTTATGATCAATGAGTTTTTCGTTTGTGCTTTTCGGAATAACGGGGGGGGGGGATTTCAATTAACGTCACACACTGGAGCAACACAATGGGCTATTGGTGACGGTCCGGGATCACTCCCAAAGGGAAAGATCCGAGGACAACACCACGTAATTTTGAACCACGGTCAGATGACGAGGCAACACCTGAGCTGGCACCCCACTCTCCAAACTTCCACACCACGCCAACGTGAGGACATTTGAGGCCACGACAGATTTAACGTGCACCAGCCCCCTTTGTACACGACGGTGTTTGGCTGGATTCGAACTCGCAACCCTTCGGTTGCAAGTCCGTTACTCTTCCAACCGGGCCACCGCGGCCCCTCGGAATAACGGTGCTTGGGTTAAAAATAAATGTAATCGGTGTAGACAAATTAAACTGCATAGATAAAATTTTTTCAAAAAGCAGAAGGTCGATTTTATAGAATTATTCAGAAAGAAAATCACTGCTTTCAACGGAGGATTCACATGTATCTATTCCGGAAATTTTAAAATAAGTTACACGCCTTACCTAAAAAACCTTATGAAACAGAATTCTACAAATCATTACGTATTCAATAAATTATTTAAGGAAAGTTGGTCGAAGTATACATCAACTTTCCTTGAAAATCATCCTTGAAATCCTAAAAACCTTTCCTTGAATTTCCTTACAAACATAAATACTTTAAAATATTCTTTCTTCATCAATAAAATATCTATAATTTATTTACATCATGGGAAGAACTAAAAAGTCAGTTAAAACATAAATACTGTAATTTATTTTGTTTCGGAAAATATTGTTTTTCGATCAACACTGGTAAAGCAACCATAGCTGCCTAAAGCAATCCATCCATGCTCAATGTTATTTCTATGGCGATTTCGAATAGTTTTTAGCCCCCCAGGACCAATAGAACGGGGGTTAAGAGTTATCCTATGCTGACCGCAGTGTTCTAAAGTATAATTGTACCAAATTTGGTGTGAATTGGTCAAACGGTGTAGATTTGTATAGAAAATATACACACATACACACACATCCTATTATATATATATATATAGATTATACTCTGACATCGTTTTACTTACCCGATGTTCTTTTCTAGTTTAACATACTATTAAATGTAAATTCAATACAGGAAACCATTTTAATTCGTATTCAATAACGGTTCAACTCGGGTTCAATAACGATATTGTCTTGAAATAATATTGTTTTATGAGAATATGAATACTTGTCTGGTTTACGTTACCAAAACAAAAGGTAAATTTATTTCAATTTTTAATTTCTTGTGAGAAAGTTTGATTTAAATCCTGAAACTACGATCATTGTATAGTGCTATTTTACAAGAATGTTAGTTGATATCAGCTCATTGTTCTTTAGTAATTTTTTACACTAGTAATGAAATTAATTGATATCAGTTCATTATGTCTATAGAGATTGCTATACATATATCGCGCAAACTTAAATCCTTTGTTGAAAGTCGGATTATGCTTTAAAGTAGGTTTCTGAAATATTTATTGACAATAAGTCCAATGTAATGTCCTCTATATTGTCGGATTAAATGTTTAACATTAGTTAGATTCCAATTTTTAAATTAATTTCAGTTCTATAATACTTTGTCCTGAATTTAAAGTACCAATTTTAAGGCATGTATATGTATTAAAATTAAATTTTAGATAAATCTGGTTTAAATATTGTATCTCGAAAATTGGCATTTTTAATATTTTTTGTAGAACGAAAATTGGTTTTAATTGTTTGGTAATATATAGGGATTTGAAAATAAATTGTTATAATTTCTGTCGTGTTTGTGTTTTGTTTTCCAATTCCAGTTTTATTATTCCAGATAAATTATAATTTAAAAAAATTTTCAAATTGTATATTGCAATACATGCATGTGAATGTATTGAATCGCGAATCTTACAAAAGTTGCCATTTTGTTCACGTTCGCTATTCAGATCCTTGCATCCAAGTCTAATTTTTTCTCATTATGATTATGGTTGAACATTTCACAACAGACCAACGAAGTCTTAGAATGTGGCATTAGGTTTACAAACACATGATTTCTGTACTTATAATGACTGAAAATTGCACATATATATTTGAAATGTCATTTTTAATGAAATAAATTTCCCTTATTCCAAAAAAAAGCAATGTATGTGAAGGACGTGAGCAGTACAAAATAAGATATATGAAAGAAATTGTAAAAGAAAAACGAAGAATTTATATCACATCGTAGAAGTCGCTTTTAAGCAGCAGTTGATTATGAGCAAATAAAGAGTTATACATTTAAGGAAAGAAATTAAGGGCTATAAAAAATAAAAAAAACGAGAACATTTGAATAAATTTAATTCAAAACGGTATGGTTGTACAGTGGATTTTTTGAGAATTTAAAAATTATTTGGTTTGCTGAGGAAACTGATGAAAATATTGTAGGAATCGCGGTCGCTGGAGAAAACTGATTGTTCCCAAATCAGCTGTTTGGCAGTTGCCTCAAGGGAGGTGGTTCCTGTGGAAAATACTTTTCCCTAAAAAGTACTTTGACGCAACATATGCGTGTACACACCGGTGAGAAACCTTACAAATGTGGTATCTGTCAAGAGGCATTCTCAAAGGACTGTTATTTGAAGAAGCATATGCGTGAACACATTGGTTGGAAACCCTACCTGTAGGATAGGTGTTTGAAAGAGTTGAAAAATAATAAAAAACAACGAATGTACACAAGCGTATGGATACCATGAATTCGTATAGCAGAACTTCGTGCTGGGAGGATTTAAGCGAAAACATTTGAGGGTAGGTTATCAAAATTTTTTTGCTTTATGCAAAGCTTGTTAAAGTACTCACAGGAAAAATACCTTTGCAGAGACCGAAAGTGATACTTTTACCTGATTAACAAGTAGAATGATTCACTAACATCAGTAGAATTTTATTGTATAGAAATCTTTATTCAATATATGAAGAATTCAAACATTCCACATGATTAATGTACGCGATAATCGTATCAGGTCCATGATTACACAATTGCGCGAATTCAAATATTCGCTAGTAACTACAACATTGACAGATCAAGTATTTTTAAAAGCTAACAATAGTCTAAAACATGCTTGAAATGTTTTATTTTAATCATCCTTTGTTATTCATAAGCTCACACTTACTATGTTTGCATATGGATGTGCATATTTATATGGTGTATTATTTCTGTACTGCATACCTTTATTGTCTATTATATATTTAATTATATTCTGACATCATTTTACTTATCCGATGTTGTTTTCTAGTTTAACATACTATTAAATGAAAATTCGATACAGGAAACCATTTTAATTCGTATTAAATTTAACTTGTCAAATTTTAAGGGGACAATGACGATATTCTCTTGAATTAATATTGTTTTTCTAAGAGAATATGAATACTTCTCTGGTTTACGTTATCAAACGAAAAGGTAAATTGTTTTCAATTTTTAAATTCTTGTGAGAAAGTGTTATTTAAAATGCTGAAACTACGATCATTGTATATAGTGGTATTTTATAAAAATATTAATTGGTATCAACCAAAAGATAAATTTTTTTTCAATTTCTAATTTTTGGTGCAAAAGTGTTATTTCAAATGCTGGAACTTTACAATCTGTATGTAGTGCTATTTAACAAAAATGTTAGTTGTATCAGCTCATTGTTTTTTAGTAATTTTTTACACTAGTAATGAAATTAATTGATATCAGTTCATTATGTCTAGAGATTTCTATACATATATCGCGCAAACTTAAATCCTTTGTTGAAAGTCGGATTATGCTTTAAAGTAAGTTTTTGAACTATTTATTGACAATAAGTCCAATGTAATATTCCCTATATTGTCGGGTTAAATGTTTAGCTTTAGTTAAAAGATTTCAATTTGAAAAATTAATTTCAGTTCTATAATACTTTGTCCTGAATTCAAAGTACAAATTTTAAGGCATGAATATGTATTAAAATTAAATTTTTGATAAATCTGGTTTAAATATTGTGTCTCGAAAATTGTCATTTTAAATATTTTTTGTAGAACGAAAGTTGGTTTTTAATTGTTTAGTATATATAGGGATTTGAAAATAAATTGTTACGATTTCTGCAGTCTTTGTGTTTTGTTTTCGAATTCAAGATAATTCTAAAATAAATAAAAAGACAAAATATCTTTGGAACATTGAATTGCGAAAAAATCTTTGTTAGATATATGTGATTAAAGTTTTCATTAACTTAAACTCGAACAGTGCGTGATTAAGCTTATTTCTCTTTTGTGTCGCTACGTTGTTTTTTGGAAAGTTACTTATACCAGGATTATAACGTATTAAGTCTTATTAGAAGAAGTATCCCAATTATTCATATAGTACGGCTTCCTCGAGAAATCTGAACTTTGGTGGAGTCCACATTTGCTCAAGGCTGGTTATGCTGGCAATGGTAAAACAGGTAAAACACTAGAAAAGGCTGTTTAGGATCTGAACTGCACACTTCAGATCGCTTCCGCCCGATGACAACTCATAACGAACGATTGCTTAAGCTCAGTTCAGGACACTTCGACACAACTGGTAAGACGAGAAGTCTGTTTTCGGAGACTGGCTATTGTCAACTTCAATAACTTAATCAGTACTGTTATGTTTTTTAACATGTAATCATTTTGCTATACCTAGATAGAATACTTCAAAAATCATATTTAAGAAATAAATTCTATACTTGAATGTGTGGTATTGAAGTACTGTCGTCGTTAACAAGGATGGCAATCTTTGGATTGATTGCAAAAAGACTACACTTCCCATGCCAAATTGAAATAACTAATCCTATACAAGCACAACCATTTCTACACTAGTCTAGAAAAGGAGCCCCTGCCAAGTTACAAGAACCGCGGTAGTCCTGTTGGAGGTAATTGGAATTAACTTCGCACTGGAGCAACACAACAGTATTTTCGACGGTCCGGAATTATTCTCCAATGGAAAGATCTGACAACATAACATTAGATTGAACCATGGTCATTACCTGAGCTTGCGCTCCTCTCTAAATTTTCTTCCACGACTACGTCATGGTATTTCAGGTCACTTCTGATTTAACGTGCGTCATCCCACTTGTACATGAAGGTCTTTATGTTGAGTTTCGAACTCGTAATCCTGCTATTGCTAATTCGGTACTCTTCCGATCTTCCAATACATTCTATGCATATTGGTTTCGTGATGGAATCTTATAAAGTATCAAGTTCCATCATTTAACTTGGTTCTAGGGCTCATAGTGGAAGTAGGCTGTGGAAATCTTTTTCTTAGGTCCTCGAAATCTGGAATATCGGTAGTTTGTAGTGTATGGTACCAGCTCTGGTGTTGACGTCGTAATCAGATCATGATTAAATATTACGAGATGTCTTAAAACTTTTCCCTGACTGATTCCGAATCGTCCCTAATAACCCAATTTGTTGACCCGCGTGCAATATAAATTAAGTTACCACCTAGTAGGACCCGGGCTCGAATCTCGGTTTACAAGTGCTTAGGTGTATGAATGTCACTGTTACGAGTAATTTAGACTGCGAAACAGGTGCTAATTTTAAAATAGTCTTCAGTCCTCCCTTGTTCGAAATTCTAATAAGCAAGTGGTCGATAGCACATTACAAAAATAATGAGGAATCGTTCAGATTTGTACCAAATGAAATACAATAGAAACACTAATGCGCTGAACCTTAGTCTCTAGTATAGTAAATTATAATTTAAAAAATTTTGAAATCGTATATTCCAATACTTGCATGTTATTCTAAATGAATCGGTAATCTTACGAAAATTTCCACTTCGTTCGTTCAGATTCCGTTATTCTGGTACTTGCATCCAAGTCTAATTTTTGCTCAGTATGATTATGGTTGAACATTGCACAATAGACCAATAAAGTCTTAGAATGTGGCATTAGGTTTATACCGAAACAAATGATTTTTGTACTTATAATAGGACTGCAAATTGCACTTATATATTATTCAGAAATGTCATTTTTAATGAAATAAATTTCCCTTATTCCAAAAGACAGCAAGGTACGTGAAGGACATGTGCAGTACTAAATAAGATGCATAAAAGAAATTGAAACAAACGAAGAATTTATATCACATCGTCGAAGACGCTTTTACTCAGCAGTTGATTATGAGCAAATAAGGAGTTAAACCTTAAAAAAAAAGAAATTACGGGCTATAAAAAATAAAAAAGCGGGAACATTATAAAATAAATTTAATTCAAAACGTTATGGTTGTAGAGTGGATTTTTTGATAAATTAAAATTATTTCGTTTGGTGAGGAAAAAGGAAAATATTGTAAGAATCGCGGTCGCTGGAATGGGAAAATGATTTTTCTCAACTCAGCTATTTTGAGTTGTCTTAAGGTAATATCTCGGATATTTGATGAGAGAATTTACATTATGCTACGAGTGCTAGTTTGCGTACGAGAAACATTTTGAACCAGTGGGCTATTTTCAGTGAAACGAAGTCAGGTTTGTTGTAAGAAATTGGTAGTTGTGTCTATTTCGCGTGGGTTAAAGAAAAGATCTTGAATTTGATAACGTTGTTGGGGTAGAGTTAAAGAATGTAAGTGTTTTTAATATCGTAGTGAAGGGGTTAAATTTTTAAAGTCGTTTTGAATGACAGCATTAGTAGTGTATGAAGGAGTGTTCTTAAGAATTTTGAGCATTTGGTTTGGTATTGGTATTGGTATTTTCAATTAACGTCACACTGGAGCAACACAACGGGCTATTGGTGACGGTCCGGGATCATCCCCAGAGGGAAAGATCCGAGGACAACACCACGTAATTTTGAACCACAGTCAGACGACGAGCATTTGGTTTGGAGTATGATTATATTTTAAATGTGCGTTTTTGTTGTAACGACAAAGATTGGGACTGTGTAGGTACTAATGAGCTTAAGAATTTGTTTAAATCTGTTAATTGCTTAGGGGAGATGAGCGGTCTGGTAATTCAGGTCTCACTGGAGGAACTAAAACGGCTCAACGTGACGGTCCGGGATCAATCCCAAGGAAAAAATCCGAGAACAACATGTAATTTTGAACCAAGGCCAGATGACGTGGTAAACAGTTGAGCTGGAAACCCTCTTTCGAAACTTCCATTCCTCACCAGCGTGAAGGCATTAGAACCCATACAGATTGAACTTGAACCAGCCCACATCTACCCGACGGTTTTTTGTTATACGTAGTTTCGAACTCGCATCGCATTGGAAGATTAATGAGAAAAACAAGTATTTAATAGTTCTGAAATGCTACTCCTTAGAGATTGGAGCCAATAGCAACTGTTGCTTGGTTATTCTCTATATTCTCTCTTACTTAATTTCGGGACCCGGTAGCCCGGTTGGAAGAGCAAGGAACTAGCAACCGGAGGATTGCGAGTTCGAATCCAGACAAAGACCGTGTACAAAGGGGACTGGTGCACGTTAAATCAGTCGAGTCCTCAAATGTCCTCACGTTGGCGTGGTGTGAAGTTTGGAGAGTCAGGTGCCAGTTCAAGTTTTAACTTGTCATCTGACCGTGGTTCAAAATAACACGGTGTCCTCAGATCTTTCCCATTGGGATTGATCCCGTACCGTCCCCAATAGACCGTTGTGTTGTTCCAGTGTGACGTAAATTAAAATACCTACCTAACTTTCTGAACTACGCCAATGGATAGGGTATTTGGGTATTTCAATTAACGTCACACTGGAGCAACACAATGGGCTATTGGTGACGGTCCGGGATCAATCCCAAAGGGAAAGATCCGAGGACAACACCACGTAATTTTGAACCACGGTCAGATGACGTGGAAACTCTTGAGCTGGCACACCTCTCCAAATTTCCACACCACGCCAACGTGAGGCGTTTGTGACAACGACGGATGGATTTAACGTGTTCCAGCCCCCTGTTGTACCAAACGGGCTTTGGTTGGATTCGAACTTGCAATCTCCGGTTGCTAATCCGTTATTCTTCCAAACGAGCTGTCGCGGCCCCTCTTACCTAGGCAAACTAGGCCTACTTTGAAATGAAAGTGAAGTGAATTTGTATATGTGATTATCTTAGTTCATTCTATAAGAACCTGGAAATTGGTTTTTCACATGGCACTCCTTAAAAATCAGTACTCGTGTCCAATCTTGTAAGAACGCAAATACGCATCGACCTGCCATCGTCGAACGAAAAACAGCAGTTTCAGGAAACTACTTAACATCCATAAGTAAGATATAATTGTCCTTTGTTTTGTGAACATTTAGAATTCACCATCTGCAGATAGTTTCTGTTTTCCACCAGTCAAGATATCCCGAAAGACTAGAATGCAATTAATATAAACTAGAACGAGATTTGGAAAAAGTTCGGGATTCTGATATGAAGATGCATATACGTGTATATAACTGTAAGAAACCTTGAAAATGTTGAACCTTTGAGAAAAATATTTTTCACAAACAGGAAATATGAAGCAACATATGCATGTACACACCGCTGAGAAATCTTATAAATGTGGTAACTGTGGAAAATATTTTTCACGGAAAGATTCTTTGAATGTACATATGCGTGTACATACCCGTGAGAAACCTCATAAATGTGGTACCTGTGGAAAATATTTTTCACAAACAGGGCATTTGAAGCAACATATGCATGTGCACACCGGTGAGAAACCTTATGATTGTGATACCTGTGGAAAATATTTTTCAATATCATGGAATTTGAAGCAACATATGCATGTACACACCGATGAGAAACCTTATAAATGTGGTTCCTGTGGAAAATATTTTTCACAAACGGTACTTTGAAACGACATATGCATGTACACACCGGTGAGAAACCTTACAAATGTGATATCTGTCAAACGGACTGTTATTTGACGAAACATATGCGTGAACACATATGGAAACCCTACCTGTAGGATAAGTGTTTGAAATGGTTGAAACATAATAAACAGATTCATAAATGTACAAACAGATGAATTACCAGGAATTCATATAGTAGAACATCGTGCAGAGAAAGGATTCGAGCGAAAACATTCGAGGTAGGCCATTAAAAGTATTAGACTTTGTGAAGCTTGTCAGTCTTCACAGAAAAAATAACTTTGCAGACAGAAAGTGATACTTTTTCCTGATTTCACAACTAGTTTAATTCACATCACAGCATGATTCATCAACATCAGTAGAATTTTATTGTATAGAAATCTTTATACAATATATGACGAATACAACATTGCACGTGATTAATGTACGCGATAATATCTGGTCCATGATTACACAATTGCGCGAATTCAAATATTCGCTATTAACTACAACGTTGACCGATCAAGTGTTTAAAAAATCTAACAATTGCCAATTGAAAAGTATTATTTTAACCATCCTTTGTTATTCATAAGCTTACTTTTACTATATTAGTATGTGGATATGCATATTTATATGCTGTATTATTTCAGTACTGCATACTTTTATTGTTTATTATATATTACAATATCATACTATGACATCGTTTTAGTTACCATATGTTTTCTAGTTTGACATTATCATATAAAAATTCATTCCAGCAATCCTTATTCGTTTTAAATTTAACTTGTAAAATTTTAAGGGGACAATGACGATATTCTCGTGAAATAATGTTGTTTTTATATGAGAATATGAATACTTCTCTGGTTTACGTTACCAAAACAAAAGGTAAATTTATTTCAATTTTTAATTTATTGTGAGAAAGTTTTATTTAAATCCTGAAACTTTACGATCATTGTATATAGTGCTATTTTACAAAAATGCTAGGTGGTATCGGATCATTGTTCTTTAGTAAATTTTATACTAGTGATGAAATTAATTCATATCAGTTCATTATATCTATAGAGATTGTTATATGTATCGCGCAAACTTAAATCCTTTGTTGAAAGTCGGATTATGCTTTAAATTAGGTTTTTGAACTATTTATCGACAATAAGACCAATGTTATACCCCTATATTGTGGGGATAAATGTTTAGCTTTAGTTAAAACATTTCAATTTGAAAAATTAATTTCAGTTCTAAAATACTTTGTCCTGAATTTAAAGTACAAATTTTAAAGCATGAAAATGTATTAAAATTAAATTTTAGATTAATCTGGTTAAATATTGTATCTCGAAAATTGTCATTTCTAATGTTTTTTGTAGAACGAAAATTGGTTTTAATTGTTCAGTAAATATAGGGATTTGAAAATAAATTTTTACAATTTCTGTCGTCTTTGTGTTTTGTTTTCCAATTCAAGATTTATTATTCTAGATAAATTATAATTTTAAAAAAATTTTGAAATCTTATATTGCAATACATGCATGTGAATGTAATGAATCGCGAATCTTACAAAAATTGCCACTTTGTTCAGGTTCGCTATTCAGATATTTGCATCCAAGTCTAATTTTTTCTCAGTATGGTTATGGTTGAACATTGCACAGTAGACCAACGAAGTCTTAAAATGTGGTATTAGGTTTAAACTGAAACACATGATTTCTGTACTTATAATGCGACTGAAAATTACACATATATTAGTCAGAAATGTCATTTTTAATGAAATAAATTTCACTTATTCCAAAAGACAGCAAGGTACATTAAGGACATGAGCTGTACAAAATAAGATATCTAAAAGAAATTGAAACAGGTTAGAACAGATTTTTATACTACGCATAAAGGTCCTTAAAAATGAATCTAGATTAACATGGAATAAATATTATGCATATTGGTTTTTTGATCGAATCTTATCAAGTATCAATGCCCAACATTTAACTGGGTTCTTAGGCTCATAGTGGAAGTAGTGGGTTGTAATCTTTTTCTTAGGTCCTCGAAATCCTGAATAATAGTAATTTGTAATGTATATTACCAGATCTGGTGTTGACCTCTTAATCAAATCGTGATAAAGAATTACGAGATGTCTTAGAATTTTTCCATGAGTGATTCCGAACCGTCCTTAATATCCTAATTTGTTGCAGTGCGATATAAATTAAGCTACCTACATTCCTACCACCTAGTAGGACCCGGACTCGAATCTCGGTTTCCATGCGCTTGCGTGTGATTGTCACTGTTACAAGCAACGGAGACTGCGAAACTGGTGCTAATTCAAATACAGCCTTCAGTTCGTCTCTTGTATTGCGAAATTCTAATAAGCAAGCGGTCGATAGCACATTAGAAACATAATTATTAGTCGTTCATATTTGTACCAAATGAACTTCAATAGAAAAGCTATCGCATTGAACCTTTGTTTCTAGCATACTAAATTATAATTTAAAAAATTTGAAATCGTATATTGTAATACCTGCAAGTCAATCTAAAGGAATCGCGAATCTGACAAAAATTGCCACTTCGTTCAGGTTCGCTATTGAGTAACTTGCGACCAAGTCTAATTTTTGCTCAATATGATTATGGTTGAACATTGCAGAGTAGACCAACGAAGTCGTAGAATGTGGCATTAGATTTACACCTAAACACATGATTTCGTACTTATAATACGACTGAAAATTGCACTTATATATTAGAAATGTCATTTTTAATGAAATAAATTTCCCTTATTCCAAAAGACAGCAATGTATGTGAAGGACATGAGCAGTACAAAATAAGATATATGAAAGAAATTGTAAAAGAAAAACGAAGAATTTATATCACATCGTAGAATACGGTTTTAAGCAGCAGTTGATTATGAGCAAATAAAGAGTTATACATTTAAGGAAAGAAATTACGGGCTATAAAAAAATAAAACATGGTTGTAGAGTGGATTTTTTGAGAATTTAAAAATTTGGTTTGATGATGAAATTGATAAAAATATTGTAAGAATCGCGGTCGCTGGAGAAAACTGATTTTTCCCAAATCAGCTGTTTGGTAGTGGTCTTAAGAGAGTATCTAGGATTTTTGATGAAAAGGTGGCATGCTTCGAGTGCCTGGTTGTGTACCAAAAACATAGTGAACCAGTGGGCTATTTTCAGTGAAGCGATCAGTCAGGTTGTAGGAAAACGGTAGTTGTGTCTATTTCGCTTGGGTTAAAGAAAAGATCTTGACTTTGATAACGTTGTTGGTGTAGAGTTAAAGAATGTGAGAGTTTTTAATATCGTAGTGAAGGGGTTAAATTTTTAAAGTCGTTTTGAATGACAGCATTAGTAGTGTATGAAGGAGTATTCGTAAGAATTCTGAGCATTTGGTTTGGAGGATGATTATATTTTAAATGTGCGTGTTTGCTGCAACGTTTAAGATTGGACTGCGTAGGTAATAATGGACTTAACAATTTGTTTAAATCTGTTAATTGCTTAGGGAGATGAGCGGAATGGTAATTCATATCGCACTGGAGGAACTAAAAGGGCTCTTGGTGACGGTCCGGGATCAATCCCAAAGGAAAGATACGAGAACACCACGTAATTTTGAACCAATGCCAGATGACGTGGTAAAAAGTTGAGCTGGAAACCCTCTTTCCAAATTTCTATTCCTCATCAACCTGAGGACATGAACCACCGATAGATTTAAACTGCACCAGCCGACGTCTACACGACGGTGTTTGGTTATATTGAGTTTCGAACTCGCAACGCATTAGGAGATAAATGAGAAAAACAAGAATTCAAAAGTTCTGAAATGCTACCCCTTCGAGATTGAAGCAAAGAACATCTGTTGCTTTTCTATTCATACTCTTTCTCTTAACTACTGGGCCACAGTAATCCAGTTGGAAGAGCAACGAACTAGCAACCGGAAGGTTGCGAGGTTGAATCGTCGTGTTCAAAGAGGGCTGGTGCACGTTAAAATCCTTGAGTCCTCAAATGTCCTCACGTTGGCGTGGTGAGGTTTGGAGAGTGGGGTACCATCTGAGGTGTTGCCTCGTCATCTGGCCGTGGTTCAAAATTACATGGTGTCATCGGATCTTTCTCATTGCGAATGATCCCGGACCGTCAGCAAAAGCCCGTTGTTTCAGTGTGACGTTAATTAAAATACTTACCTCTCTTAACTACGGCAATGGATACACGAGTGTTTCAGTATAGTAGAGCCGAATATCGATTCGTCATGTTAGAAATTCTAATTTCTTTTCTCTATTGCAGATTTTATATTTTATACCAATAGATTTATCCCAATTCTGATATAAATATTCTTCAGAAATATGGATGGTAGGTTTGTATTTTAATTAACGTCACTGGAACAACACAGTGGGCTATTGGTGACGGTACGGGATCAATCCCAAAGGGAAAGAACCGTGTAAAACACCACGTAATTTTTAATCCCGGTCAGATAACGAGGCAACACTTGAGCTGGCACCCCACTCTCTAAACTTCTACACCACGCCAACGTGAGGACGTTTGAGGCAACGATATATTTAACGTGCACCAGCGTGCTTTGCACACGATGGTCTTTGGCTGCATTCGAAGTGAACCCTCCGGTTTCTATCATGTGTCTCTTCCAGCCAGTCTTCGCGGCCCACAAACACGAAGGATCATTCACTCTGCGTTTCAGCGGGCGTTCAGAAATATTTTGATTTTTTATTGCATTCCCGAAAGGAGCATTCGTGTCCATATTTAGAACTATTGTTCAATTACGCAACCACACCTTGCATCGGTATAGAACGTAGTAGAGCAGTGTTTCAGAAAACCAATATAACGGAACAATCCAGATTTCAGATCCACATTTAGTACCTAAGTTTGAGATTTTAAATCAGCTGAAATATTAAGTCGAGTCATAAGTAATTTCCGTTTTTTTATCAGACATTTATTTTGCTTTCATTAAATAACAAAGTTATATTAATGTATTATGTATTCATCACTATTATGTATGACCTTCTCCCATCTTCCTGGCAGCTTATCAATTCCTTCCTTTTAAAATGTGGTTTTGCACCGGAAGAAATTTTCGATAGCCTGACTGACTTGCTCTTTAGAATTGAAGGTTTTCCATTCAAAAAGTTTTGCAAGGAACGAAAAAGGTGATATACTGTTGAGGCAGGGTCCAGGGAGTAAGGTGGGTGTAGTAAAACTGGCCATCCAAGTTCAAGAATTTTTTTTGTGTCGCTCTTGCTGTATGTGGTCACGGAAAGAATAATGTTTTTGCGATTGATGAGTGCAGGACGCTTTTCATAGAGTTTTTCTTTCACTCTTTGCAACTGCTGAACGTATGTATCCGCAGTAATCGTTCAATTTGACTTCAAAAACAACTCGTGATGAATTATACCTCGACAATCCCACCATACACAGAGTAAAATCTTTATCCATGGATGTTCGCTTTTGGATCTGGTAGGGGTGGTTGATGCTTATCAAGCCACTGTCTTTTACGGACAATATTGTCATAGGTAACCCATTTTTCATCGCCTGTTATAATCCTGTCTAAAAAAGGCTCGATTTTTACCCGTGATAGCAGACTTGTGGCGATTGACCATGCGATCTTTATTCCGTTCACTGAGATTGTGAGGTTACTTGCTGACTTTCCCTAATTTCCCCAGGTGGCGCCAAACAGTTCATTGCGATGTATTCAAACTTCTTGCTATAGCTCTTGTTGATTGACGTGGATTTTGCTCCAATGTTGCATTTTAAAGGTTGTCGTCAAGATCGGAAGGACGTCCCGTCCTTGTTTCGTCCTTTAAAGTCGTATCTCCAGAACGGAATTTGGCAAACCAATTTCTAACTGCCCGATCGCTTATTAGACCTTAACCGTAGAAACTGCATATTATTTCAGCTGTCGCCTTAGCACTATTGCCTTGTTTAAATTCTCAAAGCATCACATGACGAATATGCACTTTTTCACTCTCCATTTTAGGGGTTATGAACAGCAGTTTAATGAAACGTGCACCACACAAACCAGTTGTCAGAAGACTAACTGAACTTTTATCTATTTAGTGAAAGGAAAAACTCGTTTTTCCCGGTGACTTATAGTGGGTACATAGATTCTACCTAGCTGCATCGGAAGTTATTTGACTCGACCTAATAGATTTACAAACACTTAAATAATAAAAATCAATGAGCGCATCAGAACATTTTAAACACGTTGTGTACTTTTAAATTATATAAAATCTGGGTAACATTTCTGGCACATTTAATGCAAATACATTTTCTGACATTCATAAATAATATAGTATTGAATATGATTTTTTAAGGCAGATTTTAGATTCCAAGAAATCTGATTTCTTGGGTACGTAAATTCAAATTTGAGTGGTACTTTTTTAACAAAAGGTTTTTAAAAGTTTTTCTAAACTCAATCCAATTTGATTGTGCTTTTTACGCTATAGAGTCCACATCATTATTTAATTCCTAAGTATAGATATCAAAATTCTATTTCGTGGAAAAACTTTAAAATTTTACAGTTAGAAAAATTTAGTACTTGTATAGAAAGTTTTCATTTTGTTCGTCTTTCGGTTTAGAACCTTCGGTATAAAATTCTGATCATTGGTATAATTTAGTTTCGCCCTCTCATATTTTAAACTTCTGAGAGACATTCAGAGTCACAGTAGCCCGATTGGGAAGAGTATCGTATCAGCAGTTGCGAGTTCGAATCCAACCATCCTGTGCGAAGGGGATGGTGCACGTTAAATCTGCCATGGCCTCAAACGTCATCATTTTGGCGTGATATGGATGTTTGGAGAGTGGCGGGCCAGCTCAGGGGTTGCCGCGTCATTTGACCGGGATTGAAATTTACGTGGTGTTGTCCTCGGTTCTGTCCCTCGGGATTGATTCCGGATCATCACCAATAGCCCGTTGTTTTGCTCCAGGGTGACATTACTGAAATACCCCCTTAAATACCGACCCTTTTCTGTATTGTAGATTTTATATTTTATACCATTACATTTATCCCAAATCTCATAAATATTCCTCAGAAAAATGGATGGTAGGTTTGTATTTTAATTAACGTCACACTGGAGTGATACAACGGGCTATTGGTGATGGTCCGGGATCAATCCCAATGAGAAACACCCGAGGTCACTGTAATTTTGAACCACAGTCAGATGACGAGGCAACACCTGAGCTGGCACACCTCTACAAATTTTCACACCACGCCAACGTGAGGCGTTTGTGGCAGCGACGGATTGAACGTGCTCCCGCCTCCTGTTGTACCGGACGGGCTTTGGTTGGATTCGAACTTGCAATCACCGGTTGCTAGTCCGTTATTCTTCCAATCGGGCTGTCGCGGCCCTGCTTACCTAAGCAAACAAGACCTACTTTGAAATGAAGTGAAGTGAATTTGTATGTGATTATTTTAGTTCATTCTCTAAGAACCTAGAAATTGTGCCCGAAGTTTTTTCTAGTGTTTTAGTACTAAGGATAAGGATATTTGGCCTTTCAAGAAGGATCATTCACTCTTCACTTTTCTGCAGGCGTAGGCATTTATGTTGGTTTTTCACATGGCACTCCTTAAAAATCTGGAATCGTGTCCAATCCTGTAAGAACGCAAATATGCATCGACCTGCCATAGTCGAACGAAAACAGCAGTTTCAGGAAACTACTTAGCATCCATAAGTCAGATATCATTGTCCTTTGTTTTGTGAACTTGGAGAATTCACCGCCTGCAGATAGTTTCTGTTTTTCACCTGTCAAGATATCCCTAAAGACTAAAAGGCAATTAAACTAAACTAGAACGAGATTTGGAAAAAGATCCAGATTCTGATTTGAAGATGCAATGTGTATACAATGGTAAGAAGCCTTAAAAATGTTGAAACTTTGAAAAATATTTTTCACAAACAGAAAATATGAAGCAAGATATGCATGTACACACCGGTGAGAAACCTTATAAATGTGGTTCCTGTGGAAAATATTTTTCACAAAATGGTAATTTGAACCGACATATGCGTGTACACACCGGTGATAAAACTTATAATTGTGGTACCTGTGGAAAATATTTTTCACAAAAAGGTTCTTTGAATCTACATATGCGTGTACACACCGGTGAGAAATCTTATAAATGTGGTAACTGTGGAAAAATGTTTTCCCAAAATTGTTCTTTGAATCTACATATGCGTGTACACACCGGTGAGAAAACTTATAAATGTGGTAACTGTGGAAAATATTTTTCACGAAAAGATTTATTGAATCTACATATGCGTGTACACACCGGTGAGAAATCTTATAAATGTGGTAACTGTGGAAAATATTTTTCACGAAAAGATTTATTGAATCTACATATGCGTGTACACACGGGTGAGAAATCTTATAAATGTGGTAACTGGAAAATATTTTTCACGAAAAGATTTATTGAATCTACATATGCGTGTACACACCGGTGAGAAAACTTATAAATGTGGTAACTGTGGAAAATATTTTTCACGAAAAGATTTATTGAATCTACATATGCGTGTACACACCGATGAGAAACCTTATAAATGTGGTACCTGTGGAAAAATGTTTTCACAAACATGGAATTTGAAGCAACATATGCATGTACACACCGGTTAGAAACCTTATATCTGTGGTATCTGTCAACAGGCATTCTCAAGAAACTGTTATTTGAAGAAGCATATGCGTGAGCACACTGGTTGGAAGGGTTGAAAGTGTCTGAAAGGGTTGTAGACAGATTCATAAATGTACAAACAGATGAATCACCAGGAATTAATATAGAACATCGTGCAGAGAAAGGATTTGAGCGAAAACATTCAAGGTAGGCCATTAAAAAGTATTAGTCTTTTTGTGAAGCTTGTCAATCTTCACAGGAAAAATGACTTTTCAGACAGAAAGTGATAGTTTTTCCAGATTTCACTAGTTTAATTCACATCACAGTATGATTCACTAACATCATTAGAATTTTATTGTATAGAAATCTTTATTCAATATATGACGAATTCAAACACTCCACATGATTAATGTACGCGATAATCGTATCAGGTCCATGATTATATAATTGCGCGAATTCAAATATAGGCTAGTAACTACAACATTGAGAGATCAAGTATTTTAAAAAGCAAACAATTGTCTAAAACATGCTTGAAATGTTTTATGAATAACAAAGGATGATTAAAATAAGCTCACACTTACTATGTTACCACTTTGTTAAGGTTCGCTATTCAGATCCTTGCAACTAAGTCTAATATTTTCTCAGTATGGTTATTGTTGAACATTGCACAATAGACTAACGAAGTCTTAGAATGTGGTTTACAAACACATGATTTCTGTACTTATAATACGACTGAAAATTGCCACTTATACATTAGAAATGTCATTTTAAATGAAATAAATTTCCTTTATTCCAAAAGAGAGCAATGTATGTGAAGGACATGAGCAGTGCAAAAAAAGAGATAAAAGAAATTGAAAAAGAAAAACGAAGAATTTATATCACATCGTAGAAGACGCTTTTAAGCAGCAGTTGATTATGAGCAAATAAAATTACACATTTAAGGAAAGAAATTACGGGCTATAAAAAATAAAAGAGCGGAAACAGAATAATTAATTCGAAATGTTATGGTTGTTGAGTGGATTTTTTGAGAATTTAAAAATTATATGGTTTGATGAGGAAACTGAGGACAATATTGTAGGAATCGCGGTCGCTGGAGAAAACTGATTTTTCCCAAATCAGCTGCTTGTCAGTTGTCTTAAGGGATATCTACGATTTTTGATGAGAAGGTGGCATGTTTTGAGTGCCTGGTTGCGTACGAGAAACATTGTGAACCAGTGGGCTATTTTCAGTGAAGCGATCAGTCAGGTTCTCTGAAAACGGTAGTTGTGTCTATTTCTGTGGGTTAAAGAAAAGATCTTGACTTTGATAACGTTGTTCGGGTAGAGTTAAAGAATGTAAGAGTTTTTAATATCGTAGTGGGGGAAGGGGTTAAATTTTTAAAGTCGTTTTGAATGACATCATTAGTAGTGTATGAAGAATTAGTAGTTCGTAAGAATTCTGAGCATTTGGTTTTGAAGGATAATTTTTTCGATTATGCGTTCTTGGAACTCCTCAGATTGGGACTGCGTAGGTACTAATGGGCCTAATAATTTGTTTAAATCTGTTAATTGCTTGGGGAGATGAGCGGAATGGTAAATCAGGTCTCACTGGAGGAACTAATAAGGCTCAACGTGACGGTCGGGATCAATCCCAAAGGGAAAGATCCGAGGACAACACGTAATTTTGAACCACGGTCAGATGATGAGGCAACACATGAGATGGCACCCCACTCTCCAAACTTCCACACCACACCAACGTGAGGACGTTTGAGGCCACGACAGATTTAACGTGCACCAGCCCCCTTTGTACACGACGGTGTTTTGGCTGGATTCGAACTCGCAACCCTTCGGTTCCTAGTCCGTTACTCTTCCAACCGGGCCACCGCGGACCTAAGAGTTGAGCTGGAAACCCTCTTTCGAAACTTCCATTCCTCACCAGAGTGAAGGCATTTGAACCCATACAGATTGAACGTGCACCAGCCCACGTCTACCCGACGATTTTGGTTATACGTAGTTTTGAACTCGCATCGCATTGGAAGATCAATGAGAAAAACAAGTATTTAATAGTTCTGAAATGCTACTCCTTCGAGATTGGAGCCAATAGCACCCTGTTGCTTGGCTATTCTTTATACTCTTAATTTCGGGCCCCGGTAGCCCGGTTGGAAGAGCAAGGAACTAGCAACCGGAGGATTGCGAGTTCGAATCCAGACAAAGACCGTGTACAAAGGGGACAGGTGCACGTTAAATCAGTCGTGGCCTCAAATGTCCTCACGTTGGCGTGGTGTGAAGTTTGGAGAGTCAGGTGCCAGTTCAAGTTTTACCTTGTCAACTGACCGTTGTTCAAAATAACACGGTGTCCTCAGATCTTTCCCATTGGGATTGATCCCGTACCGTCCCCAATAGACCGTTGCGTTGTTCCAGTGTGACGTTAATTAAAATATCTACCTAACTTTCTGAACTACGCCAATGGAAACACGAGTGTTTCAGTATAATATAGCCGGATATCGATTCGCTATGTTAGAAATTCTAATTTCATTTCTGTATTGTAGATATCCTATTTTATACCAATACATTTATCTCAATTCTGATATAAATATTCCTCAGAAATATGGATGGTAGGTATGTATTTTAATTAACGTCACACCTGAGTAATATAACGGGCTATCGGTGATGGTCTGGATCAATCCAGATGGGAAAGATTCGAGGACAACACCATGTAATTTTGAACCACGGTCAGATGACGTGGAAACTCCTGAGCTGGCACACCTCTCCAAATTTCCACACAACGCCAACGTGAGGCGTTTGTGGCAACGACGGATGGATTTAACGTGCTCCAGCCCCCTGTTGTACCCGACGTGCTTTGGTTGGATTCGAACTTGCAATCTAAGGTTGCTAATCCGTTATTCTTCCAATCAAGCTGTCGATGCCCCGCTTACCTAGGCAAACTAGGCCTACTTTGAAATGGAAGTGAAGTGAATTTGTATATGTGATTATCTTAGTAAATTCTATAAGAATCTGGAAATTGGTTTTTGACATGTCACTCCTTAAAAATCAGTACTCGTGTCCAATCTTGTAAGAACGCAAATACGCATCGACCTGCCATCGTCGAACGAAAAACAGCAGTTTCAGGAAACTAATTAACATCCATAAGTCAGATATCATTGTCCTTTGTTTTGTGAACTTGTAGAATTCACCTGCAGATAGATTCTGTTTTTCACCAGTCAAGATATCCCGAAAGACTAGAATGCAATTAATCTAAACTAGAACGAGATTTGGAAAAAGATCGGGATTCTGATATGAAGATGCATATACGTGTATACAATGGTGAGAAGCCTTAAAAATGTTGAACCTTTGAAATATATTTTTCACAAACAGGAAATATGAAGCAACATATGCATGTACACACCAGTGAGAAACCTTATGAATGTGGTACATGTGGAAAATATTTTACAAAAACATGGAATTTGAAGCTACATATGCGTTTACACACCGATGAGAAATCTTATAAATGTGGTAACTGTGGAAAATATTTTTCACGAAAATATTCTTTGAATGTACATATGCGTGTACACACCCGTGAGAAACCTTATAAATGTGGTAACTGTGGAAAATATTTTTCACGAAAAGATTCTTTGAATGTACATATGCGTGTACACACCCGTGAGAAACCTTATAAATGTGGTACCTGTGGAAAATATTTTTCACAAAATTGTTCTTTGAAGCTACATATGCGTTTACACACCGATGAGAAACCTCATAAATGTGGTACCTGTGGAAAATATTTTTCACAAACAGGGCATTTGAAGCAACATATGCATGTGCACTCCCATGAGAAACCTTATAAATGTGGTACCTGTGGAAAATATTTTTCACAAACAGGGCATTTGAAGCGACATGCATGTACACACCGATGAGAAACCTTATAAATGTGGTACCTGTGGAAAATATTTTCAACATACAGGGCATTTGAAGCAACATATGCATGTACACACCGATGAGAAACCTTATAAATGTGATTCCTGTGGAAAATATTTTTCACTAAAAAGTCTTTTAACGCGACATAGGCGTGTACACACCGGTGAGAAACCTTATAAATGTGATACCTGTGGAAAATATTTTTCACAAACAGGGAATTTGAAGCAACATATGTATGTACACACCGGTGAGAAACCTTAGAAATGTGGTATCTGTCAACAGGTATTCTCAAAGAACTGTTATTTGGAGAAGCATATGCGTGAACACATTGGTTGGAAACCCTACCTGTAGGATAGGTGTTTGAAAGAGTTGAAAATAATAAAAAAAAAACAACGAATGTACACAAGCGTATGGATACCATGAATTCGTATAGCAGAACTTCGTGATGGGAGGATTTAAACGAAAACATTTGAGGGTAGGTTATCAAAATTTTTTTGCTTTATGCAAAGCTTGTTAAAGTACTCACAGGAAAAATACCTTTGCAGAGACCGAAAGTGATACTTTTACCTGATTAACAAGTAGAATGATTCACTAACATCAGTAGGATTTTATTTTATAGAAATCTTTATTCAATATATGACGAATTCAAACACTACACATGATTAATGTAAGCGATAATCGTAACAGGTCCATGATTACACAATTGCGCGAATTAAAATATTCGCTAGTAACTACTACATTGACAGATCAAGTATTTTAGAAAGCTAACAATTGTCTAAAACATACTTGAAATTTTTAATTTTAATCATCCTTTGTTATTCATAAGCTCATACTTACTATGTTTGTATATGGATGTGCATATTTATATGGTGTATTATTTCTGTACTGCATACCTTTATTGTCTATTATATATGTAATTATACTCTGACATCGTTTTACTTACCCGATGTTGTTTTCTAGTTTAACATACTATTAAATGTAAATTCAATACAGGAAACCATTTTAATTCGTGTTAAATTTAACTTATCAAATTTTAAGGGGACAATGACGATATTCTCTTGAAATAATATTGTTTTTATATGAGAATATGTATACTTCTCTGGTTTACGTTATCAAAGGAAAAGGTAAATTTTTTCTTTCTTGTGAGAAAGTGTTATTTCAAATGCTAAAACTACGATCATTGTATATAGTGTATTTTACAAGAATGTTAGTTGATATCAGCTCATTGTTCTTTAGTAAATTTTTAGACTAGTAATGAAATTGATACCAGTTCATTATATCTATAGAGATTGCTATACATGTATCGCGCAAACTTAAATCCTTTGTTGAAAGTCGAATTATGCTTTAAAGTAAGTTTTCGAACTATTTATTGTCAATAAGTCCAATGTAATATCACCTGTATTGTGGGGATAAATGTTTAGCTTTAGTTAAAACATTTCAATTTGAAAAATTAATTTCAGTTCTATAATACTTTGTCCTGAATTTAAAGTTCAAATTTTAAGGCATGAATTTGTATTAAAAATAAATTTTAAATAAATCTGGTTAAATATTGTATCTCGAAAATTGTCATCATTTTAATATCTTTTGTAGAACGAAAATTGGTTTTAATTGTTTAGAAAATATATATATATATATATATATATATATAAGGATTTGAAAATAAATTGTTACAATTTCTGTCGTCTTTGTGTTTTGTTTTCCAATTCCAGATTTATTATTCGAGATTAATTATAATTTAAATTTTTTTTGAAATCTTATATTGCAATACATGCATGTGAATGTAATGAATCGCGAATCTTACAAAAATTGCCACTTTGTTCAGGTTCGCTATTCAGATATTTGCATCCAAGTCTAATTTTTTCTGAGTATGGTTATGGTTGAACATTGCACAATAGACTAACGAAGTCTTAGAATGTGGTTTAAAACACATGATTTCTGTACTTATAATACGACTGAAAATTGCCACTTATACATTAGAAATGTCATTTTTAATGAAATAAATTCTCTTATTCGAAAAGACAGCAATGTATGTGAAGGACATGAACAGTACGAAATAAGATACATAAGAGAAATTGAAAAAGTTAAACGAAGAATTTATATCACATCGTCGAAGACGCTTTTACTCAGCAGTTGATTATGAGCAAATAGGGAGTTATACATTTAAGGAAAGAAATTACGGGCTATAAAAATAAAAAAGCGGGAACAGAATAATAAATTTAATTAAAAATGTTTTGGTTGTAGAGTGAATTTTTTGATAACTTAAAATTTATTTGGTTTGGTGAGGAAACTTATGAAAATATTATAAAATTCGCGTTCGCTGGAGAAAACTGATTTTTCCCAAATCAGCTGCTGTTTGGCAGTTGTCTTAAGGGATATCTCGGATATTTGATGAGAAGGTGGCATGCTTCGAGTGCCTGGTTGCGTGCGAGAAACATTGTGAACCAGTGGGCTATTTTCAGTGAAGCGATCAGTCAGGTCGTAGGAAAACGGTAGTTGTCTATTTCGCGTGGGGAACAGAAAAGTTCTTGAATTTTATAACGGTTGTTGGGGTAATAGAGTTAAAGAATGTAAGAGTTTTTAATATCGTATTGAAGGGGTTAAATTTTTAAAGTCGTTTTGAATGACAGCATAAGTAGTGTATTAAGGAGTGTTCGTAAGAATTCTGAGCATTTTGTTTTGAAGGATAATTTTTTCGATGTGCGTTCTTGGAACGCCTCAGATTGGGACTGCGTAGGTACTAATGGGCTTAAGAATTTGTTTAAATCTGTTAATTGCTTAGGGAGATGAGCGGAATGGTAATTCAGGTCTCACTGGAGGAATTAAACGGCTCATCGTGACGGTCCGGGATCAATCCCAAGGAAAAGATCCGATAACGCCATGAAATTTTGAACCAAGGCCAGATGACGTGGTAAACAGTTGTGAGCTGGAAACCCTCTTTCGCAACTTCCATTCCTCACCAGCGTGAAGGCATTTGAACCCATACAGATTGAACGTGCACCAGCTCACGTCTACCCGACGGTTTTTGGTTATACGTAGTTTCGAACTCGCATCGCATTGGAAGATTAATGAGAAAAACAAGTATTTAATAGTTCTGGAAATGCTACTCCTTAGAGATTGAAGCCAAGAGCACCTGTTGCTTGGTTATTCTCTATATTCTTAATTTCGGACCACGGTAACCCTGTTGGAAGAGCAAGGAACTAGGAACTGGAGGATTGAGAGTGCGAATCCAGACAAAGAACCGTGTACAAAAGCGACTATTGCACGTTATATCAGTCGAGTCCTCAAATGTCCTCACGTTGGCGTGGTGTGAAGTTTGGAGTGTCGGGTGGTTTTACCTCGTCATCTGACCGTAGTTCAAAATTACACGGTGTCCTCAGATCTTTCCGAATGGGATTGATCCCGGACCGTCCCCAATAGCCCGTTGCGTTGTTCCAGTGTGACGTTAATTAAAATACCTACGTACCTTTCTGAACTACGCCAATGGTTTGGGGGTATTGGTATTTTTCAATTAACGTCACTGGAGCAACACAACGGACTATTGGTGGCGGTCCGGGATCAATCCCAAAGGAAAAGCATCGAGGACAGCACCATGTAATTTTGAACCACGGTCAGATGACGAGGCAACACCTGAGCTGGCACCCCACTTTCCAAACTTCCACACCACGCCAACGTGAGGACATTTGAGGCCACGACAGATTTAACGTGCACCAGCCCCCTTTGTACACGACGGTGTTTGGCTGGATTCGAACTCGCAACCCTTCGGTTGCAAGTCCGTTACTCTTCCAACCGGGCCACCGCGGCCCCTCGGAATAACGGTGCTTGGGTTAAAAATAAATGTAATCGGTGTACACAAATTAAACTGCATAGATAAAATTTTTTCAAAAAGCAGAAGGTCGATTTTATAGAATTATTCAGAAAGAAAATCACTGCTTTCAACGGAGGATTCACATGTATCTATTCCGGAAATTTTAAAATAAGTTACACGCCTTACCTAAAAAACCTTATGAAACAGAATTCTACAAATCATTACGTATTCAATAAATTATTTAAGGAAAGTTGGTCGAAGTATACATCAACTTTCCTTGAAAATCATCCTTGAACTCCTAAAAACCTTTCCTTGAATTTCCTTACAAACATAAATATTTTAAAATATTCTTTCTTCATCAATAAAATATCTATAATTTATTTACATCATGGGAAGAACTAAAAAGTCAGTTAAAACATAAATACTGTAATTTATTTTGTTTCGGAAAATATTTTTTTTCGATCAACACTGGTAAAGCAACCATAGCTGCCTAAAGCAATCCATCCATGCTCAATGTTATTTCTATGGCGATTTCGAATAGTTTTTAGCCCCCCAGGACCAATAGAACGGGGGTTAAGAGTTATCCTATGCTGACCGCAGTGTTCTAAAGTATAATTGTACCAAATTTGGTGTGAATTGGTCAAACGGTGTAAATTTGTATAGAAAATATACACACATACACACACATCCTATTATATATATATATATATATATATATATATATATATATATATAGATTATACTCTGACATCGTTTTACTTACCCGATGTTCTTTTCTAGTTTAACATACTATTAAATGTAAATTCAATACAGGAAACGATTTTAATTCGTATTAAATTTAACTTGTAAAATTTTAAGGGTTCAATAACGATATTGTCTTGAAATAATATTGTTTTTATGAGAATATGAATACTTGTCTGGTTTACGTTACCAAAACAAAAGGTAAATTTATTTCAATTTTTAATTTCTTGTGAGAAAGTTTGATTTAAATCCTGAAACTACGATCATTGTATAGTGCTATTTTACAAGAATGTTAGTTGATATCAGCTCATTGTTCTTTAGTAATTTTTTACACTAGTAATGAAATTAATTGATATCAGTTCATTATGTCTAGAGATTGCTATACATATATCGCGCAAACTTAAATCCTTTGTTGAAAGTCGGATTATGCTTTAAAGTAGGTTTCTGAAATATTTATTGACAATAAGTCCAATGTAATGTCCTCTATATTGTCGGATTAAATGTTTAACATTAGTTAGATTTCAATTTTTAAATTAATTTCAGTTCTATAATACTTTGTCCTGAATTTAAAGTACCAATTTTAAGGCATGAATATGTATTAAAATTAAATTTTAGATAAATCTGGTTTAAATATTGTATCTCGAAAATTGGCATTTTTAATATTTTTTGTAGAACGAAAATTTTTTTTAATTGTTTGGTAATATATAGGGATTTGAAAATAAATTGTTACAATTTCTGTCGTGTTTGTGTTTTGTTTTCCAATTCCAGTTTTATTATTCCAGATAAATTATAATTTAAAAAAATTTTCAAATTGTATATTGCAATACATGCATGTGAATGTATTGAATCGCGAATCTTACAAAAGTTGCCATTTTGTTCACGTTCGCTATTCAGATCCTTGCATCCAAGTCTAATTTTTTCTCATTATGATTATGGTTGAACATTTCACAACAGACCAACGAAGTCTTAGAATGTGGCATTAGGTTTACAAACACATGATTTCTGTACTTATAATGACTGAAAATTGCACATATATATTTGAAATGTCATTTTTAATGAAATAAATTTCCCTTATTCCAAAAAAAAAGCAATGTATGTGAAGGACGTGAGCAGTACAAAATAAGATATATGAAAGAAATTGTAAAAGAAAAACGAAGAATTTATATCACATCGTAGAAGTCGCTTTTAAGCAGCAGTTGATTATGAGCAAATAAAGAGTTATACATTTAAGGAAAGAAATTAAGGGCTATAAAAAATAAAAAAACGAGAACATTTGAATAAATTTAATTCAAAACGGTATGGTTGTACAGTGGATTTTTTGAGAATTTAAAAATTATTTGGTTTGCTGAGGAAACTGATGAAAATATTGTAGGAATCGCGGTCGCTGGAGAAAACTGATTGTTCCCAAATCAGCTGTTTGGCAGTTGCCTCAAGGGAGTATCTAGAATTTTTGATGAGGAGGTGGCATGCTTCGAGTGCCTGGTTGCGTACGAGAAACATTGAACCAGTTGACTATTTTCAGTGAAGCGATCAGTCAGGTTGTAGGAAAATGGTAGTTGTGTCTATTTCGCGTGGGTTAAAGAAAAGATCTTGAATTTGATAACGTTGTTGGGATACAGTTAAAGAATGTAAGAGTTTTTAATATCGTAGTGGGGAAGGGGTTACATTTTTAAAGTCGTTTTGAATGACAGCATTAGTAGTGTATGAAGGAGTGTTCGTAAGAATTTTGAGCATTTGGTTTGGAGGATAATTATATTTTCAATGTGCGTTTTTGCTGCAACCCCTCAGATTGGGACTGCGTAGGTAATAATGGACTTAAGAATTTGTTTAAATCTGTTAATTGCTTAGGGGAGATGAGCGGAATGGTAATTCATGTCGCTCTGGAGGAACTAAAAGGGCTCATCATGACAGTCTGGGATCAATCCCAAGAGAAAGATCCGAGAACAACACGTAATTTTGAACCAAGGCCAGATGACGTGGTAAACAGTTGAGCTGGAAACCCTCTTTCGAAACTTCCATTTCTCACCAACGTGAAGACATTTGAACCCCTACAGATTGAACGTGCACCAGCCCACGTCTACCCGACGGTTTTTGGTTATACGGAGTTTCGAACTCGCATCGCATTGGAAGATTAATGAGAAAAACAAGAATCTAATAATTCTGAAATGCTACCCCTTGGACATTGAAGCCAAGAGCACCTGTTGCTTGGCTATTTTTCATACTTTCAGCAACTAGCAACCGGAGGGTTGCGAATTCGAATCCAGACAAAGACCGTCGTGTACAAAGGGGCTAGTGCACGTTAAATCCTTCGAGGCCTCAAATGTCCTCACTTTGGCGTGGAAGATGTAGATTTTATATCTACATTTATCCCAATTCTAATATAAATATTCTTCAGAAAAATGGATGGTAGATATGTACTTTAGTTAACGTCAATATACTTAATAACGTCAACACGGTGGGATCAATCCCAAATGGAAAGAACCGAGGACAACACCGTAATCTTCAATCCAGGTCATATAACGAGGCAACACCTGAGCTGTCACCCCACTCAAAATTTCCACACCACGCCAGCGTGAGGATGTTTCAGGCAACGACATATTTAACGTGCGCCAGCCTGCTTTGCACACGATGGTTTTGTCTGCATTCGAACTCAATCGTCCTGTTGCTATCCTGTGTATCTTCCAACCAGTCTACCGCGGCTCACGAACACGAAGTAACATTCACTATGCGTTTCTGCGGGCGTACAGAAATATTTTGATTTTTGCATTGCATTTCCCGAAAGGAGTATTCGTGTATATATTTAGAACTATTGTTCAATTACGCAACCCACTTGCATCGGTATAGAACGTAGTAGAGCAGTGTTTCAGAAAACCAATATACCGGAACAATCCAGATTTCAGATCCACTTTTAGTACCTAAGTTTGAGATTATAAATCAGCTGAAATAATATGTCGAGTCATAAGTAACTTCCGTTTTTTTATCAGACATTTATTTTGCTTTCATTAAATAACAAAGTTATATTAATTTAATATGTATTCACCACTATTATGTATGACCTTCTCCCATCGTCCTGGCAGCTTATCAATTCCTTCCTTGTAAAATGTGGTTGGTTTGGACGGGAAGAAATTTTCGACAGCCTGACTGACTTACTCTTCAGAATTGAAGGTTTTCCATTCAAAAAGTTTTGCAAGGAACGGAAAAGGTGATAGTCTGTTGGGGCAGAGTCCGGGGAGTAACCTGGGTGTAGTAAAACTGACCATCCAAGTTCAAGAATTTTTCTTGAGTTGCCCTTGCCGTATATGGTCATTCAAAGAATAATAATTTTGCGATTGACGAGTGCAGGACGCTTTTCATAGAGTTTTTCTTTCACTCTTTGCAGCTGCTGAACGTATGTATCCGCAGTAATCGTTCAATTGACTTCAAAAACAACTCGTGATGAATTATACCTTGACAATCCCACCATACACAGAGTAAAATCTTTTTCCATGGATGTTCGCTTTCGGATCTGGTTGATCCTTATCAAGCCACTGTCTTTTACGGACAATATTATCATAGGTAACCCATTTTTCATCGCCTGTTATAATCCTGTCTAAAAAAGGCTCGATTTTTACCCGTGATAGCAGACTTGTGGCGATTGACCATGCGATCTTTATTCCGTACACTGAGATTGTGAGGTAACTTGCTGACATTCCCTAATTTCTCCATGTGGCGGCAAACAGTTCATTGTGATGTATTCAAACTTCCTGCTATAGCTCTTGTTGATTGACGTGGATTTTGCTCCAATATTGCTTTTAAAAGGTTGTCGTCAAGGTCGGAAGGACGTCCCGCCCTTGTTTCGTTCTTTAAAGTCGTATCTCCAGAACGGAATTTGGCAAACCAATTTCTAACTGCCCGATCGCTTATTAGACCTTCACCGTAGAAACTGCATATTATTTCAGCTGTCGCCTTAGCACTATTGCCTTATTTAAATTCGCAAAGCATCACATGACGAATATGCACTTTTTCACTCTCCATTTTAGGGGTTATGAACAGCAGTTTAATGAAACGTGCACCACACAAACCAGTTGTCAGAAGACTAACTGAACCCTTATCTATTTAGTGAAAAAAAAACTTGTTTTTCCCGGTGACTTATAGTGGGTACATAGATTCTACCTAGCTGCATCGGAAATTATTTATGACTCGACCTAATCGATTTACAAACACTTAAATAATAAAATTCAATGAGCACATCAAGAACATTTTAAACACGTTCTGTACTTTTAAATTATATAAAATCTGGGTAACATTTCTGACACATTTAATGCAAATACATTTTCTGACATCTATAAGTAATATAGTATTGAATATGATTTTAAGGCAGGTTTTAGATTCCAAGAAATCTGATTTGTTGGGTACGTAAATTCATGTTTTGAGTGGTAATTTTTAACAAAAAGATTTTAAAATTTTTCTAAGCTCAATCCAATTTGATTGTGCTTTTTACTCTATAGAGAGTACATCATTATTTAATTCCTAAGTATAGATATATCAAAATTCTATTTCGTGGAAAACTTTGAAATTTTACAGTTAGAAAAATTTAGTACTTGTATAAAAAGTTTTCATTTTGTTCGTCTTTCGGTTTAGAAACTTCGGTATAAAATTCTGATCTTTGGTATAATTTAGGTTCGCCCTCACATATTTTAAACTTCTGAGAGTCGTTGAGAGTCACAGTAGCCCGATAGGGAAGAGTATCGTATCAGCAGTTGCGAGTCCGAATCCAACCATCCTGTGCGAAGGGGCTGGTGCACGTTAAATCTGCCATGGCCTCAAATGTCCTCATTTTGGCGTGATATGGAAGTTTGGAGAGTGGCGGGCCAGCTCAGGTGTTGCCTCGTCATCTGACCGGGATTGAAATTTACGTGGTGTTGTCCTCGGTTCTGTACCTTCGAGACTGATTCCACCAATACCCCGTTGTGTTATTCGAATGTGACGTTTATTAAAATACCTACTTACTTTTTTAATTACGCTAATGCAAATACGAGTCTTTCAGTATAATATAGCCGAATATCGATTCGCCATGTTAGAAATTATAATTTCTTTTCTGTATTGTAGATTTTATATTTCATACCAATACATTTATCCCAATTCTGACCGTGGTTCAAAATTACGTGGTGTTGTCCTCGTATCTTTCCCTTTAGGATTGATCCCGGACTCTCACCAATAGCCCGTTGTGTTGCTCCAGTGTGACGTTAATTGAAATACCCCCCCAATTCTGATATAAATATTCCTCAGAAAAATGGATTGTAGGTTTGTATTTTAATCAACGTCACACTGGAGTAATACAACGGGGTATTGGTGATGGTCCGGGATCAATCCTAATGGGAAAGACCCGACGACAACACCATGTAATTTTGAACCACGGTCAGATGACGAGACAACACCTGAGCTGGCACACCTCTACAAATTTCCACACCACGCCAACGTGAGGCGTTTGTTGCAGCGACGGATTTAACGTGCTCCCGCCTAATGTTGTACCGGACAGACTTTGTTTGGATTCGAACTTGCAATCACCGGTTGCTAATCCGTTACTCTTCCAATCGGGCTGTCGCGGCCCCGCTTACCTAGGCAAAATAGGCCTACTTTGAAATGAAGTGAAGTGAATTTGTATATGTGATTATATTAGTTCATTCTCTAAGAACCTGGAAATTGTGCTCGAATTTTTTTTGCTAGTGTTTGGGTACTAAGGATATTTGGCCTTTCAAGAAGGATCATTCACTCTTCACTTTTCTGCAGGCGTAGGCATTTATGTTGGTTTTTCACATGGCACTCCTTGAAAATCGGTACTCGTGTCCAATCCTGTAAGAACGCAAATACGCATCGACCTGCCATAGTCGAACCAAAACAGCAGTTTCAGGTAACTACTTAACATTCATAAGTAAGATATCATTGTCCTTTATTTTGTGAACTTGGAGAATTCACCGCCTGCAGATAGTTTGTTTTTCAACAGTCAAGATATCATGAAAAACTAAAAGGCAATTAAACTAAACTAGAACGAGATTTGGAAAGAGATTCTGATTTGAAGATGCATATACGTGTATACAATTGTGAGAAACCTTAAAAATGTTGAACCTTTGAAAAATATTTTTCACAAACAGATAATATGAAGCAAAATATGCATGTACACACTTGTGAGAAACCTTATAAATGTGGTAACTGTGGAAAATATTTTTCAACGAAAGGTAATTTGAACCGACATATGCTTGTACACACCGATGAGAAACCATATAAATGTGGTTCCTGTGGAAAATATTTTTCACAAAATGGTGATTTGAACCGACATATGCGTGTACACACCGATGAGAAACCTTATAAATGTGGTAACTGTGGAAAATATTTTTCACGAAAAGATTTGTTGAATCGACATATGCGTGTACACACCGATGAGAAACCTTATAAATGTGGTACCTGTGGAAAATATTTTTCACAAAATGGTGATTTGAACCGACATATGCGTGTACACACCGATGAGAAACCTTATAAATGTGGTACCTGTGGAAAATATTTTTCACAAAATGGTGATTTGAACCGACATATGCGTGTACACACCGATGAGAAACCTTATAAATGTGGTTCCTGTGGAAAATATTTTTCACTAAAAGGTACTTTGACGCGACATATGCATGTACACACCGGTGAGAAACCTTACAAATGTGGTATCTGTGAACAGGCATTCTCAAAGGACTGTTATTTGAAGAAGCATATGCGTGAACACATTGGTTGGAAACCCTACCTGTAGGATAGGTGTTTGAAATAGTTGAAAAATAATAAGAAACAACGAATGCACACAAGCGTATGGATACCATGAACATATAGCAGAACTTCGTGCAGGGAGGATTTAAGCGAAAACATTTGAGGTAGGTCATCAAAGAGTTTTATGCTTTTTGCAAAGCTTGTTAAAGTACTCACAGGAAAAATACCTTTGCAGAGACCGAAAGTGATACTTTTACCTGATTAACAAGTAGAATGATTGACTAACATGAGTAGAATTTTATTTTATAGAAATCTTTATTCAATATATGACGAATTCAAACACTCCACATGATTATTGTACGCGATAATCGTATCAGGTCCATGATTACACAATTGCGCGAATTCAAATATTCGCTAGTAACTACAACATTGACAGATCAAGTATTTTAAAAAGCTAACAATTGTCTAAAACATGCTTGAAATGTTTTATTTAATTCATCCTTTGTCCTTCATAAGCTCACACTTACTATGTTAGTACATGAATGTGCATATTTATATGGTGTATTATTTCTGTACTGCATACCTTTATTGTCTATTATATATGTAATTATACTCTGACATCGTTTTACTTACCCGATGTTGTTTTCTAGTTTAACATACTATTAAATGTAAATTCAATACAGGAAACCATTTTAATTCGTGTTAAATTTAACTTATCAAATTTTAAGGGGACAATGACGATATTCTCTTGAAATAATATTGTTTTTATATGAGAATATGTATACTTCTCTGGTTTACGTTATCAAAGGAAAAGGTAAATTTTTTCTTTCTTGTGAGAAAGTGTTATTTCAAATGCTAAAACTACGATCATTGTATATAGTGTATTTTACAAGAATGTTAGTTGATATCAGCTCATTGTTCTTTAGTAAATTTTTAGACTAGTAATGAAATTGATACCAGTTCATTATATCTATAGAGATTGCTATACATGTATCGCGCAAACTTAAATCCTTTGTTGAAAGTCGAATTATGCTTTAAAGTAAGTTTTCGAACTATTTATTGTCAATAAGTCCAATGTAATATCCCCTGTATTGTGGGGATAAATGTTTAGCTTTAGTTAAAACATTTCAATTTGAAAAATTAATTTCAGTTCTATAATACTTTGTCCTGAATTTAAAGTTCAAATTTTAAGGCATGAATTTGTATTACAAATAAATTTTAAATAAATCTGGTTAAATATTGTATCTCGAAAATTGTCATCATTTTAATATCTTTTGTAGAACGAAAATTGGTTTTAATTGTTTAGAAAATATATATATATATATATAAGGATTTGAAAATAAATTGTTACAATTTCTGTCGTCTTTGTGTTTTGTTTTCCAATTCCAGATTTATTATTCGAGATTAATTATAATTTAAATTTTTTTTTGAAATCTTATATTGCAATACATGCATGTGAATGTAATGAATCGCGAATCTTACAAAAATTGCCACTTTGTTCAGGTTCGCTATTCAGATATTTGCATCCAAGTCTAATTTTTTCTAAGTATGGTTATGGTTGAACATTGCGCAATAGACTAACGAAGTCTTAGAATGTGGTTTAAAACACATGATTTCTGTACTTATAATACGACTGAAAATTGCCACTTATACATTAGAAATGTCATTTTTAATGAAATAAATTCTCTTATTCGAAAAGACAGCAATGTATGTGAAGGACATGAACAGTACGAAATAAGATACATAAGAGAAATTGAAAAAGTAAAACGAAGAATTTATATCACATCGTCGAAGACGCTTTTACTCAGCAGTTGATTATGAGCAAATAGGGAGTTATACATTTAAGGAAAGAAATTACGGGCTATAAAAATAAAAAAGCGGGAACAGAATAATAAATTTAATTAAAAATGTTTTGGTTGTAGAGTGAATTTTTTGATAACTTAAAATTTATTTGGTTTGGTGAGGAAACTTATGAAAATATTATAAAATTCGCATTCGCTGGAGAAAACTGATTTTTCCCAAATCAGCTGCTGTTTGGCAGTTGTCTTAAGGGATATCTCGGATATTTGATGAGAAGGTGGCATGCTTCGAGTGCCTGGTTGCGTGCGAGAAACATTGTGAACCAGTGGGCTATTTTCAGTGAAGCGATCAGTCAGGTCGTAGGAAAACGGTAGTTGTCTATTTCGCGTGGGGAAAAGAAAAGTTCTTGAATTTTATAACGGTTGTTGGGGTAATAGAGTTAAAGAATGTAAGAGTTTTTAATATCGTATTGAAGGGGTTAAATTTTTAAAGTCGTTTTGAATGACAGCATAAGTAGTGTATTAAGGAGTGTTCGTAAGAATTCTGAGCATTTTGTTTTGAAGGATAATTTTTTCGATGTGCGTTCTTGGAACGCCTCAGATTGGGACTGCGTAGGTACTAATGGGCTTAAGAATTTGTTTAAATCTGTTAATTGCTTAGGGAGATGAGCGGAATGGTAATTCAGGTCTCACTGGAGGAACTAAAACGGCTCATCGTGACGGTCCGGGATCAATCCCAAGGAAAAGATCCGATAACGCCATGAAATTTTGAACCAAGGCCAGATGACGTGGTAAACAGTTGTGAGCTGGAAACCCTCTTTCGCAACTTCCATTCCTCACCAGCGTGAAGGCATTTGAACCCATACAGATTGAACGTGCACCAGCTCACGTCTACCCGACGGTTTTTGGTTATACGTAGTTTCGAACTCGCATCGCATTGGAAGATTAATGAGAAAAACAAGTATTTAATAGTTCTGGAAATGCTACTCCTTAGAGATTGAAGCCAAGAGCACCTGTTGCTTGGTTATTCTCTATATTCTTAATTTCGGACCACGGTAACCCTGTTGGAAGAGCAAGGAACTAGGAACTGGAGGATTGAGAGTGCGAATCCAGACAAAGAACCGTGTACAAAAGCGACTATTGCACGTTAAATCAGTCGAGTCCTCAAATGTCCTCACGTTGGCGTGGTGTGAAGTTTGGAGTGTCGGGTGGTTTTACCTCGTCATCTGACCGTAGTTCAAAATTACACGGTGTCCTCAGATCTTTCCGAATGGGATTGATCCCGGACCGTCCCCAATAGCCCGTTGCGTTGTTCCAGTGTGACGTTAATTAAAATACCTACGTACCTTTCTGAACTACGCCAATGGTTTGGGGGTATTGGTATTTTTCAATTAACGTAACTGGAGCAACACAACGGGCTATTGGTGGCGGTCCGGGATCAATCCCAAAGGAAAAGCATCGAGGACAGCACCATGTAATTTTGAAACACGGTCAGATGACGAGGCAACACCTGAGCTGGCACCCCACTCTCCAAACTTCCACACCACGCCAACGTGAGGACATTTGAGGCCACGACAGATTTAACGTGCACTAGCCCCCTTTGTACACGACGGTGTTTGGCTGGATTCGAACTCGCAACCCTTCGGTTGCAAGTCCGTTACTCTTCCAACCGGGCCACCGCGGCCCCTCGGAATAACGGTGCTTGGGTTAAAAATAAATGTAATCGGTGTAGACAAATTAAACTGCATAGATAAAATTTTTTCAAAAAGCAGAAGGTCGATTTTATAGAATTATTCAGAAAGAAAATCACTGCTTTCAACGGAGGATTCACATGTATCTATTCCGGAAATTTTAAAATAAGTTACACGCCTTACCTAAAAAACCTTATGTTATTGTTATTGTTATTGTTATTGTTATTTCAATTAACGTCACACTGGAGCAACACAACGGGCTATTGGTGACGGTCCGGGATCAATCCCAAAGGGAAAGATCCGAGGACAACACCACGTAATTTTGAACCACGGTCAGATGACGAGGCAACACCTGAGCTGGCACCCCACTCTCCAAACTTCCACACCACGCCAACGTGAGGACATTTGAGGCCACGACAGATTTAACGTGCACCAGCCCCCTTTGTACACGACGGTGTTTGGCTGGATTCGAACTCGCAACCCTTCGGTTGCTAGTCCGTTACTCTTCCAACCGGGCCACCGCGGCCCTAAAAAACCTTATGAAACAGAATTCTACAAATCATTACGTATTCAATAAATTATTTAAGGAAAGTTGGTCGAAGTATACATCAACTTTCCTTGAAAATCATCCTTGAACTCCTAAAAACCTTTCCTTGAATTTCCTTACAAACATAAATATTTTAAAATATTCTTTCTTCATCAATAAAATATCTATAATTTATTTACATCATGGGAAGGAAGTTTGGAGAGTGGGGTGCCAGCTCAGGTGTTGCCTCGTCATCTGACCGTGGTTAAAAATTACATGGTGTCTTCGGATCTTTCCTATTGGGATTGAACCCAGACCGTCACCAATAGTCCGTTGTTTCAGTGTGACGTTAATTAAAATACTTACTTCTCTTAACTACACCAATGGAAACACGAGTGTTTCAGTATAATATGGCCGAATATCGATTCGCCATGTTAGAAATTTATAATTTCTTTTTTCTGTTGTGTAAATATTATATTTTATACCAATACATTTATCCAAACTCTGAAATAAATATTCCTCAGAAAAATGGATGGAAGGTTTGTATTTCAATTAACGTCACACTGGAGCAACACAACGGGCTATTGCTGACGGTCCGGGATCAATCCCAAAGGGAAAGATTCGAGGACAACACCACGTAATTTTGTACCACGGTCAGATGACGATGCAACACATGAGCTGGTACACCTCTCCAAATTTCCACACCACGCCAACGTGAGGAGTTTGTGGCAACGACGGATTTAACGTGCTCCAGCCCCCTGTTGTACCCGAAGGGCTTTGGTTGGATTCGAACTTGCAATCTCCGGTTGCTAATCCGTTATTCTTCCAATCGAGCTGTCGCGGCCCATCTTATCTAGGGGGGTATTTCAATTAACGTCACACTAGAGCAACACAACGGGCTATTGGTGATGGTCCGGGATCAATCCCAAAGCCATCTTACCTAGGCAAACAAGACCTACTTTGAAATGGAAGTGAAGTGAATTTGAATATGTGATTATCTTAGTTCATTCTATAAAAACCTGGAAATTGTTCCCGAAGTCTTTTTGCTATAGTGTTTTAGTACTAAGAATATTTGGCCTTTCAAGAAGGGGGAATTTCAATTAACGTCACACTGCAGCAACACAATTCCTTTCAAGAAGGATCATTCACTCTTCACTTCTGCAGGCGTAGGTATTTATGTTGGTTTTTCACATGGCACTCCTTAAAAATCAGTACTCGTGTCCAATCCTGAAAGAACACAAATACGCATCGTAATGCCATCGTCGAAGGAAAAACAGCAGTTTCAGGAAACTACTTAACATCCATAAGTCAGATATCATTGTCCTTTGTTTTGTGAACTTGGAGAATTCACCACCTGCAGATAATTTCTGTTTTTCACCTGTCAAGATATCCCTAAAGACTAAAAGGCAATTAAACTAAACTAGAACGAGATTTGGAAAAAGATCCAGATTCTGATTTGAAGATGCAATGTGTATACAATGGTAAGAAGCCTTAAAAATGTTGAAACTTTGAAAAATATTTTTCACAAACAGAAAATATGAAGCAAGATATGCATGTACACACCGGTGAGAAACCTTATAAATGTGGTTCCTGTGGAAAATATTTTTCACAAAATGGTAATTTGAACCGACATATGCGTGTACACACCGGTGATAAAACTTATAATTGTGGTACCTGTGGAAAATATTTTTCACAAAAAGGTTCTTTGAATCTACATATGCGTGTACACACCTGTGAGAAATCTTATAAATGTGGTAACTGTGGAAAAATGTTTTCCCAAAATTGTTCTTTGAATCTACATATGCGTGTACACACCGGTGAGAAAACTTATAAATGTGGTAACTGTGGAAAATATTTTTCACGAAAAGATTTATTGAATCTACATATGCGTGTACACACCGGTGAGAAATCTTATAAATGTGGTAACTGTGGAAAATATTTTTCACGAAAAGATTTATTGAATCTACATATGCGTGTACACACGGGTGAGAAATCTTATAAATGTGGTAACTGGAAAATATTTTTCACGAAAAGATTTATTGAATCTACATATGCGTGTACACACCGGTGAGAAAACTTATAAATGTGGTAACTGTGGAAAATATTTTTCACGAAAAGATTTATTGAATCTACATATGCGTGTACACACCGATGAGAAACCTTATAAATGTGGTACCTGTGGAAAAATGTTTTCACAAACATGGAATTTGAAGCAACATATGCATGTACACACCGGTTAGAAACCTTATATCTGTGGTATCTGTCAACAGGCATTCTCAAGAAACTGTTATTTGAAGAAGCATATGCGTGAGCACACTGGTTGGAAGGGTTGAAAGTGTCTGAAAGGGTTGTAGACAGATTCATAAATGTACAAACAGATGAATCACCAGGAATTAATATAGAACATCGTGCAGAGAAAGGATTTGAGCGAAAACATTCAAGGTAGGCCATTAAAAAGTATTAGTCTTTTTGTGAAGCTTGTCAATCTTCACAGGAAAAATGACTTTTCAGACAGAAAGTGATAGTTTTTCCAGATTTCACTAGTTTAATTCACATCACAGTATGATTCACTAACATCATTAGAATTTTATTGTATAGAAATCTTTATTCAATATATGACGAATTCAAACACTCCACATGATTAATGTACGCGATAATCGTATCAGGTCCATGATTATATAATTGCGCGAATTCAAATATAGGCTAGTAACTACAACATTGAGAGATCAAGTATTTTAAAAAGCAAACAATTGTCTAAAACATGCTTGAAATGTTTTATGAATAACAAAGGATGATTAAAATAAGCTCACACTTACTATGTTACCACTTTGTTAAGGTTCGCTATTCAGATCCTTGCAACTAAGTCTAATATTTTCTCAGTATGGTTATTGTTGAACATTGCACAATAGACTAACGAAGTCTTAGAATGTGGTTTACAAACACATGATTTCTGTACTTATAATACGACTGAAAATTGCCACTTATACATTAGAAATGTCATTTTAAATGAAATAAATTTCCTTTATTCCAAAAGAGAGCAATGTATGTGAAGGACATGAGCAGTGCAAAAAAAGAGATAAAAGAAATTGAAAAAGAAAAACGAAGAATTTATATCACATCGTAGAAGACGCTTTTAAGCAGCAGTTGAGTATGAGCAAATAAAATTACACATTTAAGGAAAGAAATTACGGGCTATAAAAAATAAAAGAGCGGAAACAGAATAATTAATTCGAAATGTTATGGTTGTTGAGTGGATTTTTTGAGAATTTAAAAATTATATGGTTTGATGAGGAAACTGAGGACAATATTGTAGGAATCGCGGTCGCTGGAGAAAACTGATTTTTCCCAAATCAGCTGCTTGTCAGTTGTCTTAAGGGATATCTACGATTTTTGATGAGAAGGTGGCATGTTTTGAGTGCCTGGTTGCGTACGAGAAACATTGTGAACCAGTGGGCTATTTTCAGTGAAGCGATCAGTCAGGTTCTCTGAAAACGGTAGTTGTGTCTATTTCTGTGGGTTAAAGAAAAGATCTTGACTTTGATAACGTTGTTCGGGTAGAGTTAAAGAATGTAAGAGTTTTTAATATCGTAGTGGGGGAAGGGGTTAAATTTTTAAAGTCGTTTTGAATGACATCATTAGTAGTGTATGAAGAATTAGTAGTTCGTAAGAATTCTGAGCATTTGGTTTTGAAGGATAATTTTTTCGATTATGCGTTCTTGGAACTCCTCAGATTGGGACTGCGTAGGTACTAATGGGCCTAATAATTTGTTTAAATCTGTTAATTGCTTGGGGAGATGAGCGGAATGGTAAATCAGGTCTCACTGGAGGAACTAATAAGGCTCAACGTGACGGTCGGGATCAATCCCAAAGGGAAAGATCCGAGGACAACACGTAATTTTGAACCACGGTCAGATGATGAGGCAACACATGAGATGGCACCCCACTCTCCAAACTTCCACACCACACCAACGTGAGGACGTTTGAGGCCACGACAGATTTAACGTGCACCAGCCCCCTTTGTACACGACGGTGTTTTGGCTGGATTCGAACTCGCAACCCTTCGGTTCCTAGTCCGTTACTCTTCCAACCGGGCCACCGTGGACCTAAGAGTTGAGCTGGAAACCCTCTTTCGAAACTTCCATTCCTCACCAGAGTGAAGGCATTTGAACCCATACAGATTGAACGTGCACCAGCCCACGTCTACCCGACGATTTTGGTTATACGTAGTTTTGAACTCGCATCGCATTGGAAGATCAATGAGAAAAACAAGTATTTAATAGTTCTGAAATGCTACTCCTTCGAGATTGGAGCCAATAGCACCCTGTTGCTTGGCTATTCTTTATACTCTTAATTTCGGGCCCCGGTAGCCCGGTTGGAAGAGCAAGGAACTAGCAACCGGAGGATTGCGAGTTCGAATCCAGACAAAGACCGTGTACAAAGGGGACAGGTGCACGTTAAATCAGTCGTGGCCTCAAATGTCCTCACGTTGGCGTGGTGTGAAGTTTGGAGAGTCAGGTGCCAGTTCAAGTTTTACCTTGTCAACTGACCGTTGTTCAAAATAACACGGTGTCCTCAGATCTTTCCCATTGGGATTGATCCCGTACCGTCCCCAATAGACCGTTGCGTTGTTCCAGTGTGACGTTAATTAAAATATCTACCTAACTTTCTGAACTACGCCAATGGAAACACGAGTGTTTCAGTATAATATAGCCGGATATCGATTCGCTATGTTAGAAATTCTAATTTCATTTCTGTATTGTAGATATCCTATTTTATACCAATACATTTATCTCAATTCTGATATAAATATTCCTCAGAAATATGGATGGTAGGTATGTATTTTAATTAACGTCACACCTGAGTAATATAACGGGCTATCGGTGATGGTCTGGATCAATCCAGATGGGAAAGATTCGAGGACAACACCATGTAATTTTGAACCACGGTCAGATGACGTGGAAACTCCTGAGCTGGCACACCTCTCCAAATTTCCACACAACGCCAACGTGAGGCGTTTGTGGCAACGACGGATGGATTTAACGTGCTCCAGCCCCCTGTTGTACCCGACGTGCTTTGGTTGGATTCGAACTTGCAATCTAAGGTTGCTAATCCGTTATTCTTCCAATCAAGCTGTCGATGCCCCGCTTACCTAGGCAAACTAGGCCTACTTTGAAATGGAAGTGAAGTGAATTTGTATATGTGATTATCTTAGTAAATTCTATAAGAATCTGGAAATTGGTTTTTGACATGTCACTCCTTAAAAATCAGTACTCGTGTCCAATCTTGTAAGAACGCAAATACGCATCGACCTGCCATCGTCGAACGAAAAACAGCAGTTTCAGGAAACTAATTAACATCCATAAGTCAGATATCATTGTCCTTTGTTTTGTGAACTTGTAGAATTCACCTGCAGATAGATTCTGTTTTTCACCAGTCAAGATATCCCGAAAGACTAGAATGCAATTAATCTAAACTAGAACGAGATTTGGAAAAAGATCGGGATTCTGATATGAAGATGCATATACGTGTATACAATGGTGAGAAGCCTTAAAAATGTTGAACCTTTGAAATATATTTTTCACAAACAGGAAATATGAAGCAACATATGCATGTACACACCAGTGAGAAACCTTATGAATGTGGTACATGTGGAAAATATTTTACAAAAACATGGAATTTGAAGCTACATATGCGTTTACACACCGATGAGAAATCTTATAAATGTGGTAACTGTGGAAAATATTTTTCACGAAAATATTCTTTGAATGTACATATGCGTGTACACACCCGTGAGAAACCTTATAAATGTGGTAACTGTGGAAAATATTTTTCACGAAAAGATTCTTTGAATGTACATATGCGTGTACACACCCGTGAGAAACCTTATAAATGTGGTACCTGTGGAAAATATTTTTCACAAAATTGTTCTTTGAAGCTACATATGCGTTTACACACCGATGAGAAACCTCATAAATGTGGTACCTGTGGAAAATATTTTTCACAAACAGGGCATTTGAAGCAACATATGCATGTGCACTCCCATGAGAAACCTTATAAATGTGGTACCTGTGGAAAATATTTTTCACAAACAGGGCATTTGAAGCGACATGCATGTACACACCGATGAGAAACCTTATAAATGTGGTACCTGTGGAAAATATTTTCAACATACAGGGCATTTGAAGCAACATATGCATGTACACACCGATGAGAAACCTTATAAATGTGATTCCTGTGGAAAATATTTTTCACTAAAAAGTCTTTTAACGCGACATAGGCGTGTACACACCGGTGAGAAACCTTATAAATGTGATACCTGTGGAAAATATTTTTCACAAACAGGGAATTTGAAGCAACATATGTATGTACACACCGGTGAGAAACCTTAGAAATGTGGTATCTGTCAACAGGCATTCTCAAAGAACTGTTATTTGGAGAAGCATATGCGTGAACACATTGGTTGGAAACCCTACCTGTAGGATAGGTGTTTGAAAGAGTTGAAAATAATAAAAAAAAAAACAACGAATGTACACAAGCGTATGGATACCATGAATTCGTATAGCAGAACTTCGTGATGGGAGGATTTAAACGAAAACATTTGAGGGTAGGTTATCAAAATTTTTTTGCTTTATGCAAAGCTTGTTAAAGTACTCACAGGAAAAATACCTTTGCAGAGACCGAAAGTGATACTTTTACCTGATTAACAAGTAGAATGATTCACTAACATCAGTAGGATTTTATTTTATAGAAATCTTTATTCAATATATGACGAATTCAAACACTACACATGATTAATGTAAGCGATAATCGTAACAGGTCCATGATTACACAATTGCGCGAATTAAAATATTCGCTAGTAACTACTACATTGACAGATCAAGTATTTTAGAAAGCTAACAATTGTCTAAAACATACTTGAAATTTTTAATTTTAATCATCCTTTGTTATTCATAAGCTCATACTTACTATGTTTGTATATGGATGTGCATATTTATATGGTGTATTATTTCTGTACTGCATACCTTTATTGTCTATTATATATGTAATTATACTCTGACATCGTTTTACTTACCCGATGTTGTTTTCTAGTTTAACATACTATTAAATGTAAATTCAATACAGGAAACCATTTTAATTCGTGTTAAATTTAACTTATCAAATTTTAAGGGGACAATGACGATATTCTCTTGAAATAATATTGTTTTTATATGAGAATATGTATACTTCTCTGGTTTACGTTATCAAAGGAAAAGGTAAATTTTTTCTTTCTTGTGAGAAAGTGTTATTTCAAATGCTAAAACTACGATCATTGTATATAGTGTATTTTACAAGAATGTTAGTTGATATCAGCTCATTGTTCTTTAGTAAATTTTTAGACTAGTAATGAAATTGATACCAGTTCATTATATCTATAGAGATTGCTATACATGTATCGCGCAAACTTAAATCCTTTGTTGAAAGTCGAATTATGCTTTAAAGTAAGTTTTCGAACTATTTATTGTCAATAAGTCCAATGTAATATCCCCTGTATTGTGGGGATAAATGTTTAGCTTTAGTTAAAACATTTCAATTTGAAAAATTAATTTCAGTTCTATAATACTTTGTCCTGAATTTAAAGTTCAAATTTTAAGGCATGAATTTGTATTAAAAATAAATTTTAAATAAATCTGGTTAAATATTGTATCTCGAAAATTGTCATCATTTTAATATCTTTTGTAGAACGAAAATTGGTTTTAATTGTTTAGAATATATATATATATATATATATATAAGGATTTGAAAATAAATTGTTACAATTTCTGTCGTCTTTGTGTTTTGTTTTCCAATTCCAGATTTATTATTCGAGATTAATTATAATTTAAATTTTTTTTGAAATCTTATATTGCAATACATGCATGTGAATGTAATGAATCGCGAATCTTACAAAAATTGCCACTTTGTTCAGGTTCGCTATTCAGATATTTGCATCCAAGTCTAATTTTTTCTGAGTATGGTTATGGTTGAACATTGCACAATAGACTAACGAAGTCTTAGAATGTGGTTTAAAACACATGATTTCTGTACTTATAATACGACTGAAAATTGCCACTTATACATTAGAAATGACATTTTTAATGAAATAAATTCTCTTATTCGAAAAGACAGCAATGTATGTGAAGGACATGAACAGTACGAAATAAGATACATAAGAGAAATTGAAAAAGTTAAACGAAGAATTTATATCACATCGTCGAAGACGCTTTTACTCAGCAGTTGATTATGAGCAAATAGGGAGTTATACATTTAAGGAAAGAAATTACGGGCTATAAAAATAAAAAAGCGGGAACAGAATAATAAATTTAATTAAAAATGTTTTGGTTGTAGAGTGAATTTTTTGATAACTTAAAATTTATTTGGTTTGGTGAGGAAACTTATGAAAATATTATAAAATTCGCGTTCGCTGGAGAAAACTGATTTTTCCCAAATCAGCTGCTGTTTGGCAGTTGTCTTAAGGGATATCTCGGATATTTGATGAGAAGGTGGCATGCTTCGAGTGCCTGGTTGCGTGCGAGAAACATTGTGAACCAGTGGGCTATTTTCAGTGAAGCGATCAGTCAGGTCGTAGGAAAACGGTAGTTGTCTATTTCGCGTGGGGAACAGAAAAGTTCTTGAATTTTATAACGGTTGTTGGGGTAATAGAGTTAAAGAATGTAAGAGTTTTTAATATCGTATTGAAGGGGTTAAATTTTTAAAGTCGTTTTGAATGACAGCATAAGTAGTGTATTAAGGAGTGTTCGTAAGAATTCTGAGCATTTTGTTTTGAAGGATAATTTTTTCGATGTGCGTTCTTGGAACGCCTCAGATTGGGACTGCGTAGGTACTAATGGGCTTAAGAATTTGTTTAAATCTGTTAATTGCTTAGGGAGATGAGCGGAATGGTAATTCAGGTCTCACTGGAGGAATTAAACGGCTCATCGTGACGGTCCGGGATCAAGCCCAAGGAAAAGATCCGATAACGCCATGAAATTTTGAACCAAGGCCAGATGACGTGGTAAACAGTTGTGAGCTGGAAACCCTCTTTCGCAACTTCCATTCCTCACCAGCGTGAAGGCATTTGAACCCATACAGATTGAACGTGCACCAGCTCACGTCTACCCGACGGTTTTTGGTTATACGGAGTTTCGAACTCGCATCGCATTGGAAGATTAATGAGAAAAACAAGAATCTAATAATTCTGAAATGCTACCCCTTGGACATTGAAGCCAAGAGCACCTGTTGCTTGGCTATTTTTCATACTTTCAGCAACTAGCAACCGGAGGGTTGCGAATTCGAATCCAGACAAAGACCGTCGTGTACAAAGGGGCTAGTGCACGTTAAATCCTTCGAGGCCTCAAATGTCCTCACTTTGGCGTGGAAGATGTAGATTTTATATCTACATTTATCCCAATTCTAATATAAATATTCTTCAGAAAAATGGATGGTAGATATGTACTTTAGTTAACGTCAATATACTTAATAACGTCAACACGGTGGGATCAATCCCAAATGGAAAGAACCGAGGACAACACCGTAATCTTCAATCCAGGTCATATAACGAGGCAACACCTGAGCTGTCACCCCACTCAAAATTTCCACACCACGCCAGCGTGAGGATGTTTCAGGCAACGACATATTTAACGTGCGCCAGCCTGCTTTGCACACGATGGTTTTGTCTGCATTCGAACTCAATCGTCCTGTTGCTATCCTGTGTATCTTCCAACCAGTCTACCGCGGCTCACGAACACGAAGTAACATTCACTATGCGTTTCTGCGGGCGTACAGAAATATTTTGATTTTTGCATTGCATTTCCCGAAAGGAGTATTCGTGTATATATTTAGAACTATTGTTCAATTACGCAACCCACTTGCATCGGTATAGAACGTAGTAGAGCAGTGTTTCAGAAAACCAATATACCGGAACAATCCAGATTTCAGATCCACTTTTAGTACCTAAGTTTGAGATTATAAATCAGCTGAAATAATATGTCGAGTCATAAGTAACTTCCGTTTTTTTATCAGACATTTATTTTGCTTTCATTAAATAACAAAGTTATATTAATTTAATATGTATTCACCACTATTATGTATGACCTTCTCCCATCGTCCTGGCAGCTTATCAATTCCTTCCTTGTAAAATGTGGTTGGTTTGGACGGGAAGAAATTTTCGACAGCCTGACTGACTTACTCTTCAGAATTGAAGGTTTTCCATTCAAAAAGTTTTGCAAGGAACGGAAAAGGTGATAGTCTGTTGGGGCAGAGTCCGGGGAGTAACCTGGGTGTAGTAAAACTGACCATCCAAGTTCAAGAATTTTTCTTGAGTTGCCCTTGCCGTATATGGTCATTCAAAGAATAATAATTTTGCGATTGACGAGTGCAGGACGCTTTTCATAGAGTTTTTCTTTCACTCTTTGCAGCTGCTGAACGTATGTATCCGCAGTAATCGTTCAATTGACTTCAAAAACAACTCGTGATGAATTATACCTTGACAATCCCACCATACACAGAGTAAAATCTTTTTCCATGGATGTTCGCTTTCGGATCTGGTTGATCCTTATCAAGCCACTGTCTTTTACGGACAATATTATCATAGGTAACCCATTTTTCATCGCCTGTTATAATCCTGTCTAAAAAAGGCTCGATTTTTACCCGTGATAGCAGACTTGTGGCGATTGACCGTGCGATCTTTATTCCGTACACTGAGATTGTGAGGTAACTTGCTGACATTCCCTAATTTCTCCATGTGGCGGCAAACAGTTCATTGTGATGTATTCAAACTTCCTGCTATAGCTCTTGTTGATTGACGTGGATTTTGCTCCAATATTGCTTTTAAAAGGTTGTCGTCAAGGTCGGAAGGACGTCCCGCCCTTGTTTCGTTCTTTAAAGTCGTATCTCCAGAACGGAATTTGGCAAACCAATTTCTAACTGCCCGATCGCTTATTAGACCTTCACCGTAGAAACTGCATATTATTTCAGCTGTCGCCTTAGCACTATTGCCTTATTTAAATTCGCAAAGCATCACATGACGAATATGCACTTTTTCACTCTCCATTTTAGGGGTTATGAACAGCAGTTTAATGAAACGTGCACCACACAAACCAGTTGTCAGAAGACTAACTGAACCCTTATCTATTTAGTGAAAAAAAAACTTGTTTTTCCCGGTGACTTATAGTGGGTACATAGATTCTACCTAGCTGCATCGGAAATTATTTATGACTCGACCTAATCGATTTACAAACACTTAAATAATAAAATTCAATGAGCACATCAAGAACATTTTAAACACGTTCTGTACTTTTAAATTATATAAAATCTGGGTAACATTTCTGACACATTTAATGCAAATACATTTTCTGACATCTATAAGTAATATAGTATTGAATATGATTTTAAGGCAGGTTTTAGATTCCAAGAAATCTGATTTGTTGGGTACGTAAATTCATGTTTTGAGTGGTAATTTTTAACAAAAAGATTTTAAAATTTTTCTAAGCTCAATCCAATTTGATTGTGCTTTTTACTCTATAGAGAGTACATCATTATTTAATTCCTAAGTATAGATATATCAAAATTCTATTTCGTGGAAAACTTTGAAATTTTACAGTTAGAAAAATTTAGTACTTGTATAAAAAGTTTTCATTTTGTTCGTCTTTCGGTTTAGAAACTTCGGTATAAAATTCTGATCTTTGGTATAATTTAGGTTCGCCCTCACATATTTTAAACTTCTGAGAGTCGTTGAGAGTCACAGTAGCCCGATAGGGAAGAGTATCGTATCAGCAGTTGCGAGTCCGAATCCAACCATCCTGTGCGAAGGGGCTGGTGCACGTTAAATCTGCCATGGCCTCAAATGTCCTCATTTTGGCGTGATATGGAAGTTTGGAGAGTGGCGGGCCAGCTCAGGTGTTGCCTCGTCATCTGACCGGGATTGAAATTTACGTGGTGTTGTCCTCGGTTCTGTACCTTCGAGACTGATTCCACCAATACCCCGTTGTGTTATTCGAATGTGACGTTTATTAAAATACCTACTTACTTTTTTAATTACGCTAATGCAAATACGAGTCTTTCAGTATAATATAGCCGAATATCGATTCGCCATGTTAGAAATTATAATTTCTTTTCTGTATTGTAGATTTTATATTTCATACCAATACATTTATCCCAATTCTGACCGTGGTTCAAAATTACGTGGTGTTGTCCTCGTATCTTTCCCTTTAGGATTGATCCCGGACTCTCACCAATAGCCCGTTGTGTTGCTCCAGTGTGACGTTAATTGAAATACCCCCCCAATTCTGATATAAATATTCCTCAGAAAAATGGATTGTAGGTTTGTATTTTAATCAACGTCACACTGGAGTAATACAACGGGGTATTGGTGATGGTCCGGGATCAATCCTAATGGGAAAGACCCGACGACAACACCATGTAATTTTGAACCACGGTCAGATGACGAGACAACACCTGAGCTGGCACACCTCTACAAATTTCCACACCACGCCAACGTGAGGCGTTTGTTGCAGCGACGGATTTAACGTGCTCCCGCCTAATGTTGTACCGGACAGACTTTGTTTGGATTCGAACTTGCAATCACCGGTTGCTAATCCGTTACTCTTCCAATCGGGCTGTCGCGGCCCAGCTTACCTAGGCAAAATAGGCCTACTTTGAAATGAAGTGAAGTGAATTTGTATATGTGATTATATTAGTTCATTCTCTAAGAACCTGGAAATTGTGCTCGAATTTTTTTTGCTAGTGTTTGGGTACTAAGGATATTTGGCCTTTCAAGAAGGATCATTCACTCTTCACTTTTCTGCAGGCGTAGGCATTTATGTTGGTTTTTCACATGGCACTCCTTGAAAATCGGTACTCGTGTCCAATCCTGTAAGAACGCAAATACGCATCGACCTGCCATAGTCGAACCAAAACAGCAGTTTCAGGTAACTACTTAACATTCATAAGTAAGATATCATTGTCCTTTATTTTGTGAACTTGGAGAATTCACCGCCTGCAGATAGTTTGTTTTTCAACAGTCAAGATATCATGAAAAACTAAAAGGCAATTAAACTAAACTAGAACGAGATTTGGAAAGAGATTCTGATTTGAAGATGCATATACGTGTATACAATTGTGAGAAACCTTAAAAATGTTGAACCTTTGAAAAATATTTTTCACAAACAGATAATATGAAGCAAAATATGCATGTACACACTTGTGAGAAACCTTATAAATGTGGTAACTGTGGAAAATATTTTTCAACGAAAGGTAATTTGAACCGACATATGCTTGTACACACCGATGAGAAACCATATAAATGTGGTTCCTGTGGAAAATATTTTTCACAAAATGGTGATTTGAACCAACATATGCGTGTACACACCGATGAGAAACCTTATAAATGTGGTAACTGTGGAAAATATTTTTCACGAAAAGATTTGTTGAATCGACATATGCGTGTACACACCGATGAGAAACCTTATAAATGTGGTACCTGTGGAAAATATTTTTCACAAAATGGTGATTTGAACCGACATATGCGTGTACACACCGATGAGAAACCTTATAAATGTGGTACCTGTGGAAAATATTTTTCACAAAATGGTGATTTGAACCGACATATGCGTGTACACACCGATGAGAAACCTTATAAATGTGGTTCCTGTGGAAAATATTTTTCACTAAAAGGTACTTTGACGCGACATATGCATGTACACACCGGTGAGAAACCTTACAAATGTGGTATCTGTGAACAGGCATTCTCAAAGGACTGTTATTTGAAGAAGCATATGCGTGAACACATTGGTTGGAAACCCTACCTGTAGGATAGGTGTTTGAAAGAGTTGAAAAATAATAAGAAACAACGAATGCACACAAGCGTATGGATACCATGAACATATAGCAGAACTTCGTGCAGGGAGGATTTAAGCGAAAACATTTGAGGTAGGTCATCAAAGAGTTTTATGCTTTTTGCAAAGCTTGTTAAAGTACTCACAGGAAAAATACCTTTGCAGAGACCGAAAGTGATACTTTTACCTGATTAACAAGTAGAATGATTGACTAACATGAGTAGAATTTTATTTTATAGAAATCTTTATTCAATATATGACGAATTCAAACACTCCACATGATTATTGTACGCGATAATCGTATCAGGTCCATGATTACACAATTGCGCGAATTCAAATATTCGCTAGTAACTACAACATTGACAGATCAAGTATTTTAAAAAGCTAACAATTGTCTAAAACATGCTTGAAATGTTTTATTTAATTCATCCTTTGTCCTTCATAAGCTCACACTTACTATGTTAGTACATGAATGTGCATATTTATATGGTGTATTATTTCTGTACTGCATACCTTTATTGTCTATTATATATGTAATTATACTCTGACATCGTTTTACTTACCCGATGTTGTTTTCTAGTTTAACATACTATTAAATGTAAATTCAATACAGGAAACCATTTTAATTCGTGTTAAATTTAACTTATCAAATTTTAAGGGGACAATGACGATATTCTCTTGAAATAATATTGTTTTTATATGAGAATATGTATACTTCTCTGGTTTACGTTATCAAAGGAAAAGGTAAATTTTTTCTTTCTTGTGAGAAAGTGTTATTTCAAATGCTAAAACTACGATCATTGTATATAGTGTATTTTACAAGAATGTTAGTTGATATCAGCTCATTGTTCTTTAGTAAATTTTTAGACTAGTAATGAAATTGATACCAGTTCATTATATCTATAGAGATTGCTATACATGTATCGCCCAAACTTAAATCCTTTGTTGAAAGTCGAATTATGCTTTAAAGTAAGTTTTCGAACTATTTATTGTCAATAAGTCCAATGTAATATCCCCTGTATTGTGGGGATAAATGTTTAGCTTTAGTTAAAACATTTCAATTTGAAAAATTAATTTCAGTTCTATAATACTTTGTCCTGAATTTAAAGTTCAAATTTTAAGGCATGAATTTGTATTACAAATAAATTTTAAATAAATCTGGTTAAATATTGTATCTCGAAAATTGTCATCATTTTAATATCTTTTGTAGAACGAAAATTGGTTTTAATTGTTTAGAAAATATATATATATATATATAAGGATTTGAAAATAAATTGTTACAATTTCTGTCGTCTTTGTGTTTTGTTTTCCAATTCCAGATTTATTATTCGAGATTAATTATAATTTAAATTTTTTTTTGAAATCTTATATTGCAATACATGCATGTGAATGTAATGAATCGCGAATCTTACAAAAATTGCCACTTTGTTCAGGTTCGCTATTCAGATATTTGCATCCAAGTCTAATTTTTTCTAAGTATGGTTATGGTTGAACATTGCGCAATAGACTAACGAAGTCTTAGAATGTGGTTTAAAACACATGATTTCTGTACTTATAATACGACTGAAAATTGCCACTTATACATTAGAAATGTCATTTTTAATGAAATAAATTCTCTTATTCGAAAAGACAGCAATGTATGTGAAGGACATGAACAGTACGAAATAAGATACATAAGAGAAATTGAAAAAGTAAAACGAAGAATTTATATCACATCGTCGAAGACGCTTTTACTCAGCAGTTGATTATGAGCAAATAGGGAGTTATACATTTAAGGAAAGAAATTACGGGCTATAAAAATAAAAAAGCGGGAACAGAATAATAAATTTAATTAAAAATGTTTTGGTTGTAGAGTGAATTTTTTGATAACTTAAAATGTATTTGGTTTGGTGAGGAAACTTATGAAAATATTATAAAATTCGCATTCGCTGGAGAAAACTGATTTTTCCCAAATCAGCTGCTGTTTGGCAGTTGTCTTAAGGGATATCTCGGATATTTGATGAGAAGGTGGCATGCTTCGAGTGCCTGGTTGCGTGCGAGAAACATTGTGAACCAGTGGGCTATTTTCAGTGAAGCGATCAGTCAGGTCGTAGGAAAACGGTAGTTGTCTATTTCGCGTGGGGAAAAGAAAAGTTCTTGAATTTTATAACGGTTGTTGGGGTAATAGAGTTAAAGAATGTAAGAGTTTTTAATATCGTATTGAAGGGGTTAAATTTTTAAAGTCGTTTTGAATGACAGCATAAGTAGTGTATTAAGGAGTGTTCGTAAGAATTCTGAGCATTTTGTTTTGAAGGATAATTTTTTCGATGTGCGTTCTTGGAACGCCTCAGATTGGGACTGCGTAGGTACTAATGGGCTTAAGAATTTGTTTAAATCTGTTAATTGCTTAGGGAGATGAGCGGAATGGTAATTCAGGTCTCACTGGAGGAACTAAAACGGCTCATCGTGACGGTCCGGGATCAATCCCAAGGAAAAGATCCGATAACGCCATGAAATTTTGAACCAAGGCCAGATGACGTGGTAAACAGTTGTGAGCTGGAAACCCTCTTTCGCAACTTCCATTCCTCACCAGCGTGAAGGCATTTGAACCCATACAGATTGAACGTGCACCAGCTCACGTCTACCCGACGGTTTTTGGTTATACGTAGTTTCGAACTCGCATCGCATTGGAAGATTAATGAGAAAAACAAGTATTTAATAGTTCTGGAAATGCTACTCCTTAGAGATTGAAGCCAAGAGCACCTGTTGCTTGGTTATTCTCTATATTCTTAATTTCGGACCACGGTAACCCTGTTGGAAGAGCAAGGAACTAGGAACTGGAGGATTGAGAGTGCGAATCCAGACAAAGAACCGTGTACAAAAGCGACTATTGCACGTTAAATCAGTCGAGTCCTCAAATGTCCTCACGTTGGCGTGGTGTGAAGTTTGGAGTGTCGGGTGGTTTTACCTCGTCATCTGACCGTAGTTCAAAATTACACGGTGTCCTCAGATCTTTCCGAATGGGATTGATCCCGGACCGTCCCCAATAGCCCGTTGCGTTGTTCCAGTGTGACGTTAATTAAAATACCTACGTACCTTTCTGAACTACGCCAATGGTTTGGGGGTATTGGTATTTTTCAATTAACGTCACTGGAGCAACACAACGGGCTATTGGTGGCGGTCCGGGATCAATCCCAAAGGAAAAGCATCGAGGACAGCACCATGTAATTTTGAAACACGGTCAGATGACGAGGCAACACCTGAGCTGGCACCCCACTCTCCAAACTTCCACACCACGCCAACGTGAGGACATTTGAGGCCACGACAGATTTAACGTGCACTAGCCCCCTTTGTACACGACGGTGTTTGGCTGGATTCGAACTCGCAACCCTTCGGTTGCAAGTCCGTTACTCTTCCAACCGGGCCACCGCGGCCCCTCGGAATAACGGTGCTTGGGTTAAAAATAAATGTAATCGGTGTAGACAAATTAAACTGCATAGATAAAATTTTTTCAAAAAGCAGAAGGTCGATTTTATAGAATTATTCAGAAAGAAAATCACTGCTTTCAACGGAGGATTCACATGTATCTATTCCGGAAATTTTAAAATAAGTTACACGCCTTACCTAAAAAACCTTATGAAACAGAATTCTACAAATCATTACGTATTCAATAAATTATTTAAGGAAAGTTGGTCGAAGTATACATCAACTTTCCTTGAAAATCATCCTTGAACTCCTAAAAACCTTTCCTTGAATTTCCTTACAAACATAAATATTTTAAAATATTCTTTCTTCATCAATAAAATATCTATAATTTATTTACATCATGGGAAGGAAGTTTGGAGAGTGGGGTGCCAGCTCAGGTGTTGCCTCGTCATCTGACCGTGGTTAAAAATTACATGGTGTCTTCGGATCTTTCCTATTGGGATTGAACCCAGACCGTCACCAATAGTCCGTTGTTTCAGTGTGACGTTAATTAAAATACTTACTTCTCTTAACTACACCAATGGAAACACGAGTGTTTCAGTATAATATGGCCGAATATCGATTCGCCATGTTAGAAATTTATAATTTCTTTTTTCTGTTGTGTAAATATTATATTTTATACCAATACATTTATCCAAACTCTGAAATAAATATTCCTCAGAAAAATGGATGGTAGGTTTGTATTTCAATTAACGTCACACTGGAGCAACACAACGGGCTATTGCTGACGGTCCGGGATCAATCCCAAAGGGAAAGATTCGAGGACAACACCACGTAATTTTGTACCACGGTCAGATGACGATGCAACACATGAGCTGGTACACCTCTCCAAATTTCCACACCACGCCAACGTGAGGAGTTTGTGGCAACGACGGATTTAACGTGCTCCAGCCCCCTGTTGTACCCGAAGGGCTTTGGTTGGATTCGAACTTGCAATCTCCGGTTGCTAATCCGTTATTCTTCCAATCGAGCTGTCGCGGCCCATCTTATCTAGGGGGGTATTTCAATTAACGTCACACTAGAGCAACACAACGGGCTATTGGTGATGGTCCGGGATCAATCCCAAAGCCATCTTACCTAGGCAAACAAGACCTACTTTGAAATGGAAGTGAAGTGAATTTGAATATGTGATTATCTTAGTTCATTCTATAAAAACCTGGAAATTGTTCCCGAAGTCTTTTTGCTATAGTGTTTTAGTACTAAGAATATTTGGCCTTTCAAGAAGGGGGAATTTCAATTAACGTCACACTGCAGCAACACAATTCCTTTCAAGAAGGATCATTCACTCTTCACTTCTGCAGGCGTAGGTATTTATGTTGGTTTTTCACATGGCACTCCTTAAAAACAGTACTCGTGTCCAATCCTGAAAGAACACAAATACGCATCGTAATGCCATCGTCGAAGGAAAAACAGCAGTTTCAGGAAACTACTTAACATCCATAAGTCAGATATCATTGTCCTTTGTTTTGTGAACTTGGAGAATTCACCACCTGCAGATAATTTCTGTTTTTCACCTGTCAAGATATCCCTAAAGACTAAAAGGCAATTAAACTAAACTAGAACGAGATTTGGAAAAAGATCCAGATTCTGATTTGAAGATGCAATGTATATACAATGGTAAGAAGCCTTAAAAATGTTGAAACTTTGAAAAATATTTTTCACAAACAGAAAATATGAAGCAAGATATGCATGTACACACCGGTGAGAAACCTTATAAATGTGGTTCCTGTGGAAAATATTTTTCACAAAATGGTAATTTGAACCGACATATGCGTGTACACACCGGTGATAAAACTTATAATTGTGGTACCTGTGGAAAATATTTTTCACAAAAAGGTTCTTTGAATCTACATATGCGTGTACACACCGGTGAGAAATCTTATAAATGTGGTAACTGTGGAAAAATGTTTTCCCAAAATTGTTCTTTGAATCTACATATGCGTGTACACACCGGTGAGAAAACTTATAAATGTGGTAACTGTGGAAAATATTTTTCACGAAAAGATTTATTGAATCTACATATGCGTGTACACACCGGTGAGAAATCTTATAAATGTGGTAACTGTGGAAAATATTTTTCACGAAAAGATTTATTGAATCTACATATGCGTGTACACACGGGTGAGAAATCTTATAAATGTGGTAACTGGAAAATATTTTTCACGAAAAGATTTATTGAATCTACATATGCGTGTACACACCGGTGAGAAAACTTATAAATGTGGTAACTGTGGAAAATATTTTTCACGAAAAGATTTATTGAATCTACATATGCGTGTACACACCGATGAGAAACCTTATAAATGTGGTACCTGTGGAAAAATGTTTTCACAAACATGGAATTTGAAGCAACATATGCATGTACACACCGGTTAGAAACCTTATATCTGTGGTATCTGTCAACAGGCATTCTCAAGAAACTGTTATTTGAAGAAGCATATGCGTGAGCACACTGGTTGGAAGGGTTGAAAAAATCTGAAAGGGTTGTAGACAGATTCATAAATGTACAAACAGATGAATCACCAGGAATTAATATAGAACATCGTGCAGAGAAAGGATTTGAGCGAAAACATTCAAGGTAGGCCATTAAAAAGTATTAGTCTTTTTGTGAAGCTTGTCAATCTTCACAGGAAAAATGACTTTTCAGACAGAAAGTGATAGTTTTTCCAGATTTCACTAGTTTAATTCATATCACAGTATGATTCACTAACATCATTAGAATTTTATTGTATAGAAATCTTTATTCAATATATGACGAATTCAAACACTCCACATGATTAATGTACGCGATAATCGTATCAGGTCCATGATTATATAATTGCGCGAATTCAAATATAGGCTAGTAACTACAACATTGAGAGATCAAGTATTTTAAAAAGCAAACAATTGTCTAAAACATGCTTGAAATGTTTTATGAATAACAAAGGATGATTAAAATAAGCTCACACTTACTATGTTACCACTTTGTTAAGGTTCGCTATTCAGATCCTTGCAACTAAGTCTAATATTTTTTCAGTATGGTTATTGTTGAGCATTGCACAATAGACTAACGAAGTCTTAGAATGTGGTTTACAAACACATGATTTCTGTACTTATAATACGACTGAAAATTGCCACTTATACATTAGAAATGTCATTTTAAATGAAATAAATTTCCTTTATTCCAAAAGAGAGCAATGTATGTGAAGGACATGAGCAGTGCAAAAAAAGAGATAAAAGAAATTGAAAAAGAAAAACGAAGAATTTATATCACATCGTAGAAGACGCTTTTAAGCAGCAGTTGATTATGAGCAAATAAAATTACACATTTAAGGAAAGAAATTACGGGCTATAAAAAATAAAAGAGCGGGAACAGAATAATTAATTCGAAATGTTATGGTTGTTGAGTGGATTTTTTGAGAATTTAAAAATTATATGGTTTGATGAGGAAACTGAGGACAATATTGTAGGAATCGCGGTCGCTGGAGAAAACTGATTTTTCCCAAATCAGCTGCTTGTCAGTTGTCTTAAGGGATATCTACGATTTTTGATGAGAAGGTGGCATGTTTTGAGTGCCTGGTTGCGTACGAGAAACATTGTGAACCAGTGGGCTATTTTCAGTGAAGCGATCAGTCAGGTTCTCTGAAAACGGTAGTTGTGTCTATTTCTGTGGGTTAAAGAAAAGATCTTGACTTTGATAACGTTGTTCGGGTAGAGTTAAAGAATGTAAGAGTTTTTAATATCGTAGTGGGGGAAGGGGTTAAATTTTTAAAGTCGTTTTGAATGACATCATTAGTAGTGTATGAAGAATTAGTAGTTCGTAAAAATTCTGAGCATTTGGTTTTGAAGGATAATTTTTTCGATTATGCGTTCTTGGAACTCCTCAGATTGGGACTGCGTAGGTACTAATGGGCCTAAGAATTTGTTTAAATCTGTTAATTGCTTGGGGAGATGAGCGGAATGGTAAATCAGGTCTCACTGGAGGAACTAATAAGGCTCAACGTGACGGTCGGGATCAATCCCACAGGGAAAGATCCGAGGACAACACGTAATTTTGAACCACGGTCAGATGATGAGGCAACAAATGAGATGGCACCCCACTCTCCAAACTTCCACACCACACCAACGTGAGGACGTTTGAGGCCACGACAGATTTAACGTGCACCAGCCCCCTTTGTACACGACGGTGTTTTGGCTGGATTCGAACTCGCAACCCTTCGGTTCCTAGTCCGTTACTCTTCCAACCGTGCCACCGCGGACCTAAGAGTTGAGCTGGAAACCCTCTTTCGAAACTTCCATTCCTCACCAGAGTGAAGGCATTTGAACCCATAGAGATTGAACGTGCACCAGCCCACGTCTACCCGACGATTTTGGTTATACGTAGTTTTGAACTCGCATCGCATTGGAAGATTAATGAGAAAAACAAGTATTTAATAGTTCTGAATTGCTACTCCTTAGAGATTGGAGCCAATAGCATCCTGTTGCTTGGCTATTCTCTCTACTCTTAATTTCGGGCCCCGGTAGCACGGTTGGAAGAGCAAGGAACTAGCAACCGGAGGATTACGAGTTCGAATCCAGACAAAGACCGTGTACAAAGGGGACTGGTGCACGTTAAATCAGTCGTGGCCTCAAATTTCCTCACGTTAGCGTGGTGTGAAGTTTGGAGTGTCGGGTGCCAGTTCAAGTTTTACCTTGTCAACTGACCGTTGTTCAAAATATCACGGTGTCCTCAGATCTTTCCCATTGGGATTGATCCCGTACCGTCCCCAATAGACCGTTGCGTTGTTCCAGTGTGACGTTAATTAAAATATCTACCTAACTTTCTGAACTACGCCAATGGAAACACGAGTGTTTCAGTATAATATAGCCGGATATCGATTCGCTATGTTAGAAATTCTAATTTCTTTTCTGTATTGTAGATATCCTATTTTATACCAATACATTTATCTCAATTCTGATATAAATATTCCTCAGAAATATGGATGGTAGGTATGTATTTTAATTAATGTCACACCTGAGTAATATAACGGGCTATCGGTGATGGTCTGGATCAATCCAGATGGGAAAGATTCGAGGACAACACCATGTAATTTTGAACCACGGTCAGATGACGTGGAAACTCCTGAGCTGGCACACCTCTCCAAATTTCCACACTACGCCAACGTGAGGCGTTTGTGGCAACGACGGATGGATTTAACGTGCTCCAGCCCCATGTTGTACCCGACGTGCTTTGGTTGGATTCGAACTTGCAATCTAAGGTTGCTAATCCGTTATTCTTCCAATCAAGCTGTCGATGCCCCGCTTACCTAGGCAAACTAGGCCTACTTTGAAATGGAAGTGAAGTGAATTTGTATATGTGATTATCTTAGTTCATTCTATAAGAATCTGGAAATTGGTTTTTGACATGTCACTCCTTAAAAATCAGTACTCGTGTCCAATCTTGTAAGAACGCAAATACGCATCGACCTGCCATCGTCGAACGAAAAACAGCAGTTTCAGGAAACTAATTAACATCCATAAGTCAGATATCATTGTCCTTTGTTTTGTGAACTTGTAGAATTCACCTGCAGATAGTTTCTGTTTTTCACCAGTCAAGATATCCCGAAAGACTAGAATGCAATTAATCTAAACTAGAACGAGATTTGGAAAAAGATCGGGATTCTGATATGAAGATGCATATACGTGTATACAATGGTGAGAAGCCTTAAAAATGTTGAACCTTTGAAATATATTTTTCACAAACAGGAAATATGAAGCAACATATGCATGTACACACCAGTGAGGAACCTTATGAATGTGGTACATGTGGAAAATATTTTACGAAAACATGGAATTTGAAGCTACATATGCGTTTACACACCGATGAGAAATCTTATAAATGTGGTACCTGTGGAAAATATTTTTCACAAACAGGGCATTTGAAGCAACATATGCATGTGCACTCCCATGAGAAACCTTATAAATGTGGTACCTGTGGAAAATATTTTTCACAAACAGGGCATTTGAAGCGACATGCATGTACACACCGATGAGAAACCTTATAAATGTGGTACCTGTGGAAAATATTTTCAACATACAGGGCATTTGAAGCAACATATGCATGTACACACCGATGAGAAACCTTATAAATGTGATTCCTGTGGAAAATATTTTTCACTAAAAAGTCCTTTAACGCGACATAGGCGTGTACACACCGGTGAGAAACCTTATAAATGTGATACCTGTGGAAAATATTTTTCACAAACAGGGAATTTGAAGCAACATATGTATGTACACACCGGTGAGAAACCTTACAAATGTGGTATCTGTCAACAGGCATTCTCAAAGAACTGTTATTTGGAGAAGCATATGCGTGAACACATTGGTTGGAAACCCTACCTGTAGGATAGGTGTTTGAAAGAGTTGAAAAATATTAAAAAAAAAAACAACGAATGTACACAAGCGTATGGATACCATGAATTCGTATAGCAGAACTTCGTGATGGGAGGATTTAAGCGAAAACATTTGAGGGTAGGTTATCAAAATTTTTTTCCTTTATGCAAAGCTTGTTAAAGTACTCACAGGAAAAATACCTTTGCAGAAACCGAAAGTGATACTTTTACCTGATTAACAAGTAGAATGATTCACTAACATCAGTAGGATTTTATTTTATAGAAATCTTTATTCAATATATGACAAATTCAAACACTCCACATGATTAATGTAAGCGATAATCGTAACAGGTCCATGATTACACAATTGCGCGAATTAAAATATTCGCTAGTAACTACTACATTGACAGATCAAGTATTTTAGAAAGCTAACAATTGTCTAAAACATGCTTGAAATTTTTAATTTTAATCATCCTTTGTTATTCATAAGCTCATACTTACTATGTTTGTATATGGATGTGCATATTTATATGGTGTATTATTTCTGTACTGTATACCTTTATTGTCTAATATATATTTTATTATAGTCTGACATCGTTTTACTTACCCGATGTTGTTTTCTAGTTTAACATACTATTAAATGTAAATTCAATACAGGAAACGATTTTAATTCGCATAAAATTTAACTTGTCAAATTTTAAGGGGACAATGACGATATTATATTGAAATAATATTGTTTTTATATGAGAATATGAATACTTCTCTGGTTTACGTTATCAAAGCAAAAGGTAAATTTTTTCTTTCTTGTGAGAAAGTGTTATTTCAAATGCTGAAACTACGATCATTGTATGTAGGGCTATTTTACAAGAATGTTAGTTGGTATCAGCTCATTGTTCTTTTGTAAATTTTAGACAAGTTATGAAATTAATTCATATCAGTTCATTATATCTATAGAGATTGTTATATATGTAACGCGCAAACTTAAATCCTTTGTTGAAAGTCGGATTATGCTTTAAAGTAAGTTTTTGAACTATTGTCAATGTCCAATGTAATATCCCCTATATTGTGGGAGTAAATGTTTAGCTTTAGTTAAAACATTTCAATTTGAAAAATTAATTTCAGTTATATAATACTTTGTCCTGAATTTAAAGTACAAATTTTAAGACATGAATATGTATTAAAATTAAATTTTAGATAAATCTGGTTTAAATATTTTATCTCGAAAATTGTCATTTTTAATATTTTTCCTTGAACGAAAATTGGTTTTAATTGTTTAGTAAATATATATATATATATATATAGGGATTTGAAAATAAATTGTTACAATTTCTGTCGTCTTTGTGTTTTGTTTTCTAATTCCAGAATTATTGTTCTATATAAATTATAATTAAAAAAAAGAATTTTGAAATCTTATATTGCAATACATGCATGTGAATGTAATGAATCGCGAATCTTACAAAAATTTCCACTTTGTTCAGATTCGTTATTCAGTTGCTTGCATCCAATTTTAATTTTTTCTCAGTATGATTATGGTTGAACATTGCACAGTAGACCAACACAAGTCTTAGAATGTGGTGTTAGGTTTACACCGAAACACATGATTTCTGTACTTATAATACGACTGAAAATTACACTTATATATTAGTCAGAAATGTCATTTTTAATGAAATAAATTTCACTTATTCCAAAAGACAGCAAGGTACATTAAGGACATGAGCAGTACAAAATAAGATATCTAAAAGAAATTGAAACAGGTTAGAACATATTTTTATACTACGCATAAAGGTCATTAAAAATGCATCTAGATTAACATGGAATAAATATTATGCATATTGGTTGCATGATGGAATCTTATCAAACATCAATACCCAACATTTAACTTGGTTCTTAGGCTCATATTGGAAATAGTCGGTTGTAATATTTTTCTTAGGTCCTCGAAATCCTGAATAATGGTAGTTTGTAAAGTATATTACCAGATCTCGTGTTAACCTCTTAATCAGATCGTGATTAAGAATGACGAGATGTCTTAGAATTTTTCCATGAGTGATTCCGAACCGTCCCTAATATCCCAATTTGTTGCCGTGCGATATAAATTAAATGTGATCGATTCACATGATTCTTCTAGATCTCAAGCTGGGCCATGAGTTCAACGCAAAGGAAAAAGATACTGACGCAATTCGATAAAACATTATTTTCTGAATATTAAGATTCCAAAAATGTATTTTTGACAAAAGCAGACTAAAATTCGATTGTTAGCGGAAAGTTCCTGCAATACTTTCAATCTTCATTTATAGTAAGATTTCATCTAATACAAATCTTAATATATAATATATCATTATTCCATTTTCCTGATAGCTCAGGGTCACCAATAACCCGTTGTGTTGCTCCAGTGTGACGTTAATTGAAATACCCCCACGAGAGCTCAGGAGTTGCCACATCATCTAACCGTGGTTCAAAGTTAGGTGGTGTTGTCCTCAGTATTGGTATTGGTATTTTCAATTACCGTCAAACTGGAGCAACACAACGGGCTATTTGCGACGGTCCGGGATCAATCCCAAAGGGAAAGATCCGAGGACAACACCACGTAATTTTCAACCACGGTCAGATGACGAGGCAACACCTGAGCTGGCACCCTACTCAAAATTAGGTGGTGTTTTCCTCGGATCTTTCCCTTTGGGATTGATCACGGACCGTCACCAATAGTCCGTTGTATTACTCCCGTGTGACGTTAATTAAAATACAAACCTACCATCCATTTTTCTGAGGAATATTTATATCAGAATTGGGATAAATATATTGGCATAAAATATAAAATCTACAATACAGAAAAGAAATTAGAAGTTCTAACATGACGAATCGGTATTCGGCTAAATTATACTGGGTATTGGGTATTTGGGTATTTCAATTAACGTCACACTGGAGCAACACAACGGGCTATTGGTGACGGTCCGGGATCAATCCCAAAGGGAAAGATCCGAGGACAACACCACGTAATTTTGAACCACGGTCAGATGACGAGGCAACACCTGAGCTGGCACCCCACTCTCCAAACTTCCACACCACGCCAACGTGAGGACGTTTGGGGCCACGACAGATTTAACGTGCACCAGCCCCCTTTGTACACGACGGTGTTTGGCTGGATTCGAACTCGCAACCCTTCGGTTGCTAGTCCGTTACTCTTCCAACCGGGCCACCGCGGCCCCTCAATCAAATTGGATTGAGTATAGAAAATTTTTTGAAAAACTTTGTGTTAAAAAAGTACCACTCAAAACATGAATTTATGTACCCAACAAATCAGTTTCTTGGAATCTAAAATCTGCCTTAAAATCATATTCTATACTATATTATTTACAGATGTCATAAAATGTATTTCCATTTCAGCTCAGGTGTTGCCTCGTTATCTGAGAGGGATTGAAAATTACGTGTTGTCCTGGGTTCTTTCCCTTTGGGATTGATCCCGGACCTTCACCAATAGCCCACTGTGTTGCTCCAGTGACGTTAATTAAAATACATACCTACCATCCATATTTCTGAGGAATATTTATATTAGAATTGGTATTTTGGTATTTTTTTTTTTTTTGGTATTTTTCAATTAACGTCACACTGGAGCAACACAACGGGCTATTGGTGACGGTCCGGGATCAATCCCAGAGGGAAAGATCCGAGGACAGCACCACGTAATTTTGAACCACGGTCAGATGACGAGGCAACACCTGAGCTGGCACCCCACTCTCCAAACTTCCACACCACGCCAAGTATATATATTAGAATTGAGATGAATGGTATTGGTATAAAATATAAAATCTACAATACAGGAAAGAAATTAGAATTTCTAACATAGCGAATCGATATTCGGCTATATTATACTGAAACACTGGTGTTTCCATTGGCGTAGTTCAGAAAGGTAGGTATTTTAATTAACGTCACACTGGAACAACACAACGGGCTTTTGCTGACGGTCCGGGATCAATCCCAATGTTAAAGATCTGAGACCGTGTGATTTTGAACCATGGCCAGATGACGAGGCAACACCTGATCTGGCACCCGACACTCCAAACTTCACACCACGCTAACGTGAGGACATTTGAGGCCACGACTGATTTAACGTGCACCAGTTCCCTTTGTACACGGTCTTTTTCTGGATTCGAACTCGCAATCCTCCGGTTTCTACTTCCTTGCTCTTCCAACCTGGTTACCGTGGCCCGAAATTAAGTAAGAGAAAGAATATCAAGCAATAGGTTTTCTTGGCTTCAATTTCCAAGGGGTAGCATTTCAGAACTATTAAATTCTTGCTTTTTCTCATTAATCTGCTAATGCGTTGCGAGTTCGAAACTCCATATAACCAAACACAGTCGTGTAGACGTGGGCTGGTGCAGGTTAAATCTATAGGGTCCTCTGTTAAATCTATAGGTCATCTGTCCTCACGTTGGTGAGGAATGGAAGTTAAGAAAGTGTGTTTCCAGCTCAAGTGTTTACCGTCATCTGGCCTTGGTTCAAAATTACATGTTGTTCTCGGATGTTTCCCTTGGAATTGATCCCGGACCGTGACCAAGAGCCCTTTTAGTTCCTCCAGTGCCACATGAGTTACCATCCGCTCATATCACTAATCAATAAGCAGATTTAAACAAATTCTTAAGCCCATTACCTACGCAGTCGCAATCTGAGGCGTTGCTTCAAAAACGCATTTAGAAAACATTATCCTTCAAAACAAAATACTCAGAATTCTTACGAATGCTCCTTCATACACTAATGCTGTCATTCAAAACGACTTTAAAAATTTAACCTCTTCACTACGATATTAAAAACTTACATTCTTTAACTCTATTACCCCAACAACGTTATCAAATTCAAGATCTTTTCATTAACCCACGCGAAACAACTACCGTTTTCCTACAACCTGACTGATCGCTTCACTGAAAATAGCCCACTGGTTCACAATGTTTCTCGTACGCAACTAGGCACTCAAAACATGCCACCTTCTCATCGAATATCCGAGATATTCCCTTAAGACCACTGCCAAACAGCTGATTGGGAAAAATCAGTTCTTCAGCGACCGCGATTCTTAGAATATTTTCATCAGTTTCCTCACCAAACCAAATAATTTTTAAGCTATCAAAAAATCCACTCTACAACCATAACGTTTTGAATTAAATTTATTCAAATGTTCTCGTTTTTTTATTTTTTATAGCCCGTAATTTCTTTTCTTAAATGTATAACTCTTTATTTGCTCATAATCAACTGCTCCTTGAAAGCGCCTTCGACGATGTGATATAGATTCTTCGTTTTTCTCTTTCAATTTCTTTTATATATCTTATTTTGTACTGTTCATGTCCTTCACATTGCTGTCTTTTAGAATAAGGGAAATTTATTTCATTAAAAATGACATTTCTAATATATAAGTGGAAATTTTCATTCGTATAAGAACAGAAATCATGTGTTTGTAAACCTAATGCCACATACTAAGACTTCGTTGGTCTATTGTGCAATGTTCAACCATAATCATACTGAACAAAAATTAAACTGGGTTGCAAGTTACTGAATAACGAATCTGAACAAAGTGGCAATTTTTGTAAGATTACTGATTCATTTAGAATAACATGCAAGTATTGCAATATACGATTTCAAAATTTTTTAAATTATAATTTACTATGCTAGAGACAAAGGTTCAGTGCAATAGCTTTTCCATTGAATAACACTGGTCTACACGATGTTCGTAACAGATAAGTCAATGATTTTTTACAATGTATTTTTAATGCTGAAACTGAAAATGTAATAAAAAATTTTCTATCACCTCACATTTTTTATTTATATAACTTTAAAGATTCCTATTATGTCATTTTTGGCACATAATAGAAACGATCTGCTATCTTAAAAAACAAAGAGCCACACCCCCGGGACCAATAAATAATGAGTCAAAATTGATGAAAACTGCTTATATACATTATTTCAGTTGTCCACTCGGAGATCAGGATTAATTGTGGGCGCCGCATCTAACGTGTATTAGGTGTTATGTGGAGCTCACGCAGTGGTTAAAAGGGGAAAAAAACGCATTTGCCTTTTGCTATACCTATGATTTGGCGTGAACCGAAAAATCATTATGACGACTGCTACTTCTGTTTAACAAGTGTCAGTGGTTTCTCTGCAAAAAATAAAAGTAATATTGTGTACCTCAATGTTCCATCGGCTGAGACCAGTTGCTCATGGAGATGGTTTACCTATACCAACATCCCCAGCTTCGTGGCAGGAAATTTCTGATTCTGAAGAGGATTGCTCTGAAAATACTGCGGTGGCACAAGCTTCAAAAGACGTTGATGTCAAACCAGAAAAATCAAATAATGAACATCACATTTCACAAGTGGAACTGAACGATTTGGTTCGTGAATTTATCAAAACAAGCAGGTCTGCTCTGAGTATTCCTTATAAAACTGATGATTGGCGGTTATTCATAGACTCGTCCAAAACCAGCTTAAAGGCAGTACTACTGCATAATGCAAACAAGCATCCCTCCATACCAATAGCGCATGCTGTTGGAATGAAAGAGACATGAAAGTATGTCATTGATTTTAAAAGCAGTGAATTAAGATGCTAATTTATGGCGTATCTGTGGCGACCTCAAAGTTATCGGTCTTCTTCTAGGCCTTCAAGGTGGCTTTACAAAATACTGCTGTTTCTTATGTTTGTGGGACAGTCGTGCAACAAGTGAACATTATGTGGTTAAAAACTGGCCCAAAAGAGACCTTCACTCCTGGGGAAAAAATATTAAGTATGTTACATTAGTCAATCCTCAGCATGTAATTTTGCCATCTTTACATATCAAATTGGGGTTGATGAAGAATTTTGTGAAAGCACTGAATAAAGAACAACAAAAGGATTTAAATATTTAAGACAAGTATTTCCAAGGTTAAGTGAAGCCAAATTAAAAGAAGGTATATTCGTTGGACCTCTGATTAGATTACTCAATAATGAAAATTTTGACAGCAAGTTGAATAATGTAGAGCTAGCAGTCATTTAAGCATCTAGTCCATGGTTTTGGCAATAAAAAGCACACAATTGGGATCTTTTAGTACAAAATCTTTTGTTGAACTATAAAAATTTAGGCTGCCGGATGTCATTAAAAATTCATTTTTTGCATTCTCATCTGGACTTTTTCCCACCAAATTTGGGTGCAGTGAGTGACGAGCAGGGAGAACGCTTCCACCAGGACATATTGCAAATTGAGCAGCGTTACCAAGGTAGATGGGATGAATCAATGATCAGTGACTACTGTTTGTTTCTGCAAAGAGAGGACCTGACCGTACACAGAAGGAAGAAGTAATCTGTGTTCTCCAACTCCAGTTATAACACATTGTAGGTACATTTTATTTCTTATATGAAAAATTTTGTAGAATATAACTATAAGCTAAATAGATTACGAGTATTGCAAATTTATTTAACATTTTGTATAATTTCATATACTGATAAACTTAGTCACTTTGCAAATATTATACTTTTCTAGCAATTACTGAAGGTTGTATAACAAAAAAGTGATACGTGATGGAGAAAAACAGACTTCATTTCCAGATTCAGCGTCGTCAAACGCAAAAAATTCAATTATTATGGTTTCTATTATGAAAATTATTTTTCAATTTGTAGACTAGTGTAATTGTTTCTAATGTGCTATCGACCGATTGCTGTTTAGAATTTCGCACTACAAGAGACGAACTGAAGGCTATGTTTAAATGAGCACCCGTTACGCAGTCTCCGTTACTCATAACAGTGACAATCACACGTAAGCGCTTGGAAACAGAGATTCGACTCCTGGTCCTACTAGATGGTAGGAAGGTAGGTAGCTTAATTTATATCGCACGGCAACAAATTGGGATATTAGGGACGGTTCGGAATCACTCATGGAAAAATTCTAAGACATCTCGTAATTTTTAATCACGATCTGATTATGAGGTTAACACCAGATCTGGTACTATAATCTACAAACTATCATTATTCAGAATTTCTAGGACCTAAGAAAACGATTACAGTCGCCTACTTCCACTATGAGCCCTAGAACCAAGTTAAATGTTGGACATTGATGCTTGATAAGATTCCATCATGAAACCAATATGCATAGTATTTATTCCATGTTAATCTAAATGCATTTTAATGAACTTTATGCGTAGTATAAAAATCTGTTCTAACCTGTTTCAATTTCTTTTATATATCTTATTTTGTACTGCTCATGTCCTTCACATATATTGCTGTTCTTTGGAATAAGGGAAATTTATTTCATTAAAAATGACATTTCTAATATAAAAGTGTAATTTTCAGTCGTATTATAAGTACAGAAATCATGTGTTTAAAACACATTCTAAGACTTCGTTGGACTATTGTACAATGTTCAACCATAACCATAGTGAGAAAAAATTAGACTTGGATGCAAGTATCTGAATAGCGAACCTGAACAAAATGGCAATTTTTGTAAGATTCGCGATTCATTACATTCACATGCATGTATTGCAATATACGATTTCAAAAATTTTTTTAAATTATAATTCATCTGGAATAATAAATCTGGAATTGGAAAACAAAACACAAAGACGACAGAAATTGTAACAATTTATTTTCAAATCCCTATATATTTATTAACAATTAAAACCAATTTCGTTCTAGAAAAAATATTAAAAATGACAATTTTCGAGATACAATATTTAAACCAGATTTATCTAAAATTTAATTTTAATACATATTCATGCCTTAAAATTACTACTTTAAATTCAGGACAAAGTATTATAGAACTGAAATTAATTTTTCAAATTGAAATCTAACTAAAGCTAAACAATTATCCCCACAATATAGGGCATATTACATTGGACGTATTGTCAATAAATAGTTCAGAAACTTAATTTAAAGCATAATACGAATTTCAACAAAGGATTTAAGTTTTCGAGATACATATCTAACAATCTATAGATATGAATTAATTTCATCACTAATCTAAAATTTACTAAAGAACAATGAGCTGATACCAACTAATAGTTTTGTAAAATAGCAATATATACAATGATCGTAGTTTCAGCATTTGAAATAACACTTTTGCACAACAAATTATTTACTAATCAATTAAAAATTGAAAAAAATTTACCTTTTGTTTTGACAATGTAAACCGGACAAGCATTCATATTCTCATATAAAAACAATATTATTTCATGAGAATATCGTCATTGTCACCTTAAAATTTTACAAGTTAAATTTAAAACGAATAAGGCTAGCTGGAATGAATTTTCATTTAATAATGTCAAACTAGAAAACATCTGGTAACTAAAACGATGTCATAGTATGATAATTAAATATATAATAAACAATAAAAGTATGCAGTATTGAAATAACACAGCATATAAATATGCACATCCACATACTAATATAGTTAAAGTAAGCTTATGAATAACAAAAGATGGTTAAATAAAACTTTTCAACTGGCAATTGTTATTTTTTTTAAACAATTGATCAGTCAACGTTGTAGTTAATAGCGAATATTTGAATTCGCGAAATTATGTAATCATTGACCTGATACTATTATCCCGTATATTAACCATGTGGAATATTTGAATTTGTCATATATTGAATAGATTTCTAAACAATAAAATTCTACTGATGTTAGTGAATCATTCTACTGTAATGTTAATTAAACTGTTTGTGAAATCAGATAAAAGTATAACTTTCTGTCTCTGCAAAGTTATTTTTCCTGTACTTTGACAAGCATCGCAAAAAGCATAAAACTTTTTGATAGCCTACCTCGAATGTTTACGCTCAAATCCTTTCTCTACACGAGGTTTTACTATATGAATTCCTGGTTATTCATCTGTTTGTGTATATTTCTGATTCGTTGTTTTTTATTATGTTTCAATCCTTTCAAGCACCTATCCTACAGGTAGAGTTTCCAACCAATGTGTTCAAGCATATGCTTCTTAAAATAACAGTTATTTGAGAATGCTTGTTCACATGTACCAGATTTATAAGGTTTCTCATTGGTGTGTACACGCATATGTAGTTTCAAATTCCATGTTTTTGACAAATATTTTCACAGGTACTATATTTTTAAGTTTTCTCATCGGTGTGTCCACGCATATGTAGATTCAAAGAACCTTTTCGTGAAAAATATTTTCCACAGGTACCACATTTATAAGGTTTCTCACCGGTGTGTAAAAGCATATGTACATTCAAAGTACTTTTTTGTGAAAAACATTTTCCACAGGTATCACATTTATAAGGTTTCTCACCAGAATGTACACGCATATGCAGCTTCAAATGCCCAGAGTGTGAAAAATATTTTCCACAGGTACCACATTCATAAGGTTTCTCACCGGTGTGTCCACGCATATGTAGATTCAAATTACCTTTTTGTGAAAAATATTTTCCACAGTCACCACATTCATAAGGTTTCTTACCGGTGTGTACACGCATATGTAGATTCAAAGAACCTTTTTATGAAAAATATTTTCCACAGGTACCACATTGATAAGGTTTCTCACCGGTGTGTACACGCATATGTACCTCCAAAGAAACTTTTCGTGAAAAATATTTTCCACAGGTACCACATTTATAAGGTTTCTCACCGGCATGTACATGCATATGTTGTTTCATATTCCCAGTTATTGAAAAGTATTTTTCAAAGGTTCAACATTTTTAAGGCTGCTCACCATTGTATATACGTATATGCATCTTCAAATCAGATCCTCGATCTTTTTTCAAATCTCGGTCTAGTTTAGTTTAATTGCCTTCTAGTCTTTAGGAATATCTTGACTATTGAAAAACAGAAACTATCTGCAGGTGGTGAATTCTCCAAGTTCACAAAACAAAGGACAATGATATCTGACTTATGGATGTTAAGTAGTTTCCTGGAACTGCTGTTTTTCGTTCGACGATGGCAGGTCGATGCGTATTTGCGTTCTTACAGGATAGGACACGAGTACTGATTTTTAAGGAGTGCCATGTGAAAAACCATCATAAATGCCCACGCCTTCAGAAAAGTGAAGAGTAAATGATCCTTCTTGAAAGGCCAAATATCCTTAGTACTAAAACACTGCAGCAAAAAAAACTTCGGGCACAATTTCCAGGTTCTTATAGAATGAACTAAAATAATCACATATACAAATTCACTTCACTTCCATTTCAAAGTAGGCCTATTTTGCCTAGGTAAGCGGGACCGCGACAGCCCGATTGGAAGAGTAACGGATTAGCAACCGGTGATTGCAAGTTCGAATCCAACCAAAGCCCGTCGGGTACAACAGGAGGCGCGAGCTCTTTAAATCCGTCGCTGCCACAAACGCCTCACGTTGGCGTGGTGTGGAAATTTGTAGAGGTGTGCCAGCTCAGGTGTTGCCTCGTCATCTGACCGTGGTTCAAAATTACGTGGTGTTGTCCTCGGACCTTTCCTTTTGGGATTGATCCCGGACCGTCACCAATAGCCCGTTGTATTACTCCAATGTGACGTTAATTAAAATAAAAACTACCATCCATTTCTGAGGAATATTTATATGAGAATTGGGGGGGTATTTCAATTAACGTCACACTGGAGCAACACAACGGGCTATTGGAGACGGTCCTGGTTCAATCCCAAAGGGAAAGATCCGAGGACAACAATACTTAATTTTGAACCACAGTCAGTTGACGAGGCAACACCTGAGCTGGCACCCCACTCTCCAAACTTCCATATCACGCCAAAATGAAGACCTTTGAGGCCATGGTAGATTTAACGTGCACCATCCCCTTCGCCCAGTAAGGTTGGATTCGAACCCGCAACTGCTGATACGATACTCTTCCCAATCGGGCTACTGTGACTCTCAACGACTCTCAGAAGTTTAAAATATGTGAGGGCGAACCTAAATTATACCAAAGATCAGAATTTTATACCGAAGTTTCTAAACCGAAAGACGAACAAAATGAAAACGTTTTATACAAGTACTAAATTTTTCTAACTGTAAAATTTCAAAGTTTTTCCACGAAATAGAATTTTGATATCTATACTTAGGAATTAAATAATGATGTAGACTCTCTATAGCGTAAAAAGCACAATCAAATTGGATTGAGTTTAGAAAAACTTTAAAAAACCCTTTGTTAAAAAAGTACCACTCAAAACATGAATTTACGTACCCAACAAATCAGATTTCTTGGAATCTAAAATCTGCCTTAAAATCATATTAAATACTACACTGCTGGCCACCCAAATTGCAACACCAAGAAAGACAAGAGATATCACAACAAAATTTATTTTATAGATAACATGTTGACCAAGTATCAAATGATTAAATTTATAGACTTCTGTGAAGTGTGGTTCCTGCCAAAATAGCCGCCATTGTTGGAGATCACCGCTGCCACACGCCTCGGCTTTGATTCAAAGAGACTTTGGATGTGTTCTTGGGGTACAGCAGACCAAGCAGCTTCCACACGTTGCCGAAGTTGATCTGGTGTGGCAGCTGGGGATGTATTCTGGGTCAATCGTTGAGCAACCATGGACCACATGTTTTCTATCGGCGAAAGATCCGGAGAGCGAACTGGCCAGGGAAGCAATTCAATCTGGCGATTGACGAAGAACCCTTGGACAATGCGTGCCACGTGTGGTCGCGCATTATTCTGTTGAAATATGGCTGTGGGCAAGCATTGAAGGTAAGGAAGGACAACTGGCTCCAACACCTCGGAGATGTAGCGCTGGCTGTTTAAAGTACCGGCAATGCGTACTAGAGGAGTGCGAGAGTGATATCCAATACCGCCCCATACCATAATACCTGGTGCAGGACCAGTGTGGCGGTGCATAACGCAGCTGTTCAGCATCCTCTCTCCACGGTGTCTCCAGACTCGAATCCGACCATCGTGCTGTTGCAGACAGAAGCGTGACTCGTCAGTAAAGACAATTTCATTCCAATCTGCCGTCCACATCCTTCTTTCATCGCACCATTGGCGGCGGAAACGTCTGTGGTTCTGCGTCAAGGGTAGACGAAGCAATGGACGTCTTGCGGATAGACCACTGTTGGGTTTTATCGATTGAAGACAGAGTTTTATACATTAAAAATAAATTTTATTACGTAACCAAGTCTTATAGTTTAAAACATACATTTTAGAAAACAAGAAGTCTGATCAGATCATGATCCCCAATCTTTCTTCACTTTTAGCTCAGGTGTTGCCTCGTCATCTGACCGCGGTTCAAAATTACGTGGTGTTGTCCTCGGACTTTCCCTCTGGGATTGATCCCGGACCGTCACCAATAGCCCGTTGTGTTGCTCCAGTGTGACGTTAATTGAAAATACCAAAATACCAAAAATATCTTCACTTTTATACATTCAAAGATTTACATTCTTCAAATTTATGTGCCCCACACGGCACTATAATTAGAGGTTTGAGACCGATTCCAACAACCACTCTGCTGTAAACGGCGTCGAATGGTACAAGCAGACACTGGATGATGCGGTACAGACTGAATGTGCTGTGCTATGGTTCGTGATGTGGCTGAGCGATCCGTCACTGCCATACGCACAATATGCCTGTCATCACGTGAAGTGGTGCACTGAGGTGGATGCGATCGAACACGTCGGTCCGTCGTACCCTCCTGCATCCAACGATCACATATCCGCATTACAGTTGTTTGGTTTCGTCCAACACGACTACCAATTTCCCTGAAAGATAATCCACAATCTCGGTAGGCCACTATCCTTCCTCTGTCGAACTCGGATACTTGATCAAAAGATGATCGCTGTTTTCTACGAGGCATAATTGATCGTTTTTTTGAAAAAACCACAAGAAAAACACAATTGCCGTACTTGAAATCGTCGAAATCTCCAAGCCTTAAATAGCGCTTTGAAGTGGCGCCACATGCGCGCGTGATGTGCGTCTGCGCTGAAATTCTAATCATTTGCATATCTCACCTCCGCTAATGCATGTTGTAAATTTCATATTATTTGCATGCTTCCTTCAGGGTGTTGCATTTACGGTGGCCAGCAGTGTATTATTTATCGATGTCAGAAAATGTATTTCCATTAAATGTGCCAGAAATGTGACCCAGATTTTATATAATTTAAATGTACACAACGTGTTTAAATTGTTCTTGATGTGCTCACTGATTTTTATTATTTAAGTGTTTGTAAATCTATTAGGTCGAGTCATAAATAATTTCCGATGCAGCTAGGTAGAATCTATGTACCCACTATAAGTCACCGGGAAAAACGAGTTTTTCCTTTCACTAAATAGATAAGGGTTCAGTTAGTCTTCTGACAACTGGTTTGTGTGGTGCACGTTTCATTAAACTGCTGTTCATAACTCCTAAAATGGAGAGTGAAGAAGTGCATATTCGTCATGTGATGCTTTGCGAATTTAAACAAGGCAATAGTGCTAAGGCGACAGCTGAAATAATATGCAGTTTCTACGGTGAAGGTCTAATAAGCGATCGGGCAGTTAGAAATTGGTTTGCTAAATTCCGTTCTGGAGATACGACTTTAAAGGCCGAAACAAGGGCGGGACGTCCTTCCGACCTTGACGACAACCTTTTAAAGGCAATATTGGAGCAAAATCCACGTCAATCAACAAGAGCTATAGCAGGAAGTTTGAATACATCACAATGATCTGTTTGCCGCCACCTGGAGAAATTAGGGAAAGTCAGCAAGTGATCTCACAATCTCAGTGAACTGAATAAAGATCGCATGGTCAATCGCCACAAGTCTGCTATCACGGGTAAAAATCGAGCCTTTTTTAGACAGGATTATAACAGGCGATGAAAAATAGGTTACCTATGACAATATTGTCCGTAAAAGACAGTGGCTTGATAAGCATCAACCACCTCTACCAGATCCGAAAAGCGAACATCCATGGAAAAAAGATTGTGTGTAAGGTGGGATTGTTGAGGTATAATTCATCACAAGTTGTTTTTGAAGTCAAATTGAACGATTACTGCGGATACATACGTTCAGCAGCTGCAAAGAGTGAAAGAAAAACTCTATGAAAAGCGTCCTGCACTCATCAATCGCAAAAACATTATTCTTTCCGTGACCACATACGGCAAGAGCGACTCAAGAAAAATTCTTGAACTTGGATGGTCAGTTTTACTACACCCAGGTTACTCCCCGGACCCTGTCCCAACAGACTATCACCTTCTCCGTTCCTTGCAAAACTTTTTGAATGGAAAACCTTCAATTCTGAAGAGCAAGTCAGTCAGGCTGTCGAAAATTTCTTCCGGTCCAAACCAACCACATTTTACAAGGAAGGAATTGATAAGCTGCAAGGGAGATGGGAGAAGGTCATACATAATAGTGGTGAATCCATAATAAATTAATATAACTTTGTTATGTAATGAAAGCAAAATAAATGTCTGATAAAAAAACGGAAGTTACTTACGACTCGACCTAATATTTCAGCTGGTTTAAAATCTCAAACTTAGGTACTAAAAGTGGATCTGAAATATGGATTGTTCCGGTATAATGGTTTTCTGAAACACTGCTCTAATACGTTCTATACCGATGCAAGGTGTGGTTGCGTAATTGAACACTAGTTCTAAATGTGGACACGAATACTCCTTTCGGGAATGCAATGCAAAAATTAAAATATTTCTGTACGCCCGCAGAAATGCAGTAAATGTTACTTCGTGTTTGTGGGCCGCGAAGACTGGTTGGAAGAGACACGGGATAGCAACCGGAGGGTTCACTTCGAATACAGCCAAAGACCATCGTGTGCAAAGCACGCTGGTGCACGTTAAATATGTCGTTGCCTCAAACGTTCTCACGTTGGCGTGGTGTAGATGTTTAGAGAGTGGGGTGCCAGCTCAGGTGTTGCCTCGTTATCTGACCGGGATAAAAATTACGTGGTGTTACTCGGTTCTTTCCCTTTCGGATTGATCCCGGACCGTCACCAATAGCCCACCACTGTGTTGCTCCAGTGACGTTAATTAAAATACAAACCTACCATCCATATTTCTGAAGAATATTTATATCAGAATTGGGATAAATCTATTGGTATAAAATATAAAATCTGCAATACAGAAAAGAAATTAGAATTTCTAACATGACGAATCGATATTCGGCTCTACTATACTGAAACACTCGTGTATCCATTGGCGTAGTTAAGAGAGGTGAGTATTTTAATTAACGTCACACTGAAACAACGGGCTATTGGTTACGGTTCGGGATCATTCCCAATGAGAGATCCGAGGACACCATGTAATTTTGAACCACGGTCAGATGACGAGGCAACACCTCTGCTGGTATCCCACTCTCCAAACCTCACCACGCCAACGTGAGGACAGTTGAGGCCTCAAGGATTTTAACGTGCACCAGCCCCCTTTGTACACGACGATTTAACTTCGCAACCCTCCGGTACCTAGTTCGTTGCTCTTCCAACTGGGCTACTGTGTCCCAGTAGTTAAGTAAAAGAGTATGAAGAATAGAAAAGCAACAGGTGGTCTTGGCTTCAATCTCGAAGGGGTAGCATTTCAGAACTTTTGAATTCCTTTTTTTTCTCATTTATCTCCTAATGCGTTGCGAGTTCGAAACTCCGTATAACCAAACACCGTCGTGTAGACATCGGCTGGTGCAGTTTAAATCTATCGGTGGTTCATATGTCCTCAGGTTGATGAGGAATAGAAGTTTGGAAAGAGGGTTTCCAGCTCAACTGTTTACCACGTCATCTGGCATTGGTTCAAAATTACGCGGTGTTCTCGTATCTTTCCTTTGGGATTGATCCCGGACCGTCACCAAGAGCCCTTTTAGTTCCTCCAGTGCGATATGAATTACCATTCCGCTCATCTCCCTAAGCAATTAGGGTCGCGGTGGCCCGGTTGGAAGAGTAACGGACTCACAACCGAAGGGTTGCGAGTTCGAATCCAGCCAAACACCGTCATGTACAAAGGGGGGCTGTTGCACGTTAAATCTGCCGTGGCCTCAAATGTCCTAACGTTGGCGTGGTGTGGAAGTTTGGAGAGTGGGGTGCCAGCAAAGGTGTTGCCTCGTCATCTGACCGTAGTTCAAAATTACGTGGTGTTGTCCTCGGATCTTTCCCTTAGGAATTGATCCCGGACCGTCACCAATAGTCCATTGTGTAGCTCTAGTGTGACGTTAATGGAAATACCCCCCCTAAGAAATTAACAGATTTAAACAAATTGTTAAGTCCATTATTACCTACGAAGTGCAATCATAGACGTTGCAGCAAAAACGCACATTTAAAATATAATCATCCTCCAAACCAAATGCTGTCATTCAAAACGACTTTAAAAATTTAACCCCTTCACTACGATATTAAAAACTCTTACATTCTTTAACTCTACCCCAACAACGTTATCAAAGTCAAGATCATTTCTTTAACCCAAGCGAAATAGACACAACTACCGTTTTCCTACAATCTGACTGATCGCTTCACTGAAAATAGCCCACTGGTTCACAATGTTTTTGGTACGCAACCAGGCACTCGAAGCATGCCACCTTCTCATCAAAAATCCAAGATAATCCCTTAAGACAACTGCCAAACAGCTGATTTGGGAAAAATGAGTTTTCTCCAGCGACCGCGATTCTTACAATATTTTCCTTAGTTTCCTCATCAAACCATAATTTTTAAATTTTCAAAAAATCCACTCTACAACCATGTTTTATTTTTTATAGCCCGTAATTTCTTTCCTTAAATGTATAACTTTATTTGCTCATAATCATCTGCTGCTTAAAACCGTCTTCTACGATGTGATATAAATTCTTCGTTTTTCTTTTACAATTTCTTTCATATATCTTATTTTGTACTGCTCATGTCCTTCACATACATTGCTGTCTTTTGGAATAAGGGAAATTTATTTCATTAAAAATGACATTTCTAATATATAAGTGCAATTTTCAGTCGTATTATAAGTACAAAATCATGTGTTTAGGTGTAAACCTAATGCCACATTCTACGACTTCGTTGGTCTACTATGCAATGTTCAACCATAATCATATTGAGCAAAAATTAGACTTGGTGGCAAGTTACTCAATAGCGAACCTGAACAAAGTGGCAATTTTTGTCAGATTCGCTATTCCTTTAGATTGACATACATTATTGCAATATAAGATTTGAAATTATTTAAATTATAATTTAGTATGCTAGAAACAAAGGTTCAGTGCAATACCTTTTCTATTGAAGTTCATTTGGTACAAATATGAACGACTAATAATTATGTTTCGAATGTGCTGTCGACCGCTTGCTTATTAGAATTTCGCACTACAAGAGACGAACTGAAGGCTATATTTGAATTAGAACCCGTTTCGCAGTCTCCGTTGCTTGTAACAGTGACAATCACACGCAAGCGCTTGGAAACCGAGATTCGAGTCCGGGTCGTACTAGGTGGTAGGAATGTAGGTAGCTTAACACTAGTTGCGTTGTTTATAGAACTGACCATATCTATTTTCCAAAAATGTGTGGACACATAAATTTGACGAAATGCAATTATTCACATCGAACCATATTAAGAGTAAAATAACGCTTCACAATTTAATTTGTCAATGAATATTTTTAAAATTACATTTTACCTAGCTGCTTGAGAGTTAACTAAAATCATCAACTTTAGGGAATTGGACCACTTTTAGATACCCCTCTCCCCATCAGGATCTTCGTTGCATTTCTCACTTGTTTGTCAGTAAAGACTTCCCATGTGTATTGACGAAAATGACTGCTTGTTAAGTTCGGGCACATACATCATAAAGAACAACCTTTAATATTTCAAGGTATGTATGAATTACCTCAATTGTAATACATCGTTAAAATGTATGGTATAATGGTCATAGCGTTTGTTTGCTGTTCAGTAGGGGATCATTGTAGCTCAGTTGGTAGAGTCCTGGATTAGCATTCCGAGGCTTTCTTATTCTCGATTCCACAAACTGAAGCTGAAAACCTTAGTTCTAGTGGTACATTTTCTACGCGATAAGTGGAACCGCATTCGAGTAGCTCGTTAAATAACTTTTAAGTCTAAGATAGCAAGTAGGTATTTGAATTAACGTCGCACTTGGAGCACCACAACGGGATATTGGTGAAGGTCCGGGATCAATCCCAAAGAGAACGATCAGAGGACAACACTCAATTTTGAATCACGGTCAGATGACGAGGCAACATCTGAGCTGGCACACCTCTCCAAACTTCCACACCTCGCCAACGTGAGATGTTTGTGGCAACGACAGATTTAACGTGCTCCAGTCTCCTGTTGTATACGAAGGTCTTTGGTTGGATTCGAACTCACAATCTCCGGTTGCTAATCCGTTATTCTTCCAAACGAGCTGTCGCGGCCCCACTTACCTGGGCAAACTAGGCCTACTTTGAAATGGAAGTGAAGTGAATTTGTATATGTGATTATCTTAGTTCATTCTATAAGAACCTGGAAATTGTGTGCGAAGTTTTTTTGCTATAGTGTCTTAGTATAAGAATATTTGGCCTTGGAAGAAGGATCCTTCACTCTTCACTTCTGCATGCGTGGGCATTTATTTTGGTTTTTCACATGGCACTCCTTAAAAATCAGTTCTCGTGTCCAATCCTGTAACAACGCAAATACGCATCGACCTGTCATCGTCGAACGAAAAACAGTAGTTTCAGGAAACTACTTAACATCCATAAGTCAGATATCATTGTCCTTTGTTTGTGAAATTGGAGAATTCACCTGCAGATAGTTTCTGTTTTTCACCAGTCAAGATATTCCTAAAGACTAGAATGCAATTAAACTAAACTAGAACGAGATTTGGAAAAAGATCGATATTCTGATTTGAAGATGCATATGCATGTACACACCGGTGAGAAACCTTATAAATGTGGTACCTGTGGAAAATATTTTTCACAAACAGCGAATATGAAGCAGCATATGCATCTACACACTGGTCAGAAACTTTATAGATGTGATACCTGTCAACGGGCATTTTCAAAGAACTGTTATTTGAAGAAGCATACGCGTGAACACATTGGTTGGAAGGGTTGAAAATGTTTGGAAGGGTTGAAACATAATAAACAGATTCATAAATGTACAAACAGATTAATTACCAGGAATTCATATAGTAGAACATCGTGCAGAGAAAGGATTTGGGCGAAAACATTCGAGGTATGCCATTAAAAATATTAGACTTTTTGTGAAGCTTGTCACAGTCTTCACAGGAAAAATGACTTTTCAGACAGAAAGTGATACTTTTTCCAGATTTCATAACCAAACACTCCACATGATTAATGTATGCGATAATCGTATCAGGTCCATGATTAGATAATTGCGCGAATTCAAATATTCGTTAGTAACTACAACATTGATAGATCAAGTATTTGAAAAAGCTAACAATTTTCAAAAACATGCTTGAAAAGTTTTATTTTAATCATCCTTTGTTATTCATCAGCTCACACTTACTATATTAGTATATGGATGTGCATATTTATATGGTGTATTATTTCTGTACTGCTTACCTTTATTGTCTATTATATATATAACTAGCTGAATTACCCGCCGTTGCTCGGTTTGAAATGGTTAAATGTTTCTTGAAAAGTGCATTAAAATAATCATTTTTCTTTCACAGAAAAATGCAATCATTTAAGTTCTACGGAAAATACTTTTTAACTTTTTCATAGTTTCTACACTATACTTTGGACGCAAATATATACATTTAATTCCTGAAGATATTGCAATATGTAAAAGATTAAGACATAAATACAAACAGAAGCGAAACTCCGACGAAAACATGCGTTCTACAAAGTTTTATAATAAAGTAAACATTAATTCTGGTGCTTCCAGATACCGAGTAGCAAAATTACGCTTTTATGATCAATGAGTTTTTCGTTTGTGCTTTTCGGAATAACGGTGCTTGGGTTAAAAATAAATGTAATCGGTGTAGACAAATTAAACTGAATAGATAAAATTTTTTCAAAAAACAGAAGGTCGATTTTATAGAATTATTCAGAAAGAAAATCACTGCTTTCAACCGAGGATTCACATGCATCTATTCCGTACATTTTAAAATAAGTTACACGCCTTACCTAAAAAACCTTATGAAACAGAATTCTACAAATCATTACGTATTCAATAAATTATTTAAGGAAAGTTGGTCGAAATATACATCAACTTTCCTCGAAAATCATCCTTGAACTCCTAAAAACCTTTCCTTGAATTTCCTTGCAAACATAAATATTTTAAAATATTCTTTCTTCATCAATAAAATATCTATAATTTATTTACATCATGGGAAGAACTAAAAAGTCAGTTAAAACATAAGTACTGTAATTTAATTTGTTTCGGAAAATATTGTTTTTCGATCAACACTGGTAAAGCAACCATAGCTGCCTAAAGCAATCCATCTATGCTCAATGTTATTTCTATGGCGATTTCGAATAGTTTTTAGTCCCCCAGGACCAATAGAACGGGGGTTAAGAGTTATCCTATGCTGACCGCAGTGTTCTAAAGTATAAGTGTACCAAATTTGGTGTGGATTGGTCAAACGGTGTAGATTTTTATTGAAAATATACACACACATCCTATTATATATATATATATATAGATTATACTCTGACATCGTTTTACTTACCCCATGTTCTTTTCTAGTTTAACATACTATTAAATGTAAATTCAATATAGGAAACCATTTTAATTCGTTTTAAATTTAACTTGTCAAATTTTAAGGGTTCAATAACGATATTCTCTTGAAATAATATTGTTTTTATGAGAATATGAATACTTGTCTGGTTTACGTTACCAAAACAAAAGGTAAATTTATTTCAATTTTTAATTTCTAGTGAGAAAGTTTGATTTAAATCCTGAAACTACGATCATTGTGTATAGTGCTATTTTACAAGAATGTTAGTTGATATCAGCTCATTGTTCTTTAGTAAATTTTTAGACTAGTAATGAAATTGATACCAGTTCATTATATTTTTAGAGATTCCTATACATGTATCGCGCGAACTTAAATTCTTTGTTGAAAGTCGGACTATGATTTAAAGTAAGTTTTCGACCTATTTATTGTCAATAAGTCCACTGTAATATCCCCAGTATTCTGGGGATAAATGTTTAGCTTTAGTTAAAACATTTCAATTTGAAAAATTAATTTCAGTTCTATAATACTTTGTCCTGAATTTAAAGTTCAAATTTTAAGGCATGAATATGTATTAAAATTAAATTTTAAACAAATCTGGTTTAAATATTGTATCTGGAAAATTGTCATCATTATAATATCTTTTGTTGAACGAAAATTGGTTTTAATTGTTTAGAAAATATAAGGATTTGAAAATAAATTGTTACAATTTCTGTCGTCTTCCAATTCCAGACTTATTATTCGATATAAATTATAATTTAAATTTTTTTTGAAATCTTATATTGCAATACATGCATGTGAATGTAATGAATCGCGAATCTTACAAAAATTGCCACTTTGTTCAGGTTCGCTATTCAGATATTTGCATCCAAGTCTAATTTTTTCTCAGTATGGTTATGGTTGAACATTGCACAATATACCAACGAAGTCTTAGAATGTGGCATTAGGTTTACAAACACATGATTTCTGTACTTATAATACGACTGAAAATTCCACTTATATATTAGAAATGTCATTTTTAATGAAATAAATTTCTCTTATTCCAAAAGACAGCAATGTATGTGAAGGACATGAACAGTATGAAATAAAATACATGAGAAATTGAAAAAGTAAAACGAAGAATTTATATCTCATCGTCGAAGACGCTTTTACTCAGCACCTGATTATGAGCAAATAAGGAGTTATACATTTAAGGAAAGAAATTACGGGCTATAAAAATAAAAAAGCGGGAACAGAATAATAAATTTAATTAAAAATGTTCTGGTTGTAGAGTGAATTTTATGATAACTTAAAAATTATTTGGTTTGGTGAGGAAACTTATGAAAATATTATAAAAGTCGCGTTCGCTGGAGAAAACTGATTTTTTCCAAATAAGCTGTTTGGCAGTTGTCTTAAGGGATATCTCGGATATTTGATGAGAAGGTGGCATGCTTCGAGTGCCTGGTTGCGTTCGAGAAACATTGTGAACCAGTGGGCTATTTTCAGTGAAGCGATCAGTCAGGTTGTAGGAAAACGGTAGTTGTCTATTTCGCGTGGGTTAAAGAAAAGTTCTTGAATTTCATAACGGTTGTTGGGGTAATAGAGTTAAAGAATGTAAGAGTTTTTAATATCGTAGTGAAGGGGTTAAATTTTTAAAGTCGTTTTGAATGACAGTATTAGTAGTGTATGAAGGAGTGTTCGTAAGAATTCGGAGCATTTTGTTTTGAAGGATAGTTTTTTCGATGTGCGCTCTTGTAACGCCTCAGATTGGGACTGCGTATGTAATAATGGGCTTAAGAATTTGTATAAATCTATTAATTGCTTAGGGAAATGAGCGGAATTGTAATTCAGGTCTCACTGGAGGAACTAAAACGGCTCATCGTGACGGTCCGGGATCAATCCTAAGGAAACGATCCGAGAACGCCATGTAATTTTGAACCAAGGCCAGATGACATGGTAAACAGTTGAGCTGGAAACCCTCTTTCGCAACTTCCATTCCTCACCGGCGTGAAGGCATTTGAACCCATACAGATTGAACGTGCACCAGCTCACGTCTACCCGACGGTTTTTGGTTATACGTAGTTTCGAACTCGCATCGCATTGGAAGATTAATGAGAAAAACAAGTATTTAATAGTTCTGGAAATGCTACTCATTAGAGATTGAAGCCAATAGCACCCTGTTGCTTGGCTATTCTCTATACTCTTAATTTCGGGCCCCGGTAGCCCGGTTTGAAGAGCAAGGAACTTGCAACCGGAGGATTGCGAGTTCGAATCCAGACAAAGAACGTGTACAAAGGGGACTGGTGCACGTTAAATCAGTCATGGCCTCAAATGTCCTCACGTTGGCGTGCTGTGAAGTTTGGAGAGTCGGGTGCCAGTTCAAGTTTTACCTTGTCATCTGACCGTAGTTAAAAATAACACGGTGTCCTCAGATCTTTCCCATTGGGATTGATCCCTTAACGTCCCCAATAGACCGTTGCGTTGTTCCAGTGTGACGTTAATTAAAATACCTACCTAACTTTCTGAACTACGCCAATGGAAACACGAGTGTTTCAGTATAATATAGCCGAATATCGATTCGCTATGTTAGAAATTCTAATTTCTTTTCTGTACTGTAGATTTCCTATTTTATACCAATACATTTATCTCAATTCTGATATAAATATTCCTCAGAAATATGGATGGTAGGTGTGTATTTTAGTTGACGTCACACCTGAGTAATATAACGGGCTATTGGTGATGGTCTGGATCAATCCAGATGGGAAAGAACCGAGGACAACACCATGTAATTTTGAATCACGGAAAGATGACGTGGAAACTCCTGAGCTGGCACACCTCTCCAAATTTCCACACTACGCCAACGTGAGGCATTTGTGGCAAAGACGGATGGATTTAACGTGCTCCAGCCCCCTGTTGTACCCAACGGGCTGTGGTTGGATTCGAACTCGCAATCTCCGGTTGCTAATCCGTTATTCTTCCAACCGAGCTGTCGCGGCACCGCTTACCTAGGCAAACTAGGCCTACTTTGAAATGGAAGTGAAGTGAATTTGTATATGTGATTACCTTAGTTCATTCTATAAGAATCTGAAAATTGGTTTTTGACATGTCACTCCTTAAAAATCAGTACTCGTGTCCAATCTTGTAAGAACGCAAATACGCATCGACCTGCCATCGTCGAACGAAAAACAGCAGTTTCAAGAAACTAATTAACATCCATAAGTCAGATATCATTGTCCTTTGTTTTGTGAACTTGGAGAATTCACCTGCAGATAGTTTCTGTTTTTCACCAGTCAAAATATCCCGAAAGACTATAAGGCAATTAATCTAAACTAGAACGAGATTTGGAAAAAATCCGGATTCTGATTTGAAGATGCATATACGTGTATACGATGGTGAGAAGCCTTAAAAATGTTGAACCTTTGAAATATATTTTTCAGAAACAGGAAATATGAAGCAACATATGAATGTACACACCAGTGAGAAACCTTATGAATGTGGTACCTGTGGAAAATATTTTTCAAAAACATGGAATTTGAAGCTACATATGCATGTGCACATCCATGAGAAACCTTATATATGTGATTCCTGTGGAAAATATTTTTCACTAAAAAGTCTTTAACGCGACATATGCGTGTACACACCGGTGAGAAACCTTATAAATGTGATACCTGTGGAAAATATTTTTCACGAAAAGATTCTTTGAATGTACATATGCGTGTACACACCCGTGAGAAACCTTATAAATGTGGTACCTGTGGAAAATATTTTTCACAAAATTGTACTTTGAAGCTACATATGCGTTTACACACCGATGAGAAATCTTATAAATGTGGTAACTGTGGAAAATATTTTTTACGAAAAGGTTGTTTGAATGTACATATGCGTGTACACACCCGTGAGAAACCTTATAAATGTGGTACCTGTGGAAAATATTTTTCACAAACAGGGCATTTGAAGCAACATATGCATGTGCACATCCATGAGAAACCTTATATATGTGATTCCTGTGGAAAATATTTTTCACTAAAAAGTCTTTAACGCGACATATGCGTGTACACACCGGTGAGAAACCTTATAAATGTGATACCTGTGGAAAATATTTTTCACAAACAGGGCATTTGAAGCAACATATGTATGTACACACCGGTGAGAAACCTTAGAAATGTGGTATCTGTCAACAGGCATTCTCAAAGAACTGTTATTTGGAGAAGCATATGCGTGAACACATTGGTTGGAAACCCTATCTGTAGGATAGGTGTTTGAAAGAGTTGAAAAATAATTAAAAACAACGAATGTACACAAGCGTATGGATACCATGAATTCGTATAGCATAACTTCGTGATGGGAGGATTTAAGCGAAAACATTTGAGGTAGGTCAACAAAGAGTTTTATGCTTTTTGCAAAGCTTGTTAAAGTATTCACTTGAAAAATACCTTTGCAGAGAAAGAAAGTGATACTTTTACCTGATTAATAAGTAGAATGATTCACTAACATCAGTAGAATTTTATTGTATAGAAATCTTTATTCAATATATGACGAATTGAAACACTCCATGATTAATGTTCGCGATAATCGTATCATGTCCATGATTACACAATTGCGCGAATTGAAATATTCGCTATTAACTACAACATTGACAGATCAAGTATTTTAAAAAGCTAACAATTGTCTAAAACATGCTTGAAATTTTTAATTTTAATCATCCTTTGTTATTCATAAGCTCATACTTACTATGTTTGTATATGGATGTGCATATTTATATGGTGTATTATTTCTGTACTGTATACCTTTATTGTCTATTACATATTTAATTATAGTCTGACATCGTTTTACTTACCCGATGTTGTTTTCTAGTTTAACATACTATTAAATGTAAATTCAATACAGGAAACGATTTTAATTCGTATAAAATTTAACTTGTCAAATTTTAAGGGGACAATGACGATATTATATTGAAATAATATTGTTTTTATATGAGAATATGAATACTTCTCTGGTTTACGTTATCAAAGCAAAAGGTAAATTTTTTCTTTCTTGTGAGAAAGTGTTATTTCAAATGCTGAAACTACGATCATTGTATGTAGGGCTATTTTACAAGAATGTTAGTTGGTATCAGCTCATTGTTCTTTTGTAAATTTTAGACAAGTTATGAAATTAATTCATATCAGTTCATTATATCTATAGAGATTGTTATATATGTAACGCGCAAACTTAAATCCTTTGTTGAAAGTCGGATTATGCTTTAAAGTAAGTTTTTGAACTATTGTCAATGTCCAATGTAATATCCCCTATATTGTGGGAGTAAATGTTTAGCTTTAGTTAAAACATTTCAATTTGAAAAATTAATTTCAGTTATATAATACTTTGCCCTGAATTTAAAGTACAAATTTTAAGACATGAATATGTATTAAAATTAAATTTTAGATAAATCTGGTTTAAATATTTTATCTCGAAAATTGTCATTTTTAATATTTTTCCTAGAACGAAAATTGGTTTTAATTGTTTAGTAAATATATATATATATATATATATAGGGATTTGAAAATAAATTGTTACAATTTCTGTCGTCTTTGTGTTTTGTTTTCTAATTCCAGAATTATTGTTCTATATAAATTATAATTAAAAAAAAGAATTTTGAAATCTTATATTGCAATACATGCATGTGAATGTAATGAATCGCGAATCTTACAAAAATTTCCACTTTGTTCAGGTTCGTTATTCAGTTGCTTGCATCCAATTTTAATTTTTTCTCAGTATGATTATGGTTGAACATTGCACAGTAGACCAACACAAGTCTTAGAATGTGGTGTTAGGTTTACACCGAAACACATGATTTCTGTACTTATAATACGACTGAAAATTACACTTATATATTAGTCAGAAATGTCATTTTTAATGAAATAAATTTCACTTATTCCAAAAGACAGCAAGGTACATTAAGGACATGAGCAGTACAAAATAAGATATCTAAAAGAAATTGAAACAGGTTAGAACATATTTTTATACTACGCATAAAGGTCATTAAAAATGCATCTAGATTAACATGGAATAAATATTATGCATATTGGTTGCATGATGGAATCTTATCAAACATCAATACCCAACATTTAACTTGGTTCTTAGGCTCATATTGGAAATAGTCGGTTGTAATATTTTTCTTAGGTCCTCGAAATCCTGAATAATGGTAGTTTGTAAAGTATATTACCAGATCTCGTGTTAACCTCTTAATCAGATCGTGATTAAGAATGACGAGATGTCTTAGAATTTTTCCATGAGTGATTCCGAACCGTCCCTAATATCCCAATTTGTTGCCGTGCGATATAAATTAAGCTACCTACATTTCTACCACCTAGTAGGACCCGGACTCGAATCTCGGTTTCCAAGCGCATGCGTGTGATTGTCACTGTTACAAGCAACGGAGACTGCGAAACTGGCGCTATATCAAATATAGCCTTCAGTTCGTCTCTTGTAGTGCGAAATTCTAATAAACAAGCGGTCGATAGCACATTAGAAACATAATTATTAGTCGTTCATATTTGTTCCAAATGAACTTCAATAGAAAAGGTATTGCACTGAACCTTTGTTTCTAATTTACTAAATTATAATTTAAAAAATTTCAAATCGTATATTGCAATAATGCATGTCAATCTAAATGAATCGCGAATCTTACAAAAATTGCCACTTTGTTCAGGTTCGCTATTGAGTAATTTGCAACCAAGTCTAATTTTTGCTCAATATGATTATGGTTGAACATTGCATAGTAGACCAACGAAGTCGTAGAATGTGGCATTAGGTTTACACCTAAACACATGATTTCGTACTTATAATACGACTGAAAATTGCACATATATATTTGAAATGTCATTTTTTATGAAACAAATTTCCTTTATTCCAAAAGACAGCAATGTATGTGAAGGACATGAGCAGTACAAAATCTATATATAAAATAGGATGTGTGTGTATGTATGTATGTGTGTATATTTTCTATACAAATCTACACCGTTTGACCAATCCACACCAAATTTGGTACACTTATACTTTAGAACACTGCGGTCAGCATAGGCTAACTCTTAACCCCCGTTCTATTGGCCCTGGGGGGCTAGAAACTATTCGAAATCGCAATAGAAATAACATTGAGCATAGATTGATTGCTTTAAGCAGCGATGGTTGCTTGCCCACTGTTGATCGAAAAAATTTTTTTTCGAAACAAAAATTAAATTACAGTATTTATACTTGAACTGACTTTTTAGTTCTTCCCATGATGTAAATAAATTATAGATATTTTATTGATGAAGGGGGAAAGAATATTTTAAAATATTTATGTTTGCAAGGAAGTTCAAGGAAAGGTTTTCAGGAGTTCAAGGATTATTTTCAAGGAAAGTTGGTGTATATTTCGACCCACTTTCCTTAAATAATTTATTGAATACGTAATGACTTTTAGAATTCTGTTTCACAAGGCTTTTTAGGTAAGGCGTGTAACTTATTTTAAAATGTCCGGAATAGATACATGTGAATCCTCCGTTGAAAGCAGTGGTGATTTTCTTTCTGAAAAATTCTGTAAAATCGACCTTCTGGTTCTGGAAATTTTTTTATCTGTTCAATTTAATTTGTCTACACCGATTACATTTATTTCTAACCCAAGCACCGTTATTCCGAAAAGCACAAACGAAAAACTCACTGATCATAAAAGCGTAATTTTGCTACTCGGTATGTGGCAGCACCAGAATTAATGTTTACTTTTTTTTATAAAACTTTGTAGAACTTTCTAGAAAGTTGGGGAAACGGAAACTTCCTTGGACTCATGGTGGAGAACATTCCAGCACCCACTCGATTCTTAGCTGGTCGTATTTAAAGGAAGCTAACTCGGTAAGTCTTCCAGTTTATCATCTTTCAGTGAATCTGTCAGTTTTATTTCGCTCTTTTCATTGTATAAGTGTTTCCTACTTTATTCGACAGTGATAGTGTACATTTTGGATTTATATTCCTAAACGGATGTAAGTACTACATAATTTTATATTTGTTTTTTTTCGTTAATTTTAGCTTTTTTGTATTCTATAATAGATTTCATTGCTCAGTGATAGTGTGCCTTTTGCTTAATTTTTTAGATATGTTTAATGGGATCAGAATTAAAGCTTTTTTATTACACCAGAATAAAAGTTTATTTTTTAGCATGATTTAGAATTCTGTGTTTGAGTATTTTGATTGACAGCTTTTAAGTAAGGCATTAATATATTTTATTTGTGTTAAAAGTTTGATATTCCTAAACTGGTGTAAGTACTTCACAATTTTAAATTTGTTTTACCATTCAGTTTATATTAGCTTTTTATTTTTATTGTATTCTATAATAGATTTCATTGCTCAGTGAGAGTGTGCCTTTTGCTTATTTTATGAAATAGCATTTCTTTGTATTCTTTTACAGATTTCTTTGCTGTAGCAATGCCTCCAAGGAAGCGGAAGGCGATCGGCCAAGTGCTGTCAACGGCTAAGATGATGAAAGATGAGCGTAGTCAAGAAACTTCCGAGGAGAGGAATAGAAGACTTGCGATTGCGAGAGAGCTACAACATGTAGAGCAACAGAGACGGCACAGCAAAGTGAGGCCCGACTACAAGATAAGAGAGATAGAGCCAAACGATCACGGACTGCGCACCATTTTAGCTTAGCATTGGTAGAATTCCACTACGATTCACATAAAGACAACTCGCTGCATGCAAGTGTTACCATCGGGAAAATGGAAATGGTTTGTAGTTATTGTCAAGCCAAAAACTTTAAATCAGAGTCTACTGATAAAAAATGGAAAAGTTAAACTCTACTTGCTGTAAAAATGGAAAAGTTAAACTCTGCCAAATGGAACCACCACCACAAGAACTTTTGACTTACACATCAGGAGATACGTCAGAGTCGAAGCATTTTCTTAGTAAATCAGAAAATACAGCTCATGATTCCAAATGACATCATTCGGCGCCATATCAGTTGTTGGACAGCCCGGATTTCCGTGGACATTCAAGGTGCAAGGGCAGATTTGCCATAGAGCGGGATCGTTGCTTCCGCTGACAGATCAACCACCAAAATTTCTACAACTATATTTTATTCAAAACGAACAAATGGAAACTGATCAGAGGTGCGCCTACATCTCGAGAACAAGACGTCAGATTGTGTTAAACTTTCAGAGGATGTTTCATGAGCACAATAATCTTATTAAAACGTTTGAAACAGCATTGGAAAGTATGCCAACAGATGAATATAAAGTAGTCATAAGAGCAGACCGAAGACCAGCAGGCGAACACGAGCGGCGCTTTAACTCTCCTCAAGCAGATGAAGTCGCGGTGGTTCAGGAGATGAGTTTCATCAACGGGATATCGTTATTCAACGACGAGGTGAATCAATGCAGCGCATTTCGGAAACACATCGATCTTATGATGCTCTGCAGTGATATTTCCCCATGGTGAAGATGGATATCATTTTAATCTGAGGTAGATCAACCCAAGAACAGGTGAAACAACCAGCAAGAAAGTTTCAGCGATGGATTTCTATGCGTACAGATTAATGGTTCGAGATACTGAGCAGAACCACGTATTCAACTGCAGGCAATTGTTTCATCAGTTTATCGTCGATATGTACGCAAAAGTCGAGAGTGAGCGTCTCCTTTACATTCGTCTTAATCAACGTAAACTGAAAGTTGATATATTCACCTGAGATGCTGTGTCGAATGACGGGAACGTTGAAAACCTTGGTGCCGTAGTCGTACTACCAGCTACATTTACAGGCAGTCCCAGACACATGCACGAATACACGCAAAATGCTAGGACGTACGGGAGACCAGACTTATTTATCACCTTCACCTGCAATCCGACTTGGAGGGGGATCAAAGAGGTTCTTACCAATGGTCAATTATCCAGTGAGCGCCACGACTTGATTGCGAGAGTATTTAAACAAAAGCAGTTGAAACTGCTCTTTGCGCATCTTACGTTTTTTAGAATTCTGCATTTTTTCGTCGGAATTTCGTTTCTGTTTGTGTTTATGTCTTAACCTTTTACGTATTGCAATATATTCAGGAATTAAATGTATATATTTGCTTCCGAAGTATATTGTAGAAACTATGATTTTCCTTACAACTTAAATGATTGCATTTTTCTGTGAAAGAAAAGTGCTTATTCTAATTCACATTTCAAGCAACATTTAACCATTTCAACCCGAGCAACGCAGGGTAATTCAGCTAGTAAGATATCAAAAAGAAATTGAAAAAAAAACAACCGAAAAATTTATATCATCGTTGGAGACATTTTAAGCAGCATTTGATTATGAGCAAATAAAGAGTTATACATTTAAGAAAAGAAATTACGGGCTGTAAAAATAAAAAAGCGGGAACATTATAATACATTTAATTCAAAACGTTATGCTTGTAGAGTGGATTTTTGATAACTTAAAATTATTCGGTTTGGTGAGGAAACTGTTGAAAATATTGCAGGAATCGCGGTCGCTGGAGAAAACTGATTTTTCCCAAATCAGCAGTTTGGCAGTGGTCTTAAGGATATCTAGGATTTTTGATGAGAAGGTGGCATGCTTCGAGGGCTTGGTTGCGTACGAGGAACATTGTGAACCAGTGGACTATTTTCAGTGAAACGAACAGTCAGGTTTGTAGTAGGAAAACGGTAGTTGTGTCTATTTCGCGTGGGTTAAAGAAAAGATCTTGAATTTGATAATGTTGTTCGGGTAGAGTTAAAGAATGTAAGAGTTTTTAATATCGTGGTGAAAGGGTTAAATATTTAAAGTCGTTTTGAATGACAGCATCAGTAGTGTATGAAGCAGTGTTCTTAAGAATTTTGAGCATTTGGTTTGGAGGATGATTATATTTTAAATGTGCGTTTTTGTGTAACGACTAAGATTGGGACTGCGAAGGTAATAATGAACTTAAGAATTTGTTTAAATTTCTTAATTGCTAAGGGAGATGAGCGGAATGGTAATTCATGCCGCACTTTAGGAACTAAAAGGGCTCATCGTGACAGTCCGGGATCAATCCCAAGGAAAAAATCCGAGAACGCCATGTAATTTTGGACCAAGGCCAGATGACGTGGTAAAATGTTGAGCTGAAAACCCTCGTTCCAAACTTCCATTCCTCACCAACGTGAGGTAATTAGAACCCCTGCAGATTTAACGTGCACCAGCCCACGTCTACCCGACGGTTTTTGGTTATACGTAGTTTCGAACTCGCATCGCATTGGAAGATTAATGAGAAAAACAAGAATTTAATAGTTCTGAAATGCTACTCCTTAGAGATTGGAGCCATACCACGTGTTGCTTGGCTATTTTTCATACATTTTCTTAACTACGGAACAAATGTTGCTTGTTTATTCTCTATACTCTCTCTTACTAAATTTTGGGCCACGGTAGCCCGGTTGGAAGAGCAAGGAACTAGCAACCGGAGGATTTCGACTTCGAATCCAAACAAAGACCGTGTACAAACGGGACTGGTGCACGTTAAATCAGTCGTGGCCTCAAATGTCCTCACGTTGGCGTGGTGTGAAGTTTGGAGTGTCGGGTGCCAGCTCATGTTTTACCTTGTCATTTGACCGTGGTTCAAAATAACACGGTGTCCTCAGATCTTTCCCATTGAGATTGATCCCGTACCGTCCCCAATACACCGTTGCGTTCTTCCAGTGTGACGTTAATTAAAATACCTACCTAACTTTCTGAATTACGCCAATGGAAACACGAGTGTTTCAGTATAATATAGCCGAATATCGAATCGCTATGTTAGAAATTCTAATTTCTTTTCTGTATTGTAGATTTTCTATTTTATACCAATACATTTATCTCAATTCTGATATAAATATTCCTCAGAAATATGGATGGTAGGTATGTATTTTAATTAACTTCACACTGGAGTAATATAACGGGCTATTGGTGATGGTCGGGATCAATCCAGATGGGAAAGATCCGAGGACACCATGTAATAGGTAGGTATGTATTTTAATTAACGTCACACTGGAGTAATACAACGGGGTATTGGTGATGGTCCGGGATCAATCCCAATGGGAAAGACCCGACGACAACACCATGAAATTTGGAACCACGGTCAGATGACGAGACAACACCTGAGCTGGCACACCTCTACAAATTTCCACACCACGCCAACATGAGGCGTTTGTTGCAGCGACGGATTTAACGTGCTCCCGCCTCCTGTTGTACCAGACAGGCTTTGTTTGGATTCGAACTTGCAATCACCGGTTGCCTATCCGTTACTCTTCCAATCGGGCTGTCGCGGACCCGCTTACCTAGGCAAAATAAGCCTACTTTGAAATGAAGTGAAGTGAATTTGTATATGTGATTATATTAGTTCATTCTCTAAGAACCTGGAAATTGTGCTCGAATTTTTTTTGCTAGTGTTTTGGTACTAAGGATATTTGGCCTTTCAAGAAGGATCATTCACTCTTCACTTTTCTGCAGGCGTAGGCATTTATGTTGGTTTTTCACATGGCACTCCTTGAAAACCTGTACTCGTGTCCAATCCTGTAAGAACGCAAATACGCATCGACCTGCCATAGTCGAACCAAAACAGCAGTTTCAGGTAACTACTTAACATCCATAAGTAAGATATTGTCCTTTATTTTGTGAACTTGGAGAATTCACCGCCTGCAGATTGTTTGTTTTTCACCAGTCAAGATATCCTGAAATACTAAAAGGCAATTAAACTAAACTAGAACGAGATTTGGAAAGAGATTCTGATTTGAAGATGCATATCCGTGTATAGAATTGTGAGAAACCTTAAAAATGTTGAACCTTTGAAAAATATTTTTCACAAACAGATAATATGAAGCAACATATGCATGTACACACGGGTGAGAAACCTTATGAATGTGGTACCTGTGGAAAATATTTTTTAACGAAAGGTAATTTGAACCGACATATGCTTGTACACACCTATGAGAAACCATATAAATGTGGTTCCTGTGGAAAATATTTTTCACAAAATGGTGATTTGAACCGACATATGCGTGTACACACCGATGAGAAACCTTATAAATGTGGTACCTGTGGAAAATATTTTTCACAAAATGGTCATTTGAACCGACATATGCGTGTACACACCGATGAGAAACCTTATAAATGTGGTAACTGTGGAAAATATTTTTCACGAAAAGATTTATTGAATCGACATATGCGTGTACACACCGATGAGAAACCTTATAAATGTGGTACCTGTGGAAAATATTTTTCACAAAATGGTGATTTGAACCGACATATGCGTGTACACACCGATGAGAAACCTTATAAATGTGGTACCTGTGGAAAATATTTTTCACAAAATGGTCATTTGAACCGACATATGCGTGTACACACCGATGAGAAACCTTACAAATGTGGTATCTGTGAACAGGCATTCTCAAAGGACTGTTATTTGAAGAAGCATATGCGTGAACACATTGGTTGGAAACCCTACCTGTAGGATAGGTGTTTGAAAGAGTTGAAAAATAATAAGAAACAACGAATGTACACAAGCGTATGGATACCATGAACATATAGCAGAACTTCGTGCAGGGAGGATTTAAGCGAAAACATTTGAGGTAGGTCATCAAAGAGTTTTATGCTTTTTGCAAAGCTTGTTAAAGTACTCACAGGAAAAATACCTTTGCAGAGACCGAAAGTGATACTTTTACCTGATTAACAAGTAGAATGATTGACTAACATGAGTAGAATTTTATTTTATAGAAATCTTTATTCAATATATGACGAATTCAAACACTCCACATGATTATTGTACGCGATAATCGTATCAGGTCCATGATTACACAATTGCGCGAATTCAAATATTCGCTAGTAACTACAACATTGACAGATCAAGTATTTTAAAAAGCTAACAATTGTCTAAAACATGCTTGAAATGTTTTATTTAATTCATCCTTTGTCCTTCATAAGCTCACACTTACTATGTTAGTACATGAATGTGCATATTTATATGGTGTATTATTTCTGTACTGCATACCTTTATTGTCTATTATATATGTAATTATACTCTGACATCGTTTTACTTACCCGATGTTGTTTTCTAGTTTAACATACTATTAAATGTAAATTCAATGCAGGAAACCATTTTAATTCGTGTTAAATTTAACTTATCAAATTTTAAGGGGACAATGACGATATTCTCTTGAAATAATATTGTTTTTATATGAGAATATGTATACTTCTCTCGTTTACGTTATCAAAGGAAAAGGTAAATTTTTTCTTTCTTGTGAGAAAGTGTTATTTCAAATGCTAAAACTACGATCATTGTATATAGTGTATTTTACAAGAATGTTAGTTGATATCAGCTCATTGTTCTTTAGTAAATTTTTAGACTAGTAATGAAATTGATACCAGTTCATTATATCTATAGAGATTGCTATACATGTATCGCGCAAACTTAAATCCTTTGTTGAAAGTAGAATTATGCTTTAAAGTAAGTTTTCGAACTATTTATTGTCAATAAGTCCAATGTAATATCCCCTGTATTGTGGGGATAAATGTTTAGCTTTAGTTAAAACATTTCAATTTGAAAAATTAATTTCAGTTCTATAATACTTTGTCCTGAATTTAAAGTTCAAATTTTAAGGCATGAATTTGTATTAAAAATAAATTTTAAATAAATCTGGTTAAATATTGTATCTCGAAAATTGTCATCATTTTAATATCTTTTGTAGAACGAAAATTGGTTTTAATTGTTTAGAAAATATATATATATATATATAAGGATTTGAAAATAAATTGTTACAATTTCTGTCGTCTTTGTGTTTTGTTTTCCAATTCCAGATTTATTATTCGAGATTAATTATAATTTAAATTTTTTTTTTTGAAATCTTATATTGCAATACATGCATGTGAATGTAATGAATCGCGAATCTTACAAAAATTGCCACTTTGTTCAGGTTCGCTATTCAGATATTTGCATCCAAGTCTAATTTTTTCTAAGTATGGTTATGGTTGAACATTGCACAATAGACTAACGAAGTCTTAGAATGTGGTTTAAAACACATGATTTCTGTACTTATAATACGACTGAAAATTGCCACTTATATATTAGAAATGTCATTTTTAATGAAATAAATTCTCTTATTCGAAAAGACAGCAATGTATGTGAAGGACACGAACAGTACGAAATAAGATACATAAGAGAAATTGAAAAAGTAAAACGAAGAATTTATATCACATCGTCGAAGACGCTTTTACTCAGCAGTTGATTATGAGCAAATAGGGAGTTATACATTTAAGGAAAGAAATTACGGGCTATAAAAATAAAAAAGCGGGAACAGAATAATAAATTTAATTAAAAATGTTTTGGTTGTAGAGTGAATTTTTTGATAACTTAAAATTTATTTGGTTTGGTGAGGAAACTTATGAAAATATTATAAAATTCGCGTTCGCTGGAGAAAACTGATTTTTCCCAAATCAGCTGCTGTTTGGCAGTTGTCTTAAGGGATATCTCGGATATTTGATGAGAAGGTGGCATGCTTCGAGTGCCTGGTTGCGTACCAAAAACATTGTGAACCAGTGGGCTATTTTCAGTGAAGCGATCAGTCAGATTGTAGGAAAACGGTAGTTGTGTCTATTTCGCTTGGGTTAAAGAAATGATCTTGACTTTGATAACGTTGTTGGGGTAATAGAGTTAAAGAATGTAAGAGTTTTTAATATCGTATTGAAGGGGTTAAATTTTTAAAGTCGTTTTGAATGACAGCATAAGTAGTGTATTAAGGAGTGTTCGTAAGAATTCTGAGCATTTTGTTTTGAAGGATAATTTTTTCGATGTGCGTTCTTGGAACGCCTCAGATTGGGACTGCGTAGGTACTAATGGGCTTAAGAATTTGTTTAAATCTGTTAATTGCTTAGGGAGATGAGCGGAATGGTAATTCAGGTCTCACTGGAGGAACTAAAACGGCTCATCGTGACGGTCCGGGATCAATCCCAAGGAAAGGATCCGAGAACGCCATGTAATTTTGAACCAAGGCCAGATGACGTGGTAAACAGTTGAGCTGGAAACCCTCTTTCGAAACTTCCATTCCTCACCAGCGTGAAGGCATTTGAACCCATACAGATTGAACGTGCACCAGCTCACGTCTACCCGACGGTTTTTGGTTATACGTAGTTTCGAACTCGCATCGCATTGGAAGATTAATGAGAAAAACAAGTATTTAATAGTTCTGGAAATGCTACTCCTTAGAGATTGAAGCCAAGAGCACCTGTTGCTTGGTTATTCTCTATATTCTTAATTTCGGACCACGGTAACCCTGTTGGAAGAGCAAGGAACTAGGAACTGGAGGATTGAGAGTGCGAATCCAGACAAAGAACCGTGTACAAAAGCGACTATTGCACGTTAAATCAGTCGAGTCCTCAAATGTCCTCACGTTGGCGTGGTGTGAAGTTTGGAGTGTCGGGTGGTTTTACCTCGTCATCTGACCGTAGTTCAAAATTACACGGTGTCCTCAGATCTTTCCGAATGGGATTGACCCCGTACCGTCCCCAATAGCCCGTTGCGTTGTTCCAGTGTGACGTTAATTAAAATACCTACGTACCTTTCTGAACTACGCCAATGGTTTGGGGGTATTGGTATTTTTCAATTAACGTCAGTGGAGCAACACAACGGGCTATTGGTGGCGGTCCGGGATCAATCCCAAAGGAAAAGCATCGAGGACAGCACCATGTAATTTTGAACCACGGTCAACGGACGAGTCAACACATGAGCTGGTACACCTCTCCAAATTTCCACACCACGCCAACGTGAGGTGTTTGTGGAAACGACGGATTTAACGTGCTCCAGCCCCCCGTTGTACCCGACGGGCTTTGGTTGGATTCGAACTTGCAATCTCCGGTTCCTACTCCGTTATTCTTCCAACCGAGCTGTCGCGGCCCCTCTTACCTAGGCAAACTAGGCCTACTTTGAAATGGAAGTGAAGTGAATTTGTATATGTGATTATCTTAGTTCATTCTATAAGAACCTGGAAATTGTGCGCGAAGTTTTTTTGCTATAGCGTTTTAGTACTAAGAATATTTGGCCTTTCAAGAAGGTTCATTCACTCTTCACTTTTCTGCAGGCGTAGGCATTTATGTTGGTTTTTCCCATGGCACTCCTTAAAAACCAGTACTCGTGTCCAATCCTGTAAGAACGCAAATACGCATCGACCTGCCATCGTCGAACGAAAAACAACAGTTTCAGGAAACTACTTAACATCCATCAGTCAGATATCATTGTCCTCTGTTTTGTGAACTTGGAGAATTCACCTGCAGATAGTTTCTGTTTTTCACCAGTCAAGATATTCCTAAAGACTAGAATGCAATTAAACTAAACTAGAACGAGATTTGGAAAAAGATCGAGATTCTGATTTGAAGATGCATATACGTGTATACAACGGTGAGAAACCTTATAAATGTGGTACCTGTGGAAAATATTTTTCACAAACAGCGAATATGAAGCAGCATATGCATCTACACACCGGTCAGAAACCTTATAGATGTGATACCTGTCTACGGGCATTTTCAAAGAACTGTTATTTGAAGAAGCATACGCGTGAACATATTGGTTGGAAGGGTTGAAAATGTTTGGAAGGGTTGAAACATAATAAACAGATTCATAAATGTACAAACAGATTAATTACCAGGAATTCATATAGTAGAACATCGTGCAGAGAAAGGATTTGGGCGAAAACATTCGAGGTATGCCATTAAAAAGTATTAGACTTTTTGTGAAGCTTGTCAGTCTTCGCAGGAAAAATGACTTTTCAGACAAAGTGATACTTTTTCCAGATTTCATAACTAGATTAATTCACGTCATAGTATGATTCACTAACATCAGTAGATTTTTATTTTATATAAATGTTTATTCAATATATGACGTATTCAAACACTGCACATGATTAATGTATGCGATAATCGTATCAGGTCCATAATTGCATAATTTCGCGAATTCAAATATTCGTTAGTAACTACAACATTGATAGATCAAGTATTTGAAAAAGCTAACAATTTTCAAAAATATGCTTAAAAAGTTTTATTTTAATCATCCTTTGTTATTCATCAGCTCACACTTACTATATTAGTATATGGATGTGCATATTTATATGGTGTATTATTTCTGTGCTGCATACCTTTAATGTCTATTATATATTTAACTAGCTGAATTACCCGGCGTTGCTCGGGTTGAAATGGTTAAATGTTGTTTGAAAATTGCATTAAAATAATCACTTTTCTTTCACAGAAAAATGCAATCATTTAAGTTGTACGGAAAATACTTTTTAACTTTTTCATAGTTTCTACACTATACTTCGGACGCAAATATATACATTTAATTCCTGAATATATTGCAATATGTAAAAGATTAAGACATAAATACAAACAGAAGCGAAATTCCGACGAAAACATGCGTTCTACAAAGTTTTATAATAAAGTAAACATTAATTCTGGTGCTGCCAGATACAGAGTAGCAAAATTACGCTTTTATGATCAATGAGTTTTTCGTTTGTGCTTTTCGGAATAACGGGGGGGGGGGATTTCAATTAACGTCACACACTGGAGCAACACAATGGGCTATTGGTGACGGTCCGGGATCACTCCCAAAGGGAAAGATCCGAGGACAACACCACGTAATTTTGAACCACGGTCAGATGACGAGGCAACACCTGAGCTGGCACCCCACTCTCCAAACTTCCACACCACGCCAACGTGAGGACATTTGAGGCCACGACAGATTTAACGTGCACCAGCCCCCTTTGTACACGACGGTGTTTGGCTGGATTCGAACTCGCAACCCTTCGGTTGCAAGTCCGTTACTCTTCCAACCGGGCCACCGCGGCCCCTCGGAATAACGGTGCTTGGGTTAAAAATAAATGTAATCGGTGTAGACAAATTAAACTGCATAGATAAAATTTTTTCAAAAAGCAGAAGGTCGATTTTATAGAATTATTCAGAAAGAAAATCACTGCTTTCAACGGAGGATTCACATGTATCTATTCCGGAAATTTTAAAATAAGTTACACGCCTTACCTAAAAAACCTTATGAAACAGAATTCTACAAATCATTACGTATTCAATAAATTATTTAAGGAAAGTTGGTCGAAGTATACATCAACTTTCCTTGAAAATCATCCTTGAAATCCTAAAAACCTTTCCTTGAATTTCCTTACAAACATAAATACTTTAAAATATTCTTTCTTCATCAATAAAATATCTATAATTTATTTACATCATGGGAAGAACTAAAAAGTCAGTTAAAACATAAATACTGTAATTTATTTTGTTTCGGAAAATATTGTTTTTCGATCAACACTGGTAAAGCAACCATAGCTGCCTAAAGCAATCCATCCATGCTCAATGTTATTTCTATGGCGATTTCGAATAGTTTTTAGCCCCCCAGGACCAATAGAACGGGGGTTAAGAGTTATCCTATGCTGACCGCAGTGTTCTAAAGTATAATTGTACCAAATTTGGTGTGAATTGGTCAAACGGTGTAGATTTGTATAGAAAATATACACACATACACACACATCCTATTATATATATATATATAGATTATACTCTGACATCGTTTTACTTACCCGATGTTCTTTTCTAGTTTAACATACTATTAAATGTAAATTCAATACAGGAAACCATTTTAATTCGTATTCAATAACGGTTCAACTCGGGTTCAATAACGATATTGTCTTGAAATAATATAGTTTTATGAGAATATGAATACTTGTCTGGTTTACGTTACCAAAACAAAAGGTAAATTTATTTCAATTTTTAATTTCTTGTGAGAAAGTTTGATTTAAATCCTGAAACTACGATCATTGTATAGTGCTATTTTACAAGAATGTTAGTTGATATCAGCTCATTGTTCTTTAGTAATTTTTTACACTAGTAATGAAATTAATTGATATCAGTTCATTATGTCTATAGAGATTGCTATACATATATCGCGCAAACTTAAATCCTTTGTTGAAAGTCGGATTATGCTTTAAAGTAGGTTTCTGAAATATTTATTGACAATAAGTCCAATGTATTGTCCTCTATATTGTCGGATTAAATGTTTAACATTAGTTAGATTCCAATTTTTAAATTAATTTCAGTTCTATAATACTTTGTCCTGAATTTAAAGTACCAATTTTAAGGCATGTATATGTATTAAAATTAAATTTTAGATAAATCTGGTTTAAATATTGTATCTCGAAAATTGGCATTTTTAATATTTTTTGTAGAACGAAAATTGGTTTTAATTGTTTGGTAATATATAGGGATTTGAAAATAAATTGTTATAATTTCTGTCGTGTTTGTGTTTTGTTTTCCAATTCCAGTTTTATTATTCCAGATAAATTATAATTTAAAAAAATTTTCAAATTGTATATTGCAATACATGCATGTGAATGTATTGAATCGCGAATCTTACAAAAGTTGCCATTTTGTTCACGTTCGCTATTCAGATCCTTGCATCCAAGTCTAATTTTTTCTCATTATGATTATGGTTGAACATTTCACAACAGACCAACGAAGTCTTAGAATGTGGCATTAGGTTTACAAACACATGATTTCTGTACTTATAATGACTGAAAATTGCACATATATATTTGAAATGTCATTTTTAATGAAATAAATTTCCCTTATTCCAAAAAAAAGCAATGTATGTGAAGGACGTGAGCAGTACAAAATAAGATATATGAAAGAAATTGTAAAAGAAAAACGAAGAATTTATATCACATCGTAGAAGTCGCTTTTAAGCAGCAGTTGATTATGAGCAAATAAAGAGTTATACATTTAAGGAAAGAAATTAAGGGCTATAAAAAATAAAAAAAACGAGAACATTTGAATAAATTTAATTCAAAACGGTATGGTTGTACAGTGGATTTTTTGAGAATTTAAAAATTATTTGGTTTGCTGAGGAAACTGATGAAAATATTGTAGGAATCGCGGTCGCTGGAGAAAACTGATTGTTCCCAAATCAGCTGTTTGGCAGTTGCCTCAAGGGAGGTGGTTCCTGTGGAAAATACTTTTCCCTAAAAAGTACTTTGACGCAACATATGCGTGTACACACCGGTGAGAAACCTTACAAATGTGGTATTTGTCAAGAGGCATTCTCAAAGGACTGTTATTTGAAGAAGCATATGCGTGAACACATTGGTTGGAAACCCTACCTGTAGGATAGGTGTTTGAAAGAGTTGAAAAATAATAAAAAACAACGAATGTACACAAGCGTATGGATACCATGAATTCGTATAGCAGAACTTCGTGCTGGGAGGATTTAAGCGAAAACATTTGAGGGTAGGTTATCAAAATTTTTTTGCTTTATGCAAAGCTTGTTAAAGTACTCACAGGAAAAATACCTTTGCAGAGACCGAAAGTGATACTTTTACCTGATTAACAAGTAGAATGATTCACTGACATCAGTAGAATTTTATTGTATAGAAATCTTTATTCAATATATGAAGAATTCAAACATTCCACATGATTAATGTACGCGATAATCGTATCAGGTCCATGATTACACAATTGCGCGAATTCAAATATTCGCTAGTAACTACAACATTGACAGATCAAGTATTTTTAAAAGCTAACAATAGTCTAAAACATGCTTGAAATGTTTTATTTTAATCATCCTTTGTTATTCATAAGCTCACACTTACTATGTTTGCATATGGATGTGCATATTTATATGGTGTATTATTTCTGTACTGCATACCTTTATTGTCTATTACACTGCTGGCCACCCAAATTGCAACACCAAGAAAGACAAGAGATATCACAACAAAATTTATTTTGTAGATAACATGTTGACCAAGTATCAAATGATTAAATTTATAGACTTCTGTGAAGTGTGGTTCCTGCCAAAATCAGTAGCCAGAGTAGCCGCCATTGTTGGAGATCACCGCTGCCACACGCCTCGGCATTGATTCAAAGAGACTTTGGATGTGTTCTTGGGGTACAGCAGACCAAGCAGCTTCCACACATGGCCAAAGTTGATCTGGTGTGGCAGCTGGGGATGTATTCTGGGTCAATCGTTGAGCAACCATGGACCACATGTTTTCTATCGGCGAAAGATCCGGAAAGCGAGCTGGCCAGGGAAGCAATTCAATCTGGCGATTGACGAAGAACCCTTGGACAATGCGTGCCACGTGTGGTCGCGCATTATCCTGTTGAAATATGGCTGTGGGCAAGCCCTGAAGGTAAGGAAGGACAACTGGCTCCAACACCTCGGAGATGTAGCGCTGGCTGTTTAAAGTACCGGCAATGCGTACTAGAGGAGTGCGAGAGTGATATCCAATACCGCCCCATACCATAATACCCGGTGCAGGACCAGTGTGGCGGTGCATAACGCAGCTGTTCAGCATCCTCTCTCCACGGTGTCTCCAGACTCGAATCCGACCATCGTGGTGTTGCAGACAGAAGCGTGACTCGTCAGTAAAGACAATTTCATTCCATTCTGCAGTCCACATCCTTCTTTCATCGCACCATTGGCGGCGGAAACGTCTGTGGTTCTGCGTCAAGGGTAGACGAAGCAATAGACGTCTTGCGGACAGACCACTCTGCTGTAAACGGCGTCGAATGGTACGCGCAGACACTGGATGATGCGGTACAGACTGAATGTGCTGTGCTATGGTTCGTGATGTGGCTGAGCGATCCGTCACTGCCATACGCACAATATGCCTGTCATCACGTGAAGTGGTGCACTGAGGTGGATGCGATCGAACACGTCGGTCCGTCGTACCCTCCTGCATCCAACGATCACATATCCGCATTACAGTTGTTTGGTTTCGTCCAACACGACTACCGATTTCCCTGAAAGATAATCCACAATCTCGGTAGGCCACTATCCTTCCTCTGTCGAACTCGGATACTTGATCAAAAGATGATCGCTGTTTTCTACGAGGCATAATTGATCGTTTTTTTTGAAAAAACCACAAGAAAAACACAATTGCCGTACTTGAAATCGTCGAAATCTCCAAGCCTTAAATAGCGCTTTGAAGTGGCGCCACAGGCGCGCGTGATGTGCGTCTGCGCTGAAATTCCAATCATTTGCATATCTCACCTCCGCTAATGCATGTTGTAAATTTCATATTATTTGCATGCTTCCTTCAGGGTGTTGCATTTACGGTGGCCAGCAGTGTATATATTTAATTATATTCTGACATCATTTTACTTATCCGATGTTGTTTTCTAGTTTAACATACTATTAAATGAAAATTCGATACAGGAAACCATTTTAATTCGTATTAAATTTAACTTGTCAAATTTTAAGGGGACAATGACGATATTCTCTTGAATTAATATTGTTTTTCTAAGAGAATATGAATACTTCTCTGGTTTACGTTATCAAACGAAAAGGTAAATTGTTTTCAATTTTTAAATTCTTGTGAGAAAGTGTTATTTAAAATGCTGAAACTACGATCATTGTATATAGTGGTATTTTATAAAAATATTAATTGGTATCAACCAAAAGATAAATTTTTTTTCAATTTCTAATTTTTGGTGCAAAAGTGTTATTTCAAATGCTGGAACTTTACAATCTGTATGTAGTGCTATTTAACAAAAATGTTAGTTGTATCAGCTCATTGTTTTTTAGTAATTTTTTACACTAGTAATGAAATTAATTGATATCAGTTCATTATGTCTAGAGATTTCTATACATATATCGCGCAAACTTAAATCCTTTGTTGAAAGTCGGATTATGCTTTAAAGTAAGTTTTTGAACTATTTATTGACAATAAGTCCAATGTAATATTCCCTATATTGTCGGGTTAAATGTTTAGCTTTAGTTAAAAGATTTCAATTTGAAAAATTAATTTCAGTTCTATAATACTTTGTCCTGAATTCAAAGTACAAATTTTAAGGCATGAATATGTATTAAAATTAAATTTTTGATAAATCTGGTTTAAATATTGTGTCTCGAAAATTGTCATTTTAAATATTTTTTGTAGAACGAAAGTTGGTTTTTAATTGTTTAGTATATATAGGGATTTGAAAATAAATTGTTACGATTTCTGCAGTCTTTGTGTTTTGTTTTCGAATTCAAGATAATTCTAAAATAAATAAAAAGACAAAATATCTTTGGAACATTGAATTGCGAAAAAATCTTTGTTAGATATATGTGATTAAAGTTTTCATTAACTTAAACTCGAACAGTGCGTGATTAAGCTTATTTCTCTTTTGTGTCGCTACGTTGTTTTTTGGAAAGTTACTTATACCAGGATTATAACGTATTAAGTCTTATTAGAAGAAGTATCCCAATTATTCATATAGTACGGCTTCCTCGAGAAATCTGAACTTTGGTGGAGTCCACATTTGCTCAAGGCTGGTTATGCTGGCAATGGTAAAACAGGTAAAACACTAGAAAAGGCTGTTTAGGATCTGAACTGCACACTTCAGATCGCTTCCGCCCGATGACAACTCATAACGAACGATTGCTTAAGCTCAGTTCAGGACACTTCGACACAACTGGTAAGACGAGAAGTCTGTTTTCGGAGACTGGCTATTGTCAACTTCAATAACTTAATCAGTACTGTTATGTTTTTTAACATGTAATCATTTTGCTATACCTAGATAGAATACTTCAAAAATCATATTTAAGAAATAAATTCTATACTTGAATGTGTGGTATTGAAGTACTGTCGTCGTTAACAAGGATGGCAATCTTTGGATTGATTGCAAAAAGACTACACTTCCCATGCCAAATTGAAATAACTAATCCTATACAAGCACAACCATTTCTACACTAGTCTAGAAAAGGAGCCCCTGCCAAGTTACAAGAACCGCGGTAGTCCTGTTGGAGGTAATTGGAATTAACTTCGCACTGGAGCAACACAACAGTATTTTCGACGGTCCGGAATTATTCTCCAATGGAAAGATCTGACAACATAACATTAGATTGAACCATGGTCATTACCTGAGCTTGCGCTCCTCTCTAAATTTTCTTCCACGACTACGTCATGGTATTTCAGGTCACTTCTGATTTAACGTGCGTCATCCCACTTGTACATGAAGGTCTTTATGTTGAGTTTCGAACTCGTAATCCTGCTATTGCTAATTCGGTACTCTTCCGATCTTCCAATACATTCTATGCATATTCGTTTCGTGATGGAATCTTATAAAGTATCAAGTTCCATCATTTAACTTGGTTCTAGGGCTCATAGTGGAAGTAGGCTGTGGAAATCTTTTTCTTAGGTCCTCGAAATCTGGAATATCGGTAGTTTGTAGTGTATGGTACCAGCTCTGGTGTTGACGTCGTAATCAGATCATGATTAAATATTACGAGATGTCTTAAAACTTTTCCCTGACTGATTCCGAATCGTCCCTAATAACCCAATTTGTTGACCCGCGTGCAATATAAATTAAGTTACCACCTAGTAGGACCCGGGCTCGAATCTCGGTTTACAAGTGCTTAGGTGTATGAATGTCACTGTTACGAGTAATTTCTATTTTGAAACGGGTGGTAATTCAAAAATAGTCTTCAGTTCCTCCCTTGTTCGAAATTCTAATAAGCAAGTGGTCGATAGCACATTACAAAAATAATGAGGAATCGTTCAGATATGTACCAAATGAAATACAATAGAAACACTAATGCGCTGAACCTTAGTCTCTAGTATAGTAAATTATAATTTAAAAAATTTTGAAATCGTATATTCCAATACTTGCATGTTATTCTAAATGAATCGGTAATCTTACGAAAATTTCCACTTCGTTCGTTCAGATTCCGTTATTCTGGTACTTGCATCCAAGTCTAATTTTTGCTCAGTATGATTATGGTTGAACATTGCACAATAGACCAATAAAGTCTAAGAATGTGGCATTAGGTTTATACCGAAACAAATGATTTTTGTACTTATAATAGGACTGCAAATTGCACTTATATATTATTCAGAAATGTCATTTTTAATGAAATAAATTTCCCTTATTCCAAAAGACAGCAAGGTACGTGAAGGACATGTGCAGTACTAAATAAGATGCATAAAAGAAATTGAAACAAACGAAGAATTTATATCACATCGTCGAAGACGCTTTTACTCAGCAGTTGATTATGAGCAAATAAGGAGTTAAACCTTAAAAAAAAAGAAATTACGGGCTATAAAAAATAAAAAAGCGGGAACATTATAAAATAAATTTAATTCAAAACGTTATGGTTGTAGAGTGGATTTTTTGATAAATTAAAATTATTTCGTTTGGTGAGGAAAAAGGAAAATATTGTAAGAATCGCGGTCGCTGGAATGGGAAAATGATTTTTCTCAACTCAGCTATTTTGAGTTGTCTTAAGGTAATATCTCGGATATTTGATGAGAGAATTTACATTATGCTACGAGTGCTAGGTTGCGTACGAGAAACATTTTGAACCAGTGGGCTATTTTCAGTGAAACGAAGTCAGGTTTGTTGTAAGAAATTGGTAGTTGTGTCTATTTCGCGTGGGTTAAAGAAAAGATCTTGAATTTAATAACGTTGTTGGGGTAGAGTTAAAGAATGTAAGTGTTTTTAATATCGTAGTGAAGGGGTTAAATTTTTAAAGTCGTTTTGAATGACAGCATTAGTAGTGTATGAAGGAGTGTTCTTCAGAATTTTGAGCATTTGGTTTGGTATTGGTATTGGTATTTTCAATTAACGTCACACTGGAGCAACACAACGGGCTATTGGTGACGGTCCGGGATCATCCCCAGAGGGAAAGATCCGAGGACAACACCACGTAATTTTGAACCACGGTCAGACGACGAGCATTTGGTTTGGAGTATGATTATATTTTAAATGTGCGTTTTTGTTGTAACGACAAAGATTGGGACTGTGTAGGTACTAATGAGCTTAAGAATTTGTTTAAATCTGTTAATTGCTTAGGGAGATGAGCGGAATGGTAATTCATGTCACACTGGAGGAACTACAAGGGCTCATCGTGACGGTCCGGGATCAATCCCAAGGAAAGGATCCGAGAACGCCATGTAATTTTGAACCAAGGCCAGATGACGTGGTAAACAGTTGAGCTGGAAACCCTCTTTCGAAACTTCCATTCCTCACCAACGTGAAGACATTTGAACCCATACAGATTGAACGTCCACCAGCCTACGTCTACCTGACGGTTTTTGTTTATACGCAGTTTCGAACTCGCATCGCAATAGAAGATTAATGAGAAAAACAAGAATTTAATAGTTCTGAAATGCTACTCCTTAGAGATTGAAGCCAAGAGCACCTGTTGCTTGGTTATTCTCTATACTGTCTCTTAATTTCAGACCACGGTAACCCGGTTGGAAGAGCAAGGAACTAGGAACCGGAGGATTGAGAGTGCGAATCCAGACAAAGACCGTGTACAAAGGCGACTATTGCACGTTAAATAAGTCGAGGCCTCAAATGTCCTCACGTTGGCGTTGTGTGAAGTTTGGAGTGTCGGGTGGTTTTACCTCGTCATCTGACCGTATTTCAAAATTACACTGTGTCCTCAGATCTTTCCGAATGGGATTGATCCCGGACCGTCCCCAATAGCCCGTTGCGTTGTTCCAGTGTGACGTTAATTAAATTACCTACGTACCTTTCTGAACTACGCCAATGGTTTTGGTATTGGTATTTTTCAATTAACGTCACTGGAGCAATACAACGGGCTATTGGTGGCGGACCGGGATCAATCCCAAAAGAAAAGAATCGAGGACAGCACCATGTAATTTTGAACCACGGTCAGATGACGAGTCAACACATGAGCTGGTACACCTCTCCAAATTTCCACACCACGCCAACGTGAGATGTTTGTGGAAACGACGGATTTAACGTGCTCCAGCCCCCCCGTTGTACCCGACGGGCTTTGGTTGGATTCGAACTTGCAATCTCCGGTTCCTACTCCGTTATTCTTCCAACCGAGCTGTCGCGGCCCCTCTTACCTAGTCAAACTAGGCCTACTTTGAAATGGAAGTGAAGTGAATTTGTATATGTGATTATCTTAGTTCATTCTATAAGAACCTGGAAATTGTGCGCGAAGTTTTTTTGCTTTAGTGTTTTAGTACTAAGAATATTTGGCCTTTCAAGAAGGTTCATTCACTCTTCACTTTTCTGCAGGCGTAGGCATTTATGTTGGTTTTTCACATGGCACTCCTTAAAAATCAGTACTCGTGTCCAATCCTGTAAGAACGCAAATACGCATCGACCTGCCATCGTCGAACGAAAAACAACAGTTTCAGGAAACTACTTAACATCCATCATTCAGATATCATTGTCCTTTGTTTTGTGAACTTGGAGAATTCACCTGCAGATAGTTTCTGTTTTTCACCAGTCAAGATATTCCTAAAGACTAGAATGCAATTAAACTACACTGGAACGAGATTTGGAAAAAGATCGAGATTCTGATTTGAAGATGCATATACGTGTATACAAAGGTGAGAAACCTTATAAATGTGGTACCTGTGGAAAAATGTTTTCACCAAATGGTTCTTTGAATCTACATATGCATGTACACACCGGTGAGAAACCTTATAAATGTGGTACCTGTGGAAAATATTTTTCACAAACAGGGAATTTGAAGTTACATATGCATCTACACACCGGTCAGAAACCTTATAGATGTGATACCTGTCAACGGGCATTTTCAAAGAACTGTTATTTGAAGAAGCATACGCGTGAACACATTGGTTGGAAGGGTTGAAAATGTTTGGAAGGGTTGAAACACAATAAACAGATTCATAAATGTACAAACAGATTAATTACCAAGAATTCATGTTGTAGAACATCGTGCAGAGAAAGGATTTGGTCGAAAACATTCGAGGTATGCCATTAAAAAGTATTAGTCTTTTTGTGATGATTGTCAGTCTTCGCAGGAAAAATGACTTTTCAGACAGAAAGTGATACTTTTTCCAGATTTCATAACTAGTTTAATTCACGTCATAGTATGATTCACTAACATCAGTAGAATTTTATTTTATATAAATGTTTATTCAATATATGTTGAATTCAAACACTCCACATGATTAATGTATGCGATAATCGTATCAGGTCCATGATTACATAATTGCGCGAATTCAAATATTCGCTATTAACTACAACGTTGACTGATCAAGTGTTTAAAAAACCTAACAATGGCCAGTTGAAAAGTTTTATTTTAACCATCCTTTGTTTTTCATAAGCTCACTCTTACTATATTAGTATGTGGATGTGCATATTTTTATGTTGTATTTTTAATCCTTTGTTGAAAGTCGGATTATGCTTTAAATTAGGTTTTAGAAAAATTTATTGACAATAAGTTCAATGTTAAATCCCCTATATTGTAGGGATAAATGTTTAGCTTTAATTATAACATTTCAATTTGAAAAATTAATTTCAGTTAAATAATACTTTTCCTGAACTTAAAGTAAAAATTTTAAGGTATAAAAATGTATCAAAATTAAATTTTAGATAAATCTGGTTTAAATACTGTAACTCGAAAATTCTCATTTTTAATATTTTTGGAACGAAAATTGGTTTTAATTGTTTAGTAAATATGGGATTTGAAAATAAATTGTTATAATTTCTGTCGTCTTTGTGTTTTGTTTTCCAATTCCAGACTTATTATTCGATATAAATTATAATTTAAAAAAATTTTCAAATTGTATATTGCAATACATGCATGTGAATGTTTTGAATCGCGAATCTTACAAAAGTTGCAATTTTGTTCACGTTCGCTATTCAGATCCTTGCATCCAAGTCTAATTTTTTCTCATTATGATTATGGTTGAACATTTCACAACAGACCAACGAAGTCTTAGAATGTGGCATTAGGTTTACAAACACATGATTTCTGTACTTATAATATGACTGAAAATTGCACATATATATTTGAAATGTCATTTTTAATGAAATAAATTTCCCTTATTCCAAAAGACAGCAATGTATGTGAAGGACATGTGCAGTGCAAAATAAGATGCATCAAAGAAATTGAAGCAAACGAAGAATTTATATCACATCGTCGAAGACGCTTTTACTTAGCAGTTGATTATGAGCTAATAAGGAGTTAAACCTTTAAAAAAAGAAATTACGGGCTATAAAAAATAAAAAAGCGGGAACTTAATTATAATAAATTAAATTCAAAACGTTATGGTTGTAGAGTGGATTTTTTGATAAATTAAAAATTATTTGGTTTGGTGAGGTAGAAGGAAAATATTGTAAGAATCGCGGTCGCTGGAATGGAAAAATGATTTTTCTCAACTCAGCTATTTTGAGTTGTCTTAAGGGAATATCTCAGATATTTGATGAGATAATTTGACATTATGCTACGAGTGCTTGGTTGCGTACGAGAAACATTGTGAACCAGTGGGCTATTTTCAGTGAAACGAACAGTCAGGTTTGTTGTAGGAAATTGGTAGTTGTGTCTATTTAGCGTGGGTTATAGAAACGTCTTGAATTTGATAACGTTGTTGGGGTAATTGAGTTAAAGAATGTAAGTTTTTAATATTATAGTGAAGGAATAAAATTTTTAAAATCGTTATGAATGATATTAGTAGTGTTTGAAGGAGTGTTCGTAAGAATTCTGAGCATTTTGTTTTGAAGGATAATGTTTTCGATGTGCGTTTTTGGAGCAACGTCTCAGATTGGCACTGCGTAGGTAATAATAGGCTTAAGAATTTGTTTAAATCTCTTTATTGCTTAGGGAGATGAGCGGAATGGTAATTCATGTCACACTGGAGGAACTACAAGGGCTCATCGTGACGGTCCGGGATCAATCCCAAGGAAAGGATCCGAGAACGCCATGTAATTTTGAACCAAGGCCAGATGACGTGGTAAACAGTTGAGCTGGAAACCCTCTTTCGCAACTTCCATTCCTCACCATCGTGAAGGCATTTGAACCCATACAGATTGAACGTGCACCAGCTCACGTCTACCCGACGGTTTTTGGTTATACGTACTTTCGAACTCGCATCGCATTGGAAGATTAATGAGAAAAACAAGTATTTTATAGTTCTGAAATGCTACTCCTTAGAGATTGAAGCCAATAGCACCCTGTTGCTTGGCTATTCTCCATACTCTTAATTTCGGGCCCCGGTAGCCCGGTTGGAAGAGCAAGGAACTAGCAACCGGAGGGTTGCGAGTTCGTATCCAGACAAATACCGTGTACAAAGGGGACTGGTGCACGTTAAATCAGTCGTGGCCTCAAATGTCCTCACGTTGGCGTGGTGTGAAGTTTGGAGAGTCGGGTGCCAGTTCAAGTTTTACCTTGTCATCTGACCGTGGTTCAAAATAACACGGTGTCCTCAGATCTTTCCCATTGGGATTGATCCCGTACCGTCCCCAATAGACCGTTGCGTTGTTCCAGTGTGACGTTAATTAAAATACCTACCTAACTTTCTGAACTACGCCAATGGAAACACGAGTGTTTCAGTATAATATAGCCGAATATCGATTCGCTATGTTAGAAATTCTAATTTCTTTTCTGTATTGTAGATTTTCTATATTATACCAGCACATTTATCTCAATTCTGATATAAATATTCCTCAGAAATATGGATTTTAGGTATGTATTTTAATTAACTTCACACTGGAGTAATATATCGGGCTATTGGTGATGGTCTGGATCAATCCAGATGGGAAAGATCCGAGAACACCATGTAATTTTGAACTACGGTCAGATGACGTGGAAACTCCTGAGCTGGCACACCTCTCCAAATTTCCACACCACGCCAACGTGAGGCGTTTGTGTCAACGACGGAAGGGTTTAACGTGTTCCAGCCCCCTGTTGTACTCGACGGGCTTTGGTTGGATTCGAACATGCAATCTCCAGTTGCTAATCCGTTATTCTTCCAATCAAGCTGTCGATACCCCGCTTACCTAGGCAAACTAGGCCTACTTTGAAATGGAAGTGAAGTGAATTTGTATATGTGATTATCTTAGTTCATTTTATAAGAACCTGGAAATTGGTTTTTCACAGGGCACTCCTTAAAAATCAGTACTCGTGTCGAATCCTGTAAGAACGCAAATACGCATCGACTTGCCATCGTCGAACGAAAAACAGCAGTTTCAGGAAACTACTTAACATCCATAAGTAAGATATCATTGTCCTTTGTTTTGCGAACTTGGAGAATTCACCACCTGCAGATAGTTTCTGTTTTTCTCCAGTCAAGATATCCTGAAATACTAAAAGGCAATTAAACTTAACTAGAACGAGATTTGGAAAGAGATTATGATTTGAAGAAGCATATACGTGTATACGATTGTGAGATACCTTACAATTGTTGAACCTTTGAAAAATATTTTTCACAAACAGATAATATGGAGCACGATATGCATGTACACACCGGTGAGAAACCTTATAAATGTGGTACCTGTGGAAAAATGTTTTCACAAAATTGTTCTTTGAATCTACATATGCGTGTACACACCGGTGAGAAATCTTATAAATGTGGTAACTGTGGAAAATACTTTTCACGAAAAGATTCTTTGAATCTACATATGCGTGTACACACCGGTGAGAAACCTTATGAATGTGGTACCTGTGGAAAATATTTTTCACAAACAGGGCATTTGAAGCTACATATGCGTGTGCACACCGGTGAGAAACCTTATAAATGTGGTAACTGTGGAAAATGTTTTTCAACGAAACATTATTTGAATCTACATATGCGTGTACACCGGTGAGAAACCTTATGAATGTGGCACCTGTGGAAAATATTTTTCACATACAGGGCATTTGAAGCTACATATGCGTGTACACACCGATGAGAAACCTTATAAATGTGGTTCCTGTGGAAAATATTTTTCACAAAATGGTAATTTGAACCAACATATGCGTGTACACACCGATGAGAAACCTTATAAATGTGGTACCTGTGGAAAATATTTTTCAAATAAAGGTAATTTGAACCGACATATGCGTGTACACACCGGTTAGAAACCTTATAGATGTGATACATGTCAACGGGCTTTTCAAAGAACTGTTATTTGAAGAAACATACGCGTGAACACATTGGTTGGAAGTGTTTGAAAGGGTTGAAAAACATAATAAACAGATTCATAAATGTACAAACAGATGAATTACCAGGAATTCATATAGGAGAAGTTCGTGCAGAGAAAGGATTTGAGCGTAAACATTCTATGTAGGCCAATAAAATGTATTAGAATTTTGTGGAGCTTCTCAGTCTTAACAGGAAAAATGACTTCAGACAGAAAGTGATAATTTTTCCAGATTTCACAACTAGTTTAATTCACATCACAGTATCATTTACTAACATCATTAGAATTTTATTGTATAGAAATCTTTATTCAATATATTACGAATTCAAACACTCCACATGATTAATGTATGAGATAATCTTATCAGGTCCATTATTACATAATTGCGCGAATTCAAATATTCGCTATTAACTACAACATTGACAGATCAAGTATCCGAAAAAGCTAACAATTTTCTAAAACATGCTTGAAAAGTTTTATTTTAATCCTTTGTTATTCATAAGCTCACACTTACTATATTAGTACATGGATGTGCATATTTATATGGTGTATTATTTCTGTATTGCATACCTTTATTGTCTATTATATATTTAATTACAGTCTGACATCGTTTTACTTAGCCGATGTTGTTTTCTAGTTTAACATACTATTAAATGTAAATTCAATACAGGAAACCATTTTAATTCGTATTAAATTTAACTTGTCCAATTTTAAGGGGACAATGACGATATTCTCTTGAAATAATATTGTTTTTATATGAGAATATGTATACTTCTCTGGTTTACGTTATCAAAGCAAAAGGTAAATTTTTTCTTTCTTGTGAGAAAGTGTTATTTCAAATGCTAAAACTACGATCATTGTATATAGTGCTATTTTACAAGAATGTTAGTTGATATCAGCTCATTGTTCTTAAGTAAATTTTTAGACTAGTAATGAAATTGATACCAGTTCATTATATCTATAGAGATTGCTATACATGTATCGCGCAAACTTAAATCCTTTGTTGAAAGTCGGATTATGCTTTAAAGTAAGTTTTCTAACTTTTTATTGTCAATACGTCCAATGTAATATCCCCTGTATTGTGGGGATAAATGTTTAGCTTTAGTTAAAAGATTTCAATTTGAAAACTTAATTTCAGTTCTATAATACTTTGTCCGGAATTTAAAGTTCATATTTTAAGGCATGAATATGTATTAAAATTAACATATTTAAATCAGTTTTATCTAAAATTTATCTCGAAAATTGCCATTTTAAATATTTTTATAGAATAAAAATTGGTTTTAATCGTCTGGTAAATATTGGGATTTCAAAATAAAATTCTTACGATTTCTGTCGTCTTTGTGTTTTGTTTTCGAATTCTAGATACTTCTGATATAAATAAAAAGACAACAAAATATATCTTTGGAACATTGAATAGCGAAAAAATCTTTATTTGTTTGTTAGATATATGTGATTATAGTTTTCATTAACTTAAACTCGTACAGTGCGTGATTAAGCTCATATCTCTTTTGAATCGCTGGGTTGTTTTTTGGAAAGTTACTTATCCCAGGATTATAACGTGTTAAGTCCTATCAGAAAGTAGTATCTCAATTATTCATATAGTGCGGCTTCCTCGAGAAATCTGAACTTTGGTGGAGTCCACATTTGCTCAATGGTGGTTATGTTCGCAATGGTAAAACAGGAAAAACACTAGAAAAGGCTGTTTAGGATCGGAACTGCACACTTCGGATCGCTTCCGTCCGATGACAACCTATAACGAACGACTGCTTAGGCTCAGTTCAGGACACTTCGACACAACTGGTAAGACGAGAAGTCTGTTTTCGGAGACCCTTCATATTGTCAACATCAATAACTTAATCAGTACTGTTATGTTTTCCAATATGTAATCATTTTACTAAACCTTGATAGAATACTTCAAAAATCATTTTTCAGAAATAAATTCTATACTTGCACGTGTGGGTTTCAAGTACTGTCGTCTTTAACAAGGATGACAATCTTTGGATTGATTGCAAAAAGACTACACTTTCCATGCCAAATTGAAATAACTAATCCTATGCAAGCACAACCATTTCTATACTAGTCTCGAAAAGGAGCCCCTGCCATGTTACAAGGGCCGCGGTAGTCCTGTTGGAGGTATTTGGAATTAACTTCGCACTGGAGCAACACAACAGTATTTTGGACGGTCCGGAATTATTCTCAAATGGAAAGATCTGACAACATCACATAAAACTGAACCATGGTCATTACCTTAGCTGGCGTCCCTCTCTAAATTTTCTTCCACGACTACGTCATGTTATTTCAGGTCACTACTGATTTAACGAGCAACAGCCCACTTGTACATGAAGGTCTCTATGCCGAGTTTCGAACTCGTAATCCTGCGATAGCTTGTCCTGTACTCTTCCGATCGGGCTACCCCCGTTGGAGGAGCAAATGTTTAACAAACGTAGGGTTGTGATTTCAAAAGTAGGTACAGCCAATGACAATGTACGCGACGTCTTGTATACGTTAAATCTGACCTCAAATGTCTTCACGTTTTCTCGCGGAAGTTTGGATAGCGGGAATGAGCTCAGGTGTTCTCGTCATCTAAAACAATGGTTCAATTTTACGAGTTGTCCTCGGATTTTTCCCTTCGTTATTGATACTGTACGGTCGCCAATAACCGGTTGTGTTGCTCTAGTGCGATGTCAATTACATACCTACATGTTGCGTAACATAAAGAAACTAGATGGAAGGCTGTTGTGTACAAATCCCCTTATCAATTTTTTTTCATCTTGTCATGGTCTTTTCTAGTTACCAGGTCACCAAGGATAATGCCACGTAATTTTGAACCACGGTCAGATGACGAAACATTAATGAGCAAAACAAGAATTTAATAGTTCTGAAATGCTATCCTTTAGACGTTGAAGCCAAGAGCACCTGTTGCTTAACTATGCCACTGGAAACAAGAGTGTCATTTCAGTGTAGCCGAATATCAATTCGCCATAATTTCCGATGTTAGAAATTCTAATGTGCTTTACTGTATTAGTAGATTTCAAATCTTATACCAATACATTTATTCAAATTCTGATAAGTATTTGTCAGTAAAAATAATGTGATATATATTGTGTGGTGAAATTTAATTTAGATGAATTTTTAATACGTTACGCGCGAAACGAATGATGTGCACGAAATATGTTTTAAGGACCGTCAAATTGTTTTCGGAAACTGTTGAGTGAAAATTCTTTAGAATTGCATAATGTTAAAAGATTTAAATATCAAAAACATGAAAATAAATTGCTTTAGCCTATTGAACTATCAAGTGTAGTTTCCCATTTTTGTGAATGCAGTAGAAATAGATGACGAGACGGGATCATAAACATGTGATTCTAAAAAAGCGGTGAAACTTTAAATGAGTAAACGGCAAATTAGAAATCTTAAATGAAATGTAACTTATATTTATACTTACTAACAGAATACTTTATATAGCATAAAAAACACATTGTTTCTATGAATTAAATCAATTGGTTAAAACAGATTTTATGCTACCCATTAATTATTAAAAATGCATCTAGATTAACATGGAATACATTCAATGCATATTGGTTTCGTGATGGAATCTTATTAAGGATCAAGGTCCATTATTTAACTGGTTCTAGGGCTCATAGTGGAAGTAGGCGGCTGAAATCTTTTTCTTAGGTCCTAGAAATCCTGAATAGCGGTAGTTTGTTGTGTATGGTACCAGTTCTGGTGTTGAATTTTTAATCAAATCCGCCATTAAAAATTACCAGATGTCTTAAAACTTTTCCTTGAGTGATTCCGAATCGTCCCTAATAACCCAATTTGTTGCCGCGCGTGCAATATAAATTAAGTTACCACGTAGTTGGACCCGGGCTCGAATCTCGGTTTTCCAGTGCTCGAATATCGGTTTTCCAGGTGTATGATTGTCACTGTTTCGAGTAATTTCTATTTTGAAACGGGTGGTAATTTAAATATAGCCTTCAGTTCGTCCCATGTTCGAAAATCTAATAAGCAAGCAGTCGATAACGCATTACAAAAATAATGAGGAATCGTTCAGATTTGTACCAAATAAAATACAATAGAAACACTAATGCGCTGAACCTTTGTCTCCAGCATAGTAAATTATAATTTAAAAATATTTTGAAATCGTATATTGCAATTCCTGCATGTCAATCTAAATGAATCGCGAATCTTACAAAAATTGCCATTTTGTTCAGATTCGTTATTCAGTAACTTGCATCCAAATCTAATTTTTGCTCAGTATGATTATGGTTGAACATTGCACAGTAGACCAACGAAGTCGTAGAATGTGGCATTAGGTTTACACCGAAACATGATTTCGTACTTATGATACTTCTGAAAATTGCACTTATATATTAGAAATGTCACTTTTAATGAAATAAATTTCCCTTATTCCAAAAGACAGCAATGTGAAGGACATGAACAGTACAAAATAAGATATATAAAAGAAATTGAAAAAGAAAAAAGAAGAATTTATATCACATACTCGAAGTTGCTTTTACTCCTCAGTTGATTATGAGAAAATAAGGAGTAATACTTTTAAGAAAAGAAATTACGGGCTATAAAACATAAAAAAGCGCGAACATTTTAATACATTTAATTCCAAATGTTATGGTTGTAAAGTAGATTTTTTGAGAATTTAAAAATTATTGTGTTTGGTGTAAAGATTGAGGAAAGTATTGTAAGAATTGCGGTCGCTGGAGTGGAAAACTGATTTTCTCAACTCAGCAATTTGGCAGTTGTATTATGGAAATATCTCGGATATTTGATGAGAGAAGTTGGAAATATGCTTCGATTCCTGGTTGCGGACTTGAAACATTGTGAGCGAGTGGGCTATTTTCAGTGAAGAGATAAGTCAGGTAAACGGAAAGGTTGTGTCTATTTCGCGTGGGTTAAAGAAAAGATCTTGACTTTCGTAACGTTGTTGGGGAAATAGAGTTATAGGATGTAAGAGTTTTTAATATCGTAGTGAAGAAATTAAATTTGTAAAGGTCGTTATAAATTTTATCAGTGTATGAGGGAACGTTCTTAAGAATCCTGAGCATTTTGTTTTGGAGGATAGTTATGTTTTCAATGTGCGTTTTTGATGCAACGCCTCAGCATTGGGACTGCGTAGGTAATAATGGGCTTAAGAATTTGCTTAAAACTTTTATTGCTTAGGGAGATGGGCGGAATAGTAATTCATGTCGCACTGGAGGAACTAAAAGGGCTCTTGGTGACGGTCCGGGATCAATCCCCAAACGAAAGAGCCGAGAACACCACGTAATTTTGAAACAATGCCAGATGACGTGGTAAAGCGTTAAGCTGGAAACCATCTTTCCAAACTTCCATTCCTCACCAACGTGAGGACAGATTAACCGCTATAGATTTAACCGGCACAAGCCCATGTGTACACGACGGTGTTTGGTTATGGGGAGTTTCGAACTCGCATCGCATTAGAAGATTGATGAGAAAAAAAAGAATTTAACAGTTCTGAAATGCTACCCCTTGGAAATTGAAGCTAAGAGCAAATGTTGCTTGGCTATTTTTCATACTTTTACTTAACAACGGGCTCACAGTAGCCCAATTGGAAGAGCAACTAACTAGCAACCGGAGGGTTGCGAGTTCGAATCCAGACAAAGACCGTCGTGAAGGAAAGGGGCTGGTGCACGTTAAATCCCTCGAGGCCTCAAATATCCTCACGTTGGCGTGGAAGATGTAGATTTTATATCTAGATTTATCCCAATTCTAATATAAATATTCGTCAGAAAAATGGATGGTAGATATGTACTTCAATTAACGTCACTGGAGCAACACGGTGGGCTATTGGTGACGGTACGGGATCAATCCCAAAGGGAAAGAATCGAGGGCAACACCGTAATTTTGAATCACGGTCAGAATCACGTCAATTTTGAATCACGGCAACACCTGAGTTGTCACCCCACTCTCAAAACTTCCACTACACGCCAACGTAACGTTTGAGGCAACGACATATTTAACGTGCGCCAGCCTGCTTTTCACACGAATGTCTTTGATTGTATTGGAACTCAAACCTCCTATTGCTATCCCGTGTCTCTTCCAACCAGTCTACCGCGGACCACGAACACGAAGTAACATTCACTCTGCGTTTCTGCGGGCGTACAGAAATATTTTGATTTTTGCCTTGCATTCCCAAAAGGAGTATTCGTGTATATATTTAGAACTATTGTTCAATTACGCAACCACCTTGCATCGGTATAGAACGTAGTAGAGCAGTGTTTCAGAAAACCATTATACCGGAACAATCCAGATTTACGGAAGATCCACTTTAATACCTAAGTTTGAGATTTTAAATCAGCTGAAATATTAGGTCGAGTCATAAGTAACTTCCGTTTTTTTATCAGACATTTATTTTGCTTTCATTAAATAACAAAGTTATATTAATTTATTATGTATTCACCACTATTATGTATGACCTTCTCCTATCCTCCTGGCAAATTATCAATTCCTTTCTTGTAAAATGTGGTTGGTTTGGACGGGAAGAAATTTTCGACAGCCTGACTGACTTGCTCTTTAGAATTAAAGGTTTTCCATTCAAAAAGTTTTGCAAGAAACGGAAAAGGTGATAGTCTGTTGGGGCAGGGTCCAGGGAGTAAGGTGGGTGTAGTAAAACTGGCCATCCAAATTCAAGAATTTTTCTCGAGTCGCTCTTGCTGTATGATGTTTTTGCGATTGACGAGTGCAGGACGCTTTTCATAGTTTTTCTTTCACACTTTGCAGCTGCTGAAGGTATGTATCCGCAGTAATCGTTCAATTTGACTTCAAAAACAACTCGTGATGAATTATACCTCGACAATCCCACCATACACAGTAAAATCTTTTTCCATGGATGTTCGCTTTCGGATCTGGTAGGGGGTGGTTGATCCTTATCAAGCCACTGTCTTTTACGGACAATATTGTCATAGGTAACCCATTTTTCATCGCCTGTTATAATCCTGTCTAAAAAAGGCTCGATTTTTACCCGTGATAGCAGACTTGTGGAGATTGACCATGCGATCTTTTTTCTGTTCACTGAGATTGTGAGGTAACTTGCTGACATTCCCTAATTTCTCCATGTGGCGGCAAACAGTTCATTGTGATGTATTCAAACTTCCTGCTATAGCTCTTGTTGATTGACGTGGATTTTGCTCCAATATTGCTTTTAAAAGGTTGTCGTCAAGGTCGGAAGGACGTCCCGCCCTTGTTTCGTTCTTTAAAGTCGTATCTCCAGAACGGAATTTGGCAAACCAATTTCTAACTGCCCGATCGCTTATTAGACCTTCACCGTAGAAACTGCATATTATTTCAGCTGTCGCCTTAGCACTATTGCTTTGCTTAAATTCGCAAAGCATCACATGACGAATATGCACTTCTTCACTGTCCATTTTAGGGGTTATGAACAGAAGTTTAATGAAACGTGCACCACACAAACCACTTGTCAGAAGACTAACTGAACCCTTATCTATTTAGTGAAAGGAAAAACTCGTTGTTCCCGGTGACTTATAGTGGGTACATAGATTCTACCTAGCTGCATCGGAAATTATTTATGACTGGACCTAATAGATTTACAAACACTTAAATAATAAAAATCAGTGAGCACATCAGAACATTTTAAACACGTTGTGTACTTTTAAATTATATAAAATCTGTGTCACATTTAATGGAAATACATTTTCTGACTTTCATAAATAATATAGTATTGAATATGATTTTAAGGCAGATTTTAGATTCCAAGAAATCTGATTTGTTGGGTACGTAAATTCATGTTTTGAGTGGTACTTTTTTAACAAAAGGTTTTTAAAAGTTTTTCTAAACTCAATTAAATTTGATTGTGCTTTTTACGCTATAGAGAGTCTACATCATTATTTAATTCCTAAACATAGATATCAAAATTCTATTTCGTGGAAAAATTTTGAAATTTTAGTTAGAAAAATGTAGTACTAGTATAATGTTTTCATTTTGTTCGTCTTTCGGTTTAGAAACTTCGGTATAAAATTCTGATCTTTGGTATAATTTAGGTTCACCCTCACATATTTTAAACTTCCTAGAGACATTCAGAGTCACAGTAGCCCGATTGGGAAGAGTATCGTATCAGCAGTTGCGAGTTCGAATCCAACCTTCCTGTGCGAAGGAGCTGGTGCACGATAAATCTGTCGTGGCCTCAAATATCCTCACGTTGGCGTGGTGTGGAAGTTTGGAGAGTGGGGTGCCAGCTCAGGTGTTGTCTCGTCATCTGACCGTGGTTCAAAATTACGTGGTGTTGTCCTCGGATCTTTCCCTTTGGGATTGATCCCGGACCGTCACCAATAGCCCGTTGTGTTGCTCCAGTGTGGCGTTAATTGAAATACACCCCCCAATTCTGATATAAATATTCCTCTGAAAAATGGATGGTAGGTTTGTATTTTAGTTAACGTCACAACGGGCTATTGGTGATGGTCCGGGATCAATCCCAATGCGAAAGACCCGAGGGCACTATGTAATTTTGAACCACGGTCAGATGACGCGGCAACTCCTGAGCTCTCGGGGATATTTCAATTAACGTAACACTGGAGCAACACATCGGGCTATTGGTGACGGTCCGGGATCAATCCCCAAGGAAAAGATCCGAGGACAACACCATGTAATTTTTAACCACGGTCAGATGACGAGGCAAAATCTGAGCTGGCACACCTCTACAAATTTCCACACCACACCAACGTGAGGCGTTTGTGGCAACGACGGATTTAACGTGCTCCCACCTTCTGTTGTACTGGACGGACTTTGGTTGGATTCGAACTTGCAATCACCGGTTGCTAATCCGTTAGTCTTCCAAACGGGCTGTCGGAGACGCGGTGGGCCGGTTGGAAGTGTAACGGACTAGCAACCGAAGGGTTGCGAGTTCGAATCCAGGCAAACACCGTCGTGTACAAAGGGGCCTGGTGCACGTTAAATCTGTCGTGGCCTCAAATGTCCTCACGTTGGCGTGGTGTGAAAGTTTGGAGAGTGGGGTGCCAGCTCAGGTGTTGCCTCGTCATCTGACCGTGGTTCATAATTACATGGTGTTGTCCTCGGATCTTTTTCTTGGGGATTGATCCCGGACCGTCACCAATAGCCCGTTGTGTTGCTCTAGTGTGACGTTAATTGAAATACCTCCCCAATCGGGCTGTCGCGGCTCCGCTTACCTAGGCAAAATAGGCCTACTTTGAAATGGAAGTGAAGTGAATTTGTATATGTGATTATTTTAGTTCATTCTCTAAGAACCTGGAAATTGTGCCCGAATTTTTTTTGCTGCAGTGTTTTGGTTCTAAGGATATTTGGCCTTTCAAGAAGGATCATTCACTCTTCACTTTTCTGCAGGCGGAGGCATTTATGTTGGTTTTTCACATGGCATTCCTTAAAAATCGGTACTCGTGTCCAATCCTGTAAGAACGCAAATATGCATCGACCTGCCTTCGTCGAACGAAAAACAGCAGTTTCAGGAAACTACTTAACATCCATAAGTCAGATATCATTGTCCTTTGTTTTGTGAACTTGGAGAATTCACAGCCTGCAGATAATTTCTGTTTTTCACCAGTCAAGATATCCTGAAAGATTAGAAGGCAATTAAACTAAACTAGAACGAGATTTGGAAAAGATTCTGATTTGAAGATGCATATACGTGTATACAATTGTGAGTACAAAATATTTTTCACAAACAGATAATATGAAGCAACATATGCATGTACACACCGGTGACAAACCTTATGAATGTGGTACCTGTGGAAAATATTTTTCACAAAAAGGTTCTTTGGAGCTGCATATGCTTGTAAAGACCGGTGAGAAATCTTATAAATGTGGTAACTGGAAAATATTTTTCACAAAAAGGTCCTTTGGAGCTGCATATGCATGTACACACCGGTGAGAAACCTTATGAATGTGGTAACTGTGGAAAATATTTTTCACAAAATGGTTCTTTGACGCTACATATGCGTGTACACACCGGTGAGAAATCTTTTAAATGTGGTACCTGTGGAAAATATTTTTCACGAAAAGGTAATTCGAACCGACATATGTGTTTACACACCGGTTACAAACCTTATAGATGTGATACCTGTCAACGGGCTTTTCAAAGAACCGTTATTTAAAGAAACATACGCGTGAACACATTGGTTGGAAGGGTTGAAAGTGTTTGAAAGGGTTGAAACATAATAAACAGATTCATAAATGTACAAACAGATGAATTACCAGGAATTCATTTAGGAGAAGATCGTGCAGAGAAAGGATTTGAGCGAAAACCTTCGAGGTTGACCACTAAAAAGTATTAGAATTTTTGTGAAGCTTGTCAGTCTTCACAGGAAAAATGACTTTTCAGACACAAAGTGATAGTTTTTCCAGATTTCACAACTAGTTAAATTCATATCACAGTATGATTTACTAACATCAGTAGAATTGTATTGTATAGAAATCTTTATTCAATATATGACGAATTCAAACACTGTACATGATTAATATATGAGATAATCGTATCAGGTCCATGATTAGATAATTGCGCGAATTCAAATATTCGTTAGTAACTACAACATTGATAGATCAAGTATTTGAAAAAGCTAACAATTTTCAAAAACATGCTTGAAAAGTTTTATTTTAATCATCCTTTGTTATTCATCAGCTCACACTTGCTATATTAGTATATGGATATGCATATTTATATGGTGTATTATTTCTGTACTGCATACCTTTATTGTCTATTATATATTTAACTAGCTGAATTACCCGGCGTTGCTCGTGTTGAAATGGTTAAATGTTGCTTGAAAAGTGCATTAAAATAATCACTTTTCTTTCACAGAAAAATGCAATCATTTAAGTTCCGAGGAAAATACGTTTTAACTTTTTCATAGTTTCTACACTATACTTCGGACGTAAATATATACATTTAATTCCTGAATATATTGCAATGTGTAAAAGATTAAGACATAAATACTAACAGAAATTCCGACGAAAACATGCGTTCGACAATGTTTTATAATAAAGTAAACATTAATTCTGGTGCTGCCAGATACCGAGTAGCAAAATTACGCTTTTATGATCAATGAGTTTTTCGTTTGTGCTTTTCGGAATAACGGTGCTTGGGTTAAAAATAAATGTAATCGGTGTAGACAAATTAAACTGAATAGATAAAAATTTTTCAAAAAGCAGAAGGTCGATTTTATAGAATTATTCAGAAAGAAAATCACTGCTTTCAACGGTGGATTCACATGTATCTATTCCAGTCATTTTAAAATAAGTTCCACACCTTACCTAAAAAACCTTGTGAATCAGAATTCTAGAAATCATTACGGATTCAATAAATTATTTAAGGAAAGTTGGTCGAAATATACATCAATTTTACTTGAAAATCATCCTTGAACTCCTAAAAACCTTTCCTTGAATTTCTTTGCAAACATAAATATTTTAAAATATTCTTTCTTCATTAATAAAATATCTAAAATTTATTTACATCATGGGAAGAACTAAAAAGTCAGTTAAAACATAAATACTGTAATTTAATTTGTTTCGGAAAATATTGTTTTTCGATCAACACTGGTAAAGCACCCATAGCTGTCTAAAGCAATCCATCTATGCTCAATGTTATTTCTATGGCGATTTCTAATAGTTTTTAGCCCCCCAGGACCACAATAGAACGGGGGTTAAGAGTTATCCTATGCTGACCGCAGTGTTCTAAAGTATAAGTGTACCAAATTTGGTGTGGAGTGGTCAAACGGTGTAGATTTGTACAGAAAATATAACCACATATACACACATCCTATTATATATATATATAGATTATAGTCTGACATCGTTTTACTTACCCGATGTTGTTTTCTAGTTTAACATACTATTAAATGTAAATTCAATACAGGAAACCATTTTAATTCGTATTAAATTTAACTTGTAAAATTTTAAGGGTTCAATAACGATATTGTCTTGAAATAATATTGTTTTTATGAGAATATGAATACTTGTCTGGTTTACGTTACCAAAACAAAAGGTAAATTTATTTCAATTTTTAATTTCTTGTGAGAAAGTTTTATTTATATCCTGAAACTACGATCATTGTATGTAGTGCTATTTTATAAGAATGTTAGTTGATATCAGCTCATTGTTCTTTAGTAAATTTTTTAGACTAGTAATGAAATTGATACTAGTTCATTATATCTAGAGATTGCTATACATGTATCGTGCAAACTTAAAACCTTTGTTGAAAGTCGAATTATGATTTAAAGTAAGTTTTCGAACTATTTATTGTCATTAAGTCCAATGTAATATCCGCTGTATTGTGGGGATAAATGTTTAGCTTTAGTTAAAACGTTTCAATTTGAAACGAAAATTGGTTTAAATTGTTTAGAAAATATAAGGATTTGAAAATAAATTGTTACAATTTCTGTCCTTTTTGTGTTTTGTTTTCCAATTCCAGATTTATTATTCGAGATTAATTATAATTTAAATTTTTTTTTGAAATCTTATATTGCAATACATGCATGTGAATGTAATGAATCGCGAATCTTACAAAAATTGCCACTTTGTTCAGGTTCGCTATTCAGATATTTGCATCCAAGTCTAATTGTTTCTAAGTATGGTTATGGTTGAACATTGCACAATAGACTAACGAAGTCTTAGAATGTGGTTTAAAACACATGATTTCTGTACTTATAATACGACTGAAAATTGCCACTTATATATTAGAAATGTCATTTTTAATGAAATAAATTCTCTTATTCGAAAAGACAGCAATGTATGTGAAGGACATGAACAGTACGAAATAATATACATAAGAGAAATTGAAAAAGTAAAACGAAGAATTTATATCACATCGTCGAAGACGCTTTTACTCAGCAGTTGATTATGAGCAAATAGGGAGTTATACATTTAAGGAAACAAATTACGGGCTATAAAACTAAAAAAGCGGGAACAGAATAATAAATTTAATTAAAAATGTTTTGGTTGTAGAGTGAATTTTTTGATAACTTAAAATTTATTTGGTTTGGTGAGGAAACTTATGAAAATATTATAAAATTCGCGTTCGCTGGAGAAAACTGATTTTTCCCAAATCAGCTGCTGTTTGGCAGTTGTCTTAAGGGATATCTCGGATATTTGATGAGAAGGTGGCATGCTTCGAGTGCCTGGTTGCGTGCGAGAAACATTGTGAACCAGTGGGCTATTTTCAGTGAAGCGATCAGTCAGGTCGTAGGAAAACGGTAGTTGTCTATTTCGCGTGGGGAACAGAAAAGTTCTTGAATTTTATAACGGTTGTTGGGGTAATAGAGTTAAAGAATGTAAGAGTTTTTAATATCGTATTGAAGGGGTTAAATTTTTAAAGTCGTTTTGAATGACAGCATAAGTAGTGTATTAAGGAGTGTTCGTAAGAATTCTGAGCATTTTGTTTTGAAGGATAATTTTTTCGATGTGCGTTCTTGGAACGCCTCAGATTGGGACTGCGTAGGTACTAATGGGCTTAAGAATTTGTTTAAATCTGTTAATTGCTTAGGGAGATGAGCGGAATGGTAATTCAGGTCTCACTGGAGGAACTAAAACGGCTCATCGTGACGGTCCGGGATCAATCCCAAGGAAAAGATCCGATAACGCCATGAAATTTTGAACCAAGGCCAGATGACGTGGTAAACAGTTGTGAGCTGGAAACCCTCTTTCGCAACTTCCATTCCTCACCAGCGTGAAGGCATTTGAACCCATACAGATTGAACGTGCACCAGCTCACGTCTACCCGACGGTTTTTGGTTATACGGAGTTTCGAACTCGCATCGCATTGGAAGATTAATGAGAAAAACAAGAATCTAATAATTCTGAAATGCTACCCCTTGGACATTGAAGCCAAGAGCACCTGTTGCTTGGCTATTTTTCATACTTTCAGCAACTAGCAACCGGTGGGTTGCGAATTCGAATCCAGACAAAGACCGTCGTGTACAAAGGGGCTAGTGCACGTTAAATCCTTCGAGGCCTCAAATGTCCTCACTTTGGCGTGGAAGATGTAGATTTTATATCTACATTTATCCCAATTCTAATATAAATATTCTTCAGAAAAATGGATGGTAGATATGTACTTTAGTTAACGTCAATATACTTAATAACGTCAACACGGTGGGATCAATCCCAAATGGAAAGAACCGAGGACAACACCGTAATCTTCAATCCAGGTCAGATAACGAGGCAACACCTGAGCTGTCACCCCACTCAAAATTTCCACACCACGCCAGCGTGAGGATGTTTCAGGCAACGACATATTTAACGTGCGCCAGCCTGCTTTGCACACGATGGTTTTGTCTGCATTCGAACTCAATCGTCCTGTTGCTATCCTGTGTATCTTCCAACCAGTCTACCGCGGCTCACGAAAACGAAGTAACATTCACTATGCGTTTCTGCGGGCGTACAGAAATATTTTGATTTTTGCATTGCATTTCCCGAAAGGAGTATTCGTGTATATATTTAGAACTATTGTTCAATTACGCAACCCACTTGCATCGGTATAGAACGTAGTAGAGCAGTGTTTCAGAAAACCAATATACCGGAACAATCCAGATTTCAGATCCACTTTTAGTACCTAAGTTTGAGATTATAAATCAGCTGAAATAATATGTCGAGTCATAAGTAACTTCCGTTTTTTTATCAGACATTTATTTTGCTTTCATTAAATAACAAAGTTATATTAATTTAATATGTATTCACCACTATTATGTATGACCTTCTCCCATCGTCCTGGCAGCTTATCAATTCCTTCCTTGTAAAATGTGGTTGGTTTGGACGGGAAGAAATTTTCGACAGCCTGACTGACTTGCTCTTCAGAATTGAAGGTTTTCCATTCAAAAAGTTTTGCAAGGAACGGAAAAGGTGATAGTCTGTTGGGGCAGAGTCCGGGGAGTAACCTGGGTGTAGTAAAACTGACCATCCAAGTTCAAGAATTTTTCTTGAGTTGCCCTTGCCGTATATGGTCATTCAAAGAATAATAATTTTGCGATTGACGAGTGCAGGACGCTTTTCATAGAGTTTTTCTTTCACTCTTTGCAGCTGCTGAACGTATGTATCCGCAGTAATCGTTCAATTGACTTCAAAAACAACTCGTGATGAATTATACCTTGACAATCCCACCATACACAGAGTAAAATCTTTTTCCATGGATGTTCGCTTTCGGATCTGGTTGATCCTTATCAAGCCACTGTCTTTTACGGACAATATTATCATAGGTAACCCATTTTTCATCGCCTGTTATAATCCTGTCTAAAAAAGGCTCGATTTTTACCCGTGATAGCAGACTTGTGGCGATTGACCATGCGATCTTTATTCCGTACACTGAGATTGTGAGGTAACTTGCTGACATTCCCTAATTTCTCCATGTGGCGGCAAACAGTTCATTGTGATGTATTCAAACTTCCTGCTATAGCTCTTGTTGATTGACGTGGATTTTGCTCCAATATTGCTTTTAAAAGGTTGTCGTCAAGGTCGGAAGGACGTCCCGCCCTTGTTTCGTTCTTTAAAGTCGTATCTCCAGAACGGAATTTGGCAAACCAATTTCTAACTGCCCGATCGCTTATTAGACCTTCACCGTAGAAACTGCATATTATTTCAGCTGTCGCCTTAGCACTATTGCCTTATTTAAATTCGCAAAGCATCACATGACGAATATGCACTTTTTCACTCTCCATTTTAGGGGTTATGAACAGCAGTTTAATGAAACGTGCACCACACAAACCAGTTGTCAGAAGACTAACTGAACCCTTATCTATTTAGTGAAAAAAAAACTTGTTTTTCCCGGTGACTTATAGTGGGTACATAGATTCTACCTAGCTGCATCGGAAATTATTTATGACTCGACCTAATCGATTTACAAACACTTAAATAATAAAATTCAATGAGCACATCAAGAACATTTTAAACACGTTCTGTACTTTTAAATTATATAAAATCTGGGTTACATTTCTGACACATTTAATGCAAATACATTTTCTGACATCTATAAGTAATATAGTATTGAATATGATTTTAAGGCAGGTTTTAGATTCCAAGAAATCTGATTTGTTGGGTACGTAAATTCATGTTTTGAGTGGTAATTTTTAACAAAAAGATTTTAAAATTTTTCTAAGCTCAATCCAATTTGATTGTGCTTTTTACTCTATAGAGAGTACATCATTATTTAATTCCTAAGTATAGATATATCAAAATTCTATTTCGTGGAAAACTTTGAAATTTTACAGTTAGAAAAATTTAGTACTTGTATAAAAAGTTTTCATTTTGTTCGTCTTTCGGTTTAGAAACTTCGGTATAAAATTCTGATCTTTGGTATAATTTAGGTTCGCCCTCACATATTTTAAACTTCTGAGAGTCGTTGAGAGTCACAGTAGCCCGATAGGGAAGAGTATCGTATCAGCAGTTGCGAGTCCGAATCCAACCATCCTGTGCGAAGGGGCTGGTGCACGCTAAATCTGCCATGGCCTCAAATGTCCTCATTTTGGCGTGATATGGAAGTTTGGAGAGTGGCGGGCCAGCTCAGGTGTTGCCTCGTCATCTGACCGGGATTGAAATTTACGTGGTGTTGTCCTCGGTTCTGTACCTTCGAGACTGATTCCACCAATACCCCGTTGTGTAATTCGAATGTGACGTTTATTAAAATACCTACTTACTTTTTTAATTACGCTAATGCAAATACGAGTCTTTCAGTATAATATAGGGCCGCGGTGGCCCGGTTGGAAGAGTAACGAACTAGCAACCGAAGGGTTGCGAGTTCGAATCCAGCCAAACACCGTCGTGTACAAAGGGGGCTGGTGCACGTTAAATCTGTCGTGGCCTCAAATGTCCTCACGTTGGCGTGGTGTGGAAGTTTGGAGAGTGGGGTGCCAGCTCAGGTGTTGCCTCGTCATCTGACCGTGGTTCAAAATTACGTGGTGTTGTCCTCGTATCTTTCCCTTTAGGATTGATCCCGGACTCTCACCAATAGCCCGTTGTGTTGCACCAGTGTGACGTTAATTGAAATACCCCCCCAATTCTGATATAAATATTCCTCAGAAAAATGGATTGTAGGTTTGTATTTTAATCAACGTCACACTGGAGTAATACAACGGGGTATTGGTCATGGTCCGGGATCAATCCTAATGGGAAAGACCCGACGACAACACCATGTAATTTTGAACCACGGTCAGATGACGAGACAACACCTGAGCTGGCACACCTCTACAAATTTCCACACCACGCCAACGTGAGGCGTTTGTTGGAGCGACGGATTTAACGTGCTCCCGCCTAATGTTGTACCGGACAGACTTTGTTTGGATTCGAACTTGCAATCACCGGTTGCTAATCCGTTACTCTTCCAATCGGGCTGTCGCGGCCCCGCTTACCTAGGCAAAATAGGCCTACTTTGAAATGAAGTGAAGTGAATTTGTATATGTGATTATATTAGTTCATTCTCTAAGAACCTGGAAATTGTGCTCGAATTTTTTTTGCTAGTGTTTGGGTACTAAGGATATTTGGCCTTTCAAGAAGGATCATTCACTCTTCACTTTTCTGCAGGCGTAGGCATTTATGTTGGTTTTTCACATGGCACTCCTTGAAAATCGGTACTCGTGTCCAATCCTGTAAGAACGCAAATACGCATCGACCTGCCATAGTCGAACCAAAACAGCAGTTTCAGGTAACTACTTAACATTCATAAGTAAGATATCATTGTCCTTTATTTTGTGAACTTGGAGAATTCACCGCCTGCAGATAGTTTGTTTTTCAACAGTCAAGATATCATGAAAAACTAAAAGGCAATTAAACTAAACTAGAACGAGATTTGGAAAGAGATTCTGATTTGAAGATGCATATACGTGTATACAATTGTGAGAAACCTTAAAAATGTTGAACCTTTGAAAAATATTTTTCACAAACAGATAATATGAAGCAAAATATGCATGTACACACTTGTGAGAAACCTTATAAATGTGGTAACTGTGGAAAATATTTTTCAACGAAAGGTAATTTGAACCGACATATGCTTGTACACACCGATGAGAAACCATATAAATGTGGTTCCTGTGGAAAATATTTTTCACAAAATGGTGATTTGAACCGACATATGCGTGTACACACCGATGAGAAACCTTATAAATGTGGTACCTGTGGAAAATATTTTTCACAAAATGGTCATTTGAACCGACATATGCGTGTACACACCGATGAGAAACCTTATAAATGTGGTAACTGTGGAAAATATTTTTCACGAAAAGATTTATTGAATCGACATATGCGTGTACACACCGATGAGAAACCTTATAAATGTGGTACCTGTGGAAAATATTTTTCACAAAATGGTGATTTGAACCGACATATGCGTGTACACACCGATGAGAAACCTTATAAATGTGGTACCTGTGGAAAATATTTTTCACAAAATGGTCATTTGAACCGACATATGCGTGTACACACCGATGAGAAACCTTACAAATGTGGTATCTGTGAACAGGCATTCTCAAAGGACTGTTATTTGAAGAAGCATATGCGTGAACACATTGGTTGGAAACCCTACCTGTAGGATAGGTGTTTGAAAGAGTTGAAAAATAATAAGAAACAACGAATGTACACAAGCGTATGGATACCATGAACATATAGCAGAACTTCGTGCAGGGAGGATTTAAGCGAAAACATTTGAGGTAGGTCATCAAAGAGTTTTATGCTTTTTGCAAAGCTTGTTAAAGTACTCACAGGAAAAATACCTTTGCAGAGACCGAAAGTGATACTTTTACCTGATTAACAAGTAGAATGATTGACTAACATGAGTAGAATTTTATTTTATAGAAATCTTTATTCAGTATATGACGAATTCAAACACTCCACATGATTATTGTACGCGATAATCGTATCAGGTCCATGATTACACAATTGCGCGAATTCAAATATTCGCTAGTAACTACAACATTGACAGATCAAGTATTTTAAAAAGCTAACAATTGTCTAAAACATGCTTGAAATGTTTTATTTAATTCATCCTTTGTCCTTCATAAGCTCACACTTACTATGTTAGTACATGAATGTGCATATTTATATGGTGTATTATTTCTGTACTGCATACCTTTATTGTCTATTATATATGTAATTATACTCTGACATCGTTTTACTTACCCGATGTTGTTTTCTAGTTTAACATACTATTAAATGTAAATTCAATACAGGAAACCATTTTAATTCGTGTTAAATTTAACTTATCAAATTTTAAGGGGACAATGACGATATTCTCTTGAAATAATATTGTTTTTATATGAGAATATGTATACTTCTCTGGTTTACGTTATCAAAGGAAAAGGTAAATTTTTTCTTTCTTGTGAGAAAGTGTTATTTCAAATGCTAAAACTACGATCATTGTATATAGTGTATTTTACAAGAATGTTAGTTGATATCAGCTCATTGTTCATTAGTAAATTTTTAGACTAGTAATGAAATTGATACCAGTTCATTATATCTATAGAGATTGCTATACATGTATCGCGCAAACTTAAATCCTTTGTTGAAAGTCGAATTATGCTTTAAAGTAAGTTTTCGAACTATTTATTGTCAATAAGTCCAATGTAATATCCCCTGTATTGTGGGGATAAATGTTTAGCTTTAGTTAAAACATTTCAATTTGAAAAATTAATTTCAGTTCTATAATACTTTGTCCTGAATTTAAAGTTCAAATTTTAAGGCATGAATTTGTATTAAAAATAAATTTTAAATAAATCTGGTTAAATATTGTATCTCGAAAATTGTCATCATTTTAATGTCTTTTGTAGAACGAAAATTGGTTTTAATTGTTTAGAAAATATATATATATATATCTATATATATAAAATAGGATGTGTGTGTGTGTGTATGTGGGTATATTTTCTATACAAATCTACACCGTTTGACCAATCCACACCAAATTTGGTACACTTATACTTTAGAACACTGCGGTCAGCATAGGCTAACTCTTAACCCCCGTTCTATTGACCCTAGGGAGCTAAAAACTATTCGAAATCCCATAGAAATAACATTGGGCATAGATTGATTGCTTTAGGCAGCGATGGTTGCTTTACCAGTGTTGATCGAAACGCAATTTTTTTCCGAAACAAATTAAATTACAATATTTATGTTTGAACTGACTTTTTAGTTCTTCCCATGATGTAAATAAATTATAGATATTTTATTGATGAAGGAAAGAATATTTTAAAATATTTATGTTTGCAAGGAAATTCAAGGAAATGTTTTCAGGAGTTCAAGGATAATTTTCAAGGAAAGTTGGTGCATATTTCGACCAACTTTCCTTAAATAATTTATTGAATACGTAATGATTTGTAGAATTCTGTTTCATAAGCTTTTTAGGTAAGGCGTGTAACTTATTTTAAAATGTCCGGAATAGATGCATGTGAATCCTCCATTGAAAGCAGTGATTTTCTTTCTTAAAAATTCTGTAAAATCGACCTTCTGCTTTTTGAAAATTTTTTATCTATTCAGTTTAATTTGTCTACACCGATTACATTTATTTCTAATCCAAGCACCGGTATTCCGAAAAGCACAAACGAAAAACTCATTGATCATAAAAGCGTAATTTTGCTACTCGATATCTGGCAGCACCAGAATTAATGTTTACTTTTTTTTATAAAACTTTGTAGAACTTTCTAGAAAGTTGGGGAAACGGAAACTTCCTTGGACTCATGGTGGAGAACATTCCAGCACCCACTCGATTCTTAGCTGGTCGTATTTAAAGGAAGCTAACTCGGTAAGTCTTCCAGTTTATCATCTTTCAGTGAATCTGTCAGTTTTATTTTGCTCTTTTCATTGTATGTGTTTCCTACTTTATTCGACAGTGATAGTGTACATTTTGGATTTATATTCCTAAACGGATGTAAGTATTACATAATTTTATATTTGTTTTTTTTCGTTAATTTTAGCTTTTTTGTATTCTATAATAGATTTCATTGCTCAGTGATAGTGTGCCTTTTGCTTAATTTTTTAGATATGTTTAATGAGATCAGAATTAAAGCTTTTTTATTACACCAGAATAAAAGTTTATTTTTTAGTATGATTTAGAATTCTGTGTTTGAGTATTTTGATTGACAGCTTTTAAGTAAGGCATTAATATATTTTATTTGTGTTAAAAGTTTGATATTCCTAAACTGGTGTAAGTACTTCACAATTTTAAATTTGTTTTACCATTCAGTTTATATTAGCTTTTTATTTTTATTGTATTCTATAATAGATTCCATTGCTCAGTGAGAGTGTGCCTTTTGCTTATTTTATGAAATAGCTTTTCTTTGTATTCCTTTACAGATTTCTTTGCTGTAGCAATGCCTCCAAGGAAGCGGAAGGCGATCGGCCAAGTGCAGTCAACGGCTAAGATGCTGAAAGATGAGCGTAGTCAAGAAATTTCCGAGGAGAGGAATAGAAGACTTGCGATTGCAAGAGAGCTACTACATCTAGAGCAACAGAGACGGCACAGCAGCGTGAGGCCCGACTACAGGATATGAAAGAGAGAGCTACTGCATCTAGAGCAACAGAGACGGCACAGCAGCGTCAGGCCCGACTACAGGATAAGAGAGATAGAGTCAAACGATCACGGACTGCGCACCATTTTAGCTCAGCATAGGAAGGATTTCACTACAATTCACATAAAGACTACTCGCTGCATGCAAGTGTTACCGTCAGGAAAATGGAAATGGTTTGTAGTTACAGCCAAGCCAAAAAATTTATATCGCAGTCTACTGGTATTTGCTGCAAAAATGGAAAAGTTAAACTCTGCCAACTGGAACCACCACCATAAGAACTTTTGACTCACACATCAGGAGATACGTCAGAGTCGAAGCATTTTCTTAGTAACATCAGAAAATACAACTCATGTTTCCAAATGACATCATTCGGCGCCACATCAGTTGTTGGACAGCCCGGATTTTCATCGACATTTAAGGTGCAAGGGCAAATTTGCCATAGAGCGGGATCGTTGCTTCCGCTGACAGATCAACCACCAAAATTTCTACAACTATATTTTATTCAAAACGAACAAATGGAAACTGATCAGAGGTGCGCCTACATCTCGAGAACAAGACGTCAGATTGTGTTTAACTTACAAAGGATGTTTCATGAGCACAATAATCTTATTAAAACGTTTGAAACTGCATTGGAACGTATACCAACAGATGACTATAAAGTAGTCATAAGAGCAGAGACCGAAGACCAGCAGGCGAACACGAGCGGCGCTTTAACTCTCCTCAAGCAGATGAAGTCGCGGTGGTTATATCAGGCGATGAGTTTCATCAACGGGATATCGTTATTGAAAGACGAGGTGAATCATTGCACCGCATTTAGGAAACACATCGATCTTATGATGCTCTGCAGTACCCAGTTATATTCCCCCATGGTGAAGATGGATATCATTTTAATCTGAGGCAGATCAACCCAAGAACAGGTGAAACAACCAGCAAGAAAGTTTCAGCGATGGATTTCTATGCGTACAGATTAATGGTTCGAGATACTGAGCAGAACCACGTATTGAACTGCAGGCAATTGTTTCATCAGTTCATCGTCGATATGTACGCTAAAGTCGAGAGTGAGCGTCTCCTTTACATTCGTCTAAATCAACGTAAACTGAGAGTTGACGAATATATTCACCTGAGAGATGCTGTGTCAAATGACGGGAACACTGAAAACCTCGGTACCTTAGTCGTACTACCAGCTACATTTACAGGCAGTCCCAGACACATGCACGAATACAAGCAAGATGCTATGACGTACGTGAGGACGTAAGGGAGACCAGACTTATTTATCTCCTTCACCCGCAATCCCACTTGGACGGAGATCAAGGAGGTTCTTACCAATGGTCAATTACCCAGTGAGCGCCACGACTTTATTGCGAGAGTATTTAAACAGAAGCAGTTGAAGCTGCACTTTGCGCATCTTTCGTTTTTTAGAATTCTGCATTTTTTGTCGGAATTTCGTTTCTGTTTGTCTTTGTCTTAATCTCTTACATATTGCAATATATTCAGAAATCAAATGTATATATTTGCGTCCGAAGTATATTCCAGAAGCTATGAAAAAGTTAAAACGTATTTTCCGTACAACTTAAATGATTGCATTTTTCTGTGAAAGAAAAGTGATTATTCTAATTCACTTTTCAAGCAACATTTAATCATTTCAACACGAGCAACGCCGGGTAATTCAGCTAGTATATATATATATATAAGGATTTGAAAATAAATTGTTACAATTTCTGTCGTCTTTGTGTTTTGTTTTCCAATTCCAGATTTATTATTCGAGATTAATTATAATTTAAATTTTTTTTTGAAATCTTATATTGCAATACATGCATGTGAATGTAATGAATCGCGAATCTTACAAAAATTGCCACTTTGTTCAGGTTCGCTATTCAGATATTTGCATCCAAGTCTAATTTTTTCTGAGTATGGTTATGGTTGAACATTGCACAATAGACTAACGAAGTCTTAGAATGTGGTTTAAAACACATGATTTCTGTACTTATAATACGACTGAAAATTGCCACTTATACATTAGAAATGTCATTTTTAATGAAATAAATTCTCTTATTCGAAAAGACAGCAATGTATGTGAAGGACATGAACAGTACGAAATAAGATACATAAGAGAAATTGAAAAAGTAAAACGAAGAATTTATATCACATCGTCGAAGACGCTTTTACTCAGCAGTTGATTATGAGCAAATAGGGAGTTATACATTTAAGGAAAGAAATTACGGGCTATAAAAATAAAAAAGCGGGAACAGAATAATAAATTTAATTAAAAATGTTTTGGTTGTAGAGTGAATTTTTTGATAACTTAAAATTTATTTGGTTTGGTGAGGAAACTTATGAAAATATTATAAAATTCGCGTTCGCTGGAGAAAACTGATTTTTCCCAAATCAGCTGCTGTTTGGCAGTTGTCTTAAGGGATATCTCGGATATTTGATGAGAAGGTGGCATGCTTCGAGTGCCTGGTTGCGTGCGAGAAACATTGTGAACCAGTGGGCTATTTTCAGTGAAGCGATCAGTCAGGTCGTAGGAAAACGGTAGTTGTCTATTTCGCGTGGGGAACAGAAAAGTTCTTGAATTTTATAACGGTTGTTGGGGTAATAGAGTTAAAGAATGTAAGAGTTTTTAATATCGTATTGAAGGGGTTAAATTTTTAAAGTCGTTTTGAATGACAGCATAAGTAGTGTATTAAGGAGTGTTCGTAAGAATTCTGAGCATTTTGTTTTGAAGGATAATTTTTTCGATGTGCGTTCTTGGAACGCCTCAGATTGGGACTGCGTAGGTACTAATGGGCTTAAGAATTTGTTTAAATCTGTTAATTGCTTAGGGAGATGAGCGGAATGGTAATTCAGGTCTCACTGGAGGAACTAAAACGGCTCATCGTGACGGTCCGGGATCAATCCCAAGGAAAAGATCCGATAACGCCATGAAATTTTGAACCAAGGCCAGATGACGTGGTAAACAGTTGTGAGCTGGAAACCCTCTTTCGCAACTTCCATTCCTCACCAGCGTGAAGGCATTTGAACCCATACAGATTGAACGTGCACCAGCTCACGTCTACCCGACGGTTTTTGGTTATACGTAGTTTCGAACTCGCATCGCATTGGAAGATTAATGAGAAAAACAAGTATTTAATAGTTCTGGAAATGCTACTCCTTAGAGATTGAAGCCAAGAGCACCTGTTGCTTGGTTATTCTCTATATTCTTAATTTCGGACCACGGTAACCCTGTTGGAAGAGCAAGGAACTAGGAACTGGAGGATTGAGAGTGCGAATCCAGACAAAGAACCGTGTACAAAAGCGACTATTGCACGTTAAATCAGTCGAGTCCTCAAATGTCCTCACGTTGGCGTGGTGTGAAGTTTGGAGTGTCGGGTGGTTTTACCTCGTCATCTGACCGTAGTTCAAAATTACACGGTGTCCTCAGATCTTTCTGAATGGGATTGATCCCGGACCGTCCCCAATAGCCCGTTGCGTTGTTCCAGTGTGACGTTAATTAAAATACCTACGTACCTTTCTGAACTACGCCAATGGTTTGGGGGTATTGGTATTTTTCAATTAACGTCACTGGAGCAACACAACGGACTATTGGTGGCGGTCTGGGATCAATCCCAAAGGAAAAGCATCGAGGACAGCACCATGTAATTTTGAAACACGGTCAGATGACGAGGCAACACCTGAGCTGGCACCCCACTTTCCAAACTTCCACACCACGCCAACGTGAGGACATTTGAGGCCACGACAGATTTAACGTGCACCAGCCCCCTTTGTACACGACGGTGTTTGGCTGGATTCGAACTCGCAACCCTTCGGTTGCAAGTCCGTTACTCTTCCAACCGGGCCACCGCGGCCCCTCGGAATAACGGTGCTTGGGTTAAAAATAAATGTAATCGGTGTACACAAATTAAACTGCATAGATAAAATTTTTTCAAAAAGCAGAAGGTCGATTTTATAGAATTATTCAGAAAGAAAATCACTGCTTTCAACGGAGGATTCACATGTATCTATTCCGGAAATTTTAAAATAAGTTACACGCCTTACCTAAAAAACCTTATGAAACAGAATTCTACAAATCATTACGTATTCAATAAATTATTTAAGGAAAGTTGGTCGAAGTATACATCAACTTTCCTTGAAAATCATCCTTGAACTCCTAAAAACCTTTCCTTGAATTTCCTTACAAACATAAATATTTTAAAATATTCTTTCTTCATCAATAAAATATCTATAATTTATTTACATCATGGGAAGAACTAAAAAGTCAGTTAAAACATAAATACTGTAATTTATTTTGTTTCGGAAAATATTGTTTTTCGATCAACACTGGTAAAGCAACCATAGCTGCCTAAAGCAATCCATCCATGCTCAATGTTATTTCTATGGCGATTTCGAATAGTTTTTAGCCCCCCAGGACCAATAGAACGGGGGTTAAGAGTTATCCTATGCTGACCGCAGTGTTCTAAAGTATAATTGTACCAAATTTGGTGTGAATTGGTCAAACGGTGTAGATTTGTATAGAAAATATACACACATACACACACATCCTATTATATATATATATATATATATATATATATATATATATATATATATATATATATATATATATATATATATATATATATATATATATATATATATATATATATATATATATATATATATATATATATATAGATTATACTCTGACATCGTTTTACTTACCCGATGTTCTTTTCTAGTTTAACATACTATTAAATGTAAATTCAATACAGGAAACCATTTTAATTCGTATTAAATTTAACTTGTAAAATTTTAAGGGTTCAATAACGATATTGTCTTGAAATAATATTGTTTTTATGAGAATATGAATACTTGTCTGGTTTACGTTACCAAAACAAAAGGTAAATTTATTTCAATTTTTAATTTCTTGTGAGAAAGTTTGATTTAAATCCTGAAACTACGATCATTGTATAGTGCTATTTTACAAGAATGTTAGTTGATATCAGCTCATTGTTCTTTAGTAATTTTTTACACTAGTAATGAAATTAATTGATATCAGTTCATTATGTCTAGAGATTGCTATACATATATCGCGCAAACTTAAATCCTTTGTTGAAAGTCGGATTATGCTTTAAAGTAGGTTTCTGAAATATTTATTGACAATAAGTCCAATGTAATGTCCTCTATATTGTCGGATTAAATGTTTAACATTAGTTAGATTTCAATTTTTAAATTAATTTCAGTTCTATAATACTTTGTCCTGAATTTAAAGTACCAATTTTAAGGCATGAATATGTATTAAAATTAAATTTTAGATAAATCTGGTTTAAATATTGTATCTCGAAAATTGGCATTTTTAATATTTTTTGTAGAACGAAAATTGGTTTTAATTGTTTGGTAATATATAGGGATTTGAAAATAAATTGTTACAATTTCTGTCGTGTTTGTGTTTTGTTTTCCAATTCCAGTTTTATTATTCCAGATAAATTATAATTTAAAAAAATTTTCAAATTGTATATTGCAATACATGCATGTGAATGTATTGAATCGCGAATCTTACAAAAGTTGCCATTTTGTTCACGTTCGCTATTCAGATCCTTGCATCCAAGTCTAATTTTTTCTCATTATGATTATGGTTGAACATTTCACAACAGACCAACGAAGTCTTAGAATGTGGCATTAGGTTTACAAACACATGATTTCTGTACTTATAATGACTGAAAATTGCACATATATATTTGAAATGTCATTTTTAATGAAATAAATTTCCCTTATTCCAAAAAAAAGCAATGTATGTGAAGGACGTGAGCAGTACAAAATAAGATATATGAAAGAAATTGTAAAAGAAAAACGAAGAATTTATATCACATCGTAGAAGTCGCTTTTAAGCAGCAGTTGATTATGAGCAAATAAAGAGTTATACATTTAAGGAAAGAAATTAAGGGCTATAAAAAATAAAAAAACGAGAACATTTGAATAAATTTAATTCAAAACGGTATGGTTGTACAGTGGATTTTTTGAGAATTTAAAAATTATTTGGTTTGCTGAGGAAACTGATGAAAATATTGTAGGAATCGCGGTCGCTGGAGAAAACTGATTGTTCCCAAATCAGCTGTTTGGCAGTTGCCTCAAGGGAGTATCTAGAATTTTTGATGAGGAGGTGGCATGCTTCGAGTGCCTGGTTGCGTACGAGAAACATTGAACCAGTTGACTATTTTCAGTGAAGCGATCAGTCAGGTTGTAGGAAAATGGTAGTTGTGTCTATTTCGCGTGGGTTAAAGAAAAGATCTTGAATTTGATAACGTTGTTGGGATACAGTTAAAGAATGTAAGAGTTTTTAATATCGTAGTGGGGAAGGGGTTACATTTTTAAAGTCGTTTTGAATGACAGCATTAGTAGTGTATGAAGGAGTGTTCGTAAGAATTTTGAGCATTTGGTTTGGAGGATAATTATATTTTCAATGTGCGTTTTTGCTGCAACCCCTCAGATTGGGACTGCGTAGGTAATAATGGACTTAAGAATTTGTTTAAATCTGTTAATTGCTTAGGGGAGATGAGCGGAATGGTAATTCATGTCGCTCTGGAGGAACTAAAAGGGCTCATCATGACAGTCTGGGATCAATCCCAAGAGAAAGATCCGAGAACAACACGTAATTTTGAACCAAGGCCAGATGACGTGGTAAACAGTTGAGCTGGAAACCCTCTTTCGAAACTTCCATTTCTCACCAACGTGAAGACATTTGAACCCCTACAGATTGAACGTGCACCAGCCCACGTCTACCCGACGGTTTTTGGTTATACGGAGTTTCGAACTCGCATCGCATTGGAAGATTAATGAGAAAAACAAGAATCTAATAATTCTGAAATGCTACCCCTTGGACATTGAAGCCAAGAGCACCTGTTGCTTGGCTATTTTTCATACTTTCAGCAACTAGCAACCGGAGGGTTGCGAATTCGAATCCAGACAAAGACCGTCGTGTACAAAGGGGCTAGTGCACGTTAAATCCTTCGAGGCCTCAAATGTCCTCACTTTGGCGTGGAAGATGTAGACTTTATATCTACATTTATCCCAATTCTAATATAAATATTCTTCAGAAAAATGGATGGTAGATATGTACTTTAGTTAACGTCAATATACTTAATAACGTCAACACGGTGGGAACAATCCCAAATGGAAAGAACCGAGGACAACACCGTAATCTTCAATCCAGGTCAGATAACGAGGCAACACCTGAGCTGTCACCCCACTCAAAATTTCCACACCACGCCAGCGTGAGGATGTTTCAGGCAACGACATATTTAACGTGCGCCAGCCTGCTTTGCACACGATGGTTTTGTCTGCATTCGAACTCAATCGTCCTGTTGCTATCCTGTGTATCTTCCAACCAGTCTACCGCGGCTCACGAAAACGAAGTAACATTCACTATGCGTTTCTGCGGGCGTACAGAAATATTTTGATTTTTGCATTGCATTTCCCGAAAGGAGTATTCGTGTATATATTTAGAACTATTGTTCAATTACGCAACCCACTTGCATCGGTATAGAACGTAGTAGAGCAGTGTTTCAGAAAACCAATATAACGGAACAATCCAGATTTCAGATCCACTTTTAGTACCTAAGTTTGAGATTATAAATCAGCTGAAATAATATGTCGAGTCATAAGTAACTTCCGTTTTTTTATCAGACATTTATTTTGCTTTCATTAAATAACAAAGTTATATTAATTTAATATGTATTCACCACTATTATGTATGACCTTCTCCCATCGTCCTGGCAGCTTATCAATTCCTTCCTTGTAAAATGTGGTTGGTTTGGACGGGAAGAAATTTTCGACAGCCTGACTGACTTGCTCTTCAGAATTGAAGGTTTTCCATTCAAAAAGTTTTGCAAGGAACGGAAAAGGTGATAGTCTGTTGGGGCAGGGTCCGGGGAGTAACCTGGGTGTAGTAAAACTGACCATCCAAGTTCAAGAATTTTTCTTGAGTTGCCCTTGCCGTATATGGTCATTCAAAGAATAATAATTTTGCGATTGACGAGTGCAGGACGCTTTTCATAGAGTTTTTCTTTCACTCTTTGCAGCTGCTGAACGTATGTATCCGCAGTAATCGTTCAATTGACTTCAAAAACAACTCGTGATGAATTATACCTTGACAATCCCACCATACACAGAGTAAAATCTTTTTCCATGGATGTTCGCTTTCGGATCTGGTTGATCCTTATCAAGCCACTGTCTTTTACGGACAATATTATCATAGGTAACCCATTTTTCATCGCCTGTTATAATCCTGGCTAAAAAAGGCTCGATTTTTACCCGTGATAGCAGACTTGTGGCGATTGACCATGCGATCTTTATTCCGTACACTGAGATTGTGAGGTAACTTGCTGACTTTCCCTAATTTCTCCAGGTGGCGCCAAACAGTTCATTGCGATGTATTCAAACTTCTTGCTATAGCTCCTGTTGATTGACGTGGATTTTGCTCCAATATTGCTTTTAAAAGGTTGTCGTCAAGGTCGGAAGGACGTCCCGCCCTTGTTTCGTTCTTTAAAGTCGTATCTCCAGAACGGAATTTGGCAAACCAATTTCTAACTGCCCGATCGCTTATTAGACCTTAACCGTAGAAACTGCATATTATTTCAGCTGTCGCCTTAGCACTATTGCCTTATTTAAATTCGCAAAGCATCACATGACGAATATGCACTTTTTCACTCTCCATTTTAGGGGTTATGAACAGCAGTTTAATGAAACGTGCACCACACAAACCAGTTGTCAGAAGACTAACTGAACCCTTATCTATTTAGTGAAAAAAACTTGTTTTTCCCGGTGACTTATAGTGCGTACATAGATTCTACCTAGCTGCATCGGAAATTATTTATGACTCGACCTAATCGATTTACAAAGACTTAAATAATAAAAATCAGTGAGCACATCAGAACATTTTAAACACGTTGTGTACTTTTAAATTATATAAAATCTGTGTCACATTTAATGGAAATACATTTTCTGACATCCATAAATAATATAGTATAGAATATGATTTTAAGGCAGGTTTTAGATTCCAAGAAATCTGATTTGTTGGGTACGTAAATTCATGTTTTGAGTGGTAATTTTTTAACAAAAAGATTTTAAAATTTTTCTAAGCTCAATCCAATTTGATTGTGCTTTTTACTCTATAGAGAGTACATCATTATTTAATTCCTAAGTATAGATATATCAAAATTCTATTTCGTGGAAAAACTTTGAAATTTTACAGTTTTAAATTTTACAGTAAAATTTAGTACTTGTATAAAAAGTTTTCATTTTGTTCATCTTTCGGTTCAGAAACTTCGGTATAAAATTCTGATCTTTGGTATAATTTAGGTTCGCCCTCTCATATTTTAAACTTCTGAGAGTCGTTGAGAGTCACAGTAGCCCGATTGGGAAGAGTATCGTATCAGCAGTTGCGAGTCCGAATCCAACCTTCCTGTACCAAGGGGCTGGTGCACGTTAAATCTGCCATGGCCTCAAATGTCCTCATTTTGGCGTGATATGGAAGTTTGGAGAGTGGCGGGCCAGCTCAGGTGTTGCCTCGTCATTTGACCGGGATTGAAATTTACGTGGTGTTGTCCTCGGTTCTGTCCCTCGGGATTGATTCCGGATCATCACCAATAGCCCGTTGTTTTGCTCCAGTCTGACATTACTGAAATACCCCCTTAAATACCCACCCTTTTCTGTATTGTAGATTTTATATTTTATACCATTACATTTATCCCAAATCTCATAAATATTCCTCAGAAAAATGGATGGTAGGTTTGTATTTTAATTAACGTCACACTGGAGTGATACAACGGGCTATTGGTGATGGTCCGGGATCAATCCCAATGAGAAACACCCGAGGTCACTGTAATTTTGAACCACAGTCAGATGACGAGGCAACACCTGAGCTGGCACACCTCTACAAATTTTCACACCACGCCAACGTGAGGCGTTTGTGGCAGCGACGGATTGAACGTGCTCCCGCCTCCTGTTGTACCGGACGGGCTTTGGTTGGATTCGAACTTGCAATCACCGGTTGCTAGTCCGTTATTCTTCCAATCGGGCTGTCGCGGCCCCGCTTACCTAAGCAAACAAGACCTACTTTGAAATGAAGTGAAGTGAATTTGTATGTGATTATTTTAGTTCATTCTCTAAGAACCTGGAAATTGTGCCCGAAGTTTTTAGTACTAAGGATAAGGATATTTGGCCTTTCAAGAAGGATCATTCACTCTTCAATTTTCTGCAGGCGTAGGCATTTATGTTGGTTTTTCACATGGCACTCCTTGAAAATCGGTACTCGTGTCCAATCCTGTAAGAACGCAAATATGCATCGACCTGCCATAGTCGAACGAAAACAGCAGTTTCAGGAAACTACTTAGCATCCATAAGTCAGATATCATTGTCCTTTGTTTTGTGAACTTGGAGAATTCACCGCCTGCAGATAGTTTCTGTTTTTCACCAGTCAAGATATCCTGAAATATTTAAAGGCAATGAAACTAAACTAGAACGAGATTTGGAAAAAGGTTCTGATTTGAAGATGAATATACGTGTATACAATTGTGAGAAACCTTTAAAATGTTGAACCTTTGAAAAATATTTTTCACAAACAGATAATATGAAGCAACACATGCATGTACACACCGGTGAGAAACCTTATGAATGTGGTACCTGTGGAAAATATTTTTCACATAAAGGTACTTCGAACCGACATGCGTGTACACACCGGTTAGAAACCTTATAGATGGTGATACCTGTCAAAGGGCTTTTCAAAGAACTGTTATTTGAAGAAACATACGCGTGAACACATTGGTTGGAAGGGTTGAAAGTGTTTGAAAGGATTGAGAGAAACATAATAAACAGATTCATAAATGTACAAACAGATGAAATACCAGGAATTCATATAGGAGAAGATCGTGCAGAGAAAGGATTTGAGGGAAAACATTCGAGGTAGGCCACTAAAAAGTATTAGACTTTTTGTGAAACTTGCCAGTCTTCACAGGAAAAATAACTTTTCAGACAGAAAGTGATACTTTTTCCAGATTTCAAAACTAGTTTAATTCACATCACAGTATGATTTTCTATCATCATTAGCATTTTATTGTATAGAAATCTTTATTCAATATATGACGATTTCAAACACTCCACATGATTAATGTATGCGATAATCGTATCAGGTCCATGATTACATAATTGCGCGAATTCAAATATTCGCTATTAACTACAACATTGGCAGATCAAATATTCGAAAAAGCTAACAATTTTCTAAAATATTCTTGAAAAGTTTTATTTTAATCATCCTTTGTTATTCATAAGCTCACACTTACTATAGTATATGGATGTGCATATTTATATGGTGTATTATTTCTGTACTGCATACCTTTATTGCCTATTATATATTTAATTATAGTCCGACATCGTTTTACTTACCCGATGTTGTTTTCTAGTTTAACATACTATTAAATGTAAATTCAATACAGGAAACCATTTTAATTCGTATTAAATTTAACTTGTAAAATTTTAAGAGGACAATGACGATAATCTCGTGAAATTATATTGTTTTTATATGAGAATATGAATACTTCTCTGGTTTACGTTATCAAAGCAAAAGGTAAATTTTTTCTTTCTTGTGAGAAAGTGTTATTTCAAATGCTGAAACTACGATCATTGTATATAGTGCTATTTTACAAGAATGGTTGTTGGTATCAGCTCATTGTTCTTTAATAAATTTATACTTGTGATGACATTAATTCATATCATTTCATTATATCTATAGAGATCGTTATATATGTATCGCGCAAACTTAAATCCTTTGTTGAAAGTCGGATTATGCTTTAAAGTAAGTTTTTGAAGTATTTATTGTCAATAAGTCCAATTTAATATCCCCTATATTGTGGGAATAAATGTTTAGCTTTAGTTAAAACATTTCAATTTCAAAAATTAATTTCAGTTACATAATACTTTGTCCTGAATTTAAAGTACAAATTTTAAGGCATGAATATGTATTAAAATTAAATTTTAGATAAATCTGGTTTAAATATTGTATCTCGAAAATTGTCATTTTTAACATTTTTTCTAAAACGAAATTGTTTTCAATTGTTTAGTAAATATAGGGATTTGAAAATAAATTGTTACAATTTCTGTCGTCATTGTGTTTTGTTTTCCAATTCCAGATTTATTATTCCAGATAAATTATAATTAAAAAAAATTTTGAAATCGTATATTGAAATACTTGCATGTCATTCTAAATGAATCGCGAATCTTACAAAAGTTGCCACTTTGTTCAGATTCCTTATACAGTAACTTATTCAGTTAAAAAGATTTTTTAATTTAGGGTAGGAAATAGATATGTTTATGAACGAGAAACAAGAATCTGTTCCTGAATTAAGTGATGATTATTGGTTGTTAGACCTGTTTTTTAGTGGATATAACAGAAATACTTAATCAGCTAAATAAGGACTTGCAAGGGCAAGATAATTTAATAATCGATACTTGTAATTTCATCAAAGCTTTTAATAAGAAATTATTGTTATTTGAGTGCCAACTTAGAAATAATAATTTCATCCGAGAGATATTCCAACTTAAGATATTTTGCACGAGTTGTAAGTGCTTTTGGATCCAATGTTTGTAAAACATTTTTCGAAGATGAAATTTACAAAGAGTTCATCACGTGCTTCATTATCTGATGCCAATTTAGAAAACTAGCTACGATGTGCAACGTCGAACATAAATATAGATTTACAAAAATTAAGTGAAGGAAAGGATAAACACAAATATATCATTAATTAAGACTCGAAGAGTTTATTATATTTGAATCATAGTATAATAAAATTTTATTCATTTTGTATTTGTATTATAATTTTAAAAGCATGTTTACCTAAGTGCAGCCCGCTGTAATGTTACTCGTCATCAAAGTGGCCCGTGAAACCATTTGGGTTGGCCAGGCCTGCTCTAGTGAGACATGAATTACCATTCCGCTAATATCCCTAAGCAATAAACAGATTTAAACAAATTCTTAAGACCCAATGCTGAGGCGTTGCAGCAAAAACGCACATTGAAAACATAACTATCCTCCAAAACAAAATGCTCAGGATTCTTACGAACACTCCTTCAAACACTACTAATGCAATTCATAACGACTTTAAAAATTTAATCTTTTCCACTACGATATTAAAAACTCTTACATTCTTTAACTCTATCTCCCCAATAACGTTATCCTAGTCATCTTTTCTTTAACCCACGCGAAATAGACCCAACTACCGTTTTCCTACAACCTGACTGATCGCTTCACTGAAAATAGCCCACTGGTTCAGAATGTTTCTCGAACGCAACCAGGCACTCGAAGCATGCCACCTTCTCATCAAAAATCCTAGATATCCCTTAAGACATCTGACAAGCTGCTGATTTCGGAAAAATCAGTTTTCTCCAGCGACCGCGATTCCTACAATATTTTCATCAGTTTACTCATCAAACCATATAATTTTTAAATTCTCAAAAAATCCACTCAACAACCATAACGTTTTGAATTAAATTTATTCAAATGTTCCCGTTTTTTTATTTTTTATAGCCCGTAATTTCTTTCCTTAAAAGTATAACTCTTTATTTGCTCATAATCAACTGCTGCTTAAAAACGACTTCTACGATGTGATATAAATTCTTCGTTTTCTTTTACAATTTCTTTCATACATCTTATTTTGTAATGCTCATGTCCTTAACATACATTGCTGTCTTTTGGAATAAGGGAAATTTATTTTTATAAAAATGACATTTCTAATATATAAGTGCAATTTTCAGTCGTATTATAAGAACAGAAATCATGTGTTTGTAAACCTAATGCCACATTCTAAGACTTCGTTGGTTTGTTGTGCAATGTTGAACCATAATCATACTGAGAAAAAATTAGACTTAGTTGCAAGGATCTGAATAGCGAACCTGAACAAAGTGGCAATTTTTGTAATATTCGCGATTCATTACATTCACATGCATGTATTGCAATATACGATTTCAAAAAAATTTTAAAATTATAATTTATCTGGAATAATAAATCTGGAATTGGAAAACAAAACACAAAGACGACAGAAATTGTAACTATTTTCAAATCCCTATATTTACTAAACATTTGAAACCAATTTTCGTTCTAGAAAAAATATTTAAAATGACAATTTTCGAGATACAATATTTAAACCAGATTTATATAAAATTTAATTTTAATACATACTTATGCCTTAAAATTTGAACTTTAAATTCAGGACAAAGTATTATAGAACTGAAATTAATTTTTGAAATTGAAATGTTTTAACTAAAGCTAAACATTTAATCCGACAATACAGGGGATATTACATTGGATTGACAATAAATAGTTCGAAAACTTACTTTAAAGCATAATCCGACTTTGAACAAAGGATTTAAGTTTGCGCGATACATGTATAGCAATCTCTATAGATATAATGAACTGGTATCAATTTCGTACTAGTCTAAAAATTTACTAACGAAAAACGAGCTGCTACCAACTAACATTCTTGTGCAATAGCACTACATACAATGATCGTAGTTTCAGCATTTGAAATAACACTTTCTCACAAGAAAGAAAAAATTTACCTTTTGCTTTGATAACGTAAACCAGAGAAGTATTCATATTCTCATATAAAAACAATATTATTTCAAACGAATATCGTCATGGTTCACTTAAAATTTTACAAGTTAAATTTAATACGAATTAAAATGGTTTCCTGTATTGAATTTACATTTAATAGTATGTCAAACTAGAAAACAACATCGGGTAAGTAAAAAGATGTCAGACTATAGTTAAATATATAATAGACAATAAAGGTATGCAGTACTGAAATAATACACCATATAAATATGCACATCCATGTACTAATATAGTAAGTGTGAGCTGATGAATAACAAAGGATGATTAAAATAATACTTTTCCATTGGCAAGTGATAGATTTTTTAAAAACTTGATCTGTCAACGTTGTAGTTAATAGCGAATATTTGAATTCGCACAATTGTGTAATCATGGACCTGATATTATCGCGTACATTAATCACGTGGAATGTTTGTATTCGTCATATATTGGATAAAGATTTCTATACAATAAAATTCTACTGATGTTAGTGAATCATACTGTGATGTGAATTAAACTAGTTTCCTGTGAAGACTGACAAGCTTCACAAAAAGTCTAATACTTTTTAATGGCCTTCCTCGAATGTTTTCGCTAAAATCCTTTCTCTGCACGATCTTCTCTTATATGAATTCCTGGTAATTCATCTGTTAGTACAATACACTTATGAATCTGTTTATTATGTTTCTACCCTTCCAACCAATGTGTTCACGCGTATGTTTCTTCAAATAACAGTTCTTTGAAAAGCCGGTTGACAGGTATCACATCTATAAGGTTTCTAACCGGTGTGTACACGCATATGTAGATTCAATAAATCTTTTCGTGAAAAATATTTTCCGCACTTACCACATTTATAAGATTTCTCATCGAAGTGTGCACGCATATGTAGAATCAAAGAATCTTTTTGTGAAAAATATTTTCCACAGGTACCACATTTATAAGGTTTCTCATCGGTGTGTACACGCATATGTCGGTTCAAATTACCATTTTGTGAAAAATATTTTCCACAGGAACCACATTTATAAGGTTTCTCATCGCTGTGTACTCTCATATGTTGCTTCAAATTCCCTGTTTGTGAAAAATATTTTCCACAGGTTCCACATTTATAAGGTTTCTGACCGGTGTGTACACGCATATGTAGATTCAAATAACGTTTCGTTGAAAAATATTTTCCACTTACCACATTTATAAGATTTCTCACCGGTGTTCACACGCATATGCAGCTCCAAAGAACATTTTTGTGAAAAATATTTTCCAGTTACCACATTTATAAGGTTTCTCACCGGTGTGTACATGCATATGTTGCTTCATATTATCTGTTTGAAAAATATTTTTCAAAGGTTCAACAATTTTAAGGTTTCACACAATCGTATACACGTATATGCATCTTCAAATCAGAATCTTTTTCCAAATCTCGTTCTAGTTTAGTTTAATTGCCTTTTAGTATTTCAGGATATCTTGACTGGTGAAAAACAGAAACTATCTGCAGGCGGTGAATTCTCCAAGTTCACAAAACAAAGGACAATGATATCTTACTTATGGGTGTTAAGTAGTTTCCTGAAACTGCTGTTTTTCGTTCGACGATGGCAAGTCGATGCGTATTTGCGTTCTTACAGGATTGGACACGAGTACCGATTTTCAAGGAGTGCCATGGGAAAAACCAACATAAATGCCTACGCCTGCAGTAAAGTGAAGAGTGAATGATCCTTCTTCCAAGGCCAAATATCCTTAGAACCAAAACACTATAGCAAAAAAACTTCGGGCACAATTTCCAGGTTCTTAGAGAATGAACTAAAATAATCACATATACAAATTCACTTCACTTCCATTTCAAAGTAGGTCTAGTTTGCCTACGTAATCGGGGCATCGACAGCTTGATTGGAAGAATAACGGATTAGCAACCGGAGATTGCAAGTTCGAATCCAACCAAAGCCCGTCGGGTACAACAGGAGGCGGGAGCACGTTAAATCCGTCGCTGCCACAAACGCCTCACGTTGGCGTGGTGTGGAAATTTGTAGAGGTGTACCAGCTCAGGTGTTGCCTCGTCATCTGACCGTGGTTCAAAATTACAAGGTGTTGTCCTCGGTTCTTTTCCTTTGGGATTGATCCCGGACCATCACCTATAGCCCGTTGTATTACACCAGAGAGCAACCGGGATTGGAGGGAGAAAGAAGACGTATGTTCTCAAGCTCCTGCTTAATTATTCTTGCAAGCGGAAGTATGTATTGTAGATGAACATATGATACACCATTAGATACACAAGAATAAGCTGAGCTATCGATCAAAATTTAGAGATATTTGGATAAAAATTCGAGAACGACGGAGGAAAAAGAAAGTGAAGCAATTCGACGGTAATCAGGTCGTTCCCCCACTGAACCAGTCGTGGCGTCACCCCGATAAAGAAATCTTCACACCCGTGGACGGACACTCAACCCCCGTTCTCCCGAAGCCTAACGACCACTCGGAAGATCTTCATAAAATTCCTGGCAAAGAACTACTGAACTGACATCAGTAAACAAAACCTCATCTGGAAGAAGAAAGACAGAAATTTCCTCCGCCACCAACAACGACTTCCTATCAACTTTTTTTTACAAATCTACGTCAACTATTTTCTTTCTTATAGAAGCCGGATTGCTCAAACAATTACAAAAGAACTTAATGAAATGAGGTAGGAGATATTTTAACATTTTTCACTTTAACCTAGACCATTTTCCTATAACCTTTTTAAAAAACTAATTGTCAATTACAGATTTATTTTTTTTTATCCCAAAACTATCTTTTATTGTTTTGCTCAGAACTTTCATAAGTATCAATTTTTCGTGCTCAGGCATAACTCTCTAGTTTTCACTCCCCCCCCCCCGAATTTTGGTTTTCTAACTTGTAATTTACTTCTCTTGTTTTTTTTTCTTTGCTTTTTTTTACCTCTTTAAAATTTGTAGGTTAGATTCCACAAAGCTTAACTTTTCATAAGTTTTTTTTTTTTTCTGTCGTGCGTACGTGAAAACCCTCTAGTTTCCCTTCCATTTTTTTTTAAACAACGTAAGTTAGTGAGTTATGTGAACTGATTACATTACCAGATACACATATTTTTTTTCTCTATCTTATTTTCATGATTTATGGAGATTTTTTTTTCAATATTTGTTTTGTATTTTTTTTTTTTTCACATTGAGTGATACTTTAGAACGGATACTATTCTCTCCCCTCTCTGTCCAAAGGGGGTATTTTTGGAAGATGATTGTAATTTTAATAATAGTTGACTTACCATTTCTGGCCACAAAAGCTGTTGCTCTTCCCTAAGAGAAGACCCAGCTATTATTTGAAGTTGTTACACAAATTTCAACTCTGCATTCTCAGTTAAACTACTTTAAACTATACAAACGACCTCAAAAAAAAAAATTATACCAATAGCCCATTGTGTTGCTCCAGTGTGACGTTAATTGAAATACCCAAATACCCAAATACCCAAAAATTATAATTGACTTTAAATAATTTAATTTTTTTTTTTAATTATAATTTTTTTAAAATTCTTTTTATAATCCTTTTTTCCCCTTTTTTAACTTTCTTTTCCACATAAATCCAATTATTATTCCTACCTCATGAATCCAGAAGATCACAGTGATGCTTCCTGCATTGGACTCAGGAAGGCAACGTCCGAATCCTCGAATAATATAGATGTGGCCTCTGCAAAATCAAATTCAGAGGACTATAGTAACCTCAGTACCAGAGACTTAATAATTAACCTGGAGAAAATTCTCAACTCGAAGCGCAACTCAGCATTCATCCTGCCTAATAAACACAGAACCAAAGGAACGAAGCTTTTATTGAGTCTCTTAGAAAAATATCCTGAGGTAGGAGATAATGCCATATCATCAGAACCAGTCACAGAGGAGAAAGGTGTTCAAACCAGCACAATTTTTAAAACAACAAAGGCCACGGAAACGCAGCAGGAAACTTATCAACCTACAGTTGGGGCACAAACAAGCAGAAGAGTAATAAATAAAACTATCCCGCTGACTCCACTTTTAAACAACAAAAATACAACAGTACATCAAATTAACCTTCCTCACAGAAAAACAGCCTGTATCCAACACTATAGACAAGAATCGGCAACAGATATCACTAAAGTTCCTCCCAAATCTTTTTCAGAGGCTCTTAAAAGTAAAGCTCTCCTAATATACCCGAAGGAAGCAGAAGCCGACAGCAGAAGCACAAAACAGAAGATTGAGACAGCGTTAGACCCCAGGGCCATAGGAATCTCAATAAACAAAGTCAAATCAATTAAAAAAGGAGGCATAGCAATAGTATGCAAAAGGCAAGAAGACGTAGGGCGACTGGAGGAAGCAATCAAGAAGAACCCGGATCTCTGTAACCTGAACACTAAAACTCCAAAGAAAAGGCTTCCGAAGATTATTATATATGGGGCAGATAAAGAAATCACCGGAGCTGATATCTTGAAAGCTTTATCATTCCAAGAACGCAGAATAAAGCTGGCCGATCTCAAGATTTTGTCAAAGATAAGGCGAAGAGAAGGTGGATTTAATTTTATTGTTGAATGTGGCCCAGCAGCCTTTGATTATCTTATAGAAAAAAGACGACTTGACATGGGCTGGTACTCTTTGCACTACAAGGAATACTTCAACATAAAACGCTGCTTTAAATGTCAGGCATTTGGTCATATCCAAAGAGACTGCAAATTCACCACATACTGTGGATCCTGTGGTGAAAGACATCACACGCATGACTGCACAGCACTCCATCCAAACTGCATAAACTGCGAGCTCTCTTTTGGGAAAAACACGGAAGTAGATACCTGGCACCCATCGTACGATTCAGCTTGCCCATCATATCAAGAGCACATAAACCACCACAGAAGAACGACATTGTACCTCTCATAGATAAGCCACACCACTACATCAAATCAAATCAACGTCACAACCGAAATCAAAGGCTCAGAAAACCAACAAAACAAAAAAACAAAAAAAACATTAAAAATGCAAAATTTTGAGCAATTAGTCCCAAAAGTAGCACAAAACCTCGCTCCAATAATCCAAAATAGCATTACAATCAGCAACACACAACAGCATAACTTCCTCCAAATTAACTTACAACGATCAAAACTGGCAACATCTCTAATTCAAAATCTTACCGTAAAACATAACATAACAGCAGTCCTAGCACAAGAACCATATCTACAAAATAATCAAGTCTCAGGAATACCATCTACATGGAAATCAATCACATCAACAAGCGGGAAGGCAGCTATATTCTTCCCAGACATCAAAATCCAACCTATCATAATCTACAACGAAGACGATACTATAGCAATAAAAACAACTATCAACGACAGGCAATTTAAATTAGTCTCATCATATATCTCACCAAGTGGTGAAGCAACAGCATGTTTGAACTCAGTCACAAACATACTACGTGCCTCTACGGAAGATGCCTTAATCTGTGCAGATTGGAATGCGCATAGCCAGACATGGGGCTATAATAATGAAGATCCTAGAGGTAGAGAAGTATTAGATTTCTTGGCTTCCAACCCCATAAACCTTCTAAATCAGCCTGATGATCCCCCGTCTTTCGAGGCTCATGGTACAAGAGGCTGGCCTGATCTGACATTCGCCAGCACTTCTCTACAACTATCACAACTGAACAGGACCATCTTAGAAGACGAAAGCCATAGCGATCACCGCCCGATTCTCGTCCAACTATTAGCCAATACTAACCAACTTTGCTTTAAAAGGTTCAAAACAAAACATGCAAATCACAACAAGATAATCAAACACTTCACTCCTTATCTTAGCTACATAGAAAACGCCTTAAATGCAGCAAACAATAAGCAGGAATTGGAAATGACAACAGATACGCTAATTACAACCATCCAAGACTGTAGTATCAAATCATACAAGCAGAAATCTCATAAGATATCAAAGGAAGCAACCTGGTGGACCCAGGAATTGGAGATCAATAAGAAGAAAATTACAGCCCTCAGAAGGAGATGGCAAAGAGAGCAGGACGTAACGGTAAAACAAGCCATGCAAATAATCTTCAGAAAAGAACGTGCACTATATATGAAAGCAGTAAGGAAACAAAAATTAGCGTCCTGGAGAAAATTCTGCACTGAAGCTACGTCGTCCTTCAGTACACCCTACAAAATTACACAGAGAAAAACCAAGATTCCCTCAGCTCTTGCTTCAAACTCAGGACAATCAGGCACAGAGGAAGAAATCCTGACTAAAATTTTAAATGAAATTTATCCGGACACAAATTACCAACCCCAAAATTCCAACTATATAAGTACCATCCTGGAACCAGCAATCACAAAAGAAGAAATAGCGCTTGTCATACACAATCTCCCAAAAGGCAAAGCTCCTGGATTTGACGGAATAGACACAGTAATCCTTGAAAACCTAAATAACAATTTCCCCAAATTATTCCACACATTTTTTAACAAATGTCTTAAACTTGGAGTCTTCCCAGCATCACTCAAAAAAGGTCTCATCTTGTTGTTCCTGAAAGAAGGAGGAAATATTTTTGAAACTTCATCATACAGACCTATCACTCTTCTTCCAGCCATTTCAAAATGGCTGGAAAAAATAATGGTTAATAGATTGCTATTCCATATTCAAACGCATGGCCACATGCATCCACTACAGTTTGGCTTCCGTGAAAATTCATCAACAGAACACGCCTTGCGCAACCTTTTAGAAACAATCCACACAAACATCAGTAACAACAATTACTCTCTCCTGATATCTCTAGACATTTCAAAAGCATTCGATTCTCTCAGGTGGGACTGTATACTAAAACGCCTAAAAACAATAAATTGTCCAACAAAGCTCTTCAAACTTTTCTCCAGCTTCCTCTCGGAGAGAACGGTTTGCATAACAACAGGAACAGCTATAGCGCAAGTCGACCAGACCAGGGGTTGCCCACAAGGATCCTGTAGTGGACCCATCCTATGGAACCTGGTGGCCGATGATCTCTTGAGTAAGCCCTGGCCTCCTGGAGTACACATCCAAGCCTTTGCTGATGACATGATTTTAGTGGTTGCTGGAAGAACCAGAGAGATCCTTAAAACACACTCCAAGATAGCCCTAGACCAAGTCTTATCATGGTGTGAGGAAATGGGCCTGGAAATTTCACATAAAAAATCCAAAGCTCTACTTCTAGATAAGCCCAAGAAACTAGCAGCCAAACCAAAAGTAGCCCTAGGTACTACTTCCATTAGATACACAGATCAATTAAAATACCTAGGAGTGACGATAGACCCAAAACTAAACTTTAATGCCCATCTGAATAATATTAAAGCAAAAGCGACAATTAGCCTCCAGAGTTTCCGAAGAATCGCAGGCCGCAACTGGGGTTTTAATCACACACAGAGGAAAATACTATATAAAACAGTAGCTGAGAGATCAATAGCCTACGGAGCCTCAATATGGGCGAGAAATCTCACTTGTCGTAACATAAGGAAACTCAAATCCATCCAAAGGCTCTTCCTGCTTTTCATCTCTTCAGCCTATTCAACTACCCCAACATCAGCTCTCTGTATCACTATTGGAGTCCCACCTCTACATGTCCTCCTTTCACATGAAGCAAAAACAACAGAACTCCTTCGTCTTCATAAACCAGTTCAGATGAACTCTGAAACATTTAATTCACAAGATTTTGAAACGAAGACAGCAAGATGGTTCTCCCACCCATCTATACAAAGCAAAGAAGCAAAAATCTCCATTGACACTCTATACATCCCATCCCCCATTTCCATCTACACAGATGGTTCCAAGACGGAGTCGGGCGTGGGATCAGCTTATTGCCTCTATGAAGAAGGAGCATTAACAAAAACCTGGTCAACTAGGTTACAAATTAACAACAGTGTGTTCCAAGCGGAGTCGGTTGCAATCAGAGAAGCAGTTAGATTGGCTCCTGAAAAAGCAACAATCTTTTCAGACAGCCAATCAGTTTTAAAAGCTCTCCGTAACCCAACATCCAGAAATCCCCTCATCAAACAAATCCAGAACCTCCTCCACAAGAAGTCAGCATTAGAACTACGTTGGATCAAGGCTCACGTTGGACACGAGGGTAACGAAAAAGCCGACAGTCTTGCCAGGGAAGCGGCAACAAACAAAGATGCTCCAGAGGACAAACAAATAGCCCTTCCAGCCTCACACTTCAAGAGTCTCACTAGAGACCATATTCTTCAACAGTGGCAGCTAGAATGGAACACAGACGACACAGGCCGCTCAACATACGATCTCTTCCCAAATGTCTCCATGGATACCCGCATCAAAGATAGACGTCTCTTGCAGTTTATAACGGGCCATGGCCCATTCCCTAGCTATCTCCACAGATTCGGTTTATCCCAGACCAACCAATGCTCCTGTGGTATAGAGGGAACTCCAATGCATTATGCCTTGGAATGTCCCCTCACAAGCTCACTCCACCTGCGATGCCCATCACCAAGACCCACCTCAGGATGGTTAAACCTAGCACTAAAGCATAGGAAATGCAGAGAAAACATTTGTAAAATCATAGATATCCTGCAATCCCGAGGCCAGGATTTCATAGCAACGACATAAATTTAGTTACCGTATGACCACCAGCTGACCGTCAAGAAAAAAAACCAAACAGTGACTCTGGAATAAAAAAAAAAAAAACTAATAAACTCCCAAGGGAGACTACTAAACCGGTAAATCGTCACAAGGATAGGCGCGGGGTCTCCCCTGGCGGAATGTATTACACCAGTGTGACGTTAATTAAAATACAAACTTACCATCCATTTTTCTGAGGGGGGGTTGGGTATTTCAATTAACGTCACACTGGAGCAACACAATGGGCTATTGGCATTTTTCTGAGGAATATTTATATCAGAATTGGGATAAATATATTGGCATAAAATATAAAATCTACAATATAGAAAAGAAATTAGAAGTTCTAACATGACGAATCGGTATTCGGCTAAATTATACTGAAACACTCTTATTTCCATTAGCGTAATTATAAAAGTACGTAGGTATTTTAATCAACGTCACCCTGGAACAACACAACGGGCTATTGGTGACGGGGACTGAAACGAGGACAACACCACGTAATTTTCAATCCCGGTCAGATAACGAGGCAACACCTGAGCTGGCCCTCCACTCTCGAAACTTCCATATCACGCCAAGATGAGGACATTTGAGGCCATGGCAGATTCAACGCGCACCAGCCCCTTCGTACAGGAAGGTTGGATTCGAACTCGCAACTGCTGATACGATACTCTTCCCAATCGGGCTACTGTGACTCTGAATGTCTCTCAGAAGTTTAAAATATGTGAGGGCGAACCTAAATTATACCAATGATCAGAATTTTATACCGAAGTTTCTAAACCGAAAGACGAAGAAAATGAAAACGTTTTATACAAGTACTAAATTTTTCTAACTGTAAAATTTCAAAGTTTTTCCACGAAATAGAATTTTGATATATCTATACTTAGGAATTAAATAATGATGTAGACTCTCTATAGCGTAAAAAGCACAATCAAATTGGATTGAGTTTAGAAAAACTTTTAAAAACCATTTGTTAAAAAAGTACCACTCAAAACTTGAATTTGCGTACCCAACAAATCAGATTTCTTGGAATCTAAAATCTGCTTTAAAATCATATTCAATACTATAATATTTATAGATGTCAGAAAATGTATTTGCATTAAATGTGTCAGAAATTTTACCCAGATTTTATATAATTTAAAAGTACAGAACGTGTTTAAAATGTTCTTGATGTGCTCATTGATTTTTATTATTTAAGTGTTTGTAAATCGATTAGGTCGAGTCATAAATAATTTCCGATGCAGCTAGGTAGAATCTATGTACCCACTATAAGTCACCGGGAAAAACAAGTTTTTTTTTCACTAAATAGATAAGGGTTCAGTTAGTCTTCTGACAATTGGTTTGTGTGGTGCACGTTTCATTAAACTGCTGTTCATAACCCCTAAAATGGAGAGTGAAAAAGTGCATATTCGTCATGTGATGCTTTGCGAATTTAAATAAGGCAATAGTGCTAAGGCGACAGCTGAAATAATATGCAGTTTCTACGGTGAAGGTCTAATAAGCGATCGGGCAGTTAGAAATTGGCTTGTTAGAAATTGGCTTGTTAGAAATTGTCCTCTGATCGTTCTCTTTAGGATTCATCCCGGATCGTCACCAATATTCCGTTGTGGTGCTCCAAGTGCGACGTTAAATCAAATACCTACTTGCAGTCTTAAACTTAAAATTGATTTAACGAGCTACTCGAATGCGGTTCCACATACCGTGTAGAAAATGTACCACGAGAACTAAGGTTTTGAGCCTCAGTTTGTGGAATCGAGGATAAGCAAGTTTCGGAATGGTAATCCAGGACTCTACCAACTGAGCTACAACGATCCCCTACTGAACAGCAAACAAACGCTCTTACCACTATACCATACATTTTAACGAAGTATTACAATTGAGGGAATTCATACATACCTTGAAATATTAAAGGTTGTTCTTTATGATGCATGTACACGATCTTAACAAGCAGTCATTTTCTTCAATTATACACATGGAAAGTCTTTACTGACAAACAAGTGAGAAATAGACTTAATATCCTGATGGGGAGAGGCGTATCTAAAAGTTGTCCAATTCCCTAAAGTTGATGATTTTAGTTAACTCTCAAGCAGCTAGGTAAAATGTAATTTTAAAAATTTCATTGACAAATTAAGTTGTGAAGCGTTATTTCACTCTAAATATAATTCTATATGAATAATTGTTATAAGTTAAATTCTTGTGTCCACACATTTTTAGAAAATAGATATGATCAGTTCTATAAACAACGCAACTAGTGTTAAATGTGATCGATTCACATGATTCTTCTAGATCTCAAGCTGGGCCATGAGTTCAACGCAAAGGGAAAAGATACTGACGCAATCCAATAAAACATTATTTTCTGAAAATTAAGATTGCGAAAATATATTTTTGCCAAGAGCAGACTAAATTTCGATTGTTAGCGGTAAGTTCCTGCAATGCTTTCAATCTTTATTTTTAGTAAGATTTCATCTAATACCAAATCTTAATGTACAATATATCATTATTCCATTTCCCGAGAGCTCAGGGTCACCAATAGCCCGTTGTGTTGCTCCAGTTTGACGTTAATTAAAATACAAATGTACCATCCATATTTCTGAGGAATACTTATATCAGAATTGGGATAAATATATTGGTATAAAAAATAAAATCTACAATACAGAAAAGGAATTAGAATTTCTAACATGGCGAATCGATATTCGGCTATATCATACTGAAACACTCGTGTAACCAATGGCGTATTTCAGGAAGGTAGGTAGGTATTTTAATCAACGTCACAATGGAACAACACAACGGGCTATTTGTGACGGTCTGGGATCAATCCCAATGGGAAAGTTTGTTTGTTTGTTTGTATTTCAATTAACGTCACACTGGAGCAACACAATGGGCTATTGGTGACGGTCCGGGATCAATCCCAAAGGGAAAGATCCGAGGACAACACCACGTAATTTTGAACCATGGTCAGATGACGAGGCAACACCTGAGCTGGCACCCCACTCTCCAAACTTCAAACCACGCCAACGTGAGGATATTTGAGGCCTCGAGGGATTTAACCAGCCCACTTTGTACACGACGGTCTTTGTCTGGATTCGAACTCGCAACCCTCCGGTTGCTAGTTCTTTGCTCTTCCAACTGGGCTACTGTGTCCCCGTAGTTAAGAGTATGAAAAATAGCGAAACAAGAGGGTGCTCTTGGCTTCTATCTCTAAAGGGTAGCATTTCAAAACTTTGGAATTCTTGTTTTTTCTCATTAATCTTCTAATGCGTTGCGAGTTCGAAACTCCGTCGTGTGAACGTGGCCTGGTGCCGGTTAAATCTATAGCGGTTAATCTGTCCTCACGTTGGTGAGGAATGGAAGTTTGGAAAGATGGTTTCCAGCTCAACTTTTTACCACGTCATCTGGCATTGTTTCAAAATTACGTGGTGTTCTCGGCTTTCCTTTGGGGATTGATCCCGGACCGTCACCAAGAGCCCTTTTAGTTCCTCCAGTGCGACATGAATTACCATTCCGCCCATCTCCCTAAGCAATAAAAGTTTTAAACAAATTCTTAAGCCCATTATTACCTACGCAGTCCCAATCCTGAGGCGTTGCAGCGAAAACGCTCATTGAAAACAACTATCCTCCAAAACAAAATGCTCAGGATTCTTAAGAACGTTCCCTCATACACTAATAAAATTTATAAAGACTTTAAAAATTTTTTTTTATCTTATTTTGTAGTGTTCATGTCCTTCACATTGCTGTCTTTTGGAATAAGGGAAATTCATTTCATTAAAAGTGACATTTCTAATATATAAGTGCAATTTTCAGTCGTATTATAAGTACGAAATCATGTTTCGGTGTAAACCTAATGCCACATTCTACGACTTCGTTGGTCTACTGTGCAATGTTCAACCATAATCATACTGAGCAAAAATTAGACTTGGATGCAAGTTACTGAATAAGGAATCTGAACAGTGGCAATTTTTGTAAGATTCGCGATTCATTTAGATTGACTTGCAAGTATTTCAATATACGATTTCAAAATTTTTTAAATTATAATTTACTATACTAGAGACAAAGGTTCAGCGCATTAGTTTCTATTCTATTTCATTTGGTACAAATCTGAACGATTCCTAATTATAATTCTAATGTGCTGTCGACCGCTTGCTTATTAGAATTTCGTACAAGGGACGAACTGAAGGCTATATTTAAATTACCACCCGTTTCACAATAGAAATTACTCGAAACAGTGATAATCATACACCTGGAAAACCGAGATTCGAGCACTGGAAAACCGAGATTCGAGCCCGGGTCCAACTAGGTGGTAACTTAATTTATATTGCTCGCGCGGCAACAAATTGGGTTATTAGGGACGATTCGGAATCACTCAAGGAAAAGTTTTAAGACATCTCGTAATTTTTAATGCAGATCTGGTTACGAATTCAACACCAGAACTGGTACCATACACTACAAACTACCGCTATTGACGATTTCGAGGACCTAAGAAAAAGATTTCAGCCGCCTACTTCCACTATGAGCCCTAGAACCAGTTAAATGATGGACCTTGATCCTTAATAAGATTCCATCACGAAACCATTATGCATTGAATGTATTCCATGTTAATCTAGATGCATTTTTAATACTTAATGGGTAGCATAAAATCTGTTTTAACCAATTGATTTAATTCATAGAAACAATGTGTTTTTTATGCTATATAAAGTATTCTGTTAGTAAGTACAAATATAAGTTACATTTCATTTAAGATTTCTAATTTGCCGTTTACTCATTTAAAGTTTCACCGCTTTTTTGGAATAACATCTTTATGATCCCGTCTCGTCATCTATTTCTATTGCATTCACAAAAATGGGAAACAACATTTGATAGTTCAGTAGGCTAAAGCAATTTATTTTCATGTTTTTGATATTTAAATTTTTTAACATTATGCAATTCTAAGAAATTTTTACTCAACAGTTTCCGAAAACATTTTTGACGATTCTTAAAACACATTTCGTGCACATCAATCAAGTTTCGTAACGTATTAAAAATTCATCTAAAACAAATTTAGCACACAATATATATCACATTACTTTTTACTGATGAATACTTATACCAATACATTTATTCAAATTCTGATAAGATTTGAAATCTATTAATACACTAAAGCACATAAGAATTTCTAACATCGGAAATTATGGCGAATTGATATTCGGCTACACTGAAATGAAACTATTGTTTCCAGTGACGTAGTTAATCAACAGGTGCTCTTGGCTTCAACGTCTAAGGGTAGCATTTCAGAACTATTAAATTCTTGTTTTTCTCATTAAGGTTTCGTCATCTGACCGTGGTTCAAAATTACATGGCATTATCCTTGGCGACCTGAAAACTGTAGAAAAGACCATGACTAGATGAAAAAAATTGATAAGGGGATTTCTCCACAACAGCCTTCCATCTAGTTTCTTAATGTTACGTAACATGCAGGTATGTAATTAACATCGCACTGGAGCAACACAACAGGTTATTGGCGACAGTACAGGAACAATCACGAAGAGAAAAATACGAGGACAACTCGTAAAATTGAACCATTGTTTTAGATGACGAGAACACCTGAGCTCATTCCCGCTATCCAAACTTCCACGACAAAAACGTGAAGACATTTGAGGTCAGATTTAACGTATACAAGATATCGCGTACATTGTCTTTGGCTGTACCTACTTTTGAAATCACAACCCTACGTTTGTTAAACATTTGCTCCTCCACCGGGGTAACCCGATCGGAAGAGTACAGGACAAGCAATCGCAGGATTACGAGTTCGAAACTCGGCATAGAGACCTTCATGTACAAGTGGGCTGTTGCTCGTTAAATCAGTAGTGACCTGAAATACCATGACGTAGTCGTGGAAGGAAATTTAGAGTGGGGCGCCAGCTCAGGTAATGACCATGGTTCAATCTTATGTGGTGTTGTCAGACCTTTCCATTGGAGAATGATTCCGGACCGTCGAAAATACCGTTGTTTTGTTCCAGTTCGAAGTTAATTAATTAACAATTACCTCCAACAGGACTACCGCCGTCCTTGTAACTTGGCAGGGGCTCCTTTTCGAGACTAGTGTAGAAATGGTTGTGCTTGTATAGGATTTGTTATTTCAATTTGGCATGGGAAGTGTAGTCTTTTTGCAATCAATCCAAAGATTGCCATCCTTGTTAATGACGACAGTACTTCAAACCCACACGTTCAAGTATAGAATTAATTTCTTAAACATGATTTTTGAAGTATTCAATCTAGGTATAGTAAAATGATTATGTTAAAAACCATAACAGTACTGATTAAGTTATTGAAATTGACAATAGGCAGTCTCCGAAAACAGACTTCTCGTCTTACCAGTTGTATCGAAGTGTCCTGAACTGAGCCTAAGCATTCGTTCGTTATGGGTTGTCATCGGACGGAAGCGATCCGAAGTGTGCAGTTCCGATCCTAAACAGCCATTTCTAGTGTTTTTCCTGTTTTACCATTGCCAGCATAACCGCAATTGAGCAAATGTGGACTCCACCAAAGTTCAGATTTCTCGAGGAAGCCGTACTATATGAATAATTGGGATACTACTTTCTAATAAGACTTAATACGTTATAATCCTGGGATAAGTAACTTTACAAAAAACAACGTAGGGATACAAAAGAGAAATAAATAGCCCGTTCTGTTGCTCCAGTGTGACGTTAATTGAAATACCCCCCCCCCCAATTCTGATATAAATATTCCTCAGAAATGGATGGTAGTTTGTATTTTAATTAACGTCACATTGGAGTAATACAACGGGCTATTGGTGACGGTCCGGGATCAATCCCAAAGGGAAAGGTCCGAGGACAACACCACGTAATTTTGAACCACGGTCAGATGACGAGGCAACACCTGTGCTGGCACACCTCTACAAATTTCCACACCACGCCAACGTGAGGCGTTTGTGGCAGCGACCGATTTAACGAGCTCCCGCCTCCTGTTGTACCCGACGGGCTTTGGTTTCATTCGAACTTGCAATCACCGGTTGCTAATCCGTTACTCTTCCAATCGGGCTGTCGCGGCCCCGCTTACCTAGGCAAAATAGGCCTACTTTGAAATGGAAGTGAAGTGAATTTGTATATGTGATTATTTTTGTTCATTTTCTAAGAACCTGGAAATTGTGCCCGAAGTTTTTTGCTATAGTGTTTTAGTACTAAGGATATTTGGCCTTTCAAGAAGGATCATCCACACTTCACTTTTCTGCAGGCGTAGGCATTTATGTTGGTTTTTCACATGGCACTTAAAATCAGTACTCGTGTCCAATCTTGTAAGAACGCAAATACGCATCGACCTACCATCGTCGAACGAAAAACAGAGGTTTCAGGAAACTACTTAACATCCATAAGTCACATATAATTGTCCTTTGTTTTGTGAACTTGGAGAATTCACCACCTGCAGATAGTTTCTGTTTTTCACCAGTCAAGATATTCCTCAAGACTAAGGCAATTAATCTAAACTAGAACGTGATTTGGAAAAAGATCTTGATTCTGATTTGAAGATGCATATACGGGTATATAACGGTAAGAAACCTTGAAAATGTTGAACATTTGTGAAAAATATTTTTCACAAACAAATAATATGAAGCAACATATGCGTGTACACACCGGTGAGAAACCTTATAAATGTGATACCTGTGGAAAATATTTTTCACAAACATGGAATTTGAAGCAACATATGCGTGTACACACCGATGAGAAACCTTATAAATGTGATACCCGTGGAAAATATTTTTCACTAAAAGGTAATTTGAAGCAACATATACATGTACACACCGATGAGAAACTTTATAAATGTGGTTCCTGTGGAAAATATTTTTCACTAAAAGTTACTTTGACGCGACATATGCGTGTACACACCGGTGAGAAACCTTATAAATGTGATACCTGTGGAAAATATTTTTCACAAACATGGAATTTGAAGCAACATATGCGTGTACACACCGATGAGAAACCTTATAAATGTTGTTCCTGTGGAAAATATTTTTCACTAAAAGGTACTATGACGCGACATTTGCATGTACACACCGGTGAGAAACCTTACAAATGTGGTATCTGTCAACAGGCATTCTCAAAGGACTGTTATTTGAAGAAGCATATGCGTAAACACATTGGTTGGAAACCCTACCTGTAGGATAGGTGTTTCAAAGAGTTGAAAAATAATAAAAAAAACAACGAATGTACACAAGCGTATGGATACCATGAATTCGTGTAGCAGAACTTCGTGCCGGGAGGATTTAAGCGAAAAAATTTGAGGTAGATCATCAAAGAGTTTTATGCTTTTTGCAAAGCTTGTTAAAGTACTCACAGGAAAAATACCTTTGCAGAGACCGAAAGTGATACTTTTACCTGATTAAAAAGTATAATCATTCACTAACATCAGTGGAATTTTATTTTATAGAAATCTTTATTTAATATATGACGAATTGAAACACTCCATGATTAATGTAGGCGATAATCGTATCAGGTCCATGATTACACAATTGCGCGAATTCAAATATTCGCTAGTAACTACAACATTGACCTATCAAGTATTTTAAAAATCTAACAATTGTCTAAAACATGCTTGAAATGTTTTATTTTAATCATCCTTTGTTATTCATCAGCTCACACTTTTTATATTAGTAAATGGATGTGCATATTTATATGGTGTATTATTTCTGTACTGCATACCTTTATTGTCTATTATATATTTAATTATACTCTGACATCGTTTTACTTACCCTATGTTCTTTTCTAGATTAACATACTATTAAATGTAAATTCAATACAGGAAACCATTTTAATTCGTATTAAATTTAACTTGTCAAATTTTAAGAGGACAATGACGATATAGAAAAACAATATTATTTCATGAGAATGAGAATATGAATACTTATCTGGTTTACGTTATCAAACCAAAAGATAAATTTTTTTTCCATTTTTAATTTTTTGTGCAAAAGTGTTATTTCAAATGCTGGAACTTTACAATCTGTATGTAGTTCTGTTTTACAAAAATGTTAGATGGTATCAGCTCAATGTTTTTTAGTAATTTTTTACACTAGTAATGAAATTGATATCAGTTCATTATATCTAGAGATTGCTATACATGTATCGTGGAAACTTAAATCCGTTGTTGAAAGTCGGATTATGCTTTAAAGTAAGTTTTTGAACTATTTATTGACAATAAGTCCAATGTAATATCCCCTATATTGTCGGGTTAAATGTTTAGCTTTAGTTAAAGATTTCAATTTGAAAAATTAATTTCAGTTCTATAATACTTTGTCCTGAATTTAAAGTACAAATTTTAAGGCATGAATATGTATTAAAATTAAATTTTTGATAAATCTGGTTTATATATTGTATCTCAAAATTGTCATTTTTAATATTTTTTTAGAACGAAAATTGGTTTTTAATTGTTTAGTAAATATAGGGATTTGAAAATAAATTGTTACGATTTCTGTAGTCTTTGTGTTTTGTTTTCGAATTCAAGGTAATTCTAAAATAAATAAAAAGACAAAATATCTTTGGAACATTGAATTGCGAAAAAATCTGTTAGATATGTGATTATAGTTTTCATTAACTTAAACTCGTACAGTGCGTGCTTAAGATCATATCTCTTTTGTATCCCTACGTTGTTTTTTGGAAAGTTACTTATGCCAGGATTATAACGTATTAAGTCTTATTAGAAAGTAGTATCCCAATTATTCATATAGTACGGTTTCCTCGAGAAATCTGAACTTTGATGGAGTCCATTTGCTCAAGGCTGGTTATGCTGGCAATGGTAAAACAGGTAAAACACTAGAAAAGGCTGTTTAGGATCGGAACTGCACACTTCAGATCGCTTCCGTCCGATGACAACCCATAACGAACGATTGCTTAGGCTCAGTTCAGGACACTTCGACACAACTGGTAAGACGAGAAGTCTGTTTTCGGAGACTCTGCCTATTGTCAACTTCAATAACTTAATCAGTACTGTTATGTTTTTTAACATAATCATTTTACTATACCTAGATTGAATACTTCAAAAATCATATTTAAGAAATAAATTATATACTTGAACGTGTGGGTTTGAAGTACTGTCGTCATTAACAAGGATGGCAATCTTTGGATTGATTGCAAAAAGACTACACTTCCCATGCCAAATTGAAATAACAAATCCTATACAAGCACTATCATTTCTACACTAGTCTCGAAAAGGAGCCCCTGCCAAGTTACAAGGACGGCGGTAGTCCTGTTGGAGGTAATTGGTAATTAATTAACTTCGAACTGGAACAAAACAACGGTATTTTCGACGGTCCGGAAACATTCTCCAATGGAAAGATCTGACAACACCACATAAGATTGAACCATGATCATTACCTGAGATTTGTACCAAATGAAATACAATAGAAACACTAATGCGCTGAACCTTTGTCTTTAGCAGAGTAAATTATAATTAAAAAAATTTTGAAATCGTATATTGAAATACATGCATGTCAATTTAACTGAATCGCGAATCTTACAAAAATTGCCACTTTGTTCAGATTCCTTATTCAGTAACTTGCATCCAAGTATAATTTTTGCTCAGTATGATTATAGTTGAACATTGCACAGTAGACCAAAGAAGTCGTAGAAATGTGGCATTAGGTTTACACCGAAACACATGATTTCTGTACTTATAATACGACTGAAAATAGCAACTTATATATTAGAAATATAATTTTTAATGAAATAAATTTCCCTTATTCCCATTGCTAAGAAAGCAATGTATGTGAAGGACATGAGCAGTTAAAAATAAGATACATATAAAAGAAATTGAAAAAGAAAAACCAAGAATTTATATCACATCGTCGTAGACGCTTTTACTCATCAGTCGATTGAGCAAATAAGGAATTAAACCTTAAAAAAAAAGAAATTACGGGCTATAAAAATAAAAAAGCGGGAACAGAATCATAAATTTAATTCAAAATGTTATGGATGTAGAGTGGATTTTTCCAGAATTTAAAAATTATTTGGTTTGGTGAGAAAATTGAGGAAAGTATTATAAGAATTGCGGTCGCTGGAGTTGAAAATTGATTTTGTCAACTCAGCTATTTGGCAGTTGTATTAAGGAAATATCGCGGATATTTGATGAGAGAAGTTGGCATTATGCTTCTATTCCTGGTTGCGGATGTGAAACATTATGAACCAGTGGGCTATTTTCAGTGAAGCGATAAGTTAGGTAAACGGAAAGGTGGTGTCTATTTCGCGTGGGTTAAAGAAAAGATCTTGACTATAATAACGTTGTTGGGGTGATAGAGTTAAATAATGTAAGAGTTTTTAATAACGTAGTGAAATGGTTAAATTTTTAAAGTCGCTTTGAATGACAGCATTAGTAGTGTATGAGGGAGTGTTCGTAAGAATTCTGAGCATTTTGTTTTGAAGGATAATGTTTTAGATATGCGTTCTTGGAACGCCTCAGATTGGGACTGTGTAGGTACTAATGAGCTTAAGAATTTGTTTAAATCTGTTAATTGCTTAGGGGAGATGAGCGGACTGGTAATTCAGGTCTCACTGGAGGAACTAAAACGGCTCAACGTGACGGTCCGGGATCAATCCCAAGGAAAAGATCCGAGAACGACATGTAATTTTGAACCAAGGCCAGATGACGTGGTAAACAGTTGAGCTGGAAACCCTCTTTCGAAACTTCCATTCCTCACCAGCGTGAAGGCATTAGAACCCATACAGATTGAACTTGAACCAGCCCACATCTACCCGACGGTTTTTTGTTATACGTAGTTTCGAACTCGCATCGCATTGGAAGATTAATGAGAAAAACAAGTATTTAATAGTTCTGAAATGCTACTCCTTAGAGATTGGAGCCAATAGCAACTGTTGCTTGGTTATTCTCTATATTCTCTCTTACTTAATTTCGGGACCCGGTAGCCCGGTTGGAAGAGCAAGGAACTAGCAACCGGAGGATTGCGAGTTCGAATCCAGACAAAGACCGTGTACAAAGGGGACTGGTGCACGTTAAATCAGACGTGGGCTCAAATGTCCTCACGTTGGCGTGGTGTGGAAGTTTGGAGAGTGGGGTGCCAGCTCAAGTTTTACGTTGTCATCTGACCGTGTTTCAAAATTACGTGGTGTTGTCCTCGGATCTTTCCCTTTGGGATTGATCCTGGACCGTCACCAATAGCCCATTGTGTTGCTCTAGTGTGACGTTAATTGAAATACCCCCAATTCTGATATAAATATTCCTCAGAAAAATGGATGGTAGGTTTGTATTTGAATTAACGTCAAACAAGAGACCCACTTTGAAATGGAAGTGAAGTGAATTTGTATATGTGATTATCTTGGTTCATTCTATAAAAACCTGGAAATTGTGCCCGAAGTTTTTTTGCTATAGTGTTTGGTACTAAGAATATTTGGCCTTTCAAGAAGGATCATTCACTCTTCATTTTTCTGCAGGCGTGGGTATTTATGGTTTTTCACATGACACTCCTTAAAAATCAGTACTCGTGTCCAATCCTGTAAGAACGCAAATACGCATCGATCTGCCATCGTCAAACGAAAAACAGCAGTTTCAGGAAACTACTTAACATTGACTGCCGGTCACGCGAGGTTGTGTTAATAGTTATTGCCATAACATTGAAGCAAACTTTTACCCATATGCCAACTTACTTATTATAAGAAATGATTTAAAAGTGGAAATAAAAGACGGTTATGTGTATCACACTGATAGCTAAGCATTATGCAAGCCTTTAATTATAAAATTTTATCACTACGCGCCAGCGCGTGATTGGCACTAGAGGTAAAATTATTTCCCAAATGCCACATTATGCGCTGGAGCGTGACATATAAATAAATCAAAATAAGTAAAAATATGCATTATTTTTGTATGAAACTATCACAAACAAACATATATGTATACTAGGGGGCTCCGCCCCTGCTCGCTCGCGCCCGTTCCCTAAAAACGTGATCTGGAGGAAATTACTGAAGGAGGAATTACGTTTTTTTATACGAGGCGTGTTTTTAAGTAAGTATTGTTTTGAAATAAAAATAAAACAAGTAGACTTTACTTAACAATTTTATTTTTACATGAAAGCCTGTACTTTAATCTACTTTTCTGCATATAATTCCCACCAATATTAAGACACTTATCGTATCGTAGAACCAGCTTTTGAATACCATCCTCGTAAAAATCTGCCGCCTGATTAGACAACTACTGCAACACGGTCGTTTTGACATCGTCGTTGAGGCGCTGACCACCCAGATGCCTCTTCAAATGCAGGAACACGTGGTAGTCACTGGGCGCTAGATCTTGGCTGTACGAAGGGTGACCAAGTTGTTCCCAGCCAAATGATCCGATCAGCTCTTGAGTTCGATTGGCCGTGTGTGAACGGGCATTGTCATGAAATCTTCTGAATCCGACACCTGAGCATCTTTGGGAGGAAAGAATTCCTCGTCACAGTCATAACTAAATTCACTCGGGTACTCGTCCGATTGCTCAGCCAACAAATTTGCAATTTCATCAGCCGTTAGCTTATTATTTTGCAACTTTCTTTTCTTTGCACGTTGTAACGGCGGCTAGAGAAACGATCACCACGGCAGCGTGGGAAAATGGAAAGTCTTGTTGACTCAAGTGTCGAGAGGAAAAGCCCACACACCATAACGACCACCCGAAAACATCTTAATGATTTCTTAACGACAGCCAGCCAGCAGGGGTCGGAAATCGTTCTGGTTTCAAAGCAAAGGGCAGGCGCCTTTCTGTCGCTCTCTTCGACATTTCGAGACCAAGAAGATAGAGATAAATGATGATGAGTTTCCGACAGGGATTGATGGCCCCCTTTCAAGTCCGCCGAAGTCTGTCGTAAAGTTGAGGGGAAAGACCAACGTGAGACAGCCAATCAAGAACGTGAGAAATCTTCAACACCCAATCCAGCACCGACTAAAAGGCGGACCAGAAACGGAAAGGAGGAGTCGATAAGCACCCAACATATAGAGAGTTTTTATAGAGAGACGAGGAGAGACGGAGACAGAGGATCACAGAGGATCAGAGAGAGAGCTTGAGAGGCGGTCAGCAGAGACCGTTTTTGGAGCTTGGTGAATATCCGTTCACTGTTGTGCATTTATCCCACTTTGGGATCCTATACTCGCCGGAGTATTTTAGTGAGAAAGGCTCGACCGTAGCCGTAAAGGAGAACCCTCCTAGAGATCCGTGTAACTGCTCATCCTAGTAGTGATCCTGTCCAGAAAGACTGAGATTTCCTGCCTTGGAACTCTGTACTCATCCGAGTATTTTTTGTTGAGAATAGGCTCACCCGTAGCCGTGCGTTAGACTAACCCGAACGAAATTGTGAGGCTCGCCAGCAGCCTAAGCGCCTCGATAGAACTTTGGACCTTCCAAGGAACTAACATTAATGAACTCTACATTCATTTTCCGACTTTTTGTACAAATTGTAAAATAAACCAATTTAGTCCAGAATCGGATATTTTCAATGGTAACTAGTCTAGCTACCCGTGAATCAAGACGTTACAACGTGAAGGCCCTGCAGAACTATCATTTGTAGAACTCACGTTACTAGATTATATTACAAAGCAATAAATCAGAAACCACACACCTTTACAACTAGTTTCCAACCTTCACTCCACGCCAATACCATCATACATACCCAAAACGTAATGCCGATTGAACTGGAGAACAATGAAGCGTAGCTTTTCAAGCGCCCGAGCGTGACTGGCATCTGAGACATCACCCCACACAACGCGCCTGCCCGTGATTGGCCCTTCACCGGTAACGCCAAATCAAGCGCTGGCGCGAGATCCGCAGTCAATGTGTTAACATCCATAAGTCAGATATCATTGTCCTTTGTTTTGTGAACTTGGAGAATTCACCACCTGCAGATAGTTTCTGATTTCACCAGTCAAGATATCCCGAAAGACTAGAATGCAATTAAACTAAACTATAACGAGATTTGGAAAAAGATCAAGATTCTGATTTGAAGATGCATATAGGTGTATACAATGGTGAGAAACCTTATGAATGTGGTACCTGTAGAAAATATTTTTCAATATCATGGAATTTGAAGCAACATATGCATGTACACACCGATGAGAAACCTTATAAATGTGGTAACTGTGGAAAATATTTTTCTCAAAAAGGTTCTTTGGAGCATTTTATATAATAGTTACCAGATAGTAGAACCCGGGCTCGAATCTCGGTTTTCAAGTGCTTAGGTGTATGATTGTCATTGTTACGAGTAATTTCGACTGCGAAAGTGTGCTAATTTTAAAATAGTCTTCAGTTCGTCCCATGTTCGAAATTCTAATAAGCAAGCGGTCGATAACACATTACAAAAATAATGAGGAATCGTTTAGATTTGTATCAAATGAAATATAATAGAAACACTAATGCGCTGAACCTTTGTCTCTAGCATAGTAAATTATAATTTTAAAAAATTTTGAAATCGTATATTGCAATACTTGCATGTCAATCTAAATGAATGGCGAATCTTACAAAAATTACCACTTTCAGATTCGTTATTCAGTAACTTGCATCCAAGTCTAATTTTTGCTCAGTATGATTATGAGCAAATAAGGAATTAAAACTTTAAAAAAGGAAATTACGGGCTATAAAAAATAAAAAAGCAGGAACAGAATAATAAATTTAATTCAAAATATTATGGTTGTAGAGTGGATATTTCCCGAATTTAAAAATTATTTGGTTTGGTGAGAAATTTAAGGAAAGTATTGTAAGAATTGCGGTCGCTGGAATTGAAAACTAATTTTGTCAACTCAGCTATTTGGCAGTTGTATTAAGGAAATATCTCGGATATTTGATGAGAGAAGTTGGCATTATGCTTCGATTCCTGGTTGCGGACGAGAAACATTGTGATCAAGTGGGGTATTTTCAGTGAAGCGATAAGTCAGGTAAACGGAAAGTTGTGTGTATTTCGCGTGGGGTTAAAGAAAAGATCTTGACTCTGATAACGTTGTTGGGAAAATAGAGTGAAAGAATGTAAGAGTTTTTAATATCGTAGAAGAGATTAAATTTTTAAAGTCGTTATGATTTGCATTAGTAGTGTATGAGAGAGCGTTCGTAAGAATCCTGAGCATTTTGTTTTGGAGGATAATTGTTTTCAATGTTCGTTTTTGCTGCAATGCCTCAGCATTGGGACTGCGTAGATAGAAATGGGCTTAAAAATTTGTTTAAATCTGTTTATTGCTTAGGGAGATGAGCGGAATTGTAATTAATGTCGCATTGGAGGAAACATTTTTGTGTACAAAGGGGGCTGGTGCACGTTAAATCTGTCGTGGCCTCAAATGGCTCACGTTGGCGTGGTGTGGAAGTTTGGAGAGTGGGGTGCCAGCTCAGGTGTTGCCTCGTCATCTGACCGTGGTTAAAAATTACATGGTGTCTTCGGATCTTTCCTATTGGGATCGAACCCAGACCGTCACCAATAGTCCGTTGTTTCAGTGTGACGTTAATTAAAATACTTACTTCTCTTAACTACACCAATGGAAACACGAGTGTTTCAGTATAATATGGCCGAATATCGATTCGCCATGTTAGAAATTTATAATTTCTTTTTTCTGTTGTGTAAATATTATATTTTATACCAATACATTTATCCAAACTCTGAAATAAATATTCCTCAGAAAAATGGATGGTAGGTTTGTATTTCAATTAACGTCACACTGGAGCAACACAACGGGCTATTGCTGACGGTCCGGGATCAATCCCAAAGGGAAAGATTCGAGGACAACACCACGTAATTTTGTACCACGGTCAGATGACGATGCAACACATGAGCTGGTACACCTCTCCAAATTTCCACACCACGCCAACGTGAGGAGTTTGTGGCAACGACGGATTTAACGTGCTCCAGCCCCCTGTTGTACCCGAAGGGCTTTGGTTGGATTCGAACTTGCAATCTCCGGTTGCTAATCCGTTATTCTTCCAATCGAGCTGTCGCGGCCCATCATATCTAGGGGGGTATTTCAATTAACGTCACACTACAGCAACACAACGGGCTATTGGTGATGGTCCGGGATCAATCCCAAAGCCATCTTACCTAGGCAAACAAGACCTACTTTGAAATGGAAGTGAAGTGAATTTGAATATGTGATTATCTTAGTTCATTCTATAAAAACCTGGAAATTGTTCCCGAAGTCTTTTTGCTATAGTGTTTTAGTACTAAGAATATTTGGCCTTTCAAGAAGGGGGAATTTCAATTAACGTCACACTGGAGCAACACAATTCCTTTCAAGAAGGATCATTCACTCTTCACTTCTGCAGGCGTAGGTATTTATGTTGGTTTTTCACATGGCACTCCTTAAAAATCAGTACTCGTGTCCAATCCTGAAAGAACACAAACACGCATCGTAATGCCATCGTCGAAGGAAAAACAGCAGTTTCAGGAAACTACTTAACATCCATAAGTCAGATATCATTGTCCTTTGTTTTGTGAACTTGGAGAATTCACCACCTGCAGATAATTTCTGTTTTTCACCTGTCAAGATATCCCTAAAGACTAAAAGGCAATTAAACTAAACTAGAACGAGATTTGGAAAAAGATCCAGATTCTGATTTGAAGATGCAATGTGTATACAATGGTAAGAAGCCTTAAAAATGTTGAAACTTTGAAAAATATTTTTCACAAACAGAAAATATGAAGCAAGATATGCATGTACACACCGGTGAGAAACCTTATAAATGTGGTACCTGTGGAAAATATTTTTCACAAAAAGGTTCTTTGAATCTACATATGCGTGTACACACCGGTGAGAAAACTTATAAATGTGGTAACTGTGGAAAATATTTTTCACGAAAAGATTTATTGAATCTACATATGCGTGTACACACCGGTGAGAAATCTTATAAATGTGGTAACTGTGGAAAATATTTTTCACGAAAAGATTTATTGAATCTACATATGCGTGTACACACGGGTGAGAAATCTTATAAATGTGGTAACTGGAAAATATTTTTCACGAAAAGATTTATTGAATCTACATATGCGTGTACACACCGGTGAGAAAACTTACAAATGTGGTAACTGTGGAAAATATTTTTCACGAAAAGATTTATTGAATCTACATATGCGTGTACACACCGATGAGAAACCTTATAAATGTGGTACCTGTGGAAAAATGTTTTCACAAACATGGAATTTGAAGCAACATATGCATGTACACACCGGTTAGAAACCTTATATCTGTGGTATCTGTCAACAGGCATTCTCAAGAAACTGTTATTTGAAGAAGCATATGCGTGAGCACACTGGTTGGAAGGGTTGAAAGTGTCTGAAAGGGTTGTAGACAGATTCATAAATGTACAAACAGATGAATCACCAGGATTTAATATAGAACATCGTGCAGAGAAAGGATTTGAGCGAAAACATTCAAGGTAGGCCATTAAAAAGTATTAGTCTTTTTGTGAAGCTTGTCAATCTTCACAGGAAAAATGACTTTTCAGACAGAAAGTGATAGTTTTTCCAGATTTCACTAGTTTAATTCACATCACAGTATGATTCACTAAGATCATTAGAATTTTATTGTATAGAAATCTTTATTCAATATATGACGAATTCAAACACTCCACATGATTAATGTACGCGATAATCGTATCAGGTCCATGATTATATAATTGCGCGAATTTAAATATAGGCTAGTAACTACAACATTGAGAGATCAAGTATTTTAAAAAGCAAACAATTGTCTAAAACATGCTTGAAATGTTTTATTTTAATCATCCTTTGTTATTCATAGGCTCACACTTACTATGTTACCACTTTGTTAAGGTTCGCTATTCAGATCCTTGCAACTAAGTCTAATATTTTCTCAGTATGGTTATTGTTGAACATTGCACAATAGACTAACGAAGTCTTAGAATGTGGTTTACAAACACATGATTTCTGTACTTATAATACGACTGAAAATTGCCACTTATACATTAGAAATGTCATTTTAAATGAAATAAATTTCCCTTATTCTAAAAGAGAGCAATGTATGTGAAGGACATGAGCAGTGCAAAAAAAGAGATAAAAGAAATTGAAAAAGAAAAACGAAGAATTTATATCACATCGTAGAAGACGCTTTTAAGCAACAGTTGATTATGAGCAAATAAAATTACACATTTAAGGAAAGAAATTACGGGCTATAAAAAATAAAAGAGCGGGAACAGAATAATTAATTCGAAATGTTATGGTTGTTGAGTGGATTTTTTGAGAATTTAAAAATTATATGGTTTGATGAGGAAACTGAGGACAATATTGTAGGAATCGCGGTCGCTGGAGAAAACTGATTTTTCCCAAATCAGCTGCTTGTCAGTTGTCTTAAGGGATATCTACGATTTTTGATGAGAAGGTGGCATGTTTTGAGTGCCTGGTTGCGTACGAGAAACATTGTGAACCAGTGGGCTATTTTCAGTGAAGCGATCAGTCAGGTTCTCTGAAAACGGTAGTTGTGTCTATTTCTGTGGGTTAAAGAAAAGATCTTGACTTTGATAACGTTGTTCGGGTAGAGTTAAAGAATGTAAGAGTTTTTAATATCGTAGTGGGGGAAGGGGTTAAATTTTTAAAGTCGTTTTGAATGACATCATTAGTAGTGTATGAAGAATTAGTAGTTCGTAAGAATTCTGAGCATTTGGTTTTGAAGGATAATTTTTTCGATTATGCGTTCTTGGAACTCCTCAGATTGGGACTGCGTAGGTACTAATGGGCCTAAGAATTTGTTTAAATCTGTTAATTGCTTGGGGAGATGAGCGGAATGGTAAATCAGGTCTCACTGGAGGAACTAATAAGGCTCAACGTGACGGTCGGGATCAATCCCAAAGGGAAAGATCCGAGGACAACACGTAATTTTGAACCACGGTCAGATGACGAGGCAACACATGAGATGGCACCCCACTCTCCAAACTTCCACACCACACCAACGTGAGGACGTTTGAGGCCACGACAGATTTAACGTGCACCAGCCCCCTTTGTACACGACGGTGTTTTGGCTGGATTCGAACTCGCAACCCTTCGGTTCCTAGTCCGTTACTCTTCCAACCGGGCCACCGCGGACCTAAGAGTTGAGCTGGAAACCCTCTTTCGAAACTTCCATTCCTCACCAGAGTGAAGGCATTTGAACCCATACAGATTGAACGTGCACCAGCCCACGTCTACCCGACGATTTTGGTTATACGTAGTTTTGAACTCGCATCGCATTGGAAGATCAATGAGAAAAACAAGTATTTAATAGTTCTGAAATGCTACTCCTTCGATATTGGAGCCAATAGCACCCTGTTGCTTGGCTATTCTCTATACTCTTAATTTCGGGCCCCGGTAGCCCGGTTGGAAGAGCAAGGAACTAGCAACCGGAGGATTGCGAGTTCGAATCCAGACAAAGACCGTGTACAAAGGGGACAGGTGCACGTTAAATCAGTCGTGGCCTCAAATGTCCTCACGTTGGCGTGGTGTGAAGTTTGGAGAGTCAGGTGCCAGTTCACGTTTTACCATGTCATCTGACCGTGGTTCAAAATAACACGGTGTCCTCAGATCTTTCCCATTGGGATTGATCCCGTACCGTCCCCAATAGACCGTTGCGTTGTTCCAGTGTGACGTTAATTAAAATACCTACCTACCTTTCTGAACTACGCCAATGGAAACACGAGTGTTTCAGTATAATATAGCCGAATATCGATTCGCTATGTTAGAAATTCTAATTTCTTTTCTGTATTGTAGATTTTCTATTTTATACCAATACATTTAACTCAATTCTGATATAAATATTCCTCAGAAATATGGATGGTAGGTATGTATTTTTATTAACGTCACACTGGAGTAATATAAAGGGTTATTGGTGATGGTCTGGATCAATCCAAATGGGAAAGATCCGAGGACACCATGTAATTTTGAACCACGGTCAGATGACGTGGAAACTCTTGAGCTGGCACACCTCTCCAAATTTCCTCACCACGCCAACGTTAGGCGTTTGTGGCAACGACGGATGGATTTAACGTGTTCCAGCCCCCTGATGTACCAGACGGGCTTTGGTTGGATTCGAACTTGCAATCTCCGGTTGCTAATCCGTTATTCTTCCAATCAAGCTGTCGATGGCCCCGCTTATGTAGGCAAACTAGGCCTACTTTGAAATGGAAGTGAAGTGAATTTGTATATGTGATTATCTTAGTTCATTCTATAAGAACCTGGAAATTGGTTTTTCACATGGCACTCCTTAAAAATCAGTACTCGTGTCCCATCTTGTAAGAACGCAAATACGCATCGACATGCCATCGTCGAACGAAAAACAGCAGTTTCAGGAAACTACTTAAAATCCATAAGTCATATATAATTGTCCTTTGTTTTGCGAACTTGGAGAATTCACCACCTGCAGGTAGTTTCTGCTTTTCACCAGTCAAGATATCCCGAAAGACTATAAGGCAATTAATTTAAACTAGAACGAGATTTGGGAAAAAGATCGGGATTCTGATTTGAATTTGCATATACGTGTATACAATGGTGAGAAGCCTTAAAAATGTTGAACCTTTGAAATATATTTTTCACAAACAGGAAATATGAAGCAACATATGCATGTACACACCAGTGAGAAACCTTATGAATGTGGTACCTGTGGAAAATATTTTTCACAAAATGGTAATTTGAACCGACATATGCGTGTACACACCGGTGATAAAACTTATAAATGTGGTACCTGTGGAAAATATTTTTCACAAAAAGTTTCTTTGAATCTACATATGCGTGTACACACCGGTGAGAAATCTTATAAATGTGGTAACTGTGGAAAATATTTTTCACGAAAAGATTCTTTGAATGTACATATGCGTGTACACACCCGTGAGAAACCTTATAAATGTGATACCTGTGGAAAATATTTTTCACTAAAAAGTACTTTGACGCGACATATGCGTGTACACACCGGTGAGAAACCTTATAAATGTGATACCTGTGGAAAATATATATATATTTTTCACTAATAAGTACTTTGACGCAACATATGCGTGTACACACCGGTGAGAAACCTTATAAATGTGGAACCTGTGGAAAATTTTTTTCACAAACATGGAATTTGAAGCAACATATGAATGTACACACCGATGAGAAACCTTATAAATGTGGTAACTGTGGAAAATATTTTCCACAAACAGGGCATTTGAAGCGACATATGCATGTACACACCGATGAGAAACCTTATAAATGTGGCACCTGTGGAAAATATTTAAAAAAAACAGGGCATTTGAAGCAACATATGCATGTACACACCGATGAGAAACCTTATAGATGTGATACCTGTCAACGGGCTTTTCAAAGAACTGTTATTTGAAGAAAGATACGCGTGAACACATTGGTTGGAAGTGTTTGAAAGGGTTGAAACATAATAAACTGATTCATAAATGTACAAACAGATGAATTACCAGGAATTCATATAGGAGAAGATCGTGCAGAGAAAGGATTTGAGCGCAAACATTCGAGGTAGGCCATTAAAAAGTATTAATCTTTTTGTGGAGCTTCTCAGTCTTCACAGGAAAAATGACTTCAGACAGAAAGTGATAGTTTTTCCAGATTTCACAACTAGTTTAATTCACATCACAGTATCATTTACTAACATCATTAAAATTTTATAGTATAGAAATCTTTATTCAATATATTACGAATTCAAACACTCCATGATTAATGTATGAGATAATCTTATCAGGTCCATGATTGCATAATTGCGCGAATTCAAATATTCGCTATTAACTACAACATTGACAGATCAAGTATTCGAAAAAGCTAACAATTTTCTAAAACATGCTTGAAAAGTTTTATTTTAATCCTTTGTTATTCATAAGCTCACACTTACTATATTAGTACATGGATGTGCATATTTATATAGTGTATTATTTCTGTACTGCATACCTTTATTGTCTATTATATATTTAATTACAGTCTGACATCGTTTTACTTAGCCGATGTTTTCTAGTTTAATATACTATTAAATGTAAATTCAATACAGGAAACCATTTTAATTCGTATTAAATTTAACTTGTCAAATTTTAAGGGGACAATGACGATAATCTCTTGAAATAATATTGTTTTTATATGAGAATATGTATACTTCTCTGGTTTACGTCATCAAAGGAAAAGGTAAATTTTTTCTTTCTTGTGAGAAAGTGTTATTTCAAATGCTAAAATTACGATCATTGTATATAGTGCTATTTTACAAGAATGGTAGTTGATATCAGCTCATTGTTCTTAAGTAAAGTTTTAGACTAGTAATGAAATTGATACCAGTTCATTATATCTATAGAAATTGCTATACATGTATCGCGAAAACTTAAATCCTTTGTTGAAAGTCGGATTATGCTTCAAAGTAAGTTTTCGAACTATTTATTGTCAATAAGTCCAATGTAATATCCCCTGTATTGTGGGGATAATTGTTTAGCTTTAGTTAAAACATTTCAATTTGAAAACTTAATTTCAGTTCTATAATACTTTGTCCTGAATTTAAAGTTCAAATTTTAAGGCATGAATATGTATTAAAATTAACATATTTAAACCAGTTTTATCTAAAATTTATCTCGAAAATTGCCATTTAAATATTTTTATAGAACAAAAATTGGTTTTAATCGTCTGGTAAATATTGGGATTTCAAAATAAAATTCTTACGATTTCTTTCGTCTTTGTGTTTTGTTTTCGAATTCAAGATACTTCTGAAATAAATAAAAAGACAACAAAATATATCTTTGGAACATTGAATAGCGAAAAAATCTTTATTTGTTAGATATATGTGATTGTAGTTTTCATTAATTTAAACTCGTACAGTGCGTGATTAAGCTCATATCTCTTTTGAATAGCTGGGTTGTTTTTTGGAAAGTTACTTATCCCAGGATTATAACGTGTTATGTCTTATCAGAAAGTAGTATCTCAATTATTCATATAGTGCGGCTTCCTCGAGAAATCTGAACTTTGGTGGAGTCCACATTTGCTCAATGGTGGTTATGTTCGCAATGGTAAAACAGGAAAAACACTAGAAATGGCTGTTTAGGATCGGAACTGCACACTTCGGAACGCTTCCGTCCGATGACAACCTATAACGAACGACTGCTTAGGCTCAGTTCAAGACACTTCGACACAACTGGTAAGACGAGAAGTCTGTTTTCGGAGACCCTTCCTATTGTCAACTTCAATAACTTAATCAGTACTGTAATGTTTTCCAACATGTAATCATTTTACTAAACCTGGATAGAATACTTCAAAAATCATTTTTCAGAAATAAATTCTATACTTGCACGTGTGGGTTTCAAGTACTGTCGTCTTTAACAAGGATGACAATCTTTGGATTGATTGCAAAAATACTACACTTTCCATGCCAAATTGAAATAACTAATCCTATGCATGCACAACCATTTCTACACTAATCTCGAAAAGGAGCCCCTGCCATGTTACAAGGGCCGCGGTAGTCCTGTTGGAGGTAATTGGAATTAACTTCGCACTGGAGCAACACAACGGTATTTTCGACGGTCCGGAATTATCCTCCAATGGAAAGATCTGACACTACATAAGATGGAACCATGGTCATTACCTGAGCTGGCGCCCCACTCTAAATTTCCATCCACGACTACGTCATGGTATTTCAGGTCACTACAGATTTAACGAGCAACAGCCCACTTGTACATGAAGGTCTCTATGCCGAGTTTCGAACTCGTAATCCTGCGATTGCTTGTCCTGTACTCTTCCGATCGGGCTACCCCAGTTGGAGGAGCAAATGTTTAACAAACGTAGGGTTGTGATTTCAAAAGTAGGTACAGACAATGCCAATGTACGCGATGTGTTGTATACGTTAAATCTGACCTCAAATGTCTTCACGTTTTTGTCGTGGAAGTTTGGATAGCGGGAATGAGCTCAGTTGTTCTCGTCATCTAAAACAATGGTTCAATTTTACGAGTTGTCCTCGGATTTTTCCCTTCCTTATCGATACTGTACAGTCGCCAATAACCGGTTGTGTTGCTCTAGTGCGATGTTAATTACATACCTACATGTAACGCAACATTAAGGAAACTAGATGGAAGGCTGTTGTGGACAAATCCCCTTATCAATTTTTTTCATCTAGTCATGGTCTTTTCTACACTTTTCAGGTCGCCAAGGATAATGCCACGTAATTTTAAACCACGGTCAGATGACGAAACATTAATGAGCAAAACAAGAATTTAATAGTTCTGAAATGCTACCCCTTAGATGTTGAAGCCAAGAGCACCTGTTGCTTAACTATGCCACTGGAAACAAGAGTGTCATTTCAGTGTAGCCGAATATCAATTCGCCATAATTTCCGATGTTAGAAATTCTAATGTGCTTTACTGTATTAGTATATTTCAAATCTTATAACAATACATTTATTCAAATTCTGATAAGTATTCGTCAGTAAAAATATTGTGATATATATTGTGTGGTGAAATTTGATTTAGATGAATTTTTAATACGTTACGCGATGAACTTGAATGATGTGCAAGAAATATGTTTTAAGAATCGTCAAAAATGTTTTCGGAAACTGTTGAGTAAAAAGTTTCATAGAATTGAATAATGTTAAAAAATTTAAATATCAAATATGAAAATTAAATTGCTTCAACCTGCTGAACTATCAAGTGTTTCAAATTTTTGTGAATGCAGTAGAAATAGATGACGAGACGGGATCATAAACATGTGATTCCAAAAAAGCGGTGAAACTTTAAATGAGTAAACGGCAAATTAGAAATCTTAAATGAAATGTAACTTATATTTATACTTACTAACAGAATACTTTATATAGCATAAAAAACACATTGTTTATATGAATTAAATCAATTTGTTAAAAAAGATTTTATGCTACCCATTAATTATTAAATATGCATCTAGATTAACATGGAATCTTATTAAGGATCAAGGTCCATCATTTAACTGGTTCTAGGGCTCATAGTGGAAGTAAGCGGCTGAAATCTTTTTCTTAGGTCCTAGAAATCCTGAATAGCGGTAGTTTGTAGTGTATGGTACCAGTTCTGGTGTTGACTTCGTAACCAGATCCGCATTAAAAATTACGAGATGTCTTAAAACCTTTCCTTGAGTGATTCCGCATCGTCCCTAATAACCCAATTTGTTGTAGCGCGTGCAATAAATATTAAGTTACCACCTAGTTGGACCCGGGCTCGAATCTCGGTTTTCCAGTGCTTAGGTGTATGATTGTCACTGTTTCGAGTAATTTCGACTGTGAAACGGGTGGTAATTTAAAAATAGCCTTCAGTTCGTCCCTTGTACGAAATTCTAATAAGCAAGCGGTCGACAGCACATTAGAAATATAATTAGGAATCGTTCAGATTTGTACCAAATGAAATAGAATAGAAACTAATGCGCTGAACCATTGTCTCTAGTATAGTAAATTATAATTTAAAAAATTTTGAAATCGTATATTGCAATTCGTGCATGTCAATCTAAATGAATCGCGAATTTAAAATTTTTTTGAAATCTTATATTGCAATACATGCATGTGAATGTAATGCGAATCTTACAAAAATTGCCACATTGTTCAGGTTCGTTATTCAGTTGCTTGCATCCAAGTCTAATTTTTTCTCAGTATGATTATGGTTGAACTTTGCACAGTAGACCAACGAAGTCTTAGAATGTGGCATTAGGTTTACAAACACATGATTTCTGTACTTATAATATGACTGAAAATTGCACTTATATATTAGAAATGTCATTTTTAATGAAATAAATTTCTCTTATTCCAAAAGACAGCAATGTATGTGAAGGACAAGAACAGTACGAAATAAGATACATAAGAGAAATTGAAAAAGTAAAACGAAGAATTTATATCACATCGTCGAAGACGCTTTTAATCAGCAGTTGATTATGAGCAAATAAGGAGTTATACATTTAAGGAAAGAAATTAAGGGCTATAAAAATAAAAAAGCGGGAACAGAATAATAAATTTAATTTAAAATGTTCTGGTTGTAGAATGAATTTTTTGATAACTTAAAAATTATTTGGTTTGGTGAGGAAACTAATGAAAATATTATAAAAATCGCGTTCTCTGGAGAAAACTGACTTTTCAAAAATCATCTGTTTGGCAGTGGTCTTAAGGGATATCTAGGATTTTTGATGAGAAGGTGGCATGCTTCGAGTGCCTGGTTGCGTACAAGAAACATTGTGAACCAATGGGCTATTTTCAGTGAAGCGATCGGTCAGGTTGTAGGAAAATGGTAGTTGTGTCGCGTGAGTTAAAGAAAAGTTCTTGAATTTCATAACGGTTGTTGGGGTAATAGATTTAAAGAATGTAAGAGTTTTTAATATCGTAGTGAAGGGGTTAAATTTTTAAAGTCGTTTTGAATGACAGCATTAGTAGTGTATGAAGGAGTGTTCGTAAGAATTCTGAGCATTTTGTTTTGAAGGATAATTTTTTCGATGTGCGTTCTTGGAACGCCTCAAATTGGGACTGCGTAGATACTAATGGGCTTAAGAATTTGTTTAAATCTGTTAATTGCTTAGCGAGATGAGCGGAATGGCAATGCAGGTCTCACTGGAGGAACTAAAACGGCTCATCGTGAAGGTCCGGGATCAATCCCAAAGAAAAGATCCGAGAACACCATGTAATTTTGAACCAAGGCCAGATGACGTGGTAAACACAGTTGAGATGGTATTGGTATTTTTCAATTAACGTCACACTGGAGCAACACAATGGGCTATTGGTGACGTCCGGGATCAATCCCAAAGGGAAAGATCCGAGGACAACACCACGTAATTTTGAACCACGGTCAGATGTCGAGGCAACACATGAGCTGGCACCCCACTCTCCAAACTTCCAAACCACACCAACGTGAGGACGTTTGAGGCCACGACAGATTTAACATGCACCAGCCCCCTTTGTACACGACTTTTTTTTGGCTCTATTCGAACTCGCAACCCATCGGTTGCCAGTCCGTTACTCTTCCAACCGGGCCATCACGGCCCTAACAGTACAGCTGGAAACCCTCTTTCGAAACTTCCATTCCTCACCAGCGTGAAGGCATTTGAACCCATACAGATTGAACGTGCCCCAGCCCACGTCTACCCGACGGTTTTTTGTTATACGTAGTTTCGAACTCGCATCGCATTGGAAGATTAATGAGAAAAACACGAATTTAATAGTTCTGAATTGCTACTCCTTAGAGATTGGAGCCAATAGCATCCTGTTGCTTGGCTATTCTCTCTACTCTTAATTTCGGGCCCCGGTAGCACGGTTGGAAGAGCAAGGAACTAGCAACCGGAGGATTACGAGTTCGAATCCAGACAAAGACCGTGTACAAAGGGGACTGGTGCACGTTAAATCAGTCGTGGCCTCAAATTTCCTCACGTTAGCGTGGTGTGAAGTTTGGAGTGTCGGGTGCCAGTTCAAGTTTTACCTTGTCAACTGACCGTTGTTCAAAATATCACGGTGTCCTCAGATCTTTCCCATTGGGATTGATCCCGTACCGTCCCCAATAGACCGTTGCGTTGTTCCAGTGTGACGTTAATTAAAATATCTACCTAACTTTCTGAACTACGCCAATAGAAACACGAGTGTTTCAGTATAATATAGCCGGATATCGATTCGCTATGTTAGAAATTCTAATTTCTTTTCTGTATTGTAGATATCCTATTTTATACCAATACATTTATCTCAATTCTGATATAAATATTCCTCAGAAATATGGATGGTAGGTATGTATTTTAATTAACGTCACACCTGAGTAATATAACGGGCTATCGGTGATGGTCTGGATCAATCCAGATGGGAAAGATTCGAGGACAACACCATGTAATTTTGAACCACGGTCAGATGACGTGGAAACTCCTGAGCTGGCACACCTCTCCAAATTTCCACACTACGCCAACGTGAGGCGTTTGTGGCAACGACGGATGGATTTAACGTATTCCAGCCCCCTGTTGTACCCGACGTGCTTTGGTTGGATTCGAACTTGCAATCTAAGGTTGCTAATCCGTTATTCTTCCAATCAAGCTGTCGATGCCCCGCTTACCTAGGCAAACTAGGCCTACTTTGAAATGGAAGTGAAGTGAATTTGTATATGTGATTATCTTAGTTCATTCTATAAGAATCTGGAAATTGGTTTTTGACATGTCACTCCTTAAAAATCAGTACTTGTGTCCAATCTTGTAAGAACGCAAATACGCATCGACCTGCCATCGTCGAACGAAAAACAGCAGTTTCAGGAAACTAATTAACATCCATAAGTCAGATATCATTGTCCTTTGTTTTGTGAACTTGTAGAATTCACCTGCAGATAGTTTCTGTTTTTCACCAGTCAAGATATCCCGAAAGACTAGAATGCAATTAATCTAAACTAGAACGAGATTTGGAAAAAGATCGGGATTCTGATATGAAGATGCATATACGTGTATACAATGGTGAGAAGCCTTAAAAATGTTGAACCTTTGAAATATATTTTTCACAAACAGGAAATATGAAGCAACATATGCATGTACACACCAGTGAGGAACCTTATGAATGTGGTACATGTGGAAAATATTTTACAAAAACATGGAATTTGAAGCGACATGCATGTACACACCGATGAGAAATCTTATAAATGTGGTAACTGTGGAAAATATTTTTCACGGAAATATTCTTTGAATGTACATATGCGTGTACACACCCGTGAGAAACCTTATAAATGTGGTAACTGTGGAAAATATTTTTCACGAAAAGATTCTTTGAATGTACATATGCGTGTACACACCCGTGAGAAACCTTATAAATGTGGTACCTGTGGAAAATATTTTTCACAAAATTGTTCTTTGAAGCTACATATGCGTTTACACACCGATGAGAAACCTCATAAATGTGGTACCTGTGGAAAATATTTTTCACAAACAGGGCATTTGAAGCAACATATGCATGTGCACTCCCATGATAAACCTTATAAATGTGGTACCTGTGGAAAATATTTTTCACAAACAGGGCATTTGAAGCGACATGCATGTACACACCGATGAGAAACCTTATAAATGTGGTACCTGTGGAAAATATTTTCAACATACAGGGCATTTGAAGCAACATATGCATGTACACACCGATGAGAAACCTTATAAATGTGATACCTGTGGAAAATATTTTTCACAAACAGGGAATTTGAAGCAACATATGTATGTACACACCGGTGAGAAACCTTACAAATGTGGTATCTGTCAACAGGCATTCTCAAAGAACTGTTATTTGGAGAAGCATATGCGTGAACACATTGGTTGGAAACCCTACCTGTAGGATAGGTGTTTGAAAGAGTTGAAAAATAATAAAAAAAAACAACGAATGTACACAAGCGTATGGATACCATGAATTCGTATAGCAGAACTTCGTGATGGGAGGATTTAAGCGAAAACATTTGAGGGTAGGTTATCAAAATTTTTTTGCTTTATGCAAAGCTTGTTAAAGTACTCACAGGAAAAATACCTTTGCAGAGACCGAAAGTGATACTTTTACCTGATTAACAAGTTGAATGATTCACTAACATCAGTAGGATTTTATTTTATAGAAATCTTTATTCAATATATGACAAATTCAAACACTCCACATGATTAATGTAAGCGATAATCGTAACAGGTCCATGATTACACAATTGCGCGAATTAAAATATTCGCTAGTAACTACTACATTAACAGATCAAGTATTTTAGAAAGCTAACAATTGTCTAAAACATGCTTGAAATTTTTAATTTTAATCATCCTTTGTTATTCATAAACTCATACTTACTATGTTTGTATATGGATGTGCATATTTATATGGTGTATTATTTCTGTACTGTATACCTTTATTGTCTATTATATATTTAATTATAGTCTGACATCGTTTTACTTACCCGATGTTGTTTTCTAGTTTAACATACTATTAAATGTAAATTCAATACAGGAAACGATTTTAATTCGTATAAAATTTAACTTGTCAAATTTTAAGGGGACAATGACGATATTATATTGAAATAATATTGTTTTTATATGAGAATATGAATACTTCTCTGGTTTACGTTATCAAAGCAAAAGGTAAATTTTTTCTTTCTTGTGAGAAAGTGTTATTTCAAATGCTGAAACTACGATCATTGTATGTAGGGCTATTTTACAAGAATGTTAGTTGGTATCAGCTCATTGTTCTTTTGTAAATTTTAGACAAGTTATGAAATTAATTCATATCAGTTCATTATATCTATAGAGATTGTTATATATGTAACGCGCAAACTTAAATCCTTTGTTGAAAGTCGGATTATGCTTTAAAGTAAGTTTTTGAACTATTGTCAATGTCCAATGTAATATCCCCTATATTGTGGGAGTAAATGTTTAGCTTTAGTTAAAACATTTCAATTTGAAAAATTAATTTCAGTTATATAATACTTTGTCCTGAATTTAAAGTACAAATTTTAAGACATGAATATGTATTAAAATTAAATTTTAGATAAATCTGGTTTAAATATTTTATCTCGAAAATTGTCATTTTTAATATTTTTCCTAGAACGAAAATTGGTTTTAATTGTTTAGTAAATATATATATATATAGGGATTTGAAAATAAATTGTTACAATTTCTGTCGTCTTTGTGTTTTGTTTTCTAATTCCAGAATTATTGTTCTATATAAATTATAATTAAAAAAAAGAATTTTGAAATCTTATATTGCAATACATGCATGTGAATGTAATGAATCGCGAATCTTACAAAAATTTCCACTTTGTTCAGGTTCGTTATTCAGTTGCTTGCATCCAAGTTTAATTTTTTCTCAGTATGATTATGGTTGAACATTGCACAGTAGACCAACACAAGTCTTAGAATGTGGTGTTAGGTTTACACCGAAACACATGATTTCTGTACTTATAATACGACTGAAAATTACACTTATATATTAGTCAGAAATGTCATTTTTAATGAAATAAATTTCACTTATTCCAAAAGACAGCAAGGTACATTAATGACATGAGCAGTACAAAATAAGATAAATAAAAGAAATTGAAACAGGTTAGAACATATTTTTATACTACGCATAAAGGTCATTAAAAATGCATCTAGATTAACATGGAATAAATATTATGCATATTGGTTGCATGATGGAATCTTATCAAACATCAATACCCAACATTTAACATGGTTCTTAGGCTCATATTGGAAATAGTCGGTTGTAATATTTTTCTTAGGTCCTCGAAATCCTGAATAATGGTAGTTTGTAAAGTATATTACCAGATCTCGTGTTAACCTCTTAATCAGATCGTGATTAAGAATGACGAGATGTCTTAGAATTTTTCCATGAGTGATTCCGAACCGTCCCTAATATCCCAATTTGTTGCCGTGCGATATAAATTAAATGTGATCGATTCACATGATTCTTCTAGATCTCAAGCTGGGCCATGAGTTCAACGCAAAGGAAAAAGATACTGACGCAATTCAATAAAACATTTTCTGAATATTAAGATTCCAAAAATGTATTTTTGACAAAAGCAGACTAAAATTCGATTGTTAGCGGAAAGTTCCTGCAATACTTTCAATCTTCATTTATAGTAAGATTTCATCTAATACAAATCTTAATATATAATATATCATTATTCCATTTTCCTGATAGCTCAGGGTCACCAATAACCCGTTGTGTTGCTCCAGTGTGACGTTAATTGAAATACCCCCACGAGAGCTCAGGAGTTGCCACATCATCTAACCGTGGTTCAAAGTTAGGTGGTGTTGTCCTCAGTATTGGTATTGGTATTTTCAATTACCGTCAAACTGGAGCAACACAACGGGCTATTTGCGACGGTCCGGGATCAATCCCAAAGGGAAAGATCCGAGGACAACACCACGTAATTTTGAACCACGGTCAGATGACGAGGCAACACCTGAGCTGGCACGATACTCAAAATTAGGTGGTGTTTTCCTCGGATCTTTCCCTTTGGGATTGATCCCGGACCGTCACCAATAGCCCGTTGTATTACTCCCGTGTGACGTTAATTAAAATAAAAACCTACCATCCATTTTTCTGAGGAATATTTATATCAGAATTGGGATAAATATATTGGCATAAAATATAAAATCTACAATACAGAAAAGAAATTAGAAGTTCTAACATGACGAATCGGTATTCGGCTAAATTATACTGAAACACTCTTATTTCCATTAGTGGGCCGCGGTGGCCCGGTTGGAAGAGTAACGGACTTGCAACCGAAGGGTTGCGAGTTCGAATCCAGCCAAACACCGTCGTGTACAAAGGGGGCTGGTGCACGTTAAATCTGTCGTGGCCTCAAATGTCCTCACGTTGGCGTGGTGTGGAAGTTTGGAGAGTGGGGTGCCAGCTCAGGTGTTGCCTCGTCATCTGACCGTGGTTCAAAATTACGTGGTGTGGTCCTCGGATCTTTCCCTTTGGGATTGATCCCGGACCGTCACCAATAGCCCATTGTGTTGCTCCAGTGTGACGTTAATTGAAATTCCCCCCCCTATTTCCATTAGCGTAATTATAAAAGTACGTAGGTATTTTAATCAACGTCACCCTGGAACAACACAACGGGCTATTGGTGACGGGGACTGAAACGAGGACAACACCACGTAATTTTCAATCCCGGTCAGATAACGAGGCAACACCTGAGCTGGCCCTCCACTCTCGAAACTTCCATATCACGCCAAGATGAGGACATTTGAGGCCATGGCAGATTCAACGCGCACCAGCCCCTTCGTACAGGAAGGTTGGATTCGAACTCGCAACTGCTGATACGATACTCTTCCCAATCGGGCTACTGTGACTCTGAATTACTCGCAGAAGTTTAAAATATGAGAGGGCGAAACTAAATTATACCAATGATCAGAATTTTATACCGAAGTTTCTAAACCGAAAGACGAACAAAATGAAAACTTTTTATACAAGTACTAAATTTTTCTAACTGTAAAATTTCAAAGTTTTTCCACGAAATAGAATTTTGATATCTATACTTAGGAATTTTTTTATGATGTAGACTCTATAGCGTGAAAAGCGCAATCAGGTGTTGCCTCGTCATCTGACCGTGGTTCAAAATTACGTGGTGTTGTCCTCGGATCTTTCCCTTTGGGATTGATCCCGGACCGTCACCAATAGCCCGTTGTGTTGCTCTAGTGTGACGTTAATTGAAATAAAAAAAAAAAAATAAATAAAAAAAAAATAAAAAAAAAATAAAAATAGAAAAAAAAAGCGCAATCAAATTGGATTGAGTATAGAAAATTTTTTGAAAAACTTTGTGTTAAAAAAGTACCACTCAAAACATGAATTTATGTACCCAACAAATCAGTTTCTTGGAATCTAAAATCTGCCTTAAAATCATATTCTATACTATATTATTTACAGATGTCAGAAAATGTATTTCCATTTCAGCTCAGGTGTTGCCTCGTTATCTGATAGGGATTGAAAATTACGTGTTGTCCTGGGTTCTTTCCCTTTGGGATTGTTCCCGGACCGTCACCAATAGCCCACTGTGTTGCTCCAGTGACGTTAATTAAAATACATACCTACCATCCATATTTCTGAGGAATATTTATATTAGAATTGAGATGAATGGTATTGGTATAAAATATAAAATCTACAATACAGGAAAGAAATTAGAATTTCTAACATAGCGAATCGATATTCGGCTATATTATACTGAAACACTGATGTTTCCATTGGCGTAGTTCAGAAAGGTAGGTATTTTAATTAACGTCACACTGGAACAACACAACGGGCTATTGCTGACGGTCCGGGATCAATCCCAATGTTAAAGATCTGAGACCGTGTGATTTTGAACCATGGCCAGATGACGAGGCAACACCTGATCTGGCACCCGACACTCCAAACTTCACACCACGCTAACGTGAGGACATTTGAGGCCACGACTGATTTAACGTGCACCAGTTCCCTTTGTACACGGTCTTTTTCTGGATTCGAACTCGCAATCCTCCGGTTTCTACTTCCTTGCTCTTCCAACCTGGTTACCGTGGCCCGAAATTAAGTAAGAGAAAGAATATCAAGCAATAGGTTTTCTTGGCTTCAATTTCCAAGGGGTAGCATTTCAGAACTATTAAATTCTTGCTTTTTCTCATTAATCTGCTAATGCGTTGCGAGTTCGAAACTCCATATAACCAAACACAGTCGTGTAGACGTGGGCTGGTGCAGGTTAAATCTATAGGGTCCTCTGTTAAATCTATAGGTCATCTGTCCTCACGTTGGTGAGGAATGGAAGTTAAGAAAGTGTGTTTCCAGCTCAAGTGTTTACCGTCATCTGGCCTTGGTTCAAAATTACATGTTGTTCTCGGATGTTTCCCTTGGAATTGATCCCGGACCGTGACCAAGAGCCCTTTTAGTTCCTCCAGTGCCACATGAGTTACCATCCGCTCATATCACTAATCAATAAGCAGATTTAAACAAATTCTTAAGCCCATTACCTACGCAGTCGCAATCTGAGGCGTTGCTTCAAAAACGCATTTAGAAAACATTATCCTTCAAAACAAAATACTCAGAATTCTTACGAATGCTCCTTCATACACTAATGCTGTCATTCAAAACGACTTTAAAAATTTAACCCCTTCACTACGATATTAAAAACTTACATTCTTTAACTCTATTACCCCAACAACGTTATCAAATTCAAGATCTTTTCATTAACCCACGCGAAACAACTACCGTTTTCCTACAACCTGACTGATCGCTTCACTGAAAATAGCCCACTGGTTCACAATGTTTCTCGTACGCAACTAGGCACTCAAAACATGCCACCTTCTCATCGAATATCCGAGATATTCCCTTAAGACCACTGCCAAACAGCTGATTGGGAAAAATCAGTTCTTCAGCGACCGCGATTCTTAGAATATTTTCATCAGTTTCCTCACCAAACCAAATAATTTTTAAGCTATCAAAAAATCCACTCTACAACCATAACGTTTTGAATTAAATTTATTCAAATGTTCTCGTTTTTTTATTTTTTATAGCCCGTAATTTCTTTTCTTAAATGTATAACTCTTTATTTGCTCATAATCAACTGCTCCTTGAAAGCGCCTTCGACGATGTGATATAGATTCTTCGTTTTTCTCTTTCAATTTCTTTTATATATCTTATTTTGTACTGTTCATGTCCTTCACATTGCTGTCTTTTAGAATAAGGGAAATTTATTTCATTAAAAATGACATTTCTAATATATAAGTGGAAATTTTCATTCGTATAAGAACAGAAATCATGTGTTTGTAAACCTAATGCCACATACTAAGACTTCGTTGGTCTATTGTGCAATGTTCAACCATAATCATACTGAACAAAAATTAAACTGGGTTGCAAGTTACTGAATAACGAATCTGAACAAAGTGGCAATTTTTGTAAGATTACTGATTCATTTAGAATAACATGCAAGTATTGCAATATACGATTTCAAAATTTTTTAAATTATAATTTACTATGCTAGAGACAAAGGTTCAGTGCAATAGCTTTTCCATTGAATAACACTGGTCTACACGATTTTCGTAACAGATAAGTCAATGATTTTTTACAATGTATTTTTAATGCTGAAACTGAAAATGTAATAAAAAATTTTCTATCACCTCACATTTTTTATTTATATAACTTTAAAGATTCCTATTATGTCATTTTTGGCACATAATAGAAACGATCTGCTATCTTAAAAAACAAAGAGCCACACACCCGGGACCAATAAATAATGAGTCAAAATTGATGAAAACTGCTTATATACATTATTTCAGTTGTCCACTCGGAGATCAGGATTAATTGTGGGCGCCGCATCTAACGTGTATTAGGTGTTATGTGGAGCTCACGCAGTGGTTAAAAGGGGAAAAAAACGCATTTGCCTTTTGCTATACCTATGATTTGGCGTGAACCGAAAAATCATTATGACGACTGCTACTTCTGTTTAACAAGTGTCAGTGGTTTCTCTGCAAAAAATAAAAGTAATATTGTGTACCTCAATGTTCCATCGGCTGAGACCAGTTGCTCATGGAGATGGTTTACCTATACCAACATCCCCAGCTTCGTGGCAGGAAATTTCTGATTCTGAAGAGGATTGCTCTGAAAATACTGCGGTGGCACAAGCTTCAAAAGACGTTGATGTCAAACCAGAAAAATCAAATAATGAACATCACATTTCACAAGTGGAACTGAACGATTTGGTTCGTGAATTTATCAAAACAAGCAGGTCTGCTCTGAGTATTCCTTATAAAACTGATGATTGGCGGTTATTCATAGACTCGTCCAAAACCAGCTTAAAGGCAGTACTACTGCATAATGCAAACAAGCATCCCTCCATACCAATAGCGCATGCTGTTGGAATGAAAGAGACATGAAAGTATGTCATTGATTTTAAAAGCAGTGAATTAAGATGCTAATTTATGGCGTATCTGTGGCGACCTCAAAGTTATCGGTCTTCTTCTAGGCCTTCAAGGTGGCTTTACAAAATACTGCTGTTTCTTATGTTTGTGGGACAGTCGTGCAACAAGTGAACATTATGTGGTTAAAAACTGGCCCAAAAGAGACCTTCACTCCTGGGGAAAAAATATTAAGTATGTTACATTAGTCAATCCTCAGCATGTAATTTTGCCATCTTTACATATCAAATTGGGGTTGATGAAGAATTTTGTGAAAGCACTGAATAAAGAACAACAAAAGGATTTAAATATTTAAGACAAGTATTTCCAAGGTTAAGTGAAGCCAAATTAAAAGAAGGTATATTCGTTGGACCTCTGATTAGATTACTCAATAATGAAAATTTTGACAGCAAGTTGAATAATGTAGAGCTAGCAGTCATTTAAGCATCTAGTCCATGGTTTTGGCAATAAAAAGCACACAATTGGGATCTTTTAGTACAAAATCTTTTGTTGAACTATAAAAATTTAGGCTGCCGGATGTCATTAAAAATTCATTTTTTGCATTCTCATCTGGACTTTTTCCCACCAAATTTGGGTGCAGTGAGTGACGAGCAGGGAGAACGCTTCCACCAGGACATATTGCAAATTGAGCAGCGTTACCAAGGTAGATGGGATGAATCAATGATCAGTGACTACTGTTTGTTTCTGCAAAGAGAGGACCTGGCCGTACACAGAAGGAAGAAGTAATCTGTGTTCTCCAACTCCAGTTATAACACATTGTAGGTACATTTTATTTCTTATATGAAAAATTTTGTAGAATATAACTATAAGCTAAATAGATTACGAGTATTGCAAATTTATTTAACATTTTGTATAATTTCATATACTGATAAACTTAGTCACTTTGCAAATATTATACTTTTCTAGCAATTACTGAAGGTTGTATAACAAAAAAGTGATACGTGATGGAGAAAAACAGACTTCATTTCCAGATTCAGCGTCGTCAAACGCAAAAAATTCAATTATTATGGTTTCTATTATGAAAATTATTTTTCAATTTGTAGACTAGTGTAATTGTTTCTAATGTGCTATCGACCGATTGCTGTTTAGAATTTCGCACTACAAGAGACGAACTGAAGGCTATGTTTAAATGAGCACCCGTTACGCAGTCTCCGTTACTCATAACAGTGACAATCACACGTAAGCGCTTGGAAACAGAGATTCGACTCCTGGTCCTACTAGATGGTAGGAAGGTAGATAGCTTAATTTATATCGCACGGCAACAAATTGGGATATTAGGGACGGTTCGGAATCACTCATGGAAAAATTCTAAGACATCTCGTAATTTTTAATCACGATCTGATTATGAGGTTAACACCAGATCTGGTACTATAATCTACAAACTATCATTATTCAGAATTTCTAGGACCTAAGAAAACGATTACAGTCGCCTACTTCCACTATGAGCCCTAGAACCAAGTTAAATGTTGGACATTGATGCTTGATAAGATTCCATCATGAAACCAATATGCATAGTATTTATTCCATGTTAATCTATTGTGTTGCTCCAGTGTGACGTTAATTGAAATACCCCCCCCCATGTTAATCTAAATGCATTTTAATGAACTTTATGCGTAGTATAAAAATCTGTTCTAACCTGTTTCAATTTCTTTTATATATCTTATTTTGTACTGCTCATGTCCTTCACATACATTGCTGTTCTTTGGAATAAGGGAAATTTATTTCATTAAAAATGACATTTCTAATATAAAAGTGCAATTTTCAGTCGTATTATAAGTACAGAAATCATGTGTTTAAAACACATTCTAAGACTTCGTTGGACTATTGTACAATGTTCAACCATAACCATAGTGAGAAAAAATTAGACTTGGATGCAAGTATCTGAATAGCGAACCTGAACAAAATGGCAATTTTTGTAAGATTCGCGATTCATTACATTCACATGCATGTATTGCAATATACGATTTCAAAAATTTTTTTAAATTATAATTCATCTGGAATAATAAATCTGGAATTGGAAAACAAAACACAAAGACGACAGAAATTGTAACAATTTATTTTCAAATCCCTATATATTTATTAACAATTAAAACCAATTTCGTTCTAGAAAAAATATTAAAAATGACAATTTTCGAGATACAATATTTAAACCAGATTTATCTAAAATTTAATTTTAATACATATTCATGCCTTAAAATTACTACTTTAAATTCAGGACAAAGTACACTGCTGGCCACCCAAATTGCAACACCAAGAAAGACAAGAGATATCACAACAAAATTTATTTTGTAGATAACATGTTGACCAAGTATCAAATGATTAAATTTACAGACTTCTGTGAAGTGTGGTTCCTGCCAAAATCAGTAGCCAGAGTAGCCGCCATTGTTGGAGATCACCGCTGCCACACGCCTCGGCATTGATTCAAAGAGACTTTGGATGTGTTCTTGGGGTACAGCAGACCAAGCAGCTTCCACACGTTGCCAAAGTTGATCTGGTGTGGCAGCTGGGGATGTATTCTGGGTCAATCGTTGAGCAACCATGGACCACATGTTTTCTATCGGCGAAAGATCCGGAGAGCGAGCTGGCCAGGGAAGCAATTCAATCTGGCGATTGACGAAGAAACCTTGGACAATGCGTGCCACGTGTGGTCGCGCATTATCCTGTTGAAATATGGCTGTGGGCAAGCCCTGAAGGTAAGGAAGAACAACTGGCTCCAACACCTCGGAGATGTAGCGCTGGCTGTTTAAAGTACCGGCAATGCGTACTAGAGGAGTGCGAGAGTGATATCCAATACCGCCCCATACCATAATACCCGGTGCAGGACCAGTGTGGCGGTGCATAACGCAGCTGTTCAGCATCCTCTCTCCACGGTGTCTCCAGACTCGAATCCGACCATCGTGGTGTTGCAGACAGAAGCGTGACTCGTCAGTAAAGACAATTTCATTCCATTCTGCCGTCCACATCCTTCTTTCAATCGCACCATTGGCGGCGGAAACGTCTGTGGTTCTGCGTCAAGGGTAGACGAAGCAATGGACGTCTTGCGGACAGACCACTCTGCTGTAAACGGCGTCGAATGGTACGCGCAGACACTGAATGATGCGGTACAGACTGAATGTGCTGTGCTATGGTTCGTGATGTGGCTGAGCGATCCGTCACTGCCATACGCACAATATGCCTGTCATCACGTGAAGTGGTGCACTGAGGTGGATGCGATCGAACACGTCGGTCCGTCGTACCCTCCTGCATCCAACGATCACATATCCGCATTACAGTTGTTTGGTTTCGTCCAACACGACTACCGATTTCCCTGAAAGATAATCCACAATCTCGGTAGGCCACTATCCTTCCTCTGTCGAACTCGGATACTTGATCAAAAGATGATCGCTGTTTTCTACGAGGCATAATGGATCGTTTTTTTGAAAAAAACCACAAGAAAAACACAATTGCCGTACTTGAAATCGTCGAAATCTCCAAGCCTTAAATAGCGCTTTGAAGTGGCGCCACAGGCGCGCGTGATGTGCGTCTGCGCTGAAATTCTAATCATTTGCATATCTCACCTCCGCTAATGCATGTTGTAAATTTCATATTATTTGCATGCTTCCTTCAGGGTGTTGCATTTACGGTGGCCAGCAGTGTATTATAGAACTGAAATTAATTTTTCAAATTGAAATCTAACTAAAGCTAAACAATTATCCCCACAATATAGGGCATATTACATTGGACTTATTGTCAATAAATAGTTCAGAAACTTAATTTAAAGCATAATACGAATTTCAACAAAGGATTTAAGTTTTCGAGATACATATCTAACAATCTATCGATATGAATTAATTTCATCACTAATCTAAAATTTACTAAAGAACAATGAGCTGATACCAACTAATAGTTTTGTAAAATAGCACTATATACAATGATCGTAGTTTCAGCATTTGAAATAACACTTTTGCACAACAAATTATTTACTAATCAATTAAAAATTGAAAAAAATTTACCTTTTGTTTTGACAATGTAAACCGGACAAGCATTCATATTCTCATATAAAAACAATATTATTTCATGAGAATATCGTCATTGTCACCTTAAAATTTTACAAGTTAAATTTAAAACGAATAAGGCTAGCTGGAATGAATTTTCATTTAATAATGTCAAACTAGAAAACATCTGGTAACTAAAACGATGTCATAGTATGATAATTAAATATATAATAAACAATAAAAGTATGCAGTATTGAAATAACACAGCATATAAATATGCACATCCACATACTAATATAGTTAAAGTAAGCTTATGAATAACAAAAGATGGTTAAATAAAACTTTTCAACTGGCAATTGTTATTTTTTTTAAACAATTGATCAGTCAACGTTGTAGTTAATAGCGAATATTTGAATTCGCGAAATTATGTAATCATTGACCTGATACTATTATCCCGTATATTAACCATGTGGAATATTTGAATTTGTCATATATTGAATAGATTTCTAAACAATAAAATTCTACTGATGTTAGTGAATCATTCTACTGTAACGTTAATTAAACTGTTTGTGAAATCAGATAAAAGTATAACTTTCTGTCTCTGCAAAGTTATTTTTCCTGTACTTTGACAAGCATCGCAAAAAGCATAAAACTTTTTGATAGCCTACCTCGAATGTTTACGCTCAAATCCTTTCTCTACACGAGGTTTTACTATATGAATTCCTGGTTATTCATCTGTTTGTGTATATTTCTGATTCGTTGTTTTTTATTATGTTTCAACCCTTTCAAGCACCTATCCTACAGGTAGGGTTTCCAACCAATGTGTTCAAGCATATGCTTCTTAAAATAACAGTTATTTGAGAATGCTTGTTCACATGTACCAGATTTATAAGGTTTCTCATTGGTGTGTTCACTCATATGTAGTTTCAAATTCCATGTTTTTGAAAAATATTTTCACAGGTACTATATTTTTAAGTTTTCTCATCGGTGTGTCCACGCATATGTAGATTCAAAGAACCTTTTCGTGAAAAATATTTTCCACAGGTACCACATTTATAAGGTTTCTCACCGGTGTGTAAACGCATATGTACATTCAAAGTACTTTTTTGTGAAAAACATTTTCCACAGGTATCACATTTATAAGGTTTCTCACCAGAATGTACACGCATATGCAGCTTCAAATGCCCAGAGTGTGAAAAATATTTTCCACAGGTACCACATTCATAAGGTTTCTCACCGGTGTGTCCACGCATATGTAGATTCAAATTACTTTTTTGTGAAAAATATTTTCCACAGTCACCACATTCATAAGGTTTCTCACCGGTGTGTACACGCATATGTAGATTTAAAGAACCTTTTCTTGAAAAATATTTTCCACAGTTACCACATTGATAAGATTTCTCACCGGTGTGTACACGCATATGTAGATTCAAAGAACTATTTTGTGAAAACATTTTTCCACAGGTACCACATTTATAAGGTTTCTCACCGGTGTGTACATGCATATCTTGCTTCATATTTCCTGTTTGTGAAAAATATTTTTCAAAGGTTCAACATTTTTAAGGCTTCTTACCATTGAATACACGTATATGCATCTTCAAATCAGAATCTCGATCTTTTTCCAAATCTCGTTCTAGTTTAGTTTAATTGCATTCTAGTCTTTTGGGATATCTTGACTAGTGAAAAACAGAAACTATCTGCAGGTGAATTCTCCAAGTTCACAAAACAAAGGAAAATGATATCTGACTTATGGATGTTAAGTAGTTACATGAAACTGCCGTTTTTCGTTCGACGATGGCAGGTCGATGCGTATTTGCGTTCTTACAGGATTGGACACGAGTACTGATTTTTAAGGAGTGCCATGTGAAAAACCAACAAAAATGCCTACGACTGCAGAAAAGTGAAGAGTGAATGATCCTTATTGAAAGGCCAAATATTCTTAGTACCAAAACACTATCTCAAAAACATTCGCGCACAATTTCCAGCTTCTTATAGAATGAACTAAGATAATCATATATACAAATTCACTTCACTTCCATTTCAAAGTTTGCCTAGATAAGCCGCGACTGCTCAGTTGGAAGAATAACGGATTAGCAACCGGCCTATTGCGAGTTCGAATCCAACCAAAGACCGTCGGGTACAACAGGGGGCTGGAGCACGTTAAATCCCTCGTTGCACAAACACCTCACGTTGGCATGTTGTGGAAGTTTGGAGAGGTGTGCCAGCTCAGGTGTTGCCTCGTCGTCTGACCGTGATTCAAAATTGAGTGTTGTCCTCTGATCGTTCTCTGTGGGATTGAATCCGGATCGTCACCAATATCCCGTTGTGGTGCTCCAAGTGCGACGTTAATTCAAATACCTACTCTTGCCATCTTAGACTTAAAATTTATTTAACGAGCTACTCGAATGCGGTTCCACTTATCGTGTAGAAAATGTACCACGAGAACTAAGGTTTTGAGCCTGAGTTTGTGGAATTCAGGATAAGCAAGCCTCGGAATGCTAATCCAGGACTCTACCAACTGATCTACAACGATCCCCTACTGAACAGCAAACAAACGCTCTTACCACTATACCATACATTTTAACGAAGTATTACAATAGAGGTAATTCATACATACCTTGAAATATTAAAGGTTGTTCTTTATGATGCATGTACACGATCTTAACAAGTAGTCATTTTCGTCAATTATACACATGGAAAGTCTTTACTGACAAACAAGTGAGAAATACACCGAAGATCCTGATGGGGAGAGGGCCGCGGTGGCCCGGTTGGAAGAGTAACGGACTAGCAACCGAAAGGTTGCGAGTTCGAATCCAGCCAAACACCGTCGTGTACAAAGGGGGCTGGTGCACGTTAAATCTGTCGTGGCCTCAAATGTCCTCACGTTGGCGTGATGTGGAAGTTTGGAGAGTGGGGTGCCAGCTCAGGTGTTGCCTCGTCATCTGACCATGGTTCAAAATTACGTGGTGTTGTACTCGGTTCTTTCCCTTTGGGATTGATCCCGGACCGTCACCAATAGCCCATTGTGTTGCTCCAGTGTGACGTTAATTGAAATACCCCCCCCCCTGATGGGGAGAGGGGTATCTAAAAGTGGTCCAATTCCCTAAAGTTGATGTTTTTAGTTAACACTCAAGCAGCTAGGTGAAATAAAATTTTAAAAATATTCATTGACAAATTAAGTTGTGAAGCGCAATTTTACTCTAAATATGATTCGATGTGAATAATTGCTTTTCGTCAAATTCATGTGTCCACGCATATTTGGGAAATAGAAATGGTCAGTTCTATAGAAAACGCAACTGGTGTTTAATGTGATCGATTCACATGATTCTTCTAGATTTCAAGCTGGGCCATGAGTTGAACGCAAAGGGAAAACAGTGACGCAATCCAATAAAACATTATTTTCTGAAAATTAAGATTCCAAAAATATATTTTTGACATGAGCAGACTAAATTTCGATTGTTAGCGGAAAGTTCCTGCAATGCTTTCAATCTTCATTTTGAGTAAGATTTCATCTAATACAAATCTTAATACTTGTATACACTATATAATTATTCCATTTTCCTGAGAGCTCAGGTGTTTCCACATCAACTGACAGTGGTTCACAATAACGTGTTGTCCTCGGATCTTTCCCATTGATATTGATCCCGGAACGTCACCAATAGCCCGTTGTGTTGCTGTAGTGTGACGTTAATTAAAATACAAATCTACCATGAATTTTTCTGAAGAATATTTATCAGAATTTGGATAAATGTATTAGTTTAAAATATAAAATCTACAATACAGAAAAGAAATTAGAATTTCTAATATGACGAATCGATATTCGGGGGTATTTTAATTAACGTCACACTGGAGCAACACAACGGGCTATTGGTGACGTTCCGGAATCAATCCCAAAGGGAAAGATCCGAGGACAACACCGCGTAATTTTGAACCACGGTCAGATAACGAGTCAACACCTGAGCTGGCATCCCACTCTCCAAAACCCCACACCACGCCAACGTGGACATTTGAGGCCTCGAGGATTTTAACGTGTACCAGCCCCATTTGTACACGACGATTCAACCTCGCAACCTTCTGGTTGCTAGTTCGTTGCTCTTCCAACTGGGTTACTGTGGCCCAGTAGTTAAGAGAAAGAGTATGAATAGAAAAGCAACAGATGTTCTTGGCTTCAATCTCGAAGGGGTAGCATTTCAGAACTTTTGAATTCTTTTTTTTTCTCATTAATCTCCTAATGCGTTGCGAGTTCGAAACTCCGTATAACCAAACACCGTCGTGTGGACGTGGGCTGGTGCAGGTTAAATCTATAGGGTGTTCATATGTCCTCACGTTGGTGGGAATGGAAGATTGGAAAGAGGGTTTCCAGCTCAACTGTTTACCACGTCATCTGGCATTGGTTCAAAATTACGTGGTGTACTCGAATCTTTCCTTTGGGGATTGATCGCGGACCGTCACCAAGAGCCCTTTTAGTTCCTCCAGTACATGAATTACCATTCCGCTCATCTCCCCTAAGCAATTAACAGATTTAAACAAATTCCTAAGCCCATTACTACCTACGCAGTCCCAATGCTGAGGCGTTGCAGCAAAAACGCACATTGAAAACAACTATTCTCCAAAACTGTGTGCGAAAATGTGTGCGAATGTTGAATGTTCGAAAGTAGAGGGGATGTAAAAAAACATCAAAAATTGTACTTTAAAATATTTATTTATCAATATATTAAAAATATTTATTTAACAATATACATAATTAAGTTAACGATGCGTGTTTAATTGCCTTCAGGTGTTTTCCTTATAAACTTGTCCAAGAGTTACTTGATACCACCCTTCTTTTCTTGATAAAGAGTTCTATAACATGCTGTGTCTTTCTCAATCGCCAAGAAGCAATGTCAATCGGTTTTGAGAAGGTTTATGTCCAGGGGCAACTGATTCTTCCTTCGATAAGAATGTTGAATATTTGGCTAGAGTATGCAATAATTTTGGACAATGAAGAAACAAATTCTTTCGAAGCAACTTTATCTGCATCAGCCGATTCTCCAGTGAATTTAATATTATGTAAAGAATATCTCATTTTAAATGTGCATTACTTGCTTGAAACACCGTTTTAGAATCTTCTTTTTTATCTAGTCTTCCAATCTTCATGCAAGTTAAGAGCCTCAGCTTGAATGAGGTAAAACTCAGAGGAACATCGTTTTGATGTAGATCATCAATCCATGATGACAGATCTTTCCATTTCATCCATCACTATGCCGTGTCTTTTGGAAACAACTTTCGGAGATATATTTCCACAATTTTGAACCTATTCCTTAATTTCATACTTGTTTTTCAAAATTGAACATACCGTAGACTTGTTTATGTCGTACGAACGGCCGATTGAAGCAAAAAATTCATCGCTTTCAGAACGTCTAATTATTTCCATCTTTGTCTCGATCGAATGAAGTTTACGAGTTAATTTCTTTTTGTTCGTATCAACACTGCAGTTTCTCCGTTTCTCACTTATGTTTATAAATTTGTAAGGGCGAAATATTTAAACATAAATAAATTGGCAAAACACACAACGCATCGACACGCGACCTAATTCAAGACTAAACCTGTTTAATACATTGTATATATTTGACATTCGGCCCCCGCCACAGCGGCTCGGAACCTTAGTGGCGTCACAACGATTCCGAGAAATCCGCTACTCTAGGCCAGTGGTGCGCAAACCGTGGGTCGCGACCCCTCTGGGGGTCGCTTGAAAATTTTTGTGGGTCGCCAAATTAAAAAAAATTTATTTGAAATAAAAATATAAGACTTTTTTTCAACAAGTATCAGGTACCAGTAAAATAGTGAAATGAGATATTTATAAAAAAAGAACTATATTTTTTACGAAAGCAATTAGTTTTCTTTTCTTTCATTCTCGTCTGAATAAGCTACAAATAAACATGATTTATACAGAGTAATCCCGGACTTTATTTTCTTCCCACGTGGTAGCCGCACGTGATTGAACAAACGCAAAGAAATGAAATATTGTATATTTATAATTTTGTTTTAGTTTTAATACCCTCATGATGGATAAATGGCTAAAAATAGGTACCCAACGTCTAGAAATGAAAAGAATGACAATACAAATGAGAATGATGGGTCAACATCCAATGAACTTAAAAAAACTGAATGAATTCAATGGCACTGTTTCTGCATAAAAAAATATCGAACAAAATGTGCTATCTAATAAAAAATTGAGAAAATATCAAGAATTTATTAAATATGGATTTAAATATTGCGTTGTTAATGGGAAAGAACATCCGTTGTGTGTTAATTGCAGGGATAAATTAGCAAATAAAAGTATGAAACCTGCTAAATTAAAAAGACATTTGGAAACCAAACATAAAGAATTAGCAAATAAATCAGAAACATTTAAAAAAACGAGCTGAAAGTGTGAAAAATCAAAATGTATTTTTGAAAAATACACAATTGCTGAGAAGGCTTTACGGGCATCCTTAGAAGTTTCATATTTAATAGGAAAAAATTTGAAACCACATACAATTGGAGAACCACTCATTCTTCCTTCAGTAATTAAAATGACATCATTTATTCAAGGAGAAACATATGGTAACAATTTAAAAACGTTACCATTATCAAGAGATACCGTTTCTCGGCGAATTTCCGCCATATCACGTAATATATAATCAGTTCTGTTAAATCGATTACAAAACTATGTATTTGCTCTACAACTTGACGATACTACAGACATTTCTAAAGTGTCTCAATTAATTGTTTATGTGAGATACGTTTATGAAGAAGACATATCAGAAAAAATTTTATGTTGTAAAAAATTGGAAGGAAAAACAAATGGAGAGAAAATATTTGAAATTATGATATTTTGGGGAAACAAATGACCTTACCTGGACACACTGTGTCGCGGTTTGCTCTGATGGTGCTGCTGCATTAACAGGTAGTAATAAAGGACTAAGAGGGTTAATAAAGAAAATTGCTCCCCATACAATATTCAACCATTGCATGATACATAGACAAGTTCTTGTTGCAAAAGACATTGATGAAGAATTGCACAAGATATTACAGGATGTTGTTATTGTAATTAATTACATTAAAAGCAACAGCTCCCTAAACAGTCGTCTCTTTTCAATACTTTGTGATGAGATGGGTTCTGTGTATGAGACACTATTACTACATACCGAAGTCAGATGGCTCTCACGCTGCAAAATACTGCTACGTATTTTCGATTTGAGAAATGAAGTTTACATTTTTTAGTAGAAAAGAAACATATTGGCAAGTTCATTCATTAATGAAGATTGGCTCGGAAAACTCAGTTGCATGGCTGACATTTTCGAAAAACTTAACGATTTGAATGTAAGTCTACAGGGAGAGAAAACAAACATTTTAACATCGAGCATTAAAATTGAAGCTTTTAAAAATAAGCTGATACTTTGGCAAGGAGAATTGAGCAAAAATAACACAGACATGTTCCCGTGCTTTTCAGAATTTAATAAAGAAAATAATATAGATTTCTTGATATTTAAAAACACCATTTCCCGTCATATGATAAAATTGGGAGAAAACTCTTCTAGATAATGAATTAGGTTGGATACGTGATCCATTTTCGTTTGATATTTTTAAATCCAATATCTCTTTAAATGAAAAAGAACATTTAATTGATGTTTCAAGCGATGAAACACTGCGCATTCAATTTAAGTCTGACTTGCCAGAAATTTTGGTTAACGATTGGAAACGAATATGCCGATTTGAAGAAAAAGGCAATTAATATTTTGATTCAGTTTGCATCGACCTACTTATGTGAAACCGGTTTTTCTTAATTAGTTGGCCATTAAAACAAAATATCGATCTCGATTGGATCACTTAGAATATTGTATGGAGAGGATGACTTACGGCTTGCGATTTCCAATACAGATCCGAACATAGAAGCAATCATGAGCTCTTTCCAAGCACATACCTCACATTGAATTCTTATGTTGTAAGTTTGTTTAAAGTATTTTCCATTAAAAAAATATTTATACCCATATGCATAAATAAAACCATTGCTTCATAAAATTATGTGTTTTATTCAGACCTCTAATAAGGCACAAACAGAAGCGCAAATCCCAAACAGAATTCGACTTTAACTACGTTGATGATTAAAAAAACGTCTATTGTCTATCCAGGGGTCGCGACAAAATAGTAAACAAAATTGGGGGGCGGAAATGAAAATAGTTTGCGCACCACTGCTCTAGGCAGCAATGTGTGAGTGAGCGCGAACTACTGCTCTTCTCCGTGGGAGCAACTGCATGGAAGCGAACAATTTTTGCATTATCGACAAAAATCTTCAAAAAAAGTAATTTTTAAAAATGTGCGAAATAGCGAATTGTGCGAAAGTCGAGGGCCGCCTGTATAAGTGCAATTTTCAATCATAAGAAGGAAATCATGTGCTTCGGTGTAAACCTAATGACACATTCTACGACTTCGTTGGTCTACTGTGCAAAGTTCAACCATAATCATACTAAGCAAAAATTAGACTCGGATGCAAATTACTGAATAGCGAATCTGAACAAAGTGGCAATTTTTGTAAGATTCGCGATTCATTTAGATTGACATGCAAGTATTGCAATATACGATTTCAAAATTTTTTTAAATTATAATTTACTATGCTAGAGACAAAGCTTCAGTGCATTAGTGTTTCCCTTTTAGTTCCTCCAGTGCGACATGAATTACCATTCCGCCCATCTCCCTAAGCAATAAAAGTTTTAAAGAAATTCTTAAGCCCATTATTACCTACGCAGTCCCAATCCTGAGGCGTTGCAGCAAAAACGCTCATTGAAAACAACTATCCTCCAAAACAAAATGCTCAGGATTCTTAAGAACGTTCCCTCATAGACTAATAAAATTTATAACGACTTTAAAAATTTAATTTCTTCTCTACGATATTAAAAACTCTTACATTCTTTAACTCTATTTCCCCAACAACGTTATGAAAGTCAAGATCTTTTCTTTAACCCACGCGAAATAGACACAACCTTTCCGTTTACCTGACTTATCGCTTCACTGAAAATAGCCCACTCGCTCACAATGTTTCACGTCCGCAACCTGGAATCGAAGCATAATGCCAACATCTCTCATCAAATATCCGAGATATTTCCATAATACAACTGCCAAATTGCTGAGTTGACAAAATCAGTTTTCCACTCCAGCGACCGCAATTCTTACAATACTTTCCTCAATCTTTACACCAAACACAATAATTTTTAAATTCTCAAAAAATCTACTTTACATTTCGAATTAAATGTATTAAAATGTTCACGCTTTTTTATGTTTTATAGCCCGTAATTTGTTTTCTTAAAAGTATTACTCCTTATTTTCTCATAATCAACTGAGGTGTAAAAGCAACTTCGAGTATGTGATATAAATTCTTCGTTTTTCTTTTTCAATTTCTTTTATATCTTATTTTGTACTGTTCATGTCCTTCACATTGCTGTCTTTTGGAATAAGGGAAATTTATTTCATTAAAAGTGACATTTCGAATATATAAGTGCAAATTTCAGACGTATTATAAGTACGAAATCATGTTTCGGTGTAAACCTAATGCCACATTCTATAACTTCGTTGGTCTACTGTGCAATGTTCAACCATAATCATACTGAGCAAAAATTAGATTTGGATGCAAGTTACTGAATAACGAATCTGAACAAAGTGGCAATTTTTGTAAGATTCGCGATTCAGTTTGATTGACATGCAGGAATTGCAATATACGATTTCAAAATTTTTTTAAATTATAATTTACTATGCTAGAGACAAAGCTTCAGCGCATTAGTGTTTCTATTGTATTTCATTTGGTACAAATCTGAACGTTTCCTAATTATATTTCAAATGTGCTATCGACCGCTTGCTTATTAGAATTTCGCACAAGGGACGAACTGAAAGCTATTTTTAAATTAGCACCCGCTTCGCAGTCGAAATTACTCTTAACAGTGACAATCATACACCTAAGCACTTCAAAACCGAGATTCGAGTCCGGGTCCTACTAGATGGTAACTTAATTTATATTGCACGCGCTGCAACAAATTGGGTTATTAGGGACGATTCGGAATCAGTCAGGGAAAAGTTTTAAGACATCTCGTAATTTTTAATCATGATCTGATTACGAAGTCAACACCAGAGCTGGTACTATACACTACAAACTACCGCTATTCCAGATTTCGAGGACCTAAGAAAAAGATTTCAGCCGCCTACTTCCACTATGAGCCCTTGATCCTTAATAAGACTCCATCATGAAACCAATATGCATAGAATGTATTCCATTTTAATTTAGATGCATTTTTAATAACTTTATGCGTAGTATAAAAATCTGTTTAACCAATTAATTACAAATATAAGTTACATTTCACTTAAGATTTATAATTTCCCGTTTACTCATTTAAAAAGTTTCACCGCTTTTTTGGAATCACATCTTCATGATCCTGTTTCGACATCTATTTCTACTGAATTCACAAAAACTTGAAACACTTGAAAGTTGAGCAGGCTAAAGCAACTTATTTTTCATATTTTTGATACATAAAATTTTTAACATTATGCAATTCTAAGAAACGTTTTACTGAACAGTTTCCGAAAATATTTTTGACGATTCTTAACACATTTCGTTCACATCATTCAAGTTTCGTAGAGTATTAAAAATTCATATAAATCACATTTCACCACACAATATATATATCACATTATTTTTACTGGCGTATACTTATACCAATACATTTAGTCAAATTCCGATAAGATTTGAAGAAATCTATTAATACAGTAAAGCACATTAGAAATTCTAACATCGGAAATTATGGCGAATTGATATTCGGCTACACTGAAATGAAACTCTTGTTTCCAGTGACGTAGTTAAGCAACAGGTGCTCTTGGCTTCAACGTCTAAGGGTAGCATTTCAGAACTATTAAATTCTTCTTTTTCTCATTAATGTTTCGTCATCTGACCGTGGTTCAAAATTACGTGGCATTATCCTTGGTGACCTGAAAACTGTAGAAAAGACCATGTCTAGATAAAAAAAATTGATAAGGGGATTTGTCCACAACAGCCTTCCATCTAGTTTCCTTAATGATACGTAACATGTAGGTATGTAATTAACATCGCACTAGAGCAACACAACCGGTTATTGGCGACCGTATAGTATCGATAACGAAGGGAAAAATCCGAGAACTCTTAAAATTGAACCATTGTTTTGGATGACGAGAACACCTGAGCTCATTCCCGCTATCCAAACTTCCACGACAAAAACGTGACATTTGAGGTCAGATTTAACGTATACAAGACATCGCGTACATTCTCTTTGGCTGTACCTACTTTTGAAATCACAACCCTACGTTTGTTAAACATTTGCTCCTCGAACGTGGGTAGCCCGATTGGAAGAGAACAGGACTAGCAATCGCAGGATTACGAGTTCGAAACTCGGCATAGAGACCTTCATGTACAAGTCGGCTGTTGCTCGTTAAATCAGTAGTGACCTGAAATACCATGACGTAGTCATAGAAGGAAATTTAGAGTGAGGCGCCAGCTCAGGTAATGACCATGGTTCAGTTTTATGTGTTGTTGTCAGATCTTTCCATTGGGGGATATTTCCGGACCGTCGAAAATACCGTTGTGTTGCTCCAGTGCGAAGTTAATTAATTACCAATTACCTCCAACAGGACTACCGCCGTCCTTGTAACATAGCAGGGGCTCCTTTTCGAGACTAGTGTAGAAATGGTTGTGCTTGCATAGGATTAGTTATTTCAATTTGGCATGGAAAGTGTAGTCTTTTTGCAATCAATCCAAAAATTGCCATCCTTGTTAATGACGACAGTACTTCAAACCCACATGTGCAAATATAGAATTTATTTCTGAAAAATGATTTTTGAAGTATTCAATCCAGGTTTAGTAAAATGATTACATGTTGGAAAACATAACAGTACTGATTAAGTTATTGAAGTTGACAATAGGCAGGGTCTCTGAAAACAGACTTCTCGTCTTACCATTTGTGTCGAAGTGTCCTGAACTGAGCCTAAGCAGTCGTTCGTTATGGGTTGTCATCGGACGGAAGCGATCCGAAGTGTGCAGTTCCGATCCTAAACTGCCTTTTCTAGTGTTTTTCCTGTTTTACTATTGCCAGCATAACCAGCCTTGAGCAAATGGACTCCACCAAAGTTCAGATTTCTCGAGGACGCCGCACTATATGAATAATTGAGATACTACTTTCTAATAAGACTTAACACGTTATTATCCTGGGATAAGTAACTTTCCAAAAAACAACGTAGCGAAACAAAAGAGATATGAGCTTAATCACGCAATGCACGAGTTTAAGTTAATGAAAACTATAATCACATATATCTAACAGATTTTTTCGCAATTCAATGTTCCAAAGATATATTTTGTTGTCTTTTTATTTAATTTAGAAGTATCTTGAATTCGAAAACAAAACACAAAGACGACAGAAATCGTAAGAATTTTATTTTGAAATTCCAATATTTACCAAACGATTAAAACCAATTTTTGTTCTACAAAAATATTTAAAATGGCAATTTTCGAGATAACATATTTAAACCAGTTTTATCTAAAATTTAATTTTAATACATATTCATGCCTTAAAATTTGAACTTTAAATTCAGGACAATGTATTATAGAACTGAAATTAATTTTTCAAATTGAAATGTTTTAACTAAAGCTAAACATTTATCCACACAATACAGGGGATATTACATCGGACCTATTGACAATAAATAATTTGAAAACTTACTTTAAAGCATAATCCGACATTCAACAAAGGATTTAAGTTTACGCGATACATGTATAGCAATCTCTATAGATATAATGAACTGGTATCAATTTCATTACTAGTCTAAATATTTACTAAAGAACAATGAGCTGATATCAACTAACATTCTTGTAAAATAGCACTATATACAATGATCGTAGTTTCAGGATTTAAATAAAACTTTCTCTCACAAGAAATTAAAAATTGAAATAAATTTACATTTTGTTTTGATAACGTAAACCAGACAAGTATTCATATTCTCATATAAAAACAATATTATTTCACGAGAATATCGTCATTGTCCCTTAAAATTTTACAAGTTAAATTTAAAACGAATAAGGCTTGCTGGAATGAATTTTCATTTCATAATGTCAAACTAGAAAACATGGTAACTAAAACGATGTCATAGTATGATAATGTAATATATAGTAAACAATAAAAGTATGCAGTACTGAAATAATACAGCATATAAATATGCACATCCACATAATAATATGGTATAATTGAGCTTATGAATAACAAAGGATGATCAAAATAATACTTTTCAATTGGCAATTGTTAGATTTTTTAAACACTCGATCTGTCAACGTTGTAATTAATAGCGAATACTTGAATTCGCGCAATTGTGTAATCATGGACCTGATATTATCGCGTACATTAATCACGTGGAATGTTTGTATTCGTCATATATTGAATAAAAATTTCTATACAATAAAATTCTACTGATGTTAGTGAATCATACTGTGGTGTGAATTAAACTAGTTGTGAAATCACGAAAAATATCACTTTCTGTCTGCAAAGTTATTTTTTCTGTGAAGACTGACAAGCTTCACATAGTCTAATAATTTTAATGGCCCACCTCCAATGTTTTCGCTCGAATCCATTCTATGCACGATGTTCTACTATATGAATTCCTGGTAATTCATCTGTTTGTACATTTATGAATCTATTTATTATGTTTCAACCCTTTCAAACACTTATCCTACAGGTAGGGTTTCCAACCAATGTGTGTGTTCACGCATATGCTTCGTCAAATAACAGTTATTTGAAAATGCCCGATGACAGGTATCACATTTATAAGGTTTCTCTCCTGTGTACACACATATGTACCTCCAAAGTACCTTTGTGTGAAAAATAATTTCCACAGGAACCACATGTATAAGGTTTCTCATCGGTGTGTACTTGCATATGTTGCTTCAAATTCCATGATTTTGAAAAATATTTTCCACACGTACCACATTCATAAGGTTTCTCACCGGCGTGTACATGCATATGTTGTTTCATATTCCCAGTTAGTGAAAAATATTTTTCAAAGGTTCAACATTTTTAAGGCTGCTCACCATTGTATATACGTATATGCATCTTCAAATCAGATCCTCGATCTTTTTTCAAATCTCGGTCTAGTTTAGTTTAATTGCCTTCTAGTCTTTAGGAATATCTTGACTGTTCAAAAACAGAAACTATCTGCAGGTGAATTCTCCAAGTTCACAAAACAAAGGACAATGATATCTGACTTATGGATGTTAAGTAGTTTCCTGGAACTGCTGTTTTTCGTTCGACGATGGCAGGTCGATGCGTATTTGCGTTCTTACAGGATAGGACACGAGTACTGATTTTTAAGGAGTGCCATGTGAAAAACCATCATAAATGCCCACGCCTTCAGAAAAGTGAAGAGTAAATGATCCTTCTTGAAAGGCCAAATATCCTTAGTACTAAAACACTGCAGCAAAAAAAACTTCGGGCACAATTTCCAGGTTGTTATAGAATGAACTAAAATAATCACATATACAAATTCACTTCACTTCCATTTCAAAGTAGGCCTATTTTGCCTAGGTAAGCGGGGCCGCGACAGCCCGATTGGAAAAGTAACGGATTAGCAACCGGTGATTGCAAGTTCGAATCCAACCAAAGCCCGTCGGGTACAACAGGAGGCGCGAGCTCTTTAAATCCGTCGCTGCCACAAACGCCTCACGTTGGCGTGGTGTGGAAATTTGTAGAAGTGTGCCAGCTCAGGTGTTGCCTCGTCATCTGACCGTGGTTCAAAATTACGTGGTGTTGTCCTCGGACCTTTCCTTTTGGGATTGATCCCGGACCGTCACCAATAGCCCGTTGTATTACTCCAATGTGACGTTAATTAAAATAAAAACTACCATCCATTTCTGAGGAATATTTATATGAGAATTGGGGGGGTATTTCAATTAACGTCACACTGGAGCAACACAACGGGCTATTCGAGACGGTCCTGGTTCAGTCCCAAAGGGAAAGATCCGAGGACAACAATACTTAATTTTGAACCACAGTCAGTTGACGAGGCAACACCTGAGCTGGCACCCCACTCTCCAAACTTCCATATCACGCCAAAATGAAGACCTTTGAGGCCATGGTAGATTTAACGTGCACCATCCCCTTCGCCCAGTAAGGTTGGATTCGAACCCGCAACTGCTGATACGATACTCTTCCCAATCGGGCTACTGTGACTCTCAACGACTCTCAGAAGTTTAAAATATGTGAGGGCGAACCTAAATTATACCAAAGATCAGAATTTTATACCGAAGTTTCTAAACCGAAAGACGAACAAAATGAAAACGTTTTATACAAGTACTAAATTTTTCTAACTGTAAAATTTCAAAGTTTTTCCACGAAATAGAATTTTGATATCTATACTTAGGAATTAAATAATGATGTAGACTCTCTATAGCGTAAAAAGCACAATCAAATTGGATTGAGTTTAGAAAAACTTTAAAAAACCCTTTGTTAAAAAAGTACCACTCAAAACATGAATTTACGTACCCAACAAATCAGATTTCTTGGAATCTAAAATCTGCCTTAAAATCATTTTAAATACTACACTGCTGGCCACCCAAATTGCAACACCAAGAAAGACAAGAGATATCACAACAAAATTTATTTTATAGATAACATGTTGACCAAGTATCAAATGATTAAATTTATAGACTTCTGTGAAGTGTGGTTCCTGCCAAAATCAGTAGCCAGATTAGCCGCCATTGTTGGAGATTACCGCTGCCACACGCCTCGGCTTTGATTCAAAGAGACTTTGGATGTGTTCTTGGGGTACAGCAGACCAAGCAGCTTCCACACGTTGCCGAAGTTGATCTGGTGTGGCAGCTGGGGATGTATTCTGGGTCAATCGTTGAGCAACCATGGACCACATGTTTTCTATCGGCGAAAGATCCGGAGAGCGAACTGGCCAGGGAAGCAATTCAATCTGGCGATTGACGAAGAACCCTTGGACAATGCGTGCCACGTGTGGTCGCGCATTATCCTGTTGAAATATGGCTGTGGGCAAGCATTGAAGGTAAGGAAGGACAACTGGCTCCAACACCTCGGAGATGTAGCGCTGGCTGTTTAAAGTACCGGCAATGCGTACTAGAGGAGTGCGAGAGTGATATCCAATACCGCCCCATACCATAATACCCGGTGCAGGACCAGTGTGGCGGTGCATAACACAGCTGTTCAGCATCCTCTCTCCACGGTGTCTCCAGACTCGAATCCGACCATCGTGCTGTTGCAGACAGAAGCGTGACTCGTCAGTAAAGACAATTTCATTCCAATCTGCCGTCCACATCCTTCTTTCATCGCACCATTGGCGGCGGAAACGTCTGTGGTTCTGCGTCAAGGGTAGACGAAGCAATGGACGTCTTGCGGATAGACCACTCTGCTGTAAACGGCGTCGAATGGTACGCGCAGACACTGGATGATGCGGTACAGACTGAATGTGCTGTGCTATGGTTCGTGATGTGGCTGTGCGATCCGTCACTGCCATACGCACAATATGCCTGTCATCACGTGAAGTGGTGCACTGAGGTGGATGCGATCGAACACGTCGGTCCGTCGTACCCTCCTGCATCCAACGATCACATATCCGCATTACAGTTGTTTGGTTTCGTCCAACACGACTACCAATTTCCCTGAAAGATAATCCACAATCTCGGTAGGCCACTATCCTTCCTCTGTCGAACTCGGATACTTGATCAAAAGATGATCGCTGTTTTCTACGAGGCATAATTGATCGTTTTTTTGAAAAAACCACAAGAAAAACACAATGGCCGTACTTGAAATCGTCGAAATCTCCAAGCCTTAAATAGCGCTTTGAAGTGGCGCCACATGCGCGCGTGATGTGCGTCTGCGCTGAAATTCTAATCATTTGCATATCACACCTCCGCTAATGCATGTTGTAAATTTCATATTATTTGCATGCTTCCTTCAGGGTGTTGCATTTACGGTGGCCAGCAGTGTATTATTTATTGATGTCAGAAAATGTATTTCCATTAAATGTGCCAGAAATGTGACCCAGATTTTATATAATTTAAATGTACACAACGTGTTTAAAATGTTCTGATGTGCTCATTGATTTTTATTATTTAATTGTTTGTAAACCTATTAGATAAAGTCATAAATAACTTCCGATGCAGCTAGGTAGAATCTAGGTACCCACTATAAGTCACCGGGAAAAAAGAGTTTTTGCTTTCACTAAATAGATAAGGGTTCAGTTAGTCTTCTGACAACTGGTTTGTGTGGTGCACGTTTCATTAAACTGCTGTTCATAACCCCTAAAATGGAGAGTGAAGAAGTGCATATTCGTCATGTGATGCTTTGCGAATTTAAACAAGGCAGTAGTGCTAAGGCGACAGCTGAAATAATATGCAGTTTCTACGGTGAAGGTCTAATAAGCGATCGGGCAGTTAGAAATTGGTTTGCTAAATTCCGTTCTGGAGATACGACTTTAAAGGCCGAAACAAGGGCGGGACGTCCTTCCGACCTTGACGACAACCTTTTAAAGGCAATATTGGAGCAAAATCCACGTCAATCAACAAGAGCTATAGCAGGAAGGTTGAATACATCACAATGATCTGTTTGCCGCCACCTGGAGAAATTAGGGAAAGTCAGCAAGTGATCTCACAATCTCAGTGAACGGAATAAAGATCGCATGGTCAATCGCCACAAGTCTGCTATCACGGGTAAAAATCGAGCCTTTTTTAGACAGGATTATAACAGGCGATGAAAAATAGGTTACCTATGACAATATTGTCCGTAAAAGACAGTGGCTTGATAAGCATCAACCACCTCTACCAGATCCGAAAAGCGAACATCCATGGAAAAAAGATTGTGTGTAAGGTGGGATTGTTGAGGTATAATTCATCACAAGTTGTTTTTGAAGTCAAATTGAACGATTACTGCGGATACATACGTTCAGCAGTTGCAAAGAGTGAAAGAAAAACTATGAAACGCGTCCTGCACTCATCAATCGCAAAAACATTATTCTTTCCGTGACCACATACGGCAAGAGCGACTCAAGAAAAATTCTTGAACTTGGATGGTCAGTTTTACTACACCCAGGTTACTCCCCGGACCCTGTCCCAACAGACTATCACCTTCTCCGTTCCTTGCAAAACTTTTTGAATGGAAAACCTTCAATTCTGAAGAGCAAGTCAGTCAGGCTGTCGAAAATTTCTTCCGGTCCAAACCAACCACATTTACAAGGAAGGAATTGATAAGCTGCAAGGGAGATGGGAGAAGGTCATACATAATAGTGGTGAATCCATAATAAATTAATATAACTTTGTTATTTAATGAAAGCAAAATAAATGTCTGATAAAAAAACGGAAGTTACTTACGACTCGACCTAATATTTCAGCTGATTTAAAATCTCAAACTTAGATACTAAAAGTGGATCTGAAATATGGATTGTTCCGGTATAATGGTTTTCTGAAACACTGCTCTAATACGTTCTATACCGATGCAAGGTGTGGTTGCGTAATTGAACACTAGTTCTAAATGTGGACACGAATACTCCTTTCGGGAATGCAATGCAAAAATTAAAATATTTCTGTACGCCCGCAGAAACGCAGTAAATGTTACTTCGTGTTTGTGGGCCGCGAAGACTGGTTGGAAGAGACACGGGATAGCAACCGGAGGGTTCACTTCGAATGCAGCCAAAGACCATCGTGTGCAAAGCACGCTGGTGCACGTTAAATATGTCGTTGCCTCAAACGTTCTCACGTTGGCGTGGTGTAGATGTTTAGAGAGTGGGGTGCCAGCTCAGGTGTTGCCTCGTTATCTGACCGGGATAAAAATTACGTGGTGTTGTACTCGGTTCTTTCCCTTTCGGATTGATCCCGGACCGTCACCAATAGTCCACCACTGTGTTGCCCAAGTGACGTTAATTAAAATACAAACCTACCATCCATATTTCTGAAGAATATTTATATCAGAATTGGGATAAATCTATTGGTATAAAATATAAAATCTTGGCGTGGTGTGGAAGTTTGGAGAGTGGGGTGCCAGCTCAGGTGTTGCCTCGTCATCTGACCGTGGTTCAAAATTACGTGGTCTTGTCCTCGGATCTTTCCCTCTGGGATTGATCCCGGACCGTCACCAATAGCCCGTTGTGTTGCTCCAGTGTGACGTTAATTGAAAAATACCAAAAAAAAAATACCAAAATATAAAATCTGCAATACAGAAAAGAAATTAGAATTTCTAACATGACGAATCGATATTCGGCTCTACTATATTGAAACACTCGTGTATCCATTGGCGTAGTTAAGAGAGGTGAGTATTTTAATTAACGTCACACTGAAACAACGGGCTATTGGTTACGGTTCGGGATCATTCCCAATGAGAGATCCGAGGACACCATGTAATTTTGAACCACGGTCAGATGACGAGGCAACACCTCTGATGGTATCCCACTCTCCAAACCTCACCACGCCAACGTGAGGACAGTTGAGGCCTCAAGGATTTTAACGTGCACCAGCCCCCTTTGTACACGACGATTTAACTTCGCAACCCTCCGGTACCTAGTTCGTTGCTCTTCCAACTGGGCTACTGTGTTAAGTAGTTAAAGTAGTTAAGTAAAAGAGTATGAAGAATAGAAAAGCAAGAGATGTTCTTGGCTTCAATCTCGAAGGGGTAGCATTTCAGAACTTTTGAATTCCTTTTTTTTCTCATTTATCTCCTAATGTGTTGCGAGTTCGAAACTCCGTATAACCAAACACCGTCGTGTAGACATCGGCTGGTGCAGTTTAAATCTATCGGTGGTTCATATGTCCTCAGGTTGATGAGGAATAGAAGTTTGGAAAGAGGGTTTCCAGCTCAACTGTTTACCACGTCATCTGGCATTGGTTCAAAATTACGCGGTGTTCTCGTATCTTTCCTTTGGGATTGATCCCGGACCGTCACCAAGAGCCCTTTTAGTTCCTCCAGTGCGATATGAATTACCATTCCGCTCATCTCCCTAAGCAATTAGGGTCGCGGTGGCCCGGTTGGAAGAGTAACGGACTCGCAACCGAAGGGTTGCGAGTTCGAATCCAGCAAAACACCGTCATGTACAAAGGGGGGCTGTTGCACGTTAAATCTGCCGTGGCCTCAAATGTCCTCACGTTGGCGTGGTGTGGAAGTTTGGAGAGTGGGGTGCCAGCTCAGGTGTTGCCTCGTCATCTGACCGTGGATCAAAATTACGTGGTGTTGTCCTCGGATCTTTCCCTTTGGGATTGATCCCGGACCGTCACCAATAGCCCATTGTGTTGCTCCAGTGTGACGTTAATTGAAATACCCAATACCCAATACCCATCCAAACGAGCTGTCGCGGCCCCACTTACCTAGGAAAACTAGGCCTACTTTGAAATGGAAGAGAAGTGAATTTGTATATGTGATTATCTTAGTTCATTCTATAAGAACCTGGAAATTGTGTGCGAAGTTTTTTTGCTATAGTGTCTTAGTATAAGAATATTTGGCCTTGGAAGAAGGATCCTTCACTCTTCACTTCTGCATGCGTGGGCATTTATTTTGGTTTTTCACATGGCACTCCTTAAAAATCAGTTCTCGTGTCCAATCCTGTAACAACGCAAATACGCATCGACCTGTCATCGTCGAACGAAAAACAGTAGTTTCAGGAAACTACTTAACATCCATAAGTCAGATATCATTGTCCTTTGTTTGTGAACTTGGAGAATTCACCTGCAGATAGTTTCTGTTTTTCACCAGTCAAGATATTCCTAAAGACTAGAATGCAATTAAACTAAACTAGAACGAGATTTGGAAAAAGATCGATATTCTGATTTGAAGATGCATATACGTGTATACAACGGTGAGAAACCTTATAAATGTGGTACCTGTTTAAAAATGTTTTCACAAAATGGTTCTTTGAATCTACATATGCATGTACACACCGGTGAGAAACCTTATAAATGTGGTACCTGTGGAAAATATTTTTCACAAACAGCGAATATGAAGCAGCATATGCATCTACACACTGGTCAGAAACTTTATAGATGTGATACCTGTCAACGGGCATTTTCAAAGAACTGTTATTTGAAGAAGCATACGCGTGAACACATTGGTTGGAAGGGTTGAAATTGTTTGGAAGGGTTGAAACATAATAAACAGATTCATAAATGTACAAACAGATTAATTACCAGGAATTCATATAGTAGAACATCGTGCAGAGAAAGGATTTGGGCGAAAACATTCGAGGTATGCCATTAAAAAGTATTAGACTTTTTGTGAAGCTTTTCACAGTCTTCACAGGAAAAATGACTTTTCAGACAGAAAGTGATACTTTTTCCAGATTTCATAACCAAACACTCCACATGATTAATGTATGCGATAATCGTATCAGGTCCATGATTAGATAATTGCGCGAATTCAAATATTCGCTATTAACTACAACATTGACAGATCAAGTATTTTAAAAAGCTTACAATTGTCTAAAACATGCTTGAAATTTTTAATTTTAATCATCCTTTGTTATTCATAAGCTCATACTTACTATGTTTGTATATGGATGTGCATATTTATATGGTGTATTATTTCTGTACTGCATACCTTTATTGTCTATTATATATTTAAATATACTCTGACATCGTTTTACTTACCCGATGTTGTTTTCTAGTTTAACATACTATTAAATGAAAATTCAATACAGGAAACGATTTTAATTCGTATAAAATTTAACTTGTCAAATTTTAAGGGGACAATGACGATATTATATTGAAATAATATTGTTTTTATATGAGAATATGAATACTTCTCTGGTTTACGTTATCAAAGCAAAAGGTAAATGTTTTCTTTCTTGTGAGAAAGTGTTATTTCAAATGCTGAAACTACGATCATTGTATGTAGGGCTATTTTACAAGAATGTTAGTTGGTATCAGCTCATTGTTCTTTTGTAAATTTTAGACAAGTTATGAAATTAATTCATATCAGTTCATTATATCTATAGAGATTGTTATATATGTAACGCGCAAACTTAAATCCTTTGTTGAAAGTCGGATTATGCTTTAAAGTAAGTTTTTGAACTATTGTCAATGTCCAATGTAATATCCCCTATATTGTGGGAGTAAATGTTTAGCTTTAGTTAAAACATTTCAATTTGAAAAATTAATTTCAGTTATATAATACTTTGTCCTGAATTTAAAGTACAAATTTTAAGACATGAATATGTATTAAAATTAAATTTTAGATAAATCTGGTTTAAATATTTTATCTCGAAAATTGTCATTTTTAATATTTTTCCTAGAACGAAAATTGGTTTTAATTGTTTAGTAAATATATATATATATAGGGATTTGAAAATAAATTGTTACAATTTCTGTCGTCTTTGTGTTTTGTTTTCTAATTCCAGAATTATTGTTCTATATAAATTATAATTAAAAAAAAGAATTTTGAAATCTTATATTGCAATACATGCATGTGAATGTAATGAATCGCGAATCTTACAAAAATTTCCACTTTGTTCAGGTTCGTTATTCAGTTGCTTGCATCCAAGTTTAATTTTTTCTCAGTATGATTATGGTTGAACATTGCACAGTAGACCAACACAAGTCTTAGAATGTGGTGTTAGGTTTACACCGAAACACATGATTTCTGTACTTATAATACGACTGAAAATTACACTTATATATTAGTCAGAAATGTCATTTTTAATGAAATAAATTTCACTTATTCCAAAAGACAGCAAGGTACATTAATGACATGAGCAGTACAAAATAAGATAACTAAAAGAAATTGAAACAGGTTAGAACATATTTTTATACTACGCATAAAGGTCATTAAAAATGCATCTAGATTAACATGGAATAAATATTATGCATATTGGTTGCATGATGGAATCTTATCAAACATCAATACCCAACATTTAACTTGGTTCTTAGGCTCATATTGGAAATAGTCGGTTGTAATATTTTTCTTAGTTCCTCGAAATCCTGAATAATGGTAGTTTGTAAAGTATATTACCAGATCTCGTGTTAACCTCTTAATCAGATCGTGATTAAGAATGACGAGATGTCTTAGAATTTTTCCATGAGTGATTCCGAACCGTCCCTAATATCCCAATTTGTTGCCGTGCGATATAAATTAAGCTACCTACATTTCTACCACCTAGTAGGACCCGGACTCGAATCTCGGTTTCCAAGCGCATGCGTGTGATTGTCACTGTTACAAGCAACGGAGACTGCGAAACTGGCGCTATATCAAATATAGCCTTCAGTTCGTCTCTTGTAGTGCGAAATTCTAATAAACAAGCGGTCGATAGCACATTAGAAACATAATTATTAGTCGTTCATATTTGTTCCAAATGAACTTCAATAGAAAAGGTATTGCACTGAACCTTTGTTTCTAATTTACTAAATTATAATTTAAAAAATTTCAAATCGTATATTGCAATAATGCATGTCAATCTAAATGAATCGCGAATCTTACAAAAATTGCCACTTTGTTCAGGTTCGCTATTGAGTAATTTGCAACCAAGTCTAATTTTTGCTCAATATGATTATGGTTGAACATTGCATAGTAGACCAACGAAGTCGTAGAATGTGGCATTAGGTTTACACCTAAACACATGATTTCGTACTTATAATACGACTGAAAATTGCACATATATATTTGAAATGTCATTTTTTATGAAACAAATTTCCTTTATTCCAAAAGACAGCAATGTATGTGAAGGACATGAGCAGTACAAAATCTATATATAAAATAGGATGTGTGTGTATGTATGTATGTGTGTATATTTTCTATACAAATCTACACCGTTTGACCAATCCACACCAAATTTGGTACACTTATACTTTAGAACACTGCGGTCAGCATAGGCTAACTCTTAACCCCCGTTCTATTGGCCCTGGGGGGCTAGAAACTATTCGAAATCGCAATAGAAATAACATTGAGCATAGATTGATTGCTTTAAGCAGCGATGGTTGCTTGCCCACTGTTGATCGAAAAAATTTTTTTTCGAAACAAAAATTAAATTACAGTATTTATGTTTGAACTGACTTTTTAGTTCTTCCCATGATGTAAATAAATTATAGATATTTTATTGATGAAGGGGGAAAGAATATTTTAAAATATTTATGTTTGCAAGGAAGTTCAAGGAAAGGTTTTCAGGAGTTCAAGGATTATTTTCAAGGAAAGTTGGTGTATATTTCGACCCACTTTCCTTAAATAATTTATTGAATACGTAATGTTTTTTAGAATTCTGTTTCACAAGGCTTTTTAGGTAAGGCGTGTAACTTATTTTAAAATGTCCGGAATAGATACATGTGAATCCTCCGTTGAAAGCAGTGGTGATTTTCTTTCTGAAATATTCTGTAAAATCGACCTTCCGGTTCTGGAAATTTTTTTATCTGTTCAGTTTAATTTGTCTACACCGATTACATTTATTTCTAACCCAAGCACCGTTATTCCGAAAAGCACAAACGAAAAACTCACTGATCATAAAAGCGTAATTTTGCTACTCGGTATGTGGCAGCACCAGAATTAATGTTTACTTTTTTTTATAAAACTTTGTAGAACTTTCTAGAAAGTTGGGGAAACGGAAACTTCCTTGGACTCATGGTGGAGAACATTCCAGCACCCACTCGATTCTTAGCTGGTCGTATTTAAAGGAAGCTAACTCGGTAAGTCTTCCAGTTTATCATCTTTCAGTGAATCTGTCAGTTTTATTTCGCTCTTTTCATTGTATAAGTGTTTCCTACTTTATTCGACAGTGATAGTGTACATTTTGGATTTATATTCCTAAACGGATGTAAGTACTACATAATTTTATATTTGTTTTTTTTCGTTAATTTTAGCTTTTTTGTATTCTATAATAGATTTCATTGCTCAGTGATAGTGTGCCTTTTGCTTAATTTTTTAGATATGTTTAATGGGATCAGAATTAAAGCTTTTTTATTACACCAGAATAAAAGTTTATTTTTTAGCATGATTTAGAATTCTGTGTTTGAGTATTTTGATTGACAGCTTTTAAGTAAGGCATTAATATATTTTATTTGTGTTAAAAGTTTGATATTCCTAAACTGGTGTAAGTACTTCACAATTTTAAATTTGTTTTACCATTCAGTTTATATTAGCTTTTTATTTTTATTGTATTCTATAATAGATTTCATTGCTCAGTGAGAGTGTGCCTTTTGCTTATTTTATGAAATAGCATTTCTTTGTATTCTTTTACAGATTTCTTTGCTGTAGCAATGCCTCCAAGGAAGCGGAAGGCGATCGGCCAAGTGCTGTCAACGGCTAAGATGATGAAAGATGAGCGTAGTCAAGAAACTTCCGAGGAGAGGAATAGAAGACTTGCGATTGCGAGAGAGCTACAACATGTAGAGCAACAGAGACGGCACAGCAAAGTGAGGCCCGACTACAAGATAAGAGAGATAGAGCCAAACGATCACGGACTGCGCACCATTTTAGCTTAGCATTGGTAGAATTCCACTACGATTCACATAAAGACAACTCGCTGCATGCAAGTGTTACCATCGGGAAAATGGAAATGGTTTGTAGTTATTGTCAAGCCAAAAACTTTAAATCAGAGTCTACTGATAAAAAATGGAAAAGTTAAACTCTGCCAAATGGAACCACCACCACAAGAACTTTTGACTTACACATCAGGAGATACGTCAGAGTCGAAGCATTTTCTTAGTAAATCAGAAAATACAGCTCATGATTCCAAATGACATCATTCGGCGCCATATCAGTTGTTGGACAGCCCGGATTTCCGTGGACATTCAAGGTGCAAGGGCAGATTTGCCATAGAGCGGGATCGTTGCTTCCGCTGACAGATCAACCACCAAAATTTCTACAACTATATTTTATTCAAAACGAACAAATGGAAACTGATCAGAGGTGCGCCTACATCTCGAGAACAAGACGTCAGATTGTGTTAAACTTTCAGAGGATGTTTCATGAGCACAATAATCTTATTAAAACGTTTGAAACAGCATTGGAAAGTATGCCAACAGATGAATATAAAGTAGTCATAAGAGCAGACCGAAGACCAGCAGGCGAACACGAGCGGCGCTTTAACTCTCCTCAAGCAGATGAAGTCGCGGTGGTTCAGGAGATGAGTTTCATCAACGGGATATCGTTATTCAACGACGAGGTGAATCAATGCAGCGCATTTCGGAAACACATCGATCTTATGATGCTCTGCAGTGATATTTCCCCATGGTGAAGATGGATATCATTTTAATCTGAGGTAGATCAACCCAAGAACAGGTGAAACAACCAGCAAGAAAGTTTCAGCGATGGATTTCTATGCGTACAGATTAATGGTTCGAGATACTGAGCAGAACCACGTATTCAACTGCAGGCAATTGTTTCATCAGTTTATCGTCGATATGTACGCAAAAGTCGAGAGTGAGCGTCTCCTTTACATTCGTCTTAATCAACGTAAACTGAAAGTTGATATATTCACCTGAGATGCTGTGTCGAATGACGGGAACGTTGAAAACCTTGGTGCCGTAGTCGTACTACCAGCTACATTTACAGGCAGTCCCAGACACATGCACGAATACACGCAAAATGCTAGGACGTACGGGAGACCAGACTTATTTATCACCTTCACCTGCAATCCGACTTGGAGGGGGATCAAAGAGGTTCTTACCAATGGTCAATTATCCAGTGAACGCCACGACTTGATTGCGAGAGTATTTAAACAAAAGCAGTTGAAACTGCTCTTTGCGCATCTTACGTTTTTTAGAATTCTGCATTTTTTCGTCGGAATTTCGTTTCTGTTTGTGTTTATGTCTTAACCTTTTACGTATTGCAATATATTCAGGAATTAAATGTATATATTTGCTTCCGAAGTATATTGTAGAAACTATGATTTTCCTTACAACTTAAATGATTGCATTTTTCTGTGAAAGAAAAGTGCTTATTCTAATTCACATTTCAAGCAACATTTAACCATTTCAACCCGAGCAACGCAGGGTAATTCAGCTAGTAAGATATCAAAAAGAAATTGAAAAAAAAAACCCGAAGAATTTATATCATCGTTGGAGACATTTTAAGCAGCATTTGATTATGAGCAAATAAAGAGTTATACATTTAAGAAAAGAAATTACGGGCTGTAAAAATAAAAAAGCGGGAACATTATAATACATTTAATTCAAAACGTTATGCTTGTAGAGTGGATTTTTGATAACTTAAAATTATTCGGTTTGGTGAGGAAACTGTTGAAAATATTGCAGGAATCGCGGTCGCTGGAGAAAACTGATTTTTCCCAAATCAGCAGTTTGGCAGTGGTCTTAAGGATATCTAGGATTTTTGATGAGAAGGTGGCATGCTTCGAGGGCTTGGTTGCGTACGAGGAACATTGTGAACCAGTGGACTATTTTCAGTGAAACGAACAGTCAGGTTTGTAGTAGGAAAACGGTAGTTGTGTCTATTTCGCGTGGGTTAAAGAAAAGATCTTGAATTTGATAACGTTGTTCGGGTAGAGTTAAAGAATGTAAGAGTTTTTAATATCGTGGTGAAAGGGTTAAATATTTAAAGTCGTTTTGAATGACAGCATCAGTAGTGTATGAAGCAGTGTTCTTAAGAATTTTGAGCATTTGGTTTGGAGGATGATTATATTTTAAATGTGCGTTTTTGTGTAACGACTAAGATTGGGACTGCGAAGGTAATAATGAACTTAAGAATTTGTTTAAATTTCTTAATTGCTAAGGGAGATGAGCGGAATGGTAATTCATGCCGCACTTTAGGAACTAAAAGGGCTCATCGTGACAGTCCGGGATCAATCCCAAGGAAAAAATCCGAGAACGCCATGTAATTTTGAACCAAGGCCAGATGACGTGGTAAAAAGTTGAGCTGAAAACCCTCGTTCCAAACTTCCATTCCTCACCAACGTGAGGTAATTAGAACCCCTGCAGATTTAACGTGCACCAGCCCACGTCTACCCGACGGTTTTTGGTTATACGTAGTTTCGAACTCGCATCGCATTGGAAGATTAATGAGAAAAACAAGAATTTAATAGTTCTGAAATGCTACTCCTTAGAGATTGGAGCCATAGCACGTGTTGCTTGGCTATTTTTCATACATTTTCTTAACTACGGAACAAATGTTGCTTGTTTATTCTCTATACTCTCTCTTACTAAATTTTGGGCCACGGTAGCCCGGTTGGAAGAGCAAGGAACTAGCAACCGGAGGATTTCGACTTCGAATCCAAACAAAGACCGTGTACAAACGGGACTGGTGCACGTTAAATCAGTCGTGGCCTCAAATGTCCTCACGTTGGCGTGGTGTGAAGTTTGGAGTGTCGGGTGCCAGCTCATGTTTTACCTTGTCATTTGAACGTGGTTCAAAATAACACGGTGTACTCAGATCTTTCCCATTGAGATTGATCCCGTACCGTCCCCAATACACCGTTGCGTTCTTCCAGTGTGACGTTAATTAAAATACCTACCTAACTTTCTGAATTACGCCAATGGAAACACGAGTGTTTACGTATAATATAGCCGAATATCGATTCGCTATGTTAGAAATTCTAATTTCTTTTCTGTATTGTAGATTTTCTATTTTATACCAATACATTTATCTCAATTCTGATATAAATATTCCTCAGAAATATGGATGGTAGGTATGTATTTTAATTAACTTCACACTGGAGTAATATAACGGGCTATTGGTGATGGTCGGGATCAATCCAGATGGGAAAGATCCGAGGACACCATGTAATAGGTAGGTATGTATTTTAATTAACGTCACACTGGAGTAATACAACGGGGTATTGGTGATGGTCCGGGATCAATCCCAATGGGAAAGACCCGACGACAACACCATGTAATTTTGAACCACGGGCAGATGACGAGACAACACCTGAGCTGGCACACCTCTACAAATTTCCACACCACGCCAACATGAGGCGTTTGTTGCAGCGACGGATTTAACGTGCTCCCGCCTCCTGTTGTACCAGACAGGCTTTGTTTGGATTCGAACTTGCAATCACCGGTTGCCTATCCGTTACTCTTCCAATCGGGCTGTCGCGGACCCGCTTACCTAGGCAAAATAAGCCTACTTTGAAATGAAGTGAAGTGAATTTGTATATGTGATTATATTAGTTCATTCTCTAAGAACCTGGAAATTGTGCTCGAATTTTTTTGCTAGTGTTTTGGTACTAAGGATATTTGGCCTTTCAAGAAGGATCATTCACTCTTCACTTTTCTGCAGGCGTAGGCATTTATGTTGGTTTTTCACATGGCACTCCTTGAAAATCGGTACTCGTGTCCAATCCTGTAATAACGCAAATACGCATCGACCTGCCATAGTCGAACCAAAACAGCAGTTTCAGGTAACTACTTAACATCCATAAGTAAGATATTGTCCTTTATTTTGTGAACTTGGAGAATTCACCGCCTGCAGATAGTTTGTTTTTCACCAGTCAAGATATCCTGAAATACTAAAAGGCAATTAAACTAAACTAGAACGAGATTTGGAAAGAGATTCTGATTTGAAGATGCATATCCGTGTATAGAATTGTGAGAAACCTTAAAAATGTTGAACCTTTGAAAAATATTTTTCACAAACAGATAATATGAAGCAACATATGCATGTACACACGGGTGAGAAACCTTATAAATGTGGTAACTGTGGAAAATATTTTTCACGAAAAGATTTATTGAATCTACATATGCGTGTACACACCGATGAGAAACCTTATAAATGTGGTACCTGTGGAAAATATTTTTCACAAAATGGTCATTTGAACCGACATATGCGTGTACACACCGATGAGAAACCTTATAAATGTGGTACCTGTGGAAAATATTTTTCACAAAATGGTGATTTGAACCGACATATGCGTGTACACACCGATGAGAAACCTTATAAATGTGGTACCTGTGGAAAATATTTTTCACTAAATGGTAATTTGAACCGACATATGCGTGTACACACCGTTTAGAAACCTTATAGATTGTGATACCTGTCAACGGGATTTTCAAAGAACTGTTATTTGAAGAAACATACGCGTGAACACATTTGTTGGAAGTGTTTGAAAGGGTTGAAACATAACAGATTCATAAATGTACATACAGATGAATTACCAGGAATTCATATAGGAGAAGATCGTGCAGAGAAAGGATTTGAGCGAAAATATTCGAGGTAGGCCATTAAAAAGTATTAGACTTTGTTTGAAGCTTGTCAGTCTTCACAGGAAAAATGACTTCAGACAGAAAGTGATAGTTTTTCCAGATTTCACAAGTAGTTTAACTCACATCACAGTATCATTTACTAACATCATTAGAATTTTATTGTATAGAAATCTTTATTCAATACATGACGAATTCAAACACTCCACATGATTAATGTATGAGATAGTCGGATCAGGTCCATGATTACATAATTGCGCGAATTCAAATATTCGCTATTAACTACAACATTGACAGATCAAGTATTCGAAAAAGCTAACAATTTTCTAAAACATGCTTGAAAAGTTTTATTTTAATCCTTTGTTATTCATAAGCTCACACTTACTATAATAGTATATGGATGTGCATATTTATATGGTGTATTATTTCTGTACTGCATACCTTTATTGTCGATTATATATTTAAATATACTCTGACATCGTTTTACTTACCCGATGTTGTTTTCTAGTTTAACATACTATTAAATGAAAATTCAATACAGGAAACCATTTTAATTCGTATTGAATTTAACTTGTCAAATTTTTAAGGAGACAATGACGATATTCTCATGAATTAATATTGTTTTTATATAAGAATATGAATACTTATCTGGTTTACGTTATCAAACCAAAAGATAAATTTTTTGGTTTGATAACGTAAACCAGATAAGTATTCATATTCTAGTTAACGTAAACCAGATAACTTCAATTTCTAATTTTTGGTGCAAAAGTGTTATTTCAAATGCTGGAACTTTACACTCTGTATGTAGTGCTATTTAACAAAAATGTTAGTTGTATCAGCTCATTGTTTTTTAGTAATTTTTTACACTAGTAATGAAATTAATTGATATCAGTTCATTATGTCTAGAGATATCTATACATATATCGCGCAAACTTAAATCCTTTGTTGAAAGTCGGATTATGCTTTAAAGTAAGTTTTTGAACTATTTATTGACAATAAGTCCAATGTAATATTCCCTATACTGTCGGGTTAAATGTTTAGCTTTAGTTAAAAGATTTCAATTTGAAAAATTAATTTCAGTTCTATAATACTTTGTCCTGAATTTAAAGTACAAATTTTAAGGCATGAATATGTATTAAAATTAAATTTTTGATAAATCTGGTTTAAATATTGTATCTCTAAAATTGTCATTTTTAATATTTTTTCTAGAACGAAATTGGTTTTAATTGTTAATAAATATAGGGATTTGAATATAAATTGTTACGATTTTTGTAGTCTTTGTGTTTTGTTTTCGAATTCATGATAATTGTAAAATAAATAAAAAGAAAAAATATCTTTGGAACATTGAATTGCGAAAAAATCTTTGTTAGATATATGTGATTATAGTTTTCATTAACTTAAACTCGTATAGTGCGTGATTAAGCTTATTTCTCTTTTGTATCGCTACTTGTTTTTTGTAAAGTTACTTATCCCAGGATTATAACGTATTAAGTCTTATTAGAAAGTTGTGTCCCAATTATTCATATAGTACTGCTTCCTCGAGAAATCTGAACTTTGGTGGAGTCCATATTTGCTCAAGGCTGGTTATGCTGGCAATGGTAAAACAGGTAAAACACTAGAAAAGGCTGTTTAGGATCGGAACTGCACACTTCGGATCGCTTCCGTCCGATGAAAACCCATAACGAACGACTGCTTAGGTTCAGTTCAGGACACTTCGACACAACTGGTAAGACGAGAAGTCTGTTTTCGGAGACCCTTCCTATTGTCAACTTCAATAACTTAATCAGTACTGTTATGTTTTCCAACATGTAATTATTTTACTAAACCTGAATAGAATACTTCAAAAATCATTTTTCAGAAATAAATTTTATACTTGCACGTGTGGGTTTGAAGTACTGTCGTCATTAACAAGGATGGCAATCTTTGGATTGATTGCAAAAAGACTACACTTCCCATGCCAAATTGAAATAACTAATCCTATGCAAGCACAACCATTTCTACACTAGTCTCGAAAAGGAGCCCCTGCCAAGTTACAAGAACCGCGGTAGTCCTGTTGGAGGTAATTGGAATTAACTTCGCACTGGAGCAACACAACGGTATTTTCGACGGTCCTGAATTATCCTCCAATGGATAGATCTGACAACACCACATAAGATTGAACCATGGTCATTACCTGAGCTGGCGCCCCACTCTAAATTTCCTTCCACGACTACGTCATGGTATTTCAGGTCACTACTGATTTAACGAGCAACAGCCCACTTGTACATGAAGGTCTCTGTGCCGAGTTTCGAACTCGTAATCCTGCGATTGCTTTTCGTGTTTTCTTCTGATCGGGCTACCCCCGTTGGAGGAGCAAATGTTTAACAAACGTAAGGTTGTGATTTCAAAAGTAGGTACAGCCAATGATATACGTTAAATCTGACCTCAAATGTCTTCACGTTTTCTCGTGGAAGTTTGGATAGCGTGAATGAGCTCAGGTGTTCTCGTCTTCTAAAACTATGGTTCAATTTTACGAGTTGTCCTCGGATTTTTCCTTTCGTTATTGATACTGTACGGTCGCCAATAACCGGTTGTGTTGCTCTATTGCGATGATAATTACATACCTACATGTTACGTAAAATTAAGGAAACTAGATAGAAGGCTGCTGTGGACAAATACCCTTATCAATTCTTTTTCATCTAATCATGGCCTTTTCTGCAGTTTTCAGGTCGCCAAGGATAATGCCCCGTAATTTTGAACCACGGTCAGATGATGATACATTAATGAGCAAAACAAGAATTTAATAGTTTTGAAATGCTACCCCTTAGATGTTGAAGGCAATAGCACCTGTTGCTTAACTACGCCACTGGAAACAAGAGTGTCACTTCAGTGTAGCCGAATATCAATTCGCCATAATTTCCGATATTAGAAATTCTAATGTGCTTTACTGTATTAGTAGATTTCAAATCTTATACCAACACATTTATTCAAATTCTGATAAGTATTCGTCAGTAAAAATAATTTGATATATATTGTGTGGTGAATTTGATTTAGATGAATTTTTAATACGTTACGCGCGAAACGTGAATGATGTGCACAAAATATGTTTTAAGAATCGTCAAAAATGTTTTCGGAAACTGTTGAGTAAAAAGTTTCATAGAATTGAATAATGTTAAAAAATTTAAATACCAAAAAGATGAAAAATAAATTGCTTCAGCCTTCTGAACTATCAAGTGTTTCAAATTTTTGTGAATGCAGTAGAAATAGATGACGAGACGGGATCATAAACATGTGATTCCAAAAAGCGGTGAAACTTTAAATGAGTAAACGGCAAATTAGAAATCTTAAATGAAATGTAACTTATATTTATACTTACTAACAGAATACTTTATATAGCATAAAAAACACATTGTTTATATGAATTAAATCAATTGGTTAAAACAGATTTTATGCTACCCATTAATTATTAAAAATGCATCTAGATTAACATGGAATACATTCAAGGCATATTGGTTTTCGTGATGGAATCTTATTAAGGATCAAGGTCCATCATTTAACTGGTTCTAGGGCTCATAGTGGAAGTAGGCTGCGGAAATCCTTTTCTTAGGTCCTAGAAATCCTGAATAGCGGTAGTTTGTAGTGTTTGGTACCAGTTCTGGTGTTGACTTTAATTAAATCCGCCATTAAAAGATAGGGGATGTCTTAAAACTATTCCTTGAGTGATTCCGAATCGTCCCTAACAACCCAATTTGTTGCAGCGCGTGCAATATATATTAAGTTACCACCTAGTTGGACCCGGGATCGAATCTCGGTTTACCAGTGCTTAGGTGTATGATTGTCACTGTTTCGAGTAATTTCTATTTTGAAACGGGTGGTAATTTAAATATAGCCTTCAGTTCGTCCCATGTTCGAAAATCTAATAAGCAAGCAGTCGATAACGCATTACAAAAATAATGAGGAATCGTTCAGATTTGTACCAAATAAAATACAATAGAAACACTAATGCGCTGAACCTTTGTCTCTAGCATAGTAAATTATAATTTTAAAAAATTTTGAAATCGTATATTGCAATTCGTGCATGTCAATCTAAATGAATCGCGAATCTTACAAAAATTACCACTTTGTTCAGATTCGTTATTCAGTAACTTGCATCCAAATCTAATTTTTGCTCAGTATGATTATGGTTGAACATTGCACAGTAGACCAACGAAGTCGTAGAATGTGGTATTAGGTTTACACCGAAACATATGATTTCGTACTTATAATACGTCTGAAAATTGCTCTTATATATTAGAAATGTCCCTTTTAATGAAATAAATTTCCCTTATTCCAAAAGACAGTAATGTGAAGGACATGAACAGTACAAAATAAGATATAAAAGAAATTGAAAAAGAAAAACGAAGAATTTATATCACATAGTCGTAGATGCTTTTATTCATCAGTTGATTATGAGAAAATAAGGAGTAATACTTTTAAGAAAAGAAATTACGGGCTATAAAACATAAAAAAGCGCGAACATTTTAATACATTTAATACCAAATGTTATGGTTGTAAAGTAGATTTTTTGAGAATTTAAAAATTATTGTGTTTGGTGTAAAGATTGAGGAAAGTATTGTAAGAATTGCGGTCGCTGGAGTGGAAAACTGATTTTCTCAACTCAGCAATTTGGCAGGTGTATTATGGAAATATCTCGGATATTTGATGACAGAAGTTTTGGTATTATGCTTCGATTCCTGGTTGCGGACTTGAAACATTGTGAGCCAGTAGGCTATTTTCAGTGAAGTGATAAGTCAGGTAAACGGAAAGGTGTCTATTTCGCGTGGGTTAAAGAAAAGATCTTGACTTTCATTACGTTGTTGGGGAAATAGAGTTAAAGAATGTAAGAGTTTTTAATATCGTAGTGACGAAATTAAATTTTTAAAGTCGTTATAAATTTTATTAGTGTATGAGGGAACGTTCTTAAGAATCCTGAGCATTTTGTTTTGGAGGATAGTTATGTTTTCAATGTGCGTTTTTGCTGCAACGCCTCAGCATTGGGACAGCGTAGGTAATAATGGGCTTAAGAAATTGTTTTAAACTTTTATTGCTTAGGGAGATGGTCGGAATGGTAATTCATGTCGCACTGGAGAAACTAAAAGGGCTATTGGTGACGGTCCGGGATCAATCCCAAAGGGAAAGATACGAGGACAACACGTAATTTTGAAACAATGCCAGATGACGTGGTAAAAAGTTGAGCTGGAAACCATCTTTCCAAACTTCCATTCCTCACCAACGTGAGGACAGATTAACCGCTATAGATTTAACCGGCACCAGGCCACGTTCACACGACGGTGTTTGGTTATACGGAGTTTCGAACTCGCAACGCATTAGAAGATTAATGAGAAAAAACAAGAATTCAAAAGTTCTGAAATGCTACCCCTTAGGGATAGAAGCCAAGAGCACCCCTGTTGCTTGGCTATTTTTCATACTCTTAACTACGGGGCCACAGTAGCCCAGTTGGAAGAGCAAAGAACTAGCAACCAGAGGGTTGCTAGTTCGAATCCAGAGAAATACCGTTGTGTACAAAGAGGCCTGGTTAAATCCCTCGAAGCCTCAAATATCGTCACGTTGGTGTGGTTTGAAGTTTGGGTATTTGGGTATTTGGGTATTTCAATTAACGTCACACTGGAGCAACACAATGGGCTATTGGTGACGGTCCGGGATCAATCCCAAAGGGAAAGATCCGAGGACAACACCACGTAATTTTGAACCACGGTCAGATGACGAGGCAACACCTGAGCTGGCACCCCACTCTCCAAACTTCCACACCACGCCAACGTGAGGACATTTGAGGCCACGACAGATTTAACGTGCACCAGCCCCCTTTGTACACGACGGTGTTTGGCTGGATTCGAACTCGCAACCCTTCGGTTGCTAGTTCGTTACTCTTCCAACCGGGCCACCGCGGCCCATTGAAGTTTGGAGAGTGGGGTGCCAGCTAGAGTGATGCCTCGTCGTCTGACCTTGGTTAAAAATTACATATGTGTCCTCGGATCTTTCCCTTCGGGATTGATCCCGGACCGTCACCAATAGTCCGTTGTGTTGCTCCAGTGTGACGTTAATTGAAATACCCCCCTCAGTATGATATAGCCGAATATCGATTCGCCATGTCAGATATTCTAATTCCTTTTCTGTATTGTAGATTTTATATTTTATACCAATACATTTATCCCAATTCTCGTATGGGGGCAGCGGTGGCCCGGTTGGAAGAGTAACGGACTAGCAACCGAGGGGTTGCAAGTTCGAATCGAGCCAAACACCGTCGTGTACAATGTTGGCTGGTGCACGTTAAATCTGTCGTGGCTTTAAATGTCCTCACGTTGGCGTGGTGCGGAGGTTTGAGAGTTGGGTGCCAGCTTAGGTGTTGCCTCGTCATCTGACCGTGGTTCAAAATTACCTGGTGTTGTCCTCGAATCTTTTCCTTTGGGATTGATCCCGGACCGTCACCAATAGCCCGTTGTTATGCTCCAGTGTGACGTTAATTGAAATACCCCCCAATTCTGATATAAATATTCCTCAGAAAAATGGATTATAGGTTTGTATTTTAATTGACGTCACACTGGAGTAACACAAAGTGGTATTGGTGACGGTCCGGGATCAATCCCAATAGGAGAGATCGAGGACACCATGTAATTTTGAACCACAGTCAGATGATGTGGCAACTGAGCTCTCGGGGGGATATTTCAATTAACGTCACACTCGAGCAACACAACGGGCTATTGGTGACCCTGAGCTCTCGGGAAAATGGAATAATGATGTATTGTATATTAAGATTTCTATTAGATGAAATCTTGCTAAAAATGAAGATTAAAAGAATTGCAGGAACTTTCCAATATCAATCGAAATTTAGTCTGCTAATGTCAAAAACATATTTTTGGAAACTTAATTTTCAGAAAATAATGTTTTATTGGGGGGTATTTCAATTAACGTCACACTGGAGCAAAACAACGGGCTATTGTGACGGTGCGGGATCAATCCCAAAGAAAAGATCCGAGGACAACAACATGTAGTTTTGAATCACGGTCAGATGACGAGGCAACACCTGAGCTAGCACAGCACACCTCTCCAAATTTCAACACCACGCCAGCGTGAGGCGTTTGTGGCAACGACGGATGGATTTAACGTGGTCCAGCCCCCTTGTTGTACCCGACGGGCTTTGGTTGGATTCGAACTTGCAATCTCCGGTTGCTAATCCGTTATTCTTCCAATCAAGCTGTCGATGGCTCCGCTTATGTAGGCAAACTAGGCCTACTTTGAAATGGAAGTGAAGTGAATTTGTATATGTGATTATCTTAGTTCATTCTATAAGAACCTGGAAATTGGTTTTTCACATGGCACTCCTTAAAAATCAGTACTCGTGTCCAATCTTGTAAGAACGCAAATATGCATCGACCTGCCATCGTCGAACGAAAAACAGCAGTTTCAGGAAACTACTTAACATCCATAAGTGAGATATCATTGTCCTTTGTTTTGCGAATTTGGAGAATTCACCACCTGCAGATAGTTTCTGTTTTTCACCAGTCACGATATCCCGAAAGACTATAAGGCAATTAATCTACTCTAGAACGAGATTTGGAAAAAGATCGGGATTCTGATTTGAAGATGCATATTCGTGTATATAACGGTAAGAAACCTTGAAAATGTTGAACCTTTGAGAAAAATATTTTCCACAAACAGATAATATGAAGCAACATATGCATGTACACACCGATGAGAAACCTTATAAATGTGGTTCCTGTGGAAATTATTTTTCAAAAACATGGAATTTGAAGCAACATATGCATGTACACACCGATGAGAAACCTTATAAATGTGGTTCCTGTGGAAAATATTTTTCACTAAAAGGTACTTTGACGCGACATATGCGTGTACACACCTATGAGGAACCTTATAAATGTGGTACCTGTGGAAAATATTTTTCAAAATCATGGAATTTGAAGCAACATATGCGTGTACACACCGATGAGAAACCTTATAAATGTGGTACCTGTGGAAAATATTTTTCACAAACAGTGCATTTGAAAGAACATATGCGTGTACACACCGATGAGAAACCTTATAAATGTGGTTCCTGTGGAAAATATTTTTCACTAAAAAGTTCTTTGACGCGACATATGCGTGTACACACCGGTGAGAAACCTTATAAATGTGATACCTGTGGAAAATATTTTTCACTAAAAAGTATTTTGACGCGACATATGCATGTACACAGCGGTGAGAAACCTTACAAATGTGGTATCTGTCAACAGGCATTCTCAAGGAACTGTTTTTTGAAGAACCATATGCGTGAACACATTGGTTGGAAACCCTACCTGTAGGATAGGTGTTTGAAAGAGTTGAAAAATAATAAGAAACAACGAATGTACCCAAGCGTATGGATAGCATGAACATATAGCAGAACTTCGTGCAGGGAGGATTTAAGCGAAAACATTTGAGGTAGGTCATCAAAGAGTTTTATGCTTTTTGCAAAGCTTGTTAAAGTACTCGCAGGAAAAATACCTTTGAAGAGACTGAAAGTGATACTTTTACCTGATTAACAAGTAGAATGATTCACTAACATCAGTAGAATTTTATTTTATAGAAATCTTTATTCAATATGACGAATTGAAACACTCCATGATTAATGTACGCTATAATTGTATCAGGTCCATGATTACATAATTGCGCGAATTCAAATATTCGCTAGTAACTACAACATTGACCAATCAATTATTGTAAAAAGCTAACAATTGTCTAAAACATGCTTGAAATGTTTTATTTTAATCATCCTTTGTTAATCAAAAGCTCATACTTACGATGTTAGTATATGGATGTGCATATTTATATGGTGTATTATTTCTGTACTGCATACCTTTATTGTCTACTATATATTTAATTACACTCTGACATTGTTTTACTTACCCGTTGTTGTTTTCTAGTTTAACATACTATTAAATGAAAATTCAATACAGGAAACCATTTTAATTCGTATTAAATTAAATTTGTCAAATTTTAAGAGGACTTTACAATCTGTATGTAGTGCTAATTTGCAAAAATGTTAGTTGGAATAAGCTCATTGTTTTTTTGGTAATTTTTTACACTAGTAATGAAATTGATATCAGTTCATTATGTCTAGAGATTGCTATACATGTATCGCGCAAACTTAAATCCTTTGTTGAAAGTCGGATTATGCTTTAAAGTAAGTTTTTGAATTATTTATTGTCAGTAAGTCCAATGTAATATCCCCTATATTATCGGGTTAAATGTTTAGCTTTAGTTAAAAGATTTCAATTTGAAAAATTAATTTCAGTTCTATAATACTTTGTCCTGAATTTAAAGTACAAATTTTAAGGCATGAATATGTATTAAAATTAAATTTTTGATAAATCTGGTTTATATATTGTATCTCGAAAATTGTCATTTTTAATATTTTTTGTAGAACGAAAATTGGTTTTCAATTGTTTAGTAAATATAGGTATTTGAAAATAAATTGTAACGATTTTTGTAGTCTTTGTGTTTTGTTTTCGAATTCATGATAATTGTAAAATAAATAAAAATATAAAATATCTTTGGAACATTGAATTGCGAAAAAATCTTTGTTAGATATATGTGATTATAGTTTTCATTAACTTAAACTCGTACAGTGCGTGATTAAGCTTATTTCTCTTTTGTGTCGTTACGTTGTTTTTTGTAAAGTTACTTATCCCAGGATTATAACGTATTAAGTCTTATTAGAAAGTAGTATCCCAATTATTCATATAGTACGGCTTCCTCGAGAAATCTGAACTTTTGTGGAGTCCACATTTGCTCAAGGCTGGTTATACTGGCAATGGTAAAACACTAGAAAAGGCTGTTTAGGATCGGAACTGCACACTTCGGATCGCTTCCGTCCGATGAAAACACATAACGAAAGATTGCTTAGGCTCAGTTCAGGACACTTCGACACAACTGGTAAGACGAGAAATCTGTTTTCGGGGACTCTGCCTATTGTCAACTTCAATAACTTAATCAGTACTGTTATGTTTTTTAACATAATCATTTTACTATACCTAGATTGAATACTTCAAAAATCATATTTAAGAAATAAATTCTATACTTGAACGTGTGGGTTTAAAGTACTGTCGTCATTAACAAGGATGGTAATCTTTGGATTGATTGCAAAAAGACTACACTTCCCATGCGAAATTGAAATAACTAATCCTATACAAGCACAAAAATTTCTACACTAGTCTAGAAAAAGAGCCCCTGCAAAGTTACAAGAACCGCGATAGTCCTGTTGGAGGTAATTGGAATTAACTGCGCACTGGAGCAACACAACAGTATTTTCGACGGTCGGGAATTATTCTCCAATGGAAAGATCTGACAACATAACATTAGATTGAGCCATGGTCATTACCTGAGCTGGCGCTCCTCTCTAAATTTTTTCCACGACTACGTCATGGTATTTCAGGTCACTACTGATTTAACGTGCATCATCCCACTTGTACATGAAGGTCTTTATGTTGAGTTTCGAACTCGTAATCCTGCGATTGCTAATTCGGTACTCTTCCGATCTTCCAATACATTCTATGCATATTGGTTTCATGATGAAATCTTATTAAGGATCAAGGTCCATCATTTAACTTGGTTCTAGGGCTCATAGTGGAAATAGGCTGCTGAAATCTTTTTCTTAGGTCCTCGAAATCCTCAATAGCGGTAGTTTGTAGTGTATGGTACCAGCTCTGGTGTTGACTTCGTAATCAGATCATGATTAAATATTACGAGATGTCTTAAAACTTTTCCCTGACTGATTCCGAATCGTCCCTAATAACCCAATTTGTTGACCCGCGTGCAATATAAATTAAGTTACCACCTAGTAGGACCCGGGCTCGAATCTCGGTTTACAAGTGCTTAGGTGTATGAATGTCACTGTTACGAGTAATTTAGACTGCGAAACAGGTGCTAATTTTAAAATAGTCTTCAGTCCTCCCTTGTTCGAAATTCTAATAAGCAAGTGGTCGATAGCACATTACAAAAATAATGAGGAATCGTTCAGATTTGTACCAAATGAAATACAATAGAAACACTAATGCGCTGAACCTTAGTCTCTAGTATAGTAAATTATAATTTAAAAAATTTTGAAATCGTATATTCCAATACTTGCATGTTATTCTAAATGAATCGGTAATCTTACGAAAATTTCCACTTCGTTCGTTCAGATTCCGTTATTCTGGTACTTGCATCCAAGTCTAATTTTTGCTCAGTATGATTATGGTTGAACATTGCACAATAGACCAATAAAGTCTTAGAATGTGGCATTAGGTTTATACCGAAACAAATGATTTTTGTACTTATAATAGGACTGCAAATTGCACTTATATATTATTCAGAAATGTCATTTTTAATGAAATAAATTTCCCTTATTCCAAAAGACAGCAAGGTACGTGAAGGACATGTGCAGTACTAAATAAGATGCATAAAAGAAATTGAAACAAACGAAGAATTTATATCACATCGTCGAAGACGCTTTTACTCAGCAGTTGATTATGAGCAAATAAGGAGTTAAACCTTAAAAAAAAAGAAATTACGGGCTATAAAAAATAAAAAAGCGGGAACATTATAAAATAAATTTAATTCAAAACGTTATGGTTGTAGAGTGGATTTTTTGATAAATTAAAATTATTTCGTTTGGTGAGGAAAAAGGAAAATATTGTAAGAATCGCGGTCGCTGGAATGGGAAAATGATTTTTCTCAACTCAGCTATTTTGAGTTGTCTTAAGGTAATATCTCGGATATTTGATGAGAGAATTTACATTATGCTACGAGTGCTAGGTTGCGTACGAGAAACATTTTGAACCAGTGGGCTATTTTCAGTGAAACGAAGTCAGGTTTGTTGTAAGAAATTGGTAGTTGTGTCTATTTCGCGTGGGTTAAAGAAAAGATCTTGAATTTAATAACGTTGTTGGGGTAGAGTTAAAGAATGTAAGTGTTTTTAATATCGTAGTGAAGGGGTTAAATTTTTAAAGTCGTTTTGAATGACAGCATTAGTAGTGTATGAAGGAGTGTTCTTCAGAATTTTGAGCATTTGGTTTGGTATTGGTATTGGTATTTTCAATTAACGTCACACTGGAGCAACACAACGGGCTATTGGTGACGGTCCGGGATCATCCCCAGAGGGAAAGATCCGAGGACAACACCACGTAATTTTGAACCACGGTCAGACGACGAGCATTTGGTTTGGAGTATGATTATTTTTTAAATGTGCGTTTTTGTTGTAACGACAAAGATTGGGACTGCGTAGTAATCATGGACTTAAGAATTTGTTTAAATCTGTTAATTGCTTAGGGAGATGAGTGGAATGGTAATTCATGTCGCACTTTATGAACTAAAAGGGCTCATCGTGACGGTCCGGGATCAATCCCAAGGGAAAGATCCGAGAACGCCATATAATTTTGAGCCAAGTCCAGATGTCGTGGTACACAGTTGAGTTGGAAACCCTCTTTCCAAACTTAAATTCCTCACCAGCGTGAAGGCATTTGAACCCATACAGATTGAACGTGTACCAGCCCACGTCTACCCGATGGTTTTTGGTTATACGTAGTTTCGAACTCGCATCGCATTGGAAGATTAATGAGAAAAACAAGTATTTAATAGTTCTGAAATGCTACTCCTTAGAGATTGGAGCCAATAGCAACTGTTGCTTGGTTATTCTCTATATTCTCTCTTACTTAATTTCGGGACCCGGTAGCCCGGTTGGAAGAGCAAGGAACTAGCAACCGGAGGATTGCGAGTTCGAATCCAGACAAAGACCGTGTACAAAGGGGACTGGTGCACGTTAAATCAGTCGTGGCCTCAAATGTCCTCACGTTGGCGTGGTGTGAAGTTTGGAGAGTCAGGTGGCAGTTCAAGTTTTAACTTGTCATCTGACCGTGGTTCAAAATAACACGGTGTCCTCAGATCTTTCCCATTGGGATTGATCCCGTACCGTCCCCAATAGACCGTTGTGTTGTTCCAGTGTGACGTAAATTAAAATACCTACCTAACTTTCTGAACTACGCCAATGGAAGCACGTGTGTTTCAGTATAATATAGCCGAATATCGATTCGCTATGTTAGAAATTCTAATTTCTTTTCTGTATTGTAGATTTTCTATTTTATACCAATACATTTATCTCAATTCTGATATAAATATTCCTCAGAAATATGGATCCCGGACCGTCACCAATAGCCCATTGTGTTGCTCCAGTGTGACGTTAATTGAAATACCCCCCCTCAGAAATATGGATGGTAGGTATGTATTTTAATTAACGTCACACTGGAGTAATATAACGGGCTATTGGTGATGATCTGGGGGGGTATTTCAATTAACGACACACTGGAGCAACACAGCGGGCTATTGGTGACGGTCCGGGATCAATCCCAAAGGGAAAGATCCGAGGACAACACCACGTAATTTTGAACCACGGTCAGATGACGAGGCACCACCTGAGCTAGCACCCCACTCTCCAAACTTCCACACCACTCCAACTTGAGGACATTTGAGGCAACGACAGATTTAACATGCACCAGCCCCCTTTGTACACGACGGTGTTTTGGCTGGATTCGAACTCGCAACCCTTCGGTTGCAAGTCCGTTACTCTTCCAACCGGGCCACCGCGGCCCCGGTGATGATCTGGATCAATCCAGATGGGAAAGATCCGAGGACACCATGTAATTTTGAACCACGGTCAGATGACGTGGAAACTCTTGAGCTGGCACACCTCTCCAAATTTCCACACCACGCCAACGTGAGGCGTTTGTGACAACGACGGATGGATTTAACGTGTTCCAGCCCCCTGTTGTACCCGACGGGCTTTGGTTGGATTCGAACTTGCAATCTCCGGTTGCTAATCCGTTATTCTTCCAACCGAGCTGTCGCGGCCCCTCTTACCTAGGCAAACTAGGCCTACTTTGAAATGAAAGTGAAGTGAATTTGTATATGTGATTATCTTAGTTCATTCTATAAGAACCTGAAAATTGGTTTTTCACATGGCACTCCTTTAAAATCAGTACTCGTGTCCAATCTTGTAAGAACGCAAATACGCATCGACCTGCCATCGTCGAACGAAAAACAGCAGTTTCAGGAAACTACTTAACATCCATAAGTAAGATATAATTGTCCTTTGTTTTGTGAACATTTAGAATTCACCATCTGCAGATAGTTTCTGTTTTTCACCACTCAAGATATCCCGAAAGACTATAAGGCAATTAATCTAAACTAGAACGAGATTTGGAAAAAGATCGGGATTCTGATATGAAGATGCATATACGTGTATATAACTGTAAGAAACCTTGAAAATGTTGAACCTTTGAGAAAAATATTTTTCACAAACAGGAAATATGAAGCAACATATGCATGTACACACCGCTGAGAAATCTTATAAATGTGGTAACTGTGGAAAATATTTTTCTCGGAAAGATTCTTTGAATGTACATATGCGTGTACATACCCGTGAGAAACCTCATAAATGTGGTACCTGTGGAAAATATTTTTCACAAACAGGGCATTTGAAGCAACATATGCATGTGCACACCGGTGAGAAACCTTATGATTGTGATACCTGTGGAAAATATTTTTCAATATCATGGAATTTGAAGCAACATATGCATGTACACACCGATGAGAAACCTTATAAATGTGGTTCCTGTGGAAAATATTTTTCACAAACGGTACTTTGAAACGACATATGCGTGTACACACCGGTGAGAAACCTTATAAATGTGATACCTGTCAACGGGAATTTTCAAAGAACTGTGATTTGACGAAGCATATGCGTGAACACATTGGTTGGAAACCCTACCTGTAGGATAAGTGTTTGAAATGGTTGAAACATAATAGACAGATTCATAAATGTACAAACAGATGAATTACCAGGAATTCATATAGTAGAACATCGTGCAGAGAAAGGATTCGAGCGAAAACATTCGAGGTAGGCCATTAAAAGTATTAGACTTTGTGAAGCTTGTCAGTCTTCACAGAAAAAATAACTTTGCAGACAGAAAGTGATACTTTTTCCTAATTTCACAACTAGTTTAATTCACATCACAGCATGATTCATCAACATCAGTAGAATTTTATTGTATAGAAATCTTTATACAATATATGACGAATACAACATTGCACGTGATTAATGTACGCGATAATATCTGGTCCATGATTACAAATTCAAATATTCGCTATTAACTACAACGTTGACCGATCAAGTGTTTAAAAAATCTAACAATTGCCAATTGAAAAGTATTATTTTAACCATCCTTTGTTATTCATAAGCTTACTTTTACTATATTAGTATGTGGATATGCATATTTATATGCTGTATTATTTCAGTACTGCATACTTTTATTGTTTATTATATATTACATTATCATACTATGACATCGTTTTAGTTACCATATGTTTTCTAGTTTGACATTATCATATAAAAATTCATTCCAGCAATCCTTATTCGTTTTAAATTTAACTTGTAAAATTTTAAGGGGACAATGACGATATTCTCGTGAAATAATGTTGTTTTTATATGAGAATATGAATACTTCTCTGGTTTACGTTACCAAAACAAAAGGTAAATTTATTTCAATTTTTAATTTATTGTGAGAAAGTTTTATTTAAATCCTGAAACTTTACGATCATTGTATGTAGTGCTATTTTACAAAAATGCTAGGTGGTATCGGATCATTGTTCTTTAGTAAATTTTATACTAGTGATGAAATTAATTCATATCAGTTCATTATATCTATAGAGATTGTTATATGTATCGCGCAAACTTAAATCCTTTGTTGAAAGTCGGATTATGCTTTAAATTAGGTTTTTGAACTATTTATCGACAATAAGACCAATGTTATACCCCTATATTGTGGGGATAAATGTTTAGCTTTAGTTAAAACATTTCAATTTGAAAAATTAATTTCAGTTCTAAAATACTTTGTCCTGAATTTAAAGTACAAATTTTAAAGCATGAAAATGTATTAAAATTAAATTTTAGATTAATCTGGTTAAATATTGTATCTCGAAAATTGTCATTTCTAATGTTTTTTGTAGAACGAAAATTGGTTTTAATTGTTCAGTAAATATAGGGATTTGAAAATAAATTTTTACAATTTCTGTCGTCTTTGTGTTTTGTTTTCCAATTCAAGATTTATTATTCTAGATAAATTATAATTTTAAAAAAATTTTGAAATCTTATATTGCAATACATGCATGTGAATGTAATGAATCGCGAATCTTACAAAAATTGCCACTTTGTTCAGGTTCGCTATTCAGATATTTGCATCCAAGTCTAATTTTTTCTCAGTATGGTTATGGTTGAACATTGCACAGTAGACCAACGAAGTCTTAAAATGTGGTATTAGGTTTAAACTGAAACACATGATTTCTGTACTTATAATACGACTGAAAATTACACATATATTAGTCAGAAATGTCATTTTTAATGAAATAAATTTCACTTATTCCAAAAGACAGCAAGGTACATTAAGGACATGAGCTGTACAAAATAAGATATCTAAAAGAAATTGAAACAGGTTAGAACAGATTTTTATACTACGCATAAATGTCCTTAAAAATGAATCTAGATTAACATGGAATAAATATTATGCATATTGGTTTTTTGATCGAATCTTATCAAGTATCAATGCCCAACATTTAACTGGGTTCTTAGGCTCATAGTGGAAGTAGTGGGTTGTAATCTTTTTCTTAGGTCCTCGAAATCCTGAATAATAGTAATTTGTAATGTATATTACCAGATCTGGTGTTGACCTCTTAATCAAATCGTGATAAAGAATTACGAGATGTCTTAGAATTTTTCCATGAGTGATTCCGAACCGTCCTTAATATCCTAATTTGTTGAAGTGCGATATAAATTAAGCTACCTACATTCCTACCACCTAGTAGGACCCGGACTCGAATCTCGGTTTCCATGCGCTTGCGTGTGATTGTCACTGTTACAAGCAACGGAGACTGCGAAACTGGTGCTAATTCAAATACAGCCTTCAGTTCGTCTCTTGTATTGCGAAATTCTAATAAGCAAGCGGTCGATAGCACATTAGAAACATAATTATTAGTCGTTCATATTTGTACCAAATGAACTTCAATTGAAAAGCTATCGCATTGAACCTTCGTTTCTAGCATACTAAATTATAATTTAAAAAATTTCAAATTGTATATTGTAATACCTGCAAGTCAATCTAAAGGAATCGCGAATCTGACAAAAATTGCCACTTTGTTCAGGTTCGCTATTGAGTAACTTGCGACCAAGTCTAATTTTTGCTCAATATGATTATGGTTGAACATTGCAGAGTAGACCAACGAAGTCGTAGAATGTGGCATTAGATTTACACCTAAACACATGATTTCGTACTTATAATACGACTGAAAATTGCACTTATATATTAGAAATGTCATTTTAATTCGTATTAAATTTAACTTGTCAAATTTTAAGGGGACAATGACGATAATCTCTTGAAATAATATTGTTTTTATGAGAATATGTATACTTCTCTGGTTTACGTCATCAAAGGAAAAGGTAAATTTTTTCTTTCTTGTGAGAAAGTGTTATTTCAAATGCTAAAATTACGATCATTGTATATAGTGCTATTTTACAAGAATGTTAGTTGATATCAGCTCATTGTTCTTAAGTAAAGTTTTAGACTAGTAATGAAATTGATACCAGTTCATTATATCTATAGAAATTGCTATACATGTATCGCGAAAACTTAAATCCTTTGTTGAATGTCGGATTATGCTTCAAAGTAAGTTTTCGAACTATTTATTGTCAATAAGTCCAATGTAATATCCCCTGTATTGTGGGGATAAATGTTTAGCTTTAGTTAAAACATTTCAATTTGAAAACTTAATTTCAGTTCTTTAATACTTTGTCCTGAATTTAAAGTTCAAATTTTAAGGCATGAATATGTATTAAAATTAACATATTTAAACCAGTTTTATCTAAAATTTATCTCGAAAATTGCCATTTAAATATTTTTATAGAACAAAAATTGGTTTTAATCGTCTGGTAAATATTGGGATTTCAAAATAAAATTCTTACGATTTCTGTCGTCTTTGTGTTTCGTTTTCGAATTCAAGATACTTCTGAAATAAATAAAAAGACAACAAAATATATCTTTGGAACATTGAATAGCGAAAAAATCTTTATTTGTTAGATATATGTGATTATAGTTTTCATTAATTTAAACTCGTACAGTGCGTGATTAAGCTCATATCTCTTTTGAATAGCTGGGTTGTTTTTTGGAAAGTTACTTATCCCAGGATTATAATGTGTTATGTCTTATCAGAAAGTAGTATCTCAATTATTCATATAGTGCGGCTTCCTCGAGAAATCTGAACTTTGGTGGAGTCCACATTTGCTCAATGGTGGTTATGTTCGCAATGGTAAAACAGGAAAAACACTAGAAATGGCTGTTTAGGATCGGAACTGCACACTTCGGAACGCTTCCGTCCGATGACAACCTATAACGAACGACTGCTTAGGCTCAGTTCAAGACACTTCGACACAACTGGTAAGACGAGAAGTCTGTTTTCGGAGACCCTTCCTATTGTCAACTTGAATAACTTAATCAGTACTGTAATGTTTTCCAACATGTAAACATTTTACTAAACCTGGATAGAATACTTCAAAAATCATTTTTCAGAAATAAATTCTATACTTGCACGTGTGGGTTTCAAGTACTGTCGTCTTTAACAAGGATGACAATCTTTGGATTGATTGCAAAAATACTACACTTTCCATGCCAAATTGAAATAACTAATCCTATGCATGCACAACCATTTCTACACTAGTCTCGAAAAGGAGCCCCTGCCATGTTACAAGGGCCGCGGTAGTCCTGTTGGAGGTAATTGGAATTAACTTCGCACTGGAGCAACACAACGGTATTTTCGACGGTCCGGAATTATCCTCCAATGGAAAGATCTGACACTACATGAGATGGAACCATGGTCATTACCTGAGCTGGCGCCCCACTCTAAATTTCCATCCACGACTACGTCATGGTATTTCAGGTCACTACAGATTTAACGAGCAACAGCCCACTTGTACATGAAGGTCTTTATTCCGAGTTTCGAACTCGTAATCCTGCGATTGCTAATCCGGTATTCTTCCGATCGGGATACCCCCGTTGGAGGAGCAAATGTTTAACAAACGTAGGGTTGTGATTTCAAAAGTAGGTACAGACAATGCCAATGTACGCGATGTGTTGTATACGTTAAATCTGACCTCAAATGTCTTCACGTTTTTGTCGTGGAAGTTTGGATAGCGGGAATGAGCTCAGTTGTTCTCGTCATCTAAAACAATGGTTCAATTTTACGAGTTGTCCTCGGATTTTTCCCTTCCTTATCGATACTGTACAGTCGCCAATAACCGGTTGTGTTGCTCTAGTGCGATGTTAATTACATACCTACATGTTACGCAACATTAATTAAACTAGATGGAAGGCTGTTGTGGACAAATCCCCTTATCAATTTTTTTCATCTAGTCATGGTCTTTTCTACACTTTTCAGGTCGCCAAGGATAATGCCACGTAATTTTAAACCACGGTCAGATGACGAAACATTAATGAGCAAAACAAGAATTTACTAGTTCTGAAATGCTACCCCTTAGACGTTGAAGCAAAGAGCACTTGTTGCTTAACTACGCCACTGGAAACAAGAGTGTCATTTCAGTGTAGCCGAATGTCAATTCGCCATAATTTCCGATGTTAGAAATTCTAATGTGCTTTACTGTATTAGTATATTTCAAATCTTATAACAATACATTTATTCAAATTCTGATAAGTATTCGTCAGTAAAAATAATGTGATATATATTGTGTGGTGAAATTTGATTTAGATGAATTTTTAATACGTTACGCGCGGAACTTGAATGATGTGCTCGAAATATGTTTTTGAATCGTCAAAAATGTTTTCGGAAACTGTTGAGTAAACAGTTTCATAGAATTGAATAATGTTAAAAAATTTAAATATCAAAAACATGAAAATTAAATTGCTTCAGCCTACTGAACTATCAAGTGTTTCAAATTTTTGTAAATGCAGTAGAAATAGATGACGAGACGGGATCATAAACATGTGATTCTAAAAAAGCGGTGAAACTTTAAATGAGTAAACGGCAAATTAGAAATCTTAAATGAAATGTAACTTATATTTATACTTACTAACAGAATGGAGAGTGGGGTGCCAGCTCAGGTGTTGCCTCGTCATCTGACCGTGGTTCAAAATTACGTGGTGCTGTCCTCGGATCTTTCCCTTTAGGATTGATCCCGGACCGTCACCAATAGCCCGTTGTGTTGCTCCAGTGTGACGTTAATTGAAATAAATAAAAAAAAAATAAAAATAAATACTAACAGAATACTTTATATAGCATAAAAAACACATTGTTTATATGAATTAAATCAATTTGTTAAAAAAGATTTTATGCTACCCATTAATTATTAAATATGCATCTAGATTAACATGGAATCTTATTAAGGATCAAGGTCCATCATTTAACTGGTTCTAGGGCTCATAGTGGAAGTAGGCGGCTGAAATCTTTTTCTTAGGTCCTAGAAATCCTGAATAGCGGTAGTTTGTAGTGTATGGTACCAGTTCTGGTGTTGACTTCGTAACCAGATCCGCATTAAAAATTACGAGATTTCTTAAAACTTTTCCTTGAGTGATTCCGCATCGTCCCTAATAACCCAATTTGTTGCCGAGCGTGCAATATAAATTAAGTTACCACCTAGTTGGACCCGGGATCGAATCTCGGTTTTCCAGTGCTTCGGTGTATGATTGTCACTATTTCGAGTAATTTCTATTTTGAAACGGGTGGTAATTTAAATATAGCCTTCAGTTCGTCCCTTGTACGAAATTCTAATAAGCAAGCGGTCGACAGCACATTAGAAAAATAATGAGGAATCGTTCAGATTTGTACCAAATGAAATACAATAGAAACACTAATGCGCTGAAGCTTTGTCTCTAGCATAGTAAATTATAATTTAAAAAAATTTTGAAATCGTATATTGCAATTCCTGCATGTCAATCAAACTGAATCGCGAATCTTACAAAAATTGCCACTTTGTTCAGATTCGTTATTCAGTAACTTGCATCCAAATCTAATTTTTGCTCAGTATGATTATGGTTGAACATTGCACAGTAGACCAACGAAGTTATAGAATGTGGCATTAGGTTTACACCGAAACATGATTTCGTACTTATAATACGTCTGAAATTTGCACTTATATATTCGAAATGTCACTTTTAATGAAATAAATTTCCCTTATTCCAAAAGACAGCAATGTGAAGGACATGAACAGTACAAAATAAGATATAAAAGAAATTGAAAAAGAAAAACGAAGAATTTATATCACATACTCGAAGTTGCTTTTACACCTCAGTTGATTATGAGAAAATAAGGAGTAATACTTTTAAGAAAACAAATTACGGGCTATAAAACATAAAAAAGCGTGAACATTTTAATACATTTAATTCGAAATGTAAAGTAGATTTTTTGAGAATTTAAAAATTATTGTGTTTGGTGTAAAGATTGAGGAAAGTATTGTAAGAATTGCGGTCGCTGGAGTGGAAAACTGATTTTGTCAACTCAGCAATTTGGCAGTTGTATTATGGAAATATCTCGGATATTTGATGAGAGATGTTGGCATTATGCTTCGATTCCAGGTTGCGGACGTGAACATTGTGAGCGAGTGGGCTATTTTCAGTGAAGCGATAAGTCAGGTAAACGGAAAGGTTGTGTCTATTTCGCGTGGGTTAAAGAAAAGATCTTGACTTTCATAACGTTGTTGGGGAAATAGAGTTAAAGAATGTAAGAGTTTTTAATATCGTAGAGAAGAAATTAAATTTTTAAAGTCGTTATAAATTTTATTAGTCTATGAGGGAACGTTCTTAAGAATCCTGAGCATTTTGTTTTGGAGGATAGTTGTTTTCAATGAGCGTTTTTGCTGCAACGCCTCAGGATTGGGACTGCGTAGGTAATAATGGGCTTAAGAATTTCTTTAAAACTTTTATTGCTTAGGGAGATGGGCGGAATGGTAATTCATGTCGCACTGGAGGAACTAAAAGGGCTCTTGGTGACGGTCCGGGATCAATCCCCAAAGGAAAGCCGAGAACACCACGTAATTTTGAAACAATGCCAGATGACGTGGTAAAAAGTTGAGCTGGAAACCATCTTTCCAAACTTCCATTCCTCACCAACGTGAGGACATTTGAAACCCTACAGATTTAACTTGCACAAGCCCATGTGTACACGACGGTGTTTGGTTATGCGGAGTTTCGAATTCGCTTCGCATTAGAAGATTAATGAGAAAAACAAGAATTTAATAATTCTGAAATGCTACCCCTTGGAAATTGAAATCAAGAGCAGCAGATGCTTGGCTATTTTTCATACTTTTACTTAACTACGGGGCCATAGTAGCCCAGTTTGGAAGAGCAACTAACTAGCAACCGGAGGGTTGCGAGTTCGAATCCAGCCAAACACCGTCGTGTACAAAGGGGGCTGGTGCACGTTAAATCTGTCGTGGCCTCAAATGTCCTCACGTTGGCGTGGTGTGGAAGTTTGGAGAGTGGGGTGCCAGCTCAGGTGTTGCCTCGTCATCTGACCGTGGTTCAAAATTACGTGGTGTTGTCCTCGGATCTTTCCCCTTGGGATTGATCCCGGACCGTCACCAATAGCCCATTGTGTTGCTCCAGTGTGACGTTAATTGAAATTCCCCCCCCCCAATTCTGATATAAATATTCGTCAGAAAAATGGATGGTAGATATGTACTTTAATTAACGTCACTGGAGCAACACGATGGGCTATTGGTGACGGTCCGGGATCAATCCCAAAAGGAAAGAACCGAGGGCAACACCGTAATTTTGAATCACGGTCAGATAAAGAGGCAACACCTGAGCTGTCACCCCACTCCCAAAACTTCCACTACACGCCAACGTAACGTTTGAGGCAACGACATATTTAACGTGCGTCAGCCTGCTTTGCACACAATGGTCTTTGGATGTATTGGAACTCAAACCTCCGATTACTATCCCGTGTCTCTTCCAACCAGTCTACGCGGCCCACAAACACGAAGTAACATTCACTCTGTGTTTCTGCGGGCGTACAGAAATATTTTGAATTTTGCCTTGCATTCCCAAATGGAGTATTCGTGTATATATTTAGAACTATTGTTCAATTACGCAACCACCTTGCATCGGTGTAGGACGTAGTAGAGCAGTGTTTCAGAAAACCAATATAACGGAACAATCCAGATTTCAGATCCACTTTTAGTACCTAAGTTTGAGATTTTAAATCAGCTGAAATATTAAGTCGAGTCATAAGTAACTTCCGTTTTTTTATCAGACATTTATTTTGCTTTCATTAAATAACAAAGTTATATTAATTTATTATGTATTCACCACTATTATGCATGACCTTCTCCCATCTTCCTGGCAGTTTATCAATTCCTTCCTTATAAAATGTGGTTGCTTTTGACTAAAGAAATTTTCGACAGCCTGACTGACTTGCTCTTCAGAATTGAAGGTTTTCCATTCAAAAAGTTTCGTAAGGAACGGAAAAGGTGATAGTCTGTTGGGGCAGGGTCCGGGGAGTAAGATGGGTGTAGTAAAACTGACCATCCTATTTCAAGAATTTTTCTTGAGTCGCTCTTGCTGTATGTGGTCATTCAAAGAATAATGTTTTTGCGATTGACGAGTGCAGGACGCTTTTCATAGAGTTTTTCTTTCACTCTTTGCAGCTGTTGAACGTATGTATCCGCAGTAATCATTAAATTCGACTTCAAAAACTCGTGATGAATTATACCTCGACAATCCCACCATACACACAATCTTTTTTCCATGGATGTTTGCTTTCTGATCTGGTAGGGATGTTTGATCCTTATCAAGCCACTGACTTTTACGGACAATATTTTCATAGGTAACCCATTTTTCATCGCCTGTTATAATCCTGTCTCAAAAAGGCTCGATTTTTACCCGTGATAGCAGACTTGTGGCGATTGACCATGCGATCTTTATTCCGTTCACTGAGATTGTGAGGTAACTTGCTGACTTTCCCTAATTTCCCCAGGTGGCGCCAAACAGTTCATTGCGATGTATTCAAACTTCTTGCTATAGCTCTTGTTGATTGACGTGGATTTTGCTCCAATATTGCATTTTAAAGGTTGTCGTCAAGATCGGAAGGACGTCCCGTCCTTGTTTCGTCCTTTAAAGTCGTATCTCCAGAACGGAATTTGGCAAACCAATTTCTAACTGCCCGATCGCTTATTAGACCTTCACCGTAGAAACTGCATATTATTTCAGCTGTCGCCTTAGCACTACTGCCTTGTTTAAATTCGCAAAGCATCACATGACGAATATGCACTTTTTCACTCTCCATTTTAGGGGTTATGAACAGCAGTTTAATGAAACGTGCACCACACAAACCAGTCGTCAGAAGACTAACTGAACCCTTATATATTTAGTGAAAGGAAAAACTCGTTTTTCCCGGTGACTTATAGTGGGTACATAGATTCTACCTAGCTGCATCGGAAATTATTTATGACTCGACCTAATTGATTTACAAAGACTTAAATAATAAAAATCAATGAGCACATCAAGAACATTTTAAACACGTTCTGTACTTTTAAATTATATAAAATCTGGGTCACATTTCTGGCACATTTAATGGAAATACATTTTCTGACATCTATAAGTAATATAGTATTGAATATGATTTTAAGGCAGATTTTAGATTCCAAGAAATCTGATTTGTTGGATACGTAAATTCAAATTTGAGTGGTACTTTTTTAACAAAAGGTTTTTAAAAGTTTTTCTAAACTCAATCCAATTTGATTGTGCTTTTTACGCTATAGAGTCCACATCATTATTTAATTCCTAAGTATAGATATCAAAATTCTATTTCGTGGAAAAACTTTCAAATTTTACAGTTAGAAAAATTTAGTACTTGTATAGAAAGTTTTCATTTTGTTCGTCTTTCGGTTTAGAACCTTCGGTATAAAATTCTGATCATTGGTATAATTTAGTTTCGCCCTCTCATATTTTAAACTTCTGAGAGACATTCAGAGTCACAGTAGCCCGATTGGGAAGAGTATCGTATCAGCAGTTGCGAGTTCGAATCCAACCATCCTGTGCGAAGGGGATGGTGCACGTTAAATCTGCCATGGCCTCAAACGTCATCATTTTGGCGTGATATGGAAGTTTGGAGAGTGGCGGGCCAGCTCAGGGGTTGCCGCGTCATTTGACCGGGATTGAAATTTACGTGGTGTTGTCCTCGGTTCTGTCCCTCGGGATTGATTCCGGATCATCACCAATAGCCCGTTGTTTTGCTCCAGTGTGACATTAATTGAAATACCCCCTTAAATACCCACCCTTTTCTGTATTGTAGATTTTATATTTTATACCATTACATTTATCCCAAATCTCATAAATATTCCTCAGAAAAATGGATGGTAGGTTTGTATTTTAATTAACGTCACACTGGAGTGATACAACGGGCTATTGGTGATGGTCCGGGATCAATCCCAATGAGAAACACCCGAGGTCACTGTAATTTTGAACCACAGTCAGATGACGAGGCAACACCTGAGCTGGCACACCTCTACAAATTTTCACACCACGCCAACGTGAGGCGTTTGTGGCAGCGACGGATTGAACGTGCTCCCGCCTCCTGTTGTACCGGACGGGCTTTGGTTGGATTCGAACTTGCAATCACCGGTTGCTAGTCCGTTATTCTTCCAATCGGGCTGTCGCGGCCCCGCTTACCTAAGCAAACAAGACCTACTTTGAAATGAAGTGAAGTGAATTTGTATGTGATTATTTTAGTTCATTCTCTAAGAACCTGGAAATTGTGCCCGAAGTTTTTTCTAGTGTTTTAGTACTAAGGATAAGGATATTTGGCCTTTCAAGAAGGATCATTCACTCTTCACTTTTCTGCAGGCGTAGGCATTTATGTTGGTTTTTCACATGGCACTCCTTAAAAATCTGGAATCGTGTCCAATCCTGTAAGAACGCAAATATGCATCGACCTGCCATAGTCGAACGAAAACAGCAGTTTCAGGAAACTACTTAGCATCCATAAGTCAGATATCATTGTCCTTTGTTTTGTGAACTTGGAGAATTCACCGCCTGCAGATAGTTTCTGTTTTTCACCAGTCAAGATATCCTGAAATATTTAAAGGCAATGAAACTAAACTAGAACGAGATTTGGAAAAAGGTTCTGATTTGAAGATGAATATACGTGTATACAGTTGTGAGAAACCTTTAAAATGTTGAACCTTTGAAAAATATTTTTCACAAGCAGATAATATGAAGCAACACATGCATGTACACACCGGTGAGAAACCTTATGAATGTGGTACCTGTGGAAAATATTTTTCACATAAAGGTACTTTGAACCGACATGCGTGTACACACCGGTTAGAAACCTTATAGATGGTGATACCTGTCAAAGGGCTTTTCAAAGAACTGTTATTTGAAGAAACATACGCGTGAACACATTGGTTGGAAGGGTTGAAAGTGTTTGAAAGTATTGAGAGAAACATATTAAACAGATTCATAAATGTACAAACAGATGAAATACCAGGAATTCATATAGGAGAAGATCATGCAGAGAAAGGATTTGAGGGAAAACATTCGAGGTAGGCCACTAAAATGTATTAGACTTTTTGTGAAACTTGCCAGTCTTCACAGGAAAAATAACTTTTCAGACAGAAAGTGATACTTTTTCCAGATTTCAAAACTACTTTAATTCACATCACAGTATGATTTTCTATCATCATTAGCATTTTATTGTATAGAAATCTTTATTCAATATATGACGATTTCAAACACTCCACATGATTAATGTATGCGATAATCGTATCAGGTCCATGATTACATAATTGCGCGAATTCAAATATTCGCTATTAACTACAACATTGGCAGATCAAATATTCGAAAAAGCTAACAATTTTCTAAAATATTCTTGAAAAGTTTTATTTTAATCATCCTTTGTTATTCATAAGCTCACACTTACTATAGTATATGGATGTGCATATTTATATGGTGTATTATTTCTGTACTGCATACCTTTATTGCCTATTATATATTTAATTATAGTCTGACATCGTTTTACTTACCCGATGTTGTTTTCTAGTTTAACATACTATTAAATGTAAATTCAATACAGGAAACCATTTTAATTCGTATTAAATTTAACTTGTAAAATTTTAAGTGAACCATGACGATATTCGTTTGAAATTATATTGTTTTTATATGAGAATATGAATACTTCTCTGGTTTACGTTATCAAAGCAAAAGGTAAATTTTTTCTTTCTTGTGAGAAAGTGTTATTTCAAATGCTGAAACTACGATCATTGTATATAGTGCTATTTTACAAGAATGGTTGTTGGTATCAGCTCATTGTTCTTTAATAAATTTATACTTGTGATGACATTAATTCATATCATTTCATTATATCTATAGAGATCGTTATATATGTATCGCGCAAACTTAAATCCTTTGTTGAAAGTCGGATTAGGCTTTAAAGTAAGTTTTTGAAGTATTTATTGTCAATAAGTCCAATTTAATATCCCCTATATTGTGGGAATAAATGTTTAGCTTTAGTTAAAACATTTCAATTTCAAAAATTAATTTCAGTTACATAATACTTGGTCCTGAATTTAAAGTACAAATTTTAAGGCATGAATATGTATTAAAATTAAATTTTAGATAAATCTGGTTTAAATATTGTATCTCGAAAATTGTCATTTTTAATATTTTTTCTAAAACGAAATTGTTTTCAATTGTTTAGTAAATATAGGGATTTGAAAATAAATTGTTACAATTTCTGTCGTCATTGTGTTTTGTTTTCCAATTCCAGATTTATTATTCCAGATAAATTATAATTAAAAAAAATTTTGAAATCGTATATTGAAATACTTGCATATCATTCTAAATGAATCGCGAATCTTACAAAAATTGCCACTTTGTTCAGATTCCTTATACAGTAACTTATTCAGTTAAAAAGATTTTTTAATTTAGGGTAGGAAATAGATATGTTTATGAACGAGAAACAAGAATCTGTTCCTGAATTAAGTGATGATTATTGGTTGTTAGACCTGTTTTTTAGTGGATATAACAGAAATACTTAATCAGCTAAATAAGGACTTGCAAGGGCAAGATAATTTAATAATCGATACTTGTAATTTCATCAAAGCTTTTAATAAGAAATTATTGTTATTTGAGTGCCAACTTAGAAATAATAATTTCATCCGAGAGATATTCCAACTTAAGATATTTTGCACGAGTTGTAAGTGCTTTTGGATCCAATGTTTGTAAAACATTTTTCGAAGATGAAATTTACAAAGAGTTCATCAAGTGCTTCATTAACTGATGCCAATTTAGAAAACTAGCTACGATGTGCAACGTCGAACATAAATATAGATTTACAAAAATTAAGTGAAGGAAAGGATAAACACAAATATATCATTAATTAAGACTCGAAGAGTTTATTATATTTGAATCATAGTATAATAAAATTTTATTCATTTTGTATTTGTATTATAATTTTAAAAGCATGTTTACCTAAGTGCAGCCCGCTGTAATGTTACTCGTCATCAAAGTGGCCCGTGAAACCATTTGGGTTGGCCAGGCCTGCTCTAGTGAGACATGAATTACCATTCCGCTAATATCCCTAAGCAATAAACAGATTTAAACAAATTCTTAAGACCCAATGCTGAGGCGTTGCAGCAAAAACGCACATTGAAAACATAACTATCCTCCAAAACAAAATGCTCAGGATTCTTACGAACACTCCTTCAAACACTACTAATGCAATTCATAACGACTTTAAAAATTTAATCTTTTCCACTACGATATTAAAAACTCTTACATTCTTTAACTCTATCTCCCCAATAACGTTATCCTAGTCATCTTTTCTTTAACCCACGCGAAATAGACACAACTACCGTTTTCCTACAACCTGACTGATCGCTTCACTGAAAATAGCCCACTGGTTCACAATGTTTCTCGAACGCAACCAGGCACTCGAAGCATGCCACCTTCTCATCAAAAATCCTAGATATCCCTTAAGACATCTGACAAGCTGCTGATTTCGGAAAAATCAGTTTTCTCCAGCGACCGCGATTCCTACAATATTTTCATTAGTTTACTCATCAAACCATATAATTTTTAAATTCTCAAAAAATCCACTCAACAACCATAACGTTTTGAATTAAATTTAATCAAATGTTCCCGTTTTTTTTATTTTTTATAGCCCGTAATTTCTTTCCTTAAAAGTATAACTCTTTATTTGCTCATAATCAACTGCTGCTTAAAAACGACTTCTACGATGTGATATAAATTCTTTGTTTTCTTTTACAATTTCTTTCATACATCTTATTTTGTAATGCTCATGTCCTTAACATACATTGCTGTCTTTTGGAATAAGGGAAATTTATTTTTATAAAAATGACATTTCTATAATATATAAGTGCAATTTTCAGTCGTATTATAAGAACAGAAATCATGTGTTTGTAAACCTAATGCCACATTCTAAGACTTCGTTGGTTTGTTGTGCAATGTTGAACCATAATCATACTGAGAAAAAATTAGACTTAGTTGCAAGGATCTGAATAGCGAACCTGAACAAAGTGGCAATTTTTGTAATATTCGCGATTCATTACATTCACATGCATGTATTGGAATATGCGATTTCAAAAAAATTTTAAAATTATAATTTATCTGGAATAATAAATCTGGAATTGGAAAACAAAACACAAAGACGACAGAAATTGTAACTATTTTCAAATCCCTATATTTACTAAACATTTGAAACCAATTTTCGTTCTAAAAAAATATTTAAAATGACAATTTTCGAGATACAATATTTAAACCAGATTTATATAAAATTTAATTTTAATACATATTCATGCCTTAAAATTTGAACTTTAAATTCAGGACAAAGTATTATAGAACTGAAATTAATTTTTGAAATTGAAATGTTTTAACTAAAGCTAAACATTTAATCCGACAATACAGGGGATATTACATTGGATTGACAATAAATAGTTCGAAAACTTACTTTAAAGCATAATCCGACTTTGAACAAAGGATTTAAGTTTGCGCGATACATGTAAAGCAATCTCTATAGATATAATGAACGTATCAATTTCATTGCTAGTCTAAAAATTTACTAAAGAACAACGAGCTGATACATACTAACATTCTTGAAAATACCACTACATACAATGATCGTAGTTTCAGCATTTGAAATAACACTTTCTCACAAGAAAGAAAAAATTTACCTTTTGCTTTGATAACGTAAACCAGAGAAGTATTCATATTCTCATATAAAAACAATATTATTTCAAACGAATATCGTCATGGTTCACTTAAAATTTTACAAGTTAAATTTAATACGAATTAAAATGGTTTCCTGTATTGAATTTACATTTAATAGTATGTCAAACTAGAAAACAACATCGGGTAAGTAAAAAGATGTCAGACTATAGTTAAATATATAATAGACAATAAAGGTATGCAGTACAGAAATAATACACCATATAAATATGCACATCCATATACTAATATAGTAAGTGTGAGCTGATGAATAACAAAGGATGATTAAAATAATACTTTTCCATTGGCAAGTGTTAGATTTTTTAAAAACTTGATCTGTCAACGTTGTAGTTAATAGCGAATATTTGAATTCGCACAATTGTGTAATCATGGACCTGATATTATCGCGTACATTAATCACGTGGAATGTTTGTATTCGTCATATATTGAATAAAGATTTCTATACAATAAAATTCTACTGCTGTTAGTGAATCATACTGTGATGTGAATTAAACTAGTTTCCTGTGAAGACTGACAAGCTTCACAAAAAGTCTAATACTTTTTAATGGCCTTCCTCGAATGTTTTCGCTAAAATCCTTTCTCTGCACGATCTTCTCTTATATGAATTCCTGGTAATTCATCTGTTAGTACAATACACTTATGAATCTGTTTATTATGTTTCTACCCTTCCAACCAATGTGTTCACGCGTATGTTTCTTCAAATAACAGTTCTTTGAAAAGCCGGTTGACAGGTATCACATCTATAAGGTTTCTAACCGGTGTGTACACGCATATGTGTCGGTTCAAAGTACAATTTTGTGAAAAATATTTTCCAGTTACCACATTTGTAAGGTTTCTCACCGGTGTGTACATGCATATGTTGCTTCAAATTCCATGTTTTTGAAAACACTTTCCTCAGGTACCACATTTATAAGGTTTCTCACCGGTGTGTACACGCATATGTCGGTTCAAATTACCATTTTGTGAAAAATATTTTCCACAGGAACCACATTTATAAGATTTCTCATCGAAGTGTGCACGCATATGTAGAATCAAAGAATCTTTTTGTGAAAAATATTTTCCACAGGTACCACATTTATAAGGTTTCTCATCGGTGTGTACACGCATATGTCGGTTCAAATTACCATTTTGTGAAAAATATTTTCCACAGGAACCACATTTATAAGGTTTCTCATCGCTGTGTACTCTCATATGTTGCTTCAAATTCCCTGTTTGTGAAAAATATTTTCCACAGGTTCCACATTTATAAGATTTCTCACCGGTGTGCACACGCATATGCAGCTCCAAAGAACATTTTTGTGAAAAATATTTTCCAGTTACCACATTTATAAGGTTTCTCACCGGTGTGTACATGCATATGTTGCTTCATATTATCTGTTTGAAAAATATTTTTCAAAGGTTCAACAATTTTAAGGTTTCACACAATCGTATACACGTATATGCATCTTCAGATCAGAATCTTTTTCCAAATCTCGTTCTAGTTTAGTTTAATTGCCTTTTAGTATTTCAGGATATCTTGACTGGTGAAAAACAGAAACTATCTGCAGGCGGTGAATTCTCCAAGTTCACAAAACAAAGGACAATGATATCTTACTTATGGGTGTTAAGTAGTTTCCTGAAACTGCTGTTTTTCGTTCGACGATGGCAAGTCGATGCGTATTTGCGTTCTTACAGGATTGGACACGAGTACCGATTTTCAAGGAGTGCCATGGGAAAAACCAACATAAATGCCTACGCCTGCAGTAAAGTGAAGAGTGAATGATCCTTCTTCCAAGGCCAAATATCCTTAGAACCAAAACACTATAGCAAAAAAACTTCGGGCACAATTTCCAGGTTCTTAGAGAATGAACTAAAATAATCACATATACAAATTCACTTCACTTCCATTTCAAAGTAGGTCTAGTTTGCCTACGTAATCGGGGCATCGACAGCTTGATTGGAAGAATAACGGATTAGCAACCGGAGATTGCAAGTTCGAATCCAACCAAAGCCCGTCGGGTACAACAGGAGGCGGGAGCACGTTAAATCCGTCGCTGCCACAAACGCCTCACGTTGGCGTGGTGTGGAAATTTGTAGAGGTGTACCAGCTCAGGTGTTGCCTCGTCATCTGACCGTGGTTCAAAATTACAAGGTGTTGTCCTCGGTTCTTTTCCTTTGGGATTGATCCCGGACCATCACCTATAGCCCGTTGTATTACACCAGAGAGCAACCGGGATTGGAGGGAGAAAGAAGACGTATGTTCTCAAGCTCCTGCTTAATTATTCTTGCAAGCGGAAGTATGTATTGTAGATGAACATATGATACACCATTAGATACACAAGAATAAGCTGAGCTATCGATCAAAATTTAGAGATATTTGGATAAAAATTCGAGAACGACGGAGGAAAAAGAAAGTGAAGCAATTCGACGGTAATCAGGTCGTTCCCCCACTGAACCAGTCGTGGCGTCACCCCGATAAAGAAATCTTCACACCCGTGGACGGACACTCAACCCCCGTTCTCCCGAAGCCTAACGACCACTCGGAAGATCTTCATAAAATTCCTGGCAAAGAACTACTGAACTGACATCAGTAAACAAAACCTCATCTGGAAGAAGAAAGACAGAAATTTCCTCCGCCACCAACAACGACTTCCTATCAACTTTTTTTTACAAATCTACGTCAACTATTTTCTTTCTTATAGAAGCCGGATTGCTCAAACAATTACAAAAGAACTTAATGAAATGAGGTAGGAGATATTTTAACATTTTTCACTTTAACCTAGACCATTTTCCTATAACCTTTTTAAAAAACTAATTGTCAATTACAGATTTATTTTTTTTTATCCCAAAACTATCTTTTATTGTTTTGCTCAGAACTTTCATAAGTATCAATTTTTCGTGCTCAGGCATAACTCTCTAGTTTTCACTCCCCCCCCCCCCGAATTTTGGTTTTCTAACTTGTAATTTACTTCTCTTTTTTTTTTTGCTTTTTTTTTTACCTCTTTAAAATTTGTAGGTTAGATTCCACAAAGCTTAACTTTTCATAAGTTGTTTTTTTTTCTGTCGTGCGTACGTGAAAACCCTCTAGTTTCCCTTCCATTTTTTTTTAAACAACGTAAGTTAGTGAGTTATGTGAACTGATTACATTACCAGATACACATATTTTTTTTCTCTATCTTATTTTCATGATTTATGGAGATTTTTTTTTTTCAATATTTGTTTTGTATTTCACATTGAGTGATACTTTAGAACGGATACTATTCTCTCCCCTCTCTGTCCAAAGGGGGTATTTTTGGAAGATGATTGTAATTTTAATAATAGTTGACTTACCATTTCTGGCCACAAAAGCTGTTGCTCTTCCCTAAGAGAAGACCCAGCTATTATTTGAAGTTGTTACACAAATTTCAACTCTGCATTCTCAGTTAAACTACTTTAAACTATACAAACGACCTCAAAAATTATAATTGACTTTAAATAATTTAATTTTTTTTTTAAAATTATAATTTTTTTTAAATTCTTTTTATAATCCTTTTTTCCCCTTTTTTAACTTTCTTTTCCACATAAATCCAATTATTATTCCTACCTCATGAATCCAGAAGATCACAGTGATGCTTCCTGCATTGGACTCAGGAAGGCAACGTCCGAATCCTCGAATAATATAGATGTGGCCTCTGCAAAATCAAATTCAGAGGACTATAGTAACCTCAGTACCAGAGACTTAATAATTAACCTGGAGAAAATTCTCAACTCGAAGCGCAACTCAGCATTCATCCTGCCTAATAAACACAGAACCAAAGGAACGAAGCTTTTATTGAGTCTCTTAGAAAAATATCCTGAGGTAGGAGATAATGCCATATCATCAGAACCAGTCACAGAGGAGAAAGGTGTTCAAACCAGCACAATTTTTAAAACAACAAAGGCCACGGAAACGCAGCAGGAAACTTATCAACCTACAGTTGGGGCACAAACAAGCAGAAGAGTAATAAATAAAACTATCCCGCTGACTCCACTTTTAAACAACAAAAATACAACAGTACATCAAATTAACCTTCCTCACAGAAAAACAGCCTGTATCCAACACTATAGACAAGAATCGGCAACAGATATCACTAAAGTTCCTCCCAAATCTTTTTCAGAGGCTCTTAAAAGTAAAGCTCTCCTAATATACCCGAAGGAAGCAGAAGCCGACAGCAGAAGCACAAAACAGAAGATTGAGACAGCGTTAGACCCCAGGGCCATAGGAATCTCAATAAACAAAGTCAAATCAATTAAAAAAGGAGGCATAGCAATAGTATGCAAAAGGCAAGAAGACGTAGGGCGACTGGAGGAAGCAATCAAGAAGAACCCGGATCTCTGTAACCTGAACACTAAAACTCCAAAGAAAAGGCTTCCGAAGATTATTATATATGGGGCAGATAAAGAAATCACCGGAGCTGATATCTTGAAAGCTTTATCATTCCAAGAACGCAGAATAAAGCTGGCCGATCTCAAGATTTTGTCAAAGATAAGGCGAAGAGAAGGTGGATTTAATTTTATTGTTGAATGTGGCCCAGCAGCCTTTGATTATCTTATAGAAAAAAGACGACTTGACATGGGCTGGTACTCTTTGCACTACAAGGAATACTTCAACATAAAACGCTGCTTTAAATGTCAGGCATTTGGTCATATCCAAAGAGACTGCAAATTCACCACATACTGTGGATCCTGTGGTGAAAGACATCACACGCATGACTGCACAGCACTCCATCCAAACTGCATAAACTGCGAGCTCTCTTTTGGGAAAAACACGGAAGTAGATACCTGGCACCCATCGTACGATTCAGCTTGCCCATCATATCAAGAGCACATAAACCACCACAGAAGAACGACATTGTACCTCTCATATATAAGCCACACCACTACATCAAATCAAATCAACGTCACAACCGAAATCAAAGGCTCAGAAAACCAACAAATAAAAAAAAAAAAACATTAAAAATGCAAAATTTTGAGCAATTAGTCCCAAAAGTAGCACAAAACCTCGCTCCAAAAATCCAAAATGGCATTACAATCAGCAACACACAACAGCATAACTTCCTCCAAATTAACTTACAACGATCAAAACTGGCAACATCTCTAATTCAAAATCTTACCGTAAAACATAACATAACAGCAGTCCTAGCACAAGAACCATATCTACAAAATAATCAAGTCTCAGGAATACCATCTACATGGAAATCAATCACATCAACAAGCAGGAAGGCAGCTATATTCTTCCCAGACATCAAAATCCAACCTATCATAATCTACAACGAAGACGATACTATAGCAATAAAAACAACTATCAACGACAGGCAATTTAAATTAGTCTCATCATATATCTCACCAAGTGGTGAAGCAACAGCATGTTTGAACTCAGTCACAAACATACTACGTGCCTCTACGGAAGATGCCTTAATCTGTGCAGATTGGAATGCGCATAGCCAGACATGGGGCTATAATAATGAAGATCCTATAGGTAGAGAAGTATTAGATTTCTTGGCTTCCAACCCCATAAACCTTCTAAATCAGCCTGATGATCCCCCGTCTTTCGAGGCTCATGGTACAAGAGGCTGGCCTGATCTGACATTCGCCAGCACTTCTCTACAACTATCACAACTGAACAGGACCATCTTAGAAGACGAAAGCCATAGCGATCACCGCCCGATTCTCGTCCAACTATTAGCCAATACTAACCAACTTTGCTTTAAAAGGTTCAAAACAAAACATGCAAATCACAACAAGATAATCAAACACTTCACTCCTTATCTTAGCTACATAGAAAACGCCTTAAATGCAGCAAACAATAAGCAGGAATTGGAAATGACAACAGATACGCTAATTACAACCATCCAAGACTGTAGTATCAAATCATACAAGCAGAAATCTCATAAGATATCAAAGGAAGCAACCTGGTGGACCCAGGAATTGGAGATCAATAAGAAGAAAATTACAGCCCTCAGAAGGAGATGGCAAAGAGAGCAGGACGTAACGGTAAAACAAGCCATGCAAATAATCTTCAGAAAAGAACGTGCACTATATATGAAAGCAGTAAGGAAACAAAAATTAGCGTCCTGGAGAAAATTCTGCACTGAAGCTACGTCGTCCTTCAGTACACCCTACAAAATTACACAGAGAAAAACCAAGATTCCCTCAGCTCTTGCTTCAAACTCAGGACAATCAGGCACAGAGGAAGAAATCCTGACTAAAATTTTAAAGGAAATTTATCCGGACACAAATTACCAACCCCAAAATTCCAACTATATAAGTACCATCCTGGAACCAGCAATCACAAAAGAAGAAATAGCGCTTGTCATACACAATCTCCCAAAAGGCAAAGCTCCTGGATTTGACGGAATAGACACAGTAATCCTTGAAAACCTAAATAACAATTTCCCCAAATTATTCCACACATTTTTTAACAAATGTCTTAAACTTGGAGTCTTCCCAGCATCACTCAAAAAAGGTCTCATCTTGTTGTTCCTGAAAGAAGGAGGAAATATTTTTGAAACTTCATCATACAGACCTATCACTCTTCTTCCAGCCATTTCAAAATGGCTGGAAAAAATAATGGTTAATAGATTGCTATTCCATATTCAAACGCATGGCCACATGCATCCACTACAGTTTGGCTTCCGTGAAAATTCATCAACAGAACACGCCTTGCGCAACCTTTTAGAAACAATCCACACAAACATCAGTAACAACAATTACTCTCTCCTGATATCTCTAGACATTTCAAAAGCATTCGATTCTCTCAGGTGGGACTGTATACTAAAACGCCTAAAAACAATAAATTGTCCAACAAAGCTCTTCAAACTTTTCTCCAGCTTCCTCTCGGAGAGAACGGTTTGCATAACAACAGGAACAGCTATAGCGCAAGTCGACCAGACCAGGGGTTGCCCACAAGGATCCTGTAGTGGACCCATCCTATGGAACCTGGTGGCCGATGATCTCTTGAGTAAGCCCTGGCCTCCTGGAGTACACATCCAAGCCTTTGCTGATGACATGATTTTAGTGGTTGCTGGAAGAACCAGAGAGATCCTTAAAACACACTCCAAGATAGCCCTAGACCAAGTCTTATCATGGTGTGAGGAAATGGGCCTGGAAATTTCACATAAAAAATCCAAAGCTCTACTTCTAGATAAGCCCAAGAAACTAGCAGCCAAACCAAAAGTAGCCCTAGGTACTACTTCCATTAGATACACAGATCAATTAAAATACCTAGGAGTGACGATAGACCCAAAACTAAACTTTAATGCCCATCTGAATAATATTAAAGCAAAAGCGACAATTAGCCTCCAGAGTTTCCGAAGAATCGCAGGCCGCAACTGGGGTTTTAATCACACACAGAGGAAAATACTATATAAAACAGTAGCTGAGAGATCAATAGCCTACGGAGCCTCAATATGGGCGAGAAATCTCACTTGTCGTAACATAAGGAAACTCAAATCCATCCAAAGGCTCTTCCTGCTTTTCATCTCTTCAGCCTATTCAACTACCCCAACATCAGCTCTCTGTATCACTATTGGAGTCCCACCTCTACATGTCCTCCTTTCACATGAAGCAAAAACAACAGAACTCCTTCGTCTTCATAAACCAGTTCAGATGAACTCTGAAACATTTAATTCACAAGATTTTGAAACGAAGACAGCAAGATGGTTCTCCCACCCATCTATACAAAGCAAAGAAGCAAAAATCTCCATTGACACTCTATACATCCCATCTCCCATTTCCATCTACACAGATGGTTCCAAGACGGAGTCGGGCGTGGGATCAGCTTATTGCCTCTATGAGGAAGGAGCATTAACAAAAACCTGGTCAACTAGGTTACAAATTAACAACAGTGTGTTCCAAGCGGAGTCGGTTGCAATCAGAGAAGCAGTTAGATTGGCTCCTGAAAAAGCAACAATCTTTTCAGACAGCCAATCAGTTTTAAAAGCTCTCCGTAACCCAACATCCAGAAATCCCCTCATCAAACAAATCCAGAACCTCCTCCACAAGAAGTCAGCATTAGAACTACGTTGGATCAAGGCTCACGTTGGACACGAGGGTAACGAAAAAGCCGACAGTCTTGCCAGGGAAGCGGCAACAAACAAAGATGCTCCAGAGGACAAACAAATAACCCTTCCAGCCTCACACTTCAAGAGTCTCACTAGAGACCATATTCTTCAACAGTGGCAGCTAGAATGGAACACAGACGACACAGGCCGCTCAACATACGATCTCTTCCCAAATGTCTCCATGGATACCCGCATCAAAGATAGACGTCTCTTGCAGTTTATAACGGGCCATGGCCCATTCCCTAGCTATCTCCACAGATTCGGTTTATCCCAGACCAACCAATGCTCCTGTGGTATAGAGGGAACTCCAATGCATTATGCCTTGGAATGTCCCCTCACAAGCTCACTCCACCTGCGATGCCCATCACCAAGACCCACCTCAGGATGGTTAAACCTAGCACTAAAGCATAGGAAATGCAGAGAAAACATTTGTAAAATCATAGATATCCTGCAATCCCGAGGCCAGGATTTCATAGCAACGACATAAATTTAGTTACCGTATGACCACCAGCTGACCGTCAAGAAAAAAAACCAAACAGTGACTCTGGAATAAAAAAAAAAAAAACTAATAAACTCCCAAGGGAGACTACTAAACCGGTAAATCCTCACAAGGATAGGCGCGGGGTCTCCCCTGGCGGAATGTATTACACCAGTGTGACGTTAATTAAAATACAAACTTACCATCCATTTTTCTGAGGGGGGGTTGGGTATTTCAATTAACGTCACACTGGAGCAACACAATGGGCTATTGGCATTTTTCTGAGGAATATTTATATCAGAATTGGGATAAATATATTGGCATAAAATATAAAATCTACAATATAGAAAAGAAATTAGAAGTTCTAACATGACGAATCGGTATTCGGCTAAATTATACTGAAACACTCTTATTTCCATTAGCGTAATTATAAAAGTACGTAGGTATTTTAATCAACGTCACCCTGGAACAACACAACGGGCTATTGGTGACGGGGACTGAAACGAGGACAACACCACGTAATTTTCAATCCCGGTCAGATAACGAGGCAACACCTGAGCTGGCCCTCCACTCTCCAAACTTCCATATCACGCCAAAATGAAGACATTTGAGGCCATGGCAGATTTAACGTGCACCATCCCCTTCGCACAGGATGGTTGGATTCGAACTCGCAACTGCTGATACGATACTCTTCCCAATCGGGCTACTGTGACTCTGAATGTCTCTCAGAAGTTTAAAATATGTGAGGGCGAACCTAAATTATACCAATGATCAGAATTTTATACCGAAGTTTCTAAACCGAAAGACGAAGAAAATGAAAACGTTTTATACAAGTACTAAATTTTTCTAACTGTAAAATTTCAAAGTTTTTCCACGAAATAGAATTTTGATATATCTATACTTAGGAATTAAATAATGATGTAGACTCTCTATAGCGTAAAAAGCACAATCAAATTGGATTGAGTTTAGAAAAACTTTTAAAAACCATTTGTTAAAAAAAGTACCACTCAAAACTTGAATTTGCGTACCCAACAAATCAGATTTCTTGGAATCTAAAATCTGCTTTAAAATCATATTCAATACTATAATATTTATAGATGTCAGAAAATGTATTTGCATTAAATGTGTCAGAAATGTTACCCAGATTTTATATAATTTAAAAGTACAGAACGTGTTTAAAATGTTCTTGATGTGCTCATTGATTTTTATTATTTAAGTGTTTGTAAATCGATTAGGTCGAGTCATAAATAATTTCCGATGCAGCTAGGTAGAATCTATGTACCCACTATAAGTCACCGGGAAAAACAAGTTTTTTTTTCACTAAATAGATAAGGGTTCAGTTAGTCTTCTGACAATTGGTTTGTGTGGTGCACGTTTCATTAAAATGCTGTTCATAACCCCTAAATTGAAGAATGAAAAAGTGCATATTCGTCATGTGATTCTTTGCGAATTTAAACAAGGCAGTAGTGCTAAGGCGACAGCTGAAATAATATGCAGTTTCTACGGTGAAGGTCTAATAAGCGATCGGGCAGTTAGAAATTGGCTTGTTAGAAATTGGCTTGTTAGAAATTGTCCTCTGATCGTTCTCTTTAGGATTCATCCCGGATCGTCACCAATATTCCGTTGTGGTGCTCCAAGTGCGACGTTAAATCAAATACCTACTTGCAGTCTTAAACTTAAAATTGATTTAACGAGCTACTCGAATGCGGTTCCACTTACCGTGTAGAAAATGTACCACGAGAACTAAGGTTTTGAGCCTCAGTTTGTGGAATCGAGGATAAGCAAGTTTCGGAATGGTAATCCAGGACTCTACCAACTGAGCTACAACGATCCCCTACTGAACAGCAAACAAACGCTCTTACCACTATACCATACATTTTAACGAAGTATTACAATTGAGGGAATTCATACATACCTTGAAATATTAAAGGTTGTTCTTTATGATGCATGTACACGATCTTAACAAGCAGTCATTTTCTTCAATTATACACATGGAAAGTCTTTACTGACAAACAAGTGAGAAATAGACTTAATATCCTGATGGGGAGAGGCGTATCTAAAAGTTGTCCAATTCCCTAAAGTTGATGATTTTAGTTAACTCTCAAGCAGCTAGGTAAAATGTAATTTTAAAAATTTCATTGACAAATTAAGTTGTGAAGCGTTATTTCACTCTAAATATAATTCTATATGAATAATTGTTATAAGTTAAATTCTTGTGTCCACACATTTTTAGAAAATAGATATGATCAGTTCTATAAACAACGCAACTAGTGTTAAATGTGATCGATTCACATGATTCTTCTAGATCTCAAGCTGGGCCATGAGTTCAACGCAAAGGGAAAAGATACTGACGCAATCCAATAAAACATTATTTTCTGAAAATTAAGATTGCGAAAATATATTTTTGCCAAGAGCAGACTAAATTTCGATTGTTAGCGGTAAGTTCCTGCAATGCTTTCAATCTTTATTTTTAGTAAGATTTCATCTAATACCAAATCTTAATGTACAATATATCATTATTCCATTTCCCGAGAGCTCAGGGTCACCAATAGCCCGTTGTGTTGCTCCAGTTTGACGTTAATTAAAATACAAATGTACCATCCATATTTCTGAGGAATACTTATATCAGAATTGGGATAAATATATTGGTATAAAAAATAAAATCTACAATACAGAAAAGGAATTAGAATTTCTAACATGGCGAATCGATATTCGGCTATATCATACTGAAACACTCGTGTAACCAATGGCGTATTTCAGGAAGGTAGGTAGGTATTTTAATCAACGTCACAATGGAACAACACAACGGGCTATTTGTGACGGTCTGGGATCAATCCCAATGGGAAAGATCGAGGACACCATGTAATTTTGAACCACGGTCAGACGACGAGGCAACACTTTAGCTGGCACCTCACTCTCCAAACTTCAAACCACGCCAACGTGAGGATATTTGAGGCCTCGAGGGATTTAACCAGCCCACTTTGTACACGACGGTCTTTGTCTGGATTCGAACTCGCAACCCTCCGGTTGCTAGTTCTTTGCTCTTCCAACTGGGCTACTGTGTCCCCGTAGTTAAGAGTATGAAAAATAGCGAAACAAGAGGGTGCTCTTGGCTTCTATCTCTAAAGGGTAGCATTTCAAAACTTTGGAATTCTTGTTTTTTCTCATTAATCTTCTAATGCGTTGCGAGTTCGAAACTCCGTCGTGTGAACGTGGCCTGGTGCCGGTTAAATCTATAGCGGTTAATCTGTCCTCACGTTGGTGAGGAATGGAAGTTTGGAAAGATGGTTTCCAGCTCAACTTTTTACCACGTCATCTGGCATTGTTTCAAAATTACGTGGTGTTCTCGGCTTTCCTTTGGGGATTGATCCCGGACCGTCACCAAGAGCCCTTTTAGTTCCTCCAGTGCGACATGAATTACCATTCCGCCCATCTCCCTAAGCAATAAAAGTTTTAAACAAATTCTTAAGCCCATTATTACCTACGCAGTCCCAATCCTGAGGCGTTGCAGCGAAAACGCTCATTGAAAACAACTATCCTCCAAAACAAAATGCTCAGGATTCTTAAGAACGTTCCCTCATACACTAATAAAATTTATAAAGACTTTAAAAATTTAATTTCTTTACTACGATATTAGAAACTCTTACATTCTTTAAATATATTTCCCCAACAACGTTATGAAAGTCAAGATCTTTTCTTTAACCCACGCGAAATAGACACAACCTTTCCGTTTACCTGACTTATCGCTTCACTGAAAATAGCCTACTGGCTCACGTTTCACGTCCGCAACCAGGAATCGAAGCATATTGTGCCAACTTCTCTCATCAAATATCCGAGATATTTCCATAATACACCTGCCAAATTGCTGAGTTGACAAAATCAGTTTTCCACTCCAGCGACCGCAATTCTTACAATACTTTCCTCAATCTTTACACCAAACACAATAATTTTTAAATTCTCAAAAAATCTACTTTACATTTCGAATTAAATGTATTAAAATGTTCCCGCTTTTTTATGTTTTATAGCCCGTAATTACTTTTCTTAAAAGTATTACTCCTTATTTTCTCATAATCAACTGATGAGTAAAAGCCACTTCGACTATGTGATATAAATTCTTCGTTTTTCTTTTTCAATTTCTTTTATATATCTTATTTTGTAGTGTTCATGTCCTTCACATTGCTGTCTTTTGGAAAAAGGGAAATTCATTTCATTAAAAGTGACATTTCTAATATATAAGTGCAATTTTCAGTCGTATTATAAGTACGAAATCATGTTTTGGTGTAAACCTAATGCCACATTCTACGACTTCGTTGGTCTACTGTGCAATGTTCAACCATAATCATACTGAGCAAAAATTAGACTTGGATGCAAGTTACTGAATAAGGAATCTGAACAGTGGCAATTTTTGTAAGATTCGCGATTCATTTAGATTGACTTGCAAGTATTTCAATATACGATTTCAAAATTTTTTAAAATATAATTTACTATACTAGAGACAAAGGTTCAGCGCATTAGTTTCTATTCTATTTCATTTGGTACAAATCTGAACGATTCCTAATTATATTTCTAATGTGCTGTCGACCGCTTGCTTATTAGAATTTCGTACAAGGGACGAACTGAAGGCTATATTTAAATTACCACCCGTTTCACAATAGAAATTACTCGAAACAGTGACAATCATACACCTGGAAAACCGAGATTCGAGCACTGGAAAACCGAGATTCGAGCCCGGGTCCAACTAGGTGGTAACTTAATTTATATTGCTCGCGCGGCAACAAATTGGGTTATTAGGGACGATTCGGAATCACTCAAGGAAAAGTTTTAAGACATCTCGTAATTTTTAATGCAGATCTGGTTACGAATTCAACACCAGAACTGGTACCATACACTACAAACTACCGCTATTGACGATTTCGAGGACCTAAGAAAAAGATTTCAGCCGCCTACTTCCACTATGAGCCCTAGAACCAGTTAAATGATGGACCTTGATCCTTAATAAGATTCCATCACGAAACCATTATGCATTGAATGTATTCCATGTTAATCTAGATGCATTTTTAATACTTAATGGGTAGCATAAAATCTGTTTTAACCAATTGATTTAATTCATAGAAACAATGTGTTTTTTATGCTATATAAAGTATTCTGTTAGTAAGTACAAATATAAGTTACATTTCATTTAAGATTTCTAATTTGCCGTTTACTCATTTAAAGTTTCACCGCTTTTTTGGAATAACATCTTTATGATCCCGTCTCGTCATCTATTTCTATTGCATTCACAAAAATGGGAAACAACATTTGATAGTTCAGTAGGCTAAAGCAATTTATTTTCATGTTTTTGATATTTAAATTTTTTAACATTATGCAATTCTAAGAAATTTTTACTCAACAGTTTCCGAAAACATTTTTGACGATTCTTAAAACACATTTCGTGCACATCAATCAAGTTTCGTAACGTATTAAAAATTCATCTAAAACAAATTTAGCACACAATATATATCACATTACTTTTTACTGATGAATACTTATACCAATACATTTATTCAAATTCTGATAAGATTTGAAATCTATTAATACACTAAAGCACATAAGAATTTCTAACATCGGAAATTATGGCGAATTGATATTCGGCTACACTGAAATGAAACTATTGTTTCCAGTGACGTAGTTAATCAACAGGTGCTCTTGGCTTCAACGTCTAAGGGTAGCATTTCAGAACTATTAAATTCTTGTTTTTCTCATTAAGGTTTCGTCATCTGACCGTGGTTCAAAATTACATGGCATTATCCTTGGCGACCTGAAAACTGTAGAAAAGACCATGACTAGATGAAAAAAATTGATAAGGGGATTTCTCCACAACAGCCTTCCATCTAGTTTCTTAATGTTACGTAACATGCAGGTATGTAATTAACATCGCACTGGAGCAACACAACAGGTTATTGGCGACAGTACAGGAACAATCACGAAGAGAAAAATACGAGGACAACTCGTAAAATTGAACCATTGTTTTAGATGACGAGAACACCTGAGCTCATTCCCGCTATCCAAACTTCCACGACAAAAACGTGAAGACATTTGAGGTCAGATTTAACGTATACAAGATATCGCGTACATTGTCTTTGGCTGTACCTACTTTTGAAATCACAACCCTACGTTTGTTAAACATTTGCTCCTCCACCGGGGTAACCCGATCGGAAGAGTACAGGACAAGCAATCGCAGGATTACGAGTTCGAAACTCGGCATAGAGACCTTCATGTACAAGTGGGCTGTTGCTCGTTAAATCAGTAGTGACCTGAAATACCATGACGTAGTCGTGGAAGGAAATTTAGAGTGGGGCGCCAGCTCAGGTAATGACCATGGTTCAATCTTATGTGGTGTTGTCAGACCTTTCCATTGGAGAATGATTCCGGACCGTCGAAAATACCGTTGTTTTGTTCCAGTTCGAAGTTAATTAATTAACAATTACCTCCAACAGGACTACCGCCGTCCTTGTAACTTGGCAGGGGCTCCTTTTCGAGACTAGTGTAGAAATGGTTGTGCTTGTATAGGATTTGTTATTTCAATTTGGCATGGGAAGTGTAGTCTTTTTGCAATCAATCCAAAGATTGCCATCCTTGTTAATGACGACAGTACTTCAAACCCACACGTTCAAGTATAGAATTAATTTCTTAAACATGATTTTTGAAGTATTCAATCTAGGTATAGTAAAATGATTATGTTAAAAACCATAACAGTACTGATTAAGTTATTGAAATTGACAATAGGCAGTCTCCGAAAACAGACTTCTCGTCTTACCAGTTGTATCGAAGTGTCCTGAACTGAGCCTAAGCAATCGTTCGTTATGGGTTGTCATCGGACGGAAGCGATCCGAAGTGTGCAGTTCCGATCCTAAACAGCCATTTCTAGTGTTTTTCCTGTTTTACCATTGCCAGCATAACCGCAATTGAGCAAATGTGGACTCCACCAAAGTTCAGATTTCTCGAGGAAGCCGTACTATATGAATAATTGGGATACTACTTTCTAATAAGACTTAATACGTTATAATCCTGGGATAAGTAACTTTACAAAAAACAACGTAGGGATACAAAAGAGAAATAAATAGCCCGTTCTGTTGCTCCAGTGTGACGTTAATTGAAATACCCCCCCCCCCCAATTCTGATATAAATATTCCTCAGAAATGGATGGTAGTTTGTATTTTAATTAACGTCACATTGGAGTAATACAACGGGCTATTGGTGACGGTCCGGGATCAATCCCAAAGGGAAAGGTCCGAGGACAACACCACGTAATTTTGAACCACGGTCAGATGACGAGGCAACACCTGTGCTGGCACACCTCTACAAATTTCCACACCACGCCAACGTGAGGCGTTTGTGGCAGCGACCGATTTAACGAGCTCCCGCCTCCTGTTGTACCCGACGGGCTTTGGTTTCATTCGAACTTGCAATCACCGGTTGCTAATCCGTTACTCTTCCAATCGGGCTGTCGCGGCCCCGCTTACCTAGGCAAAATAGGCCTACTTTGAAATGGAAGTGAAGTGAATTTGTATATGTGATTATTTTTGTTCATTTTCTAAGAACCTGGAAATTGTGCCCGAAGTTTTTTGCTATAGTGTTTTAGTACTAAGGATATTTGGCCTTTCAAGAAGGATCATCCACACTTCACTTTTCTGCAGGCGTAGGCATTTATGTTGGTTTTTCACATGGCACTTAAAAATCAGTACTCGTGTCCAATCTTGTAAGAACGCAAATACGCATCGACCTACCATCGTCGAACGAAAAACAGAGGTTTCAGGAAACTACTTAACATCCATAAGTCACATATAATTGTCCTTTGTTTTGTGAACTTGGAGAATTCACCACCTGCAGATAGTTTCTGTTTTTTACCAGTCAAGATATTCCTCAAGACTAAGGCAATTAATCTAAACTAGAACGTGATTTGGAAAAAGATCTTGATTCTGATTTGAAGATGCATATACGGGTATATAACGGTAAGAAACCTTGAAAATGTTGAACATTTGTGAAAAATATTTTTCACAAACAAATAATATGAAGCAACATATGCGTGTACACACCGGTGAGAAACCTTATAAATGTGATACCTGTGGAAAATATTTTTCACAAACATGGAATTTGAAGCAACATATGCGTGTACACACCGATGAGAAACCTTATAAATGTGATACCCGTGGAAAATATTTTTCACTAAAAGGTAATTTGAAGCAACATATACATGTACACACCGATGAGAAACTTTATAAATGTGGTTCCTGTGGAAAATATTTTTCACTAAAAGTTACTTTGACGCGACATATGCGTGTACACACCGGTGAGAAACCTTATAAATGTGATACCTGTGGAAAATATTTTTCACAAACATGGAATTTGAAGCAACATATGCGTGTACACACCGATGAGAAACCTTATAAATGTTGTTCCTGTGGAAAATATTTTTCACTAAAAGGTACTATGACGCGACATTTGCATGTACACACCGGTGAGAAACCTTACAAATGTGGTATCTGTCAACAGGCATTCTCAAAGGACTGTTATTTGAAGAAGCATATGCGTAAACACATTGGTTGGAAACCCTACCTGTAGGATAGGTGTTTCAAAGAGTTGAAAAATAATAAAAAAAACAACGAATGTACACAAGCGTATGGATACCATGAATTCGTGTAGCAGAACTTCGTGCCGGGAGGATTTAAGCGAAAAAATTTGAGGTAGATCATCAAAGAGTTTTATGCTTTTTGCAAAGCTTGTTAAAGTACTCACAGGAAAAATACCTTTGCAGAGACCGAAAGTGATACTTTTACCTGATTAAAAAGTATAATCATTCACTAACATCAGTGGAATTTTATTTTATAGAAATCTTTATTCAATATATGACGAATTGAAACACTCCATGATTAATGTAGGCGATAATCGTATCAGGTCCATGATTACACAATTGCGCGAATTCAAATATTCGCTAGTAACTACAACATTGACCTATCAAGTATTTTAAAAATCTAACAATTGTCTAAAACATGCTTGAAATGTTTTATTTTAATCATCCTTTGTTATTCATCAGCTCACACTTTTTATATTAGTAAATGGATGTGCATATTTATATGGTGTATTATTTCTGTACTGCATACCTTTATTGTCTATTATATATTTAATTATACTCTGACATCGTTTTACTTACCCTATGTTCTTTTCTAGATTAACATACTATTAAATGTAAATTCAATACAGGAAACCATTTTAATTCGTATTAAATTTAACTTGTCAAATTTTAAGAGGACAATGACGATATAGAAAAACAATATTATTTCATGAGAATGAGAATATGAATACTTATCTGGTTTACGTTATCAAACCAAAAGATAAATTTTTTTTCCATTTTTAATTTTTTGTGCAAAAGTGTTATTTCAAATGCTGGAACTTTACAATCTGTATGTAGTTCTGTTTTACAAAAATGTTAGATGGTATCAGCTCAATGTTTTTTAGTAATTTTTTACACTAGTAATGAAATTGATATCAGTTCATTATATCTAGAGATTGCTATACATGTATCGTGGAAACTTAAATCCGTTGTTGAAAGTCGGATTATGCTTTAAAGTAAGTTTTTGAACTATTTATTGACAATAAGTCCAATGTAATATCCCCTATATTGTCGGGTTAAATGTTTAGCTTTAGTTAAAGATTTCAATTTGAAAAATTAATTTCAGTTCTATAATACTTTGTCCTGAATTGAAAGTACAAATTTTAAGGCATGAATATGTATTAAAATTAAATTTTTGATAAATCTGGTTTATATATTGTATCTCAAAATTGTCATTTTTAATATTTTTTTAGAACGAAAATTGGTTTTTAATTGTTTAGTAAATATAGGGATTTGAAAATAAATTGTTACGATTTCTGTAGTCTTTGTGTTTTGTTTTCGAATTCAAGGTAATTCTAAAATAAATAAAAAGACAAAATATCTTTGGAACATTGAATTGCGAAAAAATCTGTTAGATATGTGATTATAGTTTTCATTAACTTAAACTCGTACAGTGCGTGCTTAAGATCATATCTCTTTTGTATCCCTACGTTGTTTTTTGGAAAGTTACTTATGCCAGGATTATAACGTATTAAGTCTTATTAGAAAGTAGTATCCCAATTATTCATATAGTACGGTTTCCTCGAGAAATCTGAACTTTGATGGAGTCCATTTGCTCAAGGCTGGTTATGCTGGCAATGGTAAAACAGGTAAAACACTAGAAAAGGCTGTTTAGGATCGGAACTGCACACTTCAGATCGCTTCCGTCCGATGACAACCCATAACGAACGATTGCTTAGGCTCAGTTCAGGACACTTCGACACAACTGGTAAGACGAGAAGTCTGTTTTCGGAGACTCTGCCTATTGTCAACTTCAATAACTTAATCAGTACTGTTATGTTTTTTAAGATAATCATTTTATTATACCTAGATTGAATACTTCAAAAATCATATTTAAGATATAAATTCTATACTTGAACGTGTGGGTTTGAAGTACTGTCGTCATTAACAAGGATGGCAATCTTTGGATTGATTGCAAAAAGACTACACTTCCCATGCCAAATTGAAATAACAAATCCTATACAAGCACTATCATTTCTACACTAGTCTCGAAAAGGAGCCCCTGCCAAGTTACAAGGACGGCGGTAGTCCTGTTGGAGGTAATTGGTAATTAATTAACTTCGAACTGGAACAAAACAACGGTATTTTCGACGGTCCGGAAACATTCTCCAATGGAAAGATCTGACAACACCACATAAGATTGAACCATGATCATTACCTGAGATTTGTACCAAATGAAATACAATAGAAACACTAATGCGCTGAACCTTTGTCTTTAGCAGAGTAAATTATAATTAAAAAAATTTTGAAATCGTATATTGAAATACATGCATGTCAATTTAACTGAATCGCGAATCTTACAAAAATTGCCACTTTGTTCAGATTCCTTATTCAGTAACTTGCATCCAAGTATAATTTTTGCTCAGTATGATTATAGTTGAACATTGCACAGTAGACCAAAGAAGTCGTAGAAATGTGGCATTAGGTTTACACCGAAACACATGATTTCTGTACTTATAATACGACTGAAAATAGCAACTTATATATTAGAAATATAATTTTTAATGAAATAAATTTCCCTTATTCCCATTGCTAAGAAAGCAATGTATGTGAAGGACATGAGCAGTTAAAAATAAGATACATATAAAAGAAATTGAAAAAGAAAAACCAAGAATTTATATCACATCGTCGTAGACGCTTTTACTCATCAGTCGATTGAGCAAATAAGGAATTAAACCTTAAAAAAAAGAAATTACGGGCTATAAAAATAAAAAAGCGGGAACAGAATCATAAATTTAATTCAAAATGTTATGGATGTAGAGTGGATTTTTCCAGAATTTAAAAATTATTTGGTTTGGTGAGAAAATTGAGGAAAGTATTATAAGAATTGCGGTCGCTGGAGTTGAAAATTGATTTTGTCAACTCAGCTATTTGGCAGTTGTATTAAGGAAATATCGCGGATATTTGATGAGAGAAGTTGGCATTATGCTTCTATTCCTGGTTGCGGATGTGAAACATTGTGAACCAGTGGGCTATTTTCAGTGAAGCGATAAGTTAGGTAAACGGAAAGGTGGTGTCTATTTCGCGTGGGTTAAAGAAAAGATCTTGACTTTAATAACGTTGTTGGGGTGATAGAGTTAAAGAATGTAAGAGTTTTTAATAACGTAGTGAAATGGTTAAATTTTTAAAGTCGCTTTGAATGACAGCATTAGTAGTGTATGAGGGAGTGTTCGTAAGAATTCTGAGCATTTTGTTTTGAAGGATAATGTTTTCGATATGCGTTCTTGGAACGCCTCAGATTGGGACTGTGTAGGTACTAATGGGCTTAAGAATTTGTTTAAATCTGTTAATTGCTTAGGGGAGATGAGCGGACTGGTAATTCAGGTCTCACTGGAGGAACTAAAACGGCTCAACGTGACGGTCCGGGATCAATCCCAAGGAAAAGATCCGAGAACGACATGTAATTTTGAACCAAGGCCAGATGACGTGGTAAACAGTTGAGCTGGAAACCCTCTTTCGAAACTTCCATTCCTCACCAGCGTGAAGGCATTAGAACCCATACAGATTGAACTTGAACCAGCCCACATCTACCCGACGGTTTTTTGTTATACGTAGTTTCGAACTCGCATCGCATTGGGGAGGGGGGGAATTTCAATTAACGTCACACTGGAGCAACACAATGGGCTATTGGTGACGGTCCGGGATCAATCCCAAAGGGAAAGATCCGAGGACAACACCACGTAATTTTGAACCACGGTCAGATGACGAGGCAACACCTGAGCTGGCACCCCACTCTCCAAACTTCCACACCACGCCAACGTGAGGACATTTGAGGCCACGACAGATTTAACGTGCACCAGCCCCCTTTGTACACGACGGTGTTTGGCTGGATTCGAACTCGCAACCCTTCGGTTGCAAGTCCGTTACTCTTCCAACCGGGCCACCGCGGCCAGCATCGCATTGGAAGATTAATGAGAAAAACAAGTATTTAATAGTTCTGAAATGCTACTCCTTAGAGATTGGAGCCAATAGCAACTGTTGCTTGGTTATTCTCTATATTCTCTCTTACTTAATTTCGGGACCCGGTGGCCCGGTTGGAAGAGTAACGGACTAGCAACCGAAGGGTTGCGAGTTCGAATCCAGCCAAACACCGTCGTGTACAAAGGGGGCTGGTGCACGTTAAATCTGTCGTGGCCTCAAATGTCCTCACGTTGACGTGGTGTGGAAGTTTGGAGAGTGGGGTGCCAGCTCAGGTGTTGCCTCGTCATCTGACCGCGGTTCAAAATTACGTGGTGTTGTCCTCGGACTTTCCCTCTGGGATTGATCCCGGACCGTCACCAATAGCCCGTTGTGTTGCTCCAGTGTGACGTTAATTGAAAATACCAAAATACCAAATACCAATTCTGATATAAATATTCCTCAGAAATATGGATGGTAGGTATGTTTTTAATTAACGTCACACACTGGAGTAATATTACGGACTATTGGTGATGGTCTGGATCAATCCAGATGGGAAAGTTTCGAGGACAACACCATGTAATTTTGAACCACGGTCAGATGACGTGGAAACTCCTGAGCTGGCACACCTCTCCAAATTTCCACACCACGTCAACGTGAGGCGTTTGTGGCAACGACGGATGGATTTAACGTGCTCCAGCCGCTGTTATACCCGACGGGCTTTGGTTGGATTCGAACTTGCAATCTCCGGTTGCTAATTCGTTATTCTTCCAATCAAGCTGATGTCCTCACGTTGGCGTGATGTGGGAGTTTGGATAGTGGGGTGCCAGCTCAGGTGTTGCCTCGTCATCTGACCGTGGTTCAAAATTACGTGGTGTTGTCCTCGGCTCTTTCCCTTTGGGATTGATCCCGGACCGTCACCAATAGCCCATTGTGTTGCTCCAGTGTGACGTTAATTGAAATTCCCCCCCCCTCTTACTTAATTTCGGGACCCGGTAGCCCGGTTGGAAGAGCAAGGAACTAGCAACCGGAGGATTGCGAGTTCGAATCCAGACAAAGTCCGTGTACAAAGGGGACTGGTGCACGTTAAATCAGACGTGGGCTCAAATGTCCTCACGTTGGCGTGGTGTGAAGTTTGGAGAGTCGGGTGCCAGTTCAAGTTTTACGTTGTCATCTGACCGTGTTTCAAAATAACACGGTGTCCTCAGATCTTTCCCTTTGGGATTGAAACCGGACCGTCACCAATAGCCCGTTGCGTTGTTCCAGTGTGACGTTAATTAAAATATCTACCTATCTTTCTGAACTACGCCAATGGTATTGGTATTGGTATTTTTCAATTAACGTCACACTGGAGCAACACAACGGGCTATTGGTAACCGTCCGGGATCAATCCGAAAGGGAAAGATCCGAGTACAACAACACGTAATTTTGAACCACGGTGAGATGACGAGGCAACACCTGAGCTGGAAACCCACTCTCCAAACTTCCACACCACGCCAACGTGAGGACATTTGATGCCACCACAGATTTAACGTGCACCAGCCCCCTTTGTATACGACGGTGTTTTGGATGCATTCGAACTCAACCTTCCTGTTGCTATCCCGTGTCCCTTCCAACCAGTCTACCGCGGACCACGAACACGAAGTAACATTCACTCTGCGTTTCTGCGGGCGTACAGAAATATTTTGATTTTTGCCTTGCATTCCCGAAAGGAGTATTCGTGTCCATATTTAGAACTATTGTTCAATTCGCAACCACCTTGCATCGATGGAGAACGTAGTAGAGCAGTGTTTCAGAAAACCAATATACCGGAGCAATCCAGATTTCAAATCCACTTTTAGTACCTAAGTTTAAGATTTTAAATCAGCTGAAATATTAGGTCGAGTCATAAGTAACTTCCGTTTTTTTATCAGACATTTATTTTGCTTTCATTAAATAACAAAGTTGTATTAATTTATTATGTATCTGATAGTGGTTCAAAATTACGTGGTGTTGTCCTCGGATCTTTCCCTTTGGGATTGATCCTGGACCGTCACCAATAGCCCATTGTGTTGCTCTAGTGTGACGTTAATTGAAATACCCCCAATTCTGATATAAATATTCCTCAGAAAAATGGATGGTAGGTTTGTATTTGAATTAACGTCAAACAAGAGACCCACTTTGAAATGGAAGTGAAGTGAATTTGTATATGTGATTATCTTGGTTCATTCTATAAAAACCTGGAAATTGTGCCCGAAGTTTTTTTGCTATAGTGTTTGGTACTAAGAATATTTGGCCTTTCAAGAAGGATCATTCACTCTTCATTTTTCTGCAGGCGTGGGTATTTATGGTTTTTCACATGACACTCCTTAAAAATCAGTACTCGTGTCCAATCCTGTAAGAACGCAAATACGCATCGATCTGCCATCGTCAAACGAAAAACAGCAGTTTCAGGAAACTACTTAACATTGACTGCCGGTCACGCGAGGTTGTGTTAATAGTTATTGCCATAACATTGAAGCAAACTTTTACCCATATGCCAACTTACTTATTATAAGAAATGATTTAAAAGTGGAAATAAAAGACGGTTATGTGTATCACACTGATAGCTAAGCATTATGCAAGCCTTTAATTATAAAATTTTATCACTACGCGCCAGCGCGTGATTGGCACTAGAGGTAAAATTATTTCCCAAATGCCACATTATGCGCTGGAGCGTGACATATAAATAAATCAAAATAAGTAAAAATATGCATTATTTTTGTATGAAACTATCACAAACAAACATATATGTATACTAGGGGGCTCCGCCCCTGCTCGCTCGCGCCCGTTCCCTAAAAACGTGATCTGGAGGAAATTACTGAAGGAGGAATTACGTTTTTTTATACGAGGCGTGTTTTTAAGTAAGTATTGTTTTGAAATAAAAATAAAACAAGTAGACTTTACTTAACAATTTTATTTTTACATGAAAGCCTGTACTTTAATCTACTTTTCTGCATATAATTCCCACCAATATTAAGACACTTATCGTATCGTAGAACCAGCTTTTGAATACCATCCTCGTAAAAATCTGCCGCCTGATTAGACAACTACTGCAACACGGTCGTTTTGACATCGTCGTTGAGGCGCTGACCACCCAGATGCCTCTTCAAATGCAGGAACACGTGGTAGTCACTGGGCGCTAGATCTTGGCTGTACGAAGGGTGACCAAGTTGTTCCCAGCCAAATGATCCGATCAGCTCTTGAGTTCGATTGGCCGTGTGTGAACGGGCATTGTCATGAAATCTTCTGAATCCGACACCTGAGCATCTTTGGGAGGAAAGAATTCCTCGTCACAGTCATAACTAAATTCACTCGGGTACTCGTCCGATTGCTCAGCCAACAAATTTGCAATTTCATCAGCCGTTAGCTTATTATTTTGCAACTTTCTTTTCTTTGCACGTTGTAACGGCGGCTAGAGAAACGATCACCACGGCAGCGTGGGAAAATGGAAAGTCTTGTTGACTCAAGTGTCGAGAGGAAAAGCCCACACACCATAACGACCACCCGAAAACATCTTAATGATTTCTTAACGACAGCCAGCCAGCAGGGGTCGGAAATCGTTCTGGTTTCAAAGCAAAGGGCAGGCGCCTTTCTGTCGCTCTCTTCGACATTTCGAGACCAAGAAGATAGAGATAAATGATGATGAGTTTCCGACAGGGATTGATGGCCCCCTTTCAAGTCCGCCGAAGTCTGTCGTAAAGTTGAGGGGAAAGACCAACGTGAGACAGCCAATCAAGAACGTGAGAAATCTTCAACACCCAATCCAGCACCGACTAAAAGGCGGACCAGAAACGGAAAGGAGGAGTCGATAAGCACCCAACATATAGAGAGTTTTTATAGAGAGACGAGGAGAGACGGAGACAGAGGATCACAGAGGATCAGAGAGAGAGCTTGAGAGGCGGTCAGCAGAGACCGTTTTTGGAGCTTGGTGAATATCCGTTCACTGTTGTGCATTTATCCCACTTTGGGATCCTATACTCGCCGGAGTATTTTAGTGAGAAAGGCTCGACCGTAGCCGTAAAGGAGAACCCTCCTAGAGATCCGTGTAACTGCTCATCCTAGTAGTGATCCTGTCCAGAAAGACTGAGATTTCCTGCCTTGGAACTCTGTACTCATCCGAGTATTTTTTGTTGAGAATAGGCTCACCCGTAGCCGTGCGTTAGACTAACCCGAACGAAATTGTGAGGCTCGCCAGCAGCCTAAGCGCCTCGATAGAACTTTGGACCTTCCAAGGAACTAACATTAATGAACTCTACATTCATTTTCCGACTTTTTGTACAAATTGTAAAATAAACCAATTTAGTCCAGAATCGGATATTTTCAATGGTAACTAGTCTAGCTACCCGTGAATCAAGACGTTACAACGTGAAGGCCCTGCAGAACTATCATTTGTAGAACTCACGTTACTAGATTATATTACAAAGCAATAAATCAGAAACCACACACCTTTACAACTAGTTTCCAACCTTCACTCCACGCCAATACCATCATACATACCCAAAACGTAATGCCGATTGAACTGGAGAACAATGAAGCGTAGCTTTTCAAGCGCCCGAGCGTGACTGGCATCTGAGACATCACCCCACACAACGCGCCTGCCCGTGATTGGCCCTTCACCGGTAACGCCAAATCAAGCGCTGGCGCGAGATCCGCAGTCAATGTGTTAACATCCATAAGTCAGATATCATTGTCCTTTGTTTTGTGAACTTGGAGAATTCACCACCTGCAGATAGTTTCTGATTTCACCAGTCAAGATATCCCGAAAGACTAGAATGCAATTAAACTAAACTATAACGAGATTTGGAAAAAGATCAAGATTCTGATTTGAAGATGCATATAGGTGTATACAATGGTGAGAAACCTTATGAATGTGGTACCTGTAGAAAATATTTTTCAATATCATGGAATTTGAAGCAACATATGCATGTACACACCGATGAGAAACCTTATAAATGTGGTAACTGTGGAAAATATTTTTCTCAAAAAGGTTCTTTGGAGCATTTTATATAATAGTTACCAGATAGTAGAACCCGGGCTCGAATCTCGGTTTTCAAGTGCTTAGGTGTATGATTGTCATTGTTACGAGTAATTTCGACTGCGAAAGTGTGCTAATTTTAAAATAGTCTTCAGTTCGTCCCATGTTCGAAATTCTAATAAGCAAGCGGTCGATAACACATTACAAAAATAATGAGGAATCGTTTAGATTTGTATCAAATGAAATATAATAGAAACACTAATGCGCTGAACCTTTGTCTCTAGCATAGTAAATTATAATTTTAAAAAATTTTGAAATCGTATATTGCAATACTTGCATGTCAATCTAAATGAATGGCGAATCTTACAAAAATTACCACTTTCAGATTCGTTATTCAGTAACTTGCATCCAAGTCTAATTTTTGCTCAGTATGATTATGAGCAAATAAGGAATTAAAACTTTAAAAAAGGAAATTACGGGCTATAAAAAATAAAAAAGCAGGAACAGAATAATAAATTTAATTCAAAATATTATGGTTGTAGAGTGGATATTTCCCGAATTTAAAAATTATTTGGTTTGGTGAGAAATTTAAGGAAAGTATTGTAAGAATTGCGGTCGCTGGAATTGAAAACTAATTTTGTCAACTCAGCTATTTGGCAGTTGTATTAAGGAAATATCTCGGATATTTGATGAGAGAAGTTGGCATTATGCTTCGATTCCTGGTTGCGGACGAGAAACATTGTGATCAAGTGGGGTATTTTCAGTGAAGCGATAAGTCAGGTAAACGGAAAGTTGTGTCTATTTCGCGTGGGGTTAAAGAAAAGATCTTGACTCTGATAACGTTGTTGGGAAAATAGAGTGAAAGAATGTAAGAGTTTTTAATATCGTAGAAGAGATTAAATTTTTAAAGTCGTTATGATTTGCATTAGTAGTGTATGAGAGAGCGTTCGTAAGAATCCTGAGCATTTTGTTTTGGAGGATAATTGTTTTCAATGTTCGTTTTTGCTGCAATGCCTCAGCATTGGGACTGCGTAGATAGAAATGGGCTTAAAAATTTGTTTAAATCTGTTTATTGCTTAGGGAGATGAGCGGAATTGTAATTAATGTCGCATTGGAGGAAACATTTTTGTGTACAAAGGGGGCTGGTGCACGTTAAATCTGTCGTGGCCTCAAATGGCTCACGTTGGCGTGGTGTGGAAGTTTGGAGAGTGGGGTGCCAGCTCAGGTGTTGCCTCGTCATCTGACCGTGGTTAAAAATTACATGGTGTCTTCGGATCTTTCCTATTGGGATTGAACCCAGACCGTCACCAATAGTCCGTTGTTTCAGTGTGACGTTAATTAAAATACTTACTTCTCTTAACTACACCAATGGAAACACGAGTGTTTCAGTATAATATGGCCGAATATTGATTCGCCATGTTAGAAATTTATAATTTCTTTTTTCTGTTGTGTAAATATTATATTTTATACCAATACATTTATCCAAACTCTGAAATAAATATTCCTCAGAAAAATGGATGGTAGGTTTGTATTTCAATTAACGTCACACTGGAGCAACACAACGGGCTATTGCTGACGGTCCGGGATCAATCCCAAAGGGAAAGATTCGAGGACAACACCACGTAATTTTGTACCACGGTCAGATGACGATGCAACACATGAGCTGGTACACCTCTCCAAATTTCCACACCACGCCAACGTGAGGAGTTTGTGGCAACGACGGATTTAACGTGCTCCAGCCCCCTGTTGTACCCGAAGGGCTTTGGTTGGATTCGAACTTGCAATCTCCGGTTGCTACTCCGTTATTCTTCCAATCGAGCTGTCGCGGCCCATCTTATCTAGGGGGGTATTTCAATTAACGTCACACTAGAGCAACACAACGGGCTATTGGTGATGGTCCGGGATCAATCCCAAAGCCATCTTACCTAGGCAAACAAGACCTACTTTGAAATGGAAGTGAAGTGAATTTGAATATGTGATTATCTTAGTTCATTCTATAAAAACCTGGAAATTGTTCCCGAAGTCTTTTTGCTATAGTGTTTTAGTACTAAGAATATTTGGCCTTTCAAGAAGGGGGAATTTCAATTAACGTCACACTGCATCAACACAATTCCTTTCAAGAAGGATCATTCACTCTTCACTTCTGCAGGCGTAGGTATTTATGTTGGTTTTTCACATGGCACTCCTTAAAAATCAGTACTCGTGTCCAATCCTGAAAGAACACAAATACGCATCGTAATGCCATCGTCGAAGGAAAAACAGCAGTTTCAGGAAACTACTTAACATCCATAAGTCAGATATCATTGTCCTTTGTTTTGTGAACTTGGAGAATTCACCACCTGCAGATAATTTCTGTTTTTCACCTGTCAAGATATCCCTAAAGACTAAAAGGCAATTAAACTAAACTAGAACGAGATTTGGAAAAAGATCCAGATTCTGATTTGAAGATGCAATGTGTATACAATGGTAAGAAGCCTTAAAAATGTTGAAACTTTGAAAAATATTTTTCACAAACAGAAAATATGAAGCAAGATATGCATGTACACACCGGTGAGAAACCTTATAAATGTGGTTCCTGTGGAAAATATTTTTCACAAAATGGTAATTTGAACCGACATATGCGTGTACACACCGGTGATAAAACTTATAATTGTGGTACCTGTGGAAAATATTTTTCACAAAAAGGTTCTTTGAATCTACATATGCGTGTACACACCGGTGAGAAATCTTATAAATGTGGTAACTGTGGAAAAATGTTTTCCCAAAATTGTTCTTTGAATCTACATATGCGTGTACACACCGGTGAGAAAACTTATAAATGTGGTAACTGTGGAAAATATTTTTCACGAAAAGATTTATTGAATCTACATATGCGTGTACACACCGGTGAGAAATCTTATAAATGTGGTAACTGTGGAAAATATTTTTCACGAAAAGATTTATTGAATCTACATATGCGTGTACACACGGGTGAGAAATCTTATAAATGTGGTAACTGGAAAATATTTTTCACGAAAAGATTTATTGAATCTACATATGCGTGTACACACCGGTGAGAAAACTTATAAATGTGGTAACTGTGGAAAATATTTTTCACGAAAAGATTTATTGAATCTACATATGCGTGTACACACCGATGAGAAACCTTATAAATGTGGTACCTGTGGAAAAATGTTTTCACAAACATGGAATTTGAAGCAACATATGCATGTACACACCGGTTAGAAACCTTATATCTGTGGTATCTGTCAACAGGCATTCTCAAGAAACTGTTATTTGAAGAAGCATATGCGTGAGCACACTGGTTGGAAGGGTTGAAAGTGTCTGAAAGGGTTGTAGACAGATTCATAAATGTACAAACAGATGAATCACCAGGAATTAATATAGAACATCGTGCAGAGAAAGGATTTGAGCGAAAACATTCAAGGTAGGCCATTAAAAAGTATTAGTCTTTTTGTGAAGCTTGTCAATCTTCACAGGAAAAATGACTTTTCAGACAGAAAGTGATAGTTTTTCCAGATTTCACTAGTTTAATTCACATCACAGTATGATTCACTAACATCATTAGAATTTTATTGTATAGAAATCTTTATTCAATATATGACGAATTCAAACACTCCACATGATTAATGTACGCGATAATCGTATCAGGTCCATGATTATATAATTGCGCGAATTTAAATATAGGCTAGTAACTACAACATTGAGAGATCAAGTATTTTAAAAAGCAAACAATTGTCTAAAACATGCTTGAAATGTTTTATTTTAATCATCCTTTGTTATTCATAGGCTCACACTTACTATGTTACCACTTTGTTAAGGTTCGCTATTCAGATCCTTGCAACTAAGTCTAATATTTTCTCAGTATGGTTATTGTTGAACATTGCACAATAGACTAACGAAGTCTTAGAATGTGGTTTACAAACACATGATTTCTGTACTTATAATACGACTGAAAATTGCCACTTATACATTAGAAATGTCATTTTAAATGAAATAAATTTCCCTTATTCTAAAAGAGAGCAATGTATGTGAAGGACATGAGCAGTGCAAAAAAAGAGATAAAAGAAATTGAAAAAGAAAAACGAAGAATTTATATCACATCGTAGAAGACGCTTTTAAGCAACAGTTGATTATGAGCAAATAAAATTACACATTTAAGGAAAGAAATTACGGGCTATAAAAAATAAAAGAGCGGGAACAGAATAATTAATTCGAAATGTTATGGTTGTTGAGTGGATTTTTTGAGAATTTAAAAATTATATGGTTTGATGAGGAAACTGAGGACAATATTGTAGGAATCGCGGTCGCTGGAGAAAACTGATTTTTCCCAAATCAGCTGCTTGTCAGTTGTCTTAAGGGATATCTACGATTTTTGATGAGAAGGTGGCATGTTTTGAGTGCCTGGTTGCGTACGAGAAACATTGTGAACCAGTGGGCTATTTTCAGTGAAGCGATCAGTCAGGTTCTCTGAAAACGGTAGTTGTGTCTATTTCTGTGGGTTAAAGAAAAGATCTTGACTTTGATAACGTTGTTCGGGTAGAGTTAAAGAATGTAAGAGTTTTTAATATCGTAGTGGGGGAAGGGGTTAAATTTTTAAAGTCGTTTTGAATGACATCATTAGTAGTGTATGAAGAATTAGTAGTTCGTAAGAATTCTGAGCATTTGGTTTTGAAGGATAATTTTTTCGATTATGCGTTCTTGGAACTCCTCAGATTGGGACTGCGTAGGTACTAATGGGCCTAAGAATTTGTTTAAATCTGTTAATTGCTTGGGGAGATGAGCGGAATGGTAAATCAGGTCTCACTGGAGGAACTAATAAGGCTCAACGTGACGGTCGGGATCAATCCCAAAGGGAAAGATCCGAGGACAACACGTAATTTTGAACCACGGTCAGATGACGAGGCAACACATGAGATGGCACCCCACTCTCCAAACTTCCACACCACACCAACGTGGGGACGTTTGAGGCCACGACAGATTTAACGTGCACCAGCCCCCTTTGTACACGACGGTGTTTTGGCTGGATTCGAACTCGCAACCCTTCGGTTCCTAGTCCGTTACTCTTCCAACCGGGCCACCGCGGACCTAAGAGTTGAGCTGGAAACCCTCTTTCGAAACTTCCATTCCTCACCAGAGTGAAGGCATTTGAACCCATACAGATTGAACGTGCACCAGCCCACGTCTACCCGACGATTTTGGTTATACGTAGTTTTGAACTCGCATCGCATTGGAAGATCAATGAGAAAAACAAGTATTTAATAGTTCTGAAATGCTACTCCTTCGATATTGGAGCCAATAGCACCCTGTTGCTTGGCTATTCTCTATACTCTTAATTTCGGGCCCCGGTAGCCCGGTTGGAAGAGCAAGGAACTAGCAACCGGAGGATTGCGAGTTCGAATCCAGACAAAGACCGTGTACAAAGGGGACAGGTGCACGTTAAATCAGTCGTGGCCTCAAATGTCCTCACGTTGGCGTGGTGTGAAGTTTGGAGAGTCAGGTGCCAGTTCACGTTTTACCATGTCATCTGACCGTGGTTCAAAATAACACGGTGTCCTCAGATCTTTCCCATTGGGATTGATCCCGTACCGTCCCCAATAGACCGTTGCGTTGTTCCAGTGTGACGTTAATTAAAATACCTACCTACCTTTCTGAACTACGCCAATGGAAACACGAGTGTTTCAGTATAATATAGCCGAATATCGATTCGCTATGTTAGAAATTCTAATTTCTTTTCTGTATTGTAGATTTTCTATTTTATACCAATACATTTAACTCAATTCTGATATAAATATTCCTCAGAAATATGGATGGTAGGTATGTATTTTTATTAACGTCACACTGGAGTAATATAAAGGGTTATTGGTGATGGTCTGGATCAATCCAAATGGGAAAGATCCGAGGACACCATGTAATTTTGAACCACGGTCAGATGACGTGGAAACTCTTGAGCTGGCACACCTCTCCAAATTTCCTCACCACGCCAACGTTAGGCGTTTGTGGCAACGACGGATGGATTTAACGTGTTCCAGCCCCCTGATGTACCAGACGGGCTTTGGTTGGATTCGAACTTGCAATCTCCGGTTGCTAATCCGTTATTCTTCCAATCAAGCTGTCGATGGCCCCGCTTATGTAGGCAAACTAGGCCTACTTTGAAATGGAAGTGAAGTGAATTTGTATATGTGATTATCTTAGTTCATTCTATAAGAACCTGGAAATTGGTTTTTCACATGGCACTCCTTAAAAATCAGTACTCGTGTCCCATCTTGTAAGAACGCAAATACGCATCGACATGCCATCGTCGAACGAAAAACAGCAGTTTCAGGAAACTACTTAACATCCATAAGTCAGATATAATTGTCCTTTGTTTTGCGAACTTGGAGAATTCACCACCTGCAGATAGTTTCTGCTTTTCACCAGTCAAGATATCCCGAAAGACTATAAGGCAATTAATTTAAACTAGAACGAGATTTGGAAAAAGATCGGGATTCTGATTTGAATTTGCATATACGTGTATACAATGGTGAGAAGCCTTAAAAATGTTGAACCTTTGAAATATATTTTTCACAAACAGGAAATATGAAGCAACATATGCATGTACACACCAGTGAGAAACCTTATGAATGTGGTACCTGTGGAAAATATTTTTCACAAAATGGTAATTTGAACCGACATATGCGTGTACACACCGGTGATAAAACTTATAAATGTGGTACCTGTGGAAAATATTTTTCACAAAAAGGTTCTTTGAATCTACATATGCGTGTACACACCGGTGAGAAATCTTATAAATGTGGTAACTGTGGAAAATATTTTTCACGAAAAGATTCTTTGAATGTACATATGCGTGTACACACCCGTGAGAAACCTTATAAATGTGATACCTGTGGAAAATATTTTTCACTAAAAAGTACTTTGACGCGACATATGCGTGTACACACCGGTGAGAAACTTTATAAATGTGATACCTGTGGAAAATATATATATATTTTTCACTAATAAGTACTTTGACGCAACATATGCGTGTACACACCGGTGAGAAACCTTATAAATGTGGAACCTGTGGAAAATTTTTTTCACAAACATGGAATTTGAAGCAACATATGAATGTACACACCGATGAGAAACCTTATAAATGTGGTAACTGTGGAAAATATTTTCCACAAACAGGGCATTTGAAGCGACATATGCATGTACACACCGATGAGAAACCTTATAAATGTGGCACCTGTGGAAAATATTTAAAAAAAACAGGGCATTTGAAGCAACATATGCATGTACACACCGATGAGAAACCTTATAGATGTGATACCTGTCAACGGGCTTTTCAAAGAACTGTTATTTGAAGAAAGATACGCGTGAACACATTGGTTGGAAGTGTTTGAAAGGGTTGAAACATAATAAACTGATTCATAAATGTACAAACAGATGAATTACCAGGAATTCATATAGGAGAAGATCGTGCAGAGAAAGGATTTGAGCGCAAACATTCGAGGTAGGCCATTAAAAAGTATTAATCTTTTTGTGGAGCTTCTCAGTCTTCACAGGAAAAATGACTTCAGACAGAAAGTGATAGTTTTTCCAGATTTCACAACTAGTTTAATTCACATCACAGTATCATTTACTAACATCATTAAAATTTTATAGTATAGAAATCTTTATTCAATATATTTCGAATTCAAACACTCCATGATTAATGTATGAGATAATCTTATCAGGTCCATGATTGCATAATTGCGCGAATTCAAATATTCGCTATTAACTACAACATTGACAGATCAAGTATTCGAAAAAGCTAACAATTTTCTAAAACATGCTTGAAAAGTTTTATTTTAATCCTTTGTTATTCATAAGCTCACACTTACTATATTAGTACATGGATGTGCATATTTATATAGTGTATTATTTCTGTACTGCATACCTTTATTGTCTATTATATATTTAATTACAGTCTGACATCGTTTTACTTAGCCGATGTTTTCTAGTTTAATATACTATTAAATGTAAATTCAATACAGGAAACCATTTTAATTCGTATTAAATTTAACTTGTCAAATTTTAAGGGGACAATGACGATAATCTCTTGAAATAATATTGTTTTTATATGAGAATATGTATACTTCTCTGGTTTACGTCATCAAAGGAAAAGGTAAATTTTTTCTTTCTTGTGAGAAAGTGTTATTTCAAATGCTAAAATTACGATCATTGTATATAGTGCTATTTTACAAGAATGGTAGTTGATATCAGCTCATTGTTCTTAAGTAAAGTTTTAGACTAGTAATGAAATTGATACCAGTTCATTATATCTATAGAAATTGCTATACATGTATCGCGAAAACTTAAATCCTTTGTTGAAAGTCGGATTATGCTTCAAAGTAAGTTTTCGAACTATTTATTGTCAATAAGTCCAATGTAATATCCCCTGTATTGTGGGGATAAATGTTTAGCTTTAGTTAAAACATTTCAATTTGAAAACTTAATTTCAGTTCTTTAATACTTTGTCCTGAATTTAAAGTTCAAATTTTAAGGCATGAATATGTATTAAAATTAACATATTTAAACCAGTTTTATCTAAAATTTATCTCGAAAATTGCCATTTAAATATTTTTATAGAACAAAAATTGGTTTTAATCGTCTGGTAAATATTGGGATTTCAAAATAAAATTCTTACGATTTCTGTCGTCTTTGTGTTTCGTTTTCGAATTCAAGATACTTCTGAAATAAATAAAAAGACAACAAAATATATCTTTGGAACATTGAATAGCGAAAAAATCTTTATTTGTTAGATATATGTGATTGTAGTTTTCATTAATTTAAACTCGTACAGTGCGTGATTAAGCTCATATCTCTTTTGAATAGCTGGGTTGTTTTTTGGAAAGTTACTTATCCCAGGATTATAACGTGTTATGTCTTATCAGAAAGTAGTATCTCAATTATTCATATAGTGCGGCTTCCTCGAGAAATCTGAACTTTGGTGGAGTCCACATTTGCTCAATGGTGGTTATGTTCGCAATGGTAAAACAGGAAAAACACTAGAAATGGCTGTTTAGGATCGGAACTGCACACTTCGGAACGCTTCCGTCCGATGACAACCTATAACGAACGACTGCTTAGGCTCAGTTCAAGACACTTCGACACAACTGGTAAGACGAGAAGTCTGTTTTCGGAGACCCTTCCTATTGTCAACTTCAATAACTTAATCAGTACTGTAATGTTTTCCAACATGTAATCATTTTACTAAACCTGGATAGAATACTTCAAAAATCATTTTTCAGAAATAAATTCTATACTTGCACGTGTGGGTTTCAAGTACTGTCGTCTTTAACAAGGATGACAATCTTTGGATTGATTGCAAAAATACTACACTTTCCATGCCAAATTGAAATAACTAATCCTATGCATGCACAACCATTTCTACACTAGTCTCGAAAAGGAGCCCCTGCCATGTTACAAGGGCCGCGGTAGTCCTGTTGGAGGTAATTGGAATTAACTTCGCACTGGAGCAACACAACGGTATTTTCGACGGTCCGGAATTATCCTCCAATGGAAAGATCTGACACTACATAAGATGGAACCATGGTCATTACCTGAGCTGGCGCCCCACTCTAAATTTCCATCCACGACTACGTCATGGTATTTCAGGTCACTACAGATTTAACGAGCAACAGCCCACTTGTACATGAAGGTCTCTATGCCGAGTTTCGAACTCGTAATCCTGCGATTGCTTGTCCTGTACTCTTCCGATCGGGCTACCCCAGTTGGAGGAGCAAATGTTTAACAAACGTAGGGTTGTGATTTCAAAAGTAGGTACAGACAATGCCAATGTACGCGATGTGTTGTATACGTTAAATCTGACCTCAAATGTCTTCACGTTTTTGTCGTGGAAGTTTGGATAGCGGGAATGAGCTCAGTTGTTCTCGTCATCTAAAACAATGGTTCAATTTTACGAGTTGTCCTCGGATTTTTCCCTTCCTTATCGATACTGTACAGTCGCCAATAACCGGTTGTGTTGCTCTAGTGCGATGTTAATTACATACCTACATGTTACGCAACATTAAGGAAACTAGATGGAAGGCTGTTGTGGACAAATCCCCTTATCAATTTTTTTCATCTAGTCATGGTCTTTTCTACACTTTTCAGGTCGCCAAGGATAATGCCACGTAATTTTAAACCACGGTCAGATGACGAAACATTAATGAGCAAAACAAGAATTTAATAGTTCTGAAATGCTACCCCTTAGATGTTGAAGCCAAGAGCACCTGTTGCTTAACTATGCCACTGGAAACAAGAGTGTCATTTCAGTGTAGCCGAATATCAATTCGCCATAATTTCCGATGTTAGAAATTCTAATGTGCTTTACTGTATTAGTATATTTCAAATCTTATAACAATACATTTATTCAAATTCTGATAAGTATTCGTCAGTAAAAATATTGTGATATATATTGTGTGGTGAAATTTGATTTAGATGAATTTTTAATACGTTACGCGTAACTTGAATGATGTGCAAGAAATATGTTTTAAGAATCGTCAAAAATGTTTTCGGAAACTGTTGAGTAAAAAGTTTCATAGAATTGAATAATGTTAAAAAATTTAAATATCAAATATGAAAATTTAATTGCTTCAACCTGCTGAACTATCAAGTGTTTCAAATTTTTGTGAATGCAGTAGAAATAGATGACGAGACGGGATCATAAACATGTGATTCCAAAAAAGCGGTGAAACTTTAAATGAGTAAACGGCAAATTAGAAATCTTAAATGAAATGTAACTTATATTTATACTTACTAACAGAATACTTTATATAGCATAAAAAACACATTGTTTATATGAATTAAATCAATTTGTTAAAAAAGATTTTATGCTACCCATTAATTATTAAATATGCATCTAGATTAACATGGAATCTTATTAAGGATCAAGGTCCATCATTTAACTGGTTCTAGGGCTCATAGTGGAAGTAAGCGGCTGAAATCTTTTTCTTAGGTCCTAGAAATCCTGAATAGCGGTAGTTTGTAGTGTATGGTACCAGTTCTGGTGTTGACTTCGTAACCAGATCCGCATTAAAAATTACGAGATGTCTTAAAACTTTTCCTTGAGTGATTCCGCATCGTCCCTAATAACCCAATTTGTTGCAGCGCGTGCAATAAATATTAAGTTACCACCTAGTTGGACCCGGGCTCGAATCTCGGTTTTCCAGTGCTTAGGTGTATGATTGTCACTGTTTCGAGTAATTTCGACTGTGAAACGGGTGGTAATTTAAAAATAGCCTTCAGTTCGTCCCTTGTACGAAATTCTAATAAGCAAGCGGTCGACAGCACATTAGAAATATAATTAGGAATCGTTCAGATTTGTACCAAATGAAATAGAATAGAAACTAATGCGCTGAACCTTTGTCTCTAGTATAGTAAATTATAATTTAAAAAATTTTGAAATCGTATATTGCAATTCGTGCATGTCAATCTAAATGAATCGCGAATTTAAAATTTTTTTGAAATCTTATATTGCAATACATGCATGTGAATGTAATGCGAATCTTACAAAAATTGCCACATTGTTCAGGTTCGTTATTAAGTTGCTTGCATCCAAGTCTAATTTTTTCTCAGTATGATTATGGTTGAACTTTGCACAGTAGACCAACGAAGTCTTAGAATGTGGCATTAGGTTTACAAACACATGATTTCTGTACTTATAATATGACTGAAAATTGCACTTATATATTAGAAATGTCATTTTTAATGAAATAAATTTCTCTTATTCCAAAAGACAGCAATGTATGTGAAGGACATGAACAGTACGAAATAAGATACATAAGAGAAATCGAAAAAGTAAAACGAAGAATTTATATCACATCGTCGAAGACGCTTTTAATCAGCAGTTGATTATGAGCAAATAAGGAGTTATACATTTGAGGAAAGAAATTAAGGGCTATAAAAATAAAAAAGCGGGAACAGAATAATAAATTTAATTTAAAATGTTCTGGTTGTAGAATGAATTTTTTGATAACTTAAAAATTATTTGGTTTGGTGAGGAAACTAATGAAAATATTATAAAAATCGCGTTCTCTGGAGAAAACTGACTTTTCAAAAATCATCTGTTTGGCAGTGGTCTTAAGGGATATCTAGGATTTTTGATGAGAAGGTGGCATGCTTCGAGTGCCTGGTTGCGTACAAGAAACATTGTGAACCAATGGGCTATTTTCAGTGAAGCGATCGGTCAGGTTGTAGGAAAATGGTAGTTGTGTCGCGTGAGTTAAAGAAAAGTTCTTGAATTTCATAACGGTTGTTGGGGTAATAGATTTAAAGAATGTAAGAGTTTTTAATATCGTAGTGAAGGGGTTAAATTTTTAAAGTCGTTTTGAATGACAGCATTAGTAGTGTATGAAGGAGTGTTCGTAAGAATTCTGAGCATTTTGTTTTGAAGGATAATTTTTTCGATGTGCGTTCTTGGAACGCCTCAAATTGGGACTGCGTAGATACTAATGGGCTTAAGAATTTGTTTAAATCTGTTAATTGCTTAGCGAGATGAGCGGAATGGCAATGCAGGTCTCACTGGAGGAACTAAAACGGCTCATCGTGAAGGTCCGGGATCAATCCCAAAGAAAAGATCCGAGAACACCATGTAATTTTGAACCAAGGCCAGATGACGTGGTAAACAGAGTTGAGATGGTATTGGTATTTTTCAATTAACGTCACACTGGAGCAACACAATGGGCTATTGGTGACGTCCGGGATCAATCCCAAAGGGAAAGATCCGAGGACAACACCACGTAATTTTGAACCACGGTCAGATGTCGAGGCAACACATGAGCTGGCACCCCACTCTCCAAACTTCCAAACCACACCAACGTGAGGACGTTTGAGGCCACGACAGATTTAACATGCACCAGCCCCCTTTGTACACGACGGTGTTTTGGCTGGATTCGAACTCGCAACCCATCGGTTGCTAGTCCGTTACTCTTCCAACCGGGCCACCACGGCCCTAACAGTACAGCTGGAAACCCTCTTTCGAAACTTCCATTCCTCACCAGCGTGAAGGCATTTGAACCCATACAGATTGAACGTGCCCCAGCCCACGTCTACCCGACGGTTTTTTGTTATACGTAGTTTCGAACTCGCATCGCATTGGAAGATTAATGAGAAAAACACGAATTTAATAGTTCTGAATTGCTACTCCTTAGAGATTGGAGCCAATAGCATCCTGTTGCTTGGCTATTCTCTCTACTCTTAATTTCGGGCCCCGGTAGCACGGTTGGAAGAGCAAGGAACTAGCAACCGGAGGATTACGAGTTCGAATCCAGACAAAGACCGTGTACAAAGGGGACTGGTGCACGTTAAATCAGTCGTGGCCTCAAATTTCCTCACGTTAGCGTGGTGTGAAGTTTGGAGTGTCGGGTGCCAGTTCAAGTTTTACCTTGTCAACTGACCGTTGTTCAAAATAACACGGTGTCCTCAGATCTTTCCCATTGGGATTGATCCCGTACCGTCCCCAATAGCCCATTGTGTTGCTCCAGTGTGACGTTAATTGAAATACCCAATACCCTAATTAACGTCACACCTGAGTAATATAACGGGCTATCGGTGATGGTCTGGATCAATCCAGATGGGAAAGATAAGAGGACAACACCATGTAATTTTGAACCCCGGTCAGATGACGAGGCAACACCTGAGGGTGCCAGCTCAGGTGTTGCCTCGTCATCTGACCGTGGTTCAAAATTACGTGGTGTTGTCCTCGGATCTTTCCCCTTGGGATTGATCCCGGACCGTCACCAATAGCCCGTTGTGTTGCTCCAGTGTGACGTTAATTGAATATCCCCCCCCTCCCCCCCTCCAATCAAGCTGTCGATGTCCCGCTTACCTAGGCAAACTAGGCCTACTTTGAAATGGAAGTGAAGTGAATTTGTATATGTGATTATCTTAGTTCATTCTATAAGAATCTGGAAATTGGTTTTTGACATGTCACTCCTTAAGAATCAGTACTCGTGCCCAATCTTGTAAGAACGCAAATACGCATCGACCTGCCATCGTCGAACGAAAAACAGCAGTTTCAGGAAACTACTTAACATCCATAAGTCAGATATCATTGTCCTTTGTTTTGTGAACTTGTAGAATTCACCTGCAGATAGTTTCTGTTTTTCACCAGTCAAGATATCCCGAAAGACTAGAATGCAATTAATCTAAACTAGAACGAGATTTGGAAAAAGATCGGGATTCTGATATGAAGATGCATATACGTGTATACAATGGTGAGAAGCCTTAAAAATGTTGAACCTTTGAAATATATTTTTCACAAACAGCAAATATGAAGCAACATATGCATGTACACACCAGTGAGAAACCTTATGTATGTGGTACATGGGGAAAATATTTTACAAAAACATGGAATTTGAAGCTACATATGCGTTTACACACCGATGAGAAATCTTATAAATGTGGTAACTGTGGAAAATATTTTTCACGAAAATATTCTATGAATGTACATATGCGTGTACACACCCGTGAGAAACCTTATAAATGTGGTAACTGTGGAAAATATTTTTCACGAAAAGATTCTTTGAATGTACATATGCGTGTACACACCCGTGAGAAACCTTATAAATGTGGTACCTGTGGAAAATATTTTTCACAAAATTGTTCTTTGAAGCTACATATGCGTTTACACACCGATGAGAAACCTCATAAATGTGGTACCTGTGGAAAATATTTTTCACAAACAGGGCATTTGAAGCAACATATGCATGTGCACTCCCATGAGAAACCTTATAAATGTGGTACCTGTGGAAAATATTTTTCACAAACAGGGCATTTGAAGCGACATGCATGTACACACCGATGAGAAACCTTATAAATGTGGTACCTGTGGAAAATATTTTCAACATACAGGGCATTTGAAGCAACATATGCATGTACACACCGATGAGAAACCTTATAAATGTGATTCCTGTGGAAAATATTTTTCACTAAAAAGTCCTTTAACGCGACATAGGCGTGTACACACCGGTGAGAAACCTTATAAATGTGATACCTGTGGAAAATATTTTTCACAAACAGGGAATTTGAAGCAACATATGTATGTACACACCGGTGAGAAACCTTACAAATGTGGTATCTGTCAACAGGCATTCTCAAAGAACTGTTATTTGGAGAAGCATATGCGTGAACACATTGGTTGGAAACCCTACCTGTAGGATAGGTGTTTGAAAGAGTTGAAAAATAATAATAAAAAAAAAACGAATGTACACAAGCGTATGGATACCATGAATTCGTATAGCAGAACTTCGTGATGGGAGGATTTAAGCGAAAACATTTGAGGGTAGGTTATCAAAATTTTTTTGCTTTATGCAAAGCTTGTTAAAGTACTCACAGGAAAAATACCTTTGCAGAGACCGAAAGTGATACTTTTACCTGATTAACAAGTAGAATGATTCACTAACATCAGTAGGAATTTATTTTATAGAAATCTTTATTCAATATGTGACGAATTCAAACACTCCACATGATTAATGTAAGCGATAATCGTAACAGGTCCATGATTACACAATTGCGCGAATTAAAATATTCGCTAGTAACTACAACATTGACAGATCAAGTATTTTAGAAAGCTAACAATTGTCTAAAACATGCTTGAAATTTTTAATTTTAATCATCCTTTGTTATTCATAAGCTCATACTTACTATGTTTGTATATGGATGTGCATATTTATATGGTGTATTATTTCTGTACTGTATACCTTTATTGTGTATTATATATTTAATTATAGTCTGACATCGTTTTACTTACCCGATGTTGTTCTCTAGTTTAACATACTATTAAATGTAAATTCAATACAGGAAACCATTTTAATTCGTATTAAATTTAACTTGTCAAATTTTAAGGGGACAATGACGATATTATATTGAAATAATCTTGTTTTTATATGAGAATATGAATACTTCTCTCGTTTACGTTATCAAAGCAAAAGGGAAATTTTTTCTTTCTTGTGAGAAAGTGTTATATATATATATATATATATATATATATATATATATATATATATATATATATATATATATATATATTTCAAATGCTGAAACTACGATCATTGTATGTAGGGCTATTTTACAAGAATGTTAGTTGGTATCAGCTCATTGTTGTTTTGTAAATTTTAGACAAATGATGAAATTAATTCATATCAGTTCATTATATCTATAGAGATTGTTATATATGTATCGCGCAAACTTAAATCCTTTGTTGAAAGTCGGATTATGCTTTAAAGTAAGTTTTTGAACTATTGTCAATGTCCAATGTAATATCCCCTATATTGTGGGAGTAAATGTTTAGCTTTAGTTAAAACATTTCAATTTGAAAAATTAATTTCAGTTATATAATACTTTGTCCTGAATTTAAAGTACAAATTTAAAGACATGAATATGTATTAAAATTAAATTTTAGATAAATCTGGTTTAAATATTTTATCTCGAAAATTGTCATTTTTAATATTTTTCCTTGAACGAAAATTGGTTTTAATTGTTTAGTAAATATATATATATATATAGGGATTTGAAAATAAATTGTTACAATTTCTGTCGTCTTTGTGTTTTGTTTTCTAATTCCAGAATTATTGTTCTATATAAATTATAATTAAAAAAAAGAATTTTGAAATCTTATATTGCAATACATGCATGTGAATGTAATGAATCGCGAATCTTACAAAAATTTCCACTTTGTTCATATTCGTTATTCAGTTGCTTGCATCCAAGTCTAATTTTTTCTCAGTATGATTATGGTTGAACATTGCACAGTAGACCAACGAAGTCTTAGAATGTGGTGTTAGGTTTACACCGAAACACATGATTTCTGTACTTATAATCGACTGAAAATTGCACTTATATATTAGTCAGAAATGTCATTTTTAATGAAAAAAATTTCACTTATTTCAAAAGACAGCAAGGTACATTAAGGACATGAGCAGTACAAAATAAGATATCTAAAAGAAATTGAAACAGGTTAGAACATATTTTGATACTACCCATAAAGGTCATTAAAAATGCATCTAGATTAACATGGAATAAATATTATGCATATTGGTTGCATGATCAAATCTTATCAAGCATCAATACCCAACATTTAACTTGGTTCTTAGGCTCATATTGGAAATAGTCGGTTGTAATATTTTTCTTAGGTCCTCGAAATCCTGAATAATGGTAATTTCTAAGGTATATTACCAGATCTCGTGTTAACCTCTTAATCAGATCGTGATTAAGAATGACGAGATGTCTTAGAATTTTTCCATGAGTGATTCCGAACCGTCCCTAATATCCCAATTTGTTGCCGTGCGATATAAATTAAATGTGATCGATTCACATGATTCTTCTAGATCTCAAGCTGGGCCATGAGTTCAACGCAAAGGAAAAAGATACTGACGCAATTCGATAAAACATTATTTTCTGAATATTAAGATTCCAAAAATGTATTTTTGACAAAAGCAGACTAAAATTCGATTGTTAGCGGAAAGTTCCTGCAATACTTTCAATCTTCATTTATAGTAAGATTTCATCTAATACAAATCTTAATATATAATATATCATTATTCCATTTTCCTGATAGCTCAGGGTCACCAATAACCCGTTGTGTTGCTCCAGTGTGACGTTAATTGAAAATACCAAATACCAAATACCAAATACCATTTTCCTGATAGCTCAGGGTCACCAATAACCCGTTGTGTTGCTCCAGTGTGACGTTAATTGAAATACCCCCACGAGAGCTCAGGAGTTGCCACATCATCTAACCGTGGTTCAAAGTTAGGTGGTGTTGTCCTCAGTATTGGTATTGGTATTTTCAATTACCGTCAAACTGGAGCAACACAACGGGCTATTTGCGACGGTCCGGGATCAATCCCAAAGGGAAAGATCCGAGGACAACACCACGTAATTTTGAACCACGGTCAGATGACGAGGCAACACCTGAGCTGGCACCCTACTCAAAATTAGGTGGTGTTTTCCTCGGATCTTTCCCTTTGGGATTGATCCCGGACCGTCACCAATAGCCCGTTGTATTACTCCCGTGTGACGTTAATTAAAATACAAACCTACCATCCATTTTTCTGAGGAATATTTATATCAGAATTGGGATAAATATATTGGCATAAAATATAAAATCTACAATACAGAAAAGAAATTAGAAGTTCTAACATGACGAATCGGTATTCGGCTAAATTATACTGAAACACTCTTATTTCCATTAGCGTAATTATAAAAGTACGTAGGTATTTTAATCAACGTCACCCTGGAACAACACAACGGGCTATTGGTGACGGGGACTGAAACGAGGACAACACCACGTAATTTTCAATCCCGGTCAGATAACGAGGCAACACCTGAGCTGGACCGCCACTCTCGAAACTTCCATATCACGCCAAGATGAGGACATTTGAGGCCATGGCAGATTCAACGCGCACCAGCCCCTTCGTACAGGAAGGTTGGATTCGAACTCGCAACTGCTGATACGATACTCTTCCCAATCGGGCTACTGTGACTCTCAACGACTCTCAGAAGTTTAAAATATGTGAGGGCGAACCTAAATTATACCAAAGATCAGAATTTTATACCGAAGTTTCTAAACCGAAAGACGAACAAAATGAAAACTTTTTATACAAGTACTAAATTTTTCTAACTGTAAAATTTCAAAGTTTTTCCACGAAATAGAATTTTTATATCTATACTTAGGAATTTTTTTATGATGTAGACTCTATAGCGTGAAAAGCGCAATCAAATTGGATTGAGTATAGAAAATTTTTTGAAAAACTTTGTGTTAAAAAAGTACCACTCAAAACATGAATTTATGTACCCAACAAATCAGTTTCTTGGAATCTAAAATCTGCCTTAAAATCATATTCTATACTATATTATTTACAGATGTCATAAAATGTATTTCCATTTCAGCTCAGGTGTTGCCTCGTTATCTGAGAGGGATTGAAAATTACGTGTTGTCCTGGGTTCTTTCCCTTTGGGATTGATCCCGGACCGTCACCAATAGCCCACTGTGTTGCTCCAGTGACGTTAATTAAAATACATACCTACCATCCATATTTCTGAGGAATATTTATATTAGAATTGAGATGAATGGTATTGGTATAAAATATAAAATCTACAATACAGGAAAGAAATTAGAATTTCTAACATAGCGAATCGATATTCGGCTATATTATACTGAAACACTGGTGTTTCCATTGGCGTAGTTCAGAAAGGTAGGTATTTTAATTAACGTCACACTGGAACAACACAACGAGCTATTGCTGACGGTCCGGGATCAATCCCAATGTTAAAGATCTGAGACCGTGTGATTTTGAACCATGGCCAGATGACGAGGCAACACCTGATCTGGCACCCGACACTCCAAACTTCACACCACGCTAACGTGAGGACATTTGAGGCCACGACTGATTTAACGTGCACCAGTTCCCTTTGTACACGGTCTTTTTCTGGATTCGAACTCGCAATCCTCCGGTTTCTACTTCCTTGCTCTTCCAACCTGGTTACCGTGGCCCGAAATTAAGTAAGAGAAAGAATATCAAGCAATAGGTTTTCTTGGCTTCAATTTCCAAGGGGTAGCATTTCAGAACTATTAAATTCTTGCTTTTTCTCATTAATCTGCTAATGCGTTGCGAGTTCGAAACTCCATATAACCAAACACAGTCGTGTAGACGTGGGCTGGTGCAGGTTAAATCTATAGGGTCCTCTGTTAAATCTATAGGTCATCTGTCCTCACGTTGGTGAGGAATGGAAGTTAAGAAAGTGTGTTTCCAGCTCAAGTGTTTACCGTCATCTGGCCTTGGTTCAAAATTACATGTTGTTCTCGGATGTTTCCCTTGGAATTGATCCCGGACCGTGACCAAGAGCCCTTTTAGTTCCTCCAGTGCCACATGTGTTACCATCCGCTCATATCACTAATCAATAAGCAGATTTAAACAAATTCTTAAGCCCATTACCTACGCAGTCGCAATCTGAGGCGTTGCTTCAAAAACGCATTTAGAAAACATTATCCTTCAAAACAAAATACTCAGAATTCTTACGAATGCTCCTTCATACACTAATGCTGTCATTCAAAACGACTTTAAAAATTTAACCCCTTCACTACGATATTAAAAACTTACATTCTTTAACTCTATTACCCCAACAACGTTATCAAATTCAAGATCTTTTCATTAACCCACGCGAAACAACTACCGTTTTCCTACAACCTGACTGATCGCTTCACTGAAAATAGCCCACTGGTTCACAATGTTTCTCGTACGCAACTAGGCACTCAAAACATGCCACCTTCTCATCGAATATCCGAGATATTCCCTTAAGACCACTGCCAAACAGCTGATTGGGAAAAATCAGTTCTTCAGCGACCGCGATTCTTAGAATATTTTCATCAGTTTCCTCACCAAACCAAATAATTTTTAAGCTATCAAAAAATCCACTCTACAACCATAACGTTTTGAATTAAATTTATTCAAATGTTCTCGTTTTTTTATTTTTTATAGCCCGTAATTTCTTTTCTTAAATGTATAACTCTTTATTTGTTCATAATCAACTGCTCCTTGAAAGCGCCTTCGACGATGTGATATAGATTCTTCGTTTTTCTCTTTCAATTTCTTTTATATATCTTATTTTGTACTGTTCATGTCCTTCACATTGCTGTCTTTTAGAATAAGGGAAATTTATTTCATTAAAAATGACATTTCTAATATATAAGTGGAAATTTTCATTCGTATAAGAACAGAAATCATGTGTTTGTAAACCTAATGCCACATACTAAGACTTCGTTGGTCTATTGTGCAATGTTCAACCATAATCATACTGAACAAAAATTAAACTGGGTTGCAAGTTACTGAATAACGAATCTGAACAAAGTGGCAATTTTTGTAAGATTACTGATTCATTTAGAATAACATGCAAGTATTGCAATATACGATTTCAAAATTTTTTAAATTATAATTTACTATGCTAGAGACAAAGGTTCAGTGCAATAGCTTTTCCATTGAATAACACTGGTCTACACGATTTTCGTAACAGATAAGTCAATGATTTTTTACAATGTATTTTTAATGCTGAAACTGAAAATGTAATAAAAAATTTTCTATCACCTCACATTTTTTATTTATATAACTTTAAAGATTCCTATTATGTCATTTTTGGCACATAATAGAAACGATCTGCTATCTTAAAAAACAAAGAGCCACACACCCGGGACCAATAAATAATGAGTCAAAATTGATGAAAACTGCTTATATACATTATTTCAGTTGTCCACTCGGAGATCAGGATTAATTGTGGGCGCCGCATCTAACGTGTATTAGGTGTTATGTGGAGCTCACGCAGTGGTTAAAAGGGGAAAAAAACGCATTTGCCTTTTGCTATACCTATGATTTGGCGTGAACCGAAAAATCATTATGACGACTGCTACTTCTGTTTAACAAGTGTCAGTGGTTTCTCTGCAAAAAATAAAAGTAATATTGTGTACCTCAATGTTCCATCGGCTGAGACCAGTTGCTCATGGAGATGGTTTACCTATACCAACATCCCCAGCTTCGTGGCAGGAAATTTCTGATTCTGAAGAGGATTGCTCTGAAAATACTGCGGTGGCACAAGCTTCAAAAGACGTTGATGTCAAACCAGAAAAATCAAATAATGAACATCACATTTCACAAGTGGAACTGAACGATTTGGTTCGTGAATTTATCAAAACAAGCAGGTCTGCTCTGAGTATTCCTTATAAAACTGATGATTGGCGGTTATTCATAGACTCGTCCAAAACCAGCTTAAAGGCAGTACTACTGCATAATGCAAACAAGCATCCCTCCATACCAATAGCGCATGCTGTTGGAATGAAAGAGACATGAAAGTATGTCATTGATTTTAAAAGCAGTGAATTAAGATGCTAATTTATGGCGTATCTGTGGCGACCTCAAAGTTATCGGTCTTCTTCTAGGCCTTCAAGGTGGCTTTACAAAATACTGCTGTTTCTTATGTTTGTGGGACAGTCGTGCAACAAGTGAACATTATGTGGTTAAAAACTGGCCCAAAAGAGACCTTCACTCCTGGGGAAAAAATATTAAGTATGTTACATTAGTCAATCCTCAGCATGTAATTTTGCCATCTTTACATATCAAATTGGGGTTGATGAAGAATTTTGTGAAAGCACTGAATAAAGAACAACAAAAGGATTTAAATATTTAAGACAAGTATTTCCAAGGTTAAGTGAAGCCAAATTAAAAGAAGGTATATTCGTTGGACCTCTGATTAGATTACTCAATAATGAAAATTTTGACAGCAAGTTGAATAATGTAGAGCTAGCAGTCATTTAAGCATCTAGTCCATGGTTTTGGCAATAAAAAGCACACAATTGGGATCTTTTAGTACAAAATCTTTTGTTGAACTATAAAAATTTAGGCTGCCGGATGTCATTAAAAATTCATTTTTTGCATTCTCATCTGGACTTTTTCCCACCAAATTTGGGTGCAGTGAGTGACGAGCAGGGAGAACGCTTCCACCAGGACATATTGCAAATTGAGCAGCGTTACCAAGGTAGATGGGATGAATCAATGATCAGTGACTACTGTTTGTTTCTGCAAAGAGAGGACCTGACCGTACACAGAAGGAAGAAGTAATCTGTGTTCTCCAACTCCAGTTATAACACATTGTAGGTACATTTTATTTCTTATATGAAAAATTTTGTAGAATATAACTATAAGCTAAATAGATTACGAGTATTGCAAATTTATTTAACATTTTGTATAATTTCATATACTGATAAACTTAGTCACTTTGCAAATATTATACTTTTCTAGCAATTACTGAAGGTTGTATAACAAAAAAGTGATACGTGATGGAGAAAAACAGACTTCATTTCCAGATTCAGCGTCGTCAAACGCAAAAAATTCAATTATTATGGTTTCTATTATGAAAATTATTTTTCAATTTGTAGACTAGTGTAATTGTTTCTAATGTGCTATCGACCGATTGCTGTTTAGAATTTCGCACTACAAGAGACGAACTGAAGGCTATGTTTAAATGAGCACCCGTTACGCAGTCTCCGTTACTCATAACAGTGACAATCACACGTAAGCGCTTGGAAACAGAGATTCGACTCCTGGTCCTACTAGATGGTAGGAAGGTAGGTAGCTTAATTTATATCGCACGGCAACAAATTGGGATATTAGGGACGGTTCGGAATCACTCATGGAAAAATTCTAAGACATCTCGTAATTTTTAATCACGATCTGATTATGAGGTTAACACCAGATCTGGTACTATAATCTACAAACTATCATTATTCAGAATTTCTAGGACCTAAGAAAACGATTACAGTCGCCTACTTCCACTATGAGCCCTAGAACCAAGTTAAATGTTGGACATTGATGCTTGATAAGATTCCATCATGAAACCAATATGCATAGTATTTATTCCATGTTAATCTAAATGCATTTTAATGAACTTTATGCGTAGTATAAAAATCTGTTCTAACCTGTTTCAATTTCTTTTATATATCTTATTTTGTACTGCTCATGTCCTTCACATACATTGCTGTTCTTTGGAATAAGGGAAATTTATTTCATTAAAAATGACATTTCTAATATAAAAGTGCAATTTTCAGTCGTATTATAAGTACAGAAATCATGTGTTTAAAACACATTCTAAGACTTCGTTGGACAATTGTACAATGTTCAACCATAACCATAGTGAGAAAAAATTAGACTTGGATGCAAGTATCTGAATAGCGAACCTGACCAAAATGGCAATTTTTGTAAGATTCGCGATTCATTACATTCACATGCATGTATTGCAATATACGAGGGCCGCGGTGGCCCGGTTGGAAGAGTAACGGACTAGCAACCGAAGGGTTGCGAGTTCGAATCCAGCCAAAACACCGTCGTGTACAAAGGGGGCTGGTGCACGTTAAATCTGTCGTGGCCTCAAATGTCCTCACGTTGGCGTGGTGTGGAAGTTTGGAGAGTGGGGTGCCAGCTCAGGTGTTGCCTCGTCATCTGACCGTGGTTCAAAATTACGTGGTGTTGTCCTCGGATCTTTCCCTTTGGGATTGATCCCGGACCGTCACCAATAGCCCGTTGTGTTGCTCCAGTGTGACGTTAATTGAAATAACAAATAACAAATAACAAATAGCAATATACGATTTCAAAAATTTTTTAAAATTATAATTCATCTGGAATAATAAATCTGGAATTGGAAAACAAAACACAAAGACGACAGAAATTGTAACAATTTATTTTCAAATCCCTATATATTTATTAACAATTAAAACCAATTTCGTTCTAGAAAAAATATTAAAAATGACAATTTTCGAGATACAATATTTAAACCAGATTTATCTAAAATTTAATTTTAATACATATTCATGCCTTAAAATTACTACTTTAAATTCAGGACAAAGTATTATAGAACTGAAATTAATTTTTCAAATTGAAATCTAACTAAAGCTAAACAATTATCCCCACAATATAGGGCATATTACATTGGACGTATTGTCAATAAATAGTTCAGAAACTTAATTTAAAGCATAATACGAATTTCAACAAAGGATTTAAGTTTTCGAGATACATATCTAACAATCTATAGATATGAATTAATTTCATCACTAATCTAAAATTTACTAAAGAACAATGAGCTGATACCAACTAATAGTTTTGTAAAATAGCAATATATACAATGATCGTAGTTTCAGCATTTGAAATAACACTTTTGCACAACAAATTATTTACTAATCAATTAAAAATTGAAAAAAATTTACCTTTTGTTTTGACAATGTAAACCGGACAAGCATTCATATTCTCATATAAAAACAATATTATTTCATGAGAATATCGTCATTGTCACCTTAAAATTTTACAAGTTAAATTTAAAACGAATAAGGCTAGCTGGAATGAATTTTCATTTAATAATGTCAAACTAGAAAACATCTGGTAACTAAAACGATGTCATAGTATGATAATTAAATATATAATAAACAATAAAAGTATGCAGTATTGAAATAACACAGCATATAAATATGCACATCCACATACTAATATAGTTAAAGTAAGCTTATGAATAACAAAAGATGGTTAAATAAAACTTTTCAACTGGCAATTGTTATTTTTTTTAAACAATTGATCAGTCAACGTTGTAGTTAATAGCGAATATTTGAATTCGCGAAATTATGTAATCATTGACCTGATACTATTATCCCGTATATTAACCATGTGGAATATTTGAATTTGTCATATATTGAATAGATTTCTAAACAATAAAATTCTACTGATGTTAGTGAATCATTCTACTGTAATGTTAATTAAACTGTTTGTGAAATCAGATAAAAGTATAACTTTCTGTCTCTGCAAAGTTATTTTTCCTGTACTTTGACAAGCATCGCAAAAAGCATAAAACTTTTTGATAGCCTACCTCGAATGTTTACGCTCAAATCCTTTCTCTACACGAGGTTTTACTATATGAATTCCTGGTTATTCATCTGTTTGTGTATATTTATGATTCGTTGTTTTTAATTATGTTTCAATCCTTTCAAGCACCTATCCTACAGGTAGGGTTTCCAACCAATGTGTTCAAGCATATGCTTCTTAAAATAACAGTTATTTGAGAATGCTTGTTCACATGTACCAGATTTATAAGGTTTCTCATTGGTGTGTACACGCATATGTAGTTTCAAATTCCATGTTTTTGAAAAATATTTTCACAGGTACAATATTTTTAAGTTTTCTCATCGGTGTGTCCACGCAAATGTAGATTCAAAGAACCTTTTCGTGAAAAATATTTTCCACAGGTACCACATTTATAAGGTTTCTCACCGGTGTGTAAAAGCATATGTACATTCAAAGTACTTTTTTGTGAAAAACATTTTCCACAGGTATCACATTTATAAGGTTTCTCACCAGAATGTACACGCATATGCAGCTTCAAATGCCCAGAGTGTGAAAAATATTTTCCACAGGTACCACATTCATAAGGTTTCTCACCGGTGTGTCCACGCATATGTAGATTCAAATTACCTTTTTGTGAAAAATATTTTCCACAGTCACCACATTCATAAGGTTTCTCACCGGTGTGTACACGCATATGTAGATTCAAAGAACCTTTTTGTGAAAAATATTTTCCACAGGTACCACATTGATAAGGTTTCTCACCGGTGTGTACACGCATATGTTGTTTCATATTCCCAGTTATTGAAAAGTATTTTTCAAAGGTTCAACATTTTTAAGGCTGCTCACCATTGTATATACCTATATGCATCTTCAAATCAGATCCTCGATCTTTTTTCAAATCTCGGTCTAGTTTAGTTTAATTGCCTTCTAGTCTTTAGGAATATCTTGACTGTTGAAAAACAGAAACTATCTGCAGGTGGTGAATTCTCCAAGTTCACAAAACAAAGGACAATGATATCTGACTTATGGATGTTAAGTAGTTTCCTGGAACTGCTGTTTTTCGTTCGACGATGGCAGGTCGATGCGTATTTGCGTTCTTACAGGATAGGACACGAGTACTGATTTTTAAGGAGTGCCATGTGAAAAACCATCATAAATGCCCACGCCTTCAGAAAAGTGAAGAGTAAATGATCCTTCTTGAAAGGCCAAATATCCTTAGTACTAAAACACTGCAGCAAAAAAAACTTCGGGCACAATTTCCAGGTTCTTATAGAATGAACTAAAATAATCACATATACAAATTCACTTCACTTCCATTTCAAAGTAGGCCTATTTTGCCTAGGTAAGCGGGGCCGCGACAGCCCGATTGGAAGAGTAACGGATTAGCAACCGGTGATTGCAAGTTCGAATCCAACCAAAGCCCGTCGGATACAACAGGAGGCGCGAGCTCTTTAAATCCGTCGCTGCCACAAACGCCTCACGTTGGCGTGGTGTGGAAATTTGTAGAGGTGTGCCAGCTCAGGTGTTGCCTCGTCCTCTGACCGTGGTTCAAAATTACGTGGTGTTGTCCTCGGACCTTTCCTTTTGGGATTGATCCCGGACCGTCACCAATAGCCCGTTGTATTACTCCAATGTGACGTTAATTAAAATAAAAACTACCATCCATTTCTGAGGAATATTTATATGAGAATTGGGGGGGTATTTCAATTAACGTCACACTGGAGCAACACAACGGGCTATTGGAGACGGTCCTGGTTCAATCCCAAAGGGAAAGATCCGAGGACAACAATACTTAATTTTGAACCACAGTCAGTTGACGAGGCAACACCTGAGCTGGCACCCCACTCTCCAAACTTCCATATCACGCCAAAATGAAGACCTTTGAGGCCATGGTAGATTTAACGTGCACCATCCCCTTCGCCCAGTAAGGTTGGATTCGAACCCGCAACTGCTGATACGATACTCTTCCCAATCGGGCTACTGTGACTCTCAACGACTCTCAGAAGTTTAAAATATGTGAGGGCGAACCTAAATTATACCAAAGATCAGAATTTTATACCGAAGTTTCTAAACCGAAAGACGAACAAAATGAAAACGTTTTATACAAGTACTAAATTTTTCTAACTGTAAAATTTCAAAGTTTTTCCACGAAATAGAATTTTGATATCTATACTTAGGAATTAAATAATGATGTAGACTCTCTATAGCGTAAAAAGCACAATCAAATTGGATTGAGTTTAGAAAAACTTTAAAAAACCCTTTGTTAAAAAAGTACCACTCAAAACATGAATTTACGTACCCAACAAATCAGATTTCTTGGAATCTAAAATCTGCCTTAAAATCATATTAAATACTACACTGCTGGCCACCCAAATTGCAACACCAAGAAAGACAAGAGATATCACAACAAAATTTATTTTATAGATAACATGTTGACCAAGTATCAAATGATTAAATTTATAGACTTCTGTGAAGTGTGGTTCCTGCCAAAATCAGTAGCCAGAGTAGCCGCCATTGTTGGAGATCACCGCTGCCACACGCCTCGGCTTTGATTCAAAGAGACTTTGGATGTGTTCTTGGGGTACAGCAGACCAAGCAGCTTCCACACGTTGCCGAAGTTGATCTGGTGTGGCAGCTGGGGATGTATTCTGGGTCAATCGTTGAGCAACCATGGACCACATGTTTTCTATCGGCGAAAGATCCGGAGAGCGAACTGGCCAGGGAAGCAATTCAATCTGGCGATTGACGAAGAACCCTTGGACAATGCGTGCCACGTGTGGTCGCGCATTATTCTGTTGAAATATGGCTGTGGGCAAGCATTGAAGGTAAGGAAGGACAACTGGCTCCAACACCTCGGAGATGTAGCGCTGGCTGTTTAAAGTACCGGCAATGCGTACTAGAGGAGTGCGAGAGTGATATCCAATACCGCCCCATACCATAATACCCGGTGCAGGACCAGTGTTTCGGTGCATAACGCAGCTGTTCAGCATCCTCTCTCCACGGTGTCTCCAGACTCGAATCCGACCATCGTGCTGTTGCAGACAGAAGCGTGACTCGTCAGTAAAGACAATTTCATTCCAATCTGCCGTCCACATCCTTCTTTCATCGCACCATTGGCGGCGGAAACGTCTGTGGTTCTGCGTCAAGGGTAGACGAAGCAATGGACGTCTTGCGGATAGACCACTCTGCTGTAAACGGCGTCGAATGGTACAAGCAGACACTGGATGATGCGGTACAGACTGAATGTGCTGTGCTATGGTTCGTGATGTGGCTGAGCGATCCGTCACTGCCATACGCACAATATGCCTGTCATCACGTGAAGTGGTGCACTGAGGTGGATGCGATCGAACACGTCGGTCCGTCGTACCCTCCTGCATCCAACGATCACATATCCGCATTACAGTTGTTTGGTTTCGTCCAACACGACTACCAATTTCCCTGAAAGATAATCCACAATCTCGGTAGGCCACTATCCTTTCTCTGTTGAACTCGGATACTTGATCAAAAGATGATCGCTGTTTTCTACGAGGCACAATTGATCGTTTTTTTGAAAAAACCACAAGAAAAACACAATTGCCGTACTTGAAATCGTCGAAATCTCCAAGCCTTAAATAGCGCTTTGAAGTGGCGCCTCAGGCGCGCGTGATGTGCGTCTGCGCTGAAATTCTAATCATTTGCATATCTCACCTCCGCTAATGCATGTTGTAAATTTCATATTATTTGCATGCTTCCTTCAGGGTGTTGCATTTACGGTGGCCAGCAGTGTATTATTTATCGATGTCAGAAAATGTATTTCCATTAAATGTGCCAGAAATGTGACCCAGATTTTATATAATTTAAATGTACACAACGTGTTTAAATTGTTCTTGATGTGCTCACTGATTTTTATTATTTAAGTGTTTGTAAATCTATTAGGTCGAGTCATAAATAACTTCCGATGCAGCTAGGTAGAATCTAGGTACCCACTATAAGTCACCGGGAAAAAAGAGTTTTTGCTTTCACTAAATAGATAAGGGTTCAGTTAGTCTTCTGACAACTGGTTTGTGTGGTGCACGTTTCATTAAACTGCTGTTAATAACCCCTAAAATGGAGAGTGAAGAAGTGCATATTCGTCATGTGATGCTTTGCGAATTTAAACAAGGCAATAGTGCTAAGGCGACAGCTGAAATAATATGCAGTTTCTACGGTGAAGGTCTAATAAGCGATCGGGCAGTTAGAAATTGGTTTGTTAAATTCCGTTCTGGAGATACGACTTTAAAGGCCGAAACAAGGGCGGGACGTCCTTCCGACCTTGACGACAACCTTTTAAAGGCAATATTGGAGCAAAATCCACGTCAATCAACAAGAGCTATAGCAGGAAGTTTGAATACATCACAATGATCTGTTTGCCGCCACCTGGAGAAATTAGGGAAAGTCAGCAAGTGATCTCACAATCTCAGTGAACTGAATAAAGATCGCATGGTCAATCGCCACAAGTCTGCTATCACGGGTAAAAATCGAGCCTTTTTTAGACAGGATTATAACAGGCGATGAAAAATAGGTTACCTATGACAATATTGTCCGTAAAAGACAGTGGCTTGATAAGCATCAACCACCTCTACCAGATCCGAAAAGCGAACATCCATGGAAAAAAGATTGTGTGTAAGGTGGGATTGTTGAGGTATAATTCATCACAAGTTGTTTTTGAAGTCAAATTGAACGATTACTGCGGATACATACGTTCAGCAGCTGCAAAGAGTGAAAGAAAAACTCTATGAAAACGTCCTGCACTCATCAATCCCAAAAACATTATTCTTTCCGTGACCACATACGGCAAGAGCGACTCAAGAAAAATTCTTGAACTTGGATGGTCAGTTTTACTACACCCAGGTTACTCCCCGGACCCTGTCCCAACAGACTATCACCTTCTCCGTTAATTGCAAAACTTTTTGAATGGAAAACCTTCAATTCTGAAGAGCAAGTCAGTCAGGCTGTCTAAAATTTCTTCCGGTCCAAACCAACCACATTTTACAAGGAAGGAATTGATAAGCTGCAAGGGAGATGGGAGAAGGTCATACATAATAGTGGTGAATCCATAATAAATTAATATAACTTTGTTATTTAATGAAAGCAAAATAAATGTCTGATAAAAAAACGGAAGTTACTTACGACTCGACCTAATATTTCAGCTGATTTAAAATCTCAAACTTAGGTACTAAAAGTGGATCTGAAATATGGATTGTTCCGGTATAATGGTTTTCTGAAACACTGCTCTAATACGTTCTATACCGATGCAAGGTGTGGTTGCGTAATTGAACACTAGTTCTAAATGTGGACACGAATACTCCTTTCGGGAATGCAATGCAAAAATTAAAATATTTCTGTACGCCCGCAGAAATGCAGTAAATGTTACTTCGTGTTTGTGGGCCGCGAAGACTGGTTGGAAGAGACACGGGATAGCAACCGGAGGGTTCACTTCGAATACAGCCAAAGACCATCGTGTGCAAAGCACGCTGGTGCACGTTAAATATGTCGTTGTCTCAAACGTTCTCACGTTGGCGTGGTGTAGATGTTTAGAGAGTGGGGTGCCAGCTCATGTGTTGCCTCGTTATCTGACCGGGATAAAAATTACGTGGTGTTACTCGGTTCTTTCCCTTTCGGATTGATCCCGGACCGTCACCAATAGCCCACCACTGTGTTGCTCCAGTGACGTTAATTAAAATACAAACCTACCATCCATATTTCTGAAGAATATTTATATCAGAATTGGGATAAATCTATTGGTATAAAATATAAAATCTGCAATACAGAAAATAAATCAGAATTTCTAACATGACGAATCGATATTCGGCTCTACTATACTGAAACACTCGTGTATCCATTGGCGTATTTAAGAGAGGTGAGTATTTTAATTAACGTCACACTGAAACAACGGGCTATTGGTTACGGTTCGGGATCATTCCCAATGAGAGATCCGAGGACACCATGTAATTTTGAACCACGGTCAGATGACGAGGCAACACCTCTGCTGGTATCCCACTCTCCAAACCTCACCACGCCAACGTGAGGACAGTTGAGGCCTCAAGGATTTTAACGTGCACCAGCCCCCTTTGTACACGACGATTTAACTTCGCAACCCTCCGGTACCTAGTTCGTTGCTCTTCCAACTGGGCTACTGTGTCCCAGTAGTTAAATAAAAGAGTATGAAGAATAGAAAAGCAACAGGTGGTCTTGGCTTCAATCTCGAAGGGGTAGCATTTCAAAACTTTTGAATTCCTTTTTTTTTCTCATTTATCTCCTAATGCGTTGCGGGCCGCGGTGGCCCGGTTGGAAGAGTAACGAACTAGCAACCGAAGGGTTGCGAGTTCGAATCCAGCCAAACACCGTCGTGTACAAAGGGGGCTGGTGCACGTTAAATCTGTCGTGGCCTCAAATGTCCTCACGTTGGCGTGGTGTGGAAGTTTGGAGAGTGGGGTGCCAGCTCAGGTGTTGCCTCGTCATCTGACCATGGTTCAAAATTACGTGGTGTTGTCCTCGGATCTTTCCCTTTGGGATTGATCCCGGACCGTCACCAATAGCCCATTGTGTTGCTCCAGTGTGACGTTAATTGAAATACCCCCCCCCACCCACCCCCTAATGCGTTGCGAGTTCGAAACTCCGTATAACCAAACACCGTCGTGTAGACATCGGCTGGTGCAGTTTAAATCTATCGGTGGTTCATATGTCCTCAGGTTGATGAGGAATAGAAGTTTGGAAAGAGGGTTTCCAGCTCAACTGTTTACCACGTCATCTGGCATTGGTTCAAAATTACGCGGTGTTCTCGTATCTTTCCTTTGGGATTGATCCCGGACCGTCACCAAGAGCCCTTTTAGTTCCTCCAGTGCGATATGAATTACCATTCCGCTCATCTCCCTAAGCAATTAGGGTCGCGGTGGCCCGGTTGGAAGAGTAACGGACTCGCAACCAAAGGGTTGCGAGTTCGAATCCAGCCAAACACCCTCATGTACAAAGGGGGGCTGTTGCACGTTAAATCTGCCGTGGCCTCAAATGTCCTAACGTTGGCGTGGTGTGGAAGTTTGGAGAGTGGGGTGCCAGCAAAGGTGTTGCCTCGTCATCTGACCGTAGTTCAAAATTACGTGGTGTTGTCCTCGGATCTTTCCCTTAGGAATTGATCCCGGACCGTCACCAAAAGTCCATTGTGTAGCTCTAGTGTGACGTTAATGGAAATACCCCCCCTAAGAAATTAACAGATTTAAACAAATTGTTAAGTCCATTATTACCTACGAAGTGCAATCATAGACGTTGCAGCAAAAACGCACATTTAAAATATAATCATCCTCCAAACCAAATGCTCAGAATTCTTACGAACACTCCTTCATACACTACTAATGCTGTCATTCAAAACGACTTTAAAAATTTAACCCCTTCACTACGATATTAAAAACTCTTACATTCTTTAACTCTACCCCAACAACGTTATCAAAGTCAAGATCATTTCTTTAACCCAAGCGAAATAGACACAACTACCGTTTTCCTACAATCTGACTGATCGCTTCACTGAAAATAGCCCACTGGTTCACAATGTTTTTGGTACGCAACCAGGCACTCGAAGCATGCCACCTTCTCATCAAAAATCCTAGATAATCCCTTAAGACAACTGCCAAACAGCTGATTTGGGAAAAATGAGTTTTCTCCAGCGACCGCGATTCTTACAATATTTTCCTTAGTTTCCTCATCAAACCATAATTTTTAAATTTTCAAAAAATCCACTCTACAACCATGTTTTATTTTTTATAGCCCGTAATTTCTTTCCTTAAATGTATAACTTTATTTGCTCATAATCATCTGCTGCTTAAAACCGTCTTCTACGATGTGATATAAATTCTTCGTTTTTCTTTTACAATTTCTTTCATATATCTTATTTTGTACTGCTCATGTCCTTCACATACATTGCTGTCTTTTGGAATAAGGGAAATTTATTTCATTAAAAATGACATTTCTAATATATAAGTGCAATTTTCAGTCGTATTATAAGTACAAAATCATGTGTTTAGGTGTAAACCTAATGCCGCATTCTACGACTTCGTTGGTCTACTATGCAATGTTCAACCATGATCATATTGAGCAAAAATTAGACTTGGTGGCAAGTTACTCAATAGCGAACCTGAACAAAGTGGCAATTTTTGTCAGATTCGCTATTCCTTTAGATTGACATGCATTATTGCAATATAAGATTTGAAATTATTTAAATTATAATTTAGTATGCTAGAAACAAAGGTTCAGTGCAATACCTTTTCTATTGAAGTTCATTTGGTACAAATATGAACGACTAATAATTATGTTTCGAATGTGCTGTCGACCGCTTGCTTATTTGAATTTCGCACTACAAGAGACGAACTGAAGGCTATATTTGAATTAGAACCCGTTTCGCAGTCTACGTTGCTTGTAACAGTGACAATCACACGCAAGCGCTTGGAAACCGAGATTCGAGTCCGGGTCGTACTAGGTGGTAGGAATGTAGGTAGTTTAACACTAGTTGCGTTGTTTATAGAACTGACCATATCTATTTTCCAAAAATGTGTGGACACATAAATTTGACGAAATGCAATTATTCACATCGAACCATATTAAGAGTAAAATAACGCTTCACAATTTAATTTGTCAATGAATATTTTTAAAATTACATTTTACCAATCTGCTTGAGTGTTAACTAAAATCATCAACTTTAGGGAATTGGACCACTTTTAGATACCCCTCTCCCCATCAGGATCTTCGGTGTATTTTTCACTTGTTTGTCAGTAAAGACTTCCTATGTGTATTATTTACGAAAATGACAGCTTGTTAAGATCGTGTACATGCATCATAAAGAACAACCTTTAATATTTCAAGGTATGTATGAATTACCTCAATTGTATTACATCGTTAAAATGTATGGTATAATGGTCATAGCGTTTGTTTGCTGTTCAGTAGGGGATCATTGTAGCTCAGTTGGTAGAGTCCTGGATTAGCATTCCGAGGCTTTCTTATTCTCGATTCCACAAACTGAAGCTGAAAACCTTAGTTCTAGTGGTACATTTTCTACGTGATAATTGGAACCGCATTCGAGTAGCTCGTTAAATAATTTTTAAGTCTAAGATTGCAAGTAGGTATTTGAATTAACGTCGCACTTGGAGCACCACAACGGGATATTGGTGAAGGTCCGGGATCAATCCCAAAGAGAACGATCAGAGGACAACACTCAATTTTGAATCACCGTCAGATGACGAGGCAACATCTGAGCTGGCACACCTCTCCAAACTTCCACACCTCGCCAACGTGAGGTGTTTGTGGGAACGACAGATTTAACGTGCTCCAGTCTCCTGTTGTATACGAAGGTCTTTGGTTGGATTCGAACTCACAATCTCCGGTTGCTAATCCGTTATTCTTCCAAACGAGCTGTCGCGGCCCCACTTACCTAGGAAAACTAGGCCTACTTTGAAATGGAAGTGAAGTGAATTTGTATATGTGATTATCTTAGTTCATTCTATAAGAACCTGGAAATTGTGTGCGAAGTTTTTTTGCTATAGTGTCTTAGTATAAGAATATTTGGCCTTGGAAGAAGGATCCTTCACTCTTCACTTCTGCATGCGTGGGCATTTATTTTGGTTTTTCACATGGCACTCCTTAAAAATCAGTTCTCGTGTCCAATCCTGTAACAACGCAAATACGCATCGACCTGTCATCGTCGAACGAAAAACAGTAGTTTCAGGAAACTACTTAACATCCATAAGTCAGATATCATTGTCCTTTGTTTGTGAACTTGGAGAATTCACCTGCAGATAGTTTCTGTTTTTCACCAGTCAAGATATTCCTAAAGACTAGAATGCAATTAAACTAAACTAGAACGAGATTTGGAAAAAGATCGATATTCTGATTTGAAGATGCATATACGTGTATACAACGGTGAGAAACCTTATAAATGTGGTACCTGTTTAAAAATGTTTTCACAAAATGGTTCTTTGAATCTACATATGCATGTACACACCGGTGAGAAACCTTATAAATGTGGTACCTGTGGAAAATATTTTTCACAAACAGCGAATATGAAGCAGCATATGCATCTACACACTGGTCAGAAACTTTATAGATGTGATACCTGTCAACGGGCATTTTCAAAGAACTGTTATTTGAAGAAGCATACGCGTGAACACATTGGTTGGAAGGGTTGAAAATGTTTGGAAGGGTTGAAACATAATAAACAGATTCATAAATGTACAAACAGATTAATTACCAGGAATTCATATAGTAGAACATCGTGCAGAGAAAGGATTTGGGCGAAAACATTCGAGGTATGCCATTAAAAAGTATTAGACTTTTTGTGAAGCTTGTCACAGTCTTTACAGGAAAAATGACTTTTCAGACAGAAAGAGATACTTTTTCCAGATTTCATAACCAAACACTCCACATGATTAATGTATGCGATAATCGTATCAGGTCCATGATTAGATAATTGCGCGAATTCAAATATTCGTTAGTAACTACAACATTGATAGATCAAGTATTTGAAAAAGCTAACAATTTTCAAAATCATGCTTGAAAAGTTTTATTTTAATCATCCTTTGTTATTCATCAGCTCACACTTACTATATTAGTATATGGATGTGCATATTTATATGGTGTATTATTTCTGTACTGCATACCTTTATTGTCTATTATATATTTAACTAGCTGAATTACCCGCCGTTGCTCGGTTTGAAATGGTTAAATGTTTCTTGAAAAGTGCATTAAAATAATCATTTTTCTTTCACAGAAAAATGCAATCATTTAAGTTCTACGGAAAATAATTTTTAACTTTTTCATAGTTTCTACACTATACTTCGGACGCAAATATATACATTTAATTCCTGAAGATATTGCAATATGTAAAAGATTAAGACATAAATACAAACAGAAGCGAAACATCATCATGGAAAGAACTAATCATGGGAAGAACTAAAAAGTCAGTTAAAACATAAGTACTGTAATTTAATTTGTTTCGGAAAATATTGTTTTTCGATCAACACTGGTAAAGCAACCATAGCTGCCTAAAGCAATCCATCTATGCTCAATGTTATTTCTATGGCGATTTCGAATAGTTTTAGTCCCCCAGGACCAATAGAACGGGGGTTAAGATTTATCCTATGCTGACCGCAGTGTTCTAAAGTATAAGTGTACCAAATTTGGTGTGGATTGGTCAAACGGTGTAGATTTGTATTGAAAATATACACAAAACATCCTATTATATATATATATATAGATTATACTCTGACATCGTTTTACTTACCCCATGTTCTTTTCTAGTTTAACATACTATTAAATGTAAATTCAATACAGGAAACCATTTTAATTCGTTTTAAATTTAACTTGTCAAATTTTAAGGGTTCAATAACGATATTCTCTTGAAATAATATTGTTTTTATGAAAATATGAATACTTGTCTGGTTTACGTTACCAAAACAAAAGGTAAATTTATTTCAATTTTTAATTTCTTGTGAGAAAGTTTGATTTAAATCCTGAAACTACGATCATTGTATATAGTGCTATTTTACAAGAATGTTAGTTGATATCAGCTCATTGTTCTTTAGTAAATTTTTAGTCTAGTAATGAAATTGATATCAGTTCATTATATTTTTAGAGATTGCTATACATGTATCGCGCGAACTTAAATCCTTTGTTGAAAGTCGGATTATGCTTTAAAGTAAGTTTTTGAACTATTTATTGTCAATAAGTCCAATTTAATATCCTCTATATTGTGGGAATAAATGTTTAGATTTAGTTAAAACATTTCAATTTAAAAAATTAATTTCAATTATGCAATACTTTGTCCTGAATTTAAAGTACAAATTTTAAGGCATGAATATGTTGTGACGAATTAATCCGAACTTTTGTTGGACATTAAAAAATAACATTTATTTTAACACAGACAAAACAATGGGTTTACAATGGACGCGCGAAACAAAAATGCTTATTTTCATATTAAAATTTACGAATTGCTACGAAGACGTCTCAACTAGACGGAGTCCGTGAGCTAACTGTTTCTCATTCTCCTCACATGCGCAAGCGCAGTATTGAAGGACTTTTTAACAGGAAACTTCCGGGTCTGCAGCCGGCCATTCTAGACTCCTAGGCGCTAAGATGTCACAGTCTATTTCCTCCCTCCTCAAGATTCTTTTTCTGCAGAGACAGACACCTGCAAAAAAGATACAAAACAGCAGCAACAGAATTTTCGCGAAGGCAACAACTCATGCCCAAAGCAATATGCAAGTAGACCATACACCCTTAAGATCCTGGCTGTACCGCCTACTTTAATTTAAAAAGAAACATATCATAATTTTAACAAAGTATAATCAAAATTTTTACTCAGTAATAATCATCAAAGAAGAAATTCAATTTCAAAATATTTACAGATTTTCAATTCAAATTTAAAACTTTTTGCAATGTAAATGTATCAATGTACACTAGGAATAAAATATTTTTATATATGCAAGATATCACAAATACAAACACAAAAAAATAGCACTTTATTTTTGTACGTGAGGTGTACGACTTAAATTATCAGTGTTATATGCTGTTTTCCCTTTCTATGGACTACCTCGTAATCCTGGATCACAGTAAATTCAACTTTGTCTCGTAACTTTTATGCTTTCTTCAAACGACTTTTAGATTTGTCTAAGCATTCAGTTATTTCACCAACCGAACTTTCAGTTTCAACATCCTCAAATATCACTGTCCCTAAGGGCAATTTAGTTACACTTACAGCAATTTCCTTGTTGTTACGAGTCTGTATTCCAAATTCAACATCATCGCCAAGATTAAGATTTTTGAACACTTTGCATTCACTAGAGTGGAAAAACATATCCTTTACATCACCCCTTTTAATAAAACCAAATGTTCCTTTAAGAGCACAGATAACACCACGGTATCTCACAGGTAAGGGCTGTTCCGAACGCATTTTACAAGGTCTAAGGTTTCTTGTATTTTTGTCAATAGGAATACTAAAAGTGACCTTTTTAGGAGGATGAAAATCTACATTACCATCAACATTTTCAGCAGAATAGGGCCGTTCGCCACGATTTTCATAAGCAACTTTACCTTCAGTATTTTCCTTTTTTTCAGTGGTTTCAAATCCAGAAACTGTCTCTTTACACATTATTTTACAAACAGAACTAGCAATTGGTTTTCCAGTACGACGATTATGAGTAATTTTAAATTCAACTACATCACCACGTTTTAAATTATCAATATTTCCAGAAAATTGACTGTAGTGAAAAAAGTATATTGCTTGTCTTTCGCAACATTGTATAAAACCATATGAACGTAACAAATTTTCAACGATTCCAGTCTCTTTAGGAGTAACACTGCTAGAACTAAAACGGTTACTGTTACAAGGGCAGTCGTTTTTCGATGTTTCATTTAAATATGGAGGACTTTGGCACTTGGGCGTTGCAGAGTCTTTTACTTCAATATCAGAGCCTTTGTCTTTTTTCATATCTTCTATAAGTACAACGGTCTTGTTGCTTAGTAAGTAGCGTTCTTTATCTAGGAAGTTATCCTTGACAGCAGCTTTGGTTATAACATGACCCAACTCACACACTAAATTTACTTCCGCTATAGGCAAGCAAATAGGGTTATCCGCTAAAGGAGATGCTACCCATACATGTTCACCCGTATACATGTGTGGCTTAACAAACTTCCTAGGAATTAGATCTATGCTGGATCCTGTGTCTCGTAAGATAGAAATCTGAGATCCATTTACAGTTCCGACACTAATGTAGGGAGACATCAAATCTATTATTCCCTTTCCCATAATTTCGTTAGCAGCTATGATTTCAGTTTTCTTCAACTTAGGACATTGAGGTCTAAGATGATCATAGGAATTGCATTCATAACATTGAAGTTGCTTTCTTTGTTCAAAATTTTTCTCTTTGTAATCTTCTCTGTTTACTTCTGTTTTCCCAAAGGGTTTGTTTTCTCCCTCAAACTTACGAAAACCAACGGATGTTTTCTTGATACCCTCTGTATTCTGGGAACCTTTAGTATTTCTGGGTGTAAGACTCTCCTTCAAGCTTTCAAATTGATCTATTTTTTTAGCTAATTCTAACGGAGAATTTAAGTCCATCCACTCCTCCAGAAAATGTTCTTTTACTTCAGACGGCACTCGTCTTTTAATCTGCTCAGTGATATGCAAGTCTCTGAGTTCTTTAAAAGTTTTGATTTCCAAATCAGAAACCCATTCATCATAGTAGCTTGTAAGTTCATGAGCGTAATTCCTCCATGTTTTATCCGGGACTTTTTGATGACGGTAAAACATCTGCTTCAATTTCTCAGAACTCATTTTATACCTCTGAAGAATAATATCTTTCACATAATCGTAATTCTTTGCATCTTCAGGCGATTCTCTAGCCATCATGCTCAAAATTTCCGAAGGCAATACGCCTAGTAAATACGGCACCCAATCTTCTTTAGGCACACTTGCCATCTCAGCTCTTCTTTCAAAATTTATTAAATATAGACCCATTTCATCTTTCTTTTCCTCAAATTTCGGGGTAATTTTGATGAGCTCAATTTTATGATTTGGCATCCGTTCTCTATTAGATAGTCCTAGCTCACTTGCAGCTTGCATTTCTAGCTTTTTCTTCTCTAAAGCTATTTCTTCCATTCGAATATTACGGTCTTCCCTTTCTTTTGCTTCTTGTCTGGCAATTTCTTCTTTTGCTTCTTGTCTGGCAATTTCTTCTTTTGCTTCTTGTCTGGCAATTTCTTCTTTTTCTTTTGCTTCTCGTCTGGCAATTTCTTCTTTTGCTTCTTGTCTGGCAATTTCTTCTTTTGCTTCTCGTCTGGCAATTTCTTCTTTTTCTTTTGCTTCTTTCTCTCTCTTTATCCTATCTTCCATAATACGAGTTAAAGAAATTTTAACTTCCTCTTCTTCATAGTTTTCACTGTTTAGGATTATTTTCCTTATCTCAACCAGTTTACAATCATGCGATACCTTTTCACAAAGTTCATCTGCGAGTTCGAGGAGGTCTTCTTTTCTCCCACGAGAAAGAAAAGCCATGATCGATGAATAACTTATTAGTAAACAATCCAATTTTGTTATCATAAGTATAGTTACCAATATTTTCTAATAACTATATGATTCACAAAATATATTCAATGCCAAATATGCTTCAAATACTAGATAAGATTTAATATCAAACACAATTCTCAAATATAATAACAGAATCTTAAACTATATCGTAGCATATACAATACACAAGATGCAATATATATAGTTGCAATTAAATATTTGTTTTCTTTTACTAATGTGTAATTACCATATGTAATTCAAATTATCTGATTCTTTTCAAATCATTAAATGCACAAAACACAAAATTTCAGTAAAATCAAAACGAAATTTAAATTTTCGTTCACTTTCGATTTGGCACTTTTTGGCCGTGACTTTATCAACTTGATAATATCTACTTAGTAGAACATGCAAATTCACTTTATCATCAACTTCTATTAACTTTCATAAAGACAAAATTTAAATAACCACAAAATAAAATTGGATATGTAGTCATTTCTTTTTGTTTGTTTTTTTAACCAAAACTATTTAGGCTCTTTGCCTCACTAATTCCGGTAAGCCAGAACCTCAATAAATTTAATTTAATACAAGGGTGGGCCTACCTGCATTTCCTGCTTTCTTGCTTCCATCCCACTTCTGACACCAAAACTCTAGTCTGTGACGAATTAATCCGAACTTTTGTTGGACATTAAAAAATAACATTTATTTTAACACAGACAAAACAATGGGTTTACAATGGACGCGCGAAACAAAAATGCTTATTTTCATATTAAAATTTACGAATTGCTACGAAGACGTCTCAACTAGACGGAGTCCGTGAGCTAACTGTTTCTCATTCTCCTCACATGCGCAAGCGCAGTATTGAAGGACTTTTTAACAGGAAACTTCCGGGTCTGCAGCCGGCCATTCTAGACTCCTAGGCGCTAAGATGTCACAATGTATTAAAATTAAATTTTAGATAAATCTGGTTTTAATATTTTATCTCGAATATTGTCATTTTTAATATTTTTCTAGAACAAAAATTGGTTTTAATTGTTTAGTAAATATATATAGGGATTTGAAAATAAATTGTTACAATTTCTGTCGTCTTTGTGTTTTGTTTTCCCAAATCCAGATTTATTATTCCACATAAATTATAATTTAAAAATTTTTGAAATCGTATATTGCAATATATGCATGTGAATGTAATGAATCGCGAATCTTACAAAAATTGCCACTTTGTTCAGGTTCACTATTCAGATACTTGCATCCAAGTCTAATTTCTTCTCACTATGGTTATGGTTGAACATTGCACAGTAGACCAAAGAAGTCTTTGAATGTGTCATTAGGTTTACAAACACATGATTTCTGTACTTATAATACGACTGAAAATTGTACTTATATATTATTCAGAATTGTCATTTTTAATGAAATAAGTTTAACTTATTCCAAAAGACAGCAATGTATGTGAAGGTCATGAGCAGTACAAAATAATATATATAAAAGAAATTGAAACAGGTTAGAACAGATTTTTATACTACGCATAAAGTTCCTTAAAAATGCATCTAGATTAACATGGAATGAATACAAGGCATATTGGTTTCATGATGGAATCTTATCAAGCATCAATGCCCAACATTGGACTTGGTTCTAGGGCTCATAGTGGAAGTAGGCGGCTGTAATCTCTTTCTTAGGTCCTCCAAATTCTGAATAATGGTAGTTTCTAAAGTATATTACCAGATCTGATGTTAACCTCGTAATCAGATCGTGATTAAAAATTACGAGATGTCTTAGAATTTTGCCATAAGTGATCCGGGGCCGCGGTGGCCCGGTTGGAAGAGTAACGGACTTGCAACCGAAGGGTTGCGAGTTCGAATCCAGCCAAACACCGTCGTGTACAAAGGGGGCTGGTGCACGTTAAATCTGTCGTGGCCTCAAATGTCCTCACGTTGGCGTGGTGTGGAAGTTTGGAGAGTCGGGTGCCAGTTCAAGTTTTACCTTGTCATCTGACCGTGGTTCAAAATAACACGGTGTCCTCAGATCTTTCCCATTGGGATTGATCCCTTACCGTCCCCAATAGACCGTTGCGTTGTTCCAGTGTGACGTTAATTAAAATACCTACCTAACTTTCTGAACTACGCCAATGGTATTTGGTATTTGGTATTTTCAATTAACGTCACACTGGAGCAACACAACGGGCTATTGGTGACGGTCCGGGATCAATCCCAGAGGGAAAGTCCGAGGACAACACCACGTAATTTTGAACCGCGGTCAGATGACGAGGCAACACCTGAGCTGGCACCCCACTCTCCAAACTTCCACACCACGCCAACGTGAGGACATTTGAGGCCACGACAGATTTAACGTGCACCAGCCCCCTTTGTACACGACGGTGTTTGGCTGGATTCGAACTCGCAACCCTTCGGTTGCTAGTCCGTTACTCTTCCTACGCCAATGGAAACACGAGTGTTTCAGTATAATATAGCCGAATATCGATTCGCTATGTTAGAAATTCTAATTTCTTTTCTGTACTGTAGATTTCCTATTTTATACCAATACATTTATCTCAATTCTGATATAAATATTCCTCAGAAATATGGATGGTAGGTGTGTATTGAGAATATGAATACTTCTCTGGTTTACGTTATCAAAGCAAAAGGTAAATTTTTTCTTTCTTGTGAGAAAGTGTTATTTCAAATGCTGAAACTACGATCATTGTATGTAGGGCTATTTTACAAGAATGTTAGTTGGTATCAGCTCATTGTTCTTTTGTAAATTTTAGACAAGTTATGAAATTAATTCATATCAGTTCATTATATTTTTAGAGATTGCTATACATGTATCGCGCGAACTTAAATCCTTTGTTGAAAGTCGGACTATGATTTAAAGTAAGTTTTCGACCTATTTATTGTTAATAAGTCCACTGTAATATCCCCAGTATTGTGGGGATAAATGTTTAGCTTTAGTTAAAACATTTCAATTTGAAAAATTAATTTCAGTTCTATAATACTTTGTCCTGAATTTAAAGTTCAAATTTTAAGGCATGAATATGTATTAAAATTAAATTTTAAACAAATCTGGTTTAAATATTGTATCTGGAAAATTGTCATCATTATAATATCTTTTGTTGAACGAAAATTGGTTTTAATTGTTTAGAAAATATAAGGATTTGAAAATAAATTGTTACAATTTCTGTCGTCTTTGTGTTTTGTTTTCCAATTCCAGACTTATTATTCGATATAAATTATAATTTAAATTTTTTTTGAAATCTTATATTGCAATACATGCATGTGAATGTAATGAATCGCGAATCTTACAAAAATTGCCACTTTGTTCAGGTTCGCTATTCAGATATTTGCATCCAAGTCTAATTTTTTCTCAGTATGGTTATGGTTGAACATTGCACAATATACCAACGAAGTCTTAGAATGTGGCATTAGGTTTACAAACACATGATTTCTGTACTTATAATACTACTGAAAATTCCACTTATATATTAGAAATGTCATTTTTAATGAAATAAATTTCTCTTATTCCAAAAGACAGCAATGTATGTGAAGGACATGAACAGTATGAAATAAAATACATGAGAAATTGAAAAAGTAAAACGAAGAATTTATATCACATCGTCGAAGACGCTTTTACTCAGCAGTTGATTATGAGCAAATAAGGAGTTATACATTTAAGGAAAGAAATTACGGGCTATAAAAATAAAAAAGCGGGAACAGAATAATAAATTTAATTAAAAATGTTCTGGTTGTAGAGTGAATTTTATGATAACTTAAAAATTATTTGGTTTGGTGAGGAAACTTATGAAAATATTATAAAAGTCGCATTCGCTGGAGAAAACTGATTTTTTCCAAATAAGCTGTTTGGCAGTTGTCTTAAGGGATATCTCGGATATTTGATGAGAAGGTGGCATGCTTCGAGTGCCTGGTTGCGTTCGAGAAACATTGTGAACCAGTGGGCTATTTTCAGTGAAGCGATCAGTCAGGTTGTAGGAAAACGGTAGTTGTCTATTTCGCGTGGGGAAAAGAAAAGTTCTTGAATTTCATAACGGTTGTTGGGGTAATAGAGTTAAAGAATGTAAGAGTTTTTAATATCGTAGTGAAGGGGTTAAATTTTTAAAGTCGTTTTGAATGACAGCATTAGTAGTGTATGAAGGAGTGTTCGTAGGAATTCGGAACATTTTGTTTTGAAGGATAATTTTTTCGATGTGCGCTCTTGGAACGCCTCAGATTGGGACTGCGTAGGTAATAATGGGCTTAAGAATTTGTATAAATCTATTAATTGCTTAGGGAAATGAGCGGAATTGTAATTCAGGTCTCACTGGAGGAACTAAAACGGCTCATCGTGACGGTCCGGGATCAATCCCAAGGAAACGATCCGAGAACGCCATGTAATTTTGAACCAAGGCCAGATGACATGGTAAACAGTTGAGCTGGAAACCCTCTTTCGCAACTTCCATTCCTCACCGGCGTGAAGGCATTTGAACCCATACAGATTGAACGTGCACCAGCTCACGTCTACCCGACGGTTTTTGGTTATACGTAGTTTCGAACTCGCATCGCATTGGAAGATTAATGAGAAAAACAAGTATTTAATAGTTCTGGAAATGCTACTCATTAGAGATTGAAGCCAATAGCATCCTGTTGCTTGGCTATTCTCTATACTCTTAATTTCGGGCCCCGGTAGCCCGGTTTGAAGAGCAAGGAACTTGCAACCGGAGGATTGCGAGTTCGAATCCAGACAAAGAACGTGTACAAAGGGGACTGGTGCACGTTAAATCAGTCATGGCCTCAAATGTCCTCACGTTGGCGTGCTGTGAAGTTTGGAGAGTCGGGTGCCAGTACAAGTTTTACCTTGTCATCTGACCGTGGTTCAAAATAACACGGTGTCCTCAGATCTTTCCCATTGGGATTGATCCCTTACCGTCCCCAATAGACCGTTGCGTTGTTCCAGTGTGACGTTAATTAAAATACCTACCTAACTTTCTGAACTACGCCAATGGAAACACGAGTGTTTCAGTATAATATAGCCGAATATCGATTCGCTATGTTAGAAATTCTAATTTCTTTTCTGTACTGTAGATTTCCTATTTTATACCAATACATTTATCTCAATTCTGATATAAATATTCCTCAGAAATATGGATGGTAGGTGTGTATTTTAGTTGACGTCACACCTGAGTAATATAACGGGCTATTGGTGATGGTCTGGATCAATCCAGATGGGAAAGAACCGAGGACAACACCATGTAATTTTGAATCACGGAAAGATGACCTGGAAACTCCTGAGCTGGTACACCTCTCCAAATTTCCACACTACGCCAACGTGAGGCATTTGTGGCAAAGACGGATGGATTTAACGTGCTCCAGCCCCCTGTTGTACCCAACGGGCTGTGGTTGGATTCGAACTCGCAATCTCCGGTTGCTAATCCGTTATTCTTCCAACCGAGCTGTCGCGGCCCCGCTTACCTAGGCAAACTAGGCCTACTTTGAAATGGAAGTGAAGTGAATTTGTATATGTGATTACCTTAGTTCATTCTATAAGAATCTGAAAATTGGTTTTTGACATGTCACTCCTTAAAAATCAGTACTCGTGTCCAATCTTGTAAGAACGCAAATACGCATCGACCTGCCATCGTCGAACGAAAAACAGCAGTTTCAAGAAACTACTTAACATCCATAAGTCAGATATCATTGTCCTTTGTTTTGTGAACTTGGAGAATTCACCTGCAGATAGTTTCTGTTTTTCACCAGTCAAAATATCCCGAAAGACTATAAGGCAATTAATCTAAACTAGAACGAGATTTGGAAAAAATCCGGATTCTGATTTGAAGATGCATATACGTGTATACGATGGTGAGAAGCCTTAAAAATGTTGAACCTTTGAAATATATTTTTCAGAAACAGGAAATATGAAGCAACATATGCATGTACACACCAGTGAGAAAGCTTATGAATGTGGTACCTGTGGAAAATATTTTACAAAAACATGGAATTTGAAGCTACATATGCGTTTACACACCGATGAGAAATCTTATAAATGTGGTAACTGTGGAAAATATTTTTCACGAAAAGATTCTTTGAATGTACATATGCGTGTACACACCCGTGAGAAACCTTATAAATGTGGTACCTGTGGAAAATATTTTTCACAAAATTGTACTTTGAAGCTACATATGCGTTTACACACCGATGAGAAATCTTATAAATGTGGTAACTGTGGAAAATATTTTTTACGAAAAGGTTGTTTGAATGTACATATGCGTGTACACACCCGTGAGAAACCTTATAAATGTGGTACCTGCGGAAAATATTTTTCACAAACATCGCATTTGAAGCAACATATGCATGTGCACTCCCATGAGAAACCTTATAAATGTGATTCCTGTGGAAAATATTTTTCACTAAAAAGTCCTTTAACGCGACATATGCGTGTACACACCGGTGAGAAACCTTATAAATGTGATACCTGTGGAAAATATTTTTCACAAACAGGGCATTTGAAGCAACATATGTATGTACACACCGGTGAGAAACCTTAGAAATGTGGTATCTGTCAACAGGCATTCTCAAAGAACTGTTATTTGGAGAAGCATATGCGTGAACACATTGGTTGGAAACCCTACCTGTAGGATAGGTATTTGAAAGAGTTGAAAAATAATTAAAAACAACGAATGTACACAAGCGTATGGATACCATGAATTCGTATAGCATAACTTCGTGATGGGAGGATTTAAGCGAAAACATTTGAGTTAGGTCAACAAAGAGTTTTATGCTTTTTGCAAAGCTTGTTAAAGTATTCACTTGAAAAATACCTTTGCAGAGACCGAAAGTGATACTTTTACCTGATTAACAAGTAGAATGATTCACTAACATCAGTAGAATTTTATTGTATAGAAATCTTTATTCAATATATGACGAATTGAAACACTCCATGATTAATGTACGCGATAATCGTATCATGTCCATGATTACACAATTGCGCGAATTGAAATATTCGCTATTAACTACAACATTGACAGATCAAGTATTTTAAAAAGCTAACAATTGTCTAAAACATGCTTGAAATTTTTAATTTTAATCATCCTTTGTTATTCATAAGCTCATACTTACTATGTTTGTATATGGATGTGCATATTTATATGGTGTATTATTTCTGTACTGCATACCTTTATTGTCTATTATATATTTAAATATACTCTGACATCGTTTTACTTACCCGATGTTGTTTTCTAGTTTAACATACTATTAAATGAAAATTCAATACAGGAAACGATTTTAATTCGTATAAAATTTAACTTGTCAAATTTTAAGGGGACAATGACGATATTATATTGAAATAATATTGTTTTTATATGAGAATATGAATACTTCTCTGGTTTACGTTATCAAAGCAAAAGGTAAATGTTTTCTTTCTTGTGAGAAAGTGTTATTTCAAATGCTGAAACTACGATCATTGTATGTAGGGCTATTTTACAAGAATGTTAGTTGGTATCAGCTCATTGTTCTTTTGTAAATTTTAGACAAGTTATGAAATTAATTCATATCAGTTCATTATATCTATAGAGATTGTTATATATGTAACGCGCAAACTTAAATCCTTTGTTGAAAGTCGGATTATGCTTTAAAGTTTGTTTTTGAACTATTGTCAATGTCCAATGTAATATCCCCTATATTGTGGGAGTAAATGTTTAGCTTTAGTTAAAACATTTCAATTTGAAAAATTAATTTCAGTTATATAATACTTTGTCCTGAATTTAAAGTACAAATTTTAAGACATGAATATGTATTAAAATTAAATTTTAGATAAATCTGGTTTAAATATTTTATCTCGAAAATTGTCATTTTTAATATTTTTCCTAGAACGAAAATTGGTTTTAATTGTTTAGTAAATATATATATATATATAGGGATTTGAAAATAAATTGTTACAATTTCTGTCGTCTTTGTGTTTTGTTTTCTAATTCCAGAATTATTGTTCTATATAAATTATAATTAAAAAAAAGAATTTTGAAATCTTATATTGCAATACATGCATGTGAATGTAATGAATCGCGAATCTTACAAAAATTTCCACTTTGTTCAGGTTCGTTATTCAGTTGCTTGCATCCAAGTTTAATTTTTTCTCAGTATGATTATGGTTGAACATTGCACAGTAGACCAACACAAGTCTTAGAATGTGGTGTTAGGTTTACACCGAAACACATGATTTCTGTACTTATAATACGACTGAAAATTACACTTATATATTAGTCAGAAATGTCATTTTTAATGAAATAAATTTCACTTACTCCAAAAGACAGCAAGGTACATTAATGACATGAGCAGTACAAAATAAGATAACTAAAAGAAATTGAAACAGGTTAGAACATATTTTTATACTACGCATAAAGGTCATTAAAAATGCATCTAGATTAACATGGAATAAATATTATGCATATTGGTTGCATGATGGAATCTTATCAAACATCAATACCCAACATTTAACTTGGTTCTTAGGCTCATATTGGAAATAGTCGGTTGTAATATTTTTCTTAGGTCCTCGAAATCCTGAATAATGGTAGTTTGTAAAGTATATTACCAGATCTCGTGTTAACCTCTTAATCAGATCGTGATTAAGAATGACGAGATGTCTTAGAATTTTTCCATGAGTGATTCCGAACCGTCCCTAATATCCCAATTTGTTGCCGTGCGATATAAATTAAGCTACCTACATTTCTACCACCTAGTAGGACCCGGACTCGAATCTCGGTTTCCAAGCGCATGCGTGTGATTGCCACTGTTACAAGCAACGGAGACTGCGAAACTGGCGCTATATCAAATATAGCCTTCAGTTCGTCTCTTGTAGTGCGAAATTCTAATAAACAAGCGGTCGATAGCACATTAGAAACATAATTATTAGTCGTTCATATTTGTTCCAAATGAACTTCAATAGAAAAGGTATTGCACTGAACCTTTGTTTCTAATTTACTAAATTATAATTTAAAAAATTTCAAATCGTATATTGCAATAATGCATGTCAATCTAAATGAATCGCGAATCTTACAAAAATTGCCACTTTGTTCAGGTTCGCTATTGAGTAATTTGCAACCAAGTCTAATTTTTGCTCAATATGATTATGGTTGAACATTGCACAGTAGACCAACGAAGTCGTAGAATGTGGCATTAGGTTTACACCTAAACACATGATTTCGTACTTATAATACGACTGAAAATTGCACATATATATTTGAAATGTCATTTTTTATGAAACAAATTTCCTTTATTCCAAAAGACAGCAATGTATGTGAAGGACATGAGCAGTACAAAATCTATATATATATATATATATATATATATATATATATATAAAATAGGATGTGTGTGTATGTATGTGTGTATATTTTCTATACAAATCTACACCGTTTGACCAATCCACACCAAATTTGGTACACTTATACTTTAGAACACTGCGGTCAGCATAGGCTAACTCTTAACCCCCGTTCTATTGGCCCTGGGGGGCTAGAAACTATTCGAAATCGCAATAGAAATAACATTGAGCATAGATTGATTGCTTTAAGCAGCGATGGTTGCTTTCCCACTGTTGATCGAAAAACAATTTTTTCCGAAACATATTTAATTACAGTATCTAAGTTTTAACTGACTTTTTAGTTCTTAACATGATGTAAATAAATTATGGATATTTTATTGATGAAGAAAGAATATTTTAAAATATTTATGTTTGCAAGGAAATTCAAGGAAAGGTTTTTAGGAGCAAGGGTGATTTTCGAGGAAAGCACCCTGTATATAAAATAGGATGTGTGTGTCATGTGTGTATATTTTCTATACAAATCTACACCGTTTGACCAATCCACACCAAATTTGGTACACTTATACTTTAGAACACTGCGGTCAGCATAGGATAACTCTTAACCCCCGTTCTATTGGTCCTGGGGGGCTAAAAACTATTCGAAATCGCCATAGAAATAACATTGAGCATAGATTGATTGCTTTAGGCAGCTATGGTTGCTTTACCAGTGTTGATCGAAAAACAATATTTTCCGAAACAAATTAAATTTCAGTATTTATGTTTGAACTGACTTTTTAGTTCTTCCCATGATGTAAATAAATTATAGATATTTTATTGATGAAGGGGGAAAGAATATTTTAAAATATTTATGTTTGCAAGGAAGTTCAAGGAAAGGTTTTCAGGAGTTCAAGGATTATTTTCAAGGAAAGTTGGTGTATATTTCGACCCACTTTCCTTAAATAATTTATTGAATACGTAATGATTTTTAGAATTCTGTTTCACAAGGCTTTTTAGGTAAGGCGTGTAACTTATTTTAGGGGGTATTGGGTATTTCAATTAACGTCACACTGGAGCAACACAATGGGCTATTGGTGACGGTCCGGGATCAATCCCAAAGGGAAAGATCCGAGTAACTTATTTTAAAATGTCCGGAATAGATACATGTGAATCCTCCGTTGAAAGCAGTGGTGATTTTCTTTCTGAAAAATTCTGTAAAATCGACCTTCTGGTTCTGGAAATTTTTTTATCTGTTCAGTTTAATTTGTCTACACCGATTACATTTATTTCTAACCCAAGCACCGTTATTCCGAAAAGCACAAACGAAAAACTCACTGATCATAAAAGCGTAATTTTGCTACTCGGTATGTGGCAGCACCAGAATTAATGTTTACTTTTTTTTATAAAACTTTGTAGAACTTTCTAGAAAGTTGGGGAAACGGAAACTTCCTTGGACTCATGGTGGAGAACATTCCAGCACCCACTCGATTCTTAGCTGGTCGTATTTAAAGGAAGCTAACTCGGTAAGTCTTCCAGTTTATCATCTTTCAGTGAATCTGTCAGTTTTATTTCGCTCTTTTCATTGTATAAGTGTTTCCTACTTTATTCGACAGTGATAGTGTACATTTTGGATTTATATTCCTAAACGGATGTAAGTACTACATAATTTTATATTTGTTTTTTTTCGTTAATTTTAGCTTTTTTGTATTCTATAATAGATTTCATTGCTCAGTGATAGTGTGCCTTTTGCTTAATTTTTTAGATATGTTTAATGGGATCAGAATTAAAGCTTTTTTATTACACCAGAATAAAAGTTTATTTTTTAGCATGATTTAGAATTCTGTGTTTGAGTATTTTGATTGACAGCTTTTAAGTAAGGCATTAATATATTTTATTTGTGTTAAAAGTTTGATATTCCTAAACTGGTGTAAGTACTTCACAATTTTAAATTTGTTTTACCATTCAGTTTATATTAGCTTTTTATTTTTATTGTATTCTATAATAGATTTCATTGCTCAGTGAGAGTTGCCTTTTTCTTATTTTATGAAATAGCATTTCTTTGTATTCTTTTACAGATTTCTTTGCTGTAGCAATGCCTCCAAGGAAGCGGAAGGCGATCGGCCAAGTGCTGTCAACGGCTAAGATGATGAAAGATGAGCGTAGTCAAGAAACTTCCGAGGAGAGGAATAGAAGACTTGCGATTGCGAGAGAGCTACAACATGTAGAGCAACAGAGACGGCACAGCAAAGTGAGGCCCGACTACAAGATAAGAGAGATAGAGCCAAACGATCACGGACTGCGCACCATTTTAGCTTAGCATTGGTAGAATTCCACTACGATTCACATAAAGACAACTCGCTGCATGCAAGTGTTACCATCGGGAAAATGGAAATGGTTTGTAGTTATTGTCAAGCCAAAAACTTTAAATCAGAGTCTACTGATAAAAAATGGAAAAGTTAAACTCTACTTGCTGTAAAAATGGAAAAGTTAAACTCTGCCAAATGGAACCACCACCACAAGAACTTTTGACTTACACATCAGGAGATACGTCAGAGTCGAAGCATTTTCTTAGTAAATCAGAAAATACAGCTCATGATTCCAAATGACATCATTCGGCGCCATATCAGTTGTTGGACAGCCCGGATTTCCGTGGACATTCAAGGTGCAAGGGCAGATTTGCCATAGAGCGGGATCGTTGTTTCCGCTGACAGATCAACCACCAAAATTTCTACAACTATATTTTATTCAAAACGAACAAATGGAAACTGATCAGAGGTGCACCTACATCTCGAGAACAAGACGTCAGATTGTGTTAAACTTTCAGAGGATGTTTCATGAGCACAATAATCTTATTAAAACGTTTGAAACAGCATTGGAAAGTATGCCAACAGATGAATATAAAGTAGTCATAAGAGCAGACCGAAGACCAGCAGGCGAACACGAGCGGCGCTTTAACTCTCCTCAAGCAGATGAAGTCGCGGGGGTTATATCAGGAGATGAGTTTAATCAACGAGATATCGTTATTCAACGACGTGGTGAATCAATGCAGCGCATTTCGGAAACACATCGATCTTATGATGCTCTGCAGTGATATTTCCCCATGGTGAAGATGGATATCATTTTAATCTGAGGTAGATCAACCCAAGAACAGGTGAAACAACCAGCAAGAAAGTTTCAGCGATGGATTTCTATGCGTACAGATTAATGGTTCGAGATACTGAGCAGAACCACGTATTCAACTGCAGGCAATTGTTTCATCAGTTTATCGTCGATATGTACGCAAAAGTCGAGAGTGAGCGTCTCCTTTACATTCGTCTTAATCAACGTAAACTGAAAGTTGATATATTCACCTGAGATGCTGTGTCGAATGACGGGAACGTTGAAAACCTTGGTGCCGTAGTCGTACTACCAGCTACATTTACAGGCAGTCCCAGACACATGCACGAATACACGCAAAATGCTAGGACGTACGGGAGACCAGACTTATTTATCACCTTCACCTGCAATCCGACTTGGAGGGGGATCAAAGAGGTTCTTACCAATGGTCAATTATCCAGTGAGCGCCACGACTTGATTGCAAGAGTATTTAAACAAAAGCAGTTGAAACTGCTCTTTGCGCATCTTACGTTTTTTAGAATTCTGCATTTTTTCGTCGGAATTTCGTTTCTGTTTGTGTTTATGTCTTAACCTTTTACGTATTGCAATATATTCAGGAATTAAATGTATATATTTGCTTCCGAAGTATATTGTAGAAACTATGAAAAAGTTAAAACGTATTTTCCTTACAACTTAAATGATTGCATTTTTCTGTGAAAGAAAAGTGCTTATTCTAATTCACATTTCAAGCAACATTTAACCATTTCAACCCGAGCAACGCAGGGTAATTCAGCTAGTAAGATATCAAAAAGAAATTGAAAAAAAAAAACCCGAAGAATTTATATCATCGTTGGAGACATTTTTAAGCAGCAGTTGATTATGAGCAAATAAAGAGTTATACATTTAAGAAAAGAAATTACGGGCTGTAAAAATAAAAAAGCGGGAACATTATAATACATTTAATTCAAAACGTTATGCTTGTAGAGTGGATTTTTGATAACTTAAAATTATTCGGTTTGGTGAGGAAACTGATGAAAATATTGCAGGAATCGCGGTCGCTGGAGAAAACTGATTTTTCCCAAATCAGCAGTTTGGCAGTGGTCTTAAGGATATCTAGGATTTTTGATGAGAAGGTGGCATGCTTCGAGGGCTTGGTTGCGTACGAGGAACATTGTGAACCAGTGGACTATTTTCAGTGAAACGAACAGTCAGGTTTGTAGTAGGAAAACGGTAGTTGTGTCTATTTTGCGTGGGTTAAAGAAAAGATCTTGAATTTGATAACGTTGTTCGGGTAGAGTTAAAGAATGTAAGAGTTTTTAATATCGTGGTGAAAGGGTTAAATATTTAGAGTCGTTTTGAATGACAGCATCAGTAGTGTATGAAGGAGTGTTCTTAAGTAATTTGAGAATTTGGTTTGGAGGATGATTATATTTTAAATGTGCGTTTTTGTGTAACGACTAAGATTGGGACTGCGAAGGTAATAATGAACTTAAGAATTTGTTTAAATTTCTTAATTGCTAAGGGAGATGAGCGGAATGGTAATTCATGCCGCACTTTAGGAACTAAAAGGGCTCATCGTGACAGTCCGGGATCAATCCCAAGGAAAAAATCCGAGAACGCCATGTAATTTTGAACCAAGGCCAGATGACGTGGTAAAAAGTTGAGCTGAAAACCCTCGTTCCAAACTTCCATTCCTCACCAACGTGAGGTAATTAGAACCCCTGCAGATTTAACGTGCACCAGCCCACGTCTACACGACGGTTTTTGGTTATACGTAGTTTCGAACTCGCATCGCATTGGAAGATTAATGAGAAAAACAAGAATTTAATAGTTATGAAATGCTACTCCTTAGAGATTGGAGCCATAGCACGTGTTGCTTGGCTATTTTTCATGCATTTTCTTAACTACGGAACAAATGTTGCTTGTTTATTCTCTATACTCTCTCTTACTAAATTTTGGGCCACGGTAGCCCGGTTGGAAGAGCAAGGAACTAGCAACCGGAGGATTTCGAGTTCGAATCCAAACAAAGACCGTGTACAAAGGGGACTGGTGCACGTTAAATCAGTCGTGGCCTCAAATGTCCTCACGTTGGCGTGGTGTGAAGTTTGGAGTGTCGGGTGCCAGCTCATGTTTTACCTTGTCATTTGACCGTGGTTCAAAATAACACGGTGTCCTCAGATCTTTCCCATTGAGATTGATCCCGTACCGTCCCCAATACACCGTTGCGTTGTTACAGTGTGACGTTAATTAAAATACTTACCTAACTTTCTGAACTACGCCAATGGAAACACGAGTGTTTCAGTATAATATAGCCGAATATCGATTCGCTATGTTAGAAATTCTAATTTCTTTTCTGTATTGTAGATTTTCTATTTTATACCAATACATTTATCTCAATTCTGATATAAATATTCCTCAGAAATATGGATGGTAGGTATGTATTTTAATTAACTTCACACTGGAGTAATATAACGGGCTATTGGTGATGGTAGGGATCAATCCAGATGGGAAAGATCCGAGGACACCATGTAATAGGTAGGTATGTATTTTAATTAACGTCACACTGGAGTAATACAACGGGATATTGGTGATGGTCCGGGATCAATCCCAATGGGAAAGACCCGACGACAACACCATGTAATTTTGAACCACGGTCAGATGACGAGACAACACCTGAGCTGGCACACCTCTACAAATTTCCACACCACGCCAACGTGAGGCGTTTGTTGCAGCGACGGATTTAACGTGCTCCCGCCTCCTGTTGTACCAGACAGGCTTTGTTTGGATTCGAACTTGCAATCACCGGTTGCCTATCCGTTACTCTTCCAATCGGGCTGTCGCGGACCCGCTTACCTAGGCAAAATAAGCCTACTTTGAAATGAAGTGAAGTGAATTTGTATATGTGATTATATTAGTTCATTCTCTAAGAACCTGGAAATTGTGCTCGAAATTTTTTTTGCTAGTGTTTTGGTACTAAGGATATTTGGCCTTTCAAGAAGGATCATTCACTCTTCACTTTTCTGCAGGCGTAGGCATTTATGTTGGTTTTTCACATGGCACTCCTTGAAAATCGGTACTCGTGTCCAATCCTGTAAGAACGCAAATACGCATCGACCTGCCATAGTCGAACCAAAACAGCAGTTTCAGGTAACTACTTAACATCCATAAGTAAGATATTGTCCTTTATTTTGTGAACTTGGAGAATTCACCGCCTGCAGATAGTTTGTTTTTCACCAGTCAAGATATCCTGAAATACTAAAAGGCAATTAAACTAAACTAGAACGAGATTTGGAAAGAGATTCTGATTTGAAGATGCATATCCGTGTATAGAATTGTGAGAAACCTTAAAAATGTTGAACCTTTGAAAAATATTTTTCACAAACAGATAATATGAAGCAACATATGCATGTACACACGGGTGAGAAACCTTATGAATGTGGTACCTGTGGAAAATATTTTTCACAAAATGGTTCTTTGAATATACATATGCGTGTACACACCGGACAGAAACCTTATAAATGTGGAACCTGTGGAAGATATTTTTCACAAACAGGGAATTTGAAGCAACATATGCATGTACACACCGATGAAAAACCTTATAAATGTGGTTCCTGTGGAAAATATTTTTCACAAAATGGTAGTTTGAACCGACATATGCGTGTACACACCGATGAGAAACCATATAAATGTGGTTCCTGTGGAAAATATTTTTCACAAAATGGTGATTTGAACCGACATATGCGTGTACACACCGATGAGAAACCTTATAAATGTGGTACCTGTGGAAAATATTTTTCACTAAATGGTAATTTGAACCGACATATGCGTGTACACACCGTTTAGAAACCTTATAGATGTGATACCTGTCAACGGGATTTTCAAAGAACTGTTATTTGAAGAAACATACGCGTGAACACATTTGTTGGAAGTGTTTGAAAGGGTTGAAACATAACAGATTCATAAATGTACATACAGATGAATTACCAGGAATTCATATAGGAGAAGATCGTGCAGAGAAAGGATTTGAGCGAAAATATTCGAGGTAGGCCATTAAAAAGTATTAGACTTTGTGTGAAGCTTGTCAGTCTTCACAGGAAAAATGACTTCAGACAGAAAGTGATAGTTTTTCCAGATTTCACAAGTAGTTTAACTCACATCACAGTATCATTTACTAACATCATTAGAATTTTATTGTATAGAAATCTTTATTCAATACATGACGAATTCAAACACTCCACATGATTAATGTATGAGATAGTCGGATCGGGTCCATGATTACATAATTGCGCGAATTCAAATATTCGCTATTAACTACAACATTGACAGATCAAGTATTCGAAAAAGCTAACAATTTTCTAAAACATGCTTGAAAAGTTTTATTTTAATCCTTTGTTATTCATAAGCTCACACTTACTATAATAGTATATGGATGTGCATATTTATATGGTGTATTATTTCTGTACTGCACACCTTTATTGTCGATTATATATTTAACTACAGTCTGACATCGTTTTACTTACCCGATGTTGTTTTCTAGTTTAACATACTATTAAATGAAAATTCAATACAGGAAACCATTTTAATTCGTATTGAATTTAACTTGTCAAATTTTTAAGGAGACAATGACGATATTCTCATGAATTAATATTGTTTTTCTAAGAGAATATGAATACTTATCTGGTTTACGTTATCAAACCAAAAGATAAATTTTTTTTCAATTTCTAATTTTTGGTGCAAAAGTGTTATTTCAAATGCTGGAACTTTACACTCTGTATGTAGTGCTATTTAACAAAAATGTTAGTTGTATCAGCTCATTGTTTTTTAGTAATTTTTTACACTAGTAATGAAATTAATTGATATCAGTTCATTATGTCTAGAGATTTCTATACATATATCGCGCAAACTTAAATCCTTTGTTGAAAGTCGGATTATGCTTTAAAGTAAGTTTTTGAACTATTTATTGACAATAAGTCCAATGTAATTTCCCCAATATTATCGGGTTAAATGTTTAGCTTTAGTTAAGAGATTTCAATTTGAAAAATTAATTTCAGTTCTATAATACTTTGTCCTGAATTTAAAGTACAAATTTTAAGGCATGAATATGTATTAAAATTAAATTTTTGATAAATCTGGTTTATATATTGTATCTCGAAAATTGTCATTTTTAATATTTTTTGTAGAACGAAAATTGGTTTTCAATTGTTTAGTAAATATAGGTATTTGAAAATAAATTGTTACGATTTTTGTAGTCTTTGTGTTTTGTTTTCGAATTCATGATAATTGTAAAATAAATAAAAAGATAAAATATCTTTGGAACATTGAATTGCGAAAAAATCTTTGTTAGATATGTGGTTATAGTTTTCATTAACTTAAACTCGAACAGTGCGTCATTAAGCTTATTTCTCTTTTGTGTCGTTACGTTGTTTTTTGTAAAGTTACTTATCCCAGGATTATAACGTATTAAGTCTTATTAGAAAGTAGTATCCCAGTTATTCATATAGTACGGCTTCCTCGAGAAATCTGAACTTTTGTGGAGTCCACATTTGCTCAAGGCTGGTTATGCTGGCAATAGTAAAACAGGTAAAACACTAGAAAAGGCTGTTTAGGATCGGAACTGCACACTTCGGATCGCTTCCGTCCGATGAAAACCCATAACGAAAGATTGCTTAGGCTCAGTTCAGGACACTTCGACACAACTGGTAGGACAAGAAGTCTGTTTTCGGAGACTGCCTATTGTCAACTTCAATAACTTAATCAGTACTGTTATGTTTTTTAACATAATCATTTTACTATACCTAGATTGAATACTTCAAAAATCATATTTAAGAAATAAATTCTATACTTGAACGTGTGGGTTTAAAGTACTGTCGTCATTAACAAGGATGGCAATCTTTGGATTGATTGCAAAAAGACTACACTTCCCATGCCAAATTGAAATAACTAATCCTATACAAGCACAAAAATTTCTACACTAGTCTAGAAAAAGAGCCCCTGCAAAGTTACAAGAACCGCGGTAGTCCTGTTGGAGGTAATTGGAATTAACTTCGCACTGGAGCAACACAACAGTATTTTCGACGGTCGGGAATTATTCTCCAATGGAAAGATCTGACAACATAACATAAGATTGAACCATGGCCATTACCTGAGCTGGCGCTCCTCTCTAAATTTTTTCCACGACTACGTCATGGTATTTCAGGTCACTACTGATTTAACGTGCATCATCCCACTTGTACATGAAGGTCTTTATGTTGAGTTTCGAACTCGTAATCCTGCGATTGCTAATTCGGTTCTCTTCCGATCTTCCAATACATTCTATGCATATTGGTTTCGTGATGAAATCTTATTAAGGATCAAGGTCCATCATTTAACTTGGTTCTAGGGCTCATAGTGGAAGTAGGCGGCTGAAATCTTTTTCTTAGGTCCTCGAAATCCTCAATAGCGGTAGTTTGTAGTGTATGGTACCAGCTCTGGTGTTGACTTCGTAATCAGATCATGATTAAATATTACGAGATGTCTTAAAACTTTCCTTGAGTGATTCCGAATCGTCCCTAATAACCCAATTTGTTGACCCGCGTGCAATATAAATTAAGTTACCACCTAGTAGGACCCGGGCTCGAATCTCGGTTTACAAGTGCTTAGGTGTATGAATGTCACTGTTACGTGTAATTTCTATTTTGAAACGGGTGTTAATTGAAAAATATTCTTCAGTTCCTCCCTTGTTCGAAATTCTAATAAGCAAGTGGTCGATAGCACATTACAAAAATAATGAGGAATCATTCAGATTTGTACCAAATGAAATACAATAGAAACACTAATGCGCTGAACCTTAGTCTCTAGTATAGTAAATTATAATTTAAAAAATTTTGAAATCGTATATTCCAATACTTGCATGTTATTCTAAATGAATCGGTAATCTTACGAAAATTTCCACTTCGTTCGTTCAGATTCCGTTATTCTGGTACTTGCATCCAAGTCTAATTTTTTGCTCAGTATGATTATGGTTGAACATTGCACAATAGACCAATAAAGTCTTAGAATGTGGCATTAGGTTTATACCGAAACACATGATTTTTGTACTTATAATAGGACTGCAAATTGCACTTATATATTATTCAGAAATGTCATTTATAATGAAATAAATTTCCCTTATTCCAAAAGACAGCAAGGTACGTGAAGGACATGTGCAGTACTAAATAAGATGCATAAAAGAAATTGAAACAAACGAAGAATTTATATCACATCGTCGAAGACGCTTTTACTCAGCAGTTGATTATGAGCAAATAAGGAGTTAAACCTTAAAAAAAAAGAAATTACGGGCTATAAAAAATAAAAAAGCGGGAACATTATAAAATAAATTTAATTCAAAACGTTATGGTTGTAGAGTGGATTTTTTTGATAAATTAAAATTATTTCGTTTGGTGAGGAAAAAGGAAAATATTGTAAGAATCGCGGTCGCTGGAATGGGAAAATGATTTTTCTCAACTCAGCTATTTTGAGTTGTCTTAAGGTAATATCTCGGATATTTGATGAGAGAATTTACATTATGCTACGAGTGCTAGGTTGCGTACGAGAAACATTTTGAACCAGTGGGCTATTTTCAGTGAAACGAAGTCAGGTTTGTTGTAAGAAATTGGTAGTTGTGTCTATTTCGCGTGGGTTAAAGAAAAGATCTTGAATTTAATAACGTTGTTGGGGTAGAGTTAAAGAATGTAAGTGTTTTTAATATCGTAGTGAAGGGGTTAAATTTTTAAAGTCGTTTTGAATGACAGCATTAGTAGTGTATGAAGGAGTGTTCTTCAGAATTTTGAGCATTTGGTTTGGTATTGGTATTGGTATTTTCAATTAACGTCACACTGGAGCAACACAACGGGCTATTGGTGACGGTCCGGGATCATCCCCAGAGGGAAAGATCCGAGGACAACACCACGTAATTTTGAACCACGGTCAGACGACGAGCATTTGGTTTGGAGTATGATTATTTTTTAAATGTGCGTTTTTGTTGTAACGACAAAGATTGGGACTGCGTAGTAATCATGGACTTAAGAATTTGTTTAAATCTGTTAATTGCTTAGGGAGATGAGTGGAATGGTAATTCATGTCGCACTTTATGAACTAAAAGGGCTCATCGTGACGGTCCGGGATCAATCCCAAGGGAAAGATCCGAGAACGCCATATAATTTTGAGCCAAGTCCAGATGTCGTGGTACACAGTTGAGTTGGAAACCCTCTTTCCAAACATAAATTCCTCACCAGCGTGAAGGCATTTGAACCCATACAGATTGAACGTGTACCAGCCCACGTCTACCCGACGGTTTTTGGTTATACGTAGTTTCGAACTCGCATCGCATTGGAAGATTAATGAGAAAAACACGAATTTAATAGTTCTGAAATGCTACTCCTTAGAGATTGAAGCCAAGAGCACCTGTTGCTTGGTTATTCTCTATACTCTTAATTTCGGGCCCCGATAGCCCGGTTGGAAGAGCAAGGAACTAGCAACCGGAGGATTGCGAGTTCGAATCCAGACAAAGACCGTGTACAAAGGGGACTGGTGCACGTTAAATCAGTCGTGGCCTCAAATGTCCTCACGTTGGCGTGGTGTGAAGTTTGGAGAGTCAGGTGCCAGTTCAAGTTTTAACTTGTCATCTGACCGTGGTTCAAAATAACACGGTGTCCTCAGATCTTTCCCATTGGGATTGATCCCGTACCGTCCCCAATAGACCGTTGTGTTGTTCCAGTGTGACGTAAATTAAAATACCTACCTAACTTTCTGAACTACGCCAATGGAAGCACGTGTGTTTCAGTATAATATAGCCGAATATCGATTCGCTATGTTAGAAATTCTAATTTCTTTTCTGTATTGTAGATTTTCTATTTTATACCAATACATTTATCTCAATTCTGATATAAATATTCCTCAGAAATATGGATCCCGGACCGTCACCAATAGCCCATTGTGTTGCTCCAGTGTGACGTTAATTGAAATACCCCCCCTCAGAAATATGGATGGTAGGTATGTATTTTAATTAACGTCACACTGGAGTAATATAACGGGCTATTGGTGATGATCTGGGGGGGTATTTCAATTAACGACACACTGGAGCAACACAGCGGGCTATTGGTGACGGTCCGGGATCAATCCCAAAGGGAAAGATTCGAGGACAACACCACGTAATTTTGAACCACGGTCAGATGACGAGGCACCACCTGAGCTAGCACCCCACTCTCCAAACTTCCACACCACTCCAACTTGAGGACATTTGAGGCAACGACAGATTTAACATGCACCAGCCCCCTTTGTACACGACGGTGTTTTGGCTGGATTCGAACTCGCAACCCTTCGGTTGCAAGTCCGTTACTCTTCCAACCGGGCCACCGCGGCCCCGGTGATGATCTGGATCAATCCAGATGGGAAAGATCCGAGGACACCATGTAATTTTGAACCACGGTCAGATGACGTGGAAACTCTTGAGCTGGCACACCTCTCCAAATTTCCACACCACGCCAACGTGAGGCGTTTGTGACAACGACGGATGGATTTAACGTGTTCCAGCCCCCTGTTGTACCCGACGGGCTTTGGTTGGATTCGAACTTGCAATCTCCGGTTGCTAATCCGTTATTCTTCCAACCGAGCTGTCGCGGCCCCTCTTACCTAGGCAAACTAGGCCTACTTTGAAATGAAAGTGAAGTGAATTTGTATATGTGATTATCTTAGTTCATTCTATAAGAACCTGAAAATTGGTTTTTCACATGGCACTCCTTTAAAATCAGTACTCGTGTCCAATCTTGTAAGAACGCAAATACGCATCGACCTGCCATCGTCGAACGAAAAACAGCAGTTTCAGGAAACTACTTAACATCCATAAGTAAGATATAATTGTCCTTTGTTTTGTGAACATTTAGAATTCACCATCTGCAGATAGTTTCTGTTTTTCACCACTCAAGATATCCCGAAAGACTATAAGGCAATTAATCTAAACTAGAACGAGATTTGGAAAAAGATCGGGATTCTGATATGAAGATGCATATACGTGTATATAACTGTAAGAAACCTTGAAAATGTTGAACCTTTGAGAAAAATATTTTTCACAAACAGGAAATATGAAGCAACATATGCATGTACACACCGCTGAGAAATCTTATAAATGTGGTAACTGTGGAAAATATTTTTCTCGGAAAGATTCTTTGAATGTACATATGCGTGTACATACCCGTGAGAAACCTCATAAATGTGGTACCTGTGGAAAATATTTTTCACAAACAGGGCATTTGAAGCAACATATGCATGTGCACACCGGTGAGAAACCTTATGATTGTGATACCTGTGGAAAATATTTTTCAATATCATGGAATTTGAAGCAACATATGCATGTACACACCGATGAGAAACCTTATAAATGTGGTTCCTGTGGAAAATATTTTTCACAAACGGTACTTTGAAACGACATATGCGTGTACACACCGGTGAGAAACCTTATAAATGTGATACCTGTCAACGGGAATTTTCAAAGAACTGTGATTTGACGAAGCATATGCGTGAACACATTGGTTGGAAACCCTACCTGTAGGATAAGTGTTTGAAATGGTTGAAACATAATAGACAGATTCATAAATGTACAAACAGATGAATTACCAGGAATTCATATAGTAGAACATCGTGCAGAGAAAGGATTCGAGCGAAAACATTCGAGGTAGGCCATTAAAAGTATTAGACTTTGTGAAGGTTGTCAGTCTTCACAGAAAAAATAACTTTGCAGACAGAAAGTGATACTTTTTCCTAATTTCACAACTAGTTTAATTCACATCACAGCATGATTCATCAACATCAGTAGAATTTTATTGTATAGAAATCTTTATACAATATATGACGAATACAACATTGCACGTGATTAATGTACGCGATAATATCTGGTCCATGATTACAAATTCAAATATTCGCTATTAACTACAACGTTGACCGATCAAGTGTTTAAAAAATCTAACAATTGCCAATTGAAAAGTATTATTTTAACCATCCTTTGTTATTCATAAGCTTACTTTTACTATATTAGTATGTGGATATGCATATTTATATGCTGTATTATTTCAGTACTGCATACTTTTATTGTTTATTATATATTACATTATCATACTATGACATCGTTTTAGTTACCATATGTTTTCTAGTTTGACATTATCATATAAAAATTCATTCCAGCAATCCTTATTCGTTTTAAATTTAACTTGTAAAATTTTAAGGGGACAATGACGATATTCTCGTGAAATAATGTTGTTTTTATATGAGAATATGAATACTTCTCTGGTTTACGTTACCAAAACCAAAGGTAAATTTATTTCAATTTTTAATTTATTGTGAGAAAGTTTTATTTAAATCCTGAAACTTTACGATCATTGTATGTAGTGCTATTTTACAAAAATGCTAGGTGGTATCGGATCATTGTTCTTTAGTAAATTTTATACTAGTGATGAAATTAATTCATATCAGTTCATTATATCTATAGAGATTGTTATATGTATCGCGCAAACTTAAATCCTTTGTTGAAAGTCGGATTATGCTTTAAATTAGGTTTTTGAACTATTTATCGACAATAAGACCAATGTTATACCCCTATATTGTGGGGATAAATGTTTAGCTTTAGTTAAAACATTTCAATTTGAAAAATTAATTTCAGTTCTAAAATACTTTGTCCTGAATTTAAAGTACAAATTTTAAAGCATGAAAATGTATTAAAATTAAATTTTAGATTAATCTGGTTAAATATTGTATCTCGAAAATTGTCATTTCTAATGTTTTTTGTAGAACGAAAATTGGTTTTAATTGTTCAGTAAATATAGGGATTTGAAAATAAATTTTTACAATTTCTGTCGTCTTTGTGTTTTGTTTTCCAATTCAAGATTTATTATTCTAGATAAATTATAATTTTAAAAAAATTTTGAAATCTTATATTGCAATACATGCATGTGAATGTAATGAATCGCGAATCTTACAAAAATTGCCACTTTGTTCAGGTTCGCTATTCAGATATTTGCATCCAAGTCTAATTTTTTCTCAGTATGGTTATGGTTGAACATTGCACAGTAGACCAACGAAGTCTTAAAATGTGGTATTAGGTTTAAACTGAAACACATGATTTCTGTACTTATAATACGACTGAAAATTACACATATATTAGTCAGAAATGTCATTTTTAATGAAATAAATTTCACTTATTCCAAAAGACAGCAAGGTACATTAAGGACATGAGCTGTACAAAATAAGATATCTAAAAGAAATTGAAACAGGTTAGAACAGATTTTTATACTACGCATAAATGTCCTTAAAAATGAATCTAGATTAACATGGAATAAATATTATGCATATTGGTTTTTTGATCGAATCTTATCAAGTATCAATGCCCAACATTTAACTGGGTTCTTAGGCTCATAGTGGAAGTAGTGGGTTGTAATCTTTTTCTTAGGTCCTCGAAATCCTGAATAATAGTAATTTGTAATGTATATTACCAGATCTGGTGTTGACCTCTTAATCAAATCGTGATAAAGAATTACGAGATGTCTTAGAATTTTTCCATGAGTGATTCCGAACCGTCCTTAATATCCTAATTTGTTGAAGTGCGATATAAATTAAGCTACCTACATTCCTACCACCTAGTAGGACCCGGACTCGAATCTCGGTTTCCATGCGCTTGCGTGTGATTGTCACTGTTACAAGCAACGGAGACTGCGAAACTGGTGCTAATTCAAATACAGCCTTCAGTTCGTCTCTTGTATTGCGAAATTCTAATAAGCAAGCGGTCGATAGCACATTAGAAACATAATTATTAGTCGTTCATATTTGTACCAAATGAACTTCAATTGAAAAGCTATCGCATTGAACCTTCGTTTCTAGCATACTAAATTATAATTTAAAAAATTTCAAATTGTATATTGTAATACCTGCAAGTCAATCTAAAGGAATCGCGAATCTGACAAAAATTGCCACTTTGTTCAGGTTCGCTATTGAGTAACTTGCGACCAAGTCTAATTTTTGCTCAATATGATTATGGTTGAACATTGCAGAGTAGACCAACGAAGTCGTAGAATGTGGCATTAGATTTACACCTAAACACATGATTTCGTACTTATAATACGACTGAAAATTGCACTTATATATTAGAAATGTCATTTTAATTCGTATTAAATTTAACTTGTCAAATTTTAAGGGGACAATGACGATAATCTCTTGAAATAATATTGTTTTTATGAGAATATGTATACTTCTCTGGTTTACGTCATCAAAGGAAAAGGTAAATTTTTTCTTTCTTGTGAGAAAGTGTTATTTCAAATGCTAAAATTACGATCATTGTATATAGTGCTATTTTACAAGAATGTTAGTTGATATCAGCTCATTGTTCTTAAGTAAAGTTTTAGACTAGTAATGAAATTGATACCAGTTCATTATATCTATAGAAATTGCTATACATGTATCGCGAAAACTTAAATCCTTTGTTGAATGTCGGATTATGCTTCAAAGTAAGTTTTCGAACTATTTATTGTCAATAAGTCCAATGTAATATCCCCTGTATTGTGGGGATAAATGTTTAGCTTTAGTTAAAACATTTCAATTTGAAAACTTAATTTCAGTTCTTTAATACTTTGTCCTGAATTTAAAGTTCAAATTTTAAGGCATGAATATGTATTAAAATTAACATATTTAAACCAGTTTTATCTAAAATTTATCTCGAAAATTGCCATTTAAGTATTTTTATAGAACAAAAATTGGTTTTAATCGTCTGGTAAATATTGGGATTTCAAAATAAAATTCTTACGATTTCTGTCGTCTTTGTGTTTCGTTTTCGAATTCAAGATACTTCTGAAATAAATAAAAAGACAACAAAATATATCTTTGGAACATTGAATAGCGAAAAAATCTTTATTTGTTAGATATATGTGATTATAGTTTTCATTAATTTAAACTCGTACAGTGCGTGATTAAGCTCATATCTCTTTTGAATAGCTGGGTTGTTTTTTGGAAAGTTACTTATCCCAGGATTATAATGTGTTATGTCTTATCAGAAAGTAGTATCTCAATTATTCATATAGTGCGGCTTCCTCGAGAAATCTGAACTTTGGTGGAGTCCACATTTGCTCAATGGTGGTTATGTTCGCAATGGTAAAACAGGAAAAACACTAGAAATGGCTGTTTAGGATCGGAACTGCACACTTCGGAACGCTTCCGTCCGATGACAACCTATAACGAACGACTGCTTAGGCTCAGTTCAAGACACTTCGACACAACTGGTAAGACGAGAAGTCTGTTTTCGGAGACCCTTCCTATTGTCAACTTGAATAACTTAATCAGTACTGTAATGTTTTCCAACATGTAAACATTTTACTAAACCTGGATAGAATACTTCAAAAATCATTTTTCAGAAATAAATTCTATACTTGCACGTGTGGGTTTCAAGTACTGTCGTCTTTAACAAGGATGACAATCTTTGGATTGATTGCAAAAATACTACACTTTCCATGCCAAATTGAAATAACTAATCCTATGCATGCACAACCATTTCTACACTAGTCTCGAAAAGGAGCCCCTGCCATGTTACAAGGGCCGCGGTAGTCCTGTTGGAGGTAATTGGAATTAACTTCGCACTGGAGCAACACAACGGTATTTTCGACGGTCCGGAATTATCCTCCAATGGAAAGATCTGACACTACATGAGATGGAACCATGGTCATTACCTGAGCTGGCGCCCCACTCTAAATTTCCATCCACGACTACGTCATGGTATTTCAGGTCACTACAGATTTAACGAGCAACAGCCCACTTGTACATGAAGGTCTTTATTCCGAGTTTCGAACTCGTAATCCTGCGATTGCTAATCCGGTATTCTTCCGATCGGGATACCCCCGTTGGAGGAGCAAATGTTTAACAAACGTAGGGTTGTGATTTCAAAAGTAGGTACAGACAATGCCAATGTACGCGATGTGTTGTATACGTTAAATCTGACCTCAAATGTCTTCACGTTTTTGTCGTGGAAGTTTGGATAGCGGGAATGAGCTCAGTTGTTCTCGTCATCTAAAACAATGGTTCAATTTTACGAGTTGTCCTCGGATTTTTCCCTTCCTTATCGATACTGTACAGTCGCCAATAACCGGTTGTGTTGCTCTAGTGCGATGTTAATTACATACCTACATGTTACGCAACATTAATTAAACTAGATGGAAGGCTGTTGTGGACAAATCCCCTTATCAATTTTTTTCATCTAGTCATGGTCTTTTCTACACTTTTCAGGTCGCCAAGGATAATGCCACGTAATTTTAAACCACGGTCAGATGACGAAACATTAATGAGCAAAACAAGAATTTACTAGTTCTGAAATGCTACCCCTTAGACGTTGAAGCAAAGAGCACTTGTTGCTTAACTACGCCACTGGAAACAAGAGTGTCATTTCAGTGTAGCCGAATGTCAATTCGCCATAATTTCCGATGTTAGAAATTCTAATGTGCTTTACTGTATTAGTATATTTCAAATCTTATAACAATACATTTATTCAAATTCTGATAAGTATTCGTCAGTAAAAATAATGTGATATATATTGTGTGGTGAAATTTGATTTAGATGAATTTTTAATACGTTACGCGCGGAACTTGAATGATGTGCTCGAAATATGTTTTTGAATCGTCAAAAATGTTTTCGGAAACTGTTGAGTAAAAAGTTTCATAGAATTGAATAATGTTAAAAAATTTAAATATCAAAAACATGAAAATTAAATTGCTTCAGCCTACTGAACTATCAAGTGTTTCAAATTTTTGTAAATGCAGTAGAAATAGATGACGAGACGGGATCATAAACATGTGATTCTAAAAAAGCGGTGAAACTTTAAATGAGTAAACGGCAAATTAGAAATCTTAAATGAAATGTAACTTATATTTATACTTACTAACAGAATGGAGAGTGGGGTGCCAGCTCAGGTGTTGCCTCGTCATCTGACCGTGGTTCAAAATTACGTGGTGCTGTCCTCGGATCTTTCCCTTTAGGATTGATCCCGGACCGTCACCAATAGCCCGTTGTGTTGCTCCAGTGTGACGTTAATTGAAATAAAAAAAAAAAATAAAAATAAATACTAACAGAATACTTTATATAGCATAAAAAACACATTGTTTATATGAATTAAATCAATTTGTTAAAAAAGATTTTATGCTACCCATTAATTATTAAATATGCATCTAGATTAACATGGAATACATTGAATGCATATTGGTTTCGTGATGGAATCTTATTAAGGATCAAGGTCCATCATTTAACTGGTTCTAGGGCTCATAGTGGAAGTAGGCGGCTGAAATCTTTTTCTTAGGTCCTAGAAATCCTGAATAGCGGTAGTTTGTAGTGTATGGTACCAGTTCTGGTGTTGACTTCGTAACCAGATCCGCATTAAAAATTACGAGATTTCTTAAAACTTTTCCTTGAGTGATTCCGCATCGTCCCTAATAACCCAATTTGTTGCCGAGCGTGCAATATAAATTAAGTTACCACCTAGTTGGACCCGGGATCGAATCTCGGTTTTCCAGTGCTTCGGTGTATGATTGTCACTATTTCGAGTAATTTCTATTTTGAAACGGGTGGTAATTTAAATATAGCCTTCAGTTCGTCCCTTGTACGAAATTCTAATAAGCAAGCGGTCGACAGCACATTAGAAAAATAATGAGGAATCGTTCAGATTTGTACCAAATGAAATACAATAGAAACACTAATGCGCTGAACCTTTGTCTCTAGCATAGTAAATTATAATTTAAAAAAATTTTGAAATCGTATATTGCAATTCCTGCATGTCAATCAAACTGAATCGCGAATCTTACAAAAATTGCCACTTTGTTCAGATTCGTTATTCAGTAACTTGCATCCAAATCTAATTTTTGCTCAGTATGATTATGGTTGAACATTGCACAGTAGACCAACGAAGTTATAGAATGTGGCATTAGGTTTACACCGAAACATGATTTCGTACTTATAATACGTCTGAAATTTGCACTTATATATTCGAAATGTCACTTTTAATGAAATAAATTTCCCTTATTCCAAAAGACAGCAATGTGAAGGACATGAACAGTACAAAATAAGATATAAAAGAAATTGAAAAAGAAAAACGAAGAATTTATATCACATACTCGAAGTTGCTTTTACACCTCAGTTGATTATGAGAAAATAAGGAGTAATACTTTTAAGAAAACAAATTACGGGCTATAAAACATAAAAAAGCGTGAACATTTTAATACATTTAATTCGAAATGTAAAGTAGATTTTTTGAGAATTTAAAAATTATTGTGTTTGGTGTAAAGATTGAGGAAAGTATTGTAAGAATTGCGGTCGCTGGAGTGGAAAACTGATTTTGTCAACTCAGCAATTTGGCAGTTGTATTATGGAAATATCTCGGATATTTGATGAGAGATGTTGGCATTATGCTTCGATTCCAGGTTGCGGACGTGAAACATTGTGAGCGAGTGGGCTATTTTCAGTGAAGCGATAAGTCAGGTAAACGGAAAGGTTGTGTCTATTTCGCGTGGGTTAAAGAAAAGATCTTGACTTTCATAACGTTGTTGGGGAAATAGAGTTAAAGAATGTAAGAGTTTTTAATATCGTAGAGAAGAAATTAAATTTTTAAAGTCGTTATAAATTTTATTAGTCTATGAGGGAACGTTCTTAAGAATCCTGAGCATTTTGTTTTGGAGGATAGTTGTTTTCAATGAGCGTTTTTGCTGCAACGCCTCAGGATTGGGACTGCGTAGGTAATAATGGGCTTAAGAATTTCTTTAAAACTTTTATTGCTTAGGGAGATGGGCGGAATGGTAATTCATGTCGCACTGGAGGAACTAAAAGGGCTCTTGGTGACGGTCCGGGATCAATCCCCAAAGGAAAGCCGAGAACACCACGTAATTTTGAAACAATGCCAGATGACGTGGTAAAAAGTTGAGCTGGAAACCATCTTTCCAAACTTCCATTCCTCACCAACGTGAGGACATTTGAAACCCTACAGATTTAACTTGCACAAGCCCATGTGTACACGACGGTGTTTGGTTATGCGGAGTTTCGAATTCGCTTCGCATTAGAAGATTAATGAGAAAAACAAGAATTTAATAATTCTGAAATGCTACCCCTTGGAAATTGAAATCAAGAGCAGCAGATGCTTGGCTATTTTTCATACTTTTACTTAACTACGGGGCCATAGTAGCCCAGTTTGGAAGAGCAACTAACTAGCAACCGGAGGGTTGCGAGTTCGAATCCAGCCAAACACCGTCGTGTACAAAGGGGGCTGGTGCACGTTAAATCTGTCGTGGCCTCAAATGTCCTCACGTTGGCGTGGTGTGGAAGTTTGGAGAGTGAGGTGCCAGCTCAGGTGTTGCCTCGTCATCTGACCGTGGTTCAAAATTACGTGGTGTTGTCCTCGGATCTTTCCCCTTGGGATTGATCCCGGACCGTCACCAATAGCCCATTGTGTTGCTCCAGTGTGACGTTAATTGAAATTCCCCCCCCCAATTCTGATATAAATATTCGTCAGAAAAATGGATGGTAGATATGTACTTTAATTAACGTCACTGGAGCAACACGATGGGCTATTGGTGACGGTCCGGGATCAATCCCAAAAGGAAAGAACCGAGGGCAACACCGTAATTTTGAATCACGGTCAGATAAAGAGGCAACACCTGAGCTGTCACCCCACTCCCAAAACTTCCACTACACGCCAACGTAACGTTTGAGGCAACGACATATTTAACGTGCGTCAGCCTGCTTTGCACACAATGGTCTTTGGATGTATTGGAACTCAAACCTCCGATTACTATCCCGTGTCTCTTCCAACCAGTCTACGCGGCCCACAAACACGAAGTAACATTCACTCTGTGTTTCTGCGGGCGTACAGAAATATTTTGAATTTTGCCTTGCATTCCCAAATGGAGTATTCGTGTATATATTTAGAACTATTGTTCAATTACGCAACCACCTTGCATCGGTGTAGGACGTAGTAGAGCAGTGTTTCAGAAAACCAATATAACGGAACAATCCAGATTTCAGATCCACTTTTAGTACCTAAGTTTGAGATTTTAAATCAGCTGAAATATTAAGTCGAGTCATAAGTAACTTCCGTTTTTTTATCAGACATTTATTTTGCTTTCATTAAATAACAAAGTTATATTAATTTATTATGTATTCACCACTATTATGCATGACCTTCTCCCATCTTCCTGGCAGTTTATCAATTCCTTCCTTATAAAATGTGGTTGCTTTTGACTAAAGAAATTTTCGACAGCCTGACTGACTTGCTCTTCAGAATTGAAGGTTTTCCATTCAAAAAGTTTCGTAAGGAACGGAAAAGGTGATAGTCTGTTGGGGCAGGGTCCGGGGAGTAAGATGGGTGTAGTAAAACTGACCATCCTATTTCAAGAATTTTTCTTGAGTCGCTCTTGCTGTATGTGGTCATTCAAAGAATAATGTTTTTGCGATTGACGAGTGCAGGACGCTTTTCATAGAGTTTTTCTTTCACTCTTTGCAGCTGTTGAACGTATGTATCCGCAGTAATCATTAAATTCGACTTCAAAAACTCGTGATGAATTATACCTCGACAATCCCACCATACACACAATCTTTTTTCCATGGATGTTTGCTTTCTGATCTGGTAGGGATGTTTGATCCTTATCAAGCCACTGACTTTTACGGACAATATTGTCATAGGTAACCCATTTTTCATCGCCTGTTATAATCCTGTCTCAAAAAGGCTCGATTTTTACCCGTGATAGCAGACTTGTGGCGATTGACCATGCGATCTTTATTCCGTTCACTGAGATTGTGAGGTAACTTGCTGACTTTCCCTAATTTCCCCAGGTGGCGCCAAACAGTTCATTGCGATGTATTCAAACTTCTTGCTATAGCTCTTGTTGATTGACGTGGATTTTGCTCCAATATTGCATTTTAAAGGTTGTCGTCAAGATCGGAAGGACGTCCCGTCCTTGTTTCGTCCTTTAAAGTCGTATCTCCAGAACGGAATTTGGCAAACCAATTTCTAACTGCCCGATCGCTTATTAGACCTTCACCGTAGAAACTGCATATTATTTCAGCTGTCGCCTTAGCACTACTGCCTTGTTTAAATTCGCAAAGCATCACATGACGAATATGCACTTTTTCACTCTCCATTTTAGGGGTTATGAACAGCAGTTTAATGAAACGTGCACCACACAAACCAGTCGTCAGAAGACTAACTGAACCCTTATATATTTAGTGAAAGGAAAAACTCGTTTTTCCCGGTGACTTATAGTGGGTACATAGATTCTACCTAGCTGCATCGGAAATTATTTATGACTCGACCTAATTGATTTACAAAGACTTAAATAATAAAAATCAATGAGCACATCAAGAACATTTTAAACACGTTCTGTACTTTTAAATTATATAAAATCTGGGTCACATTTCTGGCACATTTAATGGAAATACATTTTCTGACATCTATAAGTAATATAGTATTGAATATGATTTTAAGGCAGATTTTAGATTCCAAGAAATCTGATTTGTTGGATACGTAAATTCAAATTTGAGTGGTACTTTTTTAACAAAAGGTTTTTAAAAGTTTTTCTAAACTCAATCCAATTTGATTGTGCTTTTTACGCTATAGAGTCCACATCATTATTTAATTCCTAAGTATAGATATCAAAATTCTATTTCGTGGAAAAACTTTCAAATTTTACAGTTAGAAAAATTTAGTACTTGTATAGAAAGTTTTCATTTTGTTCGTCTTTCGGTTTAGAACCTTCGGTATAAAATTCTGATCATTGGTATAATTTAGTTTCGCCCTCTCATATTTTAAACTTCTGAGAGACATTCAGAGTCACAGTAGCCCGATTGGGAAGAGTATCGTATCAGCAGTTGCGAGTTCGAATCCAACCATCCTGTGCGAAGGGGATGGTGCACGTTAAATCTGCCATGGCCTCAAACGTCATCATTTTGGCGTGATATGGAAGTTTGGAGAGTGGCGGGCCAGCTCAGGGGTTGCCGCGTCATTTGACCGGGATTGAAATTTACGTGGTGTTGTCCTCGGTTCTGTCCCTCGGGATTGATTCCGGATCATCACCAATAGCCCGTTGTTTTGCTCCAGTGTGACATTAATTGAAATACCCCCTTAAATACCCACCCTTTTCTGTATTGTAGATTTTATATTTTATACCATTACATTTATCCCAAATCTCATAAATATTCCTCAGAAAAATGGATGGTAGGTTTGTATTTTAATTAACGTCACACTGGAGTGATACAACGGGCTATTGGTGATGGTCCGGGATCAATCCCAATGAGAAACACCCGAGGTCACTGTAATTTTGAACCACAGTCAGATGACGAGGCAACACCTGAGCTGGCACACCTCTACAAATTTTCACACCACGCCAACGTGAGGCGTTTGTGGCAGCGACGGATTGAACGTGCTCCCGCCTCCTGTTGTACCGGACGGGCTTTGGTTGGATTCGAACTTGCAATCACCGGTTGCTAGTCCGTTATTCTTCCAATCGGGCTGTCGCGGCCCCGCTTACCTAAGCAAACAAGACCTACTTTGAAATGAAGTGAAGTGAATTTGTATGTGATTATTTTAGTTCATTCTCTAAGAACCTGGAAATTGTGCCCGAAGTTTTTTCTAGTGTTTTAGTACTAAGGATAAGGATATTTGGCCTTTCAAGAAGGATCATTCACTCTTCACTTTTCTGCAGGCGTAGGCATTTATGTTGGTTTTTCACATGGCACTCCTTAAAAATCTGGAATCGTGTCCAATCCTGTAAGAACGCAAATATGCATCGACCTGCCATAGTCGAACGAAAACAGCAGTTTCAGGAAACTACTTAGCATCCATAAGTCAGATATCATTGTCCTTTGTTTTGTGAACTTGGAGAATTCACCGCCTGCAGATAGTTTCTGTTTTTCACCAGTCAAGATATCCTGAAATATTTAAAGGCAATGAAACTAAACTAGAACGAGATTTGGAAAAAGGTTCTGATTTGAAGATGAATATACGTGTATACAGTTGTGAGAAACCTTTAAAATGTTGAACCTTTGAAAAATATTTTTCACAAGCAGATAATATGAAGCAACACATGCATGTACACACCGGTGAGAAACCTTATGAATGTGGTACCTGTGGAAAATATTTTTCACATAAAGGTACTTTGAACCGACATGCGTGTACACACCGGTTAGAAACCTTATAGATGGTGATACCTGTCAAAGGGCTTTTCAAAGAACTGTTATTTGAAGAAACATACGCGTGAACACATTGGTTGGAAGGGTTGAAAGTGTTTGAAAGTATTGAGAGAAACATATTAAACAGATTCATAAATGTACAAACAGATGAAATACCAGGAATTCATATAGGAGAAGATCGTGCAGAGAAAGGATTTGAGGGAAAACATTCGAGGTAGGCCACTAAAATGTATTAGACTTTTTGTGAAACTTGCCAGTCTTCACAGGAAAAATAACTTTTCAGACAGAAAGTGATACTTTTTCCAGATTTCAAAACTACTTTAATTCACATCACAGTATGATTTTCTATCATCATTAGCATTTTATTGTATAGAAATCTTTATTCAATATATGACGATTTCAAACACTCCACATGATTAATGTATGCGATAATCGTATCAGGTCCATGATTACATAATTGCGCGAATTCAAATATTCGCTATTAACTACAACATTGGCAGATCAAATATTCGAAAAAGCTAACAATTTTCTAAAATATTCTTGAAAAGTTTTATTTTAATCATCCTTTGTTATTCATAAGCTCACACTTACTATAGTATATGGATGTGCATATTTATATGGTGTATTATTTCTGTACTGCATACCTTTATTGCCTATTATATATTTAATTATAGTCTGACATCGTTTTACTTACCCGATGTTGTTTTCTAGTTTAACATACTATTAAATGTAAATTCAATACAGGAAACCATTTTAATTCGTATTAAATTTAACTTGTAAAATTTTAAGAGGACAATGACGATAATCTCGTGAAATTATATTGTTTTTATATGAGAATATGAATACTTCTCTGGTTTACGTTATCAAAGCAAAAGGTAAATTTTTTCTTTCTTGTGAGAAAGTGTTATTTCAAATGCTGAAACTACGATCATTGTATATAGTGCTATTTTACAAGAATGGTTGTTGGTATCAGCTCATTGTTCTTTAATAAATTTATACTTGTGATGACATTAATTCATATCATTTCATTATATCTATAGAGATCGTTATATATGTATCGCGCAAACTTAAATCCTTTGTTGAAAGTCGGATTATGCTTTAAAGTAAGTTTTTGAAGTATTTATTGTCAATAAGTCCAATTTAATATCCCCTATATTGTGGGAATAAATGTTTAGCTTTAGTTAAAACATTTCAATTTCAAAAATTAATTTCAGTTACATAATACTTTGTCCTGAATTTAAAGTACAAATTTTAAGGCATGAATATGTATTAAAATTAAATTTTAGATAAATCTGGTTTAAATATTGTATCTCGAAAATTGTCATTTTTAATATTTTTTCTAAAACGAAATTGTTTTCAATTGTTTAGTAAATATAGGGATTTGAAAATAAATTGTTACAATTTCTGTCGTCATTGTGTTTTGTTTTCCAATTCCAGATTTATTATTCCAGATAAATTATAATTAAAAAAAATTTTGAAATCGTATATTGAAATACTTGCATGTCATTCTAAATGAATCGCGAATCTTACAAAAATTGCCACTTTGTTCAGATTCCTTATACAGTAACTTATTCAGTTAAAAAGATTTTTTAATTTAGGGTAGGAAATAGATATGTTTATGAACGAGAAACAAGAATCTGTTCCTGAATTAAGTGATGATTATTGGTTGTTAGACCTGTTTTTTAGTGGATATAACAGAAATACTTAATCAGCTAAATAAGGACTTGCAAGGGCAAGATAATTTAATAATCGATACTTGTAATTTCATCAAAGCTTTTAATAAGAAATTATTGTTATTTGAGTGCCAACTTAGAAATAATAATTTCATCCGAGAGATATTCCAACTTAAGATATTTTGCACGAGTTGTAAGTGCTTTTGGATCCAATGTTTGTAAAACATTTTTCGAAGATGAAATTTACAAAGAGTTCATCAAGTGCTTCATTAACTGATGCCAATTTAGAAAACTAGCTACGATGTGCAACGTCGAACATAAATATAGATTTACAAAAATTAAGTGAAGGAAAGGATAAACACAAATATATCATTAATTAAGACTCGAAGAGTTTATTATATTTGAATCATAGTATAATAAAATTTTATTCATTTTGTATTTGTATTATAATTTTAAAAGCATGTTTACCTAAGTGCAGCCCGCTGTAATGTTACTCGTCATCAAAGTGGCCCGTGAAACCATTTGGGTTGGCCAGGCCTGCTCTAGTGAGACATGAATTACCATTCCGCTAATATCCCTAAGCAATAAACAGATTTAAACAAATTCTTAAGACCCAATGCTGAGGCGTTGCAGCAAAAACGCACATTGAAAACATAACTATCCTCCAAAACAAAATGCTCAGGATTCTTACGAACACTCCTTCAAACACTACTAATGCAATTCATAACGACTTTAAAAATTTAATCTTTTCCACTACGATATTAAAAACTCTTACATTCTTTAACTCTATCTCCCCAATAACGTTATCCTAGTCATCTTTTCTTTAACCCACGCGAAATAGACACAACTACCGTTTTCCTACAACCTGACTGATCGCTTCACTGAAAATAGCCCACTGGTTCACAATGTTTCTCGAACGCAACCAGGCACTCGAAGCATGCCACCTTCTCATCAAAAATCCTAGATATCCCTTAAGACATCTGACAAGCTGCTGATTTCGGAAAAATCAGTTTTCTCCAGCGACCGCGATTCCTACAATATTTTCATTAGTTTACTCATCAAACCATATAATTTTTAAATTCTCAAAAAATCCACTCAACAACCATAACGTTTTGAATTAAATTTAATCAAATGTTCCCGTTTTTTTTATTTTTTATAGCCCGTAATTTCTTTCCTTAAAAGTATAACTCTTTATTTGCTCATAATCAACTGCTGCTTAAAAACGACTTCTACGATGTGATATAAATTCTTTGTTTTCTTTTACAATTTCTTTCATACATCTTATTTTGTAATGCTCATGTCCTTAACATACATTGCTGTCTTTTGGAATAAGGGAAATTTATTTTTATAAAAATGACATTTCTATATATATAATATATAAGTGCAATTTTCAGTCGTATTATAAGAACAGAAATCATGTGTTTGTAAACCTAATGCCACATTCTAAGACTTCGTTGGTTTGTTGTGCAATGTTGAACCATAATCATACTGAGAAAAAATTAGACTTAGTTGCAAGGATCTGAATAGCGAACCTGAACAAAGTGGCAATTTTTGTAATATTCGCGATTCATTACATTCACATGCATGTATTGGAATATGCGATTTCAAAAAAAATTTTAAAATTATAATTTATCTGGAATAATAAATCTGGAATTGGAAAACAAAACACAAAGACGACAGAAATTGTAACTATTTTCAAATCCCTATATTTACTAAACATTTGAAACCAATTTTCGTTCTAAAAAAATATTTAAAATGACAATTTTCGAGATACAATATTTAAACCAGATTTATATAAAATTTAATTTTAATACATATTCATGCCTTAAAATTTGAACTTTAAATTCAGGACAAAGTATTATAGAACTGAAATTAATTTTTGAAATTGAAATGTTTTAACTAAAGCTAAACATTTAATCCGACAATACAGGGGATATTACATTGGATTGACAATAAATAGTTCGAAAACTTACTTTAAAGCATAATCCGACTTTGAACAAAGGATTTAAGTTTGCGCGATACATGTAAAGCAATCTCTATAGATATAATGAACGTATCAATTTCATTGCTAGTCTAAAAATTTACTAAAGAACAACGAGCTGATACATACTAACATTCTTGTAAAATAGCACTATATACAATGATCGTAGTTTCAGCATTTGAAATAACACTTTCTCACAAGAAAGAAAAAATTTACCTTTTGCTTTGATAACGTAAACCAGAGAAGTATTCATATTCTCATATAAAAACAATATTATTTCAAACGAATATCGTCATGGTTCACTTAAAATTTTACAAGTTAAATTTAATACGAATTAAAATGGTTTCCTGTATTGAATTTACATTTAATAGTATGTCAAACTAGAAAACAACATCGGGTAAGTAAAAAGATGTCAGACTATAGTTAAATATATAATAGACAATAAAGGTATGCAGTACTGAAATAATACACCATATAAATATGCACATCCATATACTAATATAGTAAGTGTGAGCTGATGAATAACAAAGGATGATTAAAATAATACTTTTCCATTGGCAAGTGTTAGATTTTTTAAAAACTTGATCTGTCAACGTTGTAGTTAATAGCGAATATTTGAATTCGCACAATTGTGTAATCATGGACCTGATATTATCGCGTACATTAATCACGTGGAATGTTTGTATTCGTCATATATTGAATAAAGATTTCTATACAATAAAATTCTACTGATGTTAGTGAATCATACTGTGATGTGAATTAAACTAGTTTCCTGTGAAGACTGACAAGCTTCACAAAAAGTCTAATACTTTTTAATGGCCTTCCTCGAATGTTTTCGCTAAAATCCTTTCTCTGCACGATCTTCTCTTATATGAATTCCTGGTAATTCATCTGTTAGTACAATACACTTATGAATCTGTTTATTATGTTTCTACCCTTCCAACCAATGTGTTCACGCGTATGTTTCTTCAAATAACAGTTCTTTGAAAAGCCGGTTGACAGGTATCACATCTATAAGGTTTCTAACCGGTGTGTACACGCATATGTGTCGGTTCAAAGTACAATTTTGTGAAAAATATTTTCCAGTTACCACATTTGTAAGGTTTCTCACCGGTGTGTACATGCATATGTTGCTTCAAATTCCATGTTTTTGAAAACATTTTTCCTCAGGTACCACATTTATAAGGTTTCTCACCGGTGTGTACACGCATATGTCGGTTCAAATTACCATTTTGTGAAAAATATTTTCCACAGGAACCACATTTATAAGATTTCTCATCGAAGTGTGCACGCATATGTAGAATCAAAGAATCTTTTTGTGAAAAATATTTTCCACAGGTACCACATTTATAAGGTTTCTCATCGGTGTGTACACGCATATGTCGGTTCAAATTACCATTTTGTGAAAAATATTTTCCACAGGAACCACATTTATAAGGTTTCTCATCGCTGTGTACTCTCATATGTTGCTTCAAATTCCCTGTTTGTGAAAAATATTTTCCACAGGTTCCACATTTATAAGATTTCTCACCGGTGTGTACATGCATATGTTGCTTCATATTATCTGTTTGAAAAATATTTTTCAAAGGTTCAACAATTTTAAGGTTTCACACAATCGTATACACGTATATGCATCTTCAAATCAGAATCTTTTTCCAAATCTCGTTCTAGTTTAGTTTAATTGCCTTTTAGTATTTCAGGATATCTTGACTGGTGAAAAACAGAAACTATCTGCAGGCGGTGAATTCTCCAAGTTCACAAAACAAAGGACAATGATATCTTACTTATGGGTGTTAAGTAGTTTCCTGAATCTGCTGTTTTTCGTTCGACGATGGGAAGTCGATGCGTATTTGCGTTCTTACAGGATTGGACACGAGTACCGATTTTCAAGGAGTGCCATGGGAAAAACCAACATAAATGCCTACGCCTGCAGTAAAGTGAAGAGTGAATGATCCTTCTTCCAAGGCCAAATATCCTTAGAACCAAAACACTATAGCAAAAAAACTTCGGGCACAATTTCCAGGTTCTTAGAGAATGAACTAAAATAATCACATATACAAATTCACTTCACTTCCATTTCAAAGTAGGCCTAGTTTGCCTACGTAATCGGGGCATCGACAGCTTGATTGGAAGAATAACGGATTAGCAACCGGAGATTGCAAGTTCGAATCCAACCAAAGCCCGTCGGGTACAACAGGAGGCGGGAGCACGTTAAATCCGTCGCTGCCACAAACGCCTCACGTTGGCGTGGTGTGGAAATTTGTAGAGGTGTACCAGCTCAGGTGTTGCCTCGTCATCTGACCGTGGTTCAAAATTACAAGGTGTTGTCCTCGGTTCTTTTCCTTTGGGATTGATCCCGGACCATCACCTATAGCCCGTTGTATTACACCAGAGAGCAACCGGGATTGGAGGGAGAAAGAAGACGTATGTTCTCAAGCTCCTGCTTAATTATTCTTGCAAGCGGAAGTATGTATTGTAGATGAACATATGATACACCATTAGATACACAAGAATAAGCTGAGCTATCGATCAAAATTTAGAGATATTTGGATAAAAATTCGAGAACGACGGAGGAAAAAGAAAGTGAAGCAATTCGACGGTAATCAGGTCGTTCCCCCACTGAACCAGTCGTGGCGTCACCCCGATAAAGAAATCTTCACACCCGTGGACGGACACTCAACCCCCGTTCTCCCGAAGCCTAACGACCACTCGGAAGATCTTCATAAAATTCCTGGCAAAGAACTACTGAACTGACATCAGTAAACAAAACCTCATCTGGAAGAAGAAAGACAGAAATTTCCTCCGCCACCAACAACGACTTCCTATCAACTTTTTTTTACAAATCTACGTCAACTATTTTCTTTCTTATAGAAGCCGGATTGCTCAAACAATTACAAAAGAACTTAATGAAATGAGGTAGGAGATATTTTAACATTTTTCACTTTAACCTAGACCATTTTCCTATAACCTTTTTAAAAAACTAATTGTCAATTACAGATTTATTTTTTTTTATCCCAAAACTATCTTTTATTGTTTTGCTCAGAACTTTCATAAGTATCAATTTTTCGTGCTCAGGCATAACTCTCTAGTTTTCACTCCCCCCCCCCGAATTTTGGTTTTCTAACTTGTAATTTACTTCTCTTGTTTTTTTCTTTGCTTTTTTTTTTACCTCTTTAAAATTTGTAGGTTAGATTCCACAAAGCTTAACTTTTCATAAGTTGTTTTTTTTTCTGTCGTGCGTACGTGAAAACCCTCTAGTTTCCCTTCCATTTTTTTTTTAAACAACGTAAGTTAGTGAGTTATGTGAACTGATTACATTACCAGATACACATATTTTTTTTCTCTATCTTATTTTCATGATTTATGGAGATTTTTTTTTTTCAATATTTGTTTTGTATTTTTCACATTGAGTGATACTTTAGAACGGATACTATTCTCTCCCCTCTCTGTCCAAAGGGGGTATTTTTGGAAGATGATTGTAATTTTAATAATAGTTGACTTACCATTTCTGGCCACAAAAGCTGTTGCTCTTCCCTAAGAGAAGACCCAGCTATTATTTGAAGTTGTTACACAAATTTCAACTCTGCATTCTCAGTTAAACTACTTTAAACTATACAAACGACCTCAAAAATTATAATTGACTTTAAATAATTTAATTTTTTTTTTAAATTATAATTTTTTTTAAATTCTTTTTATAATCCTTTTTTCCCCTTTTTTAACTTTCTTTTCCACATAAATCCAATTATTATTCCTACCTCATGAATCCAGAAGATCACAGTGATGCTTCCTGCATTGGACTCAGGAAGGCAACGTCCGAATCCTCGAATAATATAGATGTGGCCTCTGCAAAATCAAATTCAGAGGACTATAGTAACCTCAGTACCAGAGACTTAATAATTAACCTGGAGAAAATTCTCAACTCGAAGCGCAACTCAGCATTCATCCTGCCTAATAAACACAGAACCAAAGGAACGAAGCTTTTATTGAGTCTCTTAGAAAAATATCCTGAGGTAGGAGATAATGCCATATCATCAGAACCAGTCACAGAGGAGAAAGGTGTTCAAACCAGCACAATTTTTAAAACAACAAAGGCCACGGAAACGCAGCAGGAAACTTATCAACCTACAGTTGGGGCACAAACAAGCAGAAGAGTAATAAATAAAACTATCCCGCTGACTCCACTTTTAAACAACAAAAATACAACAGTACATCAAATTAACCTTCCTCACAGAAAAACAGCCTGTATCCAACACTATAGACAAGAATCGGCAACAGATATCACTAAAGTTCCTCCCAAATCTTTTTCAGAGGCTCTTAAAAGTAAAGCTCTCCTAATATACCCGAAGGAAGCAGAAGCCGACAGCAGAAGCACAAAACAGAAGATTGAGACAGCGTTAGACCCCAGGGCCATAGGAATCTCAATAAACAAAGTCAAATCAATTAAAAAAGGAGGCATAGCAATAGTATGCAAAAGGCAAGAAGACGTAGGGCGACTGGAGGAAGCAATCAAGAAGAACCCGGATCTCTGTAACCTGAACACTAAAACTCCAAAGAAAAGGCTTCCGAAGATTATTATATATGGGGCAGATAAAGAAATCACCGGAGCTGATATCTTGAAAGCTTTATCATTCCAAGAACGCAGAATAAAGCTGGCCGATCTCAAGATTTTGTCAAAGATAAGGCGAAGAGAAGGTGGATTTAATTTTATTGTTGAATGTGGCCCAGCAGCCTTTGATTATCTTATAGAAAAAAGACGACTTGACATGGGCTGGTACTCTTTGCACTACAAGGAATACTTCAACATAAAACGCTGCTTTAAATGTCAGGCATTTGGTCATATCCAAAGAGACTGCAAATTCACCACATACTGTGGATCCTGTGGTGAAAGACATCACACGCATGACTGCACAGCACTCCATCCAAACTGCATAAACTGCGAGCTCTCTTTTGGGAAAAACACGGAAGTAGATACCTGGCACCCATCGTACGATTCAGCTTGCCCATCATATCAAGAGCACATAAACCACCACAGAAGAACGACATTGTACCTCTCATAGATAAGCCACAGCACTACATCAAATCAAATCAACGTCACAACCGAAATCAAAGGCTCAGAAAACCAACAAATCAAAAAAACAAAACATTAAAAATGCAAAATTTTGAGCAATTAGTCCCAAAAGTAGCACAAAACCTCGCTCCAAAAATCCAAAATGGCATTACAATCAGCAACACACAACAGCATAACTTCCTCCAAATTAACTTACAACGATCAAAACTGGCAACATCTCTAATTCAAAATCTTACCGTAAAACATAACATAACAGCAGTCCTAGCACAAGAACCATATCTACAAAATAATCAAGTCTCAGGAATACCATCTACATGGAAATCAATCACATCAACAAGCAGGAAGGCAGCTATATTCTTCCCAGACATCAAAATCCAACCTATCATAATCTACAACGAAGACGATACTATAGCAATAAAAACAACTATCAACGACAGGCAATTTAAATTAGTCTCATCATATATCTCACCAAGTGGTGAAGCAACAGCATGTTTGAACTCAGTCACAAACATACTACGTGCCTCTACGGAAGATGCCTTAATCTGTGCAGATTGGAATGCGCATAGCCAGACATGGGGCTATAATAATGAAGATCCTATAGGTAGAGAAGTATTAGATTTCTTGGCTTCCAACCCCATAAACCTTCTAAATCAGCCTGATGATCCCCCGTCTTTCGAGGCTCATGGTACAAGAGGCTGGCCTGATCTGACATTCGCCAGCACTTCTCTACAACTATCACAACTGAACAGGACCATCTTAGAAGACGAAAGCCATAGCGATCACCGCCCGATTCTCGTCCAACTATTAGCCAATACTAACCAACTTTGCTTTAAAAGGTTCAAAACAAAACATGCAAATCACAACAAGATAATCAAACACTTCACTCCTTATCTTAGCTACATAGAAAACGCCTTAAATGCAGCAAACAATAAGCAGGAATTGGAAATGACAACAGATACGCTAATTACAACCATCCAAGACTGTAGTATCAAATCATACAAGCAGAAATCTCATAAGATATCAAAGGAAGCAACCTGGTGGACCCAGGAATTGGAGATCAATAAGAAGAAAATTACAGCCCTCAGAAGGAGATGGCAAAGAGAGCAGGACGTAACGGTAAAACAAGCCATGCAAATAATCTTCAGAAAAGAACGTGCACTATATATGAAAGCAGTAAGGAAACAAAAATTAGCGTCCTGGAGAAAATTCTGCACTGAAGCTACGTCGTCCTTCAGTACACCCTACAAAATTACACAGAGAAAAACCAAGATTCCCTCAGCTCTTGCTTCAAACTCAGGACAATCAGGCACAGAGGAAGAAATCCTGACTAAAATTTTAAAGGAAATTTATCCGGACACAAATTACCAACCCCAAAATTCCAACTATATAAGTACCATCCTGGAACCAGCAATCACAAAAGAAGAAATAGCGCTTGTCATACACAATCTCCCAAAAGGCAAAGCTCCTGGATTTGACGGGATAGACACAGTAATCCTTGAAAACCTAAATAACAATTTCCCCAAATTATTCCACACATTTTTTAACAAATGTCTTAAACTTGGAGTCTTCCCAGCATCACTCAAAAAAGGTCTCATCTTGTTGTTCCTGAAAGAAGGAGGAAATATTTTTGAAACTTCATCATACAGACCTATCACTCTTCTTCCAGCCATTTCAAAATGGCTGGAAAAAATAATGGTTAATAGATTGCTATTCCATATTCAAACGCATGGCCACATGCATCCACTACAGTTTGGCTTCCGTGAAAATTCATCAACAGAACACGCCTTGCGCAACCTTTTAGAAACAATCCACACAAACATCAGTAACAACAATTACTCTCTCCTGATATCTCTAGACATTTCAAAAGCATTCGATTCTCTCAGGTGGGACTGTATACTAAAACGCCTAAAAACAATAAATTGTCCAACAAAGCTCTTCAAACTTTTCTCCAGCTTCCTCTCGGAGAGAACGGTTTGCATAACAACAGGAACAGCTATAGCGCAAGTCGACCAGACCAGGGGTTGCCCACAAGGATCCTGTAGTGGACCCATCCTATGGAACCTGGTGGCCGATGATCTCTTGAGTAAGCCCTGGCCTCCTGGAGTACACATCCAAGCCTTTGCTGATGACATGATTTTAGTGGTTGCTGGAAGAACCAGAGAGATCCTTAAAACACACTCCAAGATAGCCCTAGACCAAGTCTTATCATGGTGTGAGGAAATGGGCCTGGAAATTTCACATAAAAAATCCAAAGCTCTACTTCTAGATAAGCCCAAGAAACTAGCAGCCAAACCAAAAGTAGCCCTAGGTACTACTTCCATTAGATACACAGATCAATTAAAATACCTAGGAGTGACGATAGACCCAAAACTAAACTTTAATGCCCATCTGAATAATATTAAAGCAAAAGCGACAATTAGCCTCCAGAGTTTCCGAAGAATCGCAGGCCGCAACTGGGGTTTTAATCACACACAGAGGAAAATACTATATAAAACAGTAGCTGAGAGATCAATAGCCTACGGAGCCTCAATATGGGCGAGAAATCTCACTTGTCGTAACATAAGGAAACTCAAATCCATCCAAAGGCTCTTCCTGCTTTTCATCTCTTCAGCCTATTCAACTACCCCAACATCAGCTCTCTGTATCACTATTGGAGTCCCACCTCTACATGTCCTCCTTTCACATGAAGCAAAAACAACAGAACTCCTTCGTCTTCATAAACCAGTTCAGATGAACTCTGAAACATTTAATTCACAAGATTTTGAAACGAAGACAGCAAGATGGTTCTCCCACCCATCTATACAAAGCAAAGAAGCAAAAATCTCCATTGACACTCTATACATCCCATCTCCCATTTCCATCTACACAGATGGTTCCAAGACGGAGTCGGGCGTGGGATCAGCTTATTGCCTCTATGAGGAAGGAGCATTAACAAAAACCTGGTCAACTAGGTTACAAATTAACAACAGTGTGTTCCAAGCGGAGTCGGTTGCAATCAGAGAAGCAGTTAGATTGGCTCCTGAAAAAGCAACAATCTTTTCAGACAGCCAATCAGTTTTAAAAGCTCTCCGTAACCCAACATCCAGAAATCCCCTCATCAAACAAATCCAGAACCTCCTCCACAAGAAGTCAGCATTAGAACTACGTTGGATCAAGGCTCACGTTGGACACGAGGGTAACGAAAAAGCCGACAGTCTTGCCAGGGAAGCGGCAACAAACAAAGATGCTCCAGAGGACAAACAAATAGCCCTTCCAGCCTCACACTTCAAGAGTCTCACTAGAGACCATATTCTTCAACAGTGGCAGCTAGAATGGAACACAGACGACACAGGCCGCTCAACATACGATCTCTTCCCAAATGTCTCCATGGATACCCGCATCAAAGATAGACGTCTCTTGCAGTTTATAACGGGCCATGGCCCATTCCCTAGCTATCTCCACAGATTCGGTTTATCCCAGACCAACCAATGCTCCTGTGGTATAGAGGGAACTCCAATGCATTATGCCTTGGAATGTCCCCTCACAAGCTCACTCCACCTGCGATGCCCATCACCAAGACCCACCTCAGGATGGTTAAACCTAGCACTAAAGCATAGGAAATGCAGAGAAAACATTTGTAAAATCATAGATATCATAGCAACGACATAAATTTAGTTACCGTATGACCACCAGCTGACCGTCAAGAAAACCAAACAGTGACTCTGGAATAAAAAAAAAAACTAATAAACTCCCAAGGGAGACTACTAAACCGGTAAATCCTCACAAGGATAGGCGCGGGGTCTCCCCTGGCGGAATGTATTACACCAGTGTGACGTTAATTAAAATACAAACTTACCATCCATTTTTCTGAGGGGGGGTTGGGTATTTCAATTAACGTCACACTGGAGCAACACAATGGGCTATTGGCATTTTTCTGAGGAATATTTATATCAGAATTGGGATAAATATATTGGCATAAAATATAAAATCTACAATATAGAAAAGAAATTAGAAGTTCTAACATGACGAATCGGTATTCGGCTAAATTATACTGAAACACTCTTATTTCCATTAGCGTAATTATAAAAGTACGTAGGTATTTTAATCAACGTCACCCTGGAACAACACAACGGGCTATTGGTGACGGGGACTGAAACGAGGACAACACCACGTAATTTTCAATCCCGGTCAGATAACGAGGCAACACCTGAGCTGGCCCTCCACTCTCCAAACTTCCATATCACGCCAAAATGAAGACATTTGAGGCCATGCCAGATTTAACGTGCACCATCCCCTTCGCACAGGATGGTTGGATTCGAACTCGCAACTGCTGATACGATACTCTTCCCAATCGGGCTACTGTGACTCTGAATGTCTCTCAGAAGTTTAAAATATGTGAGGGCGAACCTAAATTATACCAATGATCAGAATTTTATACCGAAGTTTCTAAACCGAAAGACGAAGAAAATGAAAACGTTTTATACAAGTACTAAATTTTTCTAACTGTAAAATTTCAAAGTTTTTCCACGAAATAGAATTTTGATATATCTATACTTAGGAATTAAATAATGATGTAGACTCTCTATAGCGTAAAAAGCACAATCAAATTGGATTGAGTTTAGAAAAACTTTTAAAAACCATTTGTTAAAAAAGTACCACTCAAAACTTGAATTTGCGTACCCAACAAATCAGATTTCTTGGAATCTAAAATCTGCTTTAAAATCATATTCAATACTATAATATTTATAGATGTCAGAAAATGTATTTGCATTAAATGTGTCAGAAATTTTACCCAGATTTTATATAATTTAAAAGTACAGAACGTGTTTAAAATGTTCTTGATGTGCTCATTGATTTTTATTATTTAAGTGTTTGTAAATCGATTAGGTCGAGTCATAAATAATTTCCGATGCAGCTAGGTAGAATCTATGTACCCACTATAAGTCACCGGGAAAAACAAGTTTTTTTTTCACTAAATAGATAAGGGTTCAGTTAGTCTTCTGACAATTGGTTTGTGTGGTGCACGTTTCATTAAAATGCTGTTCATAACCCCTAAATTGAAGAATGAAAAAGTGCATATTCGTCATGTGATTCTTTGCGAATTTAAACAAGGCAGTAGTGCTAAGGCGACAGCTGAAATAATATGCAGTTTCTACGGTGAAGGTCTAATAAGCGATCGGGCAGTTAGAAATTGGCTTGTTAGAAATTGGCTTGTTAGAAATTGTCCTCTGATCGTTCTCTTTAGGATTCATCCCGGATCGTCACCAATATTCCGTTGTGGTGCTCCAAGTGCGACGTTAAATCAAATACCTACTTGCAGTCTTAAACTTAAAATTGATTTAACGAGCTACTCGAATGCGGTTCCACTTACCGTGTAGAAAATGTACCACGAGAACTAAGGTTTTGAGCCTCAGTTTGTGGAATCGAGGATAAGCAAGTTTCGGAATGGTAATCCAGGACTCTACCAACTGAGCTACAACGATCCCCTACTGAACAGCAAACAAACGCTCTTACCACTATACCATACATTTTAACGAAGTATTACAATTGAGGGAATTCATACATACCTTGAAATATTAAAGGTTGTTCTTTATGATGCATGTACACGATCTTAACAAGCAGTCATTTTCTTCAATTATACACATGGAAAGTCTTTACTGACAAACAAGTGAGAAATAGACTTAATATCCTGATGGGGAGAGGCGTATCTAAAAGTTGTCCAATTCGCTAAAGTTGATGATTTTAGTTAACTCTCAAGCAGCTAGGTAAAATGTAATTTTAAAAATTTCATTGACAAATTAAGTTGTGAAGCGTTATTTCACTCTAAATATAATTCTATATGAATAATTGTTATAAGTTAAATTCTTGTGTCCACACATTTTTAGAAAATAGATATGATCAGTTCTATAAACAACGCAACTAGTGTTAAATGTGATCGATTCACATGATTCTTCTAGATCTCAAGCTGGGCCATGAGTTCAACGCAAAGGGAAAAGATACTGACGCAATCCAATAAAACATTATTTTCTGAAAATTAAGATTGCGAAAATATATTTTTGCCAAGAGCAGACTAAATTTCGATTGTTAGCGGTAAGTTCCTGCAATGCTTTCAATCTTTATTTTTAGTAAGATTTCATCTAATACCAAATCTTAATGTACAATATATCATTATTCCATTTCCCGAGAGCTCAGGGTCACCAATAGCCCGTTGTGTTGCTCCAGTTTGACGTTAATTAAAATACAAATGTACCATCCATATTTCTGAGGAATACTTATATCAGAATTGGGATAAATATATTGGTATAAAAAATAAAATCTACAATACAGAAAAGGAATTAGAATTTCTAACATGGCGAATCGATATTCGGCTATATCATACTGAAACACTCGTGTAACCAATGGCGTATTTCAGGAAGGTAGGTAGGTATTTTAATCAACGTCACAATGGAACAACACAACGGGCTATTTGTGACGGTCTGGGATCAATCCCAATGGGAAAGATCGAGGACACCATGTAATTTTGAACCACGGTCAGACGACGAGGCAACACCTTAGCTGGCACCTCACTCTCCAAACTTCAAACCACGCCAACGTGAGGATATTTGAGGCCTCGAGGGATTTAACCAGCCCACTTTGTACACGACGGTCTTTGTCTGGATTCGAACTCGCAACCCTCCGGTTGCTAGTTCTTTGCTCTTCCAACTGGGCTACTGTGTCCCCGTAGTTAAGAGTATGAAAAATAGCGAAACAAGAGGGTGCTCTTGGCTTCTATCTCTAAAGGGTAGCATTTCAAAACTTTGGAATTCTTGTTTTTTCTCATTAATCTTCTAATGCGTTGCGAGTTCGAAACTCCGTCGTGTGAACGTGGCCTGGTGCCGGTTAAATCTATAGCGGTTAATCTGTCCTCACGTTGGTGAGGAATGGGGGGGGGGAATTTCAATTAACGTCACACTGGAGCAACACAATGGGCTATTGGTGACGGTCCGGGATCAATCCCAAAGGGAAAGATCCGAGGACAACACCACGTAATTTTGAACCACGGTCAGATGACGAGGCAACACCTGAGCTGGCACCCCACTCTCCAAACTTCCACACCACGCCAACGTGAGGACATTTGAGGCCACGACAGATTTAACGTGCACCAGCCCCCTTTGTACACGACGGTGTTTGGCTGGATTCGAACTCGCAACCCTTCGGTTGCAAGTCCGTTACTCTTCCAACCGGGCCACCGCGGCCCTCAGGTGAGGAATGGAAGTTTGGAAAGATGGTTTCCAGCTCAACTTTTTACCACGTCATCTGGCATTGTTTCAAAATTACGTGGTGTTCTCGGCTTTCCTTTGGGGATTGATCCCGGACCGTCACCAAGAGCCCTTTTAGTTCCTCCAGTGCGACATGAATTACCATTCCGCCCATCTCCCTAAGCAATAAAAGTTTTAAACAAATTCTTAAGCCCATTATTACCTACGCAGTCCCAATCCTGAGGTGTTGCAGCGAAAACGCTCATTGAAAACAACTATCCTCCAAAACAAAATGCTCAGGATTCTTAAGAACGTTCCCTCATACACTAATAAAATTTATAAAGACTTTAAAAATTTAATTTCTTTACTACGATATTAGAAACTCTTACATTCTTTAAATATATTTCCCCAACAACGTTATGAAAGTCAAGATCTTTTCTTTAACCCACGCGAAATAGACACAACCTTTCCGTTTACCTGACTTATCGCTTCACTGAAAATAGCCTACTGGCTCACGTTTCACGTCCGCAACCAGGAATCGAAGCATATTGCCAACTTCTCTCATCAAATATCCGAGATATTTCCATAATACACCTGCCAAATTGCTGAGTTGACAAAATCAGTTTTCCACTCCAGCGACCGCAATTCTTACAATACTTTCCTCAATCTTTACACCAAACACAATAATTTTTAAATTCTCAAAAAATCTACTTTACATTTCGAATTAAATGTATTAAAATGTTCCCGCTTTTTTATGTTTTATAGCCCGTAATTACTTTTCTTAAAAGTATTACTCCTTATTTTCTCATAATCAACTGATGAGTAAAAGCCACTTCGACTATGTGATATAAATTCTTCGTTTTTCTTTTTCAATTTCTTTTATATATCTTATTTTGTAGTGTTCATGTCCTTCACATTGCTGTCTTTTGGAATAAGGGAAATTCATTTCATTAAAAGTGACATTTCTAATATATAAGTGCAATTTTCAGTCGTATTATAAGTACGAAATCATGTTTTGGTGTAAACCTAATGCCACATTCTACGACTTCGTTGGTCTACTGTGCAATGTTCAACCATAATCATACTGAGCAAAAATTAGACTTGGATGCAAGTTACTGAATAAGGAATCTGAACAGTGGCAATTTTTGTAAGATTCGCGATTCATTTAGATTGACTTGCAAGTATTTCAATATACGATTTCAAAATTTTTTAAATTATAATTTACTATACTAGAGACAAAGGTTCAGCGCATTAGTTTCTATTCTATTTCATTTGGTACAAATCTGAACGATTCCTAATTATATTTCTAATGTGCTGTCGACCGCTTGCTTATTAGAATTTCGTACAAGGGACGAACTGAAGGCTATATTTAAATTACCACCCGTTTCACAATAGAAATTACTCGAAACAGTGACAATCATACACCTGGAAAACCGAGATTCGAGCACTGGAAAACCGAGATTCGAGCCCGGGTCCAACTAGGTGGTAACTTAATTTATATTGCTCGCGCGGCAACAAATTGGGTTATTAGGGACGATTCGGAATCACTCAAGGAAAAGTTTTAAGACATCTCGTAATTTTTAATGCAGATCTGGTTACGAATTCAACACCAGAACTGGTACCATACACTACAAACTACCGCTATTGACGATTTCGAGGACCTAAGAAAAAGATTTCAGCCGCCTACTTCCACTATGAGCCCTAGAACCAGTTAAATGATGGACCTTGATCCTTAATAAGATTCCATCACGAAACCATTATGCATTGAATGTATTCCATGTTAATCTAGATGCATTTTTAATACTTAATGGGTAGCATAAAATCTGTTTTAACCAATTGATTTAATTCATAGAAACAATGTGTTTTTTATGCTATATAAAGTATTCTGTTAGTAAGTACAAATATAAGTTACATTTCATTTAAGATTTCTAATTTGCCGTTTACTCATTTAAAGTTTCACCGCTTTTTTGGAATAACATCTTTATGATCCCGTCTCGTCATCTATTTCTATTGCATTCACAAAAATGGGAAACAACATTTGATAGTTCAGTAGGCTAAAGCAATTTATTTTCATGTTTTTGATATTTAAATTTTTTAACATTATGCAATTCTTAAGAAATTTTTACTCAACAGTTTCCGAAAACATTTTTGACGATTCTTAAAACACATTTCGTGCACATCAATCAAGTTTCGTAACGTATTAAAAATTCATCTAAAACAAATTTAGCACACAATATATATCACATTACTTTTTACTGATGAATACTTATACCAATACATTTATTCAAATTCTGATAAGATTTGAAATCTATTAATACACTAAAGCACATTAGAATTTCTAACATCGGAAATTATGGCGAATTGATATTCGGCTACACTGAAATGAAACTATTGTTTCCAGTGACGTAGTTAATCAACAGGTGCTCTTGGCTTCAACGTCTAAGGGTAGCATTTCAGAACTATTAAATTCTTGTTTTTCTCATTAAGGTTTCGTCATCTGACCGTGGTTCAAAATTACATGGCATTATCCTTGGCGACCTGAAAACTGTAGAAAAGACCATGACTAGATGAAAAAAATTGATAAGGGGATTTCTCCACAACAGCCTTCCATCTAGTTTCTTAATGTTACGTAACATGCAGGTATGTAATTAACATCGCACTGGAGCAACACAACAGGTTATTGGCGACAGTACAGGAACAATCACGAAGAGAAAAATACGAGGACAACTCGTAAAATTGAACCATTGTTTTAGATGACGAGAACACCTGAGCTCATTCCCGCTATCCAAACTTCCACGACAAAAACGTGAAGACATTTGAGGTCAGATTTAACGTATACAAGATATCGCGTACATTGTCTTTGGCTGTACCTACTTTTGAAATCACAACCCTACGTTTGTTAAACATTTGCTCCTCCACCGGGGTAACCCGATCGGAAGAGTACAGGACAAGCAATCGCAGGATTACGAGTTCGAAACTCGGCATAGAGACCTTCATGTACAAGTGGGCTGTTGCTCGTTAAATCAGTAGTGACCTGAAATACCATGACGTAGTCGTGGAAGGAAATTTAGAGTGGGGCGCCAGCTCAGGTAATGACCATGGTTCAATCTTATGTGGTGTTGTCAGACCTTTCCATTGGAGAATGATTCCGGACCGTCGAAAATACCGTTGTTTTGTTCCAGTTCGAAGTTAATTAATTAACAATTACCTCCAACAGGACTACCGCCGTCCTTGTAACTTGGCAGGGGCTCCTTTTCGAGACTAGTGTAGAAATGGTTGTGCTTGTATAGGATTTGTTATTTCAATTTGGCATGGGAAGTGTAGTCTTTTTGCAATCAATCCAAAGATTGCCATCCTTGTTAATGACGACAGTACTTCAAACCCACACGTTCAAGTATAGAATTAATTTCTTAAACATGATTTTTGAAGTATTCAATCTAGGTATAGTAAAATGATTATGTTAAAAACCATAACAGTACTGATTAAGTTATTGAAATTGACAATAGGCAGTCTCCGAAAACAGACTTCTCGTCTTACCAGTTGTATCGAAGTGTCCTGAACTGAGCCTAAGCATTCGTTCGTTATGGGTTGTCATCGGACGGAAGCGATCCGAAGTGTGCAGTTCCGATCCTAAACAGCCATTTCTAGTGTTTTTCCTGTTTTACCATTGCCAGCATAACCGCAATTGAGCAAATGTGGACTCCACCAAAGTTCAGATTTCTCGAGGAAGCCGTACTATATGAATAATTGGGATACTACTTTCTAATAAGACTTAATACGTTATAATCCTGGGATAAGTAACTTTACAAAAAACAACGTAGGGATACAAAAGAGAAATAAATAGCCCGTTCTGTTGCTCCAGTGTGACGTTAATTGAAATACCCCCCCCCCAATTCTGATATAAATATTCCTCAGAAATGGATGGTAGTTTGTATTTTAATTAACGTCACATTGGAGTAATACAACGGGCTATTGGTGACGGTCCGGGATCAATCCCAAAGGGAAAGGTCCGAGGACAACACCACGTAATTTTGAACCACGGTCAGATGACGAGGCAACACCTGTGCTGGCACACCTCTACAAATTTCCACACCACGCCAACGTGAGGCGTTTGTGGCAGCGACCGATTTAACGAGCTCCCGCCTCCTGTTGTACCCGACGGGCTTTGGTTTCATTCGAACTTGCAATCACCGGTTGCTAATCCGTTACTCTTCCAATCGGGCTGTCGCGGCCCCGCTTACCTAGGCAAAATAGGCCTACTTTGAAATGGAAGTGAAGTGAATTTGTATATGTGATTATTTTTGTTCATTTTCTAAGAACCTGGAAATTGTGCCCGAAGTTTTTTGCTATAGTGTTTTAGTACTAAGGATATTTGGCCTTTCAAGAAGGATCATCCACACTTCACTTTTCTGCAGGCGTAGGCATTTATGTTGGTTTTTCACATGGCACTTAAAAATCAGTACTCGTGTCCAATCTTGTAAGAACGCAAATACGCATCGACCTACCATCGTCGAACGAAAAACAGAGGTTTCAGGAAACTACTTAACATCCATAAGTCACATATAATTGTCCTTTGTTTTGTGAACTTGGAGAATTCACCACCTGCAGATAGTTTCTGTTTTTTACCAGTCAAGATATTCCTCAAGACTAAGGCAATTAATCTAAACTAGAACGTGATTTGGAAAAAGATCTTGATTCTGATTTGAAGATGCATATACGGGTATATAACGGTAAGAAACCTTGAAAATGTTGAACATTTGTGAAAAATATTTTTCACAAACAAATAATATGAAGCAACATATGCGTGTACACACCGGTGAGAAACCTTATAAATGTGATACCTGTGGAAAATATTTTTCACAAACATGGAATTTGAAGCAACATATGCGTGTACACACCGATGAGAAACCTTATAAATGTGATACCCGTGGAAAATATTTTTCACTAAAAGGTAATTTGAAGCAACATATACATGTACACACCGATGAGAAACTTTATAAATGTGGTTCCTGTGGAAAATATTTTTCACTAAAAGTTACTTTGACGCGACATATGCGTGTACACACCGGTGAGAAACCTTATAAATGTGATACCTGTGGAAAATATTTTTCACAAACATGGAATTTGAAGCAACATATGCGTGTACACACCGATGAGAAACCTTATAAATGTTGTTCCTGTGGAAAATATTTTTCACTAAAAGGTACTATGACGCGACATTTGCATGTACACACCGGTGAGAAACCTTACAAATGTGGTATCTGTCAACAGGCATTCTCAAAGGACTGTTATTTGAAGAAGCATATGCGTAAACACATTGGTTGGAAACCCTACCTGTAGGATAGGTGTTTCAAAGAGTTGAAAAATAATAAAAAAAACAACGAATGTACACAAGCGTATGGATACCATGAATTCGTGTAGCAGAACTTCGTGCCGGGAGGATTTAAGCGAAAAAATTTGAGGTAGATCATCAAAGAGTTTTATGCTTTTTGCAAAGCTTGTTAAAGTACTCACAGGAAAAATACCTTTGCAGAGACCGAAAGTGATACTTTTACCTGATTAAAAAGTATAATCATTCACTAACATCAGTGGAATTTTATTTTATAGAAATCTTTATTTAATATATGACGAATTGAAACACTCCATGATTAATGTAGGCGATAATCGTATCAGGTCCATGATTACACAATTGCGCGAATTCAAATATTCGCTAGTAACTACAACATTGACCTATCAAGTATTTTAAAAATCTAACAATTGTCTAAAACATGCTTGAAATGTTTTATTTTAATCATCCTTTGTTATTCATCAGCTCACACTTTTTATATTAGTAAATGGATGTGCATATTTATATGGTGTATTATTTCTGTACTGCATACCTTTATTGTCTATTATATATTTAATTATACTCTGACATCGTTTTACTTACCCTATGTTCTTTTCTAGATTAACATACTATTAAATGTAAATTCAATACAGGAAACCATTTTAATTCGTATTAAATTTAACTTGTCAAATTTTAAGAGGACAATGACGATATAGAAAAACAATATTATTTCATGAGAATGAGAATATGAATACTTATCTGGTTTACGTTATCAAACCAAAAGATAAATTTTTTTTCCATTTTTAATTTTGTGTGCAAAAGTGTTATTTCAAATGCTGGAACTTTACAATCTGTATGTAGTTCTGTTTTACAAAAATGTTAGATGGTATCAGCTCAATGTTTTTTAGTAATTTTTTACACTAGTAATGAAATTGATATCAGTTCATTTGGAAAGTTACTTATCCCAGTATTATAACGTATTAAGTCTTATTAGAAAGTAGTATCCCAATTATTCATATAGTACGGTTTCCTCGAGAAATCTGAACTTTGATGGAGTCCATTTGCTCAAGGCTGGTTATGCTGGCAATCGTAAAACAGGTAAAACACTAGAAAAGGCTGTTTAGGATCGGAACTGCACACTTCAGATCGCTTCCGTCCGATGACAACCCATAACGAACGATTGCTTAGGCTCAGTTCAGGACACTTCGACACAACTGGTAAGACGAGAAGTCTGTTTTCGGAGACTCTGCCTATTGTCAACTTCAATAACTTAATCAGTACTGTTATGTTTTTTAAGATAATCATTTTATTATACCTAGATTGAATACTTCAAAAATCATATTTAAGATATAAATTCTATACTTGAACGTGTGGGTTTGAAGTACTGTCGTCATTAACAAGGATGGCAATCTTTGGATTGATTGCAAAAAGACTACACTTCCCATGCCAAATTGAAATAACAAATCCTATACAAGCACTATCATTTCTACACTAGTCTCGAAAAGGAGCCCCTGCCAAGTTACAAGGACGGCGGTAGTCCTGTTGGAGGTAATTGGTAATTAATTAACTTCGAACTGGAACAAAACAACGGTATTTTCGACGGTCCGGAAACATTCTCCAATGGAAAGATCTGACAACACCACATAAGATTGAACCATGATCATTACCTGAGATTTGTACCAAATGAAATACAATAGAAACACTAATGCGCTGAACCTTTGTCTTTAGCAGAGTAAATTATAATTAAAAAAATTTTGAAATCGTATATTGAAATACATGCATGTCAATTTAACTGAATCGCGAATCTTACAAAAATTGCCACTTTGTTCAGATTCCTTATTCAGTAACTTGCATCCAAGTATAATTTTTGCTCAGTATGATTATAGTTGAACATTGCACAGTAGACCAAAGAAGTCGTAGAAATGTGGCATTAGGTTTACACCGAAACACATGATTTCTGTACTTATAATACGACTGAAAATAGCAACTTATATATTAGAAATATAATTTTTAATGAAATAAATTTCCCTTATTCCCATTGCTAAGAAAGCAATGTATGTGAAGGACATGAGCAGTTAAAAATAAGATACATATAAAAGAAATTGAAAAAGAAAAACCAAGAATTTATATCACATCGTCGTAGACGCTTTTACTCATCAGTCGATTGAGCAAATAAGGAATTAAACCTTAAAAAAAAGAAATTACGGGCTATAAAAATAAAAAAGCGGGAACAGAATCATAAATTTAATTCAAAATGTTATGGATGTAGAGTGGATTTTTCCAGAATTTAAAAATTATTTGGTTTGGTGAGAAAATTGAGGAAAGTATTATAAGAATTGCGGTCGCTGGAGTTGAAAATTGATTTTGTCAACTCAGCTATTTGGCAGTTGTATTAAGGAAATATCGCGGATATTTGATGAGAGAAGTTGGCATTATGCTTCTATTCCTGGTTGCGGATGTGAAACATTGTGAACCAGTGGGCTATTTTCAGTGAAGCGATAAGTTAGGTAAACGGAAAGGTGGTGTCTATTTCGCGTGGGTTAAAGAAAAGATCTTGACTTTAATAACGTTGTTGGGGTGATAGAGTTAAAGAATGTAAGAGTTTTTAATAACGTAGTGAAATGGTTAAATTTTTAAAGTCGCTTTGAATGACAGCATTAGTAGTGTATGAGGGAGTGTTCGTAAGAATTCTGAGCATTTTGTTTTGAAGGATAATGTTTTCGATATGCGTTCTTGGAACGCCTCAGATTGGGACTGTGTAGGTACTAATGGGCTTAAGAATTTGTTTAAATCTGTTAATTGCTTAGGGGAGATGAGCGGACTGGTAATTCAGGTCTCACTGGAGGAACTAAAACGGCTCAACGTGACGGTCCGGGATCAATCCCAAGGAAAAGATCCGAGAACGACATGTAATTTTGAACCAAGGCCAGATGACGTGGTAAACAGTTGAGCTGGAAACCCTCTTTCGAAACTTCCATTCCTCACCAGCGTGAAGGCATTAGAACCCATACAGATTGAACTTGAACCAGCCCACATCTACCCGACGGTTTTTTGTTATACGTAGTTTCGAACTCGCATCGCATTGGGGAGGGGGGGGAATTTCAATTAACGTCACACTGGAGCAACACAATGGGCTATTGGTGACGGTCCGGGATCAATCCCAAAGGGAAAGATCCGAGGACAACACCACGTAATTTTGAACCACGGTCAGATGACGAGGCAACACCTGAGCTGGCACCCCACTCTCCAAACTTCCACACCACGCCAACGTGAGGACATTTGAGGCCACGACAGATTTAACGTGCACCAGCCCCCTTTGTACACGACGGTGTTTGGCTGGATTCGAACTCGCAACCCTTCGGTTGCAAGTCCGTTACTCTTCCAACCGGGCCACCGCGGCCAGCATCGCATTGGAAGATTAATGAGAAAAACAAGTATTTAATAGTTCTGAAATGCTACTCCTTAGAGATTGGAGCCAATAGCAACTGTTGCTTGGTTATTCTCTATATTCTCTCTTACTTAATTTCGGGACCCGGTGGCCCGGTTGGAAGAGTAACGGACTAGCAACCGAAGGGTTGCGAGTTCGAATCCAGCCAAACACCGTCGTGTACAAAGGGGGCTGGTGCACGTTAAATCTGTCGTGGCCTCAAATGTCCTCACGTTGGCGTGGTGTGGAAGTTTGGAGAGTGGGGTGCCAGCTCAGGTGTTGCCTCGTCATCTGACCGCGGTTCAAAATTACGTGGTGTTGTCCTCGGACTTTCCCTCTGGGATTGATCCCGGACCGTCACCAATAGCCCGTTGTGTTGCTCCAGTGTGACGTTAATTGAAAATACCAAAATACCAAATACCAATTCTGATATAAATATTCCTCAGAAATATGGATGGTAGGTATGTTTTTAATTAACGTCACACACTGGAGTAATATTACGGACTATTGGTGATGGTCTGGATCAATCCAGATGGGAAAGATTCGAGGACAACACCATGTAATTTTGAACCACGGTCAGATGACGTGGAAACTCCTGAGCTGGCACACCTCTCCAAATTTCCACACCACGTCAACGTGAGGCGTTTGTGGCAACGACGGATGGATTTAACGTGCTCCAGCCGCTGTTATACCCGACGGGCTTTGGTTGGATTCGAACTTGCAATCTCCGGTTGCTAATTCGTTATTCTTCCAATCAATCTGATGTCCTCACGTTGGCGTGATGTGGGAGTTTGGATAGTGGGGTGCCAGCTCAGGTGTTGCCTCGTCATCTGACCGTGGTTCAAAATTACGTGGTGTTGTCCTCGGACCTTTCCTTTTGGGATTGATCCCGGACCGTCACCAATAGCCCGTTGTATTACTCCAATGTGACGTTAATTAAAATAAAAACTACCATCCATTTCTGAGGAATATTTATATGAGAATTGGGGGGGTATTTCAATTAACGTCACACTGGAGCAACACAACGGGCTATTGGAGACGGTCCTGGTTCAATCCCAAAGGGAAAGATCCGAGGACAACAATACTTAATTTTGAACCACAGTCAGTTGACGAGGCAACACCTGAGCTGGCACCCCACTCTCCAAACTTCCATATCACGCCAAAATGAAGACCTTTGAGGCCATGGTAGATTTAACGTGCACCATCCCCTTCGCCCAGTAAGGTTGGATTCGGACCCGCAACTGCTGATACGATACTCTTCCCAATCGGGCTACTGTGACTCTCAACGACTCTCAGAAGTTTAAAATATGTGAGGGCGAACCTAAATTATACCAAAGATCAGAATTTTATACCGAAGTTTCTAAACCGAAAGACGAAGAAAATGAAAACGTTTTATACAAGTACTAAATTTTTCTAACTGTAAAATTTCAAAGTTTTTCCACGAAATAGAATTTTGATATCTATACTTAGGAATTAAATAATGATGTAGACTCTCTATAGCGTAAAAAGCACAATCAAATTGGATTGAGTTTAGAAAAACTTTAAAAAACCCTTTGTTAAAAAAGTACCACTCAAAACATGAATTTACGTACCCAACAAATCAGATTTCTTGGAATCTAAAATCTGCCTTAAAATCATATTAAATACTACACTGCTGGCCACCCAAATTGCAACACCAAGAAAGACAAGAGATATCACAACAAAATTTATTTTATAGATAACATGTTGACCAAGTATCAAATGATTAAATTTATAGACTTCTGTGAAGTGTGGTTCCTGCCAAAATCAGTAGCCAGAGTAGCCGCCATTGTTGGAGATCACCGCTGCCACACGCCTCGGCTTTGATTCAAAGAGACTTTGGATGTGTTCTTGGGGTACAGCAGACCAAGCAGCTTCCACACGTTGCCGAAGTTGATCTGGTGTGGCAGCTGGGGATGTATTCTGGGTCAATCGTTGAGCAACCATGGACCACATGTTTTCTATCGGCGAAAGATCCGGAGAGCGAACTGGCCAGGGAAGCAATTCAATCTGGCGATTGACGAAGAACCCTTGGACAATGCGTGCCACGTGTGGTCGCGCATTATTCTGTTGAAATATGGCTGTGGGCAAGCATTGAAGGTAAGGAAGGACAACTGGCTCCAACACCTCGGAGATGTAGCGCTGGCTGTTTAAAGTACCGGCAATGCGTACTAGAGGAGTGCGAGAGTGATATCCAATACCGCCCCATACCATAATACCCGGTGCAGGACCAGTGTGGCGGTGCATAACGCAGCTGTTCAACATCCTCTCTCCACGGTGTCTCCAGACTCGAATCCGACCATCGTGCTGTTGCAGACAGAAGCGTGACTCGTCAGTAAAGACAATTTCATTCCAATCTGCCGTCCACATCCTTCTTTCATCGCACCATTGGCGGCGGAAACGTCTGTGGTTCTGCGTCAAGGGTAGACGAAGCAATGGACGTCTTGCGGACAGACCACTCTGCTGTAAACGGCGTCGAATGGTACAAGCAGACACTGGATGATGCGGTACAGACTGAATGTGCTGTGCTATGGTTCGTGATGTGGCTGAGCGATCCGTCACTGCCATACGCACAATATGCCTGTCATCACGTGAAGTGGTGCACTGAGGTGGATGCGATCGAACACGTCGGTCCGTCGTACCCTCCTGCATCCAACGATCACATATCCGCATTACAGTTGTTTGGTTTCGTCCAACACGACTACCAATTTCCCTGAAAGATAATCCACAATCTCGGTAGGCCACTATCCTTCCTCTGTCGAACTCGGATACTTGATCAAAAGATGATCGCTGTTTTCTACGAGGCATAATTGATCGTTTTTTTGAAAAAACCACAAGAAAAACACAATTGCCGTACTTGAAATCGTCGAAATCTCCAAGCCTTAAATAGCGCTTTGAAGTGGCGCCACATGCGCGCGTGATGTGCGTCTGCGCTGAAATTCTAATCATTTGCATATCTCACCTCCGCTAATGCATGTTGTAAATTTCATATTATTTGCATGCTTCCTTCAGGGTGTTGCATTTACGGTGGCCAGCAGTGTATTATTTATCGATGTCAGAAAATGTATTTCCATTAAATGTGCCAGAAATGTGACCCAGATTTTATATAATTTAAATGTACACAACGTGTTTAAATTGTTCTTGATGTGCTCACTGATTTTTATTATTTAAGTGTTTGTAAATCTATTAGGTCGAGTCATAAATAATTTCCGATGCAGCTAGGTAGAATCTATGTACCCACTATAAGTCACCGGGAAAAACGAGTTTTTCCTTTCACTAAATAGATAAGGGTTCAGTTAGTCTTCTGACAACTGGTTTGTGTGGTGCACGTTTCATTAAACTGCTGTTCATAACTCCTAAAATGGAGAGTGAAGAAGTGCATATTCGTCATGTGATGCTTTGCGAATTTAAACAAGGCAATAGTGCTAAGGCGACAGCTGAAATAATATGCAGTTTCTACGGTGAAGGTCTAATAAGCGATCGGGCAGTTAGAAATTGGTTTGCTAAATTCCGTTCTGGAGATACGACTTTAAAGGCCGAAACAAGGGCGGGACGTCCTTCCGACCTTGACGACAACCTTTTAAAGGCAATATTGGAGCAAAATCCACGTCAATCAACAAGAGCTATAGCAGGAAGGTTGAATACATCACAATGATCTGTTTGCCGCCACCTGGAGAAATTAGGGAAAGTCAGCAAGTGATCTCACAATCTCAGTGAACGGAATAAAGATCGCATGGTCAATCGCCACAAGTCTGCTATCACGGGTAAAAATCGAGCCTTTTTTAGACAGGATTATAACAGGCGATGAAAAATAGGTTACCTATGACAATATTGTCCGTAAAAGACAGTGGCTTGATAAGCATCAACCACCTCTACCAGATCCGAAAAGCGAACATCCATGGATAAAGATTTTACTCTGTGTATGGTGGGATTGTTGAGGTATAATTCATCACAAGTTGTTTTTGAAGTCAAATTGAACGATTACTGCGGATACATACGTTCAGCAGCTGCAAAGAGTGAAAGAAAAACTCTATGAAAAGCGTCCTGCACTCATCAATCGCAAAAACATTATTCTTTCCGTGACCACATACGGCAAGAGCGACTCAAGAAAAATTCTTGAACTTGGATGGTCAGTTTTACTACACCCAGGTTACTCCCCGGACCCTGTCCCAACAGACTATCACCTTCTCCGTTCCTTGCAAAACTTTTTGAATGGAAAACCTTCAATTCTGAAGAGCAAGTCAGTCAGGCTGTCGAAAATTTCTTCCGGTCCAAACCAACCACATTTTACAAGGAAGGAATTGATAAGCTGCAAGGGAGATGGGAGAAGGTCATACATAATAGTGGTGAATCCATAATAAATTAATATAACTTTGTTATGTAATGAAAGCAAAATAAATGTCTGATAAAAAAACGGAAGTTACTTACGACTCGACCTAATATTTCAGCTGGTTTAAAATCTCAAACTTAGGTACTAAAAGTGGATCTGAAATATGGATTGTTCCGGTATAATGGTTTTCTGAAACACTGCTCTAATACGTTCTATACCGATGCAAGGTGTGGTTGCGTAATTGAACACTAGTTCTAAATGTGGACACGAATACTCCTTTCGGGAATGCAATGCAAAAATTAAAATATTTCTGTACGCCCGCAGAAACGCAGTAAATGTTACTTCGTGTTTGTGAGCTGGTTGGAAGAGACACGGGATAGCAACCGGAGGGTTCACTTCGAATACAGCCAAAGACCATCGTGTGCAAAGCACGCTGGTGCACGTTAAATATGTCGTTGTCTCAAACGTTCTCACGTTGGCGTGGTGTAGATGTTTAGAGAGTGGGGTGCCAGCTCAGGTGTTGCCTCGTTATCTGACCGGGATAAAAATTACGTGGTGTTACTCGGTTCTTTCCCTTTCGGATTGATCCCGGACCGTCACCAATAGCCCACCACTGTGTTGCTCCAGTGACGTTAATTAAAATACAAACCTACCATCCATATTTCTGAAGAATATTTATATCAGAATTGGGATAAATCTATTGGTATAAAATATAAAATCTGCAATACAGAAAAGAAATTAGAATTTCTAACATGACGAATCGATATTCGGCTCTACTATACTGAAACACTCGTGTATCCATTGGCGTAGTTAAGAGAGGTGAGTATTTTAATTAACGTCACACTGAAACAACGGGCTATTGGTTACGGTTCGGGATCATTCCCAATGAGAGATCCGAGAACACCATGTAATTTTGAACCACGGTCAGATGACGAGGCAACACCTCTGCTGGTATCCCACTCTCCAAACCTCACCACGCCAACGTGAGGACAGTTGAGGCCTCAAGGATTTTAACGTGCACCAGCCCCCTTTGTACACGACGATTTAACTTCGCAACCCTCCGGTACCTAGTTCGTTGCTCTTCCAACTGGGCTACTGTGTCCCAGTAGTTAAGTAAAAGAGTATGAAGAATAGAAAAGCAACAGGTGGTCTTGGCTTCAATCTCGAAGGGGTAGCATTTCAGAACTTTTGAATTCCTTTTTTTTCTCATTTATCTCCTAATGCGTTGCGAGTTCGAAACTCCGTATAACCAAACACCGTCGTGTAGACATCGGCTGGTGCAGTTTAAATCTATCGGTGGTTCATATGTCCTCAGGTTGATGAGGAATAGAAGTTTGGAAAGAGGGTTTCCAGCTCAACTGTTTACCACGTCATCTGGCATTGGTTCAAAATTACGCGGTGTTCTCGTATCTTTCCTTTGGGATTGATCCCGGACCGTCACCAAGAGCCCTTTTAGTTCCTCCAGTGCGATATGAATTACCATTCCGCTCATCTCCCTAAGCAATTAGGGTCGCGGTGGCCCGGTTGGAAGAGTAACGGACTCGCAACCGAAGGGTTGCGAGTTCGAATCCAGCCAAACACCGTCATGTACAAAGGGGGGCTGTTGCACGTTAAATCTGTCGTGGCCTCAAATGTCCTCACGTTGGCGTGGTGTGGAAGTTTGGAGAGTGGGGTGCCAGCAAAAGTGTTGCCTCGTCATCTGACCGTGGTTCAAAATTACGTGGTGTTGTCCTCGGATCTTTCCCTTAGGAATTGATCCCGGACCGTCACCAATAGTCCATTGTGTAGCTCTAGTGTGACGTTAATGGAAATACCCCCCCCCCTAAGCAATTAACAGATTTAAACAAATTGTTAAGTCCATTATTACCTACGCAGTGCAATCATAGACGTTGCAGCAAAAACGCACATTTAAAATATAATCATCCTCCAAACCAAATGCTCAGAATTCTTACGAACACTCCTTCATACACTACTAATGCTGTCATTCAAAACGACTTTAAAAATGTAACCCCTTCACTACGATATTAAAAACTCTTACATTCTTTAACTCTACCCCAACAACGTTATCAAAGTCAAGACCATTTCTTTAACCCAAGCGAAATAGACACAACTACCGTTTTCCTACAATCTGACTGATCGCTTCACTGAAAATAGCCCACTGGTTCACAATGTTTTTGGTACGCAACCAGGCACTCGAAGCATGCCACCTTCTCATCAAAAATCCTAGATAATCCCTTAAGACAACTGCCAAACAGCTGATTTGGGAAAAATGAGTTTTCTCCAGCGACCGCGATTCTTACAATATTTTCCTTAGTTTCCTCATCAAACCATAATTTTTAAATTTTCAAAAAATCCACTCTACAACCATGTTTTATTTTTTATAGCCCGTAATTTCTTTCCTTAAATGTATAACTTTATTTGCTCATAATCATCTGCTGCTTAAAACCGTCTTCTACGATGTGATATAAATTCTTCGTTTTTCTTTTACAATTTCTTTCATATATCTTATTTTGTACTGCTCATGTCCTTCACATACATTGCTGTCTTTTGGAATAAGGGAAATTTATTTCATTAAAAATGACATTTCTAATATATAAGTGCAATTTTCAGTCGTATTATAAGTACGAAATCATGTGTTTAGGTGTAAATCTAATGCCACATTCTACGACTTCGTTGGTCTACTCTGCAATGTTCAACCATAATCATATTGAGCAAAAATTAGACTTGGTCGCTAGTTACTCAATAGCGAACCTGAACAAAGTGGCAATTTTTGTCAGATTCGCTATTCCTTTAGATTGACATACATTATTGCAATATAAGATTTGAAATTATTTAAATTATAATTTAGTATGCTAGAAACAAAGGTTCAGTGCAATACCTTTTCTATTGAAGTTCATTTGGTACAAATATGAACGACTAATAATTATGTTTCGAATGTGCTGTCGACCGCTTGCTTATTAGAATTTCGCACTACAAGAGACGAACTGAAGACTATATTTGAATTAGAACCCGTTTCGCAGTCTCCGTTGCTTGTAACAGTGACAATCACACGCAAGCGCTTGGAAACCGAGATTCGAGTCCGGGTCCTACTAGGTGGTAGGAATGTAGGTAGCTTAACACTAGTTGCGTTGTTTATAGAACTGACCATATCTATTTTCCAAAAATGTGTGGACACATAAATTTGACGAAATGCAATTATTCACATCGAACCATATTAAGAGTAAAATAACGCTTCACAATTTAATTTGTCAATGAATATTTTTAAAATTACATTTTACCTAGCTGCTTGAGAGTTAACTAAAATCATCAACTTTAGGGAATTGGACCACTTTTAGATACCCCTCTCCCCATCAGGATCTTCGTTGCATTTCTCACTTGTTTGTCAGTAAAGACTTCCCATGTGTATTGACGAAAATGACTGCTTGTTAAGTTCATGCACATACATCATAAAGAACAACCTTTAATATTTCAAGGTATGTATGAATTACCTCAATTGTAATACATCGTTAAAATGTATGGTATAATGGTCATAGCGTTTGTTTGCTGTTCAGTAGGGGATCATTGTAGCTCAGTTGGTAGAGTCCTGGATTAGCATTCCGAGGCTTTCTTATTCTCGATTCCACAAACTGAAGCTGAAAACCTTAGTTCTAGTGGTACATTTTCTACGCGATAAGTGGAACCGCATTCGAGTAGCTCGTTAAATAACTTTTAAGTCTAAGATAGCAAGTAGGTATTTGAATTAACGTCGCACTTGGAGCACCACAACGGGATATTGGTGAAGGTCCGGGATCAATCCCAAAGAGAACGATCAGAGGACAACACTCAATTTTGAATCACGGTCAGATGACGAGGCAACATCTGAGCTGGCACACCTCTCCAAACTTCCACACCTCGCCAACGTGAGATGTTTGTGGCAACGACAGATTTAACGTGCTCCAGTCTCCTGTTGTATACGAAGGTCTTTGGTTGGATTCGAACTCACAATCTCCGGTTGCTAATCCGTTATTCTTCCAAACGAGCTGTCGCGGCCCCACTTACCTGGGCAAACTAGGCCTACTTTGAAATGGTATTTGGTATTTTGGTATTTGGTATTTTTAATTAACGTCACACTGGAGCAACACAATGGGCTATTGGTGACGGTCCGGGATCAATCCCAGAGGGAAAGATCCGAGGACAACACCACGTAATTTTGAACCACGGTCAGATGACGAGGCAACACCTGAGCTGGCACCCCACTCTCCAAACTTCCACACCACGCCAACGTGAGGACATTTGAGGCCACGACAGATTTAACGTGCACCAGCCCCCTTTGTACACGACGGTGTTTGGCTGGATTCGAACTCGCAACCCTTCGGTTGCTAGTCCGTTACTCTTCCAACCGGGCCACCGCGGCCCTACTTTGAAATGGAAGTGAAGTGCATTTGTATATGTGATTATCTTAGTTCATTCTATAAGAACCTGGAAATTGTGTGCGAAGTTTTTTTGCTATAGTGTCTTAGTATAAGAATATTTGGCCTTGGAAGAAGGATCCTTCACTCTTCACTTCTGCATGCGTGGGCATTTATTTTGGTTTGTCACATGGCACTCCTTAAAAATCAGTTCTCGTGTCCAATCCTGTAACAACGCAAATACGCATCGACCTGTCATCGTCGAACGAAAAACAGTAGTTTCAGGAAACTACTTAACATCCATAAGTCAGATATCATTGTCCTTTGTTTGTGAAATTGGAGAATTCACCTGCAGATAGTTTCTGTTTTTCACCAGTCAAGATATTCCTAAAGACTAGAATGCAATTAAACTAAACTAGAACGAGATTTGGAAAAAGATCGATATTCTGATTTGAAGATGCATATGCATGTACACACCGGTGAGAAACCTTATAAATGTGGTACCTGTGGAAAATATTTTTCACAAACAGCGAATATGAAGCAGCATATGCATCTACACACTGGTCAGAAACTTTATAGATGTGATACCTGTCAACGGGCATTTTCAAAGAACTGTTATTTGAAGAAGCATACGCGTGAACACATTGGTTGGAAGGGTTGAAAATGTTTGGAAGGGTTGAAACATAATAAACAGATTCATAAATGTACAAACAGATTAATTACCAGGAATTCATATAGTAGAACATCGTGCAGAGAAAGGATTTGGGCGAAAACATTCGAGGTATGCCATTAAAAATATTAGACTTTTTGTGAAGCTTGTCACAGTCTTCACAGGAAAAATGACTTTTCAGACAGAAAGTGATACTTTTTCCAGATTTCATAACCAAACACTCCACATGATTAATGTATGCGATAATCGTATCAGGTCCATGATTAGATAATTGCGCGAATTCAAATATTCGTTAGTAACTACAACATTGATAGATCAAGTATTTGAAAAAGCTAACAATTTTCAAAAACATGCTTGAAAAGTTTTATTTTAATCATCCTTTGTTATTCATCAGCTCACACTTACTATATTAGTATATGGATGTGCATATTTATATGGTGTATTATTTCTGTACTGCATACCTTTATTGTCTATTATATATTTAACTAGCTGAATTACCCGCCGTTGCTCGGTTTGAAATGGTTAAATGTTTCTTGAAAAGTGCATTAAAATAATCATTTTTCTTTCACAGAAAAATGCAATCATTTAAGTTCTACGGAAAATACTTTTTAACTTTTTCATAGTTTCTACACTATACTTTGGACGCAAATAGATACATTTAATTCCTGAAGATATTGCAATATGTAAAAGATTAAGACATAAATACAAACAGAAGCGAAACGCCGACGAAAACATGCGTTCTACAAAGTTTTATAATAAAGTAAACATTAATTCTGGTGCTGCCAGATACCGAGTAGCAAAATTAAGCTTTTATGATCAATGAGTTTTTCGTTTGTGCTTTTCGGAATAACGGTGCTTGGGTTAAAAGTAAATGTAATCGGTGTAGACAAATTAAACTGAATAGATAAAATTTTTTCAAAAAACAGAAGGTCGATTTTATAGAATTATTCAGAAAGAAAATCACTGCTTTCAACCGAGGATTCACATGCATCTATTCCGTACATTTTAAAATAAGTTACACGCCTTACCTAAAAAACCTTATGAAACAGAATTCTACAAATCATTACGTATTCAATAAATTATTTAAGGAAAGTTGGTCGATATATACATCAACTTACAAACATAAATATTTTAAAATATTCTTTCTTCATCAATAAAATATCTATAATTTATTTACATCATGGGAAGAACTAAAAAGTCAGTTAAAACATAAATACTGTAATTTAATTTGTTTCGGAAAATATTGTTTTTCGATCAACACTGGTAAAGCAACCATAGCTGCCTAAAGCAATCCATCTATGCTCAATGTTATTTCTATGGCGATTTCGAATAGTTTTTAGTCCCCCAGGACCAATAGAACGGGGGTTAAGAGTTATCCTATGCTGACCGCAGTGTTCTAAAGTATAAGTGTACCAAATTTGGTGTGGATTGGTCAAACGGTGTAGATTTGTATTGAAAATATACACACACATCCTATTATATATATATATAGATTATACTCTGACATCGTTTTACTTACCCCATGTTCTTTTCTAGTTTAACATACTATTAAATGTAAATTCAATACAGGAAACCATTTTAATTCGTTTTAAATTTAACTTGTCAAATTTTAAGGGTTCAATAACGATATTCTCTTGAAATAATATTGTTTTTATGAAAATATGAATACTTGTCTGGTTTACGTTACCAAAACAAAAGGTAAATTTATTTCAATTTTTAATTTCTTGTGAGAAAGTTTGATTTAAATCCTGAAACTACGATCATTGTATATAGTGCTATTTTACAAGAATGTTAGTTGATATCAGCTCATTGTTCTTTAGTAAATTTTTAGTCTAGTAATGAAATTGATATCAGTTCATTATATTTTTAGAGATTGCTATACATGTATCGCACGAACTTAAATCCTTTGTTGAAAGTCGGATTATGCTTTAAAGTAAGTTTTTGAACTATTTATTGTCAATAAGTCCAATTTAATATCCTCTATATTGTGGGAATAAATGTTTAGATTTAGTTAAAACATTTCAATTTAAAAAATTAATTTCAATTATGCAATACTTTGTCCTGAATTTAAAGTACAAATTTTAAGGCATGAATATGTATTAAAATTAAATTTTAGATAAATCTGGTTTTAATATTGTATCTGGAAAATTGTCATCATTATAATATCTTTTGTTGAACGAAAATTGGTTTTAATTGTTTAGAAACTATAAGGATTTGAAAATAAATTGTTACAATTTCTGTCGTCTTTGTGTTTTGTTTTCCAATTCCAGATTTATTATTCGATATAAATTATAATTTAAATTTTTTTTGAAATCTTATATTGCAATACATGCATGTGAATGTAATGAATCGCGAATCTTACAAAAATTGCCACTTTGTTCAGGTTCGCTATTCAGATATTTGCATCCAAGTCTAATTTTTTCTCAGTATGGTTATGGTTGAACATTGCACAATATACCAACGAAGTCTTAGAATGTGGCATTAGGTTTACAAACACATGATTTCTGTACTTATAATACGACTGAAAATTCCACTTATATATTAGAAATGTCATTTTTAATGAAATAAATTTCTCTTATTCCAAAAGACAGCAATGTATGTGAAGGACATGAACAGTATGAAATAAAATACATGAGAAATTGAAAAAGTAAAACGAAGAATTTATATCACATCGTCGAAGACGCTTTTACTCAGCACCTGATTATGAGCAAATAAGGAGTTATACATTTAAGGAAAGAAATTACGGGCTATAAAAATAAAAAAGCGGGAACAGAATAATAAATTTAATTAAAAATGTTCTGGTTGTAGAGTGAATTTTATGATAACTTAAAAATTATTTGGTTTGGTGAGGAAACTTATGAAAATATTATAAAAGTCGCGTTCGCTGGAGAAAACTGATTTTTTCCAAATAAGCTGTTTGGCAGTTGTCTTAAGGGATATCTCGGATATTTGATGAGAAGGTGGCATGCTTCGAGTGCCTGGTTGCGTTCGAGAAACATTGTGAACCAGTGGGCTATTTTCAATGAAGCGATCAGTCAGGTTGTAGGAAAACGGTAGTTGTCCATTTCGCGTGGGTTAAAGAAAAGTTCTTGAATTTCATAACGGTTGTTGGGGTAATAGAGTTAAAGAATGTAAGAGTTTTTAATATCGTAGTGAAGGGGTTAAATTTTTAAAGTCGTTTTGAATGACAGCATTAGTAGTGTATGAAGGAGTGTTCGTAAGAATTCGGAGCATTTTGTTTTGAAGGATAATTTTTTCGATGTGCGCTCTTGGAACGCCTCAGATTGGGACTGCGTATGTAATAATGGGCTTAAGAATTTGTATAAATCTATTAATTGCTTAGGGAAATGAGCGGAATTGTAATTCAGGTCTCACTGGAGGAACTAAAACGGCTCATCGTGACGGACCAGGATCAATCCCAAGGAAACGATCCGAGAACGCCATGTAATTTTGAACCAAGGCCAGATGACATGGTAAACAGTTGAGCTGCAAACCCTCTTTCGCAACTTCCATTCCTCACCGGCGTGAAGGCATTTGAACCCATACAGATTGAACGTGCACCAGCTCACGTCTACCCGACGGTTTTTGGTTATACGTAGTTTCGAACTCGCATCGCATTGGAAGATTAATGAGAAAAACAAGTATTTAATAGTTCTGGAAATGCTACTCATTAGCCCGGTAGCCCGGTTTGAAGAGCAAGGAACTTGCAACCGGAGGATTGCGAGTTCGAATCCAGACAAAGAACGTGTACAAAGGGGGATGGTGCACGTTAAATCTGTCGTGGCCTCAAATGTCCTCACGTTGGCGTGGTGTGGAAGTTTGGAGAGTGGGGTGCCAGCTCAGGTGTTGCCTCGTCATCTGACCGTGGTTCAAAATTACGTGGTGTTGTCCTCGGATCTTTCCCTTTGGGATTGATCCCGGACCGTCACCAATAGCCCATTGTGTTGCTCCAGTGTGACGTTAATATAAATACCCAAATACCCAAATACCCAATTCTGATATAAATATTCCTCAGAAATATGGATGGTAGGTGTGTATTTTAGTTGACGTCACACCTGAGTAATATAACGGGCTATTGGTGATGGTCTGGATCAATCCAGATGGGAAAGAACCGAGGACAACACCATGTAATTTTGAATCACGGAAAGATGACGTGGAAACTCCTGAGCTGGCACACCTCTCCAAATTTCCACACTACGCCAACGTGAGGCATTTGTGGCAAAGACGGATGGATTTAACGTGCTCCAGCCCCCTGTTGTACCCAACGGGCTGTGGTTGGATTCGAACTCGCAATCTCCGGTTGCTAATCCGTTATTCTTCCAACCGAGCTGTCGCGGCACCGCTTACCTAGGCAAACTAGGCCTACTTTGAAATGGAAGTGAAGTGAATTTGTATATGTGATTACCTTAGTTCATTCTATAAGAATCTGAAAATTGGTTTTTGACATGTCACTCCTTAAAAATCAGTACTCGTGTCCAATCTTGTAAGAACGCAAATACGCATCGACCTGCCATCGTCGAACGAAAAACAGCAGTTTCAAGAAACTAATTAACATCCATAAGTCAGATATCATTGTCCTTTGTTTTGTGAACTTGGAGAATTCACCTGTAGATAGTTTCTGTTTTTCACCAGTCAAAATATCCCGAAAGACTATAAGGCAATTAATCTAAACTAGAACGAGATTTGGAAAAAATCCGGATTCTGATTTGAAGATGCATATACGTGTATACGATGGTGAGAAGCCTTAAAAATATTGAACCTTTGAAATATATTTTTCAGAAACAGGAAATATGAAGCAACATATGCATGTACACACCAGTGAGAAACCTTATGAATGTGGTACCTGTGGAAAATATTTTTCAAAAACATGGAATTTGAAGCTACATATGCGTTTACACACCGATGAGAAATCTTATAAATGTGGTAACTGTGGAAAATATTTTTCACGAAAAGATTCTTTGAATGTACATATGCGTGTACACACCCGTGAGAAACCTTATAAATGTGGTACCTGTGGAAAATATTTTTCACAAAATTGTACTTTGAAGCTACATATGCGTTTACACACAGATGAGAAATCTTATAAATGTGGTAACTGTGGAAAATATTTTTTACGAAAAGGTTGTTTGAATGTACATATGCGTGTACACACCCGTGAGAAACCTTATAAATGTGGTACCTGTGGAAAATATTTTTCACAAACAGGGCATTTGAAGCAACATATGCATGTGCACTCCCATGAGAAACCTTATATATGTGATTCCTGTGGAAAATATTTTTCACTAAAAAGTCTTTAACGCGACATATGCGTGTACACACCGGTGAGAAACCTTATAAATGTGATACCTGTGGAAAATATTTTTCACAAACAGGGCATTTGAAGCAACATATGTATGTACACACCGGTGAGAAACCTTAGAAATGTGGTATCTGTCAACAGGCATTCTCAAAGAACTGTTATTTGGAGAAGCATATGCGTGAACACATTGGTTGGAAACCCTATCTGTAGGATAGGTGTTTGAAAGAGTTGAAAAATAATTAAAAACAACGAATGTACACAAGCGTATGGATACCATGAATTCGTATAGCATAACTTAGTGATGGGAGGATTTAAGCGAAAACATTTGAGGTAGGTCAACAAAGAGTTTTATGCTTTTTGCAAAGCTTGTTAAAGTATTCACTTGAAAAATACCTTTGCAGAGAAAGAAAGTGATACTTTTACCTGATTAACAAGTAGAATGATTCACTAACATCAGTAGAATTTTATTGTATAGAAATCTTTATTCAATATATGACGAATTGAAACACTCCATGATTAATGTTCGCGATAATCGTATCATGTCCATGATTACACAATTGCGCGAATTGAAATATTCGCTAGTAACTACTACATTGACAGATCAAGTATTTTAAAAAGCTAACAATTGTCTAAAACATGCTTGAAATTTTTAATTTTAATCATCCTTTGTTATTCATAAGCTCATACTTACTATGTTTGTATATAGATGTGCATATTTATATGGTGTATTATTTCTGTACTGTATACCTTTATTGTCTATTATATATTTAATTATAGTCTGACATCGTTTTACTTACCCGATGTTGTTTTCTAGTTTAACATACTATTAAATGTAAATTCAATACAGGAAACGATTTTAATTCGTATAAAATTTAACTTGTCAAATTTTAAGGGGACAATGACGATATTATATTGAAATAATATTGTTTTTATATGAGAATATGAATACTTCTCTGTTTTACGTTATCAAAGCAAAAGGTAAATTTTTTCTTTCTTGTGAGAAAGTGTTATTTCAAATGCTGAAACTACGATCATTGTATGTAGGGCTATTTTACAAGAATGTTAGTTGGTATCAGCTCATTGTTCTTTTGTAAATTTTAGACAAGTTATGAAATTAATTCATATCAGTTCATTATATCTATAGAGATTGTTATATATGTAACGCGCAAACTTAAATCCTTTGTTGAAAGTCGGATTATGCTTTAAAGTAAGTTTTTGAACTATTGTCAATGTCCAATGTAATATCCCCTATATTGTGGGAGTAAATGTTTAGCTTTAGTTAAAACATTTCAATTTGAAAAATTAATTTCAGTTATATGATACTTTGCCCTGAATTTAAAGTACAAATTTTAAGACATGAATATGTATTAAAATTAAATTTTAGATAAATCTGGTTTAAATATTTTATCTCGAAAATTGTCATTTTTAATATTTTTCCTAGAACGAAAATTGGTTATAATTGTTTAGTAAATATATATATATATATATATATATATATATATATAGGGATTTGAAAATAAATTGTTACAATTTCTGTCGTCTTTGTGTTTTGTTTTCTAATTCCAGAATTATTGTTCTATATAAATTATAATTAAAAAAAAGAATTTTGAAATCTTATATTTCAATACATGCATGTGAATGTAATGAATCGCGAATCTTACAAAAATTTCCACTTTGTTCAGGTTCGTTATTCAGTTGCTTGCATCCAATTTTAATTTTTTCTCAGTATGATTATGGTTGAACATTGCACAGTAGACCAACACAAGTCTTAGAATGTGGTGTTAGGTTTACACCGAAACACATGATTTCTGTACTTATAATACGACTGAAAATTACACTTATATATTAGTCAGAAATGTCATTTTTAATGAAATAAATTTCACTTATTCCAAAAGACAGCAAGGTACATTAAGGACATGAGCAGTACAAAATAAGATATCTAAAAGAAATTGAAACAGGTTAGAACATATTTTTATACTACGCATAAAGGTCATTAAAAATGCATCTAGATTAACATGGAATAAATATTATGCATATTGGTTGCATGATGGAATCTTATCAAACATCAATACCCAACATTTAACTTGGTTCTTAGGCTCATATTGGAAATAGTCGGTTGTAATATTTTTCTTAGGTCCTCGAAATCCTGAATAATGGTAGTTTGTAAAGTATATTACCAGATCTCGTGTTAACCTCTTAATCAGATCGTGATTAAGAATGACGAGATGTCTTAGAATTTTTCCATGAGTGATTCCGAACCGTCCCTAATATCCCAATTTGTTGCCGTGCGATATAAATTAAGCTACCTACATTTCTACCACCTAGTAGGACCCGGACTCGAATCTCGGTTTCCAAGCGCATGCGTGTGATTGTCACTGTTACAAGCAACGGAGACTGCGAAACTGGCGCTATATCAAATATAGCCTTCAGTTCGTCTCTTGTAGTGCGAAATTCTAATAAACAAGCGGTCGATAGCACATTAGAAACATAATTATTAGTCGTTCATATTTGTTCCAAATGAACTTCAATAGAAAAGGTATTGTACTGAACCTTTGTTTCTAATTTACTAAATTATAATTTAAAAAATTTCAAATCGTATATTGCAATAATGCATGTCAATCTAAATGAATCGCGAATCTTACAAAAATTGCCACTTTGTTCAGGTTCGCTATTGAGTAATTTGCAACCAAGTCTAATTTTTGCTCAATATGATTATGGTTGAACATTGCATAGTAGACCAACGAAGTCGTAGAATGTGGCATTAGGTTTACACCTAAACACATGATTTCGTACTTATAATACGACTGAAAATTGCACATATATATTTGAAATGTCATTTTTTATGAAACAAATTTCCTTTATTCCAAAAGACAGCAATGTATGTGAAGGACATGAGCAGTACAAAATCTATATATAAAATAGGATGTGTGTGTATGTATGTATGTGTGTATATTTTCTATACAAATCTACACCGTTTGACCAATCCACACCAAATTTGGTACACTTATACTTTAGAACACTGCGGTCAGCATAGGCTAACTCTTAACCCCCGTTCTATTGGCCCTGGGGGGCTAGAAACTATTCGAAATCGCAATAGAAATAACATTGAGCATAGATTGATTGCTTTAAGCAGCGATGGTTGCTTGCCCACTGTTGATCGAAAAAAATTTTTTCCGAAACAAAAATTAAATTACAGTATTTATGTTTGAACTGACTTTTTAGTTCTTCCCATGATGTAAATAAATTATAGATATTTTATTGATGAAGGGGGAAAGAATATTTTAAAATATTTATGTTTGCAAGGAAGTTCAAGGAAAGGTTTTCAGGAGTTCAAGGATTATTTTCAAGGAAAGTTGGTGTATATTTCGACCCACTTTCCTTAAATAATTTATTGAATACGTAATGATTTTTAGAATTCTGTTTCACAAGGCTTTTTAGGTAAGGCGTGTAACTTATTTTAAAATGTCCGGAATAGATACATGTGAATCCTCCGTTGAAAGCAGTGGTGATTTTCTTTCTGAAAAATTCTGTAAAATCGACCTTCTGGTTCTGGAAATTTTTTTATCTGTTCAGTTTAATTTGTCTACACCGATTACATTTATTTCTAACCCAAGCACCGTTATTCCGAAAAGCACAAACGAAAAACTCACTGATCATAAAAGCGTAATTTTGCTACTCGGTATGTGGCAGCACCAGAATTAATGTTTACTTTTTTTTATAAAACTTTGTAGAACTTTCTAGAAAGTTGGGGAAACGGAAACTTCCTTGGACTCATGGTGGAGAACATTCCAGCACCCACTCGATTCTTAGCTGGTCGTATTTAAAGGAAGCTAACTCGGTAAGTCTTCCAGTTTATCATCTTTCAGTGAATCTGTCAGTTTTATTTTGCTCTTTTCATTGTATGTGTTTCCTACTTTATTCGACAGTGATAGTGTACATTTTGGATTTATATTCCTAAACGGATGTAAGTATTACATAATTTTATATTTGTTTTTTTTCGTTAATTTTAGCTTTTTTGTATTCTATAATAGATTTCATTGCTCAGTGATAGTGTGCCTTTTGCTTAATTTTTTAGATATGTTTAATGGGATCAGAATTAAAGCTTTTTTATTACACCAGAATAAAAGTTTATTTTTTAGCATGATTTAGAATTCTGTGTTTGAGTATTTTGATTGACAGCTTTTAAGTAAGGCATTAATATATTTTATTTGTGTTAAAAGTTTGATATTCCTAAACTGGTGTAAGTACTTCACAATTTTAAATTTGTTTTACCATTCAGTTTATATTAGCTTTTTATTTTTATTGTATTCTATAATAGATTTCATTGCTCAGTGAGAGTGTGCCTTTTGCTTATTTTATGAAATAGCATTTCTTTGTATTCTTTTACAGATTTCTTTGCTGTAGCAATGCCTCCAAGGAAGCGGAAGGCGATCGGCCAAGTGCTGTCAACGGCTAAGATGATGAAAGATGAGCGTAGTCAAGAAACTTCCGAGGAGAGGAATAGAAGACTTGCGATTGCGAGAGAGCTACAACATGTAGAGCAACAGAGACGGCACAGCAAAGTGAGGCCCGACTACAAGATAAGAGAGATAGAGCCAAACGATCACGGACTGCGCACCATTTTAGCTTAGCATTGGTAGAATTCCACTACGATTCACATAAAGACAACTCGCTGCATGCAAGTGTTACCATCGGGAAAATGGAAATGGTTTGTAGTTATTGTCAAGCCAAAAACTTTAAATCAGAGTCTACTGATAAAAAATGGAAAAGTTAAACTCTACTTGCTGTAAAAATGGAAAAGTTAAACTCTGCCAAATGGAACCACCACCACAAGAACTTTTGACTTACACATCAGGAGATACGTCAGAGTCGAAGCATTTTCTTAGTAAATCAGAAAATACAGCTCATGATTCCAAATGACATCATTCGGCGCCATATCAGTTGTTGGACAGCCCGGATTTCCGTGGACATTCAAGGTGCAAGGGCAGATTTGCCATAGAGCGGGATCGTTGCTTCCGCTGACAGATCAACCATCAAAATTTCTACAACTATATTTTATTCAAAACGAACAAATGGAAACTGATCAGAGGTGCTCCTACATCTCGAGAACAAGACGTCAGATTGTGTTAAACTTTCAGAGGATGTTTCATGAGCACAATAATCTTATTAAAACGTTTGAAACAGCATTGGAAAGTATGCCAACAGATGAATATAAAGTAGTCATAAGAGCAGACCGAAGACCAGCAGGCGAACACGAGCGGCGCTTTAACTCTCCTCAAGCAGATGAAGTCGCGGGGGTTATATCAGGAGATGAGTTTAATCAACGAGATATCGTTATTCAACGACGTGGTGAATCAATGCAGCGCATTTCGGAAACACATCGATCTTATGATGCTCTGCAGTGATATTTCCCCATGGTGAAGATGGATATCATTTTAATCTGAGGTAGATCAACCCAAGAACAGGTGAAACAACCAGCAAGAAAGTTTCAGCGATGGATTTCTATGCGTACAGATTAATGGTTCGAGATACTGAGCAGAACCACGTATTCAACTGCAGGCAATTGTTTCATCAGTTTATCGTCGATATGTACGCAAAAGTCGAGAGTGAGCGTCTCCTTTACATTCGTCTTAATCAACGTAAACTGAAAGTTGATATATTCACCTGAGATGCTGTGTCGAATGACGGGAACGTTGAAAACCTTGGTGCCGTAGTCGTACTACCAGCTACATTTACAGGCAGTCCCAGACACATGCACGAATACACGCAAAATGCTAGGACGTACGGGAGACCAGACTTATTTATCACCTTCACCTGCAATCCGACTTGGAGGGGGATCAAAGAGGTTCTTACCAATGGTCAATTATCCAGTGAGCGCCACGACTTGATTGCGAGAGTATTTAAACAAAAGCAGTTGAAACTGCTCTTTGCGCATCTTACGTTTTTTAGAATTCTGCATTTTTTCGTCGGAATTTCGTTTCTGTTTGTGTTTATGTCTTAACCTTTTACGTATTGCAATATATTCAGGAATTAAATGTATATATTTGCTTCCGAAGTATATTGTAGAAACTATGATTTTCCTTACAACTTAAATGATTGCATTTTTCTGTGAAAGAAAAGTGCTTATTCTAATTCACATTTCAAGCAACATTTAACCATTTCAACCCGAGCAACGCAGGGTAATTCAGCTAGTAAGATATCAAAAAGAAATTGAAAAAAAAAACCCGAAGAATTTATATCATCGTTGGAGACATTTTAAGCAGCATTTGATTATGAGCAAATAAAGAGTTATACATTTAAGAAAAGAAATTACGGGCTGTAAAAATAAAAAAGCGGGAACATTATAATACATTTAATTCAAAACGTTATGCTTGTAGAGTGGATTTTTGATAACTTAAAATTATTCGGTTTGGTGAGGAAACTGTTGAAAATATTGCAGGAATCGCGGTCGCTGGAGAAAACTGATTTTTCCCAAATCAGCAGTTTGGCAGTGGTCTTAAGGATATCTAGGATTTTTGATGAGAAGGTGGCATGCTTCGAGGGCTTGGTTGCGTACGAGGAACATTGTGAACCAGTGGACTATTTTCAGTGAAACGAACAGTCAGGTTTGTAGTAGGAAAACGGTAGTTGTGTCTATTTCGCGTGGGTTAAAGAAAAGATCTTGAATTTGATAACGTTGTTCGGGTAGAGTTAAAGAATGTAAGAGTTTTTAATATCGTGGTGAAAGGGTTAAATATTTAAAGTCGTTTTGAATGACAGCATCAGTAGTGTATGAAGCAGTGTTCTTAAGAATTTTGAGCATTTGGTTTGGAGGATGATTATATTTTAAATGTGCGTTTTTGTGTAACGACTAAGATTGGGACTGCGAAGGTAATAATGAACTTAAGAATTTGTTTAAATTTCTTAATTGCTAAGGGAGATGAGCGGAATGGTAATTCATGCCGCACTTTAGGAACTAAAAGGGCTCATCGTGACAGTCCGGGATCAATCCCAAGGAAAAAATCCGAGAACGCCATGTAATTTTGGACCAAGGCCAGATGACGTGGTAAAAAGTTGAGCTGAAAACCCTCGTTGCAAACTTCCATTCCTCACCAACGTGAGGTAATTAGAACCCCTGCAGATTTAACGTGCACCAGCCCACGTCTACCCGACGATTTTTGGTTATACGTAGTTTCGAACTCGCATCGCATTGGAAGATTAATGAGAAAAACAAGAATTTAATAGTTCTGAAATGCTACTCCTTAGAGATTGGAGCCATACCACGTGTTGCTTGGCTATTTTTCATACATTTTCTTAACTACGGAACAAATGTTGCTTGTTTATTCTCTATACTCTCTCTTACTAAATTTTGGGCCACGGTAGCCCGGTTGGAAGAGCAAGGAACTAGCAACCGGAGGATTTCGACTTCGAATCCAAACAAAGACCGTGTACAAACGGGACTGGTGCACGTTAAATAAGTCGTGGCCTCAAATGTCCTCACGTTGGCGTGGTGTTAAGTTTGGAGTGTCGGGTGCCAGCTCATGTTTTACCTTGTCATTTGACCGTGGTTCAAAATAACACGGTGTCCTCAGATCTTTCCCATTGAGATTGATCCCGTACCGTCCCCAATACACCGTTGCGTTCTTCCAGTGTGACGTTAATTAAAATACCTACCTAACTTTCTGAATTACGGGCCGCGGTGGCCCGGTTGGAAGAGCAACGGACTAGCAACCGAAGGGTTGCAAGTTCAAATCCAGCCAAACACCGCCGTGTACAAAGGGGGCTGGTGCACGTTAAATCTGTCGTGGCCTCAAATATCCTCACGTTGGCGTGGTGTGGAAGTTTGGAGAGTGGGGTGCCAGCTCAGGTGTTGCCTCGTCATCTGACCGTGGTTCAAAATTACGTGGTGTTGTCCTCGGATCTTTCCCTTTGGGATTGATCCCGGACCGTCACCAATAGCCCATTGTGTTGCTCCAGTGTGACGTTAATTGAAATTCCCCCCCCTCCCAATTCTGAATTACGCCAATGGAAACACGAGTGTTTCAGTATAATATAGCCGAATATCGATTCGCTATGTTAGAAATTCTAATTTCTTTTCTGTATTGTAGATTTTCTATTTTATACCAATACATTTATCTCAATTCTGATATAAATATTCCTCAGAAATATGGATGGTAGGTATGTTTTTAATTAACGTCACACACTGGAGTAATATAACGGGCTATTGGTGATGGTCGGGATCAATCCAGATGGGAAAGATCCGAGGACACCATGTAATAGGTAGGTATGTATTTTAATTAACGTCACACTGGAGTAATACAACGGGGTATTGGTGATGGTCCGGGATCAATCCCAATGGGAAAGACCCGACGACAACACCATGTAATTTTGAACCACGGTCAGATGACGAGACAACACCTGAGCTGGCACACCTCTACAAATTTCCACACCACGCCAACATGAGGCGTTTGTTGCAGCGACGGATTTAACGTGCTCCCGCCTCCTGTTGTACCAGACAGGCTTTGTTTGGATTCGAACTTGCAATCACCGGTTGCCTATCCGTTACTCTTCCAATCGGGCTGTCGCGGACCCGCTTACCTAGGCAAAATAAGCCTACTTTGAAATGAAGTGAAGTGAATTTGTATATGTGATTATATTAGTTCATTCTCTAAGAACCTGGAAATTGTGCTCGAATTTTTTTTGCTAGTGTTTTGGTACTAAGGATATTTGGCCTTTCAAGAAGGATCATTCACTCTTCACTTTTCTGCAGGCGTAGGCATTTATGTTGGTTTTTCACATGGCACTCCTTGAAAACCGGTACTCGTGTCCAATCCTGTAAGAACGCAAATACGCATCGACCTGCCATAGTCGAACCAAAACAGCAGTTTCAGGTAACTACTTAACATCCATAAGTAAGATATTGTCCTTTATTTTGTGAACTTGGAGAATTCACCGCCTGCAGATAGTTTGTTTTTCACCAGTCAAGATATCCTGAAATACTAAAAGGCAATTAAACTAAACTAGAACGAGATTTGGAAAGAGATTCTGATTTGAAGATGCATATCCGTGTAAAGAATTGTGAGAAACCTTAAAAATGTTGAACCTTTGAAAAATATTTTTCACAAACAGATAATATGAAGCAACATATGCATGTACACACGGGTGAGAAACCTTATGAATGTGGTACCTGTGGAAAATATTTTTCAACGAAAGGTAATTTGAACCGACATATGCTTGTACACACCGATGAGAAACCATATAAATGTGGTTCCTGTGGAAAATATTTTTCACAAAATGGTGATTTGAACCGACATATGCGTATACACACCGATGAGAAACCTTATAAATGTGGTAACTGTGGAAAATATTTTTCACGAAAAGATTTATTGAATCTACATATGCGTGTACACACCGATGAGAAACCTTATAAATGTGGTACCTGTGGAAAATATTTTTCACAAAATGGTGATTTGAACCGACATATGCGTGTACACACCGATGAGAAACCTTATAAATGTGGTACCTGTGGAATATATTTTTCACAAAATGGTCATTTGAACCGACATATGCGTGTACACACCGATGAGAAACCTTATAAATGTGGTTCCTGTGGAAAATATTTTTCACTAAAAGGTACTTTGACGCGACATATGCATGTACACACCGGTGAGAAACCTTACAAATGTGGTATCTGTGAACAGGCATTCTCAAAGGACTGTTATTTGAAGAAGCATATGCGTGAACACATTGGTTGGAAACCCTACCTGTAGGATAGGTGTTTGAAAGAGTTGAAAAATAATAAGAAACAACGAATGTACACAAGCGTATGGATACCATGAACATATAGCAGAACTTCGTGCAGGGAGGATTTAAGCGAAAACATTTGAGGTAGGTCATCAAAGAGTTTTATGCTTTTTGCAAAGCTTGTTAAAGTACTCACAGGAAAAATACCTTTGCAGAGACCGAAAGTGATACTTTTACCTGATTAACAAGTAGAATGATTGACTAACATGAGTAGAATTTTATTTTATAGAAATCTTTATTCAATATATGACGAATTCAAACACTCCACATGATTATTGTACGCGATAATCGTATCAGGTCCATGATTACACAATTGCGCGAATTCAAATATTCGCTAGTAACTACAACATTGACAGATCAAGTATTTTAAAAAGCTAACAATTGTCTAAAACATGCTTGAAATGTTTTATTTAATTCATCCTTTGTCCTTCATAAGCTCACACTTACTATGTTAGTACATGAATGTGCATATTTATATGGTGTATTATTTCTGTACTGCATACCTTTATTGTCTATTATATATGTAATTATACTCTGACATCGTTTTACTTACCCGATGTTGTTTTCTAGTTTAACATACTATTAAATGTAAATTCAATACAGGAAACCATTTTAATTCGTGTTAAATTTAACTTATCAAATTTTAAGGGGACAATGACGATATTCTCTTGAAATAATATTGTTTTTATATGAGAATATGTATACTTCTCTGGTTTACGTTATCAAAGGAAAAGGTAAATTTTTTCTTTCTTGTGAGAAAGTGTTATTTCAAATGCTAAAACTACGATCATTGTATATAGTGTATTTTACAAGAATGTTAGTTGATATCAGCTCATTGTTCTTTAGTAAATTTTTAGACTAGTAATGAAATTGATACCAGTTCATTATATCTATAGAGATTGCTATACATGTATCGCGCATACTTAAATCCTTTGTTGAAAGTCGAATTATGCTTTAAAGTAAGTTTTCGAACTATTTATTGTCAATAAGTCCAATGTAATATCCCCTGTATTGTGGGGATAAATGTTTAGCTTTAGTTAAAACATTTCAATTTGAAAAATTAATTTCAGTTCTATAATACTTTGTCCTGAATTTAAAGTTCAAATTTTAAGGCATGAATTTGTATTAAAAATAAATTTTAAATAAATCTGGTTAAATATTGTATCTCGAAAATTGTCATCATTTTAATATCTTTTGTAGAACGAAAATTGGTTTTAATTGTTTAGAAAATATAAGGATTTGAAAATAAATTGTTACAATTTCTGTCGTCTTTGTGTTTTGTTTTCCAATTCCAGATTTATTATTCGAGATTAATTATAATTTAAATTTTTTTTTGAAATCTTATATTGCAATACATGCATGTGAATGTAATGAATCGCGAATCTTACAAAAATTGCCACTTTGTTCAGGTTCGCTATTCAGATATTTGCATCCAAGTCTAATTTTTTCTAAGTATGGTTATGGTTGAACATTGCACAATAGACTAACGAAGTCTTAGAATGTGGTTTAAAACACATGATTTCTGTACATATAATACGACTGAAAATTGCCACTTATATATTAGAAATGTCATTTTTAATGAAATAAATTCTCTTATTCGAAAAGACAGCAATGTATGTGAAGGACATGAACAGTACGAAATAAGATACATAAGAGAAATTGAAAAAGTGAAACGAAGAATTTATATCACATCGTCGAAGACGCTTTTACTCAGCAGTTGATTATGAGCAAATAGGGAGTTATACATTTAAGGAAAGAAATTACGGGCTATAAAAATAAAAAAGCGGGAACAGAATAATAAATTTAATTCAAAATGTTTTGGTTGTAGAGTGAATTTTTTGATAACTTAAAATTTATTTGGTTTGGTGAGGAAACTTATGAAAATATTATAAAATTCGCGTTCGCTGGAGAAAACTGATTTTTCCCAAATCAGCTGCTGTTTGGCAGTTGTCTTAAGGGATATCTCGGATATTTGATGAGAAGGTGGCATGCTTCGAGTGCCTGGTTGCGTGCAAGAAACATTGTGAACCAGTGGGCTATTTTCAGTGAAGCGATCAGTCAGGTCGTAGGAAAACGGTAGTTGTCTATTTCGCGTGGGGAAAAGAAAAGTTCTTGAATTTTATAACGGTTGTTGGGGTAATAGAGTTAAAGAATGTAAGAGTTTTTAATATCGTATTGAAGGGGTTAAATTTTTAAAGCCGTTTTGAATGACAGCATAAGTAGTGTATTAAGGAGTGTTCGTAAGAATTCTGAGCATTTTGTTTTGAAGGATAATTTTTTCGATGTGCGTTCTTGGAACGCCTCAGATTGGGACTGCGTAGGTACTAATGGGCTTAAGAATTTGTTTAAATCTGTTAATTGCTTAGGGAGATGAGCGGAATGGTAATTCAGGTCTCACTGGAGGAACTAAAACGGCTCATCGTGACGGTCCGGGATCAATCCCAAGGAAAAGATCCGATAACGCCATGAAATTTTGAACCAAGGCCAGATGACGTGGTAAACAGTTGTGAGCTGGAAACCCTCTTTCGCAACTTCCATTCCTCACCAGCGTGAAGGCATTTGAACCCATACAGATTGAACGTGCACCAGCTCACGTCTACCCGACGGTTTTTGGTTATACGTAGTTTCGAACTCGCATCGCATTGGAAGATTAATGAGTAAAACAAGTATTTAATAGTTCTGGAAATGCTACTCCTTAGAGATTGAAGCCAAGAGCACCTGTTGCTTGGTTATTCTCTATATTCTTAATTTCGGACCACGGTAACCCTGTTGGAAGAGCAAGGAACTAGGAACTGGAGGATTGAGAGTGCGAATCCAGACAAAGAACCGTGTACAAAAGCGACTATTGCACGTTAAATCAGTCGAGTCCTCAAATGTCCTCACGTTGGCGTGGTGTGAAGTTTGGAGTGTCGGGTGGTTTTACCTCGTCATCTGACCGTAGTTCAAAATTACACGGTGTCCTCAGATCTTTCCGAATGGGATTGATCCCGGACCGTCCCCAATAGCCCGTTGCGTTGTTCCAGTGTGACGTTAATTAAAATACCTACGTACCTTTCTGAACTACGCCAATGGTTTGGGGTATTGGTATTTTTCAATTAACGTCAGTGGAGCAACACAACGGGCTATTGGTGGCGGTCCGGGATCAATCCCAAAGGAAAAGCATCGAGGACAGCACCATGTAATTTTGAACCACGGTCAACGGACGAGTCAACACATGAGCTGGTACACCTCTCCAAATTTCCACACCACGCCAACGTGAGGTGTTTGTGGAAACGACGGATTTAACGTGCTCCAGCCCCCCGTTGTACCCGACGGGCTTTGGTTGGATTCGAACTTGCAATCTCCGGTTCCTACTCCGTTATTCTTCCAACCGAGCTGTCGCGGCCCCTCTTACCTAGGCAAACTAGGCCTACTTTGAAATGGAAGTGAAGTGAATTTGTATATGTGATTATCTTAGTTCATTCTATAAGAACCTGGAAATTGTGCGCGAAGTTTTTTTGCTATAGCGTTTTAGTACTAAGAATATTTGGCCTTTCAAGAAGGTTCATTCACTCTTCACTTTTCTGCAGGCGTAGGCATTTATGTTGGTTTTTCCCATGGCACTCCTTAAAAACCAGTACTCGTGTCCAATCCTGTAAGAACGCAAATACGCATCGACCTGCCATCGTCGAACGAAAAACAACAGTTTCAGGAAACTACTTAACATCCATCAGTCAGATATCATTGTCCTCTGTTTTGTGAACTTGGAGAATTCACCTGCAGATAGTTTCTGTTTTTCACCAGTCAAGATATTCCTAAAGACTAGAATGCAATTAAACTAAACTAGAACGAGATTTGGAAAAAGATCGAGATTCTGATTTGAAGATGCATATACGTGTATACAACGGTGAGAAACCTTATAAATGTGGTACCTGTGGAAAATATTTTTCACAAACAGCGAATATGAAGCAGCATATGCATCTACACACCGGTCAGAAACCTTATAGATGTGATACCTGTCTACGGGCATTTTCAAAGAACTGTTATTTGAAGAAGCATACGCGTGAACATATTGGTTGGAAGGGTTGAAAATGTTTGGAAGGGTTGAAACATAATAAACAGATTCATAAATGTACAAACAGATTAATTACCAGGAATTCATATAGTAGAACATCGTGCAGAGAAAGGATTTGGGCGAAAACATTCGAGGTATGCCATTAAAAAGTATTAGACTTTTTGTGAAGCTTGTCAGTCTTCGCAGGAAAAATGACTTTTCAGACAAAGTGATACTTTTTCCAGATTTCATAACTAGTTTAATTCACGTCATAGTATGATTCACTAACATCAGTAGATTTTTATTTTATATAAATGTTTATTCAATATATGACGTATTCAAACACTGCACATGATTAATGTATGCGATAATCGTATCAGGTCCATAATTACATAATTGCGCGAATTCAAATATTCGTTAGTAACTACAACATTGATAGATCAAGTATTTGAAAAAGCTAACAATTTTCAAAAATATGCTTAAAAAGTTTTATTTTAATCATCCTTTGTTATTCATCAGCTCACACTTACTATATTAGTATATGGATGTGCATATTTATATGGTGTATTATTTCTGTACTGCATACCTTTATTGTCTATTATATATTTAACTAGCTGAATTACCCGCAGTTGCTCGGGTTGAAATGGTTAAATGTTGTTTGAAAAGTGCATTAAAATAATCACTTTTCTTTCACAGAAAAATGCAATCATTTAAGTTGTACGGAAAATACTTTTTAACTTTTTCATAGTTTCTACACTATACTTCGGACGCAAATATATACATTTAATTACTGAATATATTGCAATATGTAAAAGATTAAGACATAAATACAAACAGAAGCGAAATTCCGACGAAAACATGCGTTCTACAAAGTTTTATAATAAAGTAAACATTAATTCTGGTGCTGCCAGATACAGAGTAGCAAAATTACGCTTTTATGATCAATGAGTTTTTCGTTTGTGCTTTTCGGAATAACGGGGGAGGGGATTTCAATTAACGTCACACACTGGAGCAACACAACGGGCTATTGGTGACGGTCCGGGATCTCTCCCAAAGGGAAAGATCCGAGGACAACACCACGTAATTTTGAACCACGGTCAGACGACGAGCATTTGGTTTGGAGTATGATTATATTTTAAATGTGCGTTTTTGTTGTAACGACAAAGATTGGGACTGCGTAGTAATCATGGACTTAAGAATTTGTTTAAATCTGTTAATTGCTTAGGGATATGAGCGGAATGGTAATTCATGTCGCACTGGAGGAACTAAAAGTGCTCATCGTGACGGTCCGGGATCAATCCCAAAGGAAATATCCGAGAACAGCATGTAATTTTGAACCAAGTCCAGATGACGTGGTAAACAGTTGAGCTGGAAACCCTCTTTCGAAACTTCCATTCCTCACCACCGTGAAGGCATTTGAACCCATACAGATTGAACGTGTACCAGCCCACGTCTACCCGACGGTTTTTGGTTATACGTAGTTTCGAACTCGCATCGCATTGGAAGATTAATGAGAAAAACAAGTATTTAATAGTTCTGAAATGCTACTCCTTAGAGATTGAAGCCAAGAGCACCTGTTGCTTGGTTATTCTCTATACTCTTAATTTCGGGCCCCGATAGCCCGGTTGGAAGAGCAAGGAACTAGCAACCGGAGGATTGCGAGTTCGAATCCAGACAAAGACCGTGTACAAAGGGGACTGGTGCACGTTAAATCAGTCGAGTCCTCAAATGTCCTCACGTTGGCGTGGTGTGAAGTTTGGAGAGTCAGGTGCCAGTTCAAGTTTTAACTTGTCATCTGACCGTGGTTCAAAATAACACGGTGTCCTCAGATCTTTCCCATTGGGATTGATCCCGTACCGTCCCATATAGACCGTTGTGTTGTTCCAGTGTGACGTAAATTAAAATACCTACCTAACTTTCTGAACTACGCCAATGGAAGCACGTGTGTTTCAGTATAATATAGCCGAATATCGATTCGCTATGTTAGAAATTCTAATTTCTTTTCTGTACTGTAGATTTTCTATTTTATACCAATACATTTATCTCAATTCTGATATAAATATTCCTCAGAAATATGGATTTTCGGATCTTTCCCTTTGGGATTGATCCCGGACCGTCACCAATAGCCCATTGTGTTGCTCCAGTGTGACGTTAATTGAAATACCCCCCTCAGAAATATGGATGGTAGGTATGTATTTCAATTAACGACACACTGGAGCAACACAGCGGGCTATTGGTGACGGTCCGGGATCAATCCCAAAGGGAAAGATCCGAGGACAACACCACGTAATTTTGAACCACGGTCAGATGACGAGGCAACACCTGAGCTCGCACCCCACTCTCCAAACTTCCACACCACTCAACTTGAGGACATTTGAGGCAACGACAGATTTAACATGCACCAGCCCCCTTTGTACACGACGGTGTTTTGGCTGGATTCGAACTCGCAACCCTTCGGTTGCAAGTCCGTTACTCTTCCAACCGGGCCACCGCGGCCCCGGTGATGATCTGGATCAATCCAGATGGGAAAGATCCGAGGACACCATGTAATTTTGAACCACGGTCAGATGACGTGGAAACTCTTGAGCTGGCACACCTCTCCAAATTTCCACACCACGCCAACGTGAGGCGTTTGTGACAACGACGGATGGATTTAACGTGTTCCAGCCCCCTGTTGTACCCGACGGGCTTTGGTTGGATTCGAACTTGCAATCTCCGGTTGCTAATCCGTTATTCTTCCAACCGAGCTGTCGCGGCCCCTCTTACCTAGGCAAACTAGGCCTACTTTGAAATGAAAGTGAAGTGAATTTGTATATGTGATTATCTTAGTTCATTCTATAAGAACCTGAAAATTGGTTTTTCACATGGCACTCCTTTAAAATCAGTACTCGTGTCCAATCTTGTAAGAACGCAAATACGCATCGACCTGCCATCGTCGAACGAAAAACAGCAGTTTCAGGAAACTACTTAACATCCATAAGTAAGATATAATTGTCCTTTGTTTTGTGAACATTTAGAATTCACCATCTGCAGATAGTTTCTGTTTTTCACCACTCAAGATATCCCGAAAGACTATAAGGCAATTAATCTAAACTAGAACGAGATTTGGAAAAAGATCGGGATTCTGATATGAAGATGCATATACGTGTATATAACTGTAAGAAACCTTGAAAATGTTGAACCTTTGAGAAAAATATTTTTCACAAACAGGAAATATGAAGCAACATATGCATGTACACACCGCTGAGAAATCTTATAAATGTGGTAACTGTGGAAAATATTTTTCACGGAAAGATTCTTTGAATGTACATATGCGTGTACATACCCGTGAGAAACCTCATAAATGTGGTACCTGTGGAAAATATTTTTCACAAACAGGGCATTTGAAGCAACATATGCATGTGCACACCGGTGAGAAACCTTATGATTGTGATACCTGTGGAAAATATTTTTCAATATCATGGAATTTGAAGCAACATATGCATGTACACACCGATGAGAAACCTTATAAATGTGGTTCCTGTGGAAAATATTTTTCACAAACGGTACTTTGAAACGACATATGCATGTACACACCGGTGAGAAACCTTACAAATGTGATATCTGTCAAACGGACTGTTATTTGACGAAACATATGCGTGAACACATATGGAAACCCTACCTGTAGGATAAGTGTTTGAAATGGTTGAAACATAATAAACAGATTCATAAATGTACAAACAGATGAATTACCAGGAATTCATATAGTAGAACATCGTGCAGAGAAAGGATTCGAGCGAAAACATTCGAGGTAGGCCATTAAAAGTATTAGACTTTGTGAAGCTTGTCAGTCTTCACAGAAAAAATAACTTTGCAGACAGAAAGTGATACTTTTTCCTGATTTCACAACTAGTTTAATTCACATCACAGCATGATTCATCAACATCAGTAGAATTTTATTGTATAGAAATCTTTATACAATATATGACGAATACAACATTGCACGTGATTAATGTACGCGATAATATCTGGTCCATGATTACACAATTGCGCGAATTCAAATATTCGCTATTAACTACAACGTTGACCGATCAAGTGTTTAAAAAATCTAACAATTGCCAATTGAAAAGTATTATTTTAACCATCCTTTGTTATTCATAAGCTTACTTTTACTATATTAGTATGTGGATATGCATATTTATATGCTGTATTATTTCAGTACTGCATACTTTTATTGTTTATTATATATTACATTATCATACTATGACATCGTTTTAGTTACCATATGTTTTCTAGTTTGACATTATCATATAAAAATTCATTCCAGCAATCCTTATTCGTTTTAAATTTAACTTGTAAAATTTTAAGGGGACAATGACGATATTCTCGTGAAATAATGTTGTTTTTATATGAGAATATGAATACTTCTCTGGTTTACGTTACCAAAACAAAAGGTAAATTTATTTCAATTTTTAATTTATTGTGAGAAAGTTTTATTTAAATCCTGAAACTTTACGATCATTGTATATAGTGCTATTTTACAAAAATGCTAGGTGGTATCGGATCATTGTTCTTTAGTAAATTTTATACTAGTGATGAAATTAATTCATATCAGTTCATTATATCTATAGAGATTGTTATATGTATCGCGCAAACTTAAATCCTTTGTTGAAAGTCGGATTATGCTTTAAATTAGGTTTTTGAACTATTTATCGACAATAAGACCAATGTTATACCCCTATATTGTGGGGATAAATGTTTAGCTTTAGTTAAAACATTTCAATTTGAAAAATTAATTTCAGTTCTAAAATACTTTGTCCTGAATTTAAAGTACAAATTTTAAAGCATGAAAATGTATTAAAATTAAATTTTAGATTAATCTGGTTAAATATTGTATCTCGAAAATTGTCATTTCTAATGTTTTTTGTAGAACGAAAATTGGTTTTAATTGTTCAGTAAATATAGGGATTTGAAAATAAATTTTTACAATTTCTGTCGTCTTTGTGTTTTGTTTTCCAATTCAAGATTTATTATTCTAGATAAATTATAATTTTAAAAAAATTTTGAAATCTTATATTGCAATACATGCATGTGAATGTAATGAATCGCGAATCTTACAAAAATTGCCACTTTGTTCAGGTTCGCTATTCAGATATTTGCATCCAAGTCTAATTTTTTCTCAGTATGGTTATGGTTGAACATTGCACAGTAGACCAACGAAGTCTTAAAATGTGGTATTAGGTTTAAACTGAAACACATGATTTCTGTACTTATAATGCGACTGAAAATTACACATATATTAGTCAGAAATGTCATTTTTAATGAAATAAATTTCACTTATTCCAAAAGACAGCAAGGTACATTAAGGACATGAGCTGTACAAAATAAGATATCTAAAAGAAATTGAAACAGGTTAGAACAGATTTTTATACTACGCATAAAGGTCCTTAAAAATGAATCTAGATTAACATGGAATAAATATTATGCATATTGGTTTTTTGATCGAATCTTATCAAGTATCAATGCCCAACATTTAACTGGGTTCTTAGGCTCATAGTGGAAGTAGTGGGTTGTAATCTTTTTCTTAGGTCCTCGAAATCCTGAATAATAGTAATTTGTAATGTATATTACCAGATCTGGTGTTGACCTCTTAATCAAATCGTGATAAAGAATTACGAGATGTCTTAGAATTTTTCCATGAGTGATTCCGAACCGTCCTTAATATCCTAATTTGTTGCAGTGCGATATAAATTAAGCTACCTACATTCCTACCACCTAGTAGGACTCGGACTCGAATCTCGGTTTCCATGCGCTTGCGTGTGATTGTCACTGTTACAAGCAACGGAGACTGCGAAACTGGTGCTAATTCAAATACAGCCTTCAGTTCGTCTCTTGTATTGCGAAATTCTAATAAGCAAGCGGTCGATAGCACATTAGAAACATAATTATTAGTCGTTCATATTTGTACCAAATGAACTTCAATAGAAAAGCTATCGCATTGAACCTTTGTTTCTAGCATACTAAATTATAATTTAAAAAATTTGAAATCGTATATTGTAATACCTGCAAGTCAATCTAAAGGAATCGCGAATCTGACAAAAATTGCCACTTTGTTCAGGTTCGCTATTGAGTAACTTGCGACCAAGTCTAATTTTTGCTCAATATGATTATGGTTGAACATTGCAGAGTAGACCAACGAAGTCGTAGAATGTGGCATTAGATTTACACCTAAACACATGATTTCGTACTTATAATACGACTGAAAATTGCACTTATATATTAGAAATGTCATTTTTAATGAAATAAATTTCCCTTATTCCAAAAGACAGCAATGTATGTGAAGGACATGAGCAGTACAAAATAAGATATATGAAAGAAATTGTAAAAGAAAAACGAAGAATTTATATCACATCGTAGAATACGGTTTTAAGCAGCAGTTGATTATGAGCAAATAAAGAGTTATACATTTAAGGAAAGAAATTACGGGCTATAAAAAAATAAAACATGGTTGTAGAGTGGATTTTTTGAGAATTTAAAAATTATATGGTTTGATGAGTAAACTGATGAAAATATTGTAGGAATCGCGGTCGCTGGAGAAAACTGATTTTTCCGAAATCAGCAGCTTGTCAGATGTCTTAAGGGATATCTAGGATTTTTGATGAGAAGGTGGCATGCTTCGAGTGCCTGGTTGCGTACCAAAAACATTGTGAACCAGTGGGCTATTTTCAGTGAAGCGATCAGTCAGATTGTAGGAAAACGGTAGTTGTGTCTATTTCGCTTGGGTTAAAGAAATGATCTTGACTTTGATAACGTTGTTGGTGTAGAGTTAAAGAATGTGAGAGTTTTTAATATCGTAGTGAAGGGGTTAAATTTGTAAAGTCGTTTTGAATGACAGCATTAGTAGTGTATGAAGGAGTATTCGTAAGAATTCTGAGCATTTGGTTTGGAGGATGATTATATTTTAAATGTGCGTGTTTGCTGCAACGTTTAAGATTGGACTGCGTAGGTAATAATGGACTTAACAATTTGTTTAAATCTGTTAATTGCTTAGGGAGATGAGCGGAATGGTAATTCATATCGCACTGGAGGAACTAAAAGGGCTCTTGGTGACGGTCCGGGATCAATCCCAAAGGAAAGATACGAGAACACCACGTAATTTTGAACCAATGCCAGATGACGTGGTAAAAAGTTGAGCTGGAAACCCTCTTTCCAAATTTCTATTCCTCATCAACCTGAGGACATGAACCACCGATAGATTTAAACTGCACCAGCCGACGTCTACACGACGGTGTTTGGTTATATTGAGTTTCGAACTCGCAACGCATTAGGAGATAAATGAGAAAAACAAGAATTCAAAAGTTCTGAAATGCTACCCCTTCGAGATTGAAGCAAAGAACATCTGTTGCTTTTCTATTCATACTCTTTCTCTTAACTACTGGGCCACAGTAATCCAGTTGGAAGAGCAACGAACTAGCAACCGGAAGGTTGCGAGGTTGAATCGTCGTGTTCAAAGAGGGCTGGTGCACGTTAAAATCCTTGAGTCCTCAAATGTCCTCACGTTGGCGTGGTGAGGTTTGGAGAGTGGGGTACCATCTGAGGTGTTGCCTCGTCATCTGGCCGTGGTTCAAAATTACATGGTGTCATCGGATCTTTCTAATTGCGAATGATCCCGGACCGTCAGCAAAAGCCCGTTGTTTCAGTGTGACGTTAATTAAAATACTTACCTCTCTTAACTACGGCAATGGATACACGAGTGTTTCAGTATAGTAGAGCCGAATATCGATTCGTCATGTTAGAAATTCTAATTTCTTTTCTCTATTGCAGATTTTATATTTTATACCAATAGATTTATCCCAATTCTGATATAAATATTCTTCAGAAATATGGATGGTAGGTTTGTATTTTAATTAACGTCACTGGAACAACACAGTGGGCTATTGGTGACGGTACGGGATCAATCCCAAAGGGAAAGAACCGTGTAAAACACCACGTAATTTTTAATCCCGGTCAGATAACGAGGCAACACTTGAGCTGGCACCCCACTCTCTAAACTTCTACACCACGCCAACGTGAGGACGTTTGAGGCAACGATATATTTAACGTGCACCAGCGTGCTTTGCACACGATGGTCTTTGGCTGCATTCGAAGTGAACCCTCCGGTTTCTATCATGTGTCTCTTCCAGCCAGTCTTCGCGGCCCACAAACACGAAGGATCATTCACTCTGCGTTTCAGCGGGCGTTCAGAAATATTTTGATTTTTTATTGCATTCCCGAAAGGAGCATTCGTGTACATATTTAGAACTATTGTTCAATTACGCAACCACACCTTGCATCGGTATAGAACGTAGTAGAGCAGTGTTTCAGAAAACCAATATAACGGAACAATCCAGATTTCAGATCCACATTTAGTACCTAAGTTTGAGATTTTAAATCAGCTGAAATATTAAGTCGAGTCATAAGTAATTTCCGTTTTTTTATCAGACATTTATTTTGCTTTCATTAAATAACAAAGTTATATTAATGTATTATGTATTCATCACTATTATGTATGACCTTCTCCCATCTTCCTGGCAGCTTATCAATTCCTTCCTTGTAAAATGTGGTTTTGCACCGGAAGAAATTTTCGATAGCCTGACTGACTTGCTCTTTAGAATTGAAGGTTTTCCATTCAAAAAGTTTTGCAAGGAACGGAAAAGGTGATATACTGTTGAGGCAGGGTCCAGGGAGTAAGGTGGGTGTAGTAAAACTGGCCATCCAAGTTCAAGAATTTTTTTTGTGTCGCTCTTGCTGTATGTGGTCACGGAAAGAATAATGTTTTTGCGATTGATAAGTGCAGGACGCTTTTCATAGAGTTTTTCTTTCACTCTTTGCAACTGCTGAACGTATGTATCCGCAGTAATCGTTCAATTTGACTTCAAAAACAACTCGTGATGAATTATACCTCGACAATCCCACCATACACAGAGTAAAATCTTTATCCATGGATGTTCGCTTTTGGATCTGGTAGGGGTGGTTGATGCTTATCAAGCCACTGTCTTTTACGGACAATATTGTCATAGGTAACCCATTTTTCATCGCCTGTTATAATCCTGTCTAAAAAAGGCTCGATTTTTACCCGTGATAGCAGACTTGTGGCGATTGACCATGCGATCTTTATTCCGTTCACTGAGATTGTGAGGTAACTTGCTGACTTTCCCTAATTTCCCCAGGTGGCGCCAAACAGTTCATTGCGATGTATTCAAACTTCTTGCTATAGCTCTTGTTGATTGACGTGGATTTTGCTCCAATGTTGCATTTTAAAGGTTGTCGTCAAGATCGGAAGGACGTCCCGTCCTTGTTTCGTCCTTTAAAGTCGTATCTCCAGAACGGAATTTGGCAAACCAATTTCTAACTGCCCGATCGCTTATTAGACCTTAACCGTAGAAACTGCATATTATTTCAGCTGTCGCCTTAGCACTATTGCCTTGTTTAAATTCTCAAAGCATCACATGACGAATATGCACTTTTTCACTCTCCATTTTAGGGGTTATGAACAGCAGTTTAATGAAACGTGCACCACACAAACCAGTTGTCAGAAGACTAACTGAACATTTATCTATTTAGTGAAAGGAAAAACTCGTTTTTCCCGGTGACTTATAGTGGGTACATAGATTCTACCTAGCTGCATCGGAAGTTATTTGACTCGACCTAATAGATTTACAAACACTTAAATAATAAAAATCAATGAGCGCATCAGAACATTTTAAACACGTTGTGTACTTTTAAATTATATAAAATCTGGGTAACATTTCTGGCACATTTAATGCAAATACATTTTCTGACATTCATAAATAATATAGTATTGAATATGATTTTTTAAGGCAGATTTTAGATTCCAAGAAATCTGATTTCTTGGGTACGTAAATTCAAATTTGAGTGGTACTTTTTTAACAAAAGGTTTTTAAAAGTTTTTCTAAACTCAATCCAATTTGATTGTGCTTTTTACGCTATAGAGTCCACATCATTATTTAATTCCTAAGTATAGATATCAAAATTCTATTTCGTGGAAAAACTTTAAAATTTTACAGTTAGAAAAATTTAGTACTTGTATAGAAAGTTTTCATTTTGTTCGTCTTTCGGTTTAGAACCTTCGGTATAAAATTCTGATCATTGGTATAATTTAGTTTCGCCCTCTCATATTTTAAACTTCTGAGAGACATTCAGAGTCACAGTAGCCCGATTGGGAAGAGTATCGTATCAGCAGTTGCGAGTTCGAATCCAACCATCCTGTGCGAAGGGGATGGTGCACGTTAAATCTGCCATGGCCTCAAACGTCATCATTTTAGCGTGATATGGATGTTTGGAGAGTGGCGGGCCAGCTCAGGGGTTGCCGCGTCATTTGACCGGGATTGAAATTTACGTGGTGTTGTCCTCGGTTCTGTCCCTCGGGATTGATTCCGGATCATCACCAATAGCCCGTTGTTTTGCTCCAGTGTGACATTACTGAAATACCCCCTTAAATACCCACCCTTTTCTGTATTGTAGATTTTATATTTTATACCATTACATTTATCCCAAATCTCATAAATATTCCTCAGAAAAATGGATGGTAGGTTTGTATTTTAATTAACGTCACACTGGAGTGATACAACGGGCTATTGGTGATGGTCCGGGATCAATCCCAATGAGAAACACCCGAGGTCACTGTAATTTTGAACCACAGTCAGATGACGAGGCAACACCTGAGCTGGCACACCTCTACAAATTTTCACACCACGCCAACGTGAGGCGTTTGTGGCAGCGACGGATTGAACGTGCTCCCGCCTCCTGTTGTACCGGACGGGCTTTGGTTGGATTCGAACTTGCAATCACCGGTTGCTAGTCCGTTATTCTTCCAATCGGGCTGTCGCGGCCCTGCTTACCTAAGCAAACAAGACCTACTTTGAAATGAAGTGAAGTGAATTTGTATGTGATTATTTTAGTTCATTCTCTAAGAACCTGGAAATTGTGCCCGAAGTTTTTTCTAGTGTTTTAGTACTAAGGATAAGGATATTTGGCCTTTCAAGAAGGATCATTCACTCTTCACTTTTCTGCAGGCGTAGGCATTTATGTTGGTTTTTCACATGGCACTCCTTAAAAATCTGGAATCGTGTCCAATCCTGTAAGAACGCAAATATGCATCGACCTGCCATAGTCGAACGAAAACAGCAGTTTCAGGAAACTACTTAGCATCCATAAGTCAGATATCATTGTCCTTTGTTTTGTGAACTTGGAGAATTCACCGCCTGCAGATAGTTTCTATTTTTCACCAGTCAAGATATCCTGAAATATTTAAAGGCAATGAAACTAAACTAGAACGAGATTTGGAAAAAGGTTCTGATTTGAAGATGAATATACGTGTATACAATTGTGAGAAACCTTTAAAATGTTGAACCTTTGAAAAATAGTTTTCACAAACAGATAATATGAAGCAACACATGCATGTACACACCGGTGAGAAACCTTATGAATGTGGTATCTGTGGAAAATATTTTTCACATAAAGGTACTTTGAACCGACATGCGTGTACACACCGGTTAGAAACCTTATAGATGGTGATACCTGTCAAAGGGCTTTTCAAAGAACTGTTATTTGAAGAAACATACGCGTGAACACATTGGTTGGAAGGGTTGAAAGTGTTTGAAAGGATTGAGAGAAACATATTAAACAGATTCATAAATGTACAAACAGATGAAATACCAGGAATTCATATAGGAGAAGATCGTGCAGAGAAAGGATTTGAGGGAAAACATTCGAGGTAGGCCACTAAAAAGTATTAGACTTTTTGTGAAACTTGCCAGTCTTCACAGGAAAAATAACTTTTCAGACAGAAAGTGATACTTTTTCCAGATTTCAAAACTACTTTAATTCACATCACAGTATGATTTTCTATCATCATTAGCATTTTATTGTATAGAAATCTTTATTCAATATATGACGATTTCAAACACTCCACATGATTAATGTATGCGATAATCGTATCAGGTCCATGATTACATAATTGCGCGAATTCAAATATTCGCTATTAACTACAACATTGGCAGATCAAATATTCGAAAAAGCTAACAATTTTCTAAAATATTCTTGAAAAGTTTTATTTTAATCATCCTTTGTTATTCATAAGCTCACACTTACTATAGTATATGGATGTGCATATTTATATGGTGTATTATTTCTGTACTGCATACCTTTATTGCCTATTATATATTTAATTATAGTCCGACATCGTTTTACTTACCCGATGTTGTTTTCTAGTTTAACATACTATTAAATGTAAATTCAATACAGGAAACCATTTTAATTCGTATTAAATTTAACTTGTAAAATTTTAATAGGACAATGACGATAATCTCGTGAAATTATATTGTTTTTATATGAGAATATGAATACTTCTCTGGTTTACGTTATCAAAGCAAAAGGTAAATTTTTTCTTTCTTGTGAGAAAGTGTTATTTCAAATGCTGAAACTACGATCATTGTATATAGTGCTATTTTACAAGAATGGTTGTTGGTATCAGCTCATTGTTCTTTAATAAATTTATACTTGTGATGACATTAATTCATATCATTTCATTATATCTATAGAGATCGTTATATATGTATCGCGCAAACTTAAATCCTTTGTTGAAAGTCGGATTATGCTTTAAAGTAAGTTTTTGAAGTATTTATTGTCAATAAGTCCAATTTAATATCCCCTATATTGTGGGAATAAATGTTTAGCTTTAGTTAAAACATTTCAATTTCAAAAATTAATTTCAGTTACATAATACTTTGTCCTGAATTTAAAGTACAAATTTTAAGGCATGAATATGTATTAAAATTAAATTTTAGATAAATCTGGTTTAAATATTGTATCTCGAAAATTGTCATTTTTAATATTTTTTCTAAAACGAAATTGTTTTCAATTGTTTAGTAAATATAGGGATTTGAAAATAAATTGTTACAATTTCTGTCGTCATTGTGTTTTGTTTTCCAATTCCAGATTTATTATTCCAGATAAATTATAATTAAAAAAAATTTTGAAATCGTATATTGAAATACTTGCATGTCATTCTAAATGAATCGCGAATCTTACAAAAATTGCCACTTTGTTCAGATTCCTTATACAGTAACTTATTCAGTTAAAAAGATTTTTTAATTTAGGGTAGGAAATAGATATGTTTATGAACGAGAAACAAGAATCTGTTCCTGAATTAAGTGATGATTATTGGTTGTTAGACCTGTTTTTTAGTGGATATAACAGAAATACTTAATCAGCTAAATAAGGACTTGCAAGGGCAAGATAATTTAATAATCGATACTTGTAATTTCATCAAAGCTTTTAATAAGAAATTATTGTTATTTGAGTGCCAACTTAGAAATAATAATTTCATCCGAGAGATATTCCAACTTAAGATATTTTGCACGAGTTGTAAGTGCTTTTGGATCCAATGTTTGTAAAACATTTTTCGAAGATGAAATTTACAAAGAGTTCATCACGTGCTTCATTAACTGATGCCAATTTAGAAAACTAGCTACGATGTGCAACGTCGAACATAAATATAGATTTACAAAAATTAAGTGAAGGAAAGGATAAACACAAATATATCATTAATTAAGACTCGAAGAGTTTATTATATTTGAATCATAGTATAATAAAATTTTATTCATTTTGTATTTGTATTATAATTTTAAAAGCATGTTTACCTAAGTGCAGCCCGCTGTAATGTTACTCGTCATCAAAGTGGCCCGTGAAACCATTTGGGTTGGCCAGGCCTGCTCTAGTGAGACATGAATTACCATTCCGCTAATATCCCTAAGCAATAAACAGATTTAAACAAATTCTTAAGACCCAATGCTGAGGCGTTGCAGCAAAAACGCACATTGAAAACATAACTATCCTCCAAAACAAAATGCTCAGGATTCTTACGAACACTCCTTCAAACACTACTAATGCAATTCATAACGACTTTAAAAATTTAATCTTTTCCACTACGATATTAAAAACTCTTACATTCTTTAACTCTATCTCCCCAATAACGTTATCCTAGTCATCTTTTCTTTAACCCACGCGAAATAGACACAACTACCGTTTTCCTACAACCTGACTGATCGCTTCACTGAAAATAGCCCACTGGTTCACAATGTTTCTCGAACGCAACCAGGCACTCGAATCATGCCACCTTCTCATCAAAAATCCTAGATATCCCTTAAGACATCTGACAAGCTGCTGATTTCGGAAAAATCAGTTTTCTCCAGCGACCGCGATTCCTACAATATTTTCATCAGTTTACTCATCAAACCATATAATTTTTAAATTCTCAAAAAATCCACTCAACAACCATAACGTTTTGAATTAAATTTATTCAAATGTTCCCGTTTTTTTATTTTTTATAGCCCGTAATTTCTTTCCTTAAAAGTATAACTCTTTATTTGCTCATAATCAACTGCTGCTTAAAAACGACTTCTACGATGTGATATAAATTCTTCGTTTTCTTTTACAATTTCTTTCATACATCTTATTTTGTAATGCTCATGTCCTTAACATACATTGCTGTCTTTTGGAATAAGGGAAATTTATTTTTATAAAAATGACATTTCTATAATATATAAGTGCAATTTTCAGTCGTATTATAAGAACAGAAATCATGTGTTTGTAAACCTAATGCCACATTCTAAGACTTCGTTGGTTTGTTGTGCAATGTTGAACCATAATCATACTGAGAAAAAATTAGACTTAGTTGCAAGGATCTGAATAGCGAACCTGAACAAAGTGGCAATTTTTGTAATATTCGCGATTCATTACATTCACATGCATGTATTGGAATATGCGATTTCAAAAAAATTTTAAAATTATAATTTATCTGGAATAATAAATCTGGAATTGGAAAACAAAACACAAAGACGACAGAAATTGTAACTATTTTCAAATCCCTATATTTACTAAACATTTGAAACCAATTTTCGTTCTAGAAAAAATATTTAAAATGACAATTTTCGAGATACAATATTTAAACCAGATTTATATAAAATTTAATTTTAATACATACTTATGCCTTAAAATTTGAACTTTAAATTCAGGACAAAGTATTATAGAACTGAAATTAATTTTTGAAATTGAAATGTTTTAACTAAAGCTAAACATTTAATCCGACAATACAGGGGATATTACATTGGATTGACAATAAATAGTTCGAAAACTTACTTTAAAGCATAATCCGACTTTGAACAAAGGATTTAAGTTTGCGCGGTACATGTATAGCAATCTCTATAGATATAATGAACTGGTATCAATTTCGTACTAGTCTAAAAATTTACTAAAGAAAAACGAGCTGCTACCAACTAACATTCTTGTGCAATAGCACTACATACAATGATCGTAGTTTCAGCATTTGAAATAACACTTTCTCACAAGAAAGAAAAAATTTACCTTTTGCTTTGATAACGTAAACCAGAGAAGTATTCATATTCTCATATAAAAACAATATTATTTCAAACGAATATCGTCATGGTTCACTTAAAATTTTACAAGTTAAATTTAATACGAATTAAAATGGTTTCCTGTATTGAATTTACATTTAATAGTATGTCAAACTAGAAAACAACATCGTATAAGTAAAAAGATGTCAGACTATAGTTAAATATATAATAGACAATAAAGGTATGCAGTACTGAAATAATACACCATATAAATATGCACATCCATATACTAATATAGTAAGTGTGAGCTGATGAATAACAAAGGATGATTAAAATAATACTTTTCCATTGGCAAGTGATAGATTTTTTAAACACTGGATCTGTCAACGTTGTAGTTAATAGCGAATATTTGAATTCGCACAATTGTGTAATCATGGACCTGATATTATCGCGTACATTAATCACGTGGAATGTTTGTATTCGTCATATATTGAATAAAGATTTCTATACAATAAAATTCTACTGATGTTAGTGAATCATACTGTGATGTGAATTAAACTAGTTTCCTGTGAAGACTGACAAGCTTCACAAAAAGTCTAATACTTTTTAATGGCCTTCCTCGAATGTTTTCGCTAAAATCCTTTCTCTGCACGATCTTCTCTTATATGAATTCCTGGTAATTCATCTGTTAGTACAATACACTTATGAATCTGTTTATTATGTTTCTACCCTTCCAACCAATGTGTTCACGCGTATGTTTCTTCAAATAACAGTTCTTTGAAAAGCCGGTTGACAGGTATCACATCTATAAGGTTTCTAACCGGTGTGTACACGCATATGTGTCGGTCCAAAGTACAATTTTGTGAAAAATATTTTCCAGTTACCACATTTGTAAGGTTTCTCACCGGTGTGTACATGCATATGTTGCTTCAAATTCCATGTTTTTGTAAACATTTTTCCTCAGGTACCACATTTATAAGGTTTCTCACCGGTGTGTACACGCATATGTAGATTCAATAAATCTTTTCGTGAAAAATATTTTCCGCAGTTACCACATTTATAAGATTTCTCATCGAAGTGTGCACGCATATGTAGAATCAAAGAATCTTTTTGTGAAAAATATTTTCCACAGGTACCACATTTATAAGGTTTCTCATCGGTGTGTACACGCATATGTCGGTTCAAATTACCATTTTGTGAAAAATATTTTCCACAGGAACCACATTTATAAGGTTTCTCATCGCTGTGTACTCTCATATGTTGCTTCAAATTCCCTGTTTGTGAAAAATATTTTCCACAGGTTCCACATTTATAAGGTTTCTGACCGGTGTGTACACGCATATGTAGATTCAAATAACGTTTCGTTGAAAAATATTTTCCAGTTACCACATTTATAAGATTTCTCACCGGTGTTCACACGCATATGCAGCTCCAAAGAACATTTTTGTGAAAAATATTTTCCAGTTACCACATTTATAAGGTTTCTCACCGGTGTGTACATGCATATGTTGCTTCATATTATCTGTTTGAAAAATATTTTTCAAAGGTTCAACAATTTTAAGGTTTCACACAATCGTATACACGTATATGCATCTTCAAATCAGAATCTTTTTCCAAATCTCGTTCTAGTTTAGTTTAATTGCCTTTTAGTATTTCAGGATATCTTGACTGGTGAAAAACAGAAACTATCTGCAGGCGGTGAATTCTCCAAGTTCACAAAACAAAGGACAATGATATCTTACTTATGGGTGTTAAGTAGTTTCCTGAAACTGCTGTTTTTCGTTCGACGATGGCAAGTCGATGCGTATTTGCGTTCTTACAGGATTGGACACGAGTACCGATTTTCAAGGAGTGCCATGGGAAAAACCAACATAAATGCCTACGCCTGCAGTAAAGTGAAGAGTGAATGATCCTTCTTCCAAGGCCAAATATCCTTAGAACCAAAACACTATAGCAAAAAAACTTCGGGCACAATTTCCAGGTTCTTAGAGAATGAACTAAAATAATCACATATACAAATTCACTTCACTTCCATTTCAAAGTAGGCCTAGTTTGCCTACGTAATCGGGGCATCGACAGCTTGATTGGAAGAATAACGGATTAGCAACCGGAGATTGCAAGTTCGAATCCAACCAAAGCCCGTCGGGTACAACAGGAGGCGGGAGCACGTTAAATCCGTCGCTGCCACAAACGCCTCACGTTGGCGTGGTGTGGAAATTTGTAGAGGTGTACCAGCTCAGGTGTTGCCTCGTCATCTGACCGTGGTTCAAAATTACAAGGTGTTGTCCTCGGTTCTTTTCCTTTGGGATTGATCCCGGACCATCACCTATAGCCCGTTGTATTACACCAGAGAGCAACCGGGATTGGAGGGAGAAAGAAGACGTATGTTCTCAAGCTCCTGCTTAATTATTCTTGCAAGCGGAAGTATGTATTGTAGATGAACATATGATACACCATTAGATACACAAGAATAAGCTGAGCTATCGATCAAAATTTAGAGATATTTGGATAAAAATTCGAGAACGACGGAGGAAAAAGAAAGTGAAGCAATTCGACGGTAATCAGGTCGTTCCCCCACTGAACCAGTCGTGGCGTCACCCCGATAAAGAAATCTTCACACCCGTGGACGGACACTCAACCCCCGTTCTCCCGAAGCCTAACGACCACTCGGAAGATCTTCATAAAATTCCTGGCAAAGAACTACTGAACTGACATCAGTAAACAAAACCTCATCTGGAAGAAGAAAGACAGAAATTTCCTCCGCCACCAACAACGACTTCCTATCAACTTTTTTTTACAAATCTACGTCAACTATTTTCTTTCTTATAGAAGCCGGATTGCTCAAACAATTACAAAAGAACTTAATGAAATGAGGTAGGAGATATTTTAACATTTTTCACTTTAACCTAGACCATTTTCCTATAACCTTTTTAAAAAACTAATTGTCAATTACAGATTTATTTTTTTTTATCCCAAAACTATCTTTTATTGTTTTGCTCAGAACTTTCATAAGTATCAATTTTTCGTGCTCAGGCATAACTCTCTAGTTTTCACTCCCCCCCCCCCCGAATTTTGGTTTTCTAACTTGTAATTTACTTCTCTTGTTTTTTTCTTTGCTTTTTTTTTTACCTCTTTAAAATTTGTAGGTTAGATTCCACAAAGCTTAACTTTTCATAAGTTGTTTTTTTTTCTGTCGTGCGTACGTGAAAACCCTCTAGTTTCCCTTCCATTTTTTTTTTAAACAACGTAAGTTAGTGAGTTATGTGAACTGATTACATTACCAGATACACATATTTTTTTTCTCTATCTTATTTTCATGATTTATGGAGATTTTTTTTTTTCAATATTTGTTTTGTATTTTTCACATTGAGTGATACTTTAGAACGGATACTATTCTCTCCCCTCTCTGTCCAAAGGGGGTATTTTTGGAAGATGATTGTAATTTTAATAATAGTTGACTTACCATTTCTGGCCACAAAAGCTGTTGCTCTTCCCTAAGAGAAGACCCAGCTATTATTTGAAGTTGTTACACAAATTTCAACTCTGCATTCTCAGTTAAACTACTTTAAACTATACAAACGACCTCAAAAATTATAATTGACTTTAAATAATTTAATTTTTTTTTAAATTATAATTTTTTTAAAATTCTTTTTATAATCCTTTTTTCCCCTTTTTTAACTTTCTTTTCCACATAAATCCAATTATTATTCCTACCTCATGAATCCAGAAGATCACAGTGATGCTTCCTGCATTGGACTCAGGAAGGCAACGTCCGAATCCTCGAATAATATAGATGTGGCCTCTGCAAAATCAAATTCAGAGGACTATAGTAACCTCAGTACCAGAGACTTAATAATTAACCTGGAGAAAATTCTCAACTCGAAGCGCAACTCAGCATTCATCCTGCCTAATAAACACAGAACCAAAGGAACGAAGCTTTTATTGAGTCTCTTAGAAAAATATCCTGAGGTAGGAGATAATGCCATATCATCAGAACCAGTCACAGAGGAGAAAGGTGTTCAAACCAGCACAATTTTTAAAACAACAAAGGCCACGGAAACGCAGCAGGAAACTTATCAACCTACAGTTGGGGCACAAACAAGCAGAAGAGTAATAAATAAAACTATCCCGCTGACTCCACTTTTAAACAACAAAAATACAACAGTACATCAAATTAACCTTCCTCACAGAAAAACAGCCTGTATCCAACACTATAGACAAGAATCGGCAACAGATATCACTAAAGTTCCTCCCAAATCTTTTTCAGAGGCTCTTAAAAGTAAAGCTCTCCTAATATACCCGAAGGAAGCAGAAGCCGACAGCAGAAGCACAAAACAGAAGATTGAGACAGCGTTAGACCCCAGGGCCATAGGAATCTCAATAAACAAAGTCAAATCAATTAAAAAAGGAGGCATAGCAATAGTATGCAAAAGGCAAGAAGACGTAGGGCGACTGGAGGAAGCAATCAAGAAGAACCCGGATCTCTGTAACCTGAACACTAAAACTCCAAAGAAAAGGCTTCCGAAGATTATTATATATGGGGCAGATAAAGAAATCACCGGAGCTGATATCTTGAAAGCTTTATCATTCCAAGAACGCAGAATAAAGCTGGCCGATCTCAAGATTTTGTCAAAGATAAGGCGAAGAGAAGGTGGATTTAATTTTATTGTTGAATGTGGCCCAGCAGCCTTTGATTATCTTATAGAAAAAAGACGACTTGACATGGGCTGGTACTCTTTGCACTACAAGGAATACTTCAACATAAAACGCTGCTTTAAATGTCAGGCATTTGGTCATATCCAAAGAGACTGCAAATTCACCACATACTGTGGATCCTGTGGTGAAAGACATCACACGCATGACTGCACAGCACTCCATCCAAACTGCATAAACTGCGAGCTCTCTTTTGGGAAAAACACGGAAGTAGATACCTGGCACCCATCGTACGATTCAGCTTGCCCATCATATCAAGAGCACATAAACCACCACAGAAGAACGACATTGTACCTCTCATAGATAAGCCACACCACTACATCAAATCAAATCAACGTCACAACCGAAATCAAAGGCTCAGAAAACCAACAAAACAAAAAAACAAAAAAAAACATTAAAAATGCAAAATTTTGAGCAATTAGTCCCAAAAGTAGCCCAAAACCTCGCTCCAATAATCCAAAATAGCATTACAATCAGCAACACACAACAGCATAACTTCCTCCAAATTAACTTACAACGATCAAAACTGGCAACATCTCTAATTCAAAATCTTACCGTAAAACATAACATAACAGCAGTCCTAGCACAAGAACCATATCTACAAAATAATCAAGTCTCAGGAATACCATCTACATGGAAATCAATCACATCAACAAGCGGGAAGGCAGCTATATTCTTCCCAGACATCAAAATCCAACCTATCATAATCTACAACGAAGACGATACTATAGCAATAAAAACAACTATCAACGACAGGCAATTTAAATTAGTCTCATCATATATCTCACCAAGTGGTGAAGCAACAGCATGTTTGAACTCAGTCACAAACATACTACGTGCCTCTACGGAAGATGCCTTAATCTGTGCAGATTGGAATGCGCATAGCCAGACATGGGGCTATAATAATGAAGATCCTAGAGGTAGAGAAGTATTAGATTTCTTGGCTTCCAACCCCATAAACCTTCTAAATCAGCCTGATGATCCCCCGTCTTTCGAGGCTCATGGTACAAGAGGCTGGCCTGATCTGACATTCGCCAGCACTTCTCTACAACTATCACAACTGAACAGGACCATCTTAGAAGACGAAAGCCATAGCGATCACCGCCCGATTCTCGTCCAACTATTAGCCAATACTAACCAACTTTGCTTTAAAAGGTTCAAAACAAAACATGCAAATCACAACAAGATAATCAAACACTTCACTCCTTATCTTAGCTACATAGAAAACGCCTTAAATGCAGCAAACAATAAGCAGGAATTGGAAATGACAACAGATACGCTAATTACAACCATCCAAGACTGTAGTATCAAATCATACAAGCAGAAATCTCATAAGATATCAAAGGAAGCAACCTGGTGGACCCAGGAATTGGAGATCAATAAGAAGAAAATTACAGCCCTCAGAAGGAGATGGCAAAGAGAGCAGGACGTAACGGTAAAACAAGCCATGCAAATAATCTTCAGAAAAGAACGTGCACTATATATGAAAGCAGTAAGGAAACAAAAATTAGCGTCCTGGAGAAAATTCTGCACTGAAGCTACGTCGTCCTTCAGTACACCCTACAAAATTACACAGAGAAAAACCAAGATTCCCTCAGCTCTTGCTTCAAACTCAGGACAATCAGGCACAGAGGAAGAAATCCTGACTAAAATTTTAAATGAAATTTATCCGGACACAAATTACCAACCCCAAAATTCCAACTATATAAGTACCATCCTGGAACCAGCAATCACAAAAGAAGAAATAGCGCTTGTCATACACAATCTCCCAAAAGGCAAAGCTCCTGGATTTGACGGAATAGACACAGTAATCCTTGAAAACCTAAATAACAATTTCCCCAAATTATTCCACACATTTTTTAACAAATGTCTTAAACTTGGAGTCTTCCCAGCATCACTCAAAAAAGGTCTCATCTTGTTGTTCCTGAAAGAAGGAGGAAATATTTTTGAAACTTCATCATACAGACCTATCACTCTTCGTCCAGCCATTTCAAAATGGCTGGAAAAAATAATGGTTAATAGATTGCTATTCCATATTCAAACGCATGGCCACATGCATCCACTACAGTTTGGCTTCCGTGAAAATTCATCAACAGAACACGCCTTGCGCAACCTTTTAGAAACAATCCACACAAACATCAGTAACAACAATTACTCTCTCCTGATATCTCTAGACATTTCAAAAGCATTCGATTCTCTCAGGTGGGACTGTATACTAAAACGCCTAAAAACAATAAATTGTCCAACAAAGCTCTTCAAACTTTTCTCCAGCTTCCTCTCGGAGAGAACGGTTTGCATAACAACAGGAACAGCTATAGCGCAAGTCGACCAGACCAGGGGTTGCCCACAAGGATCCTGTAGTGGACCCATCCTATGGAACCTGGTGGCCGATGATCTCTTGAGTAAGCCCTGGCCTCCTGGAGTACACATCCAAGCCTTTGCTGATGACATGATTTTAGTGGTTGCTGGAAGAACCAGAGAGATCCTTAAAACACACTCCAAGATAGCCCTAGACCAAGTCTTATCATGGTGTGAGGAAATGGGCCTGGAAATTTCACATAAAAAATCCAAAGCTCTACTTCTAGATAAGCCCAAGAAACTAGCAGCCAAACCAAAAGTAGCCCTAGGTACTACTTCCATTAGATACACAGATCAATTAAAATACCTAGGAGTGACGATAGACCCAAAACTAAACTTTAATGCCCATCTGAATAATATTAAAGCAAAAGCGACAATTAGCCTCCAGAGTTTCCGAAGAATCGCAGGCCGCAACTGGGGTTTTAATCACACACAGAGGAAAATACTATATAAAACAGTAGCTGAGAGATCAATAGCCTACGGAGCCTCAATATGGGCGAGAAATCTCACTTGTCGTAACATAAGGAAACTCAAATCCATCCAAAGGCTCTTCCTGCTTTTCATCTCTTCAGCCTATTCAACTACCCCAACATCAGCTCTCTGTATCACTATTGGAGTCCCACCTCTACATGTCCTCCTTTCACATGAAGCAAAAACAACAGAACTCCTTCGTCTTCATAAACCAGTTCAGATGAACTCTGAAACATTTAATTCACAAGATTTTGAAACGAAGACAGCAAGATGGTTCTCCCACCCATCTATACAAAGCAAAGAAGCAAAAATCTCCATTGACACTCTATACATCCCATCTCCCATTTCCATCTACACAGATGGTTCCAAGACGGAGTCGGGCGTGGGATCAGCTTATTGCCTCTATGAGGAAGGAGCATTAACAAAAACCTGGTCAACTAGGTTACAAATTAACAACAGTGTGTTCCAAGCGGAGTCGGTTGCAATCAGAGAAGCAGTTAGATTGGCTCCTGAAAAAGCAACAATCTTTTCAGACAGCCAATCAGTTTTAAAAGCTCTCCGTAACCCAACATCCAGAAATCCCCTCATCAAACAAATCCAGAACCTCCTCCACAAGAAGTCAGCATTAGAACTACGTTGGATCAAGGCTCACGTTGGACACGAGGGTAACGAAAAAGCCGACAGTCTTGCCAGGGAAGCGGCAACAAACAAAGATGCTCCAGAGGACAAACAAATAGCCCTTCCAGCCTCACACTTCAAGAGTCTCACTAGAGACCATATTCTTCAACAGTGGCAGCTAGAATGGAACACAGACGACACAGGCCGCTCAACATACGATCTCTTCCCAAATGTCTCCATGGATACCCGCATCAAAGATAGACGTCTCTTGCAGTTTATAACGGGCCATGGCCCATTCCCTAGCTATCTCCACAGATTCGGTTTATCCCAGACCAACCAATGCTCCTGTGGTATAGAGGGAACTCCAATGCATTATGCCTTGGAATGTCCCCTCACAAGCTCACTCCACCTGCGATGCCCATCACCAAGACCCACCTCAGGATGGTTAAACCTAGCACTAAAGCATAGGAAATGCAGAGAAAACATTTGTAAAATCATAGATATCCTGCAATCCCGAGGCCAGGATTTCATAGCAACGACATAAATTTAGTTACCGTATGACCACCAGCTGACCGTCAAGAAAACCAAACAGTGACTCTGGAAAAAAAAAAAAAAAACTAATAAACTCCCAAGGGAGACTACTAAACCGGTAAATCCTCACAAGGATAGGCGCGGGGTCTCCCCTGGCGGAATGTATTACACCAGTGTGACGTTAATTAAAATACAAACTTACCATCCATTTTTCTGAGGGAGGGTTGGGTATTTCAATTAACGTCACACTGGAGCAACACAATGGGCTATTGGCATTTTTCTGAGGAATATTTATATCAGAATTGGGATAAATATATTGGCATAAAATATAAAATCTACAATATAGAAAAGAAATTAGAAGTTCTAACATGACGAATCGGTATTCGGCTAAATTATACTGAAACACTCTTATTTCCATTAGCGTAATTATAAAAGTACGTAGGTATTTTAATCAACGTCACCCTGGAACAACACAACGGGCTATTGGTGACGGGGACTGAAACGAGGACAACACCACGTAATTTTCAATCCCGGTCAGATAACGAGGCAACACCTGAGCTGGCCCTCCACTCTCCAAACTTCCATATCACGCCAAAATGAAGACATTTGAGGCCATGCCAGATTTAACGTGCACCATCCCCTTCGCACAGGATGGTTGGATTCGAACTCGCAACTGCTGATACGATACTCTTCCCAATCGGGCTACTGTGACTCTGAATGTCTCTCAGAAGTTTAAAATATGTGAGGGCGAACCTAAATTATACCAATGATCAGAATTTTATACCGAAGTTTCTAAACCGAAAGACGAAGAAAATGAAAACGTTTTATACAAGTACTAAATTTTTCTAACTGTAAAATTTCAAAGTTTTTCCACGAAATAGAATTTTGATATCTATACTTAGGAATTAAATAATGATGTAGACTCTCTATAGCGTAAAAAGCACAATCAAATTGGATTGAGTTTAGAAAAACTTTTAAAAACCATTTGTTAAAAAAGTACCACTCAAAACTTGAATTTGCGTACCCAACAAATCAGATTTCTTGGAAACTAAAATCTGCTTTAAAATCATATTCAATACTATAATATTTATGGATGTCAGAAAATGTATTTGCATTAAATGTGTCAGAAATGTTACCCAGATTTTATATAATTTAAAAGTACAGAACGTGTTTAAAATGTTCTTGATGTGCTCATTGATTTTTATTATTTAAGTGTTTGTAAATCGATTAGGTCGAGTCATAAATAATTTCCGATGCAGCTAGGTAGAATCTATGTACCCACTATAAGTCACCGGGAAAAACAAGTTTTTTTTTCACTAAATAGATAAGGGTTTAGTTAGTCTTCTGACAATTGGTTTGTGTGGTGCACGTTTCATTAAAATGCTGTTCATAACCCCTAAAATGGAGAGTGAAAAAGTGCATATTCGTCATGTGATTCTTTGCGAATTTAAACAAGGCAGTAGTGCTAAGGCGACAGCTGAAATAATATGCAGTTTCTACGGTGAAGGTCTAATAAGCGATCGGGCAGTTAGAAATTGGCTTGTTAGAAATTGTCCTCTGATCGTTCTCTTTAGGATTCATCCCGGATCGTCACCAATATTCCGTTGTGGTGCTCCAAGTGCGACGTTAAATCAAATACCTACTTGCAATCTTAAACTTAAAATTGATTTAACGAGCTACTCGAATGCGGTTCCACTTACCGTGTAGAAAATGTACCACGAGAACTAAGGTTTTGAGCCTCAGTTTGTGGAATCGAGGATAAGCAAGTTTCGGAATGCTAATCCAGGACTCTACCAACTGAGCTACAACGATCCCCTACTGAACAGCAAACAAACGCTCTTACCACTATACCATACATTTTAACGAAGTATTACAATTGAGGGAATTCATACATACCTTGAAATATTAAAGGTTGTTCTTTATGATGCATGTACACGATCTTAACAAGCAGTCATTTTCTTCAATTATACACATGGAAAGTCTTTACTGACAAACAAGTGAGAAATAGACTTAATATCCTGATGGGGAGAGGCGTATCTAAAAGTTGTCCAATTCGCTAAAGTTGATGATTTTAGTTAACTCTCAAGCAGCTAGGTAAAATGTAATTTTAAAAATTTCATTGACAAATTAAGTTGTGAAGCGTTATTTCACTCTAAATATAATTCTATATGAATAATTGTTATAAGTTAAATTCTTGTGTCCACACATTTTTAGAAAATAGATATGATCAGTTCTATAAACAACGCAACTAGTGTTAAATGTGATCGATTCACATGATTCTTCTAGATCTCAAGCTGGGCCATGAGTTCAACGCAAAGGGAAAAGATACTGACGCAATCCAATAAAACATTATTTTCTGAAAATTAAGATTGCGAAAATATATTTTTGCCAAGAGCAGACTAAATTTCGATTGTTAGCGGTAAGTTCCTGCAATGCTTTCAATCTTTATTTTTAGTAAGATTTCATCTAATACCAAATCTTAATATACAATATATCATTATTCCATTTCCCGAGAGCTCAGGGTCACCAATAGCCCGTTGTGTTGCTCCAGTTTGACGTTAATTAAAATACAAATGTACCATCCATATTTCTGAGGAATACTTATATCAGAATTGGGATAAATATATTGGTATAAAAAATAAAATCTACAATACAGAAAAGGAATTAGAATTTCTAACATGGCGAATCGATATTCGGCTATATCATACTGAAACACTCGTGTAACCAATGGCGTATTTCAGAAAGGTAGGTAGGTATTTTAATCAACGTCACAATGGAACAACACAACGGGCTATTTGTGACGGTCTGGGATCAATCCCAATGGGAAAGGGTTGGGGGGGTATTTCAATTAACGTCACACTGGAGCAACACAATGGGCTATTGGTGACGGTCCGGGATCAATCCCAAAGGGAAAGATCCGAGGACAACACCACGTAATTTTGAACCACGGTCAGATGACGATCCAATGGGAAAGATCGAGGACACCATGTAATTTTGAACCACGGTCAGACGACGAGGCAACACCTTAGCTGGCACCTCACTCTCCAAACTTCAAACCACGCCAACGTGAGGATATTTGAGGCCTCGAGGGATTTAACCAGCCCACTTTGTACACGACGGTCTTTGTCTGGATTCGAACTCGCAACCCTCCGGTTGCTAGTTCTTTGCTCTTCCAACTGGGCTACTGTGGCCCCGTAGTTAAGAGTATGAAAAATAACGAAACAAGAGGGTGCTCTTGGCTTCTATCTCTAAAGGGTAGCATTTAAAAACTTGGGAATTCTTGTTTTTTCTCATTAATCTTCTAATGCGTTGCGAGTTCGAAACTCCGTCGTGTGAACGTATCCTGGTGCCGGTTAAATCTATAGCGGTTAATCTGTCCTCACGTTGGTGAGGAATGGAAGTTTGGAAAGATGGTTTCCAGCTCAACTTTTTACCACGTCATCTGGCATTGTTTCAAAATTACGTGGTGTTCTCGGCTTTCCTTTGGGGATTGATCCCGGACCGTCACCAAGAGCCCTTTTAGTTCCTCCAGTGCGACATGAATTACCATTCTGCCCATCTCCCTAAGCAATAAAAGTTTTAAACAAATTCTTAAGCCCATTATTACCTACGCAGTCCCAATGCTGAGGCGTTGCAGCGAAAACGCTCATTGAAAACAACTATCCTCCAAAACAAAATGCTCAGGATTCTTAAGAACGTTCCCTCATACACTAATAAAATTTATAAAGACTTTAAAAATTTAATTTCTTTACTACGATATTAAAAACTCTTACATTCTTTAACTATATTTCCCCAACAACGTTATGAAAGTCAAGATCTTTTCTTTAACCCACGCGAAATAGACACAACCTTTCCGTTTACCTGACTTATCGCTTCACTGAAAATAGCCTACTGGCTCACGTTTCACGTCCGCAACCAGGAATCGAAGCATATTGCCAACTTCTCTCATCAAATATCCGAGATATTTCCATAATACACCTGCCAAATTGCTGAGTTGACAAAATCAGTTTTCCACTCCAGCGACCGCAATTCTTACAATACTTTCCTCAATCTTTACACCAAACACAATAATTTTTAAATTCTCAAAAAATCTACTTTACATTTCGAATTAAATGTATTAAAATGTTCCCGCTTTTTTATGTTTTATAGCCCGTAATTACTTTTCTTAAAAGTATTACTCCTTATTTTCTCATAATCAACTGATGAGTAAAAGCCACTTCGACTATGTGATATAAATTCTTCGTTTTTCTTTTTCAATTTCTTTTATATATCTTATTTTGTAGTGTTCATGTCCTTCACATTGCTGTCTTTTGGAATAAGGGAAATTCATTTCATTAAAAGTGACATTTCTAATATATAAGTGCAATTTTCAGTCCTATTATAAGTACGAAATCATGTTTCGTTGTTAACCTAATGCCACATTCTACGACTTCGTTGGTCTACTGTGCAATGTTCAACCATAATCATACTGAGCAAAAATTAGACTTGGATGCAAGTTACTGAATAAGGAATCTGAACAGTGGCAATTTTTGTAAGATTCGCGATTCATTTAGATTGACTTGCAAGTATTTCAATATACGATTTCAAAATTTTTTAAATTATAATTTACTATACTAGAGACAAAGGTTCAGCGCATTAGTTTCTATTCTATTTCATTTGGTACAAATCTGAACGATTCCTAATTATATTTCTAATGTGCTGTCGACCGCTTGCTTATTAGAATTTCGTACAAGGGACGAACTGAAGGCTATATTTAAATTACCACCCGTTTCACAATAGAAATTACTCGAAACAGTGACAATCATACACCTGGAAAACCGAGATTCGAGCACTGGAAAACCGAGATTCGAGCCCGGGTCCAACTAGGTGGTAACTTAATTTATATTGCTCGCGCGGCAACAAATTGGGTTATTAGGGACGATTCGGAATCACTCAAGGAAAAGTTTTAAGACATCTCGTAATTTTTAATGCAGATCTGGTTACGAATTCAACACCAGAACTGGTACCATACACTACAAACTACCGCTATTGAGGATTTCGAGGACCTAAGAAAAAGATTTCAGCGGCCTACTTCCACTATGAGCCCTAGAACCAGTTAAATGATGGACCTTGATCCTTAATAAGATTCCATCACGAAACCATTATGCATTGAATGTATTCCATGTTAATCTAGATGCATTTTTAATACTTAATGGGTAGCATAAAATCTGTTTTAACCAATTGATTTAATTCATAGAAACAATGTGTTTTTTATGCTATATAAAGTATTCTGTTAGTAAGTACAAATATAAGTTACATTTCATTTAAGATTTCTAATTTGCCGTTTACTCATTTAAAGTTTCACCGCTTTTTTGGAATCACATCTTTATGATCCCGTCTCGTCATCTATTTCTATTGCATTCACAAAAATGGGAAACAACATTTGATAGTTCAGTAGGCTAAAGCAATTTATTTTCATGTTTTTGATATTTAAATTTTTTAACACTATGCAATTCTAAGAAATTTTTACTCAACAGTTTCCGAAAACATTTTTGACGATTCTTAAAACACATTTCGTGCACATCAATCAAGTTTCGTAACGTATTAAAAATTCATCTAAAACAAATTTAGCACACAATATATATCACATTACTTTTTACTGATGAATACTTATACCAATACATTTATTCAAATTCTGATAAGATTTGAAATCTATTAATACACTAAAGCACATTAGAATTTCTAACATCGGAAATTATGGCGAATTGATATTCGGCTACACTGAAATGAAACTATTGTTTCCAGTGACGTAGTTAATCAACAGGTGCTCTTGGCTTCAACGTCTAAGGGTAGCATTTCAGAACTATTAAATTCTTGTTTTTCTCATTAAGGTTTCGTCATCTGACCGTGGTTCAAAATTACATGGCATTATCCTTGGCGACCTGAAAACTGTAGAAAAGACCATGACTAGATGAAAAAAATTGATAAGGGGATTTCTCCACAACAGCCTTCCATCTAGTTTCTTAATGTTACGTAACATGCAGGTATGTAATTAACATCGCACTGGAGCAACACAACAGGTTATTGGCGACAGTACAGGAACAATCACGAAGGGAAAAATACGAGGACAACTCGTAAAATTGAACCATTGTTTTAGATGACGAGAACACCTGAGCTCATTCCCGCTATCCAAACTTCCACGACAAAAACGTGAAGACATTTGAGGTCAGATTTAACGTATACAAGATATCGCGTACATTGTCTTTGGCTGTACCTACTTTTGAAATCACAACCCTACGTTTGTTAAACATTTGCTCCTCCACCGGGGTAACCCGATCGGAAGAGTACAGGACAAGCAATCGCAGGATTACGAGTTCGAAACTCGGCATAGAGACCTTCATGTACAAGTGGGCTGTTGCTCGTTAAATCAGTAGTGACCTGAAATACCATGACGTAGTCGTGGAAGGAAATTTAGAGTGGGGCACCAGCTCAGGTAATGACCATGGTTCAATCTTATGTGGTGTTGTCAGACCTTTCCATTGGAGAATGATTCCGGACCGTCGAAAATACCGTTGTTTTGTTCCAGTTCGAAGTTAATTAATTAACAATTACCTCCAACAGGACTACCGCCGTCCTTGTAACTTGGCAGGGGCTCCTTTTCGAGACTAGTGTAGAAATGGTTGTGCTTGTATAGGATTTGTTATTTCAATTTGGCATGGGAAGTGTAGTCTTTTTGCAATCAATCCAAAGATTGCCATCCTTGTTAATGACGACAGTACTTCAAACCCACACGTTCAAGTATAGAATTAATTTCTTAAACATGATTTTTGAAGTATTCAATCTAGGTATAGTAAAATGATTATGTTAAAAACCATAACAGTACTGATTAAGTTATTGAAATTGACAATAGGCAGTCTCCGAAAACAGACTTCTCGTCTTACCAGTTGTATGGAAGTGTCCTGAACTGAGCCTAAGCAATCGTTCGTTATGGGTTGTCATCGGACGGAAGCGATCCGAAGTGTGCAGTTCCGATCCTAAACAGCCATTTCTAGTGTTTTTCCTGTTTTACCATTGCCAGCATAACCGCAATTGAGCAAATGTGGACTCCACCAAAGTTCAGATTTCTCGAGGAAGCCGTACTATATGAATAATTGGGATACTACTTTCTAATAAGACTTAATACGTTATAATCCTGGGATAAGTAACTTTACAAAAAACAACGTAGGGATACAAAAGAGAAATAAATAGCCCGTTCTGTTGCTCCAGTGTGACGTTAATTGAAATACCCCCCCCCCCAATTCTGATATAAATATTCCTCAGAAATGGATGGTAGTTTGTATTTTAATTAACGTCACATTGGAGTAATACAACGGGCTATTGGTGACGGTCCGGGATCAATCCCAAAGGGAAAGGTCCGAGGACAACACCACGTAATTTTGAACCACGGTCAGATGACGAGGCAACACCTGAGCTGGCACACCTCTACAAATTTCCACACCACGCCAACGTGAGGCGTTTGTGGCAGCGACCGATTTAACGAGCTCCCGCCTCCTGTTGTACCCGACGGGCTTTGGTTTCATTCGAACTTGCAATCACCGGTTGCTAATCCGTTACTCTTCCAATCGGGCTGTCGCGGCCCCGCTTACCTAGGCAAAATAGGCCTACTTTGAAATGGAAGTGAAGTGAATTTGTATATGTGATTATTTTTGTTCATTTTCTAAGAACCTGGAAATTGTGCCCGAAGTTTTTTGCTATAGTGTTTTAGTACTAAGGATATTTGGCCTTTCAAGAAGGATCATCCACACTTCACTTTTCTGCAGGCGTAGGCATTTATGTTGGTTTTTCACATGGCACTTAAAAATCAGTACTCGTGTCCAATCTTGTAAGAACGCAAATACGCATCGACCTACCATCGTCGAACGAAAAACAGAGGTTTCAGGAAACTACTTAACATCCATAAGTCACATATAATTGTCCTTTGTTTTGTGAACTTGGAGAATTCACCACCTGCAGATAGTTTCTGTTTTTCACCAGTCAAGATATTCCTCAAGACTAAGGCAATTAATCTAAACTAGAACGTGATTTGGAAAAAGATCTTGATTCTGATTTGAAGATGCATATACGGGTATATAACGGTAAGAAACCTTGAAAATGTTGAACATTTGTGAAAAATATTTTTCACAAACAAATAATATGAAGCAACATATGCATGTACACACCAATGAGAAACCTTATAAATGTGGTACCTGTGGAAAATATTTTTCAAAAACAGGGCATTTGAAGCGACATATGCATGTACACACCGATCAGGAACTTTATAAATGTGGTTCCTGTGGAAAATATTTTTCACTAAAAATTACTTTGACACGATATATGCGTGTACACACCGATGGGAAACCTTATAAATGTGATACCTGTGGAAAATATTTTTCACTAAAAGGTAATTTGAAGCAACATATACATGTACACACCGATGAGAAACTTTATAAATGTGGTTCCTGTGGAAAATATTTTTCACTAAAAGTTACTTTGACGCGACATATGCGTGTACACACCGGTGAGAAACCTTATAAATGTGATACCTGTGGAAAATATTTTTCACAAACATGGAATTTGAAGCAACATATGCGTGTACACACCGATGAGAAACCTTATAAATGTGGTTCCTGTGGAAAATATTTTTCACTAAAAGGTACTATGACGCGACATTTGCATGTACACACCGGTGAGAAACCTTACAAATGTGGTATCTGTCAACAGGCATTCTCAAAGGACTGTTATTTGAAGAAGCATATGCGTGAACACATTGGTTGGAAACCCTACCTGTAGGATAGGTGTTTCAAAGAGTTGAAAAATAATAAAAAAAACAACGAATGTACACAAGCGTATGGATACCATGAATTCGTGTAGCAGAACTTCGTGCCGGGAGGATTTAAGCGAAAAAATTTGAGGTAGATCATCAAAGAGTTTTATGCTTTTTGCAAAGCTTGTTAAAGTACTCACAGGAAAAATACCTTTGCAGAGACCGAAAGTGATACTTTTACCTGATTAAAAAGTATAATCATTCACTAACATCAGTGGAATTTTATTTTATAGAAATCTTTATTTAATATATGACGAATTGAAACACTCCATGATTAATGTAGGCGATAATCGTATCAGGTCCATGATTACACAATTGCGCGAATTCAAATATTCGCTAGTAACTACAACATTGACCTATCAAGTATTTTAAAAATCTAACAATTGTCTAAAACATGCTTGAAATGTTTTATTTTAATCATCCTTTGTTATTCATCAGCTCACACTTTTTATATTAGTAAATGGATGTGCATATTTATATGGTGTATTATTTCTGTACTGCATACCTTTATTGTCTATTATATATTTAATTATACTCTGACATCGTTTTACTTACCCTTTGTTCTTTTCTAGATTAACATACTATTAAATGTAAATTCAATACAGGAAACCATTTTAATTCGTATTAAATTTAACTTGTCAAATTTTAAGAGGACAATGACGATATAGAAAAACAATATTATTTCATGAGAATGAGAATATGAATACTTATCTGGTTTACGTTATCAAACCAAAAGATAAATTTTTTTTCCATTTTTAATTTTTTGTGCAAAAGTGTTATTTCAAATGCTGGAACTTTACAATCTGTATGTAGTTCTGTTTTACAAAAATGTTAGATGGTATCAGCTCAATGTTTTTTAGTAATTTTTTACACTAGTAATGAAATTGATATCAGTTCATTATATCTAGAGATTGCTATACATGTATCGTGGAAACTTAAATCCGTTGTTGAAAGTCGGATTATGCTTTAAAGTAAGTTTTTGAACTATTTATTGACAATAAGTCCAATGTAATATCCCCTATATTGTCGGGTTAAATGTTTAGCTTTAGTTAAAGATTTCAATTTGAAAAATTAATTTCAGTTCTATAATACTTTGTCCTGAATTGAAAGTACAAATTTTAAGGCATGAATATGTATTAAAATTAAATTTTTGATAAATCTGGTTTATATATTGTATCTCAAAAATTGTCATTTTTAATATTTTTTTAGAACGAAAATTGGTTTTTAATTGTTTAGTAAATATAGGGATTTGAAAATAAATTGTTACGATTTCTGTAGTCTTTGTGTTTTGTTTTCGAATTCAAGGTAATTCTAAAATAAATAAAAAGACAAAATATCTTTGGAACATTGAATTGCGAAAAAATCTGTTAGATATGTGATTATAGTTTTCATTAACTTAAACTCGTACAGTGCGTGCTTAAGATCATATCTCCTTTGAATCGTTGGGTTGTTTTTTGGAAAGTTACTTATCCCAGTATTATAACGTATTAAGTCTTATTAGAAAGTAGTATCCCAATTATTCATATAGTACGGTTTCCTCGAGAAATCTGAACTTTGATGGAGTCCATTTCCTCAAGGCTGGTTATGCTGGCAATGGTAAAACAGGTAAAACACTAGAAAAGGCTGTTTAGGATCGGAACTGCACACTTCAGATCGCTTCCGTCCGATGACAACCCATAACGAACGATTGCTTAGGCTCAGTTCAGGACACTTCGACACAACTGGTAAGACGAGAAGTCTGTTTTCGGAGACTCTGCCTATTGTCAACTTCAATAACTTAATCAGTACTGTTATGTTTTTTAACATAATCATTTTACTATACCTAGGTTGAATACTTCAAAAATCATATTTAAGAAATAAATTATATACTTGAACGTGTGGGTTTGAAGTACTGTCGTCATTAACAAGGATGGCAATCTTTGGATTGATTGCAAAAAGACTACACTTCCCATGCCAAATTGAAATAACAAATCCTATACAAGCACTATCATTTCTACACTAGTCTCGAAAAGGAGCCCCTGCCAAGTTACAAGGACGGCGGTAGTCCTGTTGGAGGTAATTGGTAATTAATTAACTTCGAACTGGAACAAAACAACGGTATTTTCGACGGTCCGGAAACATTCTCCAATGGAAAGATCTGACAACACCACATAGGATTGAACCATGATCATTACCTGAGATTTGTACCAAATGAAATACAATAGAAACACTAATGCGCTGAACCTTTGTCTTTAGCAGAGTAAATTATAATTAAAAAAATTTTGAAATCGTATATTGAAATACATGCATGTCAATTTAACTGAATCGCGAATCTTACAAAAATTGCCACTTTGTTCAGATTCCTTATTCAGTAACTTGCATCCAAGTATAATTTTTGCTCAGTATGATTATAGTTGAACATTGCACAGTAGACCAAAGAAGTCGTAGAAATGTGGCATTAGGTTTACACCGAAACACATGATTTCTGTACTTATAATACGACTGAAAATAGCAACTTATATATTAGAAATATAATTTTTAATGAAATAAATTTCCCTTATTCCCATTGCTAAGAAAGCAATGTATGTGAAGGACATGAGCAGTTAAAAATAAGATACATATAAAAGAAATTGAAAAAGAAAAACCAAGAATTTATATCACATCGTCGTAGACGCTTTTACTCATCAGTCGATTGAGCAAATAAGGAATTAAACCTTAAAAAAAAGAAATTACGGGCTATAAAAATAAAAAAGCGGGAACAGAATCATAAATTTAATTCAAAATGTTATGGATGTAGAGTGGATTTTTCCAGAATTTAAAAATTATTTGGTTTGGTGAGAAAATTGAGGAAAGTATTATAAGAATTGCGGTCGCTGGAGTTGAAAATTGATTTTGTCAACTCAGCTATTTGGCAGTTGTATTAAGGAAATATCGCGGATATTTGATGAGAAGTTGGCATTATGCTTCTATTCCTGGTTGCGGATGTGAAACATTGTGAACCAGTGGGCTATTTTCAGTGAAGCGATAAGTTAGGTAAACGGAAAGGTGGTGTCTATTTCGCGTGGGTTAAAGAAAAGATCTTGACTTTAATAACGTTGTTGGGGTGATAGAGTTAAAGAATGTAAGAGTTTTTAATAACGTAGTGAAATGGTTAAATTTTTAAAGTCGCTTTGAATGACAGCATTAGTAGTGTATGAGGGAGTGTTCGTAAGAATTCTGAGCATTTTGTTTTGAAGGATAATGTTTTCGATATGCGTTCTTGGAACGCCTCAGATTGGGACTGTGTAGGTACTAATGGGCTTAAGAATTTGTTTAAATCTGTTAATTGCTTAGGGGAGATGAGCGGACTGGTAATTCAGGTCTCACTGGAGGAACTAAAACGGCTCAACGTGACGGTCCGGGATCAATCCCAAGGAAAAGATCCGAGAACGACATGTAATTTTGAACCAAGGCCAGATGACGTGGTAAACAGTTGAGCTGGAAACCCTCTTTCGAAACTTCCATTCCTCACCAGCGTGAAGGCATTAGAACCCATACAGATTGAACTTGAACCAGCCCACATCTACCCGACGGTTTTTTGTTATACGTAGTTTCGAACTCGCATCGCATTGGAAGATTAATGAGAAAAACAAGTATTTAATAGTTCTGAAATGCTACTCCTTAGAGATTGGTATTGGTATTGGTATTTTCAATTAACGTCACACTGGAGTAACACAATGGGCTATTGGTGACGGTCCGGGATCAATTCCAGAGGGAAAGATCCGAGGACAACACCACGTAATTTTGAACCACGGTCAGATGACGAGGCAACACCTGAGCAGGCACCCCACTCTCCAAACTTCCACACCACGCCAACGTGAGGACATTTGAGGCCACGACAGATTTAACGTGCACCAGCCCCCTTTGTACACGACGGTGTTTGGCTGGATTCGAACTCGCAACCCTTCGGTTGCTAGTCCGTTACTCTTCCAACCGGGCCACCGCGGCCCTCCTTAGAGATTGGAGCCAATAGCAACTGTTGCTTGGTTATTCTCTATATTCTCTCTTACTTAGGGGCCGCGGTGGCCCGGTTGGAAGAGTAACGGACTTGCAACCGAAGGGTTGCGAGTTCGAATCCAGCCAAACACCGTCGTGTACAAAGGGGGCTGGTGCACGTTAAATCTGTCGTGGCCTCAAATGTCCTCACGTTGGCGTGGTGTGGAAGTTTGGAGAGTGGGGTGGCAGCTCAGGTGTTGCCTCGTCATCTGACCGTGGTTCAAAATTACGTGGTGTTGTCCTCGGCTCTTTCCCTTTGGGATTGATCCCGGACCGTCACCAATAGCCCATTGTGTTGCTCCAGTGTGACGTTAATTGAAATTCCCCCCCCCCTCTCTTACTTAATTTCGGGACCCGGTAGCCCGGTTGGAAGAGCAAGGAACTAGCAACCGGAGGATTGCGAGTTCGAATCCAGACAAAGACTGTGTACAAAGGGGACTGGTGCACGTTAAATCAGACGTGGGCTCAAATGTCCTCACGTTGGCGTGGTGTGAAGTTTGGAGAGTCGGGTGCCAGTTCAAGTTTTACGTTGTCATCTGACCGTGTTTCAAAATAACACGGTGTCCTCAGATCTTTCCCATTGGGATTGATCCCGTACCGTCCCCAATAGACCGTTGCGTTGTTCCAGTATGACGTTAATTAAAATACCTACCTAACTTTCTGAACTACGGCAATGGAAACACGAGTGTTTCAGTATAATATAGCCGAATATCGAGTCGCTATGTTAGAAATTCTAATTTCTTTTCTGTATTGAAGATTTCCTATTTTATACCAATACATTTATCTCAATTCTGATATAAATATTCCTCAGAAATATGGATGGTAGGTATGTTTTTAATTAACGTCACACACTGGAGTAATATTACGGACTATTGGTGATGGTCTGGATCAATCCAGATGGGAAAGATTCGAGGACAACACCATGTAATTTTGAACCACGGTCAGATGACGTGTAAACTCCTGAGCTGGCACACCTCTCCAAATTTCCACACCACGTCAACGTGAGGCGTTTGTGGCAACGACGGATGGATTTAACGTGCTCCAGCCGCTGTTATACCCGACGGGCTTTGGTTGGATTCGAACTTGCAATCTCCGGTTGCTAATCCGCTATTCTTCCAATCAAGCTGATGTCCTCACGTTGGCGTGATGTGGGAGTTTGGATAGTGGGGTGCCAGCTCAGGTGTTGCCTCGTCATCTGACCGTGGTTCAAAATTACATGGTGTTGTCCTCGGATCTTTCCCTTTGTGATTGATCCCGGACCGTCACCGATGGCCCGTTGTGTTGCTCCAGTGTGACGTTAATTGGAATACCCCCCCCCCCAATCAAGCTGTCGATGCCCCGCTTACCTAGGCAAACTAGGCCTACTTTGAAATGGAAGTGAAGTGAATTTGTATATGTGATTATCATAGTTCATTCTATAAGAACCTGGAAATTGGTTTTTCACATGGCCAATCCTGTAAGAACGCAAATACGCATCGACCTGCCATCGTCGAACGAAAAACAGCAGTTTCAAGAAACTACTTAACATCCATAAGTCAGATATCATTGTCCTTTGTTTTGTGAACTTGGAGAATTCACCTGCAGATAGTTTCTGTTTATCACCAGTCAAGATATCCCGAAAGACTATAAGGCAATTAATCTAAACTAGAACGAGATTTGGAAAAAGATCGGGATTCTGATTTGAAGATGCATATACGTGTATACAATGGTGAGAAGCCTTAAAAATGTTGAACCTTTGAAATATATATTTCACCAACAGGAAATATGAAGCAACATATGCATGTACACACCGATGAGAAATCTTATAAATGTGGTAACTGTGGAAAATATTTTTCACGAAAAGGTTCTTTGAATGTACATATGAGTGTACACACCCGTGAGAAACCTTATAAATGTGGTACCTGTGGAAAATATTTTTCACAAAATTGTTCTTTGAAGCTACATATGCGTTTACACACCGATGAGAAATCTTATAAATGTGGTAACTGTGGAAAATATTTTTCACGAAAAGGTTCTTTGAATGTACATATGAGTGTACACACCCTTGAGAAACCTTATAAATGTGGTACCTGTGGAAAATATTTTTCACGAAAAGGGAATTTGAAGCAACATATGCATGTACACACCGATGAGAAACCTTATAAATGTGATTCTTGTGGAAAATATTTTTCACTAAAAAGTCCTTTGACGCGAAATATGCGTGTACACACCGGTGAGAAACCTTATAAATGTGGTACCTGTGGAAAATATTTTTCACAAACAGGGCATTTGAAGCAACATATGTATGTACACACCGGTGAGAAACCTTACAAATGTGGTATCTCTGTCAACAGGCATTCTCAAAGAACTGTTATTTGAAGAAGCATATGCGTGAACACATTGGTTCGAAACCCTACCTGTAGGATAGGTGTTTGAAAGAGTTGAAAAATAATAAAAAAAACAACGAATGTACACAAACGTACGGATTCCATGAATTCGTATAGCAGAACTTCGTGCTGGGAGGATTTAAGCGAAAACATTTGAGGTAGGTCATCAAAGAGTTTTATGCTTTTTGCAAAGCTTGTTAAAGTACTCGCAGGAAAAATACCTTTGCAGAGACCTAAAGTGATACTTTTACCTGATTAACAAGTAGAATGATTCACTAACATCAGTAGAATTTTATTGTATAGAAATCTATTCAATATATGACGAATTCAAACACTCCACATGATTAATGTACGCGATAATCGTATCAGGTCCATGATTACATAATTGCGCGAATTTAAATATTCGCTAGTAACTACAACATTGACCAATCAAGTATTTTAAAAAGCTAACAATTGTCTAAAACATGCTTGAAAAGTTTTATTTTAATCCTTTGTTATTCATAAGCTCACACTTACTATGTTTGTATATTGATGTGCTTATTTATATGGTGTAATATTTCTGTACTGCATACCTGTATTGTCTATTATATATTTAATTATAGTCTGACATCTTTTTACTTTCCCGATGTTGTTTTCTAGTCTAACATACTATTAAATGTAAATTCAATACAGGAAACCATTTTAATTCGTATTAAATTTAACTTGTAAAATTTTAAGGGGACAATGACGATATTCTCTTGAAATAATATTGTTTTTATATGAGAATATGAATACTTCTCTGGTTTACGTTATCAAAGCAAAAGGTAAATTTTTTCTTACTTGTGAGAAAGTGTTATTTCAAATGCTAAAACTACGATCATTGTATATTGTGCTATTTTACAAGAATGTTAGTTGATATCAGCTCATTTTTCTTTAGTAAAATTTATACTAGTGATGAAATTAATTCATATCAGTTCATTATATCTGTAGAGATTGTTATATATGTATCGCGCAAAGTTAAATCCTTTGTTGAAAGTCGGATTATGCTTTAAAGTAAGTTTTTGAACTATTTATTGTCAATAAGTCCAATTTAATATCCTCTATATTGTGGGAATAAATGTTTAGATTTAGTTAAAACATTTCAATTTAAAAAATTAATTTCAATTATGCAATACTTTGTCCTGAATTTAAAGTACAAATTTTAAGGCATGAATATGTATTAAAATTAAATTTTAGATAAATCTGGTTTTAATATTTTATCTCGAAAATTGTCATTTTTAATATTTTTTCTAGAAAAAAATTGGTTTTAATTGTTTAGTAAATATATATAGGGATTTGAAAATAAATTGTTACAATTTCTGTCGTCTTTGTGTTTTGTTTTCCCAAATCCAGATTTATTATTCCACATAAATTATAATTTAAAAATTTTTGAAATCGTATATTGCAATATATGCATGTGAATGTAATGAATCGCGAATCTTACAAAAATTGCCACTTTGTTCAGGTTCACTATTCAGATACTTGCATCCAAGTCTAATTTCTTCTCACTATGGTTATGGTTGAACATTGCACAGTAGACCAAAGAAGTCTTTGAATGTGTCATTAGGTTTACAAACACATGATTTCTGTACTTATAATACGACTGAAAATTGTACTTATATATTATTCAGAATTGTCATTTTTAATGAAATAAGTTTAACTTATTCCAAAAGACAGCAATGTATGTGAAGGTCATGAGCAGTACAAAATAATATATATAAAAGAAATTGAAACAGGTTAGAACAGATTTTTATACTACGCATAAAGTTCCTTAAAAATGCATCTAGATTAACATGGAATGAATACAAGGCATATTGGTTTCATGATGGAATCTTATCAAGCATCAATGCCCAACATTGGACTTGGTTCTAGGGCTCATAGTGGAAGTAGGCGGCTGTAATCTCTTTCTTAGGTCCTCCAAATTCTGAATAATGGTAGTTTCTAAAGTATATTACCAGATCTGATGTTAACCTCGTAATCAGATCGTGATTAAAAATTACGAGATGTCTTAGAATTTTGCCATAAGTGATCCGGGGCCGCGGTGGCCCGGTTGGAAGAGTAACGGACTTGCAACCGAAGGGTTGCGAGTTCGAATCCAGCCAAACACCGTCGTGTACAAAGGGGGCTGGTGCACGTTAAATCTGTCGTGGCCTCAAATGTCCTCACGTTGGCGTGGTGTGGAAGTTTGGAGAGTGGAGTGCCAGCTCAGGTGTTGCCTCGTCATCTGACCATGGTTCAAAATTACGTGGTGTTGTCCTCGGATCTTTCCCCTTGTGATTGATCCCGGACCGTCACCAATAGCCCATTGTGTTGCTCCAGTGTGACGTTAATTGAAATCCCCCCATAAGTGATCCGAACCGTCCCTAATAAACCAATTTGTTGCCGTATGATATAAATTAAGCTACCTACCACCTAGTAGGAACGACACTCGAATCTGTTTCCAAGCGCTTACGTGTGACTGTCACTGTTACTAGCAACGGAGACTGTGAAACGGGAGCTAATTGGAAAATTGACTTTAGTTCGTCTCCTGTAGTGCGAAACTCTAATAAGAAAACGGTCGAAAGCACATTAGAAACATAATTATTAGTCGTTCATATTTGTACCAAATGAACTTCAATAGAAAAGCTATTGCAGTGAACCTTTGTCTCTAGCATAGCAAATTATAATTTAAAAAATTTTGAAATCGAATATTGCAATACTTACATGTCAATCTGAAGGAATCGCGAATCTTAAAAAATTGCCATTTGTTCAGATACGTTATTCAGTAACATGCAACCAAGTCGAATCTTTGCTCAGTATGATTATGGTTGAACATTGCACAATAGACTAACGAAGTCTTAGAATTTTGTTTACAAACACATGATTTCTGTACTTATAATACGACTGAAAATTGCACTTATATATTAGAAATGTCATTTTTAATGAAATAAATTTTCTTTATTCCAAAAGACAGGTGTTGTCCTCGGATCTTTCCCTTTGGGTTTGAAACCGGACCATCACCAATAGCCCGGTGCGTTGTTCCAGTGTGACGTTAATTAAAATATCTACCTACCTTTCTGAACTACGCCAATGGTATTGGTATTGGTATTTTTCAATTAACGTCACACTGGAGCAACACAACGGGATATTGGTAACGGTCCGGGATCAATCCGAAAGGGAAAGATCCGAGTACAACAACACGTAATTTTGAACCACGGTCAGATGACGAGGCAATACCTGAGCTGGCAACCCACTCTCCAAACTTCCACACCACGCCAACGTGAGGACATTTGATGCCACGACAGATTTAACGTGCACCAGCCCCCTTTGTATACGACGGTGTTTTGGATGCATTCGAACTCAACCTTCCTGTTGCTATCCCGTGTCTCTTCCAACCAGTCTACCGCGGACCACGAACACGAAGTAACATTCACTCTGCGTTTCTGCGGGCGTACAGAAATATTTTGATTTTTGCCTGCATTCCCGAAAGGAGTATTCGTGTCCATATTTAGAACTATTGTTCAATTCGCAACCACCTTGCATCGATGGAGAACGTAGTAGAGCAGTGTTTCAGAAAACCAATATACCGGAACAATCCAGATTTCAAATCCACTTTTAGTACCTAAGTTTGAGATTTTAAATCAGCTGAAATATTAGGTCGAGTCATAAGTAACTTCCGTTTTTTTATCAGACATTTATTTTGCTTTCATTAAATAACAAAGTTGTATTACTTTATTATGTATCTGATAGTGGTTCAAAATTACGTGGTGTTGTCCTCGGATCTTTCCCTTTGGGATTGATCCTGGACCGTCACCAATAACCCATTGTGTTGCTCTAGTGTGACGTTAATTGAAATACCCCCAATTCTGATATAAATATTCCTCAGAAAAATGGATGGTAGGTTTGTATTTGAATTAACGTCAAACAAGAGACCCACTTTGAAATGGAAGTGAAGTGAATTTGTATATGTGATTATCTTGGTTCATTCTATAAAAACCTGGAAATTGTGCCCGAAGTTTTTTTGCTATAGTGTTTGGTACTAAGAATATTTGGCCTTTCAAGAAGGATCATTCACTCTTCATTTTTCTGCAGGCGTGAGTATTTATGGTTTTTCACATGACACTCCTTAAAAATCAGTACTCGTGTCCAATCCTGTAAGAACGCAAATACGCATCGATCTGCCATCGTCGAACGAAAAACAGCAGTTTCAGGAAACTACTTAACATTGACTGCCGGTCACGCGAGGTTGTGTTAATAGTTATTGCCATAACATTGAAGCAAACTTTTACCCATATGCCAACTTACTTATTATAAGAAATGATTTAAAAGTGGAAATAAAAGACGGTTATGTGTATCACACTGATAGCTAAGCATTATGCAAGCCTTTAATTATAAAATTTTATCACTACGCGCCAGCGCGTGATTGGCACTAGAGGTAAAATTATTTCCCAAATGCCACATTATGCGCTGGAGCGTGACATATAAATAAATCAAAATAAGTAAAAATATGCATTATTTTTGTACGAAACTATCACAAACAAACATATATGTATACTAGGGGGCTCCGCCCCTGCTCGCTCGCGCCCGTTCCCTAAAAACGTGATCTGGAGGAAATTACTGAAGGAGGAATTACGTTTTTTTATACGAGGCGTGTTTTTAAGTAAGTATTGTTTTGAAATAAAAATAAAACAAGTAGACTTTACTTAACAATTTTATTTTTACATGAAAGCCTGTACTTTAATCTACTTTTCTGCATATAATTCCCACCAATATTAAGACACTTATCGTATCGTAGAACCAGCTTTTGAATACCATCCTCGTAAAAATCTGCCGCCTGATTAGACAACTACTGCAACACGGTCGTTTTGACATCGTCGTTGAGGCGCTGACCACCCAGATGCCTCTTCAAATGCAGGAACACGTGGTAGTCACTGGGCGCTAGATCTTGGCTGTACGAAGGGTGACCAAGTTGTTCCCAGCCAAATGATCCGATCAGCTCTTGAGTTCGATTGGCCGTGTGTGAACGGGCATTGTCATGAAATCTTCTGAATCCGACACCTGAGCATCTTTGGGAGGAAAGAATTCCTCGTCACAGTCATAACTAAATTCACTCGGGTACTCGTCCGATTGCTCAGCCAACAAATTTGCAATTTCATCAGCCGTTAGCTTATTATTTTGCAACTTTCTTTTCTTTGCACGTTGTAACGGCGGCTAGAGAAACGATCACCACGGCAGCGTGGGAAAATGGAAAGTCTTGTTGACTCAAGTGTCGAGAGGAAAAGCCCACACACCATAACGACCACCCGAAAACATCTTAATGATTTCTTAACGACAGCCAGCCAGCAGGGGTCGGAAATCGTTCTGGTTTCAAAGCAAAGGGCAGGCGCCTTTCTGTCGCTCTCTTCGACATTTCGAAACCAAGAAGATAGAGATAAATGATGATGAGTTTCCGACAGGGATTGATGGCCCCCTTTCAAGTCCGCCGAAGTCTGTCGTAAAGTTGAGGGGAAAGACCAACGTGAGACAGCCAATCAAGAACGTGAGAAATCTTCAACACCCAATCCAGCACCGACTAAAAGGCGGACCAGAAACGGAAAGGAGGAGTCGATAAGCACCCAACATATAGAGAGTTTTTATAGAGAGACGAGGAGAGACGGAGACAGAGGATCACAGAGGATTAGAGAGAGAGCTTGAGAGGCGGTCAGCAGAGACCGTTTTTGGAGCTTGGTGAATATCCGTTCACTGTTGTGCATTTATCCCACTTTGGGATCCTATACTCGCCGGAGTATTTTAGTGAGAAAGGCTCGACCGTAGCCGTAAAGGAGAACCCTCCTAGAGATCCGTGTAACTGCTCATCCTAGTAGTGATCCTGTCCAGAAAGACTGAGATTTCCTGCCTTGGAACTCTGTACTCATCCGAGTATTTTTTGTTGAGAATAGGCTCACCCGTAGCCGTGGGTTAGACTAACCCGAACGAAATTGTGAGGCTCGCCAGCAGCCTAAGCGCCTCGATAGAACTTTGGACCTTCCAAGGAACTAACATTAATGAACTCTACATTCATTTTCCGACTTTTTGTACAAATTGTAAAATAAACCAATTTAGTCCAGAATCGGATATTTTCAATGGTAACTAGTCTAGCTACCCGTGAATCAAGACGTTACAACGTGAAGGCCCTGCACAACTATCATTTGTAGAACTCACGTTACTAGATTATATTACAAAGCAATAAATCAGAAACCACACACCTTTACAACTAGTTTCCAACCTTCACTCCACGCCAATACCATCATACATACCCAAAACGTAATGCCGATTGAACTGGAGAACAATGAAGCGTAGCTTTTCAAGCGCCCGAGCGTGACTGGCATCTGAGACATCACCCCACACAACGCGCCTGCCCGTGATTGGCCCTTCACCGGTAACGCCAAATCACGCGCTGGCGCGAGATCCGCAGTCAATGTGTTAACATCCATAAGTCAGATATCATTGTCCTTTGTTTTGTGAACTTGGAGAATTTACCACCTGCAGATAGTTTCTGATTTCACCAGTCAAGATATCCCGAAAGACTAGAATGCAATTAAACTAAACTATAACGAGATTTGGAAAAAGATCAAGATTCTGATTTGAAGATGCATATAGGTGTATACAATGGTGAGAAACCTTATGAATGTGGTACCTGTAGAAAATATTTTTCAATATCATGGAATTTGAAGCAACATATGCATGTACACACCGATGAGAAACCTTATAAATGTGGTAACTGTGGAAAATATTTTTCTCAAAAAGGTTCTTTGGAGCATTTTATATAATAGTTACCAGATAGTAGAACCCGGGCTCGAATCTCGGTTTTCAAGTGCTTAGGTGTATGATTGTCATTGTTACGAGTAATTTCGACTGCGAAAGTGTGCTAATTTTAAAATAGTCTTCAGTTCGTCCCATGTTCGAAATTCTAATAAGCAAGCGGTCGATAACACATTACAAAAATAATGAGGAATCGTTTAGATTTGTATCAAATGAAATATAATAGAAACACTAATGCGCTGAACCTTTGTCTCTAGCATAGTAAATTATAATTTTAAAAAATTTTGAAATCGTATATTGCAATACTTGCATGTCAATCTAAATGAATGGCGAATCTTACAAAAATTACCACTTTCAGATTCGTTATTCAGTAACTTGCATCCAAGTCTAATTTTTGCTCAGTATGATTATGAGCAAATAAGGAATTAAAACTTTAAAAAAGGGGTAGGGGTATTTCCATTAACGTCACACTAGAGCTACACAATGGGCTATTGGTGACGGTCCGGGATCAATCCCAAAGGGAAAGATCCGAGGACAACACCACGTAATTTTGAACCATGGTCAGATGACGAGGCAACACCTGAGCTGGCACCCCACTCTCCAAACTTCCACACCACGCCAACGTGAGCCATTTGAGGCCACGACAGATTTAACGTGCACCAGCCCCCTTTGTACACGACGGTGTTTGGCTGGATTCGAACTAGCAACCCTTCGGTTTCTAGTCCGTTACTCTTCCAACCGGGCCACCACGGCCCTAACAGTACAGCTGGAAACCCTCTTTCGAAACTTCCATTCCTCACTAGCGTGAAGGCATTTGAACCCATACAGATTGAACGTGCCCCAGCCCACTTGTACATGAAGGTCTCTATGCCGAGTTTCGAACTCGTAATCCTGCGATTGCTTGTCCTGTACTCTTCCGATCGGGCTACCCCAGTTGGAGGAGCAAATGTTTAACAAACGTAGGGTTGTGATTTCAAAAGTAGGTACAGACAGTGCCAATGTACGCGATGTGTTGTATACGTTAAATCTGACCTCAAATGTCTTCACGTTTTTGTCGTGGAAGTTTGGATAGCGGGAATGAGCTCAGTTGTTCTCGTCATCTAAAACAATGGTTCAATTTTACGAGTTGTCCTCGGATTTTTCCCTTCCTTATCGATACTGTACAGTCGCCAATAACCGGTTGTGTTGCTCTAGTGCGATGTTAATTACATACCTACATGTTACGCAACATTAAGGAAACTAGATGGAAGGCTGTTGTGGACAAATCCCCTTATCAATTTTTTTCATCTAGTCATGGTCTTTTCTACACTTTTCAGGTCGCCAAGGATAATGCCACGTAATTTTAAACCACGGTCAGATGACGAAACATTAATGAGCAAAACAAGAATTTAATAGTTCTGAAATGCTACCCCTTAGATGTTGAAGCCAAGAGCACCTGTTGCTTAACTATGCCACTGGAAACAAGAGTGTCATTTCAGTGTAGCCGAATATCAATTCGCCATAATTTCCGATGTTAGAAATTCTAATGTGCTTTACTGTATTAGTATATTTCAAATCTTATAACAATACATTTATTCAAATTCTGATAAGTATTCGTCAGTAAAAATATTGTGATATATATTGTGTGGTGAAATTTGATTTAGATGAATTTTTAATACGTTACGCGTAACTTGAATGATGTGCAAGAAATATGTTTTAAGAATCGTCAAAAATGTTTTCGGAAACTGTTGAGTAAAAAGTTTCATAGAATTGAATAATGTTAAAAAATTTAAATATCAAATATGAAAATTAAATTGCTTCAACCTGCTGAACTATCAAGTGTTTCAAATTTTTGTGAATGCAGTAGAAATAGATGACGAGACGGGATCATAAACATGTGATTCCAAAAAAGCGGTGAAACTTTAAATGAGTAAACGGCAAATTAGAAATCTTAAATGAAATGTAACTTATATTTATACTTACTAACAGAATACTTTATATAGCATAAAAAACACATTGTTTATATGAATTAAATCAATTTGTTAAAAAAGATTTTATGCTACCCATTAATTATTAAATATGCATCTAGATTAACATGGAATCTTATTAAGGATCAAGGTCCATCATTTAACTGGTTCTAGGGCTCATAGTGGAAGTAAGCGGCTGAAATCTTTTTCTTAGGTCCTAGAAATCCTGAATAGCGGTAGTTTGTAGTGTATGGTACCAGTTCTGGTGTTGACTTCGTAACCAGATCCGCATTAAAAATTACGAGATGTCTTAAAACTTTTCCTTGAGTGATTCCGCATCGTCCCTAATAACCCAATTTGTTGCAGCGCGTGCAATATAAATTAAGTTACCACCTAGTTGGACCCGGGCTCGAATCTCGGTTTTCCAGTGCTTAGGTGTATGATTGTCACTGTTTCGAGTAATTTCGACTGTGAAACGGGTGGTAATTTAAATATAGCCTTCAGTTCGTCCCTTGTACGAAATTCTAATAAGCAAGCGGTCGACAGCACATTAGAAATATAATGAGGAATCGTTCAGATTTGTACCAAATGAAATAGAATAGAAACTAATGCGCTGAACCTTTGTCTCTAGTATAGTAAATTATAATTTAAAAAATTTTGAAATCGTATATTGCAATTCGTGCATGTCAATCTAAATGAATCGCGAATTTAAAATTTTTTTGAAATCTTATATTGCAATACATGCATGTGAATGTAATGCGAATCTTACAAAAATTGCCACATTGTTCAGGTTCGTTATTCAGTTGCTTGCATCCAAGTCTAATTTTTTCTCAGTATGATTATGGTTGAACTTTGCACAGTAGACCAACGAAGTCTTAGAATGTGGCATTAGGTTTACAAACACATGATTTCTGTACTTATAATATGACTGAAAATTGCACTTATATATTAGAAATGTCATTTTTAATGAAATAAATTTCTCTTATTCCAAAAGACAGCAATGTATGTGAAGGACATGAACAGTACGAAATAAGATACATAAGAGAAATTGAAAAAGTAAAACGAAGAATTTATATCACATCGTCGAAGACGCTTTTAATCAGCAGTTGATTATGAGCAAATAAGGAGTTATACATTTAAGGAAAGAAATTAAGGGCTATAAAAATAAAAAAGCGGGAACAGAATAATAAATTTAATTTAAAATGTTCTGGTTGTAGAATGAATTTTTTGATAACTTAAAAATTATTTGGTTTGGTGAGGAAACTAATGAAAATATTATAAAAATCGCGTTCTCTGGAGAAAACTGACTTTTCAAAAATCATCTGTTTGGCAGTGGTCTTAAGGGATATCTCGGATATTTGATGAGAAGGTGGCATGCTTCGAGTGCCTGGTTGCGTACAAGAAACATTGTGAACCAATGGGCTATTTTCAGTGAAGTGATCGGTCAGGTTGTAGGAAAATGGTAGTTGTGTCGCGTGAGTTAAAGAAAAGTTCTTGAATTTCATAACGGTTGTTGGGGTAATAGATTTAAAGAATGTAAGAGTTTTTAATATCGTAGTGAAGGGTTAAATTTTTAAAGTCGTTTTGAATGACAGCATTAGTAGTGTATGAGGGAGTGTTCGTAAGAATTCTGAGCATTTTGTTTTGAAGGATAATTTTTTCGATGTGCGTTCTTGGAACGCCTCAAATTGGGACTGCGTAGATACTAATGGGCTTAAGAATTTGTTTAAATCTGTTAATTGCTTAGCGAGATGAGCGGGATGGCAATGCAGGTCTCACTGGAGGAACTAAAACGGCTCATCGTGAAGGTCCGGGATCAATCCCAAAGAAAAGATCCGAGAACACCATGTAATTTTGAACCAAGGCCAGATAACGTGGTAAACACAGTTGAGATGGTATTGGTATTTTTCAATTAACGTCACACTGGAGCAACACAATGGGCTATTGGTGACGTCCGGGATCAATCCCAAAGGGAAAGATCCGAGGACAACACCACGTAATTTTGAACCACGGTCAGATGTCGAGGCAACACATGAGCTGGCACCCCACTCTCCAAACTTCCAAACCACACCAACGTGAGGACGTTTGAGGCCACGACAGATTTAACATGCACCAGCCCCCTTTGTACACGACGGTGTTTTGGCTGGATTCGAACTCGCAACCCATCGGTTGCTAGTCCGTTACTCTTCCAACCGGGCCACCACGGCCCTAACAGTACAGCTGGAAACCCTCTTTCGAAACTTGCATTCCTCACTAGCGTGAAGGCATTTGAACCCATACAGATTGAACGTGCCCCAGCCCACGTCTACCCGACGGTTTTTTGTTATACGTAGTTTCGAACTCGCATCGCATTGGAAGATTAATGAGAAAAACACGAATTTCATAGTTCTGAATTGCTACTCCTTAGAGATTGGAGCCAATAGCATCCTGTTGCTTGGCTATTCTCTCTACTCTTAATTTCGGGCCCCGGTAGCACGGTTGGAAGAGCAAGGAACTAGCAACCGGAGGATTACGAGTTCGAATCCAGACAAAGACCGTGTACAAAGGGGACTGGTGCACGTTAAATCAGTCGTGGCCTCAAATTTCCTCACGTTAGCGTGGTGTGAAGTTTGGAGTGTCGGGTGCCAGTTCAAGTTTTACCTTGTCAACTGACCGTTGTTCAAAATAACACGGTGTCCTCAGATCTTTCCCATTGGGATTGATCCCGTACCGTCCCCAATAGACCGTTGCGTTGTTCCAGTGTGACGTTAATTAAAATATCTACCTAACTTTCTGAACTACGCCAATGGAAACACGAGTGTTTCAGTATAATATAGCCGGATATCGATTCGCTATGTTAGAAATTCTAATTTCATTTCTGTATTGTAGATATCCTATTTTATACCAATACATTTATCTCAATTCTGATATAAATATTCCTCAGAAATATGGATGGTAGGTATGTATTTTAATTAACGTCACACCTGAGTAATATAACGGGCTATCGGTGATGGTCTGGATCAATCCAGATGGGAAAGATTCGAGGACAACACCATGTAATTTTGAACCACGGTCAGATGACGTGGAAACTCCTGAGCTGGCACACCTCTCCAAATTTCCACACTACGCCAACGTGAGGCGTTTGTGGCAACGACGGATGGATTTAACGTGCTCCAGCCCCCTGTTGTACCCGACGTGCTTTGGTTGGATTCGAACTTGCAATCTAAGGTTGCTAATCCGTTATTCTTCCAATCAAGCTGTCGATGCCCCGCTTACCTAGGCAAACTAGGCCTACTTTGAAATGGAAGTGAAGTGAATTTGTATATGTGATTATCTTAGTTCATTCTATAAGAATCTGGAAATTGGTTTTTGACATGTCACTCCTTAAAAATCAGTACTCGTGTCCAATCTTGTAAGAACGCAAATACGCATCGACCTGCCATCGTCGAACGAAAAACAGCAGTTTCAGGAAACTAATTAACATCCATAAGTCAGATATCATTGTCCTTTGTTTTGTGAACTTGTAGAATTCACCTGCAGATAGTTTCTGTTTTTCACCAGTCAAGATATCCCGAAAGACTAGAATGCAATTAATCTAAACTAGAACGAGATTTGGAAAAAGATCGGGATTCTGATATGAAGATGCATATACGTGTATACAATGGTGAGAAGCCTTAAAAATGTTGAACCTTTGAAATATATTTTTCACAAACAGGAAATATGAAGCAACATATGCATGTACACACCAGTGAGAAACCTTATGAATGTGGTACATGTGGAAAATATTTTACAAAAACATGGAATTTGAAGCTACATATCCGTTTACACACCGATGAGAAATCTTATAAATGTGGTAACTGTGGAAAATATTTTTCACGAAAATATTCTTTGAATGTACATATGCGTGTACACACCCGTGAGAAACCTTATAAATGTGGTAACTGTGGAAAATATTTTTCACGAAAAGATTCTTTGAATGTACATATGCGTGTACACACCCGTGAGAAACCTTATAAATGTGGTACCTGTGGAAAATATTTTTCACAAAATTGTTCTTTGAAGCTACATATGCGTTTACACACCGATGAGAAACCTCATAAATGTGGTACCTGTGGAAAATATTTTTCACAAACAGGGCATTTGAAGCAACATATGCATGTGCACTCCCATGAGAAACCTTATAAATGTGGTACCTGTGGAAAATATTTTTCACAAACAGGGCATTTGAAGCGACATACATGTACACACCGATGAGAAACCTTATAAATGTGGTACCTGTGGAAAATATTTTTCACAAACAGGGCATTTGAAGCGACATGCATGTACACACCGATGAGAAACCTTATAAATGTGGTACCTGTGGAAAATATTTTCAACATACAGGGCATTTGAAGCAACATATGCATGTACACACCGATGAGAAACCTTATAAATGTGATTCCCGTGGAAAATATTTTTCACTAAAAAGTCCTTTAACGCGACATAGGCGTGTACACACCGGTGAGAAACCTTATAAATGTGATACCTGTGGAAAATATTTTTCACAAACAGGGAATTTGAAGCAACATATGTATGTACACACCGGTGAGAAACCTTAGAAATGTGGTATCTGGCAACAGGCATTCTCAAAGAACTGTTATTTGGAGAAGCATATGCGTGAACACATTGGTTGGAAACCCTACCTCTAGGATAGGTGTTTGAAAGAGTTGAAAAATAATAAAAAAAAAACAACGAATGTACACAAGCGTATGGATACCATGAATTCGTATAGCAGAACTTCGTGATGGGAGGATTTAAGCGAAAACATTTGAGGGTAGGTTATCAAAATTTTTTTGCTTTATGCAAAGCTTGTTAAAGTACTCACAGGAAAAATACCTTTGCAGAGACCGAAAGTGATACTTTTACCTGATTAACAAGTAGAATGATTGACTAACATGAGTAGAATTTTATTTTATAGAAATCTTTATTCAATATATGACGAATTCAAACACTCCACATGATTAATGTAAGCGATAATCGTAACAGGTCCATGATTACACAATTGCGCGAATTAAAATATTCGCTAGTAACTACTACATTGACAGATCAAGTATTTTAGAAAGCTAACAATTGTCTAAAACATGCTTGAAATTTTTAATTTTAATCATCCTTTGTTATTCATAAGCTCATACTTACTATGTTTGTATATGGATGTGCATATTTATATGGTGTATTATTTCTGTACTGTATACCTTTATTGTCTATTATATATTTAATTATAGTCTGACATCGTTTTACTTACCCGATGTTGTTTTCTAGTTTAACATACTATTAAATGTAAATTCAATACAGGAAACGATTTTAATTCGTATAAAATTTAACTTGTCAAATTTTAAGGGGACAATGACGATATTATATTGAAATAATATTGTTTTTATATGAGAATATGAATACTTCTCTGGTTTACGTTATCAAAGCAAAAGGTAAATTTTTTCTTTCTTGTGAGAAAGTGTTATTTCAAATGCTGAAACTACGATCATTGTATGTAGGGCTATTTTACAAGAATGTTAGTTGGTATCAGCTCATTGTCCTTTTGTAAATTTTAGACAAGTTATGAAATTAATTCATATCAGTTCATTATATCTATAGAGATTGTTATATATGTAACGCGCAAACTTAAATCCTTTGTTGAAAGTCGGATTATGCTTTAAAGTAAGTTTTTGAACTATTGTCAATGTCCAATGTAATATCCCCTATATTGTGGGAGTAAATGTTTAGCTTTAGTTAAAACATTTCAATTTGAAAAATTAATTTCAGTTATATAATACTTTGTCCTGAATTTAAAGTACAAATTTTAAGACATGAATATGTATTAAAATTAAATTTTAGATAAATCTGGTTTAAATATTTTATCTCGAAAATTGTCATTTTTAATATTTTTCCTTGAACGAAAATTGGTTTTAATTGTTTAGTAAATATATATATATATATATATATAGGGATTTGAAAATAAATTGTTACAATTTCTGTCGTCTTTGTGTTTTGTTTTCTAATTCCAGAATTATTGTTCTATATAAATTATAATTAAAAAAAAAGAATTTTGAAATCTTATATTTCAATACATGCATGTGAATGTAATGAATCGCGAATCTTACAAAAATTTCCACTTTGTTCAGGTTCGTTATTCAGTTGCTTGCATCCAATTTTAATTTTTTCTCAGTATGATTATGGTTGAACATTGCACAGTAGACCAACATAAGTCTTAGAATGTGGTGTTAGGTTTACACCGAAACACATGATTTCTGTACTTATAATACGACTGAAATATATTAGTCACTTATATATTAGTCAGAAATGTCATTTTTAATGAAATAAATTTCACTTATTCCAAAAGACAGCAAGGTACATTAAGGACATGAGCAGTACAAAATAAGATATCTAAAAGAAATTGAAACAGGTTAGAACATATTTTTATACTACGCATAAAGGTCATTAAAAATGCATCTAGATTAACATGGAATAAATATTATGCATATTGGTTGCATGATGGAATCTTATCAAACATCAATACCCAACATTTAACTTGGTTCTTAGGCTCATATTGGAAATAGTCGGTTGTAATATTTTTCTTAGGTCCTCGAAATCCTGAATAATGGTAGTTTGTAAAGTATATTACCAGATCTCGTGTTAACCTCTTAATCAGATCGTGATTAAGAATGACGAGATGTCTTAGAATTTTTCCATGAGTGATTCCGAACCGTCCCTAATATCCCAATTTGTTGCCGTGCGATATAAATTAAATGTGATCGATTCACATGATTCTTCTAGATCTCAAGCTGGGCCATGAGTTCAACGCAAAGGAAAAAGATACTGACGCAATTCGATAAAACATTATTTTCTGAATATTAAGATTCCAAAAATGTATTTTTGACAAAAGCAGACTAAAATTCGATTGTTAGCGGAAAGTTCCTGCAATACTTTCAATCTTCATTTATAGTAAGATTTCATCTAATACAAATCTTAATATATAATATATCATTATTCCATTTTCCTGTGGGCCGCGGTGGCCCGGTTGGAAGAGTAACGGACTAGCAACCGAAGGGTTGCGAGTTCGAATCCAGCCAAACACCGTCGTGTACAAAGGGGGCTGGTGCACGTTAAATCTGTCGTGGCCTCAAATGTCCTCACGTTGGCGTGGTGTGGAAGTTTGGAGAGTGGGGTGCCAGCTCAGGTGTTGCCTCGTCATCTGACCGTGGTTCAAAATTACGTGGTGTTGTCCTCGGATCTTTCCCTTTGGGATTGATCCCGGACCGTCACCAATAGCCCGTTGTGTTGCTCTAGTGTGACGTTAATTGAAATACCCCCCCCCCTCCATTTTCCTGATAGCTCAGGGTCACCAATAACCCGTTGTGTTGCTCCAGTGTGACGTTAATTGAAATACCCCCACGAGAGCTCAGGAGTTGCCACATCATCTAACCGTGGTTCAAAGTTAGGTGGTGTTGTCCTCAGTATTGGTATTGGTATTTTCAATTACCGTCAAACTGGAGCAACACAACGGGCTATTTGCGACGGTCCGGGATCAATCCCAAAGGGAAAGATCCGAGGACAACACCACGTAATTTTCAACCACGGTCAGATGACGAGGCAACACCTGAGCTGGCACCCTACTCAAAATTAGTTGGTGTTTTCCTCGGATCTTTCCCTTTGGGATTGATCCCGGACCGTCACCAATAGCCCGTTGTATTACTCCCGTGTGACGTTAATTAAAATACAAACCTACCATCCATTTTTCTGAGGAATATTTATATCAGAATTGGGATAAATATATTGGCATAAAATATAAAATCTACAATACAGAAAAGAAATTAGAAGTTCTAACATGACGAATCGGTATTCGGCTAAATTATACTGAAACACTCTTATTTCCATTAGCGTAATTATAAAAGTACGTAGGTATTTTAATCAACGTCACCCTGGAACAACACAACGGGCTATTGGTGACGGGGACTGAAACGAGGACAACACCACGTAATTTTCAATCCCTGTCAGATAGCGAGGCAACACCTGAGCTGGCCCTCCACTCTCGAAACTTCCATATCACGCCAAGATGAGGACATTTGAGGCCATGGCAGATTCAACGCGCACCAGCCCCTTCGTACAGGAAGGTTGGATTCGAACTCGCAACTGCTGATACGATACTCTTCCCAATCGGGCTACTGTGACTCTGAATTACTCGCAGAAGTTAAAATATGAGAGGGCGAAACTAAATTATACCAATGATCAGAATTTTATACCGAAGTTTCTAAACCGAAAGACGAACAAAATGAAAACTTTTTATACAAGTACTAAATTTTTCTAACTGTAAAATTTCAAAGTTTTTCCACGAAATAGAATTTTGATATCTATACTTAGGAATTTTTTTATGATGTAGACTCTATAGCGTGAAAAGCGCAATCAAATTGGATTGAGTATAGAAAATTTTTTGAAAAACTTTGTGTTAAAAAAGTACCACTCAAAACATGAATTTACGTACCCAACAAATCAGTTTCTTGGAATCTAAAATCTGCCTTAAAATCATATTCTATACTATATTATTTACAGATGTCATAAAATGTATTTCCATTTCAGCTCAGGTGTTGCCTCGTTATCTGAGAGGGATTGAAAATTACGTGTTGTCCTGGGTTCTTTCCCTTTGGGATTGATCCCGGACCGTCACCAATAGCCCACTGTGTTGCTCCAGTGACGTTAATTAAAATACATACCTACCATCCATATTTCTGAGGAATATTTATATTAGAATTGAGATGAATGGTATTGGTATAAAATATAAAATCTACAATACAGGAAAGAAATTAGAATTTCTAACATAGCGAATCGATATTCGGCTATATTATACTGAAACACTGGTGTTTCCATTGGCGTAGTTCAGAAAGGTAGGTATTTTAATTAACGTCACACTGGAACAACACAACGGGCTATTGCTGACGGTCCGGGATCAATCCCAATGTTAAAGATCTGAGACCGTGTGATTTTGAACCATGGCCAGATGACGAGGCAACACCTGATCTGGCACCCGACACTCCAAACTTCACACCACGCTAACGTGAGGACATTTGAGGCCACGACTGATTTAACGTGCACCAGTTCCCTTTGTACACGGTCTTTTTCTGGATTCGAACTCGCAATCCTCCGGTTTCTACTTCCTTGCTCTTCCAACCTGGTTACCGTGGCCCGAAATTAAGTAAGAGAAAGAATATCAAGCAATAGGTTTTCTTGGCTTCAATTTCCAAGGGGTAGCATTTCAGAACTATTAAATTCTTGCTTTTTCTCATTAATCTGCTAATGCGTTGCGAGTTCGAAACTCCATATAACCAAACACAGTCGTGTAGACGTGGGCTGGTGCAGGTTAAATCTATAGGGTCCTCTGTTAAATCTATAGGTCATCTGTCCTCACGTTGGTGAGGAATGGAAGTTAAGAAAGTGTGTTTCCAGCTCAAGTGTTTACCGTCATCTGGCCTTGGTTCAAAATTACATGTTGTTCTCGGATGTTTCCCTTGGAATTGATCCCGGACCGTGACCAAGAGCCCTTTTAGTTCCTCCAGTGCCACATGTGTTACCATCCGCTCATATCACTAATCAATAAGCAGATTTAAACAAATTCTTAAGCCCATTACCTACGCAGTCGCAATCTGAGGCGTTGCTTCAAAAACGCATTTAGAAAACATTATCCTTCAAAACAAAATACTCAGAATTCTTACGAATGCTCCTTCATACACTAATGCTGTCATTCAAAACGACTTTAAAAATTTAACCCCTTCACTACGATATTAAAAACTTACATTCTTTAACTCTATTACCCCAACAACGTTATCAAATTCAAGATCTTTTCATTAACCCACGCGAAACAACTACCGTTTTCCTACAACCTGACTGATCGCTTCACTGAAAATAGCCCACTGGTTCACAATGTTTCTCGTACGCAACTAGGCACTCAAAACATGCCACCTTCTCATCGAATATCCGAGATATTCCCTTAAGACCACTGCCAAACAGCTGATTGGGAAAAATCAGTTCTTCAGCGACCGCGATTCTTAGAATATTTTCATCAGTTTCCTCACCAAACCAAATAATTTTTAAGCTATCAAAAAATCCACTCTACAACCATAACGTTTTGAATTAAATTTATTCAAATGTTCTCGTTTTTTTATTTTTTATAGCCCGTAATTTCTTTTCTTAAATGTATAACTCTTTATTTGCTCATAATCAACTGCTCCTTGAAAGCGCCTTCGACGATGTGATATAGATTCTTCGTTTTTCTCTTTCAATTTCTTTTATATATCTTATTTTGTACTGTTCATGTCCTTCACATTGCTGTCTTTTAGAATAAGGGAAATTTATTTCATTAAAAATGACATTTCTAATATATAAGTGGAAATTTTCATTCGTATAAGAACAGAAATCATGTGTTTGTAAACCTAATGCCACATACTAAGACTTCGTTGGTCTATTGTGCAATGTTCAACCATAATCATACTGAACAAAAATTAAACTGGGTTGCAAGTTACTGAATAACGAATCTGAACAAAGTGGCAATTTTTGTAAGATTACTGATTCATTTAGAATAACATGCAAGTATTGCAATATACGATTTCAAAATTTTTTAAATTATAATTTACTATGCTAGAGACAAAGGTTCAGTGCAATAGCTTTTCCATTGAATAACACTGGTCTACACGATTTTCGTAACAGATAAGTCAATGATTTTTTACAATGTATTTTTAATGCTGAAACTGAAAATGTAATAAAAAATTTTCTATCACCTCACATTTTTTATTTATATAACTTTAAAGATTCCTATTATGTCATTTTTGGCACATAATAGAAACGATCTGCTATCTTAAAAAACAAAGAGCCACACACCCGGGACCAATAAATAATGAGTCAAAATTGATGAAAACTGCTTATATACATTATTTCAGTTGTCCACTCGGAGATCAGGATTAATTGTGGGCGCCGCATCTAACGTGTATTAGGTGTTATGTGGAGCTCACGCAGTGGTTAAAAGGGGAAAAAAACGCATTTGCCTTTTGCTATACCTATGATTTGGCGTGAACCGAAAAATCATTATGACGACTGCTACTTCTGTTTAACAAGTGTCAGTGGTTTCTCTGCAAAAAATAAAAGTAATATTGTGTACCTCAATGTTCCATCGGCTGAGACCAGTTGCTCATGGAGATGGTTTACCTATACCAACATCCCCAGCTTCGTGGCAGGAAATTTCTGATTCTGAAGAGGATTGCTCTGAAAATACTGCGGTGGCACAAGCTTCAAAAGACGTTGATGTCAAACCAGAAAAATCAAATAATGAACATCACATTTCACAAGTGGAACTGAACGATTTGGTTCGTGAATTTATCAAAACAAGCAGGTCTGCTCTGAGTATTCCTTATAAAACTGATGATTGGCGGTTATTCATAGACTCGTCCAAAACCAGCTTAAAGGCAGTACTACTGCATAATGCAAACAAGCATCCCTCCATACCAATAGCGCATGCTGTTGGAATGAAAGAGACATGAAAGTATGTCATTGATTTTAAAAGCAGTGAATTAAGATGCTAATTTATGGCGTATCTGTGGCGACCTCAAAGTTATCGGTCTTCTTCTAGGCCTTCAAGGTGGCTTTACAAAATACTGCTGTTTCTTATGTTTGTGGGACAGTCGTGCAACAAGTGAACATTATGTGGTTAAAAACTGGCCCAAAAGAGACCTTCACTCCTGGGGAAAAAATATTAAGTATGTTACATTAGTCAATCCTCAGCATGTAATTTTGCCATCTTTACATATCAAATTGGGGTTGATGAAGAATTTTGTGAAAGCACTGAATAAAGAACAACAAAAGGATTTAAATATTTAAGACAAGTATTTCCAAGGTTAAGTGAAGCCAAATTAAAAGAAGGTATATTCGTTGGACCTCTGATTAGATTACTCAATAATGAAAATTTTGACAGCAAGTTGAATAATGTAGAGCTAGCAGTCATTTAAGCATCTAGTCCATGGTTTTGGCAATAAAAAGCACACAATTGGGATCTTTTAGTACAAAATCTTTTGTTGAACTATAAAAATTTAGGCTGCCGGATGTCATTAAAAATTCATTTTTTGCATTCTCATCTGGACTTTTTCCCACCAAATTTGGGTGCAGTGAGTGACGAGCAGGGAGAACGCTTCCACCAGGACATATTGCAAATTGAGCAGCGTTACCAAGGTAGATGGGATGAATCAATGATCAGTGACTACTGTTTGTTTCTGCAAAGAGAGGACCTGGCCGTACACAGAAGGAAGAAGTAATCTGTGTTCTCCAACTCCAGTTATAACACATTGTAGGTACATTTTATTTCTTATATGAAAAATTTTGTAGAATATAACTATAAGCTAAATAGATTACGAGTATTGCAAATTTATTTAACATTTTGTATAATTTCATATACTGATAAACTTAGTCACTTTGCAAATATTATACTTTTCTAGCAATTACTGAAGGTTGTATAACAAAAAAGTGATACGTGATGGAGAAAAACAGACTTCATTTCCAGATTCAGCGTCGTCAAACGCAAAAAATTCAATTATTATGGTTTCTATTATGAAAATTATTTTTCAATTTGTAGACTAGTGTAATTGTTTCTAATGTGCTATCGACCGATTGCTGTTTAGAATTTCGCACTACAAGAGACGAACTGAAGGCTATGTTTAAATGAGCACCCGTTACGCAGTCTCCGTTACTCATAACAGTGACAATCACACGTAAGCGCTTGGAAACAGAGATTCGACTCCTGGTCCTACTAGATGGTAGGAAGGTAGGTAGCTTAATTTATATCGCACGGCAACAAATTGGGATATTAGGGACGGTTCGGAATCACTCATGGAAAAATTCTAAGACATCTCGTAATTTTTAATCACGATCTGATTATGAGGTTAACACCAGATCTGGTACTATAATCTACAAACTATCATTATTCAGAATTTCTAGGACCTAAGAAAACGATTACAGTCGCCTACTTCCACTATGAGCCCTAGAACCAAGTTAAATGTTGGACATTGATGCTTGATAAGATTCCATCATGAAACCAATATGCATAGTATTTATTCCATGTTAATCTAGGGCCGCGGTGGCCCGGTTGGAAGAGTAACGGACTTGCAACCGAAGGGTTGCGAGTTCGAATCCAGCCAAACACCGTCGTGTACAAAGGGGGCTGGTGCACGTTAAATCTGTCGTGGCCTCAAATGTCCTCACGTTGGCGTGGTGTGGAAGTTTGGAGAGTGGGGTGCCAGCTCAGGTGTTGCCTCGTCATCTGACCGTGGTTCAAAATTACGTGCTGTTGTCCTCGGATCTTTCCCTTTGGGATTGATCCCGGACCGTCACCAATAGCCCATTGTGTTGCTCCAGTGTGACGTTAATTGAAATTCCCCCCCCCATGTTAATCTAAATGCATTTTAATGAACTTTATGCGTAGTATAAAAATCTGTTCTAACCTGTTTCAATTTCTTTTATATATCTTATTTTGTACTGCTCATGTCTTTCACATACATTGCTGTTCTTTGGAATAAGGGAAATTTATTTCATTAAAAATGACATTTCTAATATAAAAGTGCAATTTTCAGTCGTATTATAAGTACAGAAATCATGTGTTTAAAACACATTCTAAGACTTCGTTGGACTATTGTACAATGTTCAACCATAACCATAGTGAGAAAAAATTAGACTTGGATGCAAGTATCTGAATAGCGAACCTGAACAAAATGGCAATTTTTGTAAGATTCGCGATTCATTACATTCACATGCATGTATTGCAATATACGATTTCAAAAATTTTTTTAAATTATAATTCATCTGGAATAATAAATCTGGAATTGGAAAACAAAACACAAAGACGACAGAAATTGTAACAATTTATTTTCAAATCCCTATATATTTATTAACAATTAAAACCAATTTCGTTCTAGAAAAAATATTAAAAATGACAATTTTCGAGATACAATATTTAAACCAGATTTATCTAAAATTTAATTTTAATACATATTCATGCCTTAAAATTACTACTTTAAATTCAGGACAAAGTATTATAGAACTGAAATTAATTTTTCAAATTGAAATCTAACTAAAGCTAAACAATTATCCCCACAATATAGGGCATATTACATTGGACGTATTGTCAATAAATAGTTCAGAAACTTAATTTAAAGCATAATACGAATTTCAACAAAGGATTTAAGTTTTCGAGATACATATCTAACAATCTATAGATATGAATTAAATTCATCACTAATCTAAAATTTACTAAAGAACAATGAGGTGATACCAACTAATAGTTTTGTAAAATAGCACTATATACAATGATCGTAGTTTCAGCATTTGAAATAACACTTTTGCACAACAAATTATTTACTAATCAATTAAAAATTGAAAAAAATTTACCTTTTGTTTTGACAATGTAAACCGGACAAGCATTCATATTCTCATATAAAAACAATATTATTTCATGAGAATATCGTCATTGTCACCTTAAAATTTTACAAGTTAAATTTAAAACGAATAAGGCTAGCTGGAATGAATTTTCATTTAATAATGTCAAACTAGAAAACATCTGGTAACTAAAACGATGTCATAGTATGATAATTAAATATATAATAAACAATAAAAGTATGCAGTATTGAAATAACACAGCATATAAATATGCACATCCACATACTAATATAGTTAAAGTAAGCTTATGAATAACAAAAGATGGTTAAATAAAACTTTTCAACTGGCAATTGTTATTTTTTTTAAACAATTGATCAGTCAACGTTGTAGTTAATAGCGAATATTTGAATTCGCGAAATTATGTAATCATTGACCTGATACTATTATCCCGTATATTAACCATGTGGAATATTTGAATTTGTCATATATTGAATAGATTTCTAAACAATAAAATTCTACTGATGTTAGTGAATCATTCTACTGTAATGTTAATTAAACTGTTTGTGAAATCAGATAAAAGTATAACTTTCTGTCTCTGCAAAGTTATTTTTCCTGTACTTTGACAAGCATCGCAAAAAGCATAAAACTTTTTGATAGCCTACCTCGAATGTTTACGCTCAAATCCTTTCTCTACACGAGGTTTTACTATATGAATTCCTGGTTATTCATCTGTTTGTGTATATTTCTGATTCGTTGTTTTTTATTATGTTTCAATCCTTTCAAGCACCTATCCTACAGGTAGGGTTTCCAACCAATGTGTTCAAGCATATGCTTCTTAAAATAACAGTTATTTGAGAATGCTTGTTCACATGTACCAGATTTATAAGGTTTCTCATTGGTGTGTACACGCATATGTAGTTTCAAATTCCATGTTTTTGAAAAATATTTTCACAGGTACTATATTTTTAAGTTTTCTCATCGGTGTGTCCACGCATATGTAGATTCAAAGAACCTTTTCGTGAAAAATATTTTCCACAGGTACCACATTTATAAGGTTTCTCACCGGTGTGTAAACGCATATGTACATTCAAAGTACTTTTTTGTGAAAAACATTTTCCACAGGTATCACATTTATAAGGTTTCTCACCAGAATGTACACGCATATGCAGCTTCAAATGCCCAGAGTGTGAAAAATATTTTCCACAGGTACCACATTCATAAGGTTTCTCACCGGTGTGTCCACGCATATGTAGATTCAAATTACATTTTTGTGAAAAATATTTTCCACAGTCACCACATTCATAAGGTTTCTCACCGGTGTGTACACGCATATGTAGATTCGAAGAACCTTTTTGTGAAAAATATTTTCCACAGGTACCACATTGATAAGGTTTCTCACCGGTGTGTACACGCATATGTACCTCCAAAGAAACTTTTCGTGAAAAATATTTTCCACAGGTACCACATTTATAAGGTTTCTCACCGGCGTGTACATGCATATGTTGTTTCATATTCCCAGTTAGTGAAAAATATTTTTCAAAGGTTCAACATTTTTAAGGCTGCTCACCATTGTATATACGTATATGCATCTTCAAATCAGATCCTCGATCTTTTTTCAAATCTCGGTCTAGTTTAGTTTAATTGCCTTCTAGTCTTTAGGAATATCTTGACTGTTGAAAAACAGAAACTATCTGCAGGTGGTGAATTCTCCAAGTTCACAAAACAAAGGACAATGATATCTGACTTATGGATGTTAAGTAGTTTCCTGGAACTGCTGTTTTTCGTTCGACGATGGCAGGTCGATGCGTATTTGCGTTCTTACAGGATAGGACACGAGTACTGATTTTTAAGGAGTGCCATGTGAAAAACCATCATAAATGCCCACGCCTTCAGAAAAGTGAAGAGTAAATGATCCTTCTTGAAAGGCCAAATATCCTTAGTACTAAAACACTGCAGCAAAAAAACTTCGGGCACAATTTCCAGGTTCTTATAGAATGAACTAAAATAATCACATATACAAATTCACTTCACTTCCATTTCAAAGTAGGCCTATTTTGCCTAGGTAAGCGGGGCCGCGACAGCCCGATTGGAAGAGTAACGGATTAGCAACCGGTGATTGCAAGTTCGAATCCAACCAAAGCCCGTCGGGTACAACAGGAGGCGCGAGCTCTTTAAATCCGTCGCTGCCACAAACGCCTCACGTTGGCGTGGTGTGGAAATTTGTAGAGGTGTGCCAGCTCAGGTGTTGCCTCGTCATCTGACCGTGGTTCAAAATTACGTGGTGTTGTCCTCGGACCTTTCCTTTTGGGATTGATCCCGGACCGTCACCAATAGCCCGTTGTATTACTCCAATGTGACGTTAATTAAAATAAAAACTACCATCCATTTCTGAGGAATATTTATATGAGAATTGGGGGGGTATTTCAATTAACGTCACACTGGAGCAACACAACGGGCTATTGGAGACGGTCCTGGTTCAATCCCAAAGGGAAAGATCCGAGGACAACAATACTTAATTTTGAACCACAGTCAGTTGACGAGGCAACACCTGAGCTGGCACCCCTCTCTCCAAACTTCCATATCACGCCAAAATGAAGACCTTTGAGGCCATGGTAGATTTAACGTGCACCATCCCCTTCGCCCAGTAAGGTTGGATTCGAACCCGCAACTGCTGATACGATACTCTTCCCAATCGGGCTACTGTGACTCTGAATGTCTCTCAGAAGTTTAAAATATGTGAGGGCGAACCTAAATTATACCAATGATCAGAATTTTATACCGAAGTTTCTAAACCGAAAGACGAAGAAAATGAAAACGTTTTATACAAGTACTAAATTTTTCTAACTGTAAAATTTCAAAGTTTTTCCACGAAATAGAATTTTGATATCTATACTTAGGAATTAAATAATGATGTAGACTCTCTATAGCGTAAAAAGCACAATCAAATTGGATTGAGTTTAGAAAAACTTTAAAAAACCCTTTGTTAAAAAAGTACCACTCAAAACATGAATTTACGTACCCAACAAATCAGATTTCTTGGAATCTAAAATCTGCCTTAAAATCATATTAAATACTACACTGCTGGCCACCCAAATTGCAACACCAAGAAAGACAAGAGATATCACAACAAAATTTATTTTATAGATAACATGTTGACCAAGTATCAAATGATTAAATTTATAGACTTCTGTGAAGTGTGGTTCCTGCCAAAATCAGTAGCCAGAGTAGCCGCCATTGTTGGAGATCACCGCTGCCACACGCCTCGGCTTTGATTCAAAGAGACTTTGGATGTGTTCTTGGGGTACAGCAGACCAAGCAGCTTCCACACGTTGCCGAAGTTGATCTGGTGTGGCAGCTGGGGATGTATTCTGGGTCAATCGTTGAGCAACCATGGACCACATGTTTTCTATCGGCGAAAGATCCGGAGAGCGAACTGGCCAGGGAAGCAATTCAATCTGGCGATTGACGAAGAACCCTTGGACAATGCGTGCCACGTGTGGTCGCGCATTATCCTGTTGAAATATGGCTGTGGGCAAGCATTGAAGGTAAGGAAGGACAACTGGCTCCAACACCTCGGAGATGTAGCGCTGGCTGTTTAAAGTACCGGCAATGCGTACTAGAGGAGTGCGAGAGTGATATCCAATACCGCCCCTGTTGGAATCGGTCTCAAACCTCCAATTATAGTGCCGTGTGGGGCACATAAATTTGAAGAATGTAAATCTTTGAATGTATAAAAGTGAAGAAAGATTGGGGATCATGAGCTGATCAGACTTCTTGTATGTTTTTAAACCATAAGACTTGGTCACGTAATAAAATTTATTTTTAATGTATAAAACTCTGTCTTCAATCGATAAAACCCAACAATTGGTTATGGGCCTCAGACCTTAAGTTCAACCTGAATTCTGCCACTACCGGTATCCAGTATGATGGGTATTCAAGAAATGTCCATGTTTTCCTTCCCGAAGTTATCGGATTTCAACTATGCCACGTGGAAGACGGACATGAAGGTATTGCTAATGGACCGGAACTGCTGGGAATTTATCACTAAAACGGAACCTCTATTATTGGAAGATGCTCCAGAACAAGAAAAAAGAGACTATCGTTATAGGAAGCAGAGGACATACACAACTATCTACCAGGGCATAGACAGAAAATATCAAGTCTTAATTTCATCTACTGAGGACGGTAAGGAAGCCTGGGATATATTAAAGACCAACTTTGAACCAGCATCTAGAGCACGATTGGCAGGCCTTGTGGACGAGTTCTTTTCATTCCGCTACCAGCCGGAGGACGAATCCATTGGACTCTTCTGCAAACGAGTGCATGAGAAGCTGTTACAGATAAAAGAATGTGGATTCGAAATCCCAGACCTCTTAGTTTGCTTTCAACTAATAAGACATTTGCCTCACGAATACGATAATCTGGTACAACTGCTATACAGGATGGATGACAACGAGTTCACGCTAGACAATTTGTCTAAACATTTAATAACAGAATCCAGCCGAATTGAGCTGAAGCGGAAAGACGAAGGCACAAAATTAAGTATCGTGGCCGATGCTTATGCTACAAGAAACAAGTCATCTAGATACAAGGAGACACGGGCGTCTACTCCTGATCACAGCAGATGCGTACTGGACCCTGAATTAATTCCTTCAAGCCCAAGAAAGTCGACAGTTTGTCGTATGGGGCCGCGACCATTCTGCAACTACTGCAAAAAGTCGGGACATTACGAATCGAAGTGCTTCAAGAAACGCAATCGGCAGAAACCTGGTGGTGAATTATTTTATATGGAGGACAATCCAAAAACTGATCTTCAACGTGCCTATGCAGTTTCAAATTTTCCAAATGAAAGACCGAGGGAATTTCTCATTGATTCTGCTGCAACTGCTCACTTCTGTAAAGAACGTGATATGTTTACGACATTCAGAAAACTACCACCACAGAAGATCCTAGTCGGAGACAAGGACAGCACCTCGGAAGTATTAGGTATGGGTGATATTCAATTTACAGTTTTAGATAGAAACAGAAATTATGATATAACTTTAAAAGATGTGTTATACTCGCCTAATATGAGAAGAAATTTAATTAGTGGTGCTCGTATTGACCTTGTGGGAAACCAAATTAAATGGGGAAATAACAAAATGATTATTTATAATAGTTATAATAAATATTTGTTTACTGTTCCCAGAATTGGAAAATTGTATATCTTAAAAGGTTATCCCAAGATTAAAAATTATACATATGTAACTGGTTTAGATCTAGAAAAAGTCCACCGTAGGTTTTGTCATGTTAACATGCCCTTAATTGAAAATATGAGTAAAATTAATTGTGTAAAAGGAATTGAAAAACTTAATTGTAAAAATATAGATAAAAATTGTAAGATTTGTGCCATTGCTAAATCCACTAGAATATCCTTAAAAAGAAACTATATGTACGAAAGGAAAACTAAAAATGTTTTGGAAAGGATCCATATGGATTTGTGGGGTCCTGCTCCAGTTAACTCTCTAGGTGGAAACAAATACTTTTTATCTATTATTGATGATTTTTCACGTAAAGTAACTGTTTATATTATTCGAAATAAGAATGAAGTTTTTGATTACTTTAAAAAATACTTGGTTAGAGCTGAAAGACAGCTAAATGTTAAGTTAAAATGTGTCCGAACTGACAATGGTTTAGAATTTTGTCACAAAGAATTTAAAAAGTTTTTAAATGATCTAGGAATAAAAATCGAAAGAACTTCAACTTATACCCCTGAACAAAATGGCATTGCAGAAAGGTTCAATAGAACAGCCATGGATTGTGTCAGAGCTATGCTTCAAGACAGTGGTTTACAACCACAATTTTGGTCAGAAGCACTTTTAGCATTTATTCATACTAAAAATAGATGCGAACACAAATTAACTGAGGGTATATCTCCTAACGAAATATGGACTGGTTTCAAACCATCAGTAAAACATTTTAGAATTTTTGGCTCTTTGGCATATGTTCATATTCCTAAAATACAGAGAAATAAATTACAACCCAGAGCAAAACTTGGTATTTTGACAGGATATGGTTTGAAAACTAAAGGTTACAGAATATATATCCCAAACGAGAAGAGAATAGTTGAAACAGTCCATGTTCATATCGACGAAAGTAAGAAAGCTGTTGATGTACTATTTGGTAAAAACTTTGAGTACGTTTCTTTCGATCTTAATTCTAATATTCCTATTTATCAATCAAACGAAAATATAAAAGTAAAATCGGAAAGTGAAACTCAAGTTTTAGATTCTAAAGATTTAGTTAAAACTGAGGACTTAAAAAGTCTTAACATTTCAAATTGGCGAAGAATCGAAAAACCTAGAAATAAAAGCAATAGGATAGATGTATATTATTATTCTCCTGAAAATTTGAGAATGAGATCTTTAAATGATATTAAAAAGTACTGTACTAAAAATAAGATTAGGTTTGATCCTGTAAATTTCAATTTTAAGCCAGAAACTGAACATCCTAATGTGGATATTTCTAATGTGCCATCTACTTCTAGTGATGAATCTAATTTTTTAGACCAACAGATGTACGACATGTATGATCAGTGTTACAATGTCGAAATCCCCAAAAGTTATGAAGAAACGCAAACAAGTAAGGATAAAATTAAATGGAATACTGCCATGAATGAAGAAATTCAGATAATGAAGGATAGGCAAGTATGGAAATTAGTGGACACCCCCCCAAATACAACCATAATTGGAAGTAAGTGGGTGTACAGCATAAAAATGGACGAAAACAATATACCTAAAAGGTATAAAGCTCGTCTTGTTGCTCAAGGTTTTAAGCAAAAACCCGGCATTGATTTTAAAGATATTTTTTCACCAGTTGTGAATTTTTCTATTGTTAAATTATTGTTTGTACTATTGATTTCTATGTTGGGTTGGTATCACTGTCAAGTTGACGTGAAAAGTGCATATTTATATGGACACCTTAAGGATACTATATACATGAAACAGCCAAAAGGATTTGTGCTGAAAGGATCCGAAAACAAAGTATGTCTATTGGAAAAGGCTATATATGGTCTGCATCAAAGTGGTAGAGAATGGAATTTGGAATTAGACGGTATTTTAACTAAATTAGGATTTTCTCAGTTAAATTGGTGTAATTGTGTCTACAAATTTAAAGATGTAATTTTAATTGTTTATGTAGATGATATGGTTTTGTTTTCAAAAAGGGAACATTTGATAAATGAAGTAATCGAATTATTGGACAAAAAATTGGATCTTACAGTCCTAGGTAAAACTAAATATTTGTTAGGCGTAAACTTTCAAGAAATTGAAAATTCGATTTATTTACATCAAATTACCTACATTGAAAAATTAATGTCAAAATTCAAAGATCTTCCTAAAAGTTTTGTGAATTTACCTTTTAAAATTGGTTGTAACTTACCTGATAAGGTTAAAGAGGAAGAAATAATTGAAAATGATTTAATGAGGAAATTTCCCTATCGTTCCTTAATAGGATGTTTATCGTTTTTGTCAGATAGATCCAGACCAGATATTGCATTTGCTGTTAATATAATGTCTCAGTTTTGTAATGGTTATACTTACAAACACTGGTCTTACGTTGTTGATATTATGAACTATGTTTTTCTTACAAAGGATTTTAAAATTAATCTTTCCAATGTAAAAAGTTCAAATTTGATTGCTTTTTCTGATGCAAATTGGGGATGTGGTCTCACAAACAGACATTCAAGCAGTGGCTATTTAATTTATTTTGGTAACATCCCAATATCATGGAAATCTTCTAAACAAAAGTGCATAGCTCTTAGCTCAATGGAATCTGAATTTATTGCACTAACCGATTGCACTAAAGAAGTTATTTGGTTTAGTAGAATTATAAATGAATTAAGTTTGTGTGATTACATAAGACCCCAAGTATATTGTGATAATCAATCTGCTATCTATTTTTCAAAAAATAGTCAGGAAAATCAGAAAACTAAACATATTGATATCAAGTACAAATTTATTCGTAAATTAATAAAAGATGAACTATTTAACGTAAATTATATTTCATCGGAAAATAATTTGGCTGACTTTTTAACAAAGCCTTTATTGTTAAATAAATTTAAAAATATTATTAGAAAAATATTTTGTTAGATTTATATAAATATATATATTGAATTGTAATACATCTGCTGAGGTTTTACAACCGATGGGGCCGCATGTTGGAATCGGTCTCAAACCTCCAATTATAGTGCCGTGTGGGGCACATAAATTTGAAGAATGTAAATCTTTGAATGTATAAAAGTGAAGAAAGATTGGGGATCATGAGCTGATCAGACTTCTTGTATGTTTTTAAACCATAAGACTTGGTCACGTAATAAAATTTATTTTTAATGTATAAAACTCTGTCTTCAATCGATAAAACCCAACAGCCCCATACCATAATACCCGGTGCAGGACCAGTGTGGCGGTGCATAACGCAGCTGTTCAGCATCCTCTCTCCACGGTGTCTCCAGACTCGAATCCGACCATCGTGCTGTTGCAGACAGAAGCGTGACTCGTCAGTAAAGACAATTTCATTCCAATCTGCCGTCCACATCCTTCTTTCATCGCACCATTGGCGGCGGAAACGTCTGTGGTTCTGCGTCAAGGGTAGACGAAGCAATGGACGTCTTGCGGACAGACCACTCTGCTGTAAACGGCGTCGAATGGTACGCGCAGACACTGGATGATGCGGTACAGACTGAATGTGCTGTGCTATGGTTCGTGATGTGGCTGAGCGATCCGTCACTGCCATACGCACAATATGCCTGTCATCACGTGAAGTGGTGCACTGAGGTGGATGCGATCGAACACGTCGGTCCGTCGTACCCTCCTGCATCCAACGATCACATATCCGCATTACAGTTGTTTGGTTTCGTCCAACACGACTACCAATTTCCCTGAAAGATAATCCACAATCTCGGTAGGCCACTATCCTTCCTCTGTCGAACTCGGATACTTGATCAAAAGATGATCGCTGTTTTCTACGAGCCATAATTGATCGTTTTTTTGAAAAAACCACAAGAAAAACACAATTGCCATACTTGAAATCGTCGAAATCTCCAAGCCTTAAATAGCGCTTTGAAGTGGCGCCACATGCGCGCGTGATGTGCGTCTGCGCTGAAATTCTAATCATTTGCATATCTCACCTCCGCTAATGCATGTTGTAAATTTCATATTATTTGCATGCTTCCTTCAGGGTGTTGCATTTACGGTGGCCAGCAGTGTATTATTTATCGATGTCAGAAAATGTATTTCCATTAAATGTGCCAGAAATGTGACCCAGATTTTATATAATTTAAATGTACACAACGTGTTTAAATTGTTCTTGATGTGCTCACTGATTTTTATTATTTAAGTGTTTGTAAATCTATTAGGTCCAGTCAAATAATTTCCGATGCAGCTAGGTAGAATCTATGTACCCACTATAAGTCACCGGGAAAAAAGAGTTTTTGCATTCACTAAATAGATAAGGGTTCAGTTAGTCTTCTGACAACTGGTTTGTGTGGTGCACGTTTCATTAAACTGCTGTTCATAACCCCTAAAATGGAGAGTGAAGAAGTGCATATTCGTCATGTGATGCTTTGCGAATTTAAACAAGGCAATAGTGCTAAGGCGACAGCTGAAATAATATGCAGTTTCTACGGTTAAGGTCTAATAAGCGATCGGGCAGTTAGAAATTGGTTTGCTAAATTCCGTTCTGGGGATACGACTTTAAAGGCCGAAACAAGGGCGGGACGTCCTTCCGACCTTGACGACAACCTTTTAAAGGCAATATTGGAGCAAAATCCACGTCAATCAACAAGAGCTATAGCAAGAAGGTTGAATACATCACAATGATCTGTTTGCCGCCACCTGGAGAAATTAGGGAAAGTCAGCAAGTGATCTCACAATCTCAGTGAACGGAATAAAGATCGCATGGTCAATCGCCACAAGTCTGCTATCACGGGTAAAAATCGAGCCTTTTTTAGACAGGATTATAACAGGCGATGAAAAATGGGTTACCTATGACAATATTGTCCGTAAAAGACAGTGGCTTGATAAGCATCAACCACCTCTACCAGATCCGAAAAGCGAACATCCATGGAAAAAGATTGTGTGTAAGGTGGGATTGTTGAGGTATAATTCATCACAAGTTGTTTTTGAAGTCAAATTGAACGATTACTGCGGATACATACGTTCAGCAGCTGCAAAGAGCGAAAGAAAAACTCTATGAAAAGCGTCCTGCACTCATCAATCGCAAAAACATTATTTTTTCCGTGACCACATACGGCAAGAGCGACTCAAGAAAAATTCTTGAACTTGGATGGTCAGTTTTACTACACCCAGGTTACTCCCCGGACCCTGTCCCAACAGACTATCACCTTCTCCGTTCCTTGCAAAACTTTTTGAATGGAAAACCTTCAATTCTGAAGAGCAAGTCAGTCAGGCTGTCGAAAATTTCTTCCCGTCCAAACCAACCACATTTTACAAGGAAGGAATTGATAAGCTGCAACGGAGATGGGAGAAGGTCATACATAATAGTGGTGAATCCATAATAAATTAATATAACTTTGTTATTTAATGAAAGCAAAATAAATGTCTGATAAAAAAACGGAAGTTACTTACGACTCGACCTAATATTTCAGCTGATTTAAAATCTCAAACTTAGGTACTAAAAGTGGATCTGAAATATGGATTGTTCCGGTATAATGGTTTTCTGAAACACTGCTCTAATACGTTCTATACCGATGCAAGGTGTGGTTGCGTAATTGAACACTAGTTCTAAATGTGGACACGAATACTCCTTTCGGGAATGCAATGCAAAAATTAAAATATTTCTGTACGCCCGCAGAAACGCAGTAAATGTTACTTCGTGTTTGTGAGCTGGTTGGAAGAGACACGGGATAGCAACCGGAGGGTTCACTTCGAATACAGCCAAAGACCATCGTGTGCAAAGCACGCTGGTGCACGTTAAATATGTCGTTGCCTCAAACGTTCTCACGTTGGCGTGGTGTAGATGTTTAGAGAGTGGGGTGCCAGCTCAGGTGTTGCCTCGTCATCTGACCGTGGTTCAAAATTACGTGGTGTTGTCCTCGGATCTTTCCCTTTGGGATTGATCCCGGACCGTCACCAATAGCCCGTTGTGTTGCTCCAGTGTGACGTTAATTGAAACACTCCCTCCCTCCCTGACCGGGATAAAAATTACGTGGTGTTGTACTCGGTTCTTTCCCTTTCGGATTGATCCCGGACCATCACCAATAGCCCACCACTGTGTTGCTCCAGTGACGTTAATTAAAATACAAACCTACCATCCATATTTCTGAATAATATTTATATCAGAATTGGGATAAATCTATTGGTATAAAATATAAAATCTGCAATACAGAAAATAAATCAGAATTTCTAACATGACGAATCGATATTCGGCTCTACTATACTGAAACACTAGTGTATCCATTGGCGTAGTTAAGAGAGGTGAGTATTTTAATTAACGTCACACTGAAACAACGGGCTATTGGTTACGGTTCGGGATCATTCCCAATGAGAGATCCGAGGACACCATGTAATTTTGAACCACGGTCAGATGACGAGGCAACACCTCTGCTGGTATCCCACTCTCCAAACCTCACCACGCCAACGTGAGGACAGTTGAGGCCTCAAGGATTTTAACGTGCACCAGCCCCCTTTGTACACGACGATTTAACTTCGCAACCCTCCGGTACCTAGTTCGTTGCTCTTCCAACTGGGCTACTGTGTCCCAGTAGTTAAGTAAAAGAGTATGAAGAATAGAAAAGCAACAGGTGGTCTTGGCTTCAATCTCGAAGGGGTAGCATTTCAGAACTTTTGAATTCCTTTTTTTTTCTCATTTATCTCCTAATGCGTTGCGAGTTCGAAACTCCGTATAACCAAACACCGTCGTGTAGACATCGGCTGGTGCAGTTTAAATCTATCGGTGGTTCATATGTCCTCAGGTTGATGAGGAATAGAAGTTTGGAAAGAGGGTTTCCAGCTCAACTGTTTACCACGTCATCTGGCATTGGTTCAAAATTACATCGTGTTCTCGTATCTTTCTTTGGGATTGATCCCGGACCGTCACCAAGAGCCCTTTTAGTTCCTCCAGTGCGATATGAATTACCATTCCGCTCATCTCCGAAGCAATTAGGGTCGCGGTGGCCCGGTTGGAAGAGTAACGGACTCGCAACCGAAGGGTTGCGAGTTCGAATCCAGCCAAACACCGTCATGTACAAAATGGGGCTGTTGCACGTTAAATCTGTCGTGGCCTCAAATGTCCTCACGTTGGCGTGGTGTGGAAGTTTGGAGAGTGGGGTGCCAGCTCAGGTGTTGCCTCGTCATCTGACCGTGGTTCAAAATTACGTGCTGTTGTCCTCGGATCTTTCCCTTTGGGATTGATCCCGGACCGTCACCAATAGCCCATTGTGTTGCTCCAGTGTGACGTTAATTGAAATTCCCCCCCCCATGTTAATCTAAATGCATTTTAATGAACTTTATGCGTAGTATAAAAATCTGTTCTAACCTGTTTCAATTTCTTTTATATATCTTATTTTGTACTGCTCATGTCTTTCACATACATTGCTGTTCTTTGGAATAAGGGAAATTTATTTCATTAAAAATGACATTTCTAATATAAAAGTGCAATTTTCAGTCGTATTATAAGTACAGAAATCATGTGTTTAAAACACATTCTAAGACTTCGTTGGACTATTGTACAATGTTCAACCATAACCATAGTGAGAAAAAATTAGACTTGGATGCAAGTATCTGAATAGCGAACCTGAACAAAATGGCAATTTTTGTAAGATTCGCGATTCATTACATTCACATGCATGTATTGCAATATACGATTTCAAAAATTTTTTTAAATTATAATTCATCTGGAATAATAAATCTGGAATTGGAAAACAAAACACAAAGACGACAGAAATTGTAACAATTTATTTTCAAATCCCTATATATTTATTAACAATTAAAACCAATTTCGTTCTAGAAAAAATATTAAAAATGACAATTTTCGAGATACAATATTTAAACCAGATTTATCTAAAATTTAATTTTAATACATATTCATGCCTTAAAATTACTACTTTAAATTCAGGACAAAGTATTATAGAACTGAAATTAATTTTTCAAATTGAAATCTAACTAAAGCTAAACAATTATCCCCACAATATAGGGCATATTACATTGGACGTATTGTCAATAAATAGTTCAGAAACTTAATTTAAAGCATAATACGAATTTCAACAAAGGATTTAAGTTTTCGAGATACATATCTAACAATCTATAGATATGAATTAAATTCATCACTAATCTAAAATTTACTAAAGAACAATGAGGTGATACCAACTAATAGTTTTGTAAAATAGCACTATATACAATGATCGTAGTTTCAGCATTTGAAATAACACTTTTGCACAACAAATTATTTACTAATCAATTAAAAATTGAAAAAAATTTACCTTTTGTTTTGACAATGTAAACCGGACAAGCATTCATATTCTCATATAAAAACAATATTATTTCATGAGAATATCGTCATTGTCACCTTAAAATTTTACAAGTTAAATTTAAAACGAATAAGGCTAGCTGGAATGAATTTTCATTTAATAATGTCAAACTAGAAAACATCTGGTAACTAAAACGATGTCATAGTATGATAATTAAATATATAATAAACAATAAAAGTATGCAGTATTGAAATAACACAGCATATAAATATGCACATCCACATACTAATATAGTTAAAGTAAGCTTATGAATAACAAAAGATGGTTAAATAAAACTTTTCAACTGGCAATTGTTATTTTTTTTAAACAATTGATCAGTCAACGTTGTAGTTAATAGCGAATATTTGAATTCGCGAAATTATGTAATCATTGACCTGATACTATTATCCCGTATATTAACCATGTGGAATATTTGAATTTGTCATATATTGAATAGATTTCTAAACAATAAAATTCTACTGATGTTAGTGAATCATTCTACTGTAATGTTAATTAAACTGTTTGTGAAATCAGATAAAAGTATAACTTTCTGTCTCTGCAAAGTTATTTTTCCTGTACTTTGACAAGCATCGCAAAAAGCATAAAACTTTTTGATAGCCTACCTCGAATGTTTACGCTCAAATCCTTTCTCTACACGAGGTTTTACTATATGAATTCCTGGTTATTCATCTGTTTGTGTATATTTCTGATTCGTTGTTTTTTATTATGTTTCAATCCTTTCAAGCACCTATCCTACAGGTAGGGTTTCCAACCAATGTGTTCAAGCATATGCTTCTTAAAATAACAGTTATTTGAGAATGCTTGTTCACATGTACCAGATTTATAAGGTTTCTCATTGGTGTGTACACGCATATGTAGTTTCAAATTCCATGTTTTTGAAAAATATTTTCACAGGTACTATATTTTTAAGTTTTCTCATCGGTGTGTCCACGCATATGTAGATTCAAAGAACCTTTTCGTGAAAAATATTTTCCACAGGTACCACATTTATAAGGTTTCTCACCGGTGTGTAAACGCATATGTACATTCAAAGTACTTTTTTGTGAAAAACATTTTCCACAGGTATCACATTTATAAGGTTTCTCACCAGAATGTACACGCATATGCAGCTTCAAATGCCCAGAGTGTGAAAAATATTTTCCACAGGTACCACATTCATAAGGTTTCTCACCGGTGTGTCCACGCATATGTAGATTCAAATTACATTTTTGTGAAAAATATTTTCCACAGTCACCACATTCATAAGGTTTCTCACCGGTGTGTACACGCATATGTAGATTCGAAGAACCTTTTTGTGAAAAATATTTTCCACAGGTACCACATTGATAAGGTTTCTCACCGGTGTGTACACGCATATGTACCTCCAAAGAAACTTTTCGTGAAAAATATTTTCCACAGGTACCACATTTATAAGGTTTCTCACCGGCGTGTACATGCATATGTTGTTTCATATTCCCAGTTAGTGAAAAATATTTTTCAAAGGTTCAACATTTTTAAGGCTGCTCACCATTGTATATACGTATATGCATCTTCAAATCAGATCCTCGATCTTTTTTCAAATCTCGGTCTAGTTTAGTTTAATTGCCTTCTAGTCTTTAGGAATATCTTGACTGTTGAAAAACAGAAACTATCTGCAGGTGGTGAATTCTCCAAGTTCACAAAACAAAGGACAATGATATCTGACTTATGGATGTTAAGTAGTTTCCTGGAACTGCTGTTTTTCGTTCGACGATGGCAGGTCGATGCGTATTTGCGTTCTTACAGGATAGGACACGAGTACTGATTTTTAAGGAGTGCCATGTGAAAAACCATCATAAATGCCCACGCCTTCAGAAAAGTGAAGAGTAAATGATCCTTCTTGAAAGGCCAAATATCCTTAGTACTAAAACACTGCAGCAAAAAAACTTCGGGCACAATTTCCAGGTTCTTATAGAATGAACTAAAATAATCACATATACAAATTCACTTCACTTCCATTTCAAAGTAGGCCTATTTTGCCTAGGTAAGCGGGGCCGCGACAGCCCGATTGGAAGAGTAACGGATTAGCAACCGGTGATTGCAAGTTCGAATCCAACCAAAGCCCGTCGGGTACAACAGGAGGCGCGAGCTCTTTAAATCCGTCGCTGCCACAAACGCCTCACGTTGGCGTGGTGTGGAAATTTGTAGAGGTGTGCCAGCTCAGGTGTTGCCTCGTCATCTGACCGTGGTTCAAAATTACGTGGTGTTGTCCTCGGACCTTTCCTTTTGGGATTGATCCCGGACCGTCACCAATAGCCCGTTGTATTACTCCAATGTGACGTTAATTAAAATAAAAACTACCATCCATTTCTGAGGAATATTTATATGAGAATTGGGGGGGTATTTCAATTAACGTCACACTGGAGCAACACAACGGGCTATTGGAGACGGTCCTGGTTCAATCCCAAAGGGAAAGATCCGAGGACAACAATACTTAATTTTGAACCACAGTCAGTTGACGAGGCAACACCTGAGCTGGCACCCCTCTCTCCAAACTTCCATATCACGCCAAAATGAAGACCTTTGAGGCCATGGTAGATTTAACGTGCACCATCCCCTTCGCCCAGTAAGGTTGGATTCGAACCCGCAACTGCTGATACGATACTCTTCCCAATCGGGCTACTGTGACTCTGAATGTCTCTCAGAAGTTTAAAATATGTGAGGGCGAACCTAAATTATACCAATGATCAGAATTTTATACCGAAGTTTCTAAACCGAAAGACGAAGAAAATGAAAACGTTTTATACAAGTACTAAATTTTTCTAACTGTAAAATTTCAAAGTTTTTCCACGAAATAGAATTTTGATATCTATACTTAGGAATTAAATAATGATGTAGACTCTCTATAGCGTAAAAAGCACAATCAAATTGGATTGAGTTTAGAAAAACTTTAAAAAACCCTTTGTTAAAAAAGTACCACTCAAAACATGAATTTACGTACCCAACAAATCAGATTTCTTGGAATCTAAAATCTGCCTTAAAATCATATTAAATACTACACTGCTGGCCACCCAAATTGCAACACCAAGAAAGACAAGAGATATCACAACAAAATTTATTTTATAGATAACATGTTGACCAAGTATCAAATGATTAAATTTATAGACTTCTGTGAAGTGTGGTTCCTGCCAAAATCAGTAGCCAGAGTAGCCGCCATTGTTGGAGATCACCGCTGCCACACGCCTCGGCTTTGATTCAAAGAGACTTTGGATGTGTTCTTGGGGTACAGCAGACCAAGCAGCTTCCACACGTTGCCGAAGTTGATCTGGTGTGGCAGCTGGGGATGTATTCTGGGTCAATCGTTGAGCAACCATGGACCACATGTTTTCTATCGGCGAAAGATCCGGAGAGCGAACTGGCCAGGGAAGCAATTCAATCTGGCGATTGACGAAGAACCCTTGGACAATGCGTGCCACGTGTGGTCGCGCATTATCCTGTTGAAATATGGCTGTGGGCAAGCATTGAAGGTAAGGAAGGACAACTGGCTCCAACACCTCGGAGATGTAGCGCTGGCTGTTTAAAGTACCGGCAATGCGTACTAGAGGAGTGCGAGAGTGATATCCAATACCGCCCCTGTTGGAATCGGTCTCAAACCTCCAATTATAGTGCCGTGTGGGGCACATAAATTTGAAGAATGTAAATCTTTGAATGTATAAAAGTGAAGAAAGATTGGGGATCATGAGCTGATCAGACTTCTTGTATGTTTTTAAACCATAAGACTTGGTCACGTAATAAAATTTATTTTTAATGTATAAAACTCTGTCTTCAATCGATAAAACCCAACAATTGGTTATGGGCCTCAGACCTTAAGTTCAACCTGAATTCTGCCACTACCGGTATCCAGTATGATGGGTATTCAAGAAATGTCCATGTTTTCCTTCCCGAAGTTATCGGATTTCAACTATGCCACGTGGAAGACGGACATGAAGGTATTGCTAATGGACCGGAACTGCTGGGAATTTATCACTAAAACGGAACCTCTATTATTGGAAGATGCTCCAGAACAAGAAAAAAGAGACTATCGTTATAGGAAGCAGAGGACATACACAACTATCTACCAGGGCATAGACAGAAAATATCAAGTCTTAATTTCATCTACTGAGGACGGTAAGGAAGCCTGGGATATATTAAAGACCAACTTTGAACCAGCATCTAGAGCACGATTGGCAGGCCTTGTGGACGAGTTCTTTTCATTCCGCTACCAGCCGGAGGACGAATCCATTGGACTCTTCTGCAAACGAGTGCATGAGAAGCTGTTACAGATAAAAGAATGTGGATTCGAAATCCCAGACCTCTTAGTTTGCTTTCAACTAATAAGACATTTGCCTCACGAATACGATAATCTGGTACAACTGCTATACAGGATGGATGACAACGAGTTCACGCTAGACAATTTGTCTAAACATTTAATAACAGAATCCAGCCGAATTGAGCTGAAGCGGAAAGACGAAGGCACAAAATTAAGTATCGTGGCCGATGCTTATGCTACAAGAAACAAGTCATCTAGATACAAGGAGACACGGGCGTCTACTCCTGATCACAGCAGATGCGTACTGGACCCTGAATTAATTCCTTCAAGCCCAAGAAAGTCGACAGTTTGTCGTATGGGGCCGCGACCATTCTGCAACTACTGCAAAAAGTCGGGACATTACGAATCGAAGTGCTTCAAGAAACGCAATCGGCAGAAACCTGGTGGTGAATTATTTTATATGGAGGACAATCCAAAAACTGATCTTCAACGTGCCTATGCAGTTTCAAATTTTCCAAATGAAAGACCGAGGGAATTTCTCATTGATTCTGCTGCAACTGCTCACTTCTGTAAAGAACGTGATATGTTTACGACATTCAGAAAACTACCACCACAGAAGATCCTAGTCGGAGACAAGGACAGCACCTCGGAAGTATTAGGTATGGGTGATATTCAATTTACAGTTTTAGATAGAAACAGAAATTATGATATAACTTTAAAAGATGTGTTATACTCGCCTAATATGAGAAGAAATTTAATTAGTGGTGCTCGTATTGACCTTGTGGGAAACCAAATTAAATGGGGAAATAACAAAATGATTATTTATAATAGTTATAATAAATATTTGTTTACTGTTCCCAGAATTGGAAAATTGTATATCTTAAAAGGTTATCCCAAGATTAAAAATTATACATATGTAACTGGTTTAGATCTAGAAAAAGTCCACCGTAGGTTTTGTCATGTTAACATGCCCTTAATTGAAAATATGAGTAAAATTAATTGTGTAAAAGGAATTGAAAAACTTAATTGTAAAAATATAGATAAAAATTGTAAGATTTGTGCCATTGCTAAATCCACTAGAATATCCTTAAAAAGAAACTATATGTACGAAAGGAAAACTAAAAATGTTTTGGAAAGGATCCATATGGATTTGTGGGGTCCTGCTCCAGTTAACTCTCTAGGTGGAAACAAATACTTTTTATCTATTATTGATGATTTTTCACGTAAAGTAACTGTTTATATTATTCGAAATAAGAATGAAGTTTTTGATTACTTTAAAAAATACTTGGTTAGAGCTGAAAGACAGCTAAATGTTAAGTTAAAATGTGTCCGAACTGACAATGGTTTAGAATTTTGTCACAAAGAATTTAAAAAGTTTTTAAATGATCTAGGAATAAAAATCGAAAGAACTTCAACTTATACCCCTGAACAAAATGGCATTGCAGAAAGGTTCAATAGAACAGCCATGGATTGTGTCAGAGCTATGCTTCAAGACAGTGGTTTACAACCACAATTTTGGTCAGAAGCACTTTTAGCATTTATTCATACTAAAAATAGATGCGAACACAAATTAACTGAGGGTATATCTCCTAACGAAATATGGACTGGTTTCAAACCATCAGTAAAACATTTTAGAATTTTTGGCTCTTTGGCATATGTTCATATTCCTAAAATACAGAGAAATAAATTACAACCCAGAGCAAAACTTGGTATTTTGACAGGATATGGTTTGAAAACTAAAGGTTACAGAATATATATCCCAAACGAGAAGAGAATAGTTGAAACAGTCCATGTTCATATCGACGAAAGTAAGAAAGCTGTTGATGTACTATTTGGTAAAAACTTTGAGTACGTTTCTTTCGATCTTAATTCTAATATTCCTATTTATCAATCAAACGAAAATATAAAAGTAAAATCGGAAAGTGAAACTCAAGTTTTAGATTCTAAAGATTTAGTTAAAACTGAGGACTTAAAAAGTCTTAACATTTCAAATTGGCGAAGAATCGAAAAACCTAGAAATAAAAGCAATAGGATAGATGTATATTATTATTCTCCTGAAAATTTGAGAATGAGATCTTTAAATGATATTAAAAAGTACTGTACTAAAAATAAGATTAGGTTTGATCCTGTAAATTTCAATTTTAAGCCAGAAACTGAACATCCTAATGTGGATATTTCTAATGTGCCATCTACTTCTAGTGATGAATCTAATTTTTTAGACCAACAGATGTACGACATGTATGATCAGTGTTACAATGTCGAAATCCCCAAAAGTTATGAAGAAACGCAAACAAGTAAGGATAAAATTAAATGGAATACTGCCATGAATGAAGAAATTCAGATAATGAAGGATAGGCAAGTATGGAAATTAGTGGACACCCCCCCAAATACAACCATAATTGGAAGTAAGTGGGTGTACAGCATAAAAATGGACGAAAACAATATACCTAAAAGGTATAAAGCTCGTCTTGTTGCTCAAGGTTTTAAGCAAAAACCCGGCATTGATTTTAAAGATATTTTTTCACCAGTTGTGAATTTTTCTATTGTTAAATTATTGTTTGTACTATTGATTTCTATGTTGGGTTGGTATCACTGTCAAGTTGACGTGAAAAGTGCATATTTATATGGACACCTTAAGGATACTATATACATGAAACAGCCAAAAGGATTTGTGCTGAAAGGATCCGAAAACAAAGTATGTCTATTGGAAAAGGCTATATATGGTCTGCATCAAAGTGGTAGAGAATGGAATTTGGAATTAGACGGTATTTTAACTAAATTAGGATTTTCTCAGTTAAATTGGTGTAATTGTGTCTACAAATTTAAAGATGTAATTTTAATTGTTTATGTAGATGATATGGTTTTGTTTTCAAAAAGGGAACATTTGATAAATGAAGTAATCGAATTATTGGACAAAAAATTGGATCTTACAGTCCTAGGTAAAACTAAATATTTGTTAGGCGTAAACTTTCAAGAAATTGAAAATTCGATTTATTTACATCAAATTACCTACATTGAAAAATTAATGTCAAAATTCAAAGATCTTCCTAAAAGTTTTGTGAATTTACCTTTTAAAATTGGTTGTAACTTACCTGATAAGGTTAAAGAGGAAGAAATAATTGAAAATGATTTAATGAGGAAATTTCCCTATCGTTCCTTAATAGGATGTTTATCGTTTTTGTCAGATAGATCCAGACCAGATATTGCATTTGCTGTTAATATAATGTCTCAGTTTTGTAATGGTTATACTTACAAACACTGGTCTTACGTTGTTGATATTATGAACTATGTTTTTCTTACAAAGGATTTTAAAATTAATCTTTCCAATGTAAAAAGTTCAAATTTGATTGCTTTTTCTGATGCAAATTGGGGATGTGGTCTCACAAACAGACATTCAAGCAGTGGCTATTTAATTTATTTTGGTAACATCCCAATATCATGGAAATCTTCTAAACAAAAGTGCATAGCTCTTAGCTCAATGGAATCTGAATTTATTGCACTAACCGATTGCACTAAAGAAGTTATTTGGTTTAGTAGAATTATAAATGAATTAAGTTTGTGTGATTACATAAGACCCCAAGTATATTGTGATAATCAATCTGCTATCTATTTTTCAAAAAATAGTCAGGAAAATCAGAAAACTAAACATATTGATATCAAGTACAAATTTATTCGTAAATTAATAAAAGATGAACTATTTAACGTAAATTATATTTCATCGGAAAATAATTTGGCTGACTTTTTAACAAAGCCTTTATTGTTAAATAAATTTAAAAATATTATTAGAAAAATATTTTGTTAGATTTATATAAATATATATATTGAATTGTAATACATCTGCTGAGGTTTTACAACCGATGGGGCCGCATGTTGGAATCGGTCTCAAACCTCCAATTATAGTGCCGTGTGGGGCACATAAATTTGAAGAATGTAAATCTTTGAATGTATAAAAGTGAAGAAAGATTGGGGATCATGAGCTGATCAGACTTCTTGTATGTTTTTAAACCATAAGACTTGGTCACGTAATAAAATTTATTTTTAATGTATAAAACTCTGTCTTCAATCGATAAAACCCAACAGCCCCATACCATAATACCCGGTGCAGGACCAGTGTGGCGGTGCATAACGCAGCTGTTCAGCATCCTCTCTCCACGGTGTCTCCAGACTCGAATCCGACCATCGTGCTGTTGCAGACAGAAGCGTGACTCGTCAGTAAAGACAATTTCATTCCAATCTGCCGTCCACATCCTTCTTTCATCGCACCATTGGCGGCGGAAACGTCTGTGGTTCTGCGTCAAGGGTAGACGAAGCAATGGACGTCTTGCGGACAGACCACTCTGCTGTAAACGGCGTCGAATGGTACGCGCAGACACTGGATGATGCGGTACAGACTGAATGTGCTGTGCTATGGTTCGTGATGTGGCTGAGCGATCCGTCACTGCCATACGCACAATATGCCTGTCATCACGTGAAGTGGTGCACTGAGGTGGATGCGATCGAACACGTCGGTCCGTCGTACCCTCCTGCATCCAACGATCACATATCCGCATTACAGTTGTTTGGTTTCGTCCAACACGACTACCAATTTCCCTGAAAGATAATCCACAATCTCGGTAGGCCACTATCCTTCCTCTGTCGAACTCGGATACTTGATCAAAAGATGATCGCTGTTTTCTACGAGCCATAATTGATCGTTTTTTTGAAAAAACCACAAGAAAAACACAATTGCCATACTTGAAATCGTCGAAATCTCCAAGCCTTAAATAGCGCTTTGAAGTGGCGCCACATGCGCGCGTGATGTGCGTCTGCGCTGAAATTCTAATCATTTGCATATCTCACCTCCGCTAATGCATGTTGTAAATTTCATATTATTTGCATGCTTCCTTCAGGGTGTTGCATTTACGGTGGCCAGCAGTGTATTATTTATCGATGTCAGAAAATGTATTTCCATTAAATGTGCCAGAAATGTGACCCAGATTTTATATAATTTAAATGTACACAACGTGTTTAAATTGTTCTTGATGTGCTCACTGATTTTTATTATTTAAGTGTTTGTAAATCTATTAGGTCCAGTCAAATAATTTCCGATGCAGCTAGGTAGAATCTATGTACCCACTATAAGTCACCGGGAAAAAAGAGTTTTTGCATTCACTAAATAGATAAGGGTTCAGTTAGTCTTCTGACAACTGGTTTGTGTGGTGCACGTTTCATTAAACTGCTGTTCATAACCCCTAAAATGGAGAGTGAAGAAGTGCATATTCGTCATGTGATGCTTTGCGAATTTAAACAAGGCAATAGTGCTAAGGCGACAGCTGAAATAATATGCAGTTTCTACGGTTAAGGTCTAATAAGCGATCGGGCAGTTAGAAATTGGTTTGCTAAATTCCGTTCTGGGGATACGACTTTAAAGGCCGAAACAAGGGCGGGACGTCCTTCCGACCTTGACGACAACCTTTTAAAGGCAATATTGGAGCAAAATCCACGTCAATCAACAAGAGCTATAGCAAGAAGGTTGAATACATCACAATGATCTGTTTGCCGCCACCTGGAGAAATTAGGGAAAGTCAGCAAGTGATCTCACAATCTCAGTGAACGGAATAAAGATCGCATGGTCAATCGCCACAAGTCTGCTATCACGGGTAAAAATCGAGCCTTTTTTAGACAGGATTATAACAGGCGATGAAAAATGGGTTACCTATGACAATATTGTCCGTAAAAGACAGTGGCTTGATAAGCATCAACCACCTCTACCAGATCCGAAAAGCGAACATCCATGGAAAAAGATTGTGTGTAAGGTGGGATTGTTGAGGTATAATTCATCACAAGTTGTTTTTGAAGTCAAATTGAACGATTACTGCGGATACATACGTTCAGCAGCTGCAAAGAGCGAAAGAAAAACTCTATGAAAAGCGTCCTGCACTCATCAATCGCAAAAACATTATTTTTTCCGTGACCACATACGGCAAGAGCGACTCAAGAAAAATTCTTGAACTTGGATGGTCAGTTTTACTACACCCAGGTTACTCCCCGGACCCTGTCCCAACAGACTATCACCTTCTCCGTTCCTTGCAAAACTTTTTGAATGGAAAACCTTCAATTCTGAAGAGCAAGTCAGTCAGGCTGTCGAAAATTTCTTCCCGTCCAAACCAACCACATTTTACAAGGAAGGAATTGATAAGCTGCAACGGAGATGGGAGAAGGTCATACATAATAGTGGTGAATCCATAATAAATTAATATAACTTTGTTATTTAATGAAAGCAAAATAAATGTCTGATAAAAAAACGGAAGTTACTTACGACTCGACCTAATATTTCAGCTGATTTAAAATCTCAAACTTAGGTACTAAAAGTGGATCTGAAATATGGATTGTTCCGGTATAATGGTTTTCTGAAACACTGCTCTAATACGTTCTATACCGATGCAAGGTGTGGTTGCGTAATTGAACACTAGTTCTAAATGTGGACACGAATACTCCTTTCGGGAATGCAATGCAAAAATTAAAATATTTCTGTACGCCCGCAGAAACGCAGTAAATGTTACTTCGTGTTTGTGAGCTGGTTGGAAGAGACACGGGATAGCAACCGGAGGGTTCACTTCGAATACAGCCAAAGACCATCGTGTGCAAAGCACGCTGGTGCACGTTAAATATGTCGTTGCCTCAAACGTTCTCACGTTGGCGTGGTGTAGATGTTTAGAGAGTGGGGTGCCAGCTCAGGTGTTGCCTCGTCATCTGACCGTGGTTCAAAATTACGTGGTGTTGTCCTCGGATCTTTCCCTTTGGGATTGATCCCGGACCGTCACCAATAGCCCGTTGTGTTGCTCCAGTGTGACGTTAATTGAAACACTCCCTCCCTCCCTGACCGGGATAAAAATTACGTGGTGTTGTACTCGGTTCTTTCCCTTTCGGATTGATCCCGGACCATCACCAATAGCCCACCACTGTGTTGCTCCAGTGACGTTAATTAAAATACAAACCTACCATCCATATTTCTGAATAATATTTATATCAGAATTGGGATAAATCTATTGGTATAAAATATAAAATCTGCAATACAGAAAATAAATCAGAATTTCTAACATGACGAATCGATATTCGGCTCTACTATACTGAAACACTAGTGTATCCATTGGCGTAGTTAAGAGAGGTGAGTATTTTAATTAACGTCACACTGAAACAACGGGCTATTGGTTACGGTTCGGGATCATTCCCAATGAGAGATCCGAGGACACCATGTAATTTTGAACCACGGTCAGATGACGAGGCAACACCTCTGCTGGTATCCCACTCTCCAAACCTCACCACGCCAACGTGAGGACAGTTGAGGCCTCAAGGATTTTAACGTGCACCAGCCCCCTTTGTACACGACGATTTAACTTCGCAACCCTCCGGTACCTAGTTCGTTGCTCTTCCAACTGGGCTACTGTGTCCCAGTAGTTAAGTAAAAGAGTATGAAGAATAGAAAAGCAACAGGTGGTCTTGGCTTCAATCTCGAAGGGGTAGCATTTCAGAACTTTTGAATTCCTTTTTTTTTCTCATTTATCTCCTAATGCGTTGCGAGTTCGAAACTCCGTATAACCAAACACCGTCGTGTAGACATCGGCTGGTGCAGTTTAAATCTATCGGTGGTTCATATGTCCTCAGGTTGATGAGGAATAGAAGTTTGGAAAGAGGGTTTCCAGCTCAACTGTTTACCACGTCATCTGGCATTGGTTCAAAATTACATCGTGTTCTCGTATCTTTCTTTGGGATTGATCCCGGACCGTCACCAAGAGCCCTTTTAGTTCCTCCAGTGCGATATGAATTACCATTCCGCTCATCTCCGAAGCAATTAGGGTCGCGGTGGCCCGGTTGGAAGAGTAACGGACTCGCAACCGAAGGGTTGCGAGTTCGAATCCAGCCAAACACCGTCATGTACAAAATGGGGCTGTTGCACGTTAAATCTGTCGTGGCCTCAAATGTCCTCACGTTGGCGTGGTGTGGAAGTTTGGAGAGTGGGGTGCCAGCAAAAGTGTTGCCTCGTCATCTGACCGTGGTTCAAAATTACGTGGTGTTGTCCTCGGATCTTTCCCTTAGGAATTGATCCCGGACCGTCACCAATAGTCCATTGTGTAGCTCTAGTGTGACGTTAATGGAAATACCCCCCCTAAGCAATTAACAGATTTAAACAAATTGTTAAGTCCATTATTACCTACGCAGTGCAATCATAGACGATGCAGCAAAAACGCACATTTAAAATATAATCATCCTCCAAACCAAATGCTCAGAATTCTTACGAACACTCCTTCATACACTACTAATGCTGTCATTCAAAACGACTTTAAAAATTTAACCCCTTCACTACGATATTAAAAACTCTTACATTCTTTAACTCTACCCCAACAACGTTATCAAAGTCAAGATCATTTCTTTAACCCAAGCGAAATAGACACAACTACCGTTTTCCTACAATCTGACTGATCGCTTCACTGAAAATAGCCCACTGGTTCACAATGTTTTTGGTACGCAACCAGGCACTCGAAGCATGCCACCTTCTCATCAAAAATCCTAGATAATCCCTTAAGACAACTGCCAAACAGCTGATTTGGGAAAAATGAGTTTTCTCCAGCGACCGCGATTCTTACAATATTTTCCTTAGTTTCCTCATCAAACCATAATTTTTAAATTTTCAAAAAATCCACTCTACAACCATGTTTTATTTTTTATAGCCCGTAATTTCTTTCCTTAAATGTATAACTTTATTTGCTCATAATCATCTGCTGCTTAAAACCGTCTTCTACGATGTGATATAAATTCTTCGTTTTTCTTTTACAATTTCTTTCATATATCTTATTTTGTACTGCTCATGTCCTTCACATACATTGCTGTCTTTTGGAATAAGGGAAATTTATTTCATTAAAAATGACATTTCTAATATATAAGTGCAATTTTCAGTCGTATTATAAGTACAAAATCATGTGTTTAGGTGTAAACCTAATGCCACATTCTACGACTTCGTTGGTCTACTATGCAATGTTCAACCATAATCATATTGAGCAAAAATTAGACTTGGTGGCAAGTTACTCAATAGCGAACCTGAACAAAGTGGCAATTTTTGTCAGATTCGCTATTCCTTTAGATTGACATGCATTATTGCAATATAAGATTTGAAATTATTTAAATTATAATTTAGTATGCTAGAAACAAAGGTTCAGTGCAATACATTTTCTATTGAAGTTCATTTGGTACAAATATGAACGACTAATAATTATGTTTCGAATGTGCTGTCGACCGCTTGCTTATTAGAATTTCGCACTACAAGAGACGAACTGAAGGCTATATTTGAATTAGAACCCGTTTCGCAGTCTCCGTTGCTTGTAACAGTGACAATCACACGCAAGCGCTTGGAAACCGAGATTCGAGTCCGGGTCCTACTAGGTGGTAGGAATGTAGGTAGCTTAACACTAGTTGCGTTGTTTATAGAACTGACCATATCTATTTTCCAAAAATGTGTGGACACATAAATTTGACGAAATGCAATTATTCACATCGAACCATATTAAGAGTAAAATAACGCATCACAATTTAATTTGTCAATGAATATTTTTAAAATTACATTTTACCAATCTGCTTGAGTGTTAACTAAAATCATCAACTTTAGGGAATTGGACCACTTTTAGATACCCCTCTACCCATCAGGATCTTCGGTGTATTTTTCACTTGTTTGTCAGTAAAGACTTCCTATGTGTATTATTGACGAAAATGACAGCTTGTTAAGATCGTGTACATGCATCATAAAGAACAACCTTTAATATTTCAAGGTATGTATGAATTACCTCAATTGTAATACATCGTTAAAATGTATGGTATAATGGTCATAGCGTTTGTTTGCTGTTCAGTAGGGGATCATTGTAGCTCAGTTGGTAGAGTCCTGGATTAGCATTCCGAGGCTTTCTTATCCTCGATTCCACATACTGAAGCTGAAAACCTTAGTTCTAGTGGTACATTTTCTACGCGATAAGTGGAACCGCATTCGAGTAGCTCGTTAAATAACTTTTAAGTCTAAGATAGCAAGTAGGTATTTGAATTAACGTCCTACTTGGAGCACCACAACGGGATATTGGTGAAGGTCCGGGATCAATCCCAAAGAGAACGATCAGAGGACAACACTCAATTTTGAATCACGGTCAGATGACGAGGCAACATCTGAGCTGGCACACCTCTCCAAACTTCCACACCTCGCCAACGTGAGGTGTTTGTGGCAACGACAGATTTAACGTGCTCCAGTCTCCTGTTGTATACGAAGGTCTTTGGTTGGATTCGAACTCACAATCTCCGATTGCTAATCCGTTATTCTTCCAAACGAGCTGTCGCGGCCCCACTTACCTAGGCAAACTAGGCCTACTTTGAAATGGAAGTGAAGTGAATTTGTATATGTGATTATCTTAGTTCATTCTATAAGAACCTGGAAATTGTGTGCGAAGTTTTTTTGCTATAGTGTCTTAGTATAAGAATATTTGGCCTTGGAAGAAGGATCCTTCACTCTTCACTTCTGCATGCGTGGGCATTTATTTTGGTTTTTCACATGGCACTCCTTAAAAATCAGTTCTCGTGTCCAATCCTGTAACAACGCAAATACGCATCGACCTGTCATCGTCGAACGAAAAACAGTAGTTTCAGGAAACTACTTAACATCCATAAGTCAGATAACATTGTCCTTTGTTTGTGAAATTGGAGAATTCACCTGCAGATAGTTTCTGTTTTTCACCAGTCAAGATATTCCTAAAGACTAGAATGCAATTAAACTAAACTAGAACGAGATTTGGAAAAAGATCGAGATTCTGATTTGAAGATGCATATGCATGTACACACCGGTGAGAAACCTTATAAATGTGGTACCTGTGGAAAATATTTTTCACAAACAGCGAATATGAAGCAGCATATGCATCTACACACTGGTCAGAAACTTTATAGATGTGATACCTGTCAACGGGCATTTTCAAAGAACTGTTATTTGAAGAAGCATACGCGTGAACACATTGGTTGGAAGGGTTGAAAATGTTTGGAAGGGTTGAAACATAATAAACAGATTCATAAATGTACAAACAGATTAATTACCAGGAATTCATATAGTAGAACATCGTGCAGAGAAAGGATTTGGGCGAAAACATTCGAGGTATGCCATTAAAAATATTAGACTTTTTGTGAAGCTTGTCAGTCTTCACAGGAAAAATGACTTTTCAGACAGAAAGTGATACTTTTTCCAGATTTCATAACTAGTTTAATTCACGTCATAGTATGATTCACTAACATCAGTAGATTTTTATTTTATATAAATGTTTATTCAATATATGACGAATTCAAACACTCCACATGATTAATGTATGCGATAATCGTATCAGGTCCATGATTACATAATTGCGCGAATTCAAATATTCGTTAGTAACTACAACATTGATAGATCAAGTATTTGAAAAAGCTAACAATTTTCAAAAACATGCTTGAAAAGTTTTCTTTTAATCATCCTTTGTTATTCATCAGCTCACACTTACTATATTAGTATATGGATGTGCATATTTATATTTTGTATTATTTCTGTACTGCATACCTTTATTGTCTATTATATATTTAACTAGCTGAATTACCCGCCGTTGCTCGGTTTGAAATGGTTAAATGTTTCTTGAAAAGTGCATTAAAATAATCATTTTTCTTTCACAGAAAAATGCAATCATTTAAGTTCTACGGAAAATACTTTTTAACTTTTTCATAGTTTCTACACTATACTTTGGACGCTAATATATACATTTAATTCCTGAAGATATTGCAATATGTAAAAGATTAAGACATAAATACTAACAGAAATTCCGACGAAAACATGCGTTCTACAAAGTTTTATAATAAAGTAAACATTAATTCTGGTGCTGCCAGATACCGAGTAGCAAAATTACGCTTTTATGATCAATGAGTTTTTCGTTTGTGCTTTTCGGAATAACGGTGCTTGGGTTAAAAATAAATGTAATCGGTGTAGACAAATTAAACTGAATAGATAAAATTTTTTCAAAAAACAGAAGGTCGATTTTATAGAATTATTCAGAAAGAAAATCACTGCTTTCAACCGAGGATTCACATGCATCTATTCCGTACATTTTAAAATAAGTTACACGCCTTACCTAAAAAACCTTATGAAACAGAATTCTACCAATCATTACGTATTCAATAAATTATTTAAGGAAAGTTGGTCGAAATATACATCAACTTTCCTCGAAAATCATCCTTGAACTCCTAAAAACCTTTCCTTGAATTTCCTTGCAAACATAAATATTTTAAAATATTCTTTCTTCATTAATAAAATATCTAAAATTTATTTACATCATGGGAAGAACTAAAAAGTCAGTTAAAACATAAATACTGTAATTTAATTTGTTTCCGAAAATATTGTTTTTCGATCAACACTGGTAAAGCAACCATAGCTGTCTAAAGCAATCCATCTATGCTCAATGTTATTTCTATGGCGATTTCGAATAGTTTTTAGTCCCCCAGGACCAATAGAACGGGGGTTAAGAGTTATCCTATGCTGACCGCAGTGTTCTAAAGTATAAGTGTACCAAATTTGGTGTGGATTGGTCAAACGGTGTAGATTTGTATTGAAAATATACGCACACATCCTATTATATATATATATATATATATATAGATTATACTCTGACATCGTTTTACTTACCCGATGTTCTTTTCTAGTTTAACATACTATTAAATGTAAATTCAATACAGGAAACCATTTTAATTCGTATTAAATTTAACTTGTAAAATTTTAAGGGTTCAATAACGATATTGTCTTGAAATAATATTGTTTTTATGAGAATATGAATACTTGTCTGGTTTACGTTACCAAAACAAAAGGTAAATTTATTTCAATTTTTAATTTCTTGTGAGAAAGTTTGATTTAAATCCTGAAACTACGATCATTGTATAGTGCTATTTTACAAGAATGTTAGTTGATATCAGCTCATTGTTCTTTAGTAATTTTTTACACTAGTAATGAAATTAATTGATATCAGTTCATTATGTCTAGAGATTGCTATACATATATCGCGCAAACTTAAATCCTTTGTTGAAAGTCGGATTATGCTTTAAAGTAGGTTTCTGAAATATTTATTGACAATAAGTCCAATGTAATGTCCTCTATATTGTCGGATTAAATGTTTAACATTAGTTAGATTCCAATTTTTAAATTAATTTCAGTTCTATAATACTTTGTCCTGAATTTAAAGTACCAATTTTAAGGCATGAATATGTATTAAAATTAAATTTTAGATAAATCTGGTTTAAATATTGTATCTCGAAAATTGGCATTTTTAATATTTTTTGTAGAACGAAAATTGGTTTTAATTGTTTGGTAATATATAGGGATTTGAAAATAAATTGTTACAATTTCTGTCGTGTTTGTGTTTTGTTTTCCAATTCCAGTTTTATTATTCCAGATAAATTATAATTTCAAAAAATTTTCAAATTGTATATTGCAATACATGCATGTGAATGTATTGAATCGCGAATCTTACAAAAGTTGCCATTTTCTTCACGTTCGCTATTCAGATCCTTGCATCCAAGTCTAATTTTTTCTCATTATGATTATGGTTGAACATTTCACAACAGACCAACGAAGTCTTAGAATGTGGCATTAGGTTTACAAACACATGATTTCTGTACTTATAATGACTGAAAATTGCACATATATATTTGAAATGTCATTTTTAATGAAATAAATTTCCCTTATTCCAAAAAAAAGCAATGTATGTGAAGGACGTGAGCAGTACAAAATAAGATATATGAAAGAAATTGTAAAAGAAAAACGAAGAATTTATATCACATCGTAGAAGTCGCTTTTAAGCAGCAGTTGATTATGAGCAAATAAAGAGTTATACATTTAAGGAAAGAAATTAAGGGCTATAAAAAATAAAAAAACGAGAACATTTGAATAAATTTAATTCAAAACGGTATGGTTGTACAGTGGATTTTTTGAGAATTTAAAAATTATTTGGTTTGCTGAGGAAACTGATGAAAATATTGTAGGAATCGCGGTCGCTGGAGAAAACTGATTGTTCCCAAATCAGCTGTTTGGCAGTTGCCTCAAGGGAGTATCTAGAATTTTTGATGAGGAGGTGGCATGCTTCGAGTGCCTGGTTGCGTACGAGAAACATTGAACCAGTTGACTATTTTCAGTGAAGCGATCAGTCAGGTTGTAGGAAAATGGTAGTTGTGTCTATTTCGCGTGGGTTAAAGAAAAGATCTTGAATTTGATAACGTTGTTGGGATACAGTTAAAGAATGTAAGAGTTTTTAATATCGTAGTGGGGAAGGGGTTACATTTTTAAAGTCGTTTTGAATGACAGCATTAGTAGTGTATGAAGGAGTGTTCGTAAGAATTTTGAGCATTTGGTTTGGAGGATAATTATATTTTCAATGTGCGTTTTTGCTGCAACCCCTCAGATTGGGACTGCGTAGGTAATAATGGACTTAAGAATTTGTTTAAATCTGTTAATTGCTTAGGGGAGATGAGCGGAATGGTAATTCATGTCGCTCTGGAGGAACTAAAAGGGCTCATTATGACAGTCTGGGATCAATCCCAAGAGAAAGATCCGAGAACAACACGTAATTTTGAACCAAGGCCAGATGACGTGGTAAACAGTTGAGCTGGAAACCCTCTTTCGAAACTTCCATTCCTCACCGGCGTGAAGGCATTTGAACCCCTACAGATTGAACGTGCACCAGCCCACGTCTACCCGACGGTTTTTGGTTATACGTAGTTTCGAACTCGCATCGGATTGGAAGATTAATGAGAAAAACAAGAATCTAATAATTCTGAAATGCTACCCCTTGGGCATTGAAGCCAAGAGCACCTGTTGCTGGGCTATTTTTCATACTTTCAGCAACTAGCAACCGGAGGGTTGCGAATTCGAATCCAGACAAAGACCGTCGTGTACAAAGGGGCTAGTGCACGTTAAATCCTTCGAGGCCTCAAATGTCCTCACTTTGGCGTGGAAGATGTAGATTTTATATCTACATTTATTCCAATTCTAATATAAATATTCTTCAGAAAAATGGATGGTAGATATGTACTTTAGTTAACGTCAATGGAGGAACACGGTGGACTATTGGTGACGGTCCGGGATCAATCCCAAATGGAAAGAACCGAGGACAACACCGTAATCTTCAATCCAGGTCAGATAACGAGGCAACACCTGAGCTGTCACCCCACTCAAAATTTCCACACCACGCCAGCGTGAGGATGTTTCAGGCAACGACATATTTAACGTGCGCCAGACTGCTTTGCACACGATGGTTTTGTCTGCATTCGAACTCAATCGTCCTGTTGCTATCCTGTGTATCTTCCAACCAGTCTACCGCGGCTCACGAACACGAAGTAACATTCACTATGCGTTTCTGCGGGCGTACAGAAATATTTTGATTTTTGCATTGCATTTCCCGAAAGGAGTATTCGTGTATATATTTAGACCTATTGTTCAATTACGCAACCCACTTGCATCGGTATAGAACGTAGTAGAGCAGTGTTTCAGAAAACCAATATACCGGAACAATCCAGATTTCAGATCCACTTTTAGTACCTAAGTTTGAGATTATAAATCAGCTGAAATAATATGTCGAGTCATAAGTAACTTCCGTTTTTTTATCAGACATTTATTTTGCTTTCATTAAATAACAAAGTTATATTAATTTAATATGTATTCACCACTATTATGTATGACCTTCTCCCATCGTCCTGGCAGCTTATCAATTCCTTCCTTGTAAAATGTGGTTGGTTTGGACGGGAAGAAATTTTCGACAGCCTGACTGACTTGCTCTTCAGAATTGAAGATTTTCCATTCAAAAAGTTTTGCAAGGAACGGAAAAGGTGATAGTCTGTTGGGGCAGGGTCCGGAGAGTAACCTGGGTGTAGTAAAACTGACCATCCAAGTTCAAGAATTTTTCTTGAGTTGCCCTTGCCGTATATGGTCATTCAAAGAATAATAATTTTGCGATTGACGAGTGCAGGACGCTTTTCATAGAGTTTTTCTTTCACTCTTTGCAGCTGCTGAACGTATGTATCCGCAGTAATCGTTCAATTGACTTCAAAAACAACTCGTGATGAATTATACCTCGACAATCCCACCATACACAGAGTAAAATCTTTTTCCATGGATGTTCGCTTTCGGATCTGGTTGATCCTTATCAAGCCACTGTCTTTTACGGACAATATTATCATAGGTAACCCATTTTTCATCGCCTGTTATAATCCTGTCTAAAAAAGGCTCGATTTTTACCCGTGATAGCAGACTTGTGGCGATTGACCATGCGATCTTTATTCCGTTCACTGAGATTGTGAGATCACTTGCTGACTTTCCCTAATTTCTCCAGGTGGCGGCAAACAGATCATTGTGATGTATTCAACCTTCTTGCTATAGCTCTTGTTGATTGACGTGGATTTTGCTCCAATATTGCCTTTAAAAGGTTGTCGTCAAGGTCGGAAGGACGTCCCGCCCTTGTTTCGGCCTTTAAAGTCGTATCTCCAGAACGGAATTTAGCAAACCAATTTCTAACTGCCCGATCGCTTATTAGACCTTCACCGTAGAAACTGCATATTATTTCAGCTGTCGCCTTAGCACTACTGCCTTGTTTAAAGTCGCAAAGCATCACATGACGAATATGCACTTTTTCTCTCTCCATTTTAGGGGTTATGAACAGCAGTTTAATGAAACGTGCACCACACAAACCAGTTGTCAGAAGACTAACTGAACCCTTATCTATTTAGTGAAAGGAAAACTCGTTTTTCCCGGTGACTTATAGTGGGTACATAGATTCTACCTAGCTGCATCGGAAATTATTTATGACTCGACATAATTGATTTACAAAGACTTAAATAATAAAAATCAATGAGCACATCAGAACATTTTAAATACCTTGTGTACTTTTAAATTATATAAAATCTGGGTAACATTTCTGGCACATTTAATGGAAATACATTTTCTGACATCTATAAATAATATAGTATAGAATATGATTTTAAGGCAGGTTTTAGATTCCAAGAAATCTGATTTGTTGGGTACGTAAATTCATGTTTTGAGTGTTAATTTTTTAACAAAAGGTTTTTAAAAGTTTTTCTAAACTCAATCCAATTTGATTGTGCTTTTTACGCTATAGAGTCGATATCATTATTTAATTCCTAAGTATAGATACCAAATTCTATTTCGTGTAAAAACTTTGAAATTTTAGAGTTAGAAAAATTTAGTACTTGTATAAAATGTTTTCATTTTGTTCGTCTTTCGGTTTAGAAACTTCGGTATAAAATTCTGATCTTTGGTATAATTTAGGTTCGCCCTCACATATTTTAAACTTCTGAGAGACATTCAGAGTCACAGTAGCCCGATTTGGAAGAGTATCGTATCAGCAGTTGCGAGTCCGAATCCAACCTTCCTGTGCGAAGGGGCTGGTGTACGATAAATCTGCAATGGCCTCAAATGTCCTAATTTTGGCGTGATATGGAAATTTGGAGAGTGGCGGGCCAGCTCAGGTGTTGCCTCGTCATCTGACCGGGATTGAAATTTACGTGGTATTGTCCTCGGTTCTGTCCCTCGAAACAGATTCCGGATCATCACCAATAGCCCGTTGTGTTATTCCAGTGTGACGTTTATTATAATACCTACGTACTTTTTTAATTACGCTAATGGAAATACGAGTCTTTCAGTATAATATAGCCGAATATCGATTCACCAAGTTAGAAATTATAATTTCTTTTCTGTATTGTATATTTTATATTTTATACCAATACATTTATCCCAATTCTGATATTGGCGTGGTGTGGAAGTTTGGAGAGTGGGGTGCCAGCTCAGGTGTTGCCTCGTCATCTGACCGTGTTTCAAAATTACATGGTGCTGTCCTCGATGCTTTTCCTTTGGGATTGATCCCGGACCGTCACCAATAGCCCATTGTGTTGCTCCAGTGTGACGTTAATTGAAATTCCCCCCCCCAATTCTGATATGGGGGCAGCGGTGGCCCGGTTGGAAGAGCAACGGACTAGCAACCAAAGGGTTGCGAGTTCGAATCCAGCCAAACACCGTCGTGTACAAAGGGGCCTGGTGCACGTTAAATCTGTCGTGGCCTCAAATGTCCTCACGTTGGCGTGGTGGGGAAGTTTGGAGAGTGGGGTGCCAGCTCAGGTGTTGCCTCGTCATCTGACCGTGGTTCAAAATTACGTGGTGTTGTCCTCGGATCTTTCCCTTTGGGATTGATCCCGGACCGTCACCAATAGCCCGTTGTGTTGCTCCAGTGTGACGTTAATTGAAATACTCCCCTACTCCCGGACCTTATCCTTGGGGATTGATCCCGGAACGTCACCAATAGCCCGTTGTGTTGCTCTAGTGTGACGTTAATTGAAATACCTCCCCAATCGGGCTGTCGCGGCCCCGCTTACCTAGGCAAAATTGGCCTACTTTGAAATGGAAGTGAAGTGAATTTGTATATGTGATTATTTTAGTTCATTCTCTAAGAACCTGGAAATTGTGAACGAAGTTTCTTTGCTATAGTGTTTTCGTACAAAGTATATTTCGCCTTTCAAGGAGGATCATTCACTCTTCACTTTTCAGCAGGCGTAGGCATTTATGTTGGTTTTTCACATGGCACTCCTTAAAAATCGGTACTCGTGTCCAATCCTGTAAGAACGCAAATATGCTTCGACCTGCCTTCGTCGAACGAAAAACAGCAGTTTCAGAAAATTACTTAACATCCATAAGTAAGATATCATTGTCCTTTATTTTGTGAACTTGGAGAATTCACCGCCTGCAGATAGTTTCTGTTTTCCACCAGTCAAGATATCCTGAAATACTATAAGGCAATTAATCTAAACTAGAACGAGATTTGGAAAAAGATTCTGATTTGAAGATGCATATACGCGTATACAATTGTGAGAAACCTTAATAATGTTGAACCTTTGAAAAATATTTTTCACAAACAGATAATATGAAGCAACATATGCATGTACAAACCGGTGAGAAACCTTATGAACGTGGTACCTGTGGAAAATATTTTTCACAAAGTGGTACTTTGAACCGACATATGCGTGTACACACCGGTGAGAAACCTTATAAATGTGGTACCTGTGGAAAATATTTTTCACAAGCAGGGCATTTGAAGCGACATATGTATGTACACACCGATGAGAAACCTTATAAATGTGGTTCCTGTGGAAAATATTTTTCACAAAATGGTAATTTGAACCGACATATGCGTGTACACACCTGTAAGAAACCTTAAATCTGTGGTATCTGTTAACAGGCATTCTCAAGAAACTGTTATTTGAAGAAGCATATGCGTGAACACATTGGTTGGAAGGGTTGAAAGTGTTTGAAAGGGTTGAAACATAATAAACAGATTCATAAATGTACAAACAGATAAATTACCAGGAATTAATATAGTAGAACATCGTGCAGAGAAAGGATTTGGACGAAAACATTCGAGGTATGCCATTAAAAAGTATTAGACATTTTGTGAAGCTTGTCAGTCTTCACGGGAAAAAGACTTTTCAGACAGAAAGTGATACTTTTTCCAGATTTCACAACTAGTTTAATTCACATCACAGTATGATTCACTAACATCAGTAGAATTTTTTTGTATAGAAATGTTTATTCAATATATGACGAATTCAAACACTCCACATGATTAATGTATGCGATAATCGTATCAGGTCCATGATTACACAATTGCGCGAATTCAAATATTCGTTAGTAACTACAACATTGATAGATCAAGTATTTGAAAAAGCTAACAATTTTCAAAAACTTGCTTGAAAAGTTTTATTTTAATCATCCTTTGTTATTCATCAGCTCACACTTGCTATATTAGTATATGCATGTGCATATTTATATGGTGTATTATTTCTGTACTGCATACCTTTAATGTCTATTATATATTTAACTAGCTGAATTACCCGGCGTTGCTCGGTTTGAAATGGTTAAATGTTGCTTGAAAAGTGCATTAAAATAATCACTTTTCTTTCACAGAAATATGCAATCATTTAAGTTGTACGGAAAATACTTTTTAACTTTTTCATAGTTTCTACACTATACTTCGGACGCAAATATATACATTTAATTCCTGAATATATTGCAATATGTTAAGGATTAAGACATAAATACTAACAGAAACGAAATTCCGACGAAAACATGCGTTCTACAAAGTTTTATAATAAAGTAAACATTAATTCTGGTGCTGCCAGATACCGAGTAGCAAAATTACACTTTTATGATCAATGAATTTTTCGTTTGTGCTTTTCGGAATAACGGTGCTTGGGTTAAAAATAAATATAATCGGTGTAGACAAATTAAACTGAATAGATAAAATTTTTTCAAAAAGCAGAAGGTCGATTTTATAGAATTATTCAGAAAGAAAATCACTGCTTTCAACGGAGGATTCACATGTATCTATTCCGGAAATTTTAAAATAAGTTACACGCCTTACCTAAAAAACCTTATGAAACAGAATTCTACAAATCATTACGTATTCAATAAATTATTTAAGGAAAGTTGGTCGAAGTATACATCAACTTTCCTTGAAAATCATCCTTGAACTCCTAAAAACCTTTCCTTGAATTTCCTTACAAACATAAATATTTTAAAATATTCTTTCTTCATCAATAAAATATCTATAATTTATTTACATCATGGGAAGAACTAAAAAGTCAGTTAAAACATAAATACTGTAATTTATTTTGTTTCGGAAAATATTGTTTTTCGATCAACACTGGTAAAGCAACCATAGCTGCCTAAAGCAATCCATCCATGCTCAATGTTATTTCTATGGCGATTTCGAATAGTTTTTAGCCCCCCAGGACCAATAGAACGGGGGTTAAGAGTTATCCTATGCTGACCGCAGTGTTCTAAAGTATAATTGTACCAAATTTGGTGTGAATTGGTCAAACGGTGTAGATTTGTATAGAAAATATACACACATACACACACATACACACACATCCTATTATATATATATATATATATATATATATATATATATATATATATATATATATATATATATATATATATATATATAGATTATACTCTGACATCGTTTTACTTACCCGATGTTGTTTTCTAGTTTAACATACTATTAAATGTAAATTCAATACAGGAAACCATTTTAATTCCTATTAAATTTAACTTGTAAAATTTTAAGGGTTCAATAACGATATTGTCTTGAAATAATATTGTTTTTATGAGAATATGAATACTTGTCTGGTTTACGTTACCAAAACAAAAGGTAAATTTATTTCAATTTTTAATTTCTTGTGAGAAAGTTTGATTTAAATCCTGAAACTACGATCATTGTATAGTGCTATTTTACAAGAATGTTAGTTGATATCAGCTCATTGTTCTTTAGTAATTTTTTACACTAGTAATGAAATTAATTGATATCAGTTCATTATGTCTAGAGATTGCTATACATATATCGCGCAAACTTAAATCCTTTGTTGAAAGTCGGATTATGCTTTAAAGTAGGTTTCTGAAATATTTATTGACAATAAGTCCAATGTAATGTCCTCTATATTGTCGGATTAAATGTTTAACAATAGTTAGATTTCAATTTTTAAATTAATTTCAGTTCTATAATACTTTGTCCTGAATTTAAAGTACCAATTTTAAGGCATGAATATGTATTAAAATTAAATTTTAGATAAATCTGGTTTAAATATTGTATCTCGAAAATTGGCATTTTTAATATTTTTTGTAGAACGAAAATTGGTTTTAATTGTTTGGTAATATATAGGGATTTGAAAATAAATTGTTACAATTTCTGTCATGTTTGTGTTTTGTTTTCCAATTCCAGTTTTATTATTCCAGATAAATTATAATTTCAAAAAATTTTCAAATTGTATATTGCAATACATGCATGTGAATGTATTGAATCGCGAATCTTACAAAAGTTGCCATTTTGTTCACGTTCGCTATTCAGATCCTTGCATCCAAGTCTAATTTTTTCTCATTATGATTATGGTTGAACATTTCACAACAGACCAACGAAGTCTTAGAATGTGGCATTAGGTTTACAAACACATGATTTCTGTACTTATAATGACTGAAAATTGCACATATATATTTGAAATGTCATTTTTAATGAAATAAATTTCCCTTATTCCAAAAAAAAGCAATGTATGTGAAGGACGTGAGCAGTACAAAATAAGATATATGAAAGAAATTGTAAAAGAAAAACGAAGAATTTATATCACATCGTAGAAGTCGCTTTTAAGCAGCAGTTGATTATGAGCAAATAAAGAGTTATACATTTAAGGAAAGAAATTAAGGGCTATAAAAAATAAAAAAACGAGAACATTTGAATAAATTTAATTCAAAACGGTATGGTTGTACAGTGGATTTTTTGAGAATTTAAAAATTATTTGGTTTGCTGAGGAAACTGATGAAAATATTGTAGGAATCGCGGTCGCTGGAGAAAACTGATTGTTCCCAAATCAGCTGTTTGGCAGTTGCCTCAAGGGAGTATCTAGAATTTTTGATGAGGAGGTGGCATGCTTCGAGTGCCTGGTTGCGTACGAGAAACATTGAACCAGTTGACTATTTTCAGTGAAGCGATCAGTCAGGTTGTAGGAAAATGGTAGTTGTGTCTATTTCGCGTGGGTTAAAGAAAAGATCTTGAATTTGATAACGTTGTTGGGATACAGTTAAAGAATGTAAGAGTTTTTAATATCGTAGTGGGGAAGGGGTTACATTTTTAAAGTCGTTTTGAATGACAGCATTAGTAGTGTATGAAGGAGTGTTCGTAAGAATTTTGAGCATTTGGTTTGGAGGATAATTATATTTTCAATGTGCGTTTTTGCTGCAACCCCTCAGATTGGGACTGCGTAGGTAATAATGGACTTAAGAATTTGTTTAAATCTGTTAATTGCTTAGGGGAGATGAGCGGAATGGTAATTCATGTCGCTCTGGAGGAACTAAAAGGGCTCATCATGACAGTCTGGGATCAATCCCAAGAGAAAGATCCGAGAACAACACGTAATTTTGAACCAAGGCCAGATGACGTGGTAAACAGTTGAGCTGGAAACCCTCTTTCGAAACTTCCATTTCTCACCAACGTGAAGACATTTGAACCCCTACAGATTGAACGTGCACCAGCCCACGTCTACCCGACGGTTTTTGGTTATACGGAGTTTCGAACTCGCATCGCATTGGAAGATTAATGAGAAAAACAAGAATCTAATAATTCTGAAATGCTACCCCTTGGACATTGAAGCCAAGAGCACCTGTTGCTTGGCTATTTTTCATACTTTCAGCAACTAGCAACCGGAGGGTTGCGAATTCGAATCCAGACAAAGACCGTCGTGTACAAAGGGGCTAGTGCACGTTAAATCCTTCGAGGCCTCAAATGTCCTCACTTTGGCGTGGAAGATGTAGATTTTATATCTACATTTATCCCAATTCTAATATAAATATTCTTCAGAAAAATGGATGGTAGATATGTACTTTAGTTAACGTCAATATACTTAATAACGTCAACACGGTGGGATCAATCCCAAATGGAAAGAACCGAGGACAACACCGTAATCTTCAATCCAGGTCAGATAACGAGGCAACACCTGAGCTGTCACCCCACTCAAAATTTCCACACCACGCCAGCGTGAGGATGTTTCAGGCAACGACATATTTAACGTGCGCCAGCCTGCTTTGCACACGATGGTTTTGTCTGCATTCGAACTCAATCGTCCTGTTGCTATCCTGTGTATCTTCCAACCAGTCTACCGCGGCTCACGAACACGAAGTAACATTCACTATGCGTTTCTGCGGGCGTACAGAAATATTTTGATTTTTGCATTGCATTTCCCGAAAGGAGTATTCGTGTATATATTTAGAACTATTGTTCAATTACGCAACCCACTTGCATCGGTATAGAACGTAGTAGAGCAGTGTTTCAGAAAACCAATATACCGGAACAATCCAGATTTCAGATCCACTTTTAGTACCTAAGTTTGAGATTATAAATCAGCTGAAATAATATGTCGAGTCATAAGTAACTTCCGTTTTTTTTATCAGACATTTATTTTGCTTTCATTAAATAACAAAGTTATATTAATTTAATATGTATTCACCACTATTATGTATGACCTTCTCCCATCGTCCTGGCAGCTTATCAATTCCTTCCTTGTAAAATGTGGTTGGTTTGGACGGGAAGAAATTTTCGACAGCCTGACTGACTTGCTCTTCAGAATTGAAGGTTTTCCATTCAAAAAGTTTTGCAAGGAACGGAAAAGGTGATAGTCTGTTGGGGCAGAGTCCGGGGAGTAACCTGGGTGTAGTAAAACTGACCATCCAAGTTCAAGAATTTTTCTTGAGTTGCCCTTGCCGTATATGGTCATTCAAAGAATAATAATTTTGCGATTGACGAGTGCAGGACGCTTTTCATAGAGTTTTTCTTTCACTCTTTGCAGCTGCTGAACGTATGTATCCGCAGTAATCGTTCAATTGACTTCAAAAACAACTCGTGATGAATTATACCTTGACAATCCCACCATACACAGAGTAAAATCTTTTTCCATGGATGTTCGCTTTCGGATCTGGTTGATCCTTATCAAGCCACTGTCTTTTACGGACAATATTATCATAGGTAACCCATTTTTCATCGCCTGTTATAATCCTGTCTAAAAAAGGCTCGATTTTTACCCGTGATAGCAGACTTGTGGCGATTGACCATGCGATCTTTATTCCGTACACTGAGATTGTGAGGTAACTTGCTGACATTCCCTAATTTCTCCATGTGGCGGCAAACAGTTCATTGTGATGTATTCAAACTTCCTGCTATAGCTCTTGTTGATTGACGTGGATTTTGCTCCAATATTGCTTTTAAAAGGTTGTCGTCAAGGTCGGAAGGACGTCCCGCCCTTGTTTCGTTCTTTAAAGTCGTATCTCCAGAACGGAATTTAGCAAACCAATTTCTAACTGCCCGATCGCTTATTAGACCTTCACCGTAGAAACTGCATATTATTTCAGCTGTCGCCTTAGCACTATTGCCTTATTTAAATTCGCAAAGCATCACATGACGAATATGCACTTTTTCACTCTCCATTTTAGGGGTTATGAACAGCAGTTTAATGAAACGTGCACCACACAAACCAGTTGTCAGAAGACTAACTGAACCCTTATCTATTTAGTGAAAAAAAAACTTGTTTTTCCCGGTGACTTATAGTGGGTACATAGATTCTACCTAGCTGCATCGGAAATTATTTATGACTCGACCTAATCGATTTACAAACACTTAAATAATAAAAATCAATGAGCACATCAAGAACATTTTAAACACGTTCTGTACTTTTAAATTATATAAAATCTGGGTAACATTTCTGACACATTTAATGCAAATACATTTTCTGACATCTATAAGTAATATAGTATTGAATATGATTTTAAGGCAGGTTTTAGATTCCAAGAAATCTGATTTGTTGGGTACGTAAATTCATGTTTTGAGTGGTAATTTTTAACAAAAAGATTTTAAAATTTTTCTAAGCTCAATCCAATTTGATTGTGCTTTTTACTCTATAGAGAGTACATCATTATTTAATTCCTAAGTATAGATATATCAAAATTCTATTTCGTGGAAAACTTTGAAATTTTACAGTTAGAAAAATTTAGTACTTGTATAAAAAGTTTTCATTTTGTTCGTCTTTCGGTTTAGAAACTTCGGTATAAAATTCTGATCTTTGGTATAATTTAGGTTCGCCCTCACATATTTTAAACTTCTGAGAGTCGTTGAGAGTCACAGTAGCCCGATTGGGAAGAGTATCGTATCAGCAGTTGCGAGTCCGAATCCAACCATCCTGTGCGAAGGGGCTGGTGCACGTTAAATCTGCCATGGCCTCAAATGTCCTCATTTTGGCGTGATATGGAAGTTTGGAGAGTGGCGGGCCAGCTCAGGTGTTGCCTCGTCATCTGACCGGGATTGAAATTTACGTGGTGTTGTCCTCGGTTCTGTACCTTCGAGACTGATTCCACCAATACCCCGTTGTGTTATTCGAATGTGACGTTTATTAAAATACCTACTTACTTTTTTAATTACGCTAATGCAAATACGAGTCTTTCAGTATAATATAGCCGAATATCGATTCGCCATGTTAGAAATTATAATTTCTTTTCTGTATTGTAGATTTTATATTTCATACCAATACATTTATCCCAATTCTGACCGTGGTTCAAAATTACGTGGTGTTGTCCTCGGATCTTTCCCTTTGGGATTGATCCCGGACCGTCACCAATAGCCCATTGTGTTGCTCCAGTGTGACGTTAATTGAAATAATAAATAAAATAAAAAATAAACTTTCCCTTTAGGATTGATCCCGGACTCTCACCAATAGCCCGTTGTGTTGCTCCAGTGTGACGTTAATTGAAATACCCCCCCAATTCTGATATAAATATTCCTCAGAAAAATGGATTGTAGGTTTGTATTTTAATCAACGTCACACTGGAGTAATACAACGGGGTATTGGTGATGGTCCGGGATCAATCCTAATGGGAAAGACCCGACGACAACACCATGTAATTTTGAACCACGGTCAGATGACGAGACAACACCTGAGCTGGCACACCTCTACAAATTTCCACACCACGCCAACGTGAGGCGTTTGTTGCAGCGACGGATTTAACGTGCTCCCGCCTAATGTTGTACCGGACAGACTTTGTTTGGATTCGAACTTGCAATCACCGGTTGCTAATCCGTTACTCTTCCAATCGGGCTGTCGCGGCCCCGCTTATCTAGGCAAAATAGGCCTACTTTGAAATGAAGTGAAGTGAATTTGTATATGTGATTATATTAGTTCATTCTCTAAGAACCTGGAAATTGTGCTCGAATTTTTTTTGCTAGTGTTTGGGTACTAAGGATATTTGGCCTTTCAAGAAGGATCATTCACTCTTCACTTTTCTGCAGGCGTAGGCATTTATGTTGGTTTTTCACATGGCACTCCTTGAAAATCGGTACTCGTGTCCAATCCTGTAAGAACGCAAATACGCATCGACCTGCCATAGTCGAACCAAAACAGCAGTTTCAGGTAACTACTTAACATTCATAAGTAAGATATCATTGTCCTTTATTTTGTGAACTTGGAGAATTCACCGCCTGCAGATAGTTTGTTTTTCAACAGTCAAGATATCATGAAAAACTAAAAGGCAATTAAACTAAACTAGAACGGATTTGGAAAGAGATTCTGATTTGAAGATGCATATACGTGTATACAATTGTGAGAAACCTTAAAAATGTTGAACCTTTGAAAAATATTTTTCACAAACAGATAATATGAAGCAAAATATGCATGTACACACTTGTGAGAAACCTTATAAATATGGTAACTGTGGAAAATATTTTTCAACGAAAGGTAATTTGAACCGACATATGCTTGTACACACCGATGAGAAACCATATAAATGTGGTTCCTGTGGAAAATATTTTTCACAAAATGGTGATTTGAACCGACATATGCGTGTACACACCGATGAGAAACCTTATAAATGTGGTACCTGTGGAAAATATTTTTCACAAAATGGTCATTTGAACCGACATATGCGTGTACACACCGATGAGAAACCTTATAAATGTGGTAACTGTGGAAAATATTTTTCACGAAAAGATTTATTGAATCTACATATGCGTGTACACACCGATGAGAAACCTTATAAATGTGGTACCTGTGGAAAATATTTTTCACAAAATGGTGATTTGAACCGACATATGCGTGTACACACCGATGAGAAACCTTATAAATGTGGTAACTGTGGAAAATATTTTTCAACGAAAGGTAATTTGAACCGACATATGCTTGTACACACCGATGAGAAACCATATAAATGTGGTTCCTGTGGAAAATATTTTTCACAAAATGGTGATTTGAACCGACATATGCGTGTACACACCGATGAGAAACCTTATAAATGTGGTAACTGTGGAAAATATTTTTCACGAAAAGATTTATTGAATCGACATATGCGTGTACACACCGATGAGAAACCTTATAAATGTGGTACCTGTGGAAAATATTTTTCACAAAATGGTGATTTGAACCGACATATGCGTGTACACACCGATGAGAAACCTTATAAATGTGGTACCTGTGGAAAATATTTTTCACAAAATGGTCATTTGAACCGACATATGCGTGTACACACCGGTTAGAAACCTTACAAATGTGGTATCTGTGAACAGGCATTCTCAAAGGACTGTTATTTGAAGAAGCATATGCGTGAACACATTGGTTGGAAACCCTACCTGTAGGATAGGTGTTTGAAAGAGTTGAAAAATAATAAGAAACAACGAATGCACACAAGCGTATGGATACCATGAACATATAGCAGAACTTCGTGCAGGGAGGATTTAAGCGAAAACATTTGAGGTAGGTCATCAAAGAGTTTTATGCTTTTTGCAAAGCTTGTTAAAGTACTCACAGGAAAAATACCTTTGCAGAGACCGAAAGTGATACTTTTACCTGATTAACAAGTAGAATGATTGACTAACATGAGTAGAATTTTATTTTATAGAAATCTTTATTCAATATATGACGAATTCAAACACTCCACATGATTATTGTACGCGATAATCGTATCAGGTCCATGATTACACAATTGCGCGAATTCAAATATTCGCTAGTAACTACAACATTGACAGATCAAGTATTTTAAAAAGCTAACAATTGTCTAAAACATGCATGAAATGTTTTATTTAATTCATCCTTTGTCCTTCATAAGCTCACACTTACTATGTTAGTACATGAATGTGCATATTTATATGGTGTATTATTTCTGTACTGCATACCTTTATTGTCTATTATATATGTAATTATACTCTGACATCGTTTTACTTACCCGATGTTGTTTTCTAGTTTAACATACTATTAAATGTAAATTCAATACAGGAAACCATTTTAATTCGTGTTAAATTTAACTTATCAAATTTTAAGGGGACAATGACGATATTCTCTTGAAATAATATTGTTTTTATATGAGAATATGTATACTTCTCTGGTTTACGTTATAAAAGGAAAAGGTAAATTTTTTCTTTCTTGTGAGAAAGTGTTATTTCAAATGCTAAAACTACGATCATTGTATATAGTGTATTTTACAAGAATGTTAGTTGATATCAGCTCATTGTTCTTTAGTAAATTTTTAGACTAGTAATGAAATTGATACCAGTTCATTATATCTATAGAGATTGCTATACATGTATCGCGCAAACTTAAATCCTTTGTTGAAAGTCGAATTATGCTTTAAAGTAAGTTTTCGAACTATTTATTGTCAATAAGTCCAATGTAATATCCCCTGTATTGTGGGGATAAATGTTTAGCTTTAGTTAAAACATTTCAATTTGAAAAATTAATTTCAGTTCTATAATACTTTGTCCTGAATTTAAAGTTCAAATTTTAAGGCATGAATTTGTATTACAAATAAATTTTAAATAAATCTGGTTAAATATTGTATCTCGAAAATTGTCATCATTTTAATATCTTTTGTAGAACGAAAATTGGTTTTAATTGTTTAGAAAATATATATATATATATATATATATATATATATATATATAAGGATTTGAAAATAAATTGTTACAATTTCTGTCGTCTTTGTGTTTTGTTTTCCAATTCCAGATTTATTATTCGAGATTAATTATAATTTAAATTTTTTTTTGAAATCTTATATTGCAATACATGCATGTGAATGTAATGAATCGCGAATCTTACAAAAATTGCCACTTTGTTCAGGTTCGCTATTCAGATATTTGCATCCAAGTCTAATTTTTTCTAAGTATGGTTATGGTTGAACATTGCACAATAGACTAACGAAGTCTTAGAATGTGGTTTAAAACACATGATTTCTGTACTTATAATACGACTGAAAATTGCCACTTATACATTAGAAATGTCATTTTTAATGAAATAAATTCTCTTATTCGAAAAGACAGCAATGTATGTGAAGGACATGAACAGTACGAAATAAGATACATAAGAGAAATTGAAAAAGTAAAACGAAGAATTTATATCACATCGTCGAAGACGCTTTTACTCAGCAGTTGATTATGAGCAAATAGGGAGTTATACATTTAAGGAAAGAAATTACGGGCTATAAAAATAAAAAAGCGGGAACAGAATAATAAATTTAATTAAAAATGTTTTGGTTGTAGAGTGAATTTTTTGATAACTTAAAATTTATTTGGTTTGGTGAGGAAACTTATGAAAATATTATAAAATTCGCGTTCGCTGGAGAAAACTGATTTTTCCCAAATCAGCTGCTGTTTGGCAGTTGTCTTAAGGGATATCTCGGATATTTGATGAGAAGGTGGCATGCTTCGAGTGCCTGGTTGCGTGCGAGAAACATTGTGAACCAGTGGGCTATTTTCAGTGAAGCGATCAGTCAGGTCGTAGGAAAACGGTAGTTGTCTATTTCGCGTGGGGAAAAGAAAAGTTCTTGAATTTTATAACGGTTGTTGGGGTAATAGAGTTAAAGAATGTAAGAGTTTTTAATATCGTATTGAAGGGGTTAAATTTTTAAAGTCGTTTTGAATGACAGCATAAGTAGTGTATTAAGGAGTGTTCGTAAGAATTCTGAGCATTTTGTTTTGAAGGATAATTTTTTCGATGTGCGTTCTTGGAACGCCTCAGATTGGGACTGCGTAGGTACTAATGGGCTTAAGAATTTGTTTAAATCTGTTAATTGCTTAGGGAGATGAGCGGAATGGTAATTCAGGTCTCACTGGAGGAACTAAAACGGCTCATCGTGACGGTCCGGGATCAATCCCAAGGAAAAGATCCGATAACGCCATGAAATTTTGAACCAAGGCCAGATGACGTGGTAAACAGTTGTGAGCTGGAAACCCTCTTTCGCAACTTCCATTCCTCACCAGCGTGAAGGCATTTGAACCCATACAGATTGAACGTGCACCAGCTCACGTCTACCCGACGGTTTTTGGTTATACGTAGTTTCGAACTCGCATCGCATTGGAAGATTAATGAGAAAAACAAGTATTTAATAGTTCTGGAAATGCTACTCCTTAGAGATTGAAGCCAAGAGCACCTGTTGCTTGGTTATTCTCTATATTCTTAATTTCGGACCACGGTAACCCTGTTGGAAGAGCAAGGAACTAGGAACTGGAGGATTGAGAGTGCGAATCCAGACAAAGAACCGTGTACAAAAGCGACTATTGCACGTTAAATCAGTCGAGTCCTCAAATGTCCTCACGTTGGCGTGGTGTGAAGTTTGGAGTGTCGGGTGGTTTTACCTCGTCATCTGACCGTAGTTCAAAATTACACGGTGTCCTCAGATCTTTCCGAATGGGATTGATCCCGGACCGTCCCCAATAGCCCGTTGCGTTGTTCCAGTGTGACGTTAATTAAAATACCTACGTACCTTTCTGAACTACGCCAATGGTTTGGGGGTATTGGTATTTTTCAATTAACGTCACTGGAGCAACACAACGGGCTATTGGTGGCGGTCCGGGATCAATCCCAAAGGAAAAGCATCGAGGACAGCACCATGTAATTTTGAAACACGGTCAGATGACGAGGCAACACCTGAGCTGGCACCCCACTCTCCAAACTTCCACACCACGCCAACGTGAGGACATTTGAGGCCACGACAGATTTAACGTGCACTAGCCCCCTTTGTACACGACGGTGTTTGGCTGGATTCGAACTCGCAACCCTTCGGTTGCAAGTCCGTTACTCTTCCAACCGGGCCACCGCGGCCCCTCGGAATAACGGTGCTTGGGTTAAAAATAAATGTAATCGGTGTAGACAAATTAAACTGCATAGATAAAATTTTTTCAAAAAGCAGAAGGTCGATTTTATAGAATTATTCAGAAAGAAAATCACTGCTTTCAACGGAGGATTCACATGTATCTATTCCGGAAATTTTAAAATAAGTTACACGCCTTACCTAAAAAACCTTATGAAACAGAATTCTACAAATCATTACGTATTCAATAAATTATTTAAGGAAAGTTGGTCGAAGTATACATCAACTTTCCTTGAAAATCATCCTTGAACTCCTAAAAACCTTTCCTTGAATTTCCCCTTACAAACATAAATATTTTAAAATATTCTTTCTTCATCAATAAAATATCTATAATTTATTTACATCATGGGAAGAACTAAAAAGTCAGTTAAAACATAAATACTGTAATTTATTTTGTTTCGGAAAATATTGTTTTTCGATCAACACTGGTAAAGCAACCATAGCTGCCTAAAGCAATCCATCCATGCTCAATGTTATTTCTATGGCGATTTCGAATAGTTTTTAGCCCCCCAGGACCAATAGAACGGGGGTTAAGAGTTATCCTATGCTGACCGCAGTGTTCTAAAGTATAATTGTACCAAATTTGGTGTGAATTGGTCAAACGGTGTAGATTTGTATAGAAAATATACACACATACACACACATCCTATTATATATATATATATATATATATATAGATTATACTCTGACATCGTTTTACTTACCCGATGTTCTTTTCTAGTTTAACATACTATTAAATGTAAATTCAATACAGGAAACCATTTTAATTCGTATTAAATTTAACTTGTAAAATTTTAAGGGTTCAATAACGATATTGTCTTGAAATAATATTGTTTTTATGAGAATATGAATACTTGTCTGGTTTACGTTACCAAAACAAAAGGTAAATTTATTTCAATTTTTAATTTCTTGTGAGAAAGTTTGATTTAAATCCTGAAACTACGATCATTGTATAGTGCTATTTTACAAGAATGTTAGTTGATATCAGCTCATTGTTCTTTAGTAATTTTTTACACTAGTAATGAAATTAATTGATATCAGTTCATTATGTCTAGAGATTGCTATACATATATCGCGCAAACTTAAATCCTTTGTTGAAAGTCGGATTATGCTTTAAAGTAGGTTTCTGAAATATTTATTGACAATAAGTCCAATGTAATGTCCTCTATATTGTCGGATTAAATGTTTAACATTAGTTAGATTTCAATTTTTAAATTAATTTCAGTTCTATAATACTTTGTCCTGAATTTAAAGTACCAATTTTAAGGCATGAATATGTATTAAAATTAAATTTTAGATAAATCTGGTTTAAATATTGTATCTCGAAAATTGGCATTTTTAATATTTTTTGTAGAACGAAAATTGGTTTTAATTGTTTGGTAATATATAGGGATTTGAAAATAAATTGTTACAATTTCTGTCGTGTTTGTGTTTTGTTTTCCAATTCCAGTTTTATTATTCCAGATAAATTATAATTTAAAAAAATTTTCAAATTGTATATTGCAATACATGCATGTGAATGTATTGAATCGCGAATCTTACAAAAGTTGCCATTTTGTTCACGTTCGCTATTCAGATCCTTGCATCCAAGTCTAATTTTTTCTCATTATGATTATGGTTGAACATTTCACAACAGACCAACGAAGTCTTAGAATGTGGCATTAGGTTTACAAACACATGATTTCTGTACTTATAATGACTGAAAATTGCACATATTTATTTGAAATGTCATTTTTAATGAAATAAATTTCCCTTATTCCAAAAAAAAGCAATGTATGTGAAGGACATGAACAGTACGAAATAAGATACATAAGAGAAATTGAAAAAGTAAAACGAAGAATTTATATCACATCGTCGAAGACGCTTTTACTCAGCAGTTGATTATGAGCAAATAGGGAGTTATACATTTAAGGAAAGAAATTACGGGCTATAAAAATAAAAAAGCGGGAACAGAATAATAAATTTAATTAAAAATGTTTTGGTTGTAGAGTGAATTTTTTGATAACTTAAAATTTATTTGGTTTGGTGAGGAAACTTATGAAAATATTATAAAATTCGCGTTCGCTGGAGAAAACTGATTTTTCCCAAATCAGCTGCTGTTTGGCAGTTGTCTTAAGGGATATCTCGGATATTTGATGAGAAGGTGGCATGCTTCGAGTGCCTGGTTGCGTGCGAGGAACATTGTGAACCAGTGGGCTATTTTCAGTGAAGCGATCAGTCAGGTCGTAGGAAAACGGTAGTTGTCTATTTCGCGTGGGGAAAAGAAAAGTTCTTGAATTTTATAACGGTTGTTGGGGTAATAGAGTTAAAGAATGTAAGAGTTTTTAATATCGTATTGAAGGGGTTAAATTTTTAAAGTCGTTTTGAATGACAGCATAAGTAGTGTATTAAGGAGTGTTCGTAAGAATTCTGAGCATTTTGTTTTGAAGGATAATTTTTTCGATGTGCGTTCTTGGAACGCCTCAGATTGGGACTGCGTAGGTACTAATGGGCTTAAGAATTTGTTTAAATCTGTTAATTGCTTAGGGAGATGAGCGGAATGGTAATTCAGGTCTCACTGGAGGAACTAAAACGGCTCATCGTGACGGTCCGGGATCAATCCCAAGGAAAAGATCCGATAACGCCATGAAATTTTGAACCAAGGCCAGATGACGTGGTAAACAGTTGTGAGCTGGAAACCCTCTTTCGCAACTTCCATTCCTCACCAGCGTGAAGGCATTTGAACCCATACAGATTGAACGTGCACCAGCTCACGTCTACCCGACGGTTTTTGGTTATACGTAGTTTCGAACTCGCATCGCATTGGAAGATTAATGAGAAAAACAAGTATTTAATAGTTCTGGAAATGCTACTCCTTAGAGATTGAAGCCAAGAGCACCTGTTGCTTGGTTATTCTCTATATTCTTAATTTCGGACCACGGTAACCCTGTTGGAAGAGCAAGGAACTAGGAACTGGAGGATTGAGAGTGCGAATCCAGACAAAGAACCGTGTACAAAAGCGACTATTGCACGTTAAATCAGTCGAGTCCTCAAATGTCCTCACGTTGGCGTGGTGTGAAGTTTGGAGTGTCGGGTGGTTTTACCTCGTCATCTGACCGTAGTTCAAAATTACACGGTGTCCTCAGATCTTTCCGAATGGGATTGATCCCGGACCGTCCCCAATAGCCCGTTGCGTTGTTCCAGTGTGACGTTAATTAAAATACCTACGTACCTTTCTGAGGGGGGGGGGGGTTTCAATTAACGTCACACTGGAGCAACACAATGGGCTATTGGTGACGGTCCGGGATCAATCCCAAAGGGAAAGATACGAGTCCAACACCACGTAATTTTGAACCATGGTCAGATGACGAGGCAACACCTGAGCTGGCACCCCACTCTCCAAACTTCCACACCACGCCAACGTGAGGACATTTGAGGCCACGACAGATTTAACGTGCACCAGCCCCCTTTGTACACGACGGTGTTTTGGCTGGATTCGAACTCGCAACCCTTCGGTTGCAAGTTCGTTACTCTTCCAACCGGGCCACCGCGGCCCGTACCTTTCTGAACTACGCCAATGGTTTGGGGGTATTGGTATTTTTCAATTAACGTCACTGGAGCAACACAACGGGCTATTGGTGGCGGTCCGGGATCAATCCCAAAGGAAAAGCATCGAGGACAGCACCATGTAATTTTGAAACACGGTCAGATGACGAGGCAACACCTGAGCTGGCACCCCACTCTCCAAACTTCCACACCACGCCAACGTGAGGACATTTGAGGCCACGACAGATTTAACGTGCACTAGCCCCCTTTGTACACGACGGTGTTTGGCTGGATTCGAACTCGCAACCCTTCGGTTGCAAGTCCGTTACTCTTCCAACCGGGCCACCGCGGCCCCTCGGAATAACGGTGCTTGGGTTAAAAATAAATGTAATCGGTGTAGACAAATTAAACTGCATAGATAAAATTTTTTCAAAAAGCAGAAGGTCGATTTTATAGAATTATTCAGAAAGAAAATCACTGCTTTCAACGGAGGATTCACATGTATCTATTCCGGAAATTTTAAAATAAGTTACACGCCTTACCTAAAAAACCTTATGAAACAGAATTCTACAAATCATTACGTATTCAATAAATTATTTAAGGAAAGTTGGTCGAAGTATACATCAACTTTCCTTGAAAATCATCCTTGAACTCCTAAAAACCTTTCCTTGAATTTCCTTACAAACATAAATATTTTAAAATATTCTTTCTTCATCAATAAAATATCTATAATTTATTTACATCATGGGAAGAACTAAAAAGTCAGTTAAAACATAAATACTGTAATTTATTTTGTTTCGGAAAATATTGTTTTTCGATCAACACTGGTAAAGCAACCATAGCTGCCTAAAGCAATCCATCCATGCTCAATGTTATTTCTATGGCGATTTCGAATAGTTTTTAGCCCCCCAGGACCAATAGAACGGGGGTTAAGAGTTATCCTATGCTGACCGCAGTGTTCTAAAGTATAATTGTACCAAATTTGGTGTGAATTGGTCAAACGGTGTAGATTTGTATAGAAAATATACACACATACACACACATCCTATTATATATATATATATATATATATATATATATATATATATATAGATTATACTCTGACATCGTTTTACTTACCCGATGTTCTTTTCTAGTTTAACATACTATTAAATGTAAATTCAATACAGGAAACCATTTTAATTCGTATTAAATTTAACTTGTAAAATTTTAAGGGTTCAATAACGATATTGTCTTGAAATAATATTGTTTTTATGAGAATATGAATACTTGTCTGGTTTACGTTACCAAAACAAAAGGTAAATTTATTTCAATTTTTAATTTCTTGTGAGAAAGTTTGATTTAAATCCTGAAACTACGATCATTGTATAGTGCTATTTTACAAGAATGTTAGTTGATATCAGCTCATTGTTCTTTAGTAATTTTTTACACTAGTAATGAAATTAATTGATATCAGTTCATTATGTCTAGAGATTGCTATACATATATCGCGCAAACTTAAATCCTTTGTTGAAAGTCGGATTATGCTTTAAAGTAGGTTTCTGAAATATTTATTGACAATAAGTCCAATGTAATGTTCTCTATATTGTCGGATTAAATGTTTAACATTAGTTAGATTTCAATTTTTAAATTAATTTCAGTTCTATAATACTTTGTCCTGAATTTAAAGTACCAATTTTAAGGCATGAATATGTATTAAAATTAAATTTTAGATAAATCTGGTTTAAATATTGTATCTCGAAAATTGGCATTTTTAATATTTTTTGTAGAACGAAAATTGGTTTTAATTGTTTGGTAATATATAGGGATTTGAAAATAAATTGTTACAATTTCTGTCGTGTTTGTGTTTTGTTTTCCAATTCCAGTTTTATTATTCCAGATAAATTATAATTTAAAAAAATTTTCAAATTGTATATTGCAATACATGCATGTGAATGTATTGAATCGCGAATCTTACAAAAGTTGCCATTTTGTTCACGTTCGCTATTCAGATCCTTGCATCCAAGTCTAATTTTTTCTCATTATGATTATGGTTGAACATTTCACAACAGACCAACGAAGTCTTAGAATGTGAAATTAGGTTTACAAACACATGATTTCTGTACTTATAATGACTGAAAATTGCACATATTTATTTGAAATGTCATTTTTAATGAAATAAATTTCCCTTATTCCAAAAAAAAGCAATGTATGTGAAGGACATGAACAGTACGAAATAAGATACATAAGAGAAATTGAAAAAGTAAAACGAAGAATTTATATCACATCGTCGAAGACGCTTTTACTCAGCAGTTGATTATGAGCAAATAGGGAGTTATACATTTAAGGAAAGAAATTACGGGCTATAAAAATAAAAAAGCGGGAACAGAATAATAAATTTAATTAAAAATGTTTTGGTTGTAGAGTGAATTTTTTGATAACTTAAAATTTATTTGGTTTGGTGAGGAAACTTATGAAAATATTATAAAATTCGCGTTCGCTGGAGAAAACTGATTTTTCCCAAATCAGCTGCTGTTTGGCAGTTGTCTTAAGGGATATCTCGGATATTTGATGAGAAGGTGGCATGCTTCGAGTGCCTGGTTGCGTACGAGAAACATTGTGAACCAGTGGGCTATTTTCAGTGAAGCGATCAGTCAGGTCGTAGGAAAACGGTAGTTGTCTATTTCGCGTGGGGAAAAGAAAAGTTCTTGAATTTTATAACGGTTGTTGGGGTAATAGAGTTAAAGAATGTAAGAGTTTTTAATATCATATTGAAGGGATTAAATTTTTAAAGTCGTTTTGAATGACAGCATAAGTAGTGTATTAAGGAGTGTTCGTAAGAATTCTGAGCATTTTGTTTTGAAGGATAATTTTTCGATGTGCGTTCTTGGAACGCCTCAGATTGGGACTGCGTAGGTACTAATGGGCTTAAGAATTTGTTTAAATCTGTTAATTGCTTAGGGAGATGAGCGGAATGGTAATTCAGGTCTCACTGGAGGAACTAAAACGGCTCATCGTGACGGTCCGGGATCAATCCCAAGGAAAAGATCCGATAACGCCATGAAATTTTGAACCAAGGCCAGATGACGTGGTAAACAGTTGTGAGCTGGAAACCCTCTTTCGCAACTTCCATTCCTCACCAGCGTGAAGGCATTTGAACCCATACAGATTGAACGTGCACCAGCTCACGTCTACCCGACGGTTTTTGGTTATACGTAGTTTCGAACTCGCATCGCATTGGAAGATTAATGAGAAAAACAAGTATTTAATAGTTCTGGAAATGCTACTCCTTAGAGATTGAAGCCAAGAGCACCTGTTGCTTGGTTATTCTCTATATTCTTAATTTCGGACCACGGTAACCCTGTTGGAAGAGCAAGGAACTAGGAACTGGAGGATTGAGAGTGCGAATCCAGACAAAGAACCGTGTACAAAAGCGACTATTGCACGTTAAATCAGTCGAGTCCTCAAATGTCCTCACGTTGGCGTGGTGTGAAGTTTGGAGTGTCGGGTGGTTTTACCTCGTCATCTGACCGTAGTTCAAAATTACACGGTGTCCTCAGATCTTTCCGAATGGGATTGATCCCGGACCGTCCCCAATAGCCCGTTGCGTTGTTCCAGTGTGACGTTAATTAAAATACCTACGTACCTTTCTGAACTACGCCAATGGTTTGGGGGTATTGGTATTTTTCAATTAACGTCACTGGAGCAACACAACGGGCTATTGGTGGCGGTCCGGGATCAATCCCAAAGGAAAAGCATCGAGGACAGCACCATGTAATTTTGAAACACGGTCAGATGACGAGGCAACACCTGAGCTGGCACCCCACTCTCCAAATTTCCACACCACGCCAACGTGAGGACATTTGAGGCCACGACAGATTTAACGTGCACTAGCCCCCTTTGTACACGACGGTGTTTGGCTGGATTCGAACTCGCAACCCTTCGGTTGCAAGTCCGTTACTCTTCCAACCGGGCCACCGCGGCCCCTCGGAATAACGGTGCTTGGGTTAAAAATAAATGTAATCGGTGTAGACAAATTAAACTGCATAGATAAAATTTTTTCAAAAAGCAGAAGGTCGATTTTATAGAATTATTCAGAAAGAAAATCACTGCTTTCAACGGAGGATTCACATGTATCTATTCCGGAAATTTTAAAATAAGTTACACGCCTTACCTAAAAAACCTTATGAAACAGAATTCTACAAATCATTACGTATTCAATAAATTATTTAAGGAAAGTTGGTCGAAGTATACATCAACTTTCCTTGAAAATCATCCTTGAACTCCTAAAAACCTTTCCTTGAATTTCCTTACAAACATAAATATTTTAAAATATTCTTTCTTCATCAATAAAATATCTATAATTTATTTACATCATGGGAAGAACTAAAAAGTCAGTTAAAACATAAATACTGTAATTTATTTTGTTTCGGAAAATATTGTTTTTCGATCAACACTGGTAAAGCAACCATAGCTGCCTAAAGCAATCCATCCATGCTCAATGTTATTTCTATGGCGATTTCGAATAGTTTTTAGCCCACCAGGACCAATAGAACGGGGGTTAAGAGTTATCCTATGCTGACCGCAGTGTTCTAAAGTATAATTGTACCAAATTTGGTGTGAATTGGTCAAACGGTGTAGATTTGTATAGAAAATATACACACATACACACACATCCTATTATATATATATATATATATATATATATATATATATATATATATATATATATAGATTATACTCTGACATCGTTTTACTTACCCGATGTTCTTTTCTAGTTTAACATACTATTAAATGTAAATTCAATACAGGAAACCATTTTAATTCGTATTAAATTTAACTTGTAAAATTTTAAGGGTTCAATAACGATATTGTCTTGAAATAATATTGTTTTTATGAGAATATGAATACTTGTCTGGTTTACGTTACCAAAACAAAAGGTAAATTTATTTCAATTTTTAATTTCTTGTGAGAAAGTTTGATTTAAATCCTGAAACTACGATCATTGTATAGTGCTATTTTACAAGAATGTTAGTTGATATCAGCTCATTGTTCTTTAGTAATTTTTTACACTAGTAATGAAATTAATTGATATCAGTTCATTATGTCTAGAGATTGCTATACATATATCGCGCAAACTTAAATCCTTTGTTGAAAGTCGGATTATGCTTTAAAGTAGGTTTCTGAAATATTTATTGACAATAAGTCCAATGTAATGTCCTCTATATTGTCGGATTAAATGTTTAACATTAGTTAGATTTCAATTTTTAAATTAATTTCAGTTCTATAATACTTTGTCCTGAATTTAAAGTACCAATTTTAAGGCATGAATATGTATTAAAATTAAATTTTAGATAAATCTGGTTTAAATATTGTATCTCGAAAATTGGCATTTTTAATATTTTTTGTAGAACGAAAATTGGTTTTAATTGTTTGGTAATATATAGGGATTTGAAAATAAATTGTTACAATTTCTGTCGTGTTTGTGTTTTGTTTTCCAATTCCAGTTTTATTATTCCAGATAAATTATAATTTAAAAAAATTTTCAAATTGTATATTGCAATACATGCATGTGAATGTATTGAATCGCGAATCTTACAAAAGTTGCCATTTTGTTCACGTTCGCTATTCAGATCCTTGCATCCAAGTCTAATTTTTTCTCATTATGATTATGGTTGAACATTTCACAACAGACCAACGAAGTCTTAGAATGTGAAATTAGGTTTACAAACACATGATTTCTGTACTTATAATGACTGAAAATTGCACATATTTATTTGAAATGTCATTTTTAATGAAATAAATTTCCCTTATTCCAAAAAAAAGCAATGTATGTGAAGGACATGAACAGTACGAAATAAGATACATAAGAGAAATTGAAAAAGTAAAACGAAGAATTTATATCACATCGTCGAAGACGCTTTTACTCAGCAGTTGATTATGAGCAAATAGGGAGTTATACATTTAAGGAAAGAAATTACGGGCTATAAAAATAAAAAAGCGGGAACAGAATAATAAATTTAATTAAAAATGTTTTGGTTGTAGAGTGAATTTTTTGATAACTTAAAATTTATTTGGTTTGGTGAGGAAACTTATGAAAATATTATAAAATTCGCGTTCGCTGGAGAAAACTGATTTTTCCCAAATCAGCTGCTGTTTGGCAGTTGTCTTAAGGGATATCTCGGATATTTGATGAGAAGGTGGCATGCTTCGAATGCCTGGTTGCGTGCGAGAAACATTGTGAACCAGTGGGCTATTTTCAGTGAAGCGATCAGTCAGGTCGTAGGAAAACGGTAGTTGTCTATTTCGCGTGGGGAAAAGAAAAGTTCTTGAATTTTATAACGGTTGTTGGGGTAATAGAGTTAAAGAATGTAAGAGTTTTTAATATCGTATTGAAGGGGTTAAATTTTTAAAGTCGTTTTGAATGACAGCATAAGTAGTGTATTAAGGAGTGTTCGTAAGAATTCTGAGCATTTTGTTTTGAAGGATAATTTTTTCGATGTGCGTTCTTGGAACGCCTCAGATTGGGACTGCGTAGGTACTAATGGGCTTAAGAATTTGTTTAAATCTGTTAATTGCTTAGGGAGATGAGCGGAATGGTAATTCAGGTCTCACTGGAGGAACTAAAACGGCTCATCGTGACGGTCCGGGATCAATCCCAAGGAAAAGATCCGATAACGCCATGAAATTTTGAACCAAGGCCAGATGACGTGGTAAACAGTTGTGAGCTGGAAACCCTCTTTCGCAACTTCCATTCCTCACCAGCGTGAAGGCATTTGAACCCATACAGATTGAACGTGCACCAGCTCACGTCTACCCGACGGTTTTTGGTTATACGTAGTTTCGAACTCGCATCGCATTGGAAGATTAATGAGAAAAACAAGTATTTAATAGTTCTGGAAATGCTACTCCTTAGAGATTGAAGCCAAGAGCACCTGTTGCTTGGTTATTCTCTATATTCTTAATTTCGGACCACGGTAACCCTGTTGGAAGAGCAAGGAACTAGGAACTGGAGGATTGAGAGTGCGAATCCAGACAAAGAACCGTGTACAAAAGCGACTATTGCACGTTAAATCAGTCGAGTCCTCAAATGTCCTCACGTTGGCGTGGTGTGAAGTTTGGAGTGTCGGGTGGTTTTACCTCGTCATCTGACCGTAGTTCAAAATTACACGGTGTCCTCAGATCTTTCCGAATGGGATTGATCCCGGACCGTCCCCAATAGCCCGTTGCGTTGTTCCAGTGTGACGTTAATTAAAATACCTACGTACCTTTCTGAACTACGCCAATGGTTTGGGGGTATTGGTATTTTTCAATTAACGTCACTGGAGCAACACAACGGGCTATTGGTGGCGGTCCGGGATCAATCCCAAAGGAAAAGCATCGAGGACAGCACCATGTAATTTTGAAACACGGTCAGATGACGAGGCAACACCTGAGCTGGCACCCCACTCTCCAAACTTCCACACCACGCCAACGTGAGGACATTTGAGGCCACGACAGATTTAACGTGCACTAGCCCCCTTTGTACACGACGGTGTTTGGCTGGATTCGAACTCGCAACCCTTCGGTTGCAAGTCCGTTACTCTTCCAACCGGGCCACCGCGGCCCCTCGGAATAACGGTGCTTGGGTTAAAAATAAATGTAATCGGTGTAGACAAATTAAACTGCATAGATAAAATTTTTTCAAAAAGCAGAAGGTCGATTTTATAGAATTATTCAGAAAGAAAATCACTGCTTTCAACGGAGGATTCACATGTATCTATTCCGGAAATTTTAAAATAAGTTACACGCCTTACCTAAAAAACCTTATGAAACAGAATTCTACAAATCATTACGTATTCAATAAATTATTTAAGGAAAGTTGGTCGAAGTATACATCAACTTTCCTTGAAAATCATCCTTGAACTCCTAAAAACCTTTCCTTGAATTTCCTTACAAACATAAATATTTTAAAATATTCTTTCTTCATCAATAAAATATCTATAATTTATTTACATCATGGGAAGAACTAAAAAGTCAGTTAAAACATAAATACTGTAATTTATTTTGTTTCGGAAAATATTGTTTTTCGATCAACACTGGTAAAGCAACCATAGCTGCCTAAAGCAATCCATCCATGCTCAATGTTATTTCTATGGCGATTTCGAATAGTTTTTAGCCCCCCAGGACCAATAGAACGGGGGTTAAGAGTTATCCTATGCTGACCGCAGTGTTCTAAAGTATAATTGTACCAAATTTGGTGTGAATTGGTCAAACGGTGTAGATTTGTATAGAAAATATACACACATACACACACATCCTATTATATATATATATATATATATATATATAGATTATACTCTGACATCGTTTTACTTACCCGATGTTCTTTTCTAGTTTAACATACTATTAAATGTAAATTCAATACAGGAAACCATTTTAATTCGTATTAAATTTAACTTGTAAAATTTTAAGGGTTCAATAACGATATTGTCTTGAAATAATATTGTTTTTATGAGAATATGAATACTTGTCTGGTTTACGTTACCAAAACAAAAGGTAAATTTATTTCAATTTTTAATTTCTTGTGAGAAAGTTTGATTTAAATCCTGAAACTACGATCATTGTATAGTGCTATTTTACAAGAATGTTAGTTGATATCAGCTCATTGTTCTTTAGTAATTTTTTACACTAGTAATGAAATTAATTGATATCAGTTCATTATGTCTAGAGATTGCTATACATATATCGCGCAAACTTAAATCCTTTGTTGAAAGTCGGATTATGCTTTAAAGTAGGTTTCTGAAATATTTATTGACAATAAGTCCAATGTAATGTCCTCTATATTGTCGGATTAAATGTTTAACATTAGTTAGATTTCAATTTTTAAATTAATTTCAGTTCTATAATACTTTGTCCTGAATTTAAAGTACCAATTTTAAGGCATGAATATGTATTAAAATTAAATTTTAGATAAATCTGGTTTAAATATTGTATCTCGAAAATTGGCATTTTTAATATTTTTTGTAGAACGAAAATTGGTTTTAATTGTTTGGTAATATATAGGGATTTGAAAATAAATTGTTACAATTTCTGTCGTGTTTGTGTTTTGTTTTCCAATTCCAGTTTTATTATTCCAGATAAATTATAATTTAAAAAAATTTTCAAATTGTATATTGCAATACATGCATGTGAATGTATTGAATCGCGAATCTTACAAAAGTTGCCATTTTGTTCACGTTCGCTATTCAGATCCTTGCATCCAAGTCTAATTTTTTCTCATTATGATTATGGTTGAACATTTCACAACAGACCAACGAAGTCTTAGAATGTGGCATTAGGTTTACAAACACATGATTTCTGTACTTATAATGACTGAAAATTGCACATATTTATTTGAAATGTCATTTTTAATGAAATAAATTTCCCTTATTCCAAAAAAAAGCAATGTATGTGAAGGACATGAACAGTACGAAATAAGATACATAAGAGAAATTGAAAAAGTAAAACGAAGAATTTATATCACATCGTCGAAGACGCTTTTACTCAGCAGTTGATTATGAGCAAATAGGGAGTTATACATTTAAGGAAAGAAATTACGGGCTATAAAAATAAAAAAGCGGGAACAGAATAATAAATTTAATTAAAAATGTTTTGGTTGTAGAGTGAATTTTTTGATAACTTAAAATTTATTTGGTTTGGTGAGGAAACTTATGAAAATATTATAAAATTCGCGTTCGCTGGAGAAAACTGATTTTTCCCAAATCAGCTGCTGTTTGGCAGTTGTCTTAAGGGATATCTCGGATATTTGATGAGAAGGTGGCATGCTTCGAGTGCCTGGTTGCGTGCGAGAAACATTGTGAACCAGTGGGCTGTTTTCAGTGAAGCGATCAGTCAGGTCGTAGGAAAACGGTAGTTGTCTATTTCGCGTGGGGAAAAGAAAAGTTCTTGAATTTTATAACGGTTGTTGGGGTAATAGAGTTAAAGAATGTAAGAGTTTTTAATATCGTATTGAAGGGGTTAAATTTTTAAAGTCGTTTTGAATGACAGCATAAGTAGTGTATTAAGGAGTGTTCGTAAGAATTCTGAGCATTTTGTTTTGAAGGATAATTTTTTCGATGTGCGTTCTTGGAACGCCTCAGATTGGGACTGCGTAGGTACTAATGGGCTTAAGAATTTGTTTAAATCTGTTAATTGCTTAGGGAGATGAGCGGAATGGTAATTCAGGTCTCACTGGAGGAACTAAAACGGCTCATCGTGACGGTCCGGGATCAATCCCAAGGAAAAGATCCGATAACGCCATGAAATTTTGAACCAAGGCCAGATGACGTGGTAAACAGTTGTGAGCTGGAAACCCTCTTTCGCAACTTCCATTCCTCACCAGCGTGAAGGCATTTGAACCCATACAGATTGAACGTGCACCAGCTCACGTCTACCCGACGGTTTTTGGTTATACGTAGTTTCGAACTCGCATCGCATTGGAAGATTAATGAGAAAAACAAGTATTTAATAGTTCTGGAAATGCTACTCCTTAGAGATTGAAGCCAAGAGCACCTGTTGCTTGGTTATTCTCTATATTCTTAATTTCGGACCACGGTAACCCTGTTGGAAGAGCAAGGAACTAGGAACTGGAGGATTGAGAGTGCGAATCCAGACAAAGAACCGTGTACAAAAGCGACTATTGCACGTTAAATCAGTCGAGTCCTCAAATGTCCTCACGTTGGCGTGGTGTGAAGTTTGGAGTGTCGGGTGGTTTTACCTCGTCATCTGACCGTAGTTCAAAATTACACGGTGTCCTCAGATCTTTCCGAATGGGATTGATCCCGGACCGTCCCCAATAGCCCGTTGCGTTGTTCCAGTGTGACGTTAATTAAAATACCTACGTACCTTTCTGAACTACGCCAATGGTTTGGGGGTATTGGTATTTTTCAATTAACGTCACTGGAGCAACACAACGGGCTATTGGTGGCGGTCCGGGATCAATCCCAAAGGAAAAGCATCGAGGACAGCACCATGTAATTTTGAAACACGGTCAGATGACGAGGCAACACCTGAGCTGGCACCCCACTCTCCAAACTTCCACACCACGCCAACGTGAGGACATTTGAGGCCACGACAGATTTAACGTGCACTAGCCCCCTTTGTACACGACGGTGTTTGGCTGGATTCGAACTCGCAACCCTTCGGTTGCAAGTCCGTTACTCTTCCAACCGGGCCACCGCGGCCCCTCGGAATAACGGTGCTTGGGTTAAAAATAAATGTAATCGGTGTAGACAAATTAAACTGCATAGATAAAATTTTTTCAAAAAGCAGAAGGTCGATTTTATAGAATTATTCAGAAAGAAAATCACTGCTTTCAACGGAGGATTCACATGTATCTATTCCGGAAATTTTAAAATAAGTTACACGCCTTACCTAAAAAACCTTATGAAACAGAATTCTACAAATCATTACGTATTCAATAAATTATTTAAGGAAAGTTGGTCGAAGTATACATCAACTTTCCTTGAAAATCATCCTTGAACTCCTAAAAACCTTTCCTTGAATTTCCTTACAAACATAAATATTTTAAAATATTCTTTCTTCATCAATAAAATATCTATAATTTATTTACATCATGGGAAGAACTAAAAAGTCAGTTAAAACATAAATACTGTAATTTATTTTGTTTCGGAAAATATTGTTTTTCGATCAACACTGGTAAAGCAACCATAGCTGCCTAAAGCAATCCATCCATGCTCAATGTTATTTCTATGGCGATTTCGAATAGTTTTTAGCCCCCCAGGACCAATAGAACGGGGGTTAAGAGTTATCCTATGCTGACCGCAGTGTTCTAAAGTATAATTGTACCAAATTTGGTGTGAATTGGTCAAACGGTGTAGATTTGTATAGAAAATATACACACATACACACACATCCTATTATATATATATATATATATATATATATAGATTATACTCTGACATCGTTTTACTTACCCGATGTTCTTTTCTAGTTTAACATACTATTAAATGTAAATTCAATACAGGAAACCATTTTAATTCGTATTAAATTTAACTTGTAAAATTTTAAGGGTTCAATAACGATATTGTCTTGAAATAATATTGTTTTTATGAGAATATGAATACTTGTCTGGTTTACGTTACCAAAACAAAAGGTAAATTTATTTCAATTTTTAATTTCTTGTGAGAAAGTTTGATTTAAATCCTGAAACTACGATCATTGTATAGTGCTATTTTACAAGAATGTTAGTTGATATCAGCTCATTGTTCTTTAGTAATTTTTTACACTAGTAATGAAATTAATTGATATCAGTTCATTATGTCTAGAGATTGCTATACATATATCGCGCAAACTTAAATCCTTTGTTGAAAGTCGGATTATGCTTTAAAGTAGGTTTCTGAAATATTTATTGACAATAAGTCCAATGTAATGTCCTCTATATTGTCGGATTAAATGTTTAACATTAGTTAGATTTCAATTTTTAAATTAATTTCAGTTCTATAATACTTTGTCCTGAATTTAAAGTACCAATTTTAAGGCATGAATATGTATTAAAATTAAATTTTAGATAAATCTGGTTTAAATATTGTATCTCGAAAATTGGCATTTTTAATATTTTTTGTAGAACGAAAATTGGTTTTAATTGTTTGGTAATATATAGGGATTTGAAAATAAATTGTTACAATTTCTGTCGTGTTTGTGTTTTGTTTTCCAATTCCAGTTTTATTATTCCAGATAAATTATAATTTAAAAAAATTTTCAAATTGTATATTGCAATACATGCATGTGAATGTATTGAATCGCGAATCTTACAAAAGTTGCCATTTTGTTCACGTTCGCTATTCAGATCCTTGCATCCAAGTCTAATTTTTTCTCATTATGATTATGGTTGAACATTTCACAACAGACCAACGAAGTCTTAGAATGTGGCATTAGGTTTACAAACACATGATTTCTGTACTTATAATGACTGAAAATTGCACATATTTATTTGAAATGTCATTTTTAATGAAATAAATTTCCCTTATTCCAAAAAAAAGCAATGTATGTGAAGGACGTGAGCAGTACAAAATAAGATATATGAAAGAAATTGTAAAAGAAAAACGAAGAATTTATATCACATCGTAGAAGTCGCTTTTAAGCAGCAGTTGATTATGAGCAAATAAAGAGTTATACATTTAAGGAAAGAAATTAAGGGCTATAAAAAATAAAAAAACGAGAACATTTGAATAAATTTAATTCAAAACGGTATGGTTGTACAGTGGATTTTTTGAGAATTTAAAAATTATTTGGTTTGCTGAGGAAACTGATGAAAATATTGTAGGAATCGCGGTCGCTGGAGAAAACTGATTGTTCCCAAATCAGCTGTTTGGCAGTTGCCTCAAGGGAGTATCTAGAATTTTTGATGAGGAGGTGGCATGCTTCGAGTGCCTGGTTGCGTACGAGAAACATTGAACCAATTGACTATTTTCAGTGAAGCGATCAGTCAGGTTGTAGGAAAATGGTAGTTGTGTCTATTTCGCGTGGGTTAAAGAAAAGATCTTGAATTTGATAACGTTGTTGGGATACAGTTAAAGAATGTAAGAGTTTTTAATATCGTAGTGGGGAAGGGGTTACATTTTTAAAGTCGTTTTGAATGACAGCATTAGTAGTGTATGAAGGAGTGTTCGTAAGAATTTTGAGCATTTGGTTTGGAGGATAATTATATTTTCAATGTGCGTTTTTGCTGCAACCCCTCAGATTGGGACTGCGTAGGTAATAATGGACTTAAGAATTTGTTTAAATCTGTTAATTGCTTAGGGGAGATGAGCGGAATGGTAATTCATGTCGCTCTGGAGGAACTAAAAGGGCTCATCATGACAGTCTGGGATCAATCCCAAGAGAAAGATCCGAGAACAACACGTAATTTTGAACCAAGGCCAGATGACGTGGTAAACAGTTGAGCTGGAAACCCTCTTTCGAAACTTCCATTTCTCACCAACGTGAAGACATTTGAACCCCTACAGATTGAACGTGCACCAGCCCACGTCTACCCGACGGTTTTTGGTTATACGGAGTTTCGAACTCGCATCGCATTGGAAGATTAATGAGAAAAACAAGAATCTAATAATTCTGAAATGCTACCCCTTGGACATTGAAGCCAAGAGCACCTGTTGCTTGGCTATTTTTCATACTTTCAGCAACTAGCAACCGGAGGGTTGCGAATTCGAATCCAGACAAAGACCGTCGTGTACAAAGGGGCTAGTGCACGTTAAATCCTTCGAGGCCTCAAATGTCCTCACTTTGGCGTGGAAGATGTAGATTTTATATCTACATTTATCCCAATTCTAATATAAATATTCTTCAGAAAAATGGATGGTAGATATGTACTTTAGTTAACGTCAATATACTTAATAACGTCAACACGGTGGGATCAATCCCAAATGGAAAGAACCGAGGACAACACCGTAATCTTCAATCCAGGTCAGATAACGAGGCAACACCTGAGCTGTCACCCCACTCAAAATTTCCACACCACGCCAGCGTGAGGATGTTTCAGGCAACGACATATTTAACGTGCGCCAGCCTGCTTTGCACACGATGGTTTTGTCAGCATTCGAACTCAATCGTCCTGTTGCTATCCTGTGTATCTTCCAACCAGTCTACCGCGGCTCACGAACACGAAGTAACATTCACTATGCGTTTCTGCGGGCGTACAGAAATATTTTGATTTTTGCATTGCATTTCCCGAAAGGAGTATTCGTGTATATATTTAGAACTATTGTTCAATTACGCAACCCACTTGCATCGGTATAGAACGTAGTAGAGCAGTGTTTCAGAAAACCAATATACCGGAACAATCCAGATTTCAGATCCACTTTTAGTACCTAAGTTTGAGATTATAAATCAGCTGAAATAATATGTCGAGTCATAAGTAACTTCCGTTTTTTTTATCAGACATTTATTTTGCTTTCATTAAATAACAAAGTTATATTAATTTAATATGTATTCACCACTATTATGTATGACCTTCTCCCATCGTCCTGGCAGCTTATCAATTCCTTCCTTGTAAAATGTGGTTGGTTTGGACGGGAAGAAATTTTCGACAGCCTGACTGACTTGCTCTTCAGAATTGAAGGTTTTCCATTCAAAAAGTTTTGCAAGGAACGGAAAAGGTGATAGTCTGTTGGGGCAGAGTCCGGGGAGTAACCTGGGTGTAGTAAAACTGACCATCCAAGTTCAAGAATTTTTCTTGAGTTGCCCTTGCCGTATATGGTCATTCAAAGAATAATAATTTTGCGATTGACGAGTGCAGGACGCTTTTCATAGAGTTTTTCTTTCACTCTTTGCAGCTGCTGAACGTATGTATCCGCAGTAATCGTTCAATTGACTTCAAAAACAACTCGTGATGAATTATACCTTGACAATCCCACCATACACAGAGTAAAATCTTTTTCCATGGATGTTCGCTTTCGGATCTGGTTGATCCTTATCAAGCCACTGTCTTTTACGGACAATATTATCATAGGTAACCCATTTTTCATCGCCTGTTATAATCCTGTCTAAAAAAGGCTCGATTTTTACCCGTGATAGCAGACTTGTGGCGATTGACCATGCGATCTTTATTCCGTACACTGAGATTGTGAGGTAACTTGCTGACATTCCCTAATTTCTCCATGTGGCGGCAAACAGTTCATTGTGATGTATTCAAACTTCCTGCTATAGCTCTTGTTGATTGACGTGGATTTTGCTCCAATATTGCTTTTAAAAGGTTGTCGTCAAGGTCGGAAGGACGTCCCGCCCTTGTTTCGTTCTTTAAAGTCGTATCTCCAGAACGGAATTTGGCAAACCAATTTCTAACTGCCCGATCGCTTATTAGACCTTCACCGTAGAAACTGCATATTATTTCAGCTGTCGCCTTAGCACTATTGCCTTATTTAAATTCGCAAAGCATCACATGACGAATATGCACTTTTTCACTCTCCATTTTAGGGGTTATGAACAGCAGTTTAATGAAACGTGCACCACACAAACCAGTTGTCAGAAGACTAACTGAACCCTTATCTATTTAGTGAAAAAAAAACTTGTTTTTCCCGGTGACTTATAGTGGGTACATAGATTCTACCTAGCTGCATCGGAAATTATTTATGACTCGACCTAATCGATTTACAAACACTTAAATAATAAAAATCAATGAGCACATCAAGAACATTTTAAACACGTTCTGTACTTTTAAATTATATAAAATCTGGGTAACATTTCTGACACATTTAATGCAAATACATTTTCTGACATCTATAAGTAATATAGTATTGAATATGATTTTAAGGCAGGTTTTAGATTCCAAGAAATCTGATTTGTTGGGTACGTAAATTCATGTTTTGAGTGGTAATTTTTAACAAAAAGATTTTAAAATTTTTCTAAGCTCAATCCAATTTGATTGTGCTTTTTACTCTATAGAGAGTACATCATTATTTAATTCCTAAGTATAGATATATCAAAATTCTATTTCGTGGAAAACTTTGAAATTTTACAGTTAGAAAAATTTAGTACTTGTATAAAAAGTTTTCATTTTGTTCGTCTTTCGGTTTAGAAACTTCGGTATAAAATTCTGATCTTTGGTATAATTTAGGTTCGCCCTCACATATTTTAAACTTCTGAGAGTCGTTGAGAGTCACAGTAGCCCGATTGGGAAGAGTATCGTATCAGCAGTTGCGAGTCCGAATCCAACCATCCTGTGCGAAGAGGCTGGTGCACGTTAAATCTGCCATGGCCTCAAATGTCCTCATTTTGGCGTGATATGGAAGTTTGGAGAGTGGCGGGCCAGCTCAGGTGTTGCCTCGTCATCTGACCGGGATTGAAATTTACGTGGTGTTGTCCTCGGTTCTGTACCTTCGAGACTGATTCCACCAATACCCCGTTGTGTTATTCGAATGTGACGTTTATTAAAATACCTACTTACTTTTTTAATTACGCTAATGCAAATACGAGTCTTTCAGTATAATATAGCCGAATATCGATTCGCCATGTTAGAAATTATAATTTCTTTTCTGTATTGTAGATTTTATATTTCATACCAATACATTTATCCCAATTCTGACCGTGGTTCAAAATTACGTGGTGTTGTCCTCGTATCTTTCCCTTTGGGATTGATCCCGGACCGTCACCAATAGCCCATTGTGTTGCTCCAGTGTGACGTTAATTGAAATACCCCCCCCCCCCCTTTAGGATTGATCCCGGACTCTCACCAATAGCCCGTTGTGTTGCTCCAGTGTGACGTTAATTGAAATACCCCCCCAATTCTGATATAAATATTCCTCAGAAAAATGGATTGTAGGTTTGTATTTTAATCAACGTCACACTGGAGTAATACAACGGGGTATTGGTGATGGTCCGGGATCAATCCTAATGGGAAAGACCCGACGACAACACCATGTAATTTTGAACCACGGTCAGATGACGAGACAACACCTGAGCTGGCACACCTCTACAAATTTCCACACCACGCCAACGTGAGGCGTTTGTTGCAGCGACGGATTTAACGTGCTCCCGCCTAATGTTGTACCGGACAGACTTTGTTTGGATTCGAACTTGCAATCACCGGTTGCTAATCCGTTACTCTTCCAATCGGGCTGTCGCGGCCCCGCTTACCTAGGCAAAATAGGCCTACTTTGAAATGAAGTGAAGTGAATTTGTATATGTGATTATATTAGTTCATTCTCTAAGAACCTGGAAATTGTGCTCGAATTTTTTTTGCTAGTGTTTGGGTACTAAGGATATTTGGCCTTTCAAGAAGGATCATTCACTCTTCACTTTTCTGCAGGCGTAGGCATTTATGTTGGTTTTTCACATGGCACTCCTTGAAAATCGGTACTCGTGTCCAATCCTGTAAGAACGCAAATACGCATCGACCTGCCATAGTCGAACCAAAACAGCAGTTTCAGGTAACTACTTAACATTCATAAGTAAGATATCATTGTCCTTTATTTTGTGAACTTGGAGAATTCACCGCCTGCAGATAGTTTGTTTTTCAACAGTCAAGATATCATGAAAAACTAAAAGGCAATTAAACTAAACTAGAACGGATTTGGAAAGAGATTCTGATTTGAAGATGCATATACGTGTATACAATTGTGAGAAACCTTAAAAATGTTGAACCTTTGAAAAATATTTTTCACAAACAGATAATATGAAGCAAAATATGCATGTACACACTTGTGAGAAACCTTATAAATGTGGTAACTGTGGAAAATATTTTTCAACGAAAGGTAATTTGAACCGACATATGCTTGTACACACCGATGAGAAACCATATAAATGTGGTTCCTGTGGAAAATATTTTTCACAAAATGGTGATTTGAACCGACATATGCGTGTACACACCGATGAGAAACCTTATAAATGTGGTAACTGTGGAAAATATTTTTCACGAAAAGATTTACTGAATCGACATATGCGTGTACACACCGATGAGAAACCTTATAAATGTGGTACCTGTGGAAAATATTTTTCACGAAAAGATTTATTGAATCGACATATGCGTGTACACACCGATGAGAAACCTTATAAATGTGGTACCTGTGGAAAATATTTTTCACAAAATGGTCATTTGAACCGACATATGCGTGTACACACCGATGAGAAACCTTATAAATGTGGTTCCTGTGGAAAATATTTTTCACTAAAAGGTACTTTGACGCGACATATGCATGTACACACCGGTGAGAAACCTTACAAATGTGGTATCTGTGAACAGGCATTCTCAAAGGACTGTTATTTGAAGAAGCATATGCGTGAACACATTGGTTGGAAACCTTACCTGTAGGATAGGTGTTTGAAAGAGTTGAAAAATAATAAGAAACAACGAATGCACACAAGCGTATGGATACCATGAACATATAGCAGAACTTCGTGCAGGGAGGATTTAAGCGAAAACATTTGAGGTAGGTCATCAAAGAGTTTTATGCTTTTTGCAAAGCTTGTTAAAGTACTCACAGGAAAAATACCTTTGCAGAGACCGAAAGTGATACTTTTACCTGATTAACAAGTAGAATGATTGACTAACATGAGTAGAATTTTATTTTATAGAAATCTTTATTCAATATATGACGAATTCAAACACTCCACATAATTAATGTATGAGATAATCGGATCAGGTCCATGATTACATAATTGCGCGAATTCAAATATTCGCTATTAACTACAACATTGACAGATCAAGTATTCGAAAAAGCTAACAATTTTCTACATGTTTGAAAAGTTTTATTTTAATCATCCTTTGTTATTCATAAGCTCACACGTACTATATTAGTACATGGATGTGCATATTTATATGGTGTATTATTTCTGTACTGCATACCTTTATTGTCTATTATATATTTAAATATACTCTGACATCGTTTTACTTACCCGATGTTGTTTTCTAGTTTAATATACTATTAAATGTAAATTCAATACAGGAAACCATTTTAATTCGTGTTAAATTTAACTTATCAAATTTTAAGGGGACAATGACGATATTCTCTTGAAATAATATTATTTTTATATTAGAATATGAATACTTGTCTAGTTTACGTTATCAAAACAAAAGGTAAATTTATTTCAATTTTTAATTTCTTGTGAGAAAGTGTTATTTCAAATGCTAAAACTACGATCATTGTATATAGTGCTATTTTACAAGAATGTTAGTTGATATCAGCTCATTGTTCTTAAGTAAATTTTTAGACTAGTAATGAAATTGATACCAGTTCATTATATCTATTGAGATTGCTATACATGTATCGCGCAAACTTAAATCCTTTGTTGAAAGTCGGATTATACTTTAAAGTAAGTTTTTGAACTATTGTCAATAAGTCCAATGTAATATCCCCTATATTGTGGGAATAAATGTTTAGCTTTATTTAAAACATTTCATTTGCAAAAATTAATTTCAGTTATATAATACTTTGTCCTGAAATTAAAGTACAAATTTTAAGGCATGAATATGTTCAAAATTAAATTTTAGATAAATCTGGTTTTAAATATTGTATCTCGAAAATTGTCATTTTTAATATTTTTTCTAGAACGAAATTGGTTTTAATTGTTAATAAATATAGGGATTTGAATATAAATTGTTACGATTTCTGTAGTCTTTGTGTTTTGTTTTCGAATTCAAGATAATTCTAAAATAAATAAAAAGATAAAATATCTTTGGAACATTGAATTGCGAAAAAATCTTTGTTGGATATATGTGATTATAGTTTTCATTAACTTAAACTCGTACAGTGCGTGATTAAGCTTATTTCTCTTTTGTATCGCTACGTTGTTTTTTGTAAAGTTACTTATCCCAGGATTATAACGTATTAAGTCTTATTAGAAAGTAGTATCCCAATTATTCATATAGTACGGCTTCCTCGAAAAATCTGAACTTTGGTGGAGTCCACATTTTCTCAAGTCTGGTTATACTGGCAATGGTAAAACACTAGAAAAGGCTGTTTAGGATCGGAACTGCACACTTCAGATCGCTTCCGTTGGATGACAACCCATAACGAACGATTGCTTAAGCTCAGTTCAGGACACTTCGACACAACTGGTAAGACGAGAAGTCTGTTTTCGGAGACTCTGCCTATTGTCAACTTCAATAACTTAATCAGTACTGTTATGTTTTTTAACATGTAATCATTTTACTATACCTAGATACAATACATCAAAAATCATATTTAAGAAATAAATTCTATACTTGAACGTGTGGGTTTAAAGTACTGTCGTCATTAACAAGGATGGCAATCTTTGGATTGATTGCAAAAAGACTACACTTCCCATGCCAAATTGAAATAACTAATCCTATACAAGCACAACCATTTCTACACTAGTCTAGAAAAGGAGCCCCTGCCAAGTTACAAGAACCGCGGTAGTCCTGTTGGAGGTAATTGGAATTAACTTCGCACTGGAGCAAAACAACGATATTTTCGACGGTCCGGAATTATTCTCCAATGGAAAGATCTGACAACACCACATAAGATTGAACCATGGTCATTACCTGAGCTGGCGCTCCTCTCTAAATTTTTTTCCACGACTACGTCATGGTATTTCAGGTCACTACTGATTTAACGTGCATCATCCCACTTGTACATGAAGGTCTTTATGTTGAGTTTCGAACTCGTAATCCTGCGATTGCTAATCCGGTACTCTTCCGATCTTCCAATACATTCAATGCATAATGGTTTCGTGATGGAATCTTATTAAGGATCAAGGTCCATCATTTAACTGGTTCTAGGGCTCATAGTGGAAGTAGGCGGCTGAAATCTTTTTCTTCGGTCCTCGAAATCCTCACTAGCGGTAGTTTGTAGTGTATGGTACCAGCTCTGGTGTTGACTTCGTAATCAGATCATGATTAAATATTACGAGATGTCTTAAAACTTTTCCCTGACTGATTCCGAATCGTCCCTAATAACCCAATTTGTTGACCCGCGTGCAATATAAATTAAGTTACCACCTAGTAGGACCCGGGCTCGAATCTCGGTTTTCAAGTGCTTAGGTGTATGATTGTCACTGTTACGAGTAATTTAGACTGCGAAACAGGTGCTAATTTTAAAATAGTCTTCAGTCCTCCCTTGTTCGAAATTCTAATAAGCAAGTGGTCGATAGCACATTAGAAAAATTATGAGGAATCCTTCAGATTTGTACCAAATGAAATACAATAGAAACACTAATGCGCTGAACCTTTGTGTCTAGCATAGTAAATTACAATTTAAAAAAATTTTGAAATCTTATATTGCAATTCCTGCATGTCAATCTAAATGAATCGCGAATCTTACAAAAATTGCCACTTTGTTCAGATTCCTTATTCAGTAACTTGAATCCAAGTATAATTTTTGCTCAATACGATTATGGTTGAACTTTGCACAGTAGACCAAAGAAGTCGTAGAATGTGGCATTAGGTTTACACCGAAACACATAATTTCGTACTTATAATACGACTGAAAATTGCACTTATATATTAGAAATGTCATTTTTAATGAAATAAATTTCCCTTATACCAAAAGACAGCAATGTATGTGAAGGACATGAGCAGCACAAAATAAGATACATATGAAAGAAATTGAAAAAGAAAAACCAATTATCTATATCACATCGTCGAAGACGCTTTTACTCAGCAGTTGATTATGAGCAAATAAGGTATTAAACTTTTAAAAAAAGAAATTACGGGCTATAAAAATAAAAAAGCAGGAACAGAATAATAAATTTAATTCAAAATGTTATGGTTGTAGAGTGGATTTTTCCAGAATTTTAAAATTATTTGGTTTGGTGAGAAAATTGAGGAAAGTATTATAAGAATTGCGGTCGCTGGAGTTGAAAACTGATTTTGTCAACTCAGTTATTTGGCAGTTGTATTAAGGAAATATCTCGGATATTTGATGAGGGAAGTTGCCATTATGCTTCTATTCCTGGTTGCGGATGTGAAACATTGTGAACCAGTAGGCTATTTTCAGTGAAGCGATAAGTCAGGTAAACGGAAAGGTTGTGTCTATTTCGCGTGGGTTAAAGAAAAGATCTTGACTTTCATAACGTTGTTGGGGAAATAGAGTTAAAGAATGTAAGAGTTTTTAAAATCGTAGTGAAGAAATTAAATTTTTAAAGTCGTTATAAATTTTATTAGTGTATGAGGGAACGTTCTTAAGAATCCTGAGCATTTTGTTTTGGAGGATAATTATATTTTCAATGTGCGTTTTTGCTGCAACCCCTCAGATTGGGACTGCGTAGGTAACAATGGGCTTAAGAATTTGTTTAAATCTGTTTATTGCTTAGAGATATGAGCGGAATGGTAATTCATGTCGCACTGGAGCAACTAAAAGGGCTCATCTTGACGGTCCAGGATCAATTCCCAAAGGAAAGATCCGAGTACACCACGTAATTTTGAACCAAGGCCAGATGACGTGGTAAACAGTTGAGCCGGAAACCCTCTATTCTTTATACTCTTTCTTTTACTTAACTACTGGGCCACAGTAGCCCAGTTGGAAGAGCAACGAACTAGGTACCGGAGGGTTGCGAAGTTGAATCGTCGTGTACAAAGAGGACTGGTGCACGTTAAAACCTCGAGGCCTCAAATGTCCTCACGTTGGCGTGGTGTGAAGTTTGGAGAGTGGGGTGCCAGCTGCAGTGTTGACTCGTCATCTGACCGTGGTTCAAAATTACATGGTATCCTCGGATCTTTCCCATTGGGATTGATCCCAGACCGTCACCAATAGCCCGTTGTGTTGTTCCAGTTTGATGTTGATTAAAATACCTACCTTTCTAAACTACGCCAATGGAAACACGAGTGTTTCCGTATAATATAGCCGAATATCGATTCGCCATGTTAGAAATTCTAATTTCTTTGCTGCATTGTAGATTTTATATTTTATACCAATACATTTATCCCTATTCTGATATATGTATTCCTCAGAAATATGGATGGTACGTTTGTATTTTAATTAACGTCACACTGGAGCAACATAACGGGCTATTGGTGAACCTGAGCTCTCGGGAAAATGGAATAATGATATATTCTATATTAAGATTTGGTATTAGATGAAATCTTACTAAAAATGAAGATTGAAAGCATTGCAGGAACTTACCGCTAAGAACCGAAATTTAGTCTGCTCTTGGCAAAAATATATTTTTGCAATCTTAATTTTCAGAAAATAATGTTTTATTAGATTGCCTCAGTATCTTTTCCATTTGCGTTGAACTCATGGCCCAGCTTGAGATCTAGATGAATCCTGTGAATCGATCACATTTAACACTAGTTGCGTTGTTTATAGAACTAATCATATCTATTTTCTAAAAATGTGAGGACACAGGAATTTAACGTAATACAATTATTCACATAGAATTATATTTAGAGTAAAATAACGCTTCACAACTTAATTTGTCAATGAATTTTTTTAAAATTACATTTTACCTAACTGCTTGAGAGTTAACTAAAATCATCAACTTTAGGGAATTGGACCACTTTTAGATACCCCTCTCCCCATCAGGATCTTCGTTGCATTTCTCACTTGTTTGTCAGTAAAGACTTCCCATGTGTATAATTGAAGAAAATGACTGCTTGTTAAGATCGTGCACATACATCATAAAGAACAACCTTTAATATATCAAGGTATGTATGAATTACCTCAATTGCAACCGTTAAAATGTATGGTATCGTGGTAATAGTGTTTGTTTGCTGTTCAGTAGGGGATCGTTGTAGCTCAGTTGGTAGAGTCCTGGATTAGCATTCCGAGGCTTGCTTATCCTCGATTCCACAAACTGAGGCTCAAAACCTTATTTCTCGTGGTACATTTTCTACACGATAAGTGGAACCGCATTCGAGTAGCTCGTTAAATAACTTTTAAGTCTAAGATGGTAAGTAGGTATTTAATTAACGTCGCACTTGGAGCACCACAACGGGATATTTATGACGATCCGGGATCAATCCTAAAGAGAACGATCAGAGGACAACACTCAATTTTGAATCACGGTCAGATGACGAGGCAACACCTGAGCTGGTACACCTCTCCAAACTTCCACACCTCGCCAACGTGAGGACATTTGAGGCCACGACAGATTTAACGTGCACCAGCCCCCTTTGTACACGACGGTGTTTGGCTGGATTGGAACTCGCAACACTTCGGATGCTAATCCGTTATTCTTCCAACCGAGCTGTCGCGGTACCGCTTACCTAGCCAAACTGGGCCTACTTTGAAATGGAAGTGAAGTGAATTTGTATATGTGATTATCTTAGTTCATTCTATAAGAACCTGGAAATTGTGCGCGAAGTTTTTTTGCTATAGTTGCCTTGGAACTAAGAATATTTGGCCTTGGAAGAAGGATCCTTCACTTTTCTGCAGGCGTGGGCATTTATGTTGGTTTTTCACATGGCACTCCTTAAAAATCTGTACTCGTGTCCAATCCTGTAAGAACGCAAATACGCATCAACATGCCATCGTCGAACGAAAAACAGCAGTTTCCGGAAACTACTTAACATCCATAAGTCAGATATCATTGTCCATTGTTTTGTGAACTTCGAGAATTCACCCCCTGCAGATAATTTCTGTTTTTCACCAGTCAAGATATTCCTAAAGACTAGAATGCAATTAAACTAAACTAGAACGAGATTTGGAAAAAGATCGAGATTCTGATTTGAAGATGCATATACGTGTACACACCGGTGAGAAACCTTATAAATGTGGTACCTGTGGAAAATATTTTTCACAAACAGGGAATTTGAAGCAAAACGCATCTACACACAGGTCAGAAACTTTATAGATGTGATACCTGTCAACGGGCATTTCAAAGAACTGTTATTTGAAGAAGCATACGTGTGAACACATTGGTTGGAAGAATTGAAAATGTTACATATTTATGTAACATTGTGAAATGTACATAATGTAACATTTTACATTATGTACATTTCACATTTTACACATTTCATGTACATAACAGATTCATAAATGTACATGGTGAATGTGAAATGTACATTTATGAATCTGTTTATTATATTTCAACCCTTTCAAACACATGAATTACCAGGAATTCATTTTGGAGAAGATCATGCAGAGAAAGGATTTGGGCGAAACATTCGAGGTATGCCATTAAAAAGTATTAGACTTTTTGTGAAGCTTGTCAGTCTTCACAGGAAAAATGACTTTTCAGACAGAAAGTGATACTTTTTCCAGATTTCATATTTGGGATTGATCCCGGACCGTCACCAATAGCCCATTGTGTTACTCCAGTGTGACGTTAATTGAAATACCCCCCCCCCCAGATTTCATAACTAGTTTAATTCACGTCATAGTATGATTCACTAACAACAGTAGAATTTTATTGTATAGAAATCTTTATGCAATATATGACGAATTCAAACACTCCACATGATTAATGTATGCGATAATCGTATCAGGTCCATGATTACATAATTGCGCGAATTCAAATATTCTTTAGTAACTACAACATTGATAGATCAAGTATTTGAAAAAGCTAACAATTTTCAAAGACATGATTGAAAAATTTTATTTTAATCATCCTTTGTTATTCATCAGCTCACACTTACTATATTAGTATATGGATGTGCATATTTATATGGTGTATTATTTCTGTACTGCATACCTTTATTGTCTATTATATATTTAACTAGCTGAATTACCCGGCGTTGCTCGGGTTGACATTGTTAAATGTTGCTTGAAAAGTGCATTAAAATAATCACTTTTCTTTCACAGAAAAATGCAATCATTTAAGTTGTACGGAAAATACTTTTTAACTTTTTCATAGTTTCTACACTATACTTCGGACGCAAATATATACATTTAATTCCTTAATTTATTGCAATATGTAAAAGATTAAGACATAAATACAAACAGAAACGAAAGTTCGACGAAAACATGCGTTCTACAAAGTTTTATAATAAAGTAAACATTAATTCTGGTGCTGCCAGATACCGAGTAGCAAAATTACGCTTTTATGATCAATGAGTTTTTCGTTTGTGCTTTTCGGAATAACGGTGCTTGGGTTAAAAATAAATGTAATCGGTGTAGACAAATTAAACTGAATAGATTAAAAATTTTCAAATAGCAGCTGCTTTCAACAGAGGATTCACATGTATCTATTCCGGACATTTTAAAATGAGTTACACGCCTTACCTAAAAAACCTTGTGAAACAGAATTCTACAAATCATTACGTATTCAATAAATTATTTAAGGAAAGTTGGTCGAAATATACATCAACGTTCCTTGAAAATCATCCTTGAACTCCTAAAAACCTTTCCTTGAATTTCCTTGCAAACATAAATATTTTAAAATATTCTTTCTTCATCAATAAAATATCTATAATTTATTTACATCATGGGAAGAACTAAAAAGTCAGTTCAAACATAAATACTGTAATTTAATTTGTTTCGGAAAATATTGTTTTTCGATCAACACTGGTAAAGCAACCATAGCTGCCTAAAGCAATCCATCCATGCTCAATGTTATTTCTATGGCGATTTCGAATAGTTTTTAGCCCCCCAGGACCAATAGAACGGGGGTTAAGAGTTATCCTATGCTGACCGCAGTGTTCTAAAGTATAAGTGTACCAAATTTGGTGTGGATTGGTCAAACGGTGTAGATTTGTATAGAAAATATACACACATGACACACACATCCTATTTTATATACAGGGTGCAACGCAAAGTCCGTGCCCACCCTTTATTTTCGCAACCGTTGGTCGTAGACATATACTTCCAATTACAAAAATGTTTCAAATGAGGTAAACATTCATGTTATGACATTTTGAAATTTAAAAAATCAATTCTGTAAAAATCACAATCTAACTTTTTATACAATCCCCCGTTTCTTATAGTGATATTTAGTTACAGTTTACACTCATCCTAACAAACGTAACACAAAGTTTCACTTCTGTGTGACAAAAATTAACCGAGATATTTAATTTCAAAGTTTGGGATTTATTCAGATTTATTTTGCCTTCATTGAGGGGTCGGTTAAAATATAACTTAGAATAATTCGAGATTGAAATCAGAGTGCAATGCCCATTTTACGGCCAAAGGGGGGTTCCCGACCATAAACGATGGGTGCATGTATAGTAAAGTGGACATGCCCGATTCACTGAAAGTGGTCGCAGCGCCCCCAGTGGGGAAAGTTTGGAAATCTAACTCCGAAACTAAGCAAGATAGACAAAAGATGTTAATTCGAAAGTTGTAGAATCCTTGAATTAACTTGAATAATTGATGTTAATTCGAAAGTTGAAGAAACCCTTAAAATGAAAAATGCGCAAAAAGAACCGGCTAAATGGCAGCGGAATGCAAACTACCAGAGGCGTTGCACTCTGATTTCAATCTCGAATTATTCTAAGTTATATTTTAAACGATCCCTCAATGAAGGCGAAACAAATCTGAAAAAAATCCTAAACTTTGAAATTAAATATATCGGTCAATTTTTGTCACACACAAGTGAAACTTTTGTGTTACGTTTGTTAGGATGAGTGTAAACTTTTACTAAATATCACTATAAGGAACGGGGGACTGTATAAAAAGTTAGATTTTGTAATTTTTACAGAATTGATTTTTTAAATTTCAAAATGTCATAACAAGAATGTTTACCTCATGTGAAACATTTTTGCAATTGGAAGTATATGTCTACGATCAACGGTTGCGAAAATAAAGGGTGTTCACGGACTTTGCGTTGCACCCTGTATATAGATTATACTCTGACATCGTTTTACTTACCCGATGTTCTTTTCTAGATTAACATACTATTAAATGTAAATTCAATACAGGAAAACATTTTAATTCGTATTAAATTTAACTTGTAAAACTTTAAAGGGACAATAACGATATTATCTTGAAATAATATTGTTTTTATGAGAATAAGAATACTTGTCTGGTTTACGTTACCAAAACAAAAGGTAAATTTATTTCAATTTTTAATTTCTTGTAAGAAAGTTTTATTTATATCCTGAAACTACGATCATTGTATATAGTGCTATTTTATAAGAATGTTAGTTGATATCAGCTCATTGTTCTTTAGTAAATTTTAAGACTAGTAATGAAATTGATACCAGTTCATTATATCTATAGAGATTGCTATACATGTATCGCGCAAACTTAAATCCTTTGTTGAAAGTCGAATTATGCCTTAAAGTAAGTTTTCGAACTATTTATTGTCAATAAGTCCAATGTAATATCCCCTGTATTGTGGGGATAAATGTTTAGCTTTAGTTAAAACATTTCAATTTGAAAAATTAATTTCAGTTCTATAATACTTTGTCCTGAATTTAAAGTTCAAATTTTAAGGCATGGATATGTATTAAAATTAAATTTTAGATAAATCTGGTTTTAAATATTGTATCTCGAAAATTGTCATCATTTTAATATCTTTTGTAGAAAGAAAATTGGTATTAATTGTTTAGAAAATATAAGGATTTGAAAATAAATTGTTACAATTTCTGTCGTCTTTGTGTTTTGTTTTCCAATTCCAGATTTATTATTCCAGATAAATTATAATTTAAAAAATTTTTGAAATCGTATATTGCAATACATGCATATGTAATGAATCGCGAATCTTACAAAAATTGCCACTTTGTTCAGGTTCACTATTCACATACTTGCATCCAAGTCTAATTTTTCTCAGTATGGTTATGGTTGAACATTGCACAATAGACCAACGAAGTCTTAGAATGTGGTTTACAAACACATGATTTCTGTACTTATAATACGACTGAAAATTGCCACTTATATATTAGAAATGTCATTTTTAATGAAATAAATTTCCCTTATTCCAAAAGACAGCAATGTATGTGAAGGTCATGAGCAGTACAAAATAAGATATATAAAAGAAATTCAAACAGGTTAGAACAGATTTTTATACTACGCATAAAGTTCCTTAAAAATGCATCTAGATTAACATGGAATGAATACAAGGCATATTGGTTTCATGATGGAGTCTTATCAAACATCAATGCCCAACATTGGACTTGGTTCTAGGGCTCATAGTGGAAGTAGGCGGCTGTAATCCTTTTCTTAGGTCCTCCAAATCCTGAATAATGGTAGTTTTTAAAGTATATTACCAGATCTGGGGGGGGATGTTAACCTCTTAATCAGATCGTGATTAAAAATTACGAGATGTCTTAGAATTTTTCCATAAGTGATCCGAACCGTCCCTAATAACCCAATTTGTTGCCGTATGATATAAATTAAGCTACCTACCACCTAGTAGGAACGAGACTCGAATCTGTTTCCAAGCGCTTACGTGTGATTGTCACTGTTACTAGCAACGGAGACTGCGAAACGGGTGCTAATTGAAAAATTGACTTTAGTTCGTCTCCTGTAGTGCGAAATTCTAATAAGCAAGCTGTCGATAGCACATTAGAAACATATTTATTAGTCGTTCATATTTGTACCAAATGAACTTCAATAGAAAAGCTATTGCAGTGAACCTTTGTCTCTAGCATAGCAAATTATAATTTAAAAAATTTTGAAATCGAATATTGCATGTTAATCTGAAGGAATCATAATCTTAAAAAATTGCCACTTTGTTCAGATTCGTTATTCAGTAACATGCAACCAAGTCTAATCTTTGCTCAGTATGATTATGGTTGAACATTGCACAATAGACCAGCGATGTCTTAGAATGTGGCATTAGGTTTACAAACACATGATTTCTGTTCTGATAATACGACTGAAAATTGCACTTATATATTAGAAATGTCATTTTTAATGAAATAAATATCCCTTTTTCTAAAAGACAGCAATGTATGTGAAGGATATGAGAAGTAAAAAAAATATATAAAAGAAATTGAAAAAGAAAAACGAATAATTTATATCACATCGTAGAAGACGCTTTTAAGCAGCAGTTGATTATGAGCAAATAAATTACACATTTAAGGAAAGAAATTACGGGCTATAAAAAATAAAAGAGCGGGAACAGAATAATTAATTCAAAATGTTATGGTTGTTGAGTGGATTTTTTGAGAATTTAAAAATTATATGGCTTGATGAGGAAACAGGAAAATATTGTAAGAATCGCGATCGCTGGAGAAAACTGATTTTTCCCAAATCAGCTGTTTGGCAGTGGTCTTAAGAGTATCTAGGATTTTTGATGAGAAGGTGGCATGCTTCGAGTGCCTGGTTGCGTTCGAGAAACATTGTGAACCAGTGGGCTATTTTCAGTGAAGCGATCAGTCAGGTTGAAGGAAAACTGTAGTTGTGTCTATTTCGCGTGGATTAAAGAAAAGATCTTGACTTTGATAACGTTATTGGGGAAATAGAGTTAAAGAATGTAAGAGTTTTTCATATCGTAGTGGAAGAGATTAAATTTTTGAAGTGGTCGTTATGAATTGCATTAGTAGTGTTTGAAGGAGTGTTCGTAAGAATGCTGAGCATTTTGTTTTGGAGGATAGTTATGTTTTTAATGTGCGTTTTTGCTGCAACGCCTCATCATTGGGTAATAATGGTCTTAAGAATTTGTTTAAATCTGTTTATTGCTTAGGAATATGAGCGGAATGGTAATTCATGTAGCACTGGAGGAACTAAAAGCTCTTGGTGACGGTCCGGGATCAATCCCCAAAAGAAACTTCCGAGAACACGACGTAATTTTGAACCAATGCCAGATGACGTGGTAAACAGTTGAGCTGGAAACCGTCTTTCGAAACTTCCATTCCTCACCAGCGTGAAGGCATTTGAACCCATACAGATTGAACGTGCACCAGCCCACGTCTACCCGACGGTTTTGGGTTATACGTAGTTTCGAACTCGCATCGCATTGGAAGATTAATGAGAAAAACAAGTATTTAATAGCTCTGAAATGCTACTCCTTAGAGATTGGAGCCAATAGCACCTGTTGCTTGGCTATTCTCTATATTCCCTCTCACTTAATTTCGGGCCCCGGTAGCCCGGTTGGAAGAGCAAGGAACTAGCAACCGGAGCATTGCGAGTTCGAATCCAGACAAAGACCGTGTACAAAGGGGACTGGTGCACGTTAAATCAGTCGTGGCCTCAAATGTCCTCACGTTGGCGTTGTGTGAAATTTGGAGAGTCGGGTGCCAGCTCAGGTTTTACCTTGTCATCTGACCGTGTTTCAAAATTACACGGTGTCCTCAGACCTTTCCGATTGGGATTTGTCCCGGACCGTCCCCAATAGCCCGTTGCGTTGTTCCAGTGAGACTTTAATTAAAATACCTACCTACCTTTCTGAACTACGCCAATGGTATTGGTATTTTTCAATTAACGTCACACTGGAGCAACACAACGGGCTATTGGTGACAGTCCGGGATCAATCCCAAAGGGAAAGAATCGAGGACAACACCAGGTAATTTTGAACCACGGTCAGATGACGAGGCAACACCTGAGCTGGCACCCCACTCTCCAAACTTGCACACCACGCCAACGTGAGGACAATTGAGGCCACGACAGATTTAACGTGCACCAGCCCCCTTTGAACACGACGGAGTTTTGGCTGGATTCGAACTCGCAACCATTCGGTTGCTAGTCCGTTACTCTTCCAACCGGGCCACCGCGGCCCACAAACACGAAGGATCATTCACTCTGCGTTTCTGCGGGCGTACAGAAATATTTAGATTTTTGCATTGCATTCCCGAAAGGAGTATTCGCGTCTATATTTAGAACTAGTTTTCAATTACGCAACCACCTTGCATCGGTATAGAACGTAGTAGAGCAGTGTTTCAGAAAACCAATATACCGGAACAATCCAGATTTCAGATCCACTTTTAGTACCTAAGTTTGAGATTTTAAATTAGCTGAAATATTAGGTCGATTCATAAGTAAATTCCGTTTTTTTATCAGACATTTATTTTGCTTTCATTGAATAACAAAGTTGTATTACTTTATTATGTATCTGATAGTGGTTCAAAATTACGTGGTGTTGTCCTCGGTTCTTTCCCTTTGGGATTGATCCCGGACCGTCACCAATAGCCCATTGTGTTGCTCCAGTGTGACGTTAATTGAAATACCACCACCACCACCAAATTCTGATATAAATATTCCTCAGAAAAATAGATGGTAGGTTTGTATTTGAATTGACGTCACACTGGAGTAATACAAAGGCTATTGGTGATGGTCCCGGATCAATCCCAATGGGAAAGTTCCGAGGACACCAGGTAATTTTGAACCACTTTCAGATGACATTGCAACTCTTGAGCTTTCGGGCCGCGGTGGCCCGGTTGGAAGAGTAACGAACTAGCAACCGAAGGGTTGCGAGTTCGAATCCAGCCAAACACCGTCGTGTACAAAGGGGGCTGGTGCACGTTAAATCTGTCGTGGCCCCAAACGTCCTCACGTTGGCGTGGTGTGGAAGTTTGGAGAGTGGGGTGCCAGCTCAGGTGTTGCCTCGTCATCTGACCGTGGTTCAAAATTACGTGGTATTGTCCTCGGATCTTTCCCTCTGGGATTGATCCCGGACCGTCACCAATAGCCCGTTGTGTTGCTCCAGTGTGACGTTAATTGAAAATACCAAAATACCAATACTTGAGCTTTCGGGAGTATTTCAATTAACGTCACACTGGAGCAACACAACGGGCTATTGGTGACGGTCCGGGATCAATCCCAAAGGTAAAGACGCGAGGACAACACCACGTAATTTAGAACCACGGTCAAATGACGAGGCAACACATGAGCTGGTACACCTCTCCAAATTTCCACTCCATGCCAACGTGAGGCATTTGTTGCAACGACGGATTTAAAGTGCTCCAACCCCCTGTTGTACCCGACGGGCTGTGGCTGGATTCGAACTTGCAATCTCCGTTTGCTAATCCGTTATTCTTCCAATCCAGCTGTCGCGGAGCCCATCTTACCTAGGCAAACAAGACCTACTTTGAAATGGAAGTGAAGTGAATTTGTATATGTGATTATCTTAGTTCATTCTAAAAAAACCTGGAAATTGCGCCCGAAGTTTTTTTGCTATAGTGTTTTCGTACTAAGAATATTTGGCTTTTCAAGAAGGATCATTCACTCTTCACTTTTCTGCAGGCGTAGGCATTTATGTAGGTTTTTCACATGGCACTCCTTAAAAATCAGTACTCGTGTCCAATCCTGTAAGAACGCAAATACGCATCGACCTGCCATCGTCGAACGAAAAACAGCAGTTTCAGGAAACTACTTAACATCCGTAAGTCAGATATCATTCAATGTGTTTTGTGAACTTGGAGAATTCACCACCTGCAGATAGTTTCAGTTTTTCACCAGTCAAGATATTCCGAAAGACTTAGAAGGCAATTTAACTAAACTAGAACGAGATTTGGAAAAAGATCGAGATTCTGATTTGAAGATGCATATACGTGTATACAAAGGTAAGAAACCTTAAAAATGTTGAACCTTTGAAAAATATTTTTTACAAACAAATAATATGAAGCAACATATGCATGTACACACCGGTGAGAAACCTTATAAATGTGGTACCTGTGGAAAATATTTTTCAAAATCATGGAATTTGAAGCAACATATGCATGTACACACGGATGAGAAACCTTATAAATGTGATACATGTGGAAAATATTTTTCACAAACAGGAAATTTGAAGACACATATGCGTGTACACACCGATGAGAAACCTTATAAATGTGATACATGTGGAAAATATTTTTCAAAAACAGGAAATTTGAAGCAACATATGCGTGTACATACCGGTGAGAAACCATATAAATGTGGTTCCTGTGGAAAATATTTTTCACAAAATGGTGATTTGAACCGACATATGCGTGTACACACCGATGAGAAACCTTATAAATGTGGTACCTGTGGAAAATATTTTTCACAAAATGGTCATTTGAACCGACATATGCGTGTACACACCGATGAGAAACCTTATAAATGTGGTAACTGTGGAAAATATTTTTCACGAAAAGATTTATTGAATCTACATATGCGTGTACACACCGATGAGAAACCTTATAAATGTGGTACCTGTGGAAAATATTTTTCACAAAATGGTGATTTGAACCGACATATGCGTGTACACACCGATGAGAAACCTTATAAATGTGGTACCTGTGGAAAATATTTTTCACAAAATGGTCATTTGAACCGACATATGCGTGTACACACCGATGAGAAACCTTATAAATGTGGTTCCTGTGGAAAATATTTTTCACTAAAAGGTACTTTGACGCGACATATGCATGTACACACCGGTGAGAAACCTTACAAATGTGGTATCTGTCAACAGGCATTCTCAAAGGACTGTTATTTGAAGAAGCATATGCGTGAACACATTGGTTGGAAACCCTACCTGTAGGATAGGTGTTTGAAAGAGTTGAAAAATAATAAGAAACAACGAATGTACACAAGCGTATGGATACCATGAACATATAGCAGAACTTCGTGCCGGGAGGATTTAAGCGAAAACATTTGTGGTAGGTCATCAAAGAGTTTTATGCTTTTTGCAAAGCTTGTTAAAGTACTCACAGGAAAAATACCTTTGCAGAGACCGAAAGTGATACTTTTACCTGATTAACAAGTAGAATGATAGACTAACATGAGTAGAATTTTATTTTATAGAAATCTTTATTCAATATATGACGAATTCAAACACTCCACATGATTATTGTACGCGATAATCGTATCAGGTCCATGATTACACAATTGCGCGAATTCAAATATTCGCTAGTAACTACAACATTGACAGATCAAGTATTTTAAAAAGCTAACAATTGTCTAAAACATGCTTGAAATGTTTTATTTAATTCATCCTTTGTCCTTCATAAGCTCACACTTACTATGTTAGTACATGAATGTGCATATTTATATGGTGTATTATTTTTGTACTGCATATCTTTATTGTCTATTATATATTTAATTATACTCTGACATCGTTTTACTTACCCGATGTTGTTTTCTAGTTTAACATACTATTAAACGTAAATTCAATACAGGAAACCATTTTAATTCGTAATAAATTTAACTTGTCAAATTTTAAGGGGCGATGACGATATTCTCTTGAAATAATATTGTTTTTATATGAGAATATGAATACTTCTCTGGTTTACGTTATCAAAGCAAAAGGAAAATTTTTTCTTTCTTGTGAGAAAGTGTTATTTCAAATGCTGAAACTACGATCATTGTATGTAGTGCTATTTTACAAGAATGTTAGTTGGTATCAGCTCATTGTTCTTTTGTAAATTTTAGACTAGTGATGAAATTAATTCATATCAGTTCATTATATCTATAGAGATTGTTATATGTATCGCGAAACTTAAATCCTTTTTAGAAAGTCGGATTATGCTTTAAAGTAAGTTTTTGAACTATTGTCAGTAAGTCCAATGTAATATCCCCTATATTGTGGGAATAAATGTTTAGCTTTAGTTAAAACATTTCAATTTGAAAAATTAATTTTAGTTCTATAATACTTTGTCCTGAATTTAACATACAAATTTTAAGGCATGAATATGTATTAAAATTAAATTTTAGATAAATCTGGTTTAAATATTGTATCTCGAAAATTGTCATTTTGAATATTTTTTCTGGAACGAAAATTGGTTTTAATAGTTTAGTAAATATAGGGATTTGAAAATAAATTGTTGCAATTTCTGTCGTCTTTGTGTTTTGTTTTCCAATTCCAGATTTATTATTCCAGATAAATTATAATTTAAAAAAATTTTTGAAATCGTATATTGCAATACATGCATGTGAATGTACTGAATCACAAATCTTACAAAAATTGCCACTTTGTTCAGGTTCGCTATTCAGATCCTTGCATCCAAGTCTAATTTTTTCTCAGTATCATTATGGTTGAACATTGCACAACAGACCAACGAAGTCTTAGAATGTGGCATTAGGTTTACAAACACATGATTTCTGTTCTTATAAGACGTCTGAAAATTGCCACTTATATATTTGAAATGTCATTTTTAATGAAATAAATTTCCCTTATTCCAAAAGACAGCAATGTATGTTAAGGACATGAGCATTACAAAATAAGATGTATGAAAGAAATTGTAAAAGAAAAACGAAGAATTTATATCACATCGTAGAAGTCGCTTTTAAGCAGCAGTTGATTATGAGCAAATAAATAGTTATATATTTAAGGAAAGAAATTACGGGCTATAAAAAATAAAAAAACGGGAACATTTGAATAAATTTAATTCAAAACGTTATGGTTGTTGAGTGGATTTTTTGAGAATTTAAAAATTATTTGGTGTTTGATGAGTAAACTGAGGAAAATATTGTAAGAATCGCGGTCGGCTGAAGAACTGATTTTTCCCAATCAGCTGTTTGGTAGTGGTCTTAAGGGAGTATCTAGGATTTTTGATGAGAAGGTGGCATGCTTCGAGTGCCTGGTTTCGTTCGAGAAACATTGTGAACCAGTGGGCTATTTTCAGTGAAGCGATCAGTCAGGTTGTAGGAAAACGGTAGTTTTGTCTATTTCGCGTGTGTTAAAGAAAAGATCTTGACTTTGATAACGTTATTGGGGAAATAGAGTTGAATGTAAGTTTTTAATATTGTAGTGGAAGAGATTACATTTTTAAAGTCGTTATGAATTGCATTAGTAGTGTTTGAAGGAGTGTTCGTAAGAATCCTGTGCATTTTGTTTTGGAGGATAGTTATGTTTTCAATGTGCGTTTTTGCTGCAACGCCTCAGCATTGGGTCTTAAGAATTTGTTTAAATCTGTTTATTGCTTAGGGATATGAGCTGAATGGTAATTCATGTCTCACTGGAGGAACGAAAAGAGCTCATCGTGACGGTCCGGGATCAATCCCAAGGGAAAGATCCGAGAACGCCATATAATTTTGAACCAAGTCCAGATGACGTGGTAAACAGTTGTGTTGGAAACCCTCTTTCCAAACTTCCATTCCTCACCATCGTGAGGACATTTGAAACCCTACTGTCGTGTAGTGGTTAGCACTTGTAAAATAATCAACTCCTTTTCTTGATATTCATTTATTGGTGGGGTCCAGTTTAAAAACAAATCGGCTTTACCTTGGGGATCCGGATACCTGAATATGGTGAGAGGCCGAGGCCGGGGCAGGCCGGATAAGGAGAGGAGACGACTCGCCGGGATTCTGTTGGACTTCTATCAGACTGTCTCGGCATGGACGCTGGCTCGCGTCCGGAGTTTTCGTTTTTGTCCCCCGAGTCTTATTCTTGCGACCTCACCGATTTGCAGTCCTTCGCACTCTCTGCCTCTCCTCCTCTCTTCCGCTCTATCAAGTCATTCAGGGGAACAGCACCCCCATTCGCCACCCCCTTTCGCCTCGACTCTCACCATCCAGCGGACATCCCCAAGTTCGGCTCATACATCGAAGATCATAACATAACACTACAGATTTAACGTGCACAAGCCCACGTCTACATGACGGTGTTTGATTATACGGAGTTTCGAACACGCATCGCATTTGAAGATTAATGAGAAAAAAAGAATTTAATAGTTCTGAAATGCTACCCCTTGGAAATTGAAGCCAAGAGCACCTTTTGCTAGGCTATTTTTCATACTCTTACTTAAGTACGGGGCCACAGTAGCCCAGTTGAAAGAGCAAGGAACTAGTAACCGGAGGATTGCGAGTTCGAATGCAGACAAAGACCGTGTACAAAGGGGACTAGTGCACGTTAAATCAGTCGTGGCCTCAATAGTCCTCACATTGGCGTGGTGTGAAGTTTGGACGTCGGGTGCCAGCTCAGGTTTTACCTCGTCATCTGACTGGTTCAAAATTACGTGGTGTTGTTCTCGGATCTTTCCCTTTTGGATTGATCCCGGACCGTCACCAATAGCCCGCTGTGTTGCTCTAGTGTGACGTTAATTGGAATACCCCCAATTCTGATATAAATATTTGTTAGAAAAATGGATGGTAGGTATGCACTTTAATTAACGTCACTGGAGCAACACAGTGGGCTATTGGTGACGGTCCTGGATCAATTACAAAGGGAAAGATCCGAGGACAACACCACGTAATTTTCAATCCCGGTCAGATAAGATCCCGACCTGAGCTGGCACCCCACTCTCCAAACTTCCACTACACGCCAACGTGACGTTTGAGGCAACGACATATTTAACGTGCGCCAGCCTGCTTTGCACACAATGGTCTTTGGCCATTCGAACTCGCAACCCTCCGGTTGCAAGTTCGTTGCCCTTCCAACCAGTCTACGCGGCCCACAAACACGAAGTAACATTCACTCTGCGTTTCTGCGGGCGTACGGAAATATTTTGATTTTTGCATTGCATTCCCGAAAGGAGTATTCGTATCTATATTTAGAACTATTGTTCTAAATATAGACACGTTCAATATAGATAACAATAGACACTAACAATAGACACTAAATATAGATAGTTCTATTGTTATTACGCAACCACCTTGCATCGGTGTAGAACGTAGTAGAGCAGTGTTTCAGAAAACCAATGTAACGGAACAATCCAGATTTCAGATCCAGTTTTAGTACCCAAGTTTGAGATTTTAAATAAGCTGAAATAGTTTTACTAACACTTAAATAATAAAAAAATCAAGGATCGCATCAGAATATTTTAACCACATTTTGTACTTTTAAATTATATAAAATCTGGGTCACATTTCTGGCACATTTAATATAAATGCATTTTCTTACATCTATAAATAATATGGTATAGAGTATGATTTTAAGGCAGATTTTAGATTCCAAGAAATCTGATTTGTTGGGTACATAAATTCATGTTTTGAGTGGTACTTTTTAAGAAAACGATTTCAAAAGTTTTTCTAAACTCAATCCAATTCGATTGTGCCTTTTACGCTATAGGGAGTGTACATTATTCTTTAATTCCTAATTATAGATATCTAATCTTTATTTCGAGGAAAACTTTGAAATTTTACAGTTAGAAAAATTTAGTTACTTGTATAAAAAGTTTTCATTTTGTTCGTTTTTCGGTTTCGAAAACTTCGTTATAAAATTCTTTTATCTTTTGGTATTGGTATTTTCAATTAGCGTCACACTGGAGCAACACAACGGGCTATTGGTGACGGTCCGGGATGAATCCCAAAAAGATTCGAGGACAACACCACGTAATGTTCAATCCCGGTCAGATAAGGAAGCAACACCTGAGCTGGCACCCCACTCTCCAAACTTCCACACCACGCCAACGTGAGGACGTTGGAAAAATAGCTTATCTTTGCTCCCAGGTAAATTTGCCAATTTTGTTAGATGTTTATCAGCAACATGTTGCTTTAAACTTTTACAGTGTTTATAGTTCTTTCCACATTCAGAGCACTTGTACTGTTGATTAAAATTAATAACTTGTTTCTCACAAGTTTGGTCCAAGTTCATTACGAGATCTGAAGAAACATTAGCCGTTGTCCGGTCAGGGTCATCGTCAGGTAAACAGCAATCAGAAATAAAACATGCCATTCGCGAGAAAATCTGATATCACTAAAAAGGCCAAAAATAACATTTACTCATACCTCGAAAAAGCAATAATCAAAAAACGCGTTAGAACACACAACGCATGCGCGCAAAGCGCTCCGTTTTTTGAAATCGTAGCAAAGGCGCAGGGGCTAGACGCCAGTTTTCGAGCCCACGCTTTCCTCCCAGAAACAACTGAAATCTGGCGCCTCAGACAGATCGGCCAATCTGACCACTCTGGCAGATTTCTTACAAATAGTTCTGAACTGATCACTTGAATGAAAACGGACTATAACTTTCTTACACGAGACGCTTAAATTTATGAACAAAAGTCAGTAAAAATATTCTTTAATGTACCTCCATGTCACATTCACTTGTGCAACGAAACTTTTATGATTTATCACGATTCAAAAAGAAATCAATGTTAGAAGTGGGGCTCAAACACACGCTCTCCTCCCAGAACCCGAGCAAGAGTGGCGTCTCAGACCGCTCGGCCAATCTGACCACTCTGGCAGATTTCTTACAAATAGTTCTGAACTGATCACTTGAATGAAAACGGACTATAACTTTCTTACACGAGACGCTTAAATTTATGAACAAAAGTCAGTAAAAATGTACTTTAATGTACCTCCATGTCACATTCACTTGTGCAACGAAACTTTTATGATTTATCACGATTCAAAAAGAAATCAATATGTTAGAAGTGGGGCTCAAACACACGCTCTCCTCCCAGAACCCGAGCAAGAGTGGCGTCTCAGACCGCTCGGCCAATCTGGCAGATTTCTTACAAATAGTTCTGAACTGATCACTTGAATGAAAATGGACTATAACTTTCTTACACGAGACGCTTAAATTTATGAACAAAAGTCAGTAAAAATGTTCTTTAATGTACCTCCATGTCACATTCACTTGTGCAACGAAACTTTTATGATTTATCACGATTCAAAAAGAAATCAATATGTTAGAAGTGGGGCTCAAACACACGCTCTCCTCCCAGAACCCGAGCAAGAGTGGCGTCTCAGACCGCTCGGCCAATCTGACCACTCTGGCAGATTTCTTACAAATAGTTCTGAACTGATCACTTGAATGAAAACGGACTATAACTTTCTTACACGAGACGCTTAAATTTATGAACAAAAGTCAGTAAAAATATTCTTTAATGTACCTCCATGTCACATTCACTTGTGCAACGAAACTTTTATGATTTATCACGATTCAAAAAGAAATCAATAGGTTAGAAGTGGGGCTCAAACACACGCTCTCCTCCCAGAACCCGAGCAAGAGTGGCGTCTCAGACCGCTCGGCCAATCTGACCACTCTGGCAGATTTCTTACAAATAGTTCTGAACTGATCACTTGAATGAAAACGGACTATAACTTTCTTACACGAGACGCTTAAATTTATGAACAAAAGTCAGTAAAAATGTTCTTTAATGTACCTCCATGTCACATTCACTTGTGCAACGAAACTTTTATGATTTATCACGATACAAAAAGAAAACGATATATAACAGAAGCGGGATTCTAACCCACGCTCTCTTTCGAGAACCAGAGCTTAAACCCAGGCGCCTTAGATACTCGACCATTTTAACGTCACACTAAAATTTTACTTTAAATATTTCTGATCTTGTTACTTGAATGAAAACGGGCTAAACGTGTTGCGTTAGACGATTTCGTCTAAAACTAGGAACGAAAGCCTTTAAAAATGTTATTTAGCATACCTGCATGTTATGTTCACTTATGCAACGAAACTTAAGATCTATTACGATACAAATAGGGAAATGATACATGGTAGAAGTCAGGTAAAAACGTAAGCTCTATTTCGAGAAATCGGGTTTAAATCGGGCGCCATAGACCACTCGGCCATTCTGATCACAAAGCGGATTTCTTTCAAGTTCTAAACTGATCATTTCAATGAAAACGGACAAAACTTTTCTTACATGAGACGCTTAAATTTATGAACAAATATGTCAGTAAAATTCTTCTTTAGGGTACCTGCATGTCACATTCACTTGTGCAACGAAACTTTTATGATTTATCACGATAGAAAAAGATATCCAAATACGTCATAAATGGGTTCGAACCAACGCTCTCTTTCGAGAACCAGAGCTTAAATCTAACGCCTTAGGATGCTCGGCCATTTTAACCACATAAAGCGAATTTCATTGAAATAGTTCTGAACTGATCACTTGAATAAACGGACAAAATCTTTCTGATATGAGACTTAAATTTATGAACAAAAGTCAGTAGAAATTCTCTTTAGGGTACGTGTATGTCACATTTACTTGTGCAACGAAACTTTTATGATTTATCACGATAAAAAAAGACTTCCAAATACGTCATAAATGGGTTCGAACCAACGCTCTCTTTCAAGAACCAGAGCTTAAATCTAACGCTTTAGGACGCTCGGCCATTTTAACCACATAAAGCGAATTTCATTGAAATAGTTCTGAACTGATCACTTGAATAAACGGACAAAATCTTTCTGATATGAGACATAAATTTATGAACAAAAATCAGTAGAAATTCTCTTTAGGGTACGTGTATGTCACATTTACTTGTGCAACGAAATTTTGATGATTTATCACGATACAAAAGAGAATTCAGTATATGCTAGAAGTGGGGTTCGAAACAACGATTTCTTTCGAGAACGAGAGCTTAAATCTTGCGCCATAGACGGCTCGGCCATACTGAATACACAATGCGGATTGCTTTCAAATAGTTCTGAACTAATCATTTGGATGGAAACGAACAAAACCTTTCTTAAGTGAGAAGCCTAAATTCATCAACAAAAGTCATGAAAAATTTTCTTTAGCATACACCTTCATGTTATTTTGACTTGTGAACGAAACTTTTATAAGTTCTTATGAAAGAAGAAAGAAAACGATATGTATGAGAAGGGGGTTTCGAACGAACGCTCTCCTTCGAAAACCAGAGCATAAATCTTACGCCTTAGACAGCTCTTCCAATTTTACTTCACAGTACTGATTTACTTTAAATAGTTCTGATCTTGTTACTTGAATGAAAACGGACAAAACGTGTGGTACATTAGACGATTTCGTCTAAAATTATGAACAAAAGTCATTAAAAATTTTATTTCGCATACCTGCATGTTCTATTCACTTAAGCCCCGTTCACATGGACTTTTTCCAACGCACGTTAGATAAGAATTTTCGAGCGCTATCATGTGAACACCTCTTGGGTGTTTTTCAAGGTCAATTCCGTTATGCATTAAATTGTGTTTTTTATTCCCCTAATCCAAGTTTCTATCATTTGAATGGTTAAAGATAGAGTCAAAATTTCAACGGATTTCAAATCAGCGTAAAATTTTACGTTAAATCGATACCAAAATCATGATTTTCTTTGAAAAAATTATTTTTTGTCAATAGTCGCAAGTAATCTTTTTTCAAATATTCCTGTTATACTAAGCGTAAGCGGAAGTATTGCCTTGTTTTTAAAGGGAATGTCACTTGAATAAGATATTTTGTTGCCCCTTATCAACTGTTTTAATTTTACAGCCATTAAAAATAGGATGAAAATCTTTCTTTCCCAACCTAAAAAATTGATTTCTCTGTATTCATAAGAGTCTGGATTTGGTTAACTTAAAAATGTATAATGAGCAATAAAATGCCTAAAATAATCTAAAAATATTCAAAACGACATAAAAATTTGATATTCTTTCGATTTGTAAAACATCCGTTCCCTAATTGCCTGTGAATAAAGTATTTTGAACTTGGGTCTTTATACTTTAATAAATGCAATATAATCGACTTGCTGAGCAGAAGTGACAACCTAAACAGGTGAATCTTTCGTAACGTATAGTATACGATGCATTCCAGTACAATGCCATCAACCTCGGTTGTAAATTTTTGAACGTTAGCTTTTCGTACGTTTTTCAAAAATTTTCGAATGACGGAATATTTTGGACCCAGGAACCGGTAAGAGCCAGCGGATCACAGAGAAATAGTGCTTTATGTAGTTCAAATTGTGGTATTAAACATTTTCATTAACTCTAAACTCTTAAAGTATTCTTTTTTACTGTCAAGACTAGAGGAAGAAACCCTATAACCTTCACTCTCCAGTGTCGATGATTCACCCACCAATATAAATTGGAATAGTTCTGTAAAACTTTGATTAAAAACGAAACTAACTGGAAAATGACAGTGTAAAGTAAAAACATATCCCCCAAAAAACTTTAGTTCTAGAACCAGGAAATTGGAAACGGAATTTCTGTTTATATGGCATTGTCTACGAAGTACTATCAAAAGCTGTCACGCAAACAAAATCCGGCACTGGTGATAACCTTTCTTTTTTTGTTATTTTTGCAGGTTTTATCGTGTTTCATACGATCTATAGCTAATATTTATTTAATTTTCCTTCAAATAAATCTCTATATTTTTAAAACCTATCTCTAAACATTTTAATGTATCAGCACAAATAACACATATATAACAATAATTAGCTTTAATTTTTGAACGCAATTTTCCCTAAGTTCCGACTATCCGAAACGAATACTAACCCTCCAACCTACCCTCTTTCAGGGGTAGACAGCTTCGGCGCTTCAACAATCTACGGTCGTTCTCGCGATTAGAACGCGTTTGAAGAAGTATAGGGTTCTACTACACCGTTCACATAACATGCGTTTTCACGGGCGTTAGGACTTTTTTATTCCTCTAGTCCAAGTTTCTATCTTCGCAATCGTTAAAGATAGAGTGAAAATTTCAACGGATTTGAAATCTGCGGAAAAGTTTACACCAGATCGATACCTGAAATGTGATTTTCTTTAAATAAATAATTTTTCAACTGTAATTTTAATATTTTCGCGAATTATTACATTTGACGAATATATCCATTACGAACACAAAAGGGAGTATTAATCTCGTTTTTATGGAAAAGATATAGCTTGATTGGAGTATTTTGTCTAAATCCACTGATTTATATTTATGGCCATTAAAAATAGGATGAGAAAATTGAATCGTATTCGATTTATTGAAAAAATTTACCCTGCTTTCACACAAAACTTGCAAAAATGTGATAGTTTATAACTAAAGAGGATAGTGGGAAATTTTAATTCTGAGAATAACGTATACCGACAACTGTCCGTTCTAGTTTTCATGCGCGGCAAACGTCTTTAAAATAAAGCTTAAATTAAATATTCAATTTAAGAGCTAAACTTTATTTATTTTTTTATTTGTCCTCAACGGGTGAAATGCGTAAGATAAGTTTCAAATTTCATTCATTTTTCACATCCTCGTGTTACATTGAATTCGATATCACTTTTGAAAATGAACTTAATTTACTGTGAGCTTATTTTTCATAGAATTTATATTTTAATCTTGCAGTTAGTGTTATTACTACTTTAATCAAAATTTTTATATTATATATATGTGTAGACGCAAATTCTAATAGGCTGGAATTCTCCTGGTTTTCGATATGTACTGTTTTTTGGTTTTTCTTTGAGATTTTTTTAGTTTTAACATAATTTTCTCGTTTCATCGTGGGGTTTAATCAAATTTTACTTGAAATATTTCCCAGTCATTATTCCATTCGTGGTTCCATTTGTGCTACAAAACCCATGAAAGAGGGTAGGTTGGAGGGTTAGTATTCGTTTCGGATAGTCGGAACTCAGGGAAAATTGTGTTTAAAAATTAAAAGCTAATTATTGTTATATATGTGTTATTTGTGCTGATACATTAAAATGTTTAGAGATAGGTTTTAAAAATATAGAGATTTATTTGAAGGAAAATTAAATAAAAATTAGCTATAGATGGTAGGAAACACGATAAAACCTGCAAAAATAGCATAAAAAAAGAAAGGTTATCACCAGTGCCGGATTTTGTTTGCGTGACAGCTTTTGATAGTACTTCGTAGACAATGCCATATAAACAGAAATTCCGCTTCCAATTTCCTGGTTCTAGAACTAAAGTTTTTTGGGGGATATGTTTTTACTTTACACTGTCATTTTCCAGTTAGTTTTTTTTCAAAGTTTCGTTTTTAATCAAAGTTTTACAGAACTATTCCAATTTTTCATACGCAGTTTCGCTTTTACGATAAAACGCATTACAAATGACTCATCTGCTAGCTTCTTGAACCCAAAATATCCGTGATCATCCCTTAACATAAAAGAAATCCTTACTATTTTTATTGGTGGGTGAATCATCGACACTGGAGAGTGAAGGTTATAGGCTTTCTTCCTCTAGTCTTGAAGTAAAAAACGAATACTTTAGGATTTTAGAGTTAATGAAAATGTTTAATAATACCACAATTTGAACTACATAAAGCACTGTTTCTCTGTGATCCGCTGGCTCTTACCGGTTCCTAGGTCCAAAATATTCCGTCATTCGAAAAATTTTGAAAAACGTACGAAAAGCTAACGTTCAAAAATTTACAACCGAGGTTGATGGCATTGTACTGGAATGCATCGTATACTATACGTTACAAAAGATTTACTTGTTTAGGCTGTCACTTCTGCTCAGCAAGTCGATTATATTGCATTTATTAAAGTATAAAGATCCAAGTTCAAAATACTTTATTCACAGGCAATTAGGGAACGGATGTTTTACAAATCGAAAGAATATCAAATTTTTACGTCGTTTTGAATATTTTTAGATTATTTTAGGCATTTTATTGCTCATTATACATTTCTAAGTTAACCAAATCCAGGCTCTTGTGGAAACAGAGAAATCAATTTTTTTTAGGTTGGGAAAGAAAGATTTTCATCCTATTTTTAATGGCTGTAAAATTAAAACAGTTGATAAGGGGCAAAAAAATATCTTTTTAAAGTGACATTCCCTTTAAAAACAAGGCAATACTTCCGCTTACGCTTAGTATAACAGGAATATCTGAAAAAAGATTAGTTGCGACTATTGACAAAAAAAATAATTTTTTCAAAGAAAATCATAATTTTAGTATCGATTTAACGTAAAATTTTACGCTGATTTGAAATCCGTTGAAATTTTGACTCTATCTTTAACCATTCAAAAGATAGAAATTTGGATTAGGGGAATAAAAAACACAATTTAATGCATAACGGAATTGATCTTGAAAAACGCCCAAGAGGTGTTCACATGATAGCGCTCGAAAATTCTTATCTGACGCGCGTTGGAAAAAGTCCATGTGAACGGGGCCTAAAACATAGACTTCAAAAAGCCCCAAAGAAAAAATCCAACGGCGTTAAATCGCATGATCTGGGGGCCAATTCTGATCACCAAAACGGGAAATTACACAACCAGGAAATGACTCATGCAGTAATTGAATTGTTTCTCGGGCTGTATGGCATGTGGCACCGTCTTGTTGAAACCACATGTCTTCCTCTTCCATATTTTGCAATTTAGGCACAAAAAACTGGATTATCATGTCGCGATAGCGAGCACCAGTAACTGTTATTGCCTGACCAGCCGCATTTTAATAACCCTGAACTGTCCATTTTTAATAACCCTGAATTGTCAGCTGTCTTTTTTTTTTTCATTGGCAATACTTTACCGCACAAATGGCGCAAAATTCAAATCTTGCGTGAATTTTGGGACACCCTTTACATCCAAATATTATGTTCAAATAACATATTCACATAAAACCTTGCGGCCGTTCTCAGACACAAGCTATCCACTTTCTCTATGCCAGCTATACTCCGAGTAATTACGTTTGTTAAAAACCAAAAATCTACTGCCCTTTAAAGTTGCGGAGGGAAATGACATTTCTAGCATAATGGTATAGATTTCCTTGGCTGATTGGATGTGCGGCTAAGAGGATTTGAACCGCCCTCTTTTTATCCGAGCAACATTCATACAGTAAATTCCGTCTCAGCATCCCCAGTTGTAAATATCACGCAACGCTACTCTTTAGAGAAACTAATTCCTCTCATTCTGTGGAAGCCGCGGTGGCTTAATGGTTTAGCCCCTGCACTAGAAGCCTGTGAGCTGTGGGCGGCGAAGGCTCGATTCCTGTAACTACTTTGGGTGCATTTCTCTCTTTGTGCCAGTAAAAACTTCCCATGAGTGTGTATGTCCATCTACTTGAGGGGTTGGATTGGTTTTATGGCGCAAGGAGCCATATTTGGCCATGCTGCGCCAGACTCAAGATAGACAAAATCAAGAAATGGTAGGTATTTTAATTAACGTCGCACTGGAGCAACACAACAGGCTATTGGCGACGGTCCGAGGTTGGTAATTAATTAATGTCATACTAGAGCAATACAAAGGGTTATTGACGACGGTTCGGGATCAATCTTGAAGGGTAAGATCCTAGGATACAGCTCGTAATTTTGAACCACGGTCAGATGACGAGGCAACACCTGAGCTGGCAACCCACTCTCCAAACTTCCACATCACGCCAACGTGAATCAAGAAATGGACAAACACGCATAAAAGTTTTTACCTACTCAGGGGGAAAGAGAGTAATACACTCAGTGAGGAATTGAACCTTCGCCGCCTACAACTTGCAGGTTGCTAGCGCAGTGGCTTTTTACTTGAGGAAAAAGCATTGCTTGGCACAATTTGACCAGATCTGGCCCTAACGCCATGAAAAACATACTCAACACAGGGCCATTTCGATTGGCCCTGTGTTGAGTATGTTTTTCATGGTAAGTTTGTTTTTCATTTGAGTAAACATACGCAAAATAATATGCATATGCTTAAAAATGAACACTTCGGGTGAAAATCAATTCAAATGCAAAATAGCACGTAGCGGCATGCAATTACTGAATGACTCGATATTATTTTCTGCTCACAAACAGCTCTCGGATTTAAGACCACTTCCTACAATAACAAGTCACTACACACAGCAATTAAATTGCGTAAAAAATTATATCGAATGCACAAAAGAGCACCGATCGAATTTAATAAAATCGGAATGCAACAAGAGCATGCGACAAAAAACACCTTCAGCAGCTAGAGTTGCGTCCTATGAGAGCTTACTGAACATTTAATTCTTATTTTCCTAGAAAGACACGCGTGTAAATCCTATTGTCCTTTTATATTTGAATAACACAAAGCACGTAGATCGCAAAAAATCACAAATTGTCCTCACCCACGCGTGGAAGAAGCATAATCTACCATTCTTCCCTGTTACATCCCAAAGCGAACTGTTGAATATAAATAGCCGATCGATTCTCAGGCCAATAAATAGATGCGCTATTGTACGAAAGCTCCGAAACCTTAAAACGTGCAGACTTCCAGTTGTGCCAGTTGCCTATTACGATACCTGAGGAAGATTTCTAGGTCTTGGAAAATTTAATTAAGTGCCCTGCAGATCATTCTCTTCTAGGGGCACATTTCAACAATAGATGGATAAATTCTCTCGGTGCGACTGAGGTATTATCCTGACTTCCCCGAATACGGAGATATGATGGTTTTTATAGCAGGTTTCAAGGTAAATTTATGCAAATTTTTTGCAGGTTTGAATCACCCACGTGATAGATGTGCAAACAGCAGGCTGTTAAGCTAATATTTGGCTGTTCCATATCCCCGGGAAACAATATTTTGATTTCTAATTCCGCGGGTAGCATAGGACGGAGGTGGGAATCTTTTCGTATTAGAAGGCCGCATTAATTTATCTGTGTTCAAATAAGATAGCATTCAATTAAAAATGTACTTATCTTGTGAAAATCTGACTATGTACTTAATTTCAAATAATGAAAACTATCTGTTCATTTTAAAGTTAACTAATCTTTTAATGACTTTGTATTATGTCTGATTTTGTTAGAAGGCATTTGAATATTTGGTTTCCGTTGATCCTCTATATCAGTGGTTCTTAACTTTTTCAATGATCGGCACCACCTTGAATCAAAAAATAAGTTCTCGTACCCCTTGAAAAATGAGTTTTGTAACGCATCAGCCCCTTAATGTGTCTCAGCGATATGCGCTTTGATTGGTGATGGTGGCCCACGTGACACACTCTCCGAGGAAGCGAATGAACAATATTTGGTTAGTTGTTTCCCAAGGAATGCGTAGGACTGACGCACTGGGGTGTCCCCCGAGATATTAATTTTTAAGTTTGTTTATTTTTGTAATTGTTTCTTCTTGTGCTTAGTGTTAATTAAAATTGCTCCTTTGGCCAGTTCTTGCATTAGTCATTGGGTTCAGCTCTAAAGTTTCTATTTCTTTATTTAGGAAACTACATCTATTGCAAGATTATTTATTGAAAAATATACACATGCATGCAAAACAATATCTCAATTTTTAATGGCTACGTTGTTTATACATAATACTTTTGAAGTGAGGCTCCTTTTTTGAGAGGACGCGTAAGTCATCACTTGCATTTAAGCGATTTCTGGCTTTTGTTTTTATGTGCAAAAGCGATGAAAATCCCATTTCACACAGGTAGGTGGTGGCAAATGGTAAAAGTGTCTGCAATGCTGCTTGTGACTGCTGCGGATAAGGCCCCGTTCACATGGTCTTTTTGCAACGCGCGTTTGATAAGAATTTTCGAGCGTTACCATGTGAACAGCACTTGGGCGCTTTTCAAGGTCAGTTTCCGTTATGCATTAAATTGTTTTTTTATTCCCTTAATCCAAGTTTCTATCTTTTGAATGGTTAAAGATAGTCAAAATTTCAACGGATTTCAAATCAGCGTAAAATTTTACGTTAAATCGATACTAAAATTATGATTTTCTTTGAAAAAATTATTTTTTTTGTCAATAGTCGCAACTAATCTTTTTTCAGATATTCCTGTTATACTAAGCGTAAGCGGAAGTATTGCCTTGTTTTTAAAGGGAATGTCACTTTAAAAAGATATTTTTTTGCCCCTTATCAACTGTTTTAATTTCACAGCCATTAAAAATAGGATGAAAATCTTTCTTTCCCAACCTAAAAAAAATTGATTTCTCTGTTTCCACAAGAGCCTGGATTTGGTTAACTTAGAAATGTATAATGAGCAATAAAATGCCTAAAATAATCTAAAAATATTCAAAACGACGTAAAAATTTGATATTCTTTCGATTTGTAAAACATCCGTTCCCTAATTGCCTGTGAATAAAGTATTTTGAACTTGGATCTTTATACTTTAATAAATGCAATATAATCGACTTGCTGAGCAGAAGTGACAGCCTAAACAAGTAAATCTTTTGTAACGTATAGTATACGATGCATTCCAGTACAATGCCATCAACCTCGGTTGTAAATTTTTGAACGTTAGCTTTTCGTACGTTTTTCAAAATTTTTCGAATGACGGAATATTTTGGACCTAGGAACCGGTAAGAGCCAGCGGATCACAGAGAAACAGTGCTTTATGTAGTTCAAATTGTGGTATTATTAAACATTTTCATTAACTCTAAAATCCTAAAGTATTCGTTTTTTACTTCAAGACTAGAGGAAGAAAGCCTATAACCTTCACTCTCCATTATCCATGTTTCACCCACCAATAAAAATAGTAGGATTTGTTTTGTGTTAAGGATCACGGATTTTTTGGGCTCAAGAAGCTAGCGGATGAGTCATTTGTAATGCGTTTTATCGTAAAAGCGAAACTACGTAAGAAAAATTGGAATATTTCCGTAAAACTTTGATTAAAAACGAAACTAACTGGAAAATGACCAAACAATTTCCTTAAAATTTTAAAATTGACAGTGTAAAGTAAAAACATATCCCCAAAAAACGTTATTTCTAGAACTAGGAAATTGGAAACGGAATTTCTGTTTATATGGCATTGTCTACGAAGCACTATCGAAAGATGCCACGCAAACAAAATCCGGCACTGGTGATAACCTTTCTTTTTTTATTCTATTTTTGCAGGTTTTTTCGTGTTTCCTACGATCTATAGCTAATTTTTATTTAATTTTCCTTCAAATAAATCTCTATACTTCTTTAAAACCTATCTCTAAACATTTTAATGTATCAGCACAAATAAAACATATATAACAATAATTAGTTTTTTAATTTTTAAACACAATTTTCCCTGAGTTCCAACTATCCGAAACGAATACTAACGCTTCAACCTACCCTCTTTCTTGGGTTTTGTAGCACAAATGGAACCACGAATGGAATAATGACTGGGAAATATTTCAACTAAAATTTCATTAAACCCCACGATGAAACGAGAAAATTTTGTTAAAACTAAAAAAATCTCAAAGAAAAACCAAACAGTATATATCGAAAACCAGGAGATTGCTAATAGAATTTGCGCCTACACGTATATATAACATAAAAATTTTGATTAAAGTAGTATTAACACTAACTGCAAGATTAAATATAAATTCTATGAAAAATAAGCTCACAGTAAATTAAGTTCATTTTCAAAAGTGATATCGAGTTCAATGTAACACGAGGATGTGAAAAATGAATGAAAATGAAACTTATCTTACGCATTTCACCCGTTGAGGAAAAATAAAAAATAACTAAAGTTTAGCTTTTAAATTGAATATTTAATTTAAGCTTTATTTTAAAGACGTTTGCCGCGCATGAAAACTAGAACGGACAGTTGTCGGTATACGTTATTCTCAGAATTAAAATTTCCCACTATCCTCTTTAGTTATAAACTATCACATTTTTGCAAGTTTTGTGTGAAAGCAGGGTAAATTTTTTCAATAAATCGAATACGATTCAATTTTCTCATCCTATTTTTAATGGCCATAAATATAAATCAGTGGATTTAGACAAAATACTCCAATCAAGCTATATCTTTTCCATAAAAACGAGATTAATACTCCCTTTTGTGTTCGTAATGGATATATTCGTCAAATGTAATAATTCGCGAAAATATTAAAATTACAGTTGAAAAATTATTTATTTAAAGAAAATCACATTTCAGGTATCGATCTGGTGTAAACTTTTCCGCAGATTTCAAATCCGTTGAAATTTTCACTCTATCTTTAACGATTGCGAAGATAGAAACTTGGACTAGAGGAATAAAAGAGCCCTAACGCCCAACAAAACGCGTGTCATGTAAACGGTGTAGTAGAACCCTATACTTCTTCAAACGCGTTCTAATCGCGAGAACGACCGGAGATTGTTGAAGCGCCGAAGCTGTCTAGCGCTTGGATTCTCGCGATTTCTGCATGTGAACACTCCAGTAGAACTCTATATACTTTGGCTACCCGAATTTTGTTTAGACGTAAAACGCGCGTTCGAAAACGCCTCATGTGAACGGGGCCTTATGCAACAAAACTTTTATAAGTTCTGATGAAACAAAAACGAAATCAACATGTTTCAGAACTGGGTTTTGTGGCTACGCTCTCTTTCGAGAATAAGAGCTAATAACTGGCGCTTTAGACCGCTCGGCCATTCTGACACACTAAGCAGATTTCTTTCAAATAGTTCTGAACTCATCACTTGAAAAACGGATTAAATCTTTCTTACATGAGACGACAAAATTTAGTAATAAAAGCCAGTAAACATTTTCTTTATTGTACCTGCATGCCACATGCACTTGTGAAACGAAACTTAATGATTTATCACGAAAAAAAAGAAAAAGATATGTCAGAAGTGAGGTTTGAAACCACGCTCCCATTCGAGAACCATAGCTTGAATGTGGCGCCTTAGACCGCTCGGCCATTTTGTCCACTCGATGCGGTTTTTGTTGAAATGGTACTGAACTTGTCACTTGATTGGAAACGGATAAAATTGTAATTTTCACGAGGCCTTCTTTTGAAAATGTAAGAACAAAGTCATTACATTTTTTTCCTGATAAATCATGCTATTATCATCTGCGATACGAAATTTCTGAGAGTTATAACAAAACAAGAGGAAACGACAGATGTCATATGTGGGGATATAACCCACGCTCTTTCGAAAACCGGATTTTAAATTAGTTTCCTTAGACCACTCGACCGTTCTGACCAAAAATTGCGGTTTTTCTTCAAATATTTCTGAACTCATCACTCAAAAATGAAAACGGATAATTTTCATTAGGCCCTTTTACTTATAATGCATGAACAAGTGATTTAAATCCTTTAAAAATTCATTCATGTTTTTTCACCTGTGCAACGAAATTTGTGCGAGTTATTACGACACAAAATAGAAACTAACATCTGTCAGATGTGGGGTTCCAACCCGTGCTCTTTTCGAGAACCTGAGGTTAAATCTGGCGCCTTAGACAGCTCGGCCTATCTGTCCACACAATGTTGTTTTTCTTAAAATTGTTCTGTACTTATCACTTTAACGAAAACGGACAAAACTTGTTACTTGAGACGATCTCGGCTAAAACAGTAACTAAGTCATTAAATTTTTTTAGGATACCTACATATTTTATTCCCCTATTAGTTAGCTGTTTTATTCTTATTTTTATGAGATCACTATAGCAAAAATAAATCGACAAATGTCAGATATTGGGTTAGAGCCCACGCTCTTTTTCGAGAACCAGAGCTTAAATATGTCGCCTTTGACAATTCGGCCATTTCGACCACACGGTTCTGTTTTTCTTCAAATAGTTCTGAATTTATCCCTTGAATAAGAAAGGTTAAAATTTTTATTTTTAAAAAAATAAAAAGGTTAAAAAAGGTTAAATCTGGTTCTAGAACCTTGTGTCTAAAAACTATGAAGATGAATCATTAAAATTCTTTTCAAAAAATATTTGTGTTATTTTAAATTTCAACGAAATTTGAGTGAGTTATTTCGTTACAAAAAAGGGAACGACATATGCCAGAAGTGTTTTCCGAAGCTACTCTCTTCCGAGAACCAGAGCTTAAATCTGGTACCTTAGACCGATCTGTCATTCTGACAGATTAATGCGGTTTTTCTAGAAATAATTCTGAACTTATCACTTGAAAGAACACGGAAAAAACTATATTACATTAGGCCCTCTTGTCTAAAAACTATGAACAAAGATCATTGTGAAATCTTTCTTCATAATACTTTTATGTTATTTTCGCTTGTGTAAACTATGTGTGAGTTATTGCGATACAAAATGTAAACGACATGTCAGAAGTGGGCTCGAACCCACGCTCTCTTTCGAAGGCCAGAGCTTAAATATGGAGGCTTATACCACTCGGCCATTCTGACCATACGACTTTGCTTTTCTCTAAATAGTTCTTCACTTATCACTGAAATGAAAATGGTTAAAATGTTATTTCCATGAGGCCCTCTTTTTTAAAATATATGAATAAATGTCATCAAATTTTTTCTCAGGCTACATTCATGCTTTTTCACCAGTGCAACGAAATTTGTGCGAGTTATTACGAAATGGAAACCGACGCATGTCAAAAGTTGAGTTCGAACCCACGCTCTCTTTCGTGAACGAGAACTTAAATCTGGTGTCTCAAATCGCTCGACCATTCTGACCACACAATTCGGTTTTTCTACAAATAGAACTGAACTTATCATTTGAATGAAAAGGGATAAAAATATTATTTTCATGAGACCCTCTTTTGTAAAATGTATGAACAAAAGTCATAAAAATTATTCTTTAGGATACTTGTATGTTATATTCACTTGTGCAACGAAATTTATATACAGGGCAACTTGGATAATTCGAAGCTGAAGGGACCACTAAAAATTTCGAATTATCCAAAACTTCGAATTAAAAAAGTTACCTCTTTTAACTTTAATTTCAGGTCCACTGAATGCTTGAAAAGATTATTCTGTCAATAAGTAAATATTTATTCAGAAAGATCATTGTATGAAAGACTTAAACATTATATGTATGTAAACAAAATAAGATTTACATTACGTAAGCTACAGTACTGTGACATCTTAGCGCCCAAGAGTCTAGGATGGCGGGCTGCAGACCGGAAGATTCCTGTTAAGAGTCCTTCACTACTGCGCTTGCGCATGTGAAGAGGATAAAAAAACGGTTAGCTCACGGACTCCGTCTAGTAGAGACGTCTTCGTAGCAATTCGGATAAAATTTAATATGAAAAGCATTTTATTTCGCGCGTCCATTGTCAACCCATGTTTTGTCTGAAAAAAAAAAAGTTATTTTTTTTAATGTCCAAAAAATGTTTGGATTAATTCGTCACAGTACATATTACATGTACAGTAGCTTACTTTACATGTACTGTACTTAAACTTCGAATTATCCACGATTTTTTAACATTGATTTAATGAGAAGTTCAAGGGACTAAGAGAAATCTTCGAATTAACGACGATTTCGAATTAGAGACGTTCGTTTTATCCAAGTTGCACTGTAATTTATTACGATACAAAAAACGACGTATGTGAAAAGCGGGGGGTTAAACCACTCTCTCATTCGAAAACCAGAGCTTTAATCTGGCGAATGTTCAATCAATTGCGGTGTCTGAATAAATATATATGAATAAATTTGAATTGATAAAAGAAACAATGTTAAACGATTGTGTAAACACATTAGCTACTGCTGCATCGAATGGACATTTGAGTCAGGTGGTTTTCATTGCTTTCTCTTTAGGTTAGAGGGCAGGTTAAACGTAAACATTGCGTTCACATTATTTGTGTCTTACGTGGTTTTTTCCTTACTCTAGCACAGTGGTTCTTAATCTGGGGGGGGGGTGCTCCCCTGGAGGTGCGAGAAAGCATTTCAAAGGATGCGAGAGAAGTTTCAATGGACGACAGCGATTTAATAAAAGACGATGTTATTGAAATACGAGCCAATGCACGTATTCAAATGGAATTTGAAAAACTGGAATTTTGAACAATTTTGATTCAAGTTAGAACCTTGTACACAGCTGGTAAAGCAGTATTGCAGACACTTTTATACCATTTACCACACCTAACTGTGAAATGGGATTTTCATCACTTTTGCACATCAAAACAAAAGCCAGAAATCGCTTAAATGCAATTTAGTATTACGCGTTGCTCTTTCAAAAAAGAAACCTCGCTTCAAAGGTATTATTATGAATAACCAACGTAGCCATTAAAAATTTAGATTTTGTTTTGTTTGTTTATGAAAATATTGTGTTTATTTTCCAATAAATGAATTATCTTTCAATAGAAGTAATTTCCTAAATAAAGAAATGGAAACATTTTGCAAGGGGATGCGAGAACTTATTTTTATATTCAAGGGGGTGCCTATCACTAAAAAGGTTAAAAACCACTGCTCTAGCAGGATATTTATTACGAACGGTCGTTCCGGCTCATCTTGGCTTAGCCACAGTTCTTAATTCTTCACTACGTTGTTAATCCATTTTGTACAGTGGGTTTGGTTCGACTCCATCAAATCTACTTTCTCTCATATGCATAACAGTCAATGAAAATCAAAGACGTTATTCAAAAGAAGTGTTTATATTTATAAATGTGTGAACAGGAAATTAAAAATACGAAATGGATTTCTTCACGAATAAATGGGAACACGGAAGTGATAGAATGCAGAGATGATATCATTCAAATTAAATTGATTGAAACGATTTGTTATACTGGCATGTTGGTTTCAGTAAAAAAATCGTGTTAAGGTTAACATTGAATAATATACATATTGGTTTCATGATGGTATCCAATCAAGTATCGAGACCCATCAAACTTAGTACTAGGGATCGCAGTGAAAATAAGGGTGGCTGAAATACTTTTTCAAATGAACAAAATTCCTTCCCACAAAACAAGTTTTAGCTTCTGGGAATTCCAACTTTGAAAAGAATTCTGCGCTTTTGGGAAATCAGACGTTCTAAGAATGTTCTTGTATTCTGTCATCCCCTCTGTACGATCAATTTCACAAACGCATATCCTACAAAAGCATTCTCATGTTCGTGTTCTCGAAACATGTATAAATTACTCCTTCCCTTCTGACTAATGGCCGTTTTTGAAAAAGGTTTTGCCATTTTAAAAGTCGTCATCTGACCATGGTTCAAAATTACGTGGTGTTGTCCTCGGATCTTTCCCTTTGGGATTGATCCCGGACCGTCACCAATAGCCCATTGTGTTGCTCCAGTGTGACGTTAATTGAAATACCCCCACCCCCCCATTTTAAAAGTTAATCTTCAACTTCCAGCAACGACAGTTAATATTTTCGACAACAGCTGATAACTGCTATTTTGCGATAACACTGTTATTTTAACTGAAATAACAGATCATCCCTACATTACGTACTCCTTCCCTTCTGACTAATGGCCGTTTTTGAAAAAGGTTTTGCCATTTTAAAAGTTAATCTTCAACTTCCAGCAACGACAGTTAATATTTTCGACAACAACTGATAACTGCTATTTTGCGGAACTGTTATTTTAACTGAAATAACAGATCATCCCTACATTACGTATCACAATTCCCTAGTGAGCGAATTGTCACTGATTGAAGAAGCCGTATCAACCTTCACGAATTATTCAATAAAATTCCGAACAGACACACCGAGCAAACATTCGCGCGCTCTGGTCTGCACAAAACGCCATTTGCCCCAGAGTTTGCCCTCGGCAAATATCGATCCCCGATAATCCTTCCCTGTCGTCCCCGCTCCCTCCCGGGCACGGAAGTCCAATATACCGGAAGAAAACCCGGAGCCCTGTAAATGCACCGTCCCCGAATCACATAACCACGGAAAGAGTAACGCCCATGGTCAGATTTCCCATTAGCGGTAATGTGCCCGTGGCATCTTTTTCTTGGGAAGGAGCTGAGAAAGTGGTTATCTGTGTGGAGCTGATATACAGTGACCCCCTCCATTATACATAGCATTTGGTTTTACAGTGCGGCTCGCAATTGTTCAATACCTTCCCGTAGCGGCCCAAACACCGCTGTGGAGCGTTCCGTTTGGATTGTGATCTTTATGACTTCACTTCCTCTATATAATTCCGCCCCTTCAACATAATATTTGCAAGTCTAATTAATTGGATCGCGTTCTGACACCAATAAGTTTGGTATAAGGACTCGACTGGATTTTTAAACGTAACGGACGATTTTTAAACGTAAATCTGAGCGAGACGTCAGTTTCTTTTTAATGTCCTTTATTTTCACCTCAAAAAGAAATCCCATACCCTTTTTTTTTTAATTTAAGGGGACACGGTACCCTTAAAATGACCAAAATATCGAAAACAAATTTATCGCTTTATTTTAACTATACAACCCTTCTGAATATGTGTGCAAAATTTCATAGATCTAGCAACATTATTTTAGGAGTTATTTAAGTTTTTTCTCTTGGATGTAAGTAACCGAAACCAAAAATTAAAACTTTACGTGTCTTTTTCTCAGCTTTCTGTTTTTGATGACTATGAAGTACTCAAATTGCTAAGGCTTTTTTTAAATTTAATTTAGAGGTTTGAAACTTTTTATAGTTGTTCACAATAGTATATTTGACAATTCTGTGCATGGGATAAGAATTTGGATGAAAAGTTCCTTTTTTATAAATTGACAAACTAAAATATTCCTGTTTTTAACAGTTTTTCACAGTATTTTTTTAGAAAAAAAATTCTAGAAAAGTGAATAATCAGAATACATGCAAACCCATGCACAGAATTATGTAAAATACTGCAATTAATAGAAAAGTGTAAAAAAAAATTTTAAAAGGTGATATTTAAAAAAGTAGTAGGGATTTTAAAATGTTAATTTTTTTCAAAAAAAAATAAATTTCTGAATTATTGCTCTTGTAAAATTAATTTTTTTCGCCAGAAATATTCATTTTATGTGCATTTCAATATAGTATACTAAAACGTTTTGCTACACATATGAAAACAAAAAAAATTGTTCAAAGGGTACCGTGTCCCCTTAAAATGCAGTAGGAAAAACAAATTAATTCCCATAAAACCTGAAAAAAAACACGATTTTTTCAACAAAACCAAGTGAAACATCAGTTTCTATTTTAACGTTCTCTGTAAAGCCAGCCAGGAAGTAATGATGCCCGATCCAGTATCAGCCCAGCTCCAAATGATTTCTTACTATTAGTTAATAACGTTTGTTATGCTCGATTATTTTTGTCATGTTTTAGTGTTTGTTACAATGTTTGGTTTGTCATGCGTACCTTCAGATCAGACCCATGCTTGCATCTCAATCTAGCATCCAGTTCAGATAATATGCGCAGTTGGTTCTGGCGCATAATCTATCATTCTCTCCCTGTCTCCCATTTTCACTCCTTTGTGGTGTACTGACTTGCTCAAAATTTTAAATTATCATCACAAGGAATACTCCTTTTTTTTGGTTCAAACCATTTTAATGAACTCACAGACACAGTACAAACACGACACACAACATAAATAGAAAAGGTAGTATATATCAAAAACGAAACATCTCACACAGTCTCGATCACTCTCCAAAAAACACAACCCACACGTCTCTCGCCACACTCGTTCTCAACTCTTTCCTTTCTCAAAGTCCTTCTGGGCATGCGCAAGAGCGCCATCTATCTTAGTCTGAAGTCTTTACAGACTTATAAACTCCTCCCCACAAGGAGGAAACTTTTCTCGAAGAATGAGGGAAAAGTTTTGATGACTCCACTGCCTGAAAAAGTCTCCAGATAGGTGCAGTCATTGGAAAAGTTCAAGAGTTCAAGTACACAAAATACACTGCACATGTACCAGATTATAGCAATCAGTGCCTTGAACTCAAAAATATTATACAAAAAATTATATACTTATTAAAAATTTAGGAAAACAATTTACACTAATGATAAGAAAAATTTAAAATTTTCACACATAATACAAATATCAAAATAAACAATAAACTTACTAATATAAAATAAAAGGATATGAGGTTTATGGGATGCGACTTAATGAATCAGCATTTTGATGCTGTTTCCCCCTCTTATGGACAACCTCATAATTGAATGGCTGCAGGATCAAAGCCCAACGTAAAAGTCTAGGGTTGGTTCCCGTATTTTTGTCCAGCCAAACAAGGGGATTATGGTCCGTCTGGATGATGAACTTCTGGTGTCCATCCAAATAACATCGCAGCTTTTGGATGGCGAACACGATAGCTGCGCACTCTCTCTCGATGGTACTGTACTTTTGTTCTGCATTTGAGAACTTCCGACTCAAGTACATGACAGGATGTTCCTCACCAATGTCATTAATTTGGGACAAAACGATGCCAATCCCAAGATTTGACGCGTCACATTGGACGAGAAACTGTCTCGAGAAATCTGGACCGTACAACACCGGATTCTCCGACAACCGTTTCTTTAAATTGTCAAACGCCTCTTGACAAGCATCAGTCCATATGACAGCAGCACGACGATTTTTTCCTTTCAGCAGATCTGTAATTGGTGCTGAGAGGACTGAAAAGTCAGGAATGTATTTTCGATAATACCCCGCAAGTCCTAAGAAAGATCGGATCTGCGTCTTAGTCGCAGGGGTCGGAAAGTCCTTTACAGTTTGGATCTTCAATTCTCCAGGTGTTCTCTGGCCCTGACCAACCAAGTGCCCAAGATACTTTACGTACGCACGAGCAAACTGGCACTTAGAAGGCTTGATGTGCAGATGAGCTGCATTCATCTTTTCTAAGACGGTTTTCAAATGTTGTAAATGATCTTCCCAACTTAGGGAATAGATGGCTACATCATCCAAGTAAGGGCATGCAAATTCTCCACAGTCTTTCAACAGTTCGGCCATCAAACGACTAAAGTCATAAGGGGCATTTTTCAAACCGAATGGCAATCTCAACGGTCGAAATGTCCCAAAACTGGTTACAAAAGCTGAATATCTTTGGGCTCGTTTACTCAGAGGTATTTGCCAATAACCTCGGGTCAAATCTAGAACGGTGATATACTTGGCAGCTGACACTTTTTCAACAAGCTGCTCCATGTTTGGCAGAGGAAAGTACTGGGTTCTAGTGACCTTGTTGAGTCTTCGATAGTCGATGCACGGTCTTGCATCCTTTCCTGGTACTTCTACCAGAATAAGAGGAGAAGTAAAATCAGATTCTCCTGGCTCAATGACTTTGAGCGACAGCATCTTCTCCACTTCCATCTTCAAAATTTCTGTTTGGCGTGGAGACATCTTGTAAGGTTTGGCACAGATGGGCCTCTCAGATTCAAGCTCAATGTCATGTTCAGTAAGATCAGTACACCCCGGCTGGTTTGAGAATGAGCTAGAGTATTTTGATAGCAACTCTCTCAGCTGCTCCTTCTGATCTTCTGACAAGCGACCATTTTGTTCTATGTCTTGCCAAATTTGTGTCATTTCCGAGACTTCAGGCTTCTGCTCGAGACTTGGAATGTCCTCCTCGTTGTCACAGTTCCTAATCTCTTTTAGACAGATTAAATTCACATTTTCGGGTCTCTGGAAATATGGCTTGAGCATGTTCACATGGTACACATGGGATTTGTCTTTTTCTGGAAACTGCACAATGTAGTTGGTTTCGGAAAGCTGTTTAACGACTTTCCCTGGGCCGATCCAATGAACTGCCATTTTGTTAGGCCTAGATGTAGCGACAACCAGCACAAGGTCGCCTTCACAAAATTTACGCTTCACAGCCTTGCGATCATACCATAGTTTTTGTTTGTCTTTGGCGTTCTCCATGTTTTGGACGGCTAATTCTTGACACCTTTTCATGCGGTTTAGTAGCTTGAAGACATATGATACTACGCTAGTCTTCTCTTCCTCGCTTTCCGTCAAGTTCTCGTACAGTAGAGTCATGGGAGTCCTCAAATTCTGTCCATGAACCAGCTCAGCTGGAGTATATCCAGTACTGTCATGAGTAACAACTCGTAGAGCAAACAGGGCATGAGGCAAGATTTTCTCCCAATCAGGTCCTGACTCCAGACACAGGACTCGAAGAATTCTCTTCAAAGTTCTATGTAGTCTCTCCACAGGATTGCTCTGGGGATGATGTACGGAACTTCGCACTACTTTAACTCCAAATTTCTCCAGGAACTCCGTTGTGAGTGCACTTGTAAACGACGTTCCTTGATCGCTTTGCAGCTCCCTCGGGAAACCCATCCGACTAAAGATTTGCAGGAAACTATCGACCACGGTTGAAGAACTAAGATTTGGGACAGGAACTGCATCGGGATATTTGGAAGACATGCAAATTGCAGTGATGAGATACCGGTTTCCAGATGGTGTAGTAGGTAAAGGACCACAAGCATCCACATTAATCTTTGTGAAGATCTCCGAGATGACAGGAACGATCTTCATGGGTGCCTTCTTCTTATCCCGAGGTTTCCCGACTCGCTGACATTGGTCACAAGATCTGACAAATTCTTCAACATCTTTGTAACAATTCGGCCAAAAAAAAGTTTTAAAAAGAGCATCTTTAGTCTTGGTCACTCCTAAGTGAGCCGCTGTTCCTTCATGAGACAGTTTCTTTAATTGGTCCCGAAACTTCTCTGGAACAATCAGCAGTTTTCTCTGCGTACCATCCTTGTCACTTTTCAGATAGAACAGCATTTGATTAACGATTGCATACTTGGTTTCCTTTGCTAACTCCTCAGCTTCTAGGAAAAGTGGTTTCAACTCTTTACTCTTGCGCTGCTCTTCGACAAAATCATTCCGTGAGGCTTTAATCAGATCTGGAAGTGAGGCTTCTTCCGCCATAGGCAATACCTCTCCGTCTTCCTCTGTTAACACGGTACTGTCATTCTCTTCTCCAGGACTCGACTCAACTGGATACTCTTCAACTTCGGCTGTCAAAAGACTTTTCTGAGCTCTCGTCTGAACTGCATTAATAACTTGGATCTCCAGCTCCTTATCTTTTTTCATACTCTCGATCAGAGCAACGGTTTTGTTACTTAGTAGGTAATGCTCTTGATCCAGAAAACTGTCTCTTACAGCAGCTTTCGTAAGGACATGTCCCAATTCGCAGTTCAAATCAACTTCTGCAATGGGCAAGCAGACCGGGCTGTCTACTAATGGAGAAGCGAGCCACACATGCTCACCTGTGTACATATGTGGTTTGATAAATTTTCTGGGAATAAGATCGATGCTGGCACCAGTATCTCTCAAGATAGACATTTGGGCTCCATTTACTGTCCCAGCACTAGTATAAGGAGACATCAACTCAGGCACGTGTCTTCCAAAGACTTCATTGGCAGCTACTACTTCAGATCTCTTGAGCTTCGGGCATTGGGGTCTCAGATGTGATAACGAACCGCATTCATAGCATCGGAGCTGTCTTCTCTTTTCAAACTCTCTTTCACGGTTTTCGTTGCTTGCGGGTTCGGTTTTGACCGGATGTTTGTTCTTGTCATCCTTGAATGGTACTTTGGGTCTACTTCCACTAAAATGTCCCTTTGAACCTTGATAGACATACTTCTTTGGAAATTCCTTCTTCCTGAAACTCTGCCTGATGGTTTCGTACTCCTCGATCACTTCTGCCAATTCAAAAGGTGTCTTCAACTTCATCCATTTGTCAAGAAAATGCTCCTTGATTTGATCTGGTACACGATACTTCAATTGCTCGGCAACGATTAAATCTTTTAGTTGCTGAAAGGTTTCAATTTCCAATTCAGCAAGCCATTCAGTGAAGTAGCTGTACAGTTCATGAGCATAATTTCTCCATGTTTTCTCTGCTGTTTTCTGATGTCTGTAGAAACACTGTTTCAATTTTTCAGCGTTCATTTTGTATCGTTTCAGAATGAGATTTTTCACAACATCATAATTGTTGGCCACTTCAGGAGGTTCTCGGGCAAGCATGTTAGATAACTCGGCTGGCAAAACGGCCAGCAAATAAGCCACCCAGTCCTCCTTCGGCACTCGAGCCATCTCTGCTTTCCTCTCGAAATTGATCAAATACAATCCCATTTCATCCCCTTTTTCGTCAAATTTGGGAGTGATTTAGGTAAGTTGGATTTTTCTGTTTCTATCCGCCCCATTTTCAGATTCCTCTTCAGACCGGCGAAATTCCTTCTGAGCCATTTCTAGTTTTTTAATTTCGAGTTCATGTTGTCTGACCCTTTCCCGCTCTTGTCGTTCTTCTAGTCGCCTAGCTAATTCTTCCTCACGAATTTTTTATTGTCTAGCTAATTCTTCCTCACGAATTTTTTCTTGTCTAGCTAATTCTTCCTCACGAATTTTTTCTTGTCTAGCTAATTCTTCCTCTTCCAGTCTATCTTTTATGACTCGTTCCATGATTATCGTTACCTCCTCCCGATCGAAATTTGGGCTTTTTAAAATTATTTGTTTAATATCCGCAACCTTGCACGAAGTTGGTACCTTCTCACCAATTTCTTCCGCAACAGCAATTAAGTCCTGCTTTCTACCAATTGCAAGAAATGCCATGATTAAGGGCCAGGGGAAACACTATCAAAAACCTCTATTAAGGTATTAAATTCCAACAGAATTCACAAGACTTTATCAAAGAATTAAATTCGCTAATTCTACGTTACAACTTTCTTACCGAACAACCAAAAATCAATAGAAATAATTTTCGAACACATAAACAAATTAAAATTTTCATTCATTAAAACAATATCTTTTTTTAAAGATGTTTTCAAATTGAGAAGAAAATAAACAGTTAAAGAAAAGTTCAACTAAAGAACAGCTGTTTTGAAAATAATACTACAATTAAAATACAATTCAGAATATAAACTCAACTTTCCTGTCTAATCAAGAAAAGGTATTTTCAGTTCAAAAGAATTCCCTTTTCTCTATGAACAATTGATTCACACTCAGAAGCATAAATGCACACACAAAAATATAAAACAGAATATCATTCTTTTCCTTTTCTTTTTTTTTCGTCAACAAACACAGGAAGTGAATAATTCAAATCCACACTTTCAGATTATTTTTTTTTTCGAGTTCTTTTTCTGAACACAAAATGGTCTCACATTTGCCAAATTAGTTACACAAAGCAATTTCAAATTACTAATAAAAATTTCCTTAAGTACACAAGTTAGACATTCAAAATTCCGCAAAATAAATAAACAATTCTAAGGGGTTTCTTAGTCATTTAAATGAGCAACAAATGAAAATGACAATTTCAAAACACTCCAAAACTCTTTTAAATGAATTTCCGATTCATTCAGAAATATAACAAAATATTTTCCAAAGCAAAATAACCCAAGACGCACTAAACATTGAAAATTCTAGGCATTTGGTGCTGTTGACAACACTCATCAAAAAGAATTATACTTGTAATTCAAACTATATACTTCTACACCAAATTTTTAATTATATTTTGAATCATACAACAGAATCAAATCAAATTTTAACAACACTTCAATTGTCATCAGATAGCATCATACAAAAGAACACAAAACAAACTAGGCTATCTCAATTTAAAATTTTAAAATAATTCTCTTTTCTCAGAAAACAAAACTCAAATTGACCATTTGAATAGTTCTAATTCTAACCATTCAGAACAGAAAATTCTTTTTTTATATATACCACATGAGTGTCCTAAATTTTCTTTTTTTACAATCAAACAAAATTTTAACTATATCAGTCTAGCTAAAATAAGAATAGTTTTGCAAATCAACAGAATAAATTTGCCTTTCAAAATCAGACAAAATTTTAACTATATCAACCTAGTTAAAATAAGAACACTTTTTCAAAATTACCACTCAATTTTACCAAACAAAATTTTAACTATATCAGCCTAGTTAAAATAAGAACACTTGCAAAATTGCAACTACCTTTCACCAAACAAAGTTTTAACTATATCAGCCTAGTTAAAATAAGAACACTTTTCGAAATTATCACTCCTTTTACCAAACAAAATTTTAACTATATCAGCCTAGTTAAAATAAGAGAGCATTTTTGCATATTACAACTGCCTTTTACAAAACCAAAACTGCATGAAACCAAAACAACGATTCTTCAATGAACCAAAACTCAACATGCAAAACTTTACAAATTACAATTAAAAAGGCACTGTTGCTAATGAAATCTGGTACTCACCCAATAATTTGCACTGGAGATATCAGCAATACCAGGATCGTATCCAAACGGCTGCCACCATTTCTTCGTCGTCTGTACTGATTTGCTCAAAATTTTAAATTATCATCACAAGGAATACTCCTTTTTTTTTTGGTTCAAACCATTTTAATGAACTCACAGACACAGTACAAACACGACACACAACATAAATAGAAAAGGTAGTATATATCAAAAACGAAACATCTCACACAGTCTCGATCACTCTCCAAAAAACACAACCCACACGTCTCTCGCCACACTCGTTCTCAACTCTTTCCTTTCTCAAAGTCCTTCTGGGCATGCGCAAGAGCGCCATCTATCTTAGTCTGAAGTCTTTACAGTGGAAAACAGGCTCAAGTTCTAGAAGTACGCTTGGACATCCACACCGAGTTGCCAGGATTGGGCTCCATTTTAACTTAGGGCTAAGGCCCGGTACACACATCCGATTTTTAAACGTACGGCGTCGCTACGTCGCCGTAGCCATCTATGCACTCAAGCATGAAATGACGCCTATACTCATTTGGCGTCAGTTGCGATGGATGTCAATCGAAGGAAACGTGTTTGTTTCGCTTGCTTTGTGTACAAAAATATATTTTGAAATAAAGTAGACTTTACTGGATACATCCATTTATTAATTTTAGACCTACAAGAGGTAGATTTTATACACATCTTTTGCGGATTTACGAGAAAACCCAGATAAGTTTTTAATTACTTCCGAATGAGTGTTCGATCATTTGACGAGCTAGCGGGAAAAATTACCGACAAGATTATGTCTCAAAATACCTGGATGATACTCTCCATACCTCCATTGGAAACAAAACACCAACACACGTTAATCTTTTCTTTGTTCGGTCAAGATAGTTTTCTGCAGCGATATTCCATATTTCACACAGGCTACACTTTTTACTTCGCCAATAAACAATTCTATATCCAAATCATCAAAATGTACCGTCATTACTATAATAATAATAATAATTCATATAAAATAATGCGCCGCATTACTTTTAAAATAACGGATGTGTACACCGTTCAATAGTGTGAACAAGGAGAAAGACCAGAGGAGCGTGCGCGGCTACCGTGCGGCGACTTGGAACTACGGCACAAATTGCACGCAAGGTGGACGTACGTTACCGGAGGTATGTGTTCACTACACTATCCGATCCCCTGTATCTCAGACTGCAATTACGATGCCGCAGCGGCACCGTACGTTTAAAAATCGGATGTGTGCACCAGGTCTAAAGATTATTTGTAATGTTCTTGTTTTTGCGGGAAAAAGGAACAATGTCGAATCTAGTTGATTTTTAAGCTCGGCCACACAATGGAGCAACAGGCGACCAAACATACGACATGCGCATGCGTACTCAAACATGTCGGTACACGCATGCATATTTCATCCAATTGTGTGTTGCAGGACTGATGTTTGACCAATATTTGCTTACCGAAGCCCGGCCATTCACTGGAGTAACATGCAGCAAAACATACTTGTGCATGCGCACTCCGTTTCTGTTTTGAAAATATGTCGGAACGCACGTTTATTTCAGTCAATTAAGTGTCGCGGGACGGATATTAGAACGGTGTGGGGCTTGCCTAAGGTTGTTTAAAGCTTTTTGCTTTCGGTCTGATCTCGATTTCACCAGTCATCAACGCCATCCTACGCTACCTGCTGCCGCCACTGTACATGAGCCACTTTCTAATTGCAACTCCCCTGGTATTGATGCCATAGCAGTGAAGCTCTCCGTAGAGGAGGAAGAAAAGAAAGTCGAGAATTTTTTCAGCAGCGCAGAGAGGAAACGGCACTTCGCCACGCGCCGCAATCGTTCTTCTTTCAAAAGAACCCCTCCAACACAGGAGGCCCCTCCATTGCACATTCCCTCTTCCCTTCCCCCTCTCATCCGTTTCTTTATCAATGGAAACGGAAAATGATCTTGACCTTATTTTTTTTTCTAAGTCTTCTCCACTCTTTTCACAAGACTGGGTGAAATTCCTCACCCCGACTTTTTTACTTTCACTTTATGTGCAAAAGATTGCGTCAGTCTCCCTTTGTAGAACCTCTTGTAGGTTAGCAAGGCTTTCTCGCACATAGTCTTGATTGAGCAATACTATTATTTTTGCGATAACCAGATGAAATGCCTCCGAAACTATCCTTTTGAGAGTTTTATCAATTTGATGACCACTCCTGGGTACTTTATTAACCTTCCAAGTGCTTTGGACGAGATATCTCGTCCATCAAGATCTGACGAATTTTTCTAAGACCTGACGAGATATCTCGTCATCAAGATATTGCTGAATTTTTTTATGATGACGAGAACAAAATCTAATCAGCTTTTTTCTAATGACGAGATATCTCGTCCATCAAGATATGGTCAGTTTTGTTAATGACGAGATACCTCGTCGAGACAACCACCAAGAAGGTTAAAAAGCAAAAATGATAACGAGAAAATAAAATAAAATTTTACCAAGTGGGGTTTCTGAAGAAAATCCTCACTGGTATTGCAACCGAGGAGATTGCTTTCTGAAACTAATTTTCTGTAATAAAATTTCCTGAGTAACTAAATAAAAGAGGAAAAAGAAAAGAAAAAAGCTCATATAAATGTTTAATCAGGCTGCCATTTCATGGCCATGCCTCTGTTGGAAATAGATTACTCCACAGATTTGTTTCTTTTGCCTGTAGGTGGTCAATTAGGATTTTTCTTCAAACGCTATCCGACCCATTTTGGCGACTTTGGTGAAATTTGGTCGCGAGGGGATATCGGGTAACATAGTGAAGGAGATGGACCCACTGAACCGCAAGCACAAAGATCTGTATCGCTTTGCCCGAAACGGAAAAGATACTGTTAAGGAGGACCCATAGTTCGTTAAAAATTAGTGAGTAGTAGCTATAGTATTAGTGTCCATAGTAGCTGCTCGGGGTCAAGGGTCAACATCTGCAGCATCTGTTTACGAAATAATTATCGAGAACGTGTAGGAAAGAGTAGCATTTTTATAAGCTTGAGGTAATGAATTCAAACTTGAAATTTTAGGTATCGATGTTTCATGCCATATACTAGTCTGGTCATGTATATTTAAAAAGCATTTGTGCCATATATCAGCTGAGGCTATACACATTTGGAATACAGAAAATATTTAATTATAAATATCCACAAAATTCAGAAAAAATATCGAGATTTTGGTTAGAAAAAGACAAGATTTCAATTAGAATGTAAATACCCTGTTTAGGATCAATTTTTCTGTTTTGTTACATAGAATAAATTATACTTGTCATTATAGGAGAAATGAATCCAAATATTATAGGATACTTGGATTCATTGGCTATCAAAAAATGGTTATTGGTATAAAAATAATTACTTAAGATTTTGGGGTTTTTCCGCTTCAGCACCACTATGTCGTAAATCTAATAGCCCGTTATGTTGCTCCAGTGTGATGCTAACTAAAATACCATACCTGTCGTAAATCTCGACATATCTGTCAGGAAAAATCCTTCCCGTCTAAATGGATTCTGAGGGGCACACGACAGTCCACTCTTAATTAAATGTTCCTAAGTGTCAACTGCAAGGACAAAAGAAGGGAGATTTCGAAGACTCAAACTGGACAGACGTTTTTTGACCAGCGGTCGCCGGCCTTTTTGAGTCGATTCCATTTTACCTTTTTACACGCTCACATCCTAGGAACACAAACCCCTGATTGATTGTGAATGTTAAAATAAAGAACTATTTTAATTTAACCTTACCGGTCATTTTAAAATAAGAAGTTACACGCCTTACTTAAAAAGGTCTTGTTTTGTATATTTTATTTTTATGAAAACAGAATTCTACAAGCCATTACGTATTTAACCAGACTTAAGCAAAGTTGGTCGAAGTATACATATACCCCCAAGAAATTACCCATGTCTAGTGGTATTTTGCAGAAAATAAAAATAATTCATCAAAATTTAACTCCTAACTAATATATCTACAATATGTAAAATACTGGAACACATAAATACAAACAAAAAGGAAATTCCGATCACTGGAAAATGCAGAATTCTGATAAACGAAACATGAGTTTGCTTCAAAATAAATTAATCACGAATGAAGTAACAATTTAATTTATCATCCTTTCATATTGATGATGGAATTCGAAAACATCGGATACCAGGTGCAAAAATGCCACAAGTAAAACATATTCAGAGGAAAATTAAGTGCAAGACTATAAGTTAATTCGCCATTTTTATTGAAAATGTACGGGATATACTGGGATATTCGTAATCACTCCAAAACTAAAAATCGACTTCTGAAGTAGTCACCTTAGAAAAAAACTTTACTAGTTTGTCTTACAGCAGAAGTGCGATGAATATGAAATGGATCATAAGATGGATACATCATGTAAACATATTTCCGTCCAAAGTAAATTGTAAAAGCTATGAAAAAGTTAAAACGATGTTAAAAAATTATTTTCCGTGCAGTTAAATGATGCTTACTTTCTTTTCTGAAAGAGAAGTGATTAGTCTGATCACTTTTCAATCAACATTTAATTAATTCAACCCTAGCAACGCCGGGTAATTCTGCTAGGAATAACATAAACTATATACAATTTGGGGAACAATACACTATAAACACGGATACATGTTCAATAAAAGTTTAAGAGAGAAAAACGCGTGTCTTAAAAGACTATTATAAAATATAGATAAAGGAATTTTGTTAGAAAAGTTGGGTTATTTCGAAAACTTTCGCCTATTCAGCTCTCACAGATATAATCAATGTTGCAGCTGAGAATTCCATCACTAATTATTTTGTGATGGCAGTGTCTACTTAATTTATGCACCAATAAGAGTAGATTTGTAGAGAAGATCCAAGGACCAACTTATTGATTGAGCTTTATAACTTGCTTCTAGGCCACTTTAGGCTGGTTATTAGACCGACGCTCAGAGGGTTAAACGCCAACTGATTGCATTTTCAAATCGCAGAAAATTTAATTCTCTATTGCTTTAAGGACGACATCAACGAGTTTCCTGGATGTGCCACTGATCCTACAAACCAAGATTAAGTAGTTAATTAACGTCGCACTGAAGCAACACAACGGGCAATTGGCGACTATCTGGGACACATCCCGAAGGGAAAGATCAAGGACCACGTCTAGTAATTTTGAACCAAGGTCAAATGACGAGATAAAACACCTAAACTGATAACCCACTCTCCAAATGTCGACCCCACGCCAAGGCGACATTTGAGAGTGGGGTGCCAGTTCAGGTGTTTCAACATTTGAGGCCACGACAGATTTAACGTACACCAACCCCCGCGTACACGAAGGTCTTAGGTTAGACTTAGTTTCGAACTCGCAACCCTCCGATTGCTAATCCGTTGCTCTTTCAACTGGGCTACATCGGTCCTCTTATAGACTAAAAGAGAAAACTAGCGCATACCAAGTAACGACGAAAAAAACTCCCAATCCCATGAATTCCTCAAATTCCCTTCAGCCTCGAGAAAGAATCTTCTGGTGACAGATTCAGATCCTCGCTTTTCCTGAAGTCATTTTTCACAGGCGCATCGAGTTAACAGGGAGTTAGGGGGCTACTAGGGGGAGATGGGACGAAGCACTCTGACAAATGGGGTAGATGAAATCCTGCCCTCTGGAAAAAAAGAGGTCTCCTTTGTTTGTTGAGAGGGTTCGACTGTACTTGGGTTGAGAGAAAGATGGGTTGTTTGTATCGAAAAAGACGGGAGTCTAAATTCGCATTGGAAAGTAGTGTTTTGTTACGAAGGAGGGGTTCGAATCGGTGTTTGTTTTCACTCAGTCTCATTTTCTACATTCGATTATTTTTTTATTTCATGTGCATGCTTTTAAACATTTCTTTTGACTCTGTGAGAAAGAAGCCCGGTTGGAAGGTAACGGATTAGCAACCGGAGGGTTGCGAGTTCGAATCCAACCAAAGACCACCGTGTATAAAGGGGGCTGGTGTGCGTTATATCTGTCGTGGCCTCAAATGTCCTCACGTTGGCGTGGAAGCTTGGAGAGTGGGGTGCCAGCTCAGGTGGTGCCTCGTCATCTGACCGTGGTTCAAAATTACGTGTCGTCCTCGAATCTTTCGCTTTGGGATTAATCCCTGACCGTCGCCAATTGCCCGTTGTGTTGCTCCAATGTGACGTTAATTAAAATACCTACCTATGTGTGAAAAATGAGGTGAGGTTAATTTGCTGTATTTTATGGCTCAAGGTCCAAAAAACATAAACTTTCTCCACATGGTGTGAGGACTACACACATGTCCAAAAATTAAGGATAATGCAATCTGAGATGAATTCAAGGACAAGTATTTGCATTGAGTACCTCATATAAATTAATATTCCACAAGCTCTATGTGAAGTAAAATAAATACGCCCACATGCAAGGGCGCATTTGCGGAGGGGGCTATGGGGCTTAAGCTCCTCTCAGATCGTATTAAAAGCCAAAAATATCCTTATCTGATTGCTCTTAAAAATCGTAAATAAAGATATTTTGATATTTTTCTTTGCAGTCAACCAATGTTTATTTACTCTTAGCCCATTTACAAAAACGTTCCATTTCTCATTTACTGAGGTCGGATAAAATAATTGAAAATTTCAATATTTCATTGAAACGTTGGTACCTTTTCCCTTCAATACAGCTTCTTTTTGTCTAGGAATAGTCACTTTAAAACTGGTCTCCAGGTAACACACACACAACCTAGTCTATTTTTCAAAGAAATTTTTAAATTTAAAATCACCCCCTAAATAAAGAGTTTGCGATAAAAAATGTAGACCCCCTCCAGATCGATATCACGGGTGCGCCCCAGCTACATGCCTTGTAGTACTGAGAACTAGAGAAATGGGGAAAGAAATCTAAGGTGAACACGTTGTAAGGTCAAATTAATAAGAAAAAGCGGTTTTTTTGCTCTGTTAAAAGCAACCTAATGGAGAATGTGCTGACCTCTGACCCACCTCACAACTTGCAGACATGCTTTCCACAAGGATCCAAGAGTTCCTGTGGCAAGGAGCTCCAATCGTGCACTACAGCACGCCTTTGCCTATGTGCAGTCCTTGGTGGTGGTGTTGTAGGCTGAAATTCAACGTCCGAGAGCATCCCAAGCATGAACTATTGGATTGTGATCAGGTGATCTTGCTTGACATGAATTCTGAATTATCCCCGTGATTTATGTACAGGTATGTATATAATCTGGCTCTGCGAGTTGCCATATGAGTCACATGGTCCTGGATGAGTCTATTCACTAAATTAGGTGGCAGATTAAACGTAAGCAATGCGTTCCACGATATAATGTTGTGAGGAGCAAGGTCCAAAGAGCACAACTGATACCACATCTGAGGATTTTGATAGTGTAAATAATTGTAAATGTGTCATGCCCAAAATCTTTCCCTTTTATTTCAGCGTAATTCGCTTATTATTAGGTTAATTTCGCTTCCTCTTTCTCACACTACCTTCCAACCAAAGACTCTCGTGCACACGGGGGCTGGTGCTCATTAAATCTGTCGTGGCATCAAATGTCCTCAAGTTGTCTAGGTGTGGAAGTTTGGAGGGGGTGTCAACTCAGGTGTTGTTCTCGTCATCTGACCTTGGTTCGAAATTACGAGGCGTTGTCCTTCGATCTTTCCCTTCGGAATGGATCCCGGACCGTCGCCAGTAGTCCTGTAGTGTTGCTCCAGTGCGACGTTAACTAACTACCTACCTACATATCCCACTCTAACTTTGAACATTGCTTCCTCAGTGCCTCTTCAGTTCTTTCTGACTGTTCTCTTGTCTTTACCTTGTTCATATACCCAGGCCATAGGAAATTTTAAAAAACTCTTCTTAAATTTTGCACAGAAAGAGGAAAACACCCCCGAAAAGTATTGAAAGTATTTCTCCCATGCGCAAAATTCCGAAATTCACCACTCTAAGCGACAACCCACTCTCAAGAAACACGACCCAAAATTCCTGGTTAATTTAAACACGACACCAGGAGGTAAAGTATAACCAACTGAATCCCCTTCCTCGCAGTGGAAAAATCCCTACAGTCGACCGTTTATCCCTACAGAGGTCGACGACCCGCCCGGGAACTGATTCACAAAAGGAGGAGCGAATTCAGTCACGTGCTGGCTGCTCTCCCCAGAATACTACAACAGGCTTCAAGGTCTTCTGCCGGTGTACCACTAATCACTCCTTTCTCTACGATTCCTTTTGTTGCGCCATTTGTCCTTAGCACAGTTTGCGGGGGGAAAGTTGCCGAATCACCTGCGTTGTAGGGAGTTTGAAAGTTTATGTGGCTGTCGGTTTAATGGACCGTGTAGGGACTGAGGATGATCAACTGATCGTATGGTTTCGCTGAAGTTAAATATTGACTTCCAGGGTTTGATGATAGTGGCGTAGCCATAGAGGTAAGACCTCCCCTAAAAAGTGTTTTGGTTTCTAATTTTACCTACAAATGAAATACAGTCAAAGCTCATAAGACGAACTCGCTTAATACGAATTACTGAAAAAACGAACTAAATTCCGATCTCCATCAAAATCAGTGGTTCTTAACTTTTTTAGTGATCGACACCCCTTGAATCTAAAAATAAGTTCTCGCACCCCCTTGAAAAATATGTTTATATTTCTTTATTTAGGAAATTACATCTATTGCAAAATAATTTATTTATTGAAAAATAAACACGTCATTTACCATATACATACAAAACAATATCAATTTTTAATAGCTACGTTGTTTATTCATAATACTTTTGAAAGAGCCACGCATAAGGCATCACTTGCATTTAAGCGATTTCTGGCTTTTGTTTTTATGTGCAAAAGTGGTGTTCTCTCTTTCCCCCTTAAATTTTGTCTGGCAGCTACTCAGGAGTTACAAACTCAGTCTGGAAGACAGAAAAATGCTACCCTGATGATAATTCCCATTAAAAACATAATTTTGCATTTTATTTGTGGAATAAATAGTTAATACAACCTAAAAATGTGGTTATTTGTTCAAAAGAGAAGTTTTTATTACTGCAGTGTAAAATATTTCTCAGTAAATCGGTTTTTCTAGCCTGGCATTTTGGTGCCGTCTTCGAAGCAGCATCGCTAACTCCAGTTTATATATCTCAGTGGCTGAGGCAAAGGTAGAGAGGGTAGGAGTGGAGGTCCCAAAAGTCGACGTAGCGTTCGCAAGTTTCTCACAGGCTGTAGTTTCCATCGAAAATTTAGAAACTTCTCTCGTCCACCAGGAGTGCACACACCCCAGGTTAAGAACCACTGATCAAAATGTATATTCAAATAATGTTGACATTCGTTTAAGAATTCGGGTTACACTAATCGCTGGTTAAGACGAAGACATTTTCGAAACTCAAGAGCAAGCGGATTTCTTTCAATAGTATCAGAAACTCAAGTGATTCCGAAATTGAAGATTTATTTGCGGAAGAGAGGGAAGGTAGAATAAATGAAGATTCCGAAGATGAAGGAATAAGCGTGCCTTCTTCCAAAGAAGCTACTGCTGGGTTAGAACTTGAAAGAGTCCTATCGATTGGTTTCGCAGCTAGAGCGCTTTGAATATCGCACAGGGAAGTTGTGCAGATCAAAGAAGGGCACGAATGAAATTTATATGTATTGTCCCACTCACATTTCAAAGAAAATAGTTCATGGTATGCTCTTACCCATCATCTGAGGCGACTGCGACCCCATAAAATAGCATTGGAAAGTTTAAGTTAAGTCAATGGAGGGTAAGTTTTCACAAATAAGAACTTGAACATATATGCGAAGGGCTTTGGAGTATGGTAAAAATATGATTCGTCATGGTATGAGTTTATTCTTGAAAATATTCCGAGTTACCTTAGTGGCCTCATGAAGCATTAAGGCACAGGGTATCTCCAGCATATATTCTGGAGAAATCGTTATCCGCGAAGCACAGTGCATTTAAGGCAGTGATACACAGACTTGTTAAGACCAAGGGCACATAGATTCACTGTGACTTATGGAAGACAGCCAAAAAAACCCATGAAACTTATCTGTCATATGGTAGGTAGGTATTTAATTATCGTCGTAATGCAACGACGGGATATTGGCAATCCGAGATCAAACCCGAAGGGAAAGAACCGAGAACACCACCACGTAATTTTGAACCACTGTCAGATGACGAGATCACACCTGAGCTGGCACCCCGCTCTCGAAACTTCCACACCACGCCTGTATACAGGGGCTTCCTTTGTACACGACGGTCTTCTGTTGATTCGAACTCGCAACCCTCCGGTTGCTAATCCGTTATTCATTCAACCGGGCTACCGTGGCCTTGTTATCTATCATATATTATATTTATTTTATTTACATTTATCATATATTGTTGCAAAGAAAGGTAATAAAAAGTAGATAAAGAATTTAATTTGTTGCATGACATTGTATTGATTTAACAATTGTTTTAATATTTTGTTAGATTTTTGTAGTAGCCAAACGCAAAATTGAATCTAAAAGCGGTTCCTACTTTTTGATTTGTTAATATTCCTGACTGAAAAAGTTTGTTCACAGATATGTTGACCCAAAGAAGCTTGCGCATTTTAATGCCATTGTCTAGCTTCGATTTACAATTGTTTTTATAGACACAACGATAAAAATTTAATAAATTTTCTTCATTGAATTTTATTTCGCAGGTTCTCATCGTTTTACATGTCGATGAATTCAAGCTGTACTGATTCGCGTATTTTTTCAGGTAAAATTGCAAATGGGTTGCTAAATAAATCTAGCAATAGTTTTTCTCTTTGAAATTCAGAAAAACGATCCTTGAAGACTGATATCAAACTATCAATCTTTTCAACAAATACAGTCTAAAAGTTTTGGTATAGAACTGTTCAGAAACTATTTTGCAATTAGGAAAAATAACACACTATAAGGCTGGCCGCTAATAATTCAACGGAGGGCCGCATGCCACCCGCTGTCTGTGCATACTTGATTTAGAATATGCCAGAACAAAAACTTTGGCGAAAAAAGAAACATGGAGATTTTGCCAAGGGTTCATTGGGACTAAGTGGTAACTTTTCTCTTCTCAATTTTTCTCGTCTCACAAATGGGCTTCAGTGACCGATAATACAAATGTATAATCAAACTCCTCTTTTTGTTTTTATTACGGTTTCTCGAGAGAGAAGGAAGAACGACTTGTTGATTTACAAAAATTTTTCAAATATTTGACCAAGATGAGAAGACAGGAAGTTGCATTCAGTTTACAGAAAATTTAGGTATAAATCTCATTTACTCTAGAGTTATAATTGAAGAAAATGGAAATTATGGTGATTCAAATAACCATAAAAATTCGTATGTAGTGAAGAGATTCACGGAATATTGGGAAGATTATAGTTCTATTTTATAAAAAGCTGTGTCTGGATTTAACCTGTAAATTGTAAAGAACGGCTGCATGAATGTTGCACATTGTATGGTTATAATAGTAATGATTGTGTGGAAAAAATGAAAGAAAAGCATTAAAGGATCAAAATTTTGATGCTTTTCTTGATATTGGTTCATCGTTCATCAAAATTTATATTTATTCATAGTATGAGTTTTCAGAAGTGCGCCATCTTACATCCAACCTTAATGTAGAGATGGCGCAGAAATGTCTTTCAAAAGTGTTGCTGGAATGGTTATACTAATTTTTTCAACAAACACCACTTATATATTTCGATTATATAATAATGTACTTTTTAATAAAATGTACATTATTACGAAAAAAAGTAAAAGCTTCGGTATTTGCTTTCTGAATTTTCAGGAGCTGATTCCTTGAATGTGCGCCATATCCCCCTCACTTCCTTTTATATTTAAGAACAAAGTAAAATGAGTTGTGCTGAGTGTAATATAAGACAACCGTGCAGTCACTTAATATCTGTGACTAAAATTATTTTATGTTTGAAAACTAAGAATCAACAGAAATTAAAATTTTTGATCATTTTTGCTCTTTATTCACAGCATGAATTGAGAATGCGACAGTTAGAATTAAATTTGTAAGTACAGAATTTAAGGTGCAAAATAAGTAGTTGCATCAGTTTCTGTATGAAAAAAATACTTTTGCTGGAAAGCGAAAAATGCTAGCTGAAAATAAATTTCATATGACTAAATTCATTTGATATCCTGTCCCATATCTATACGGAAAGCGTATCATAGTTTAAATACAGTGGTTGTCGTAAATGAAAAACACATTTATTGTACGAATACTTATCAATAAAGGGAATGTAAGGTTGTGTGATTTTTAGTAGAATTTTAGCAGGTTAAGATAGGTAAAATCCGTTGAGCAGTTTTCCAAGCTCTCGTAAATTGCTTGATTGTTTCTTGGACACTTCCTGGAAGAATCAAGATATATAAGTTAGGAGGCGCGCTCTGTTGGGGCGCATCAAAGTAACTGAAAACTTGCCTTGGATTCAATTTTTCAAGTTGTATAAATTTATTAGAATTATTTTTACATTTAAGTTGCAATGCATCTAAGGTAAAGAAATTATGAACCTACCTTCCATTCTTCTCCAAATGAATAATGGAGCACTGTTCAAAACAGCAATAATTACGAACTCCGGGAATGGAGATGGTGCCGCGGTAGCCGGTTGGAAGAGTACCGGATTAACAACCGGAGGGTTGCGAATTCAAAACTCGATCCAACAAAGAAATTGTTTCCAATTTGACGTAACTTTTAACAATTGTGTGAGAGATAAGAGTAGTGTCGTAAAGAAACATAGGAACTTAGAGCCACTGGGTATCAATTCCTCCATTACATTACTACAGAGGGTAAATGACTTAAATGTGAGGACCCATACAGCGAACAAGAATAGAATAGGATATTTTCCCCGAATGTCCACTTCCCTTCCTTAAGTGGAAGAGATATCACTCGATAAGGCCTGACGGCAAACATGCTGGAAATTATTCTCTAAAAGAGAAACGATGTAGGGAAACGGGGGTACTATTCAACCCGCTTTGCGATCCCTCGTAATCAGGAAGGGAAGGTAAACATACTTTCTGAGAAAAATACCTTTTTCTACTCTCTAGCAGTCCCATTTTACATACAGTGCTTCGCTACAGGGGAGATGGTACGCAAAAGTTTCAAATATATCGATTTTGGGAGATTTGAAGTCTATTTTATGCTCTTTCCGATGATATACTTCACTTTTTGTTTCACTATCATTAGACGTTTTAAATCTTATATCGTCGGGTTAGAGCAGGAAGTCATTAACTGACATTTTGGGAAAATGCTTTTCCTGACACTAAATGAGCCGCGGTAGCCCAATTTGAACGGATGATGAGTTTTAATGAGTTCCAAACTCGGTCCAACCAAAGACCGTCGTATACACGGGGGCTGGTGCACGTTAAAGCTGTCGTGTCCTCGTATGTCCTCACGTTGGTGTGAAAGTTTGGAGAGTGGGGTGCCAGCTCAGGTGTTCTCGTCATCTGCCCGTGGTTCCGAATTAAGAGGCGTTGTCCTTGGATTTTTCCCTTCGGGATTTATCCCGGACCGTCGCCAATAGCCCTTTGCGTTGCTCCAGTGCAACGTTAATGAACTAACTACCTGACACTAAATTCTAATTTTTACGATGACGAGAAATATATTGTTATATTGTAAACTGATTGAAACAGTAGAGCACAATCGAAACGCTTATAGTTTCTATCAGCTCAGGTGTTGACCTTGTCATCTGGCCCTTTTGTATAAAACTCTCAATCGGGCCCATCAAAGCTAAAAACTATTCATGAGCATGGAATCACTTTGAATGAATTAAGTGTCTCGTTAAACAAAAAAAGCAAAAATTCAGTTGTAATAAATTTTTTTCAGTGCATTCAAGAGGGAATCGCTCTTCGTTTCACTCCCAATATTATCCAATGAAAGCACTCGGGCCCAACACGCAGAAATATTTATATATGTAATTCAGGAGACATACAACCCAACTCGATTTCTCCATTAGCAACACCACTGTTTTAAAACCCGCCATTTCCCCCTACTCCTAAACAAAAATATTGAGTAGGGTTCACACCTGTCTCACACAGCGATCATACAACCAAATGAGTTAGTTCGAGTTACTCTGTATTTTGGATGTCTGTATACTTGTAATATTTATCCATCCTGCTAAGAAATCGGATCCCAAGCATAAATTGGTACGCAATTGGATGCGGCAAATTGGGTGTATGAATTTATAAAAGACGTTATACCTTAATTAAGAAACAGGTAACTACATAAACACAATAAATGGCGAACCATGGTTGATTCGTGGACAGAAATAATGTTAAAATGGTGTGTCGCTAAAATAATGTTTATGACAGTTAAATAATATTAAGTATGTAAATCTTGTTTCTTGAAGTTCATTTCTTTTTTCACGATCACTTTTCAAGCGATACTTTGGTATGCGAATGTGACATGATTATGTCAGTGTAGAAGAGAAATTTATGTTTCATCATTTCATATTTCTAATTTACAAAACTATTAATTAATCTATTGCCTAGTACCCCTTCTTTATCCTCGATATTATACATCCTCGATATATCGCCAAATTCGGATGTATTAATTTTTAACTCAGATCAGGTCCAAATTTTCAATTGTTTGTTTTATGTCGGTAAATCAAAATAAAAGTTTTTCCAGCTTTTATTTGGGCCACGGTAGCCCTGTTGGAAGAGTAACAGATTAGCAACCGAAAGGTTGCGAGTTCGAATCCAACCAAAGACCATCGTGTACAAAGGGGGCTGGTGCTCGTTAAATCTGTCATGGCCTCAAATGTCCTCACGTTGGCGTGGTGTGGAATTTGGACTCTCAGGTGTGACCTCGTCATCTGACCGTGATTCAAAATTACGTGGTGTTGTCCTCGGATCTTTCCCTTAGGGTTGATTCCGGACCGTCGTCAATAGCCCGTTGTGTTGCTCCAGTGTGACGTTAATTAAAATACCTAAATACCTACCCAGCTTTTATTTAATTCAAATTACATCACACCCGTCGCAACAAAGCAATCAAACTATGAGGCATTTTCTGTCAAACTAAATGTGGATGACAGTTTCTGCGTCGAAAAGTGCTTCCTGTACGTATTCCGACTTTGCCTTGTTTTTCTTATACGACTTCAGCACTTCACCAATAAAAATTCTAAAGAATAAATTCCGAATTGAAAAAATGATTGTTGATTGGTCAATCCTGATTAGATTAACCCTTCTGGTGGTTTGCTTGTCGGAAACTGGTCATTAGTGGCCAGCCTCCAATACAAAGACCTGTTCCAAACTCACCAGTTCTGGACAAGGGACAATTTGTTTTTTCTTCTTAGAGACAGTTTTATCTCGACCAGGTATCTTGTCATTATCAAAACCGATTAGATCTTAATGGACGACATATCTCATTGAAGCCACTTGGAGGGTAAACGCAAAATGTCTCCAAAGTGGCGATGAACTACATTTTAAGGTAACCACGATATGTATCATGCTAGAGCAGTGGTTCTTAACCTGGGGTGTGTGCACCCCTGGGGGTGCAAGAAAGCATTTCCAGGGGTGCGAGAGAAGTTTCGATGGACGGCAACGATTTAATAAAAGACGATGTTATTGAAATACGAGCCAATGCAAGTATTCAAATGGAATTTGAGAAAGTGGACTTAAAACAAGGTGTGCAAATTAGAACCTTATACACAGCTGGCAAAAGAAGCATTACAGACACTTTTACCATTTGCCACCACTTACCTGTGTGAAATGGGATTTTCATCACTTTTGCTCATAAAAACAAAAGCCAGAAGCGAGGCTCTTTCAAAAGAGGAGCCTCGCTTCAAAAGTATTATAATGAATAAACAACAACGTAGCTATTAAAAATTGATATTGTTTTGTATGTATATGTGTTTATTTTTCAATAAATAAATTATCTTGCAATAGACATAATTTCTTAAATAAAAAAATAGAAACACATTTTTCAAGGGGGTGCGAGAACTTATTTTTAGATTCAGGGGGGGGGGGGTGCCGATCACTAAAAAGGTTAAGAACCACTGTGCTAGAGTATTTGGGTAACGAGAAATAAAATCTTCGCATCTCGTCTGGTTTGTTAGTTTTACAGCGGGTATGCAACTCCAGACTGCTGATCAGAAATCGAGTTCGTGTTTTAAAAGAATTCTTAATAAGATTGTTCGTATAGATATTTTCCAACGCTAGTTGTGTTCTAGATATTGTGGTGTCTGCTTGTTATAAATGCTGTAAATTATGTGTAATGATTTCTCCTGAAATAAATCTCGTATCAGAGGGATTTGTATCGTCACGCCTCTTCTATTTAATCCCAACAGGTGGTGACCCGGACGCGATACGGAAAGTAGGAAAAAGCGCATTGTACATGTACAGAAAACTTTCTCATTCTGTCGCATATGTGAAAGCAAGCTATTCTGACATTTTATCCCCGTCCTCAGATGGCGGCACAGGTTCATTTCTCTCTTCTGTGTCATTAAAACTTTCCTTGTGTATGTATGTCTTTTACTTAACGTTGTCTGTCTTGTATTTGGCGCAGCATGGCTAAATACAAGACAGACAACGTTAAGTAAAAGACATACATACGCAAGGAAAGACATACATTTTAACAACAACGTTATTTTAACAACGTTAAGTAAAAGACATACATACGCAAGGAAAGACATACATTTTAACAACAACATTATTTTAACAACGTTAAGTAAAAGACATACATACGCAAGGAAAGACATACATTTTAACAACAACGTTATTTTAACAACGTTAAGTAAAAGACATACATACGCAAGGAAAGACATACATTTTAACAACAACGTTATTTTAACAACGTTAAGTAAAAGACATACATACGCAAGGAAAGACGTACATTTGGCGCAGCATGGCCAAATACAAGACAGACTATTACACTGCAAATCCCTCTCATACCCAAAATATTTTCCCTTTCCCCTATCAATATGAAATATTTTGAACGAATCCTTTTTATTTAATTCATAGCATAATTCAATAGCTCGAAATCATCGAACCATCTCCACGAGCAAATTCGCATTTAATCTCTCGGAGTCCCACGAGCGTTTTACGTGCGGTAGGTAGGTAATTTAATTAACGTCGCACTGGAGCAACACAATGGGCTATTGGTGACGGTCCGGGAACAAACCCGAAGGGAAAGATCCAGGGACAACACCACGTAATTTTGAATCACGGTCAGACCTGAGCTGGCTCCCCACTCTCCAAACTTCCACACCACGCCAACGTGAGAACATTTGAGGCCACGGCAGATTTGACATGCACCAGCCCCCCTTTGTACACGACGGTCTTTGGCTGAATTCGAACTCGCAATTCTCCGGTTGCTAATCCGCTACTCTTCCAACCGGGCTACCGCGGCCCCGTTTTACGTGCGATAAATTTGACTAGCCCGATTCACCGCTCTTGCTTTGTTTTTTAAATGTCTATGTTCTTTATAAATTACACTTAAATAGCATAAATTAAAACAAAAATTCGTTACATGAAACATAATACGCGTAGAGCAAAATAAATCAGCGTTTCATTTCTTTACAATTAGGAGCTCAAAGGTCACATTAAGTTATCCTTCATTGAATTATTAAAGGTTTGGTGTCTGTAAAGCATGAATAAGGGGAATTTCTGTCCTCAAACATTGCATAGCTGTTATTATTTAAAAAGGTTTTAGGCTCTATTTTATATTCAAATTATAGTTTTACATAGCTTTTAATAAAAAACACAAAACTTAATATATAATTTGAGGCGTTTTGTTTCTGATAGACAAGTTTTTCTCCCTTTTGTTCCCAGGTTGAGGGATATATCGAAGAATTTCTGAAACTTATTTTTCCTTTTCCCCCAAAGTATTCTATTTTATTTGCAAAAGGATAAAAAATAATGAGAAACCAGCACTTTCGGGAAGGGCGGGCAGAACTCTCCCCTCCGTACTGTTATAAAACCCTTTGCTTTATTTTACTCCATTTTCCCACTGGAAAACCTTTCCCTGGAACTTGTAGATCGAGTTCTATGGACATCACAATTGATGGAAGACATGGGGGATTCCACAAACTGATGGGGAAAAAACGGGGTGGTTACTTGTAAACATTCTCTCTTCTTTATTCGTCAGTTCTATTCATGACATGGAACCTGGAGAGCGCATGCGCCGGTCCCAGTCATTTACCCCTACCCCCTGGTTCAGATCTGGCGGCCCGTGCTCTCTGTGGAGTAGTGATTCATTTACGAGAATGCCGTTGCTAGGTTACGAGATGGCTGAGGAGACTGAATGACCTCATTCAAGGTCATATCCTCCCACATTAATCACAGCTTGAGGCCCCAGCTCTTTCCACTCAGTTTTCTAGCGGAACAGTGGGCGCCATCTGTTGGGCAATGAAGAAAATAAAACTTTTAGATGTTTCCTATTTGAAGGGTATAGTTTTCTATATAAATATTTTACGAAGATATGTGATGTGGCTTAATACATTTTTTAGAGTGAGGTTGATGAATTAATAATTTCGTTGCCTCGGAAAAAGGATTAACCAGCAGTGAAACTATTGTGTCAAGGCTATGACGTGGGTATTTTCTTCTGGTGTTTGGATCAGAATCAAATTTTAAATGTCAGCACCATACACCCTTCCCATACGAGATACCGATTCCCAGGGGCAAGAGACACAGAAAGCCCGGGAAATATGTAATGTTTTTGTTCTGTAGGGGCGCACCAATGATTTAAATCTTGGGGCTAAATAGGTATCATTAAGCTTTATCAGAGGATTTGATTTGAAAAAATTAAAATGTGTGTGTCGAATCTGTTAGATGGGTTTTGCAGCAATATTTGGCTAAGTTGTTAAAAAATAATTATTAAAGTTAAGTAAATCAGGAGTGGCAACACTAGAATTGTTTTTTATGTTCTGTATGGTATGCATGCCTGTGATTCTTTAGTCCTAGCTGCCTGTTGTAGAATTATTGTCTTGCTGCTACCACGTTCGTCCTCAATAAACTAATTTAGCCATAAACCAGTGTGTTGTCTTTGCACTAAAAACCTTCAGGTTATGGGCCCAGATTATCGTTTGGTGGCTAATTAAAACAAAAGTAAAAAGTTCCAGGCAACGAAAGAAAAAAAGATGGCTAACATATTTGAAGATTTAAGCAGTGTTGAAAAACTGAAAGCCAAAGTAATTTTTCAGTGTAGAGGTTTCAAGTGAATATACTTTTTAAATCTCATTCTTCGATACAGTAAACGGAACTGAATCAAAAGAAGGCTTAGCTGGTGGTGCATTTTCTTCATGAATGAAAAGAGATGTGCAAGCACAAAGAATAATTGTGACAACTATTAATAAGAAGGTTATGTGTGATGCATATTTTAAATTGCGGAAATAGTTACGATATGTACAAAAACTTTGTGCAATATATGAACGGGATTCTCAGCAGCAAAAATGTAATTTGTGTTGCAGAAATTTTTTAATTACAATTTTGATTCTGAATCCGATATTGCTACGTATATAAGTAAACTAGAAAATATAGCAGTCCGTTTATAAGCTCTTGACAAGGATACAGATGATGAAATGATAATATCGAAAATTCTCTCAACTCTTCCTGAAAAGTACAAACACTTTCGAAGTGCATGGGATTCCATAAGATGACAAGACATTAGAAAATCTAACAGCTCGATTGTTGAATGGAGAAAATTTCAGTAAAATGCCTGAAATTCAAGAGGAAAGTGATGCATTTAAAGTCCAAAAAAAGATGCTTCATGTGTAACAGCGGAGATCACCTTGCCAGATCCTGCCCTAAAATTAAGATGCAAGAAAAATATGTTAAAGAAAGAACATGTTATGAGTGTAACAGTTCTTCGCATTTTGCTAAAGATTGTAAGAACCAGAAAAATCAGCTTCATTGTAACATCTGTAAAAACTAATCATGGGAAAAGATCGCTATTTTAGAAAAAATGGCAATAAAAGTTTCCTTTCTTGCTCCTAATGGAAATTCTACTCACAAATGGGTTGTCGACTCGGGTTCTTCTAGTCATATAGTAAATTGCGAAACATTGTTGGAAAATTCCGTGAAAATCTCAACGGAAATTGGTTTTGCAAAGGATTCAGAAGTGATGAAAGCAAAAAGTGTTGGAAGTGTCAAAACAGATGGTTGAATATTAAATCAAGTGTTATATGTTCATGAACTGTCCAAAAATTTATTGTTAGTAAATGCTATTACTAAAAACAAAGGAGAAGTGAAATTTGTTAAAGATAGAGTTGGAATTTCCAAACAAGGTGAAATTGTGTTAAAAGGTTATAAAAATGAAATAGAACTCTGAAATTGATTTGAATAAACAAAATGAAACATTGTTGACAGAAAGTAAAAATTATGCAGACGTATGGCATCGTGAACTTGGACGTTTGTGTGAAAAGAGCATGAACTTCTATTGAAGCATTCAAAAGGCATGAAGCTGTCAGAAGGGAAATAAAAGATATGTCAAATTCTTGTGAAGTATGCCTAAAAGCTAAACAAGATAGATTTCCTTTTAAAACTGAAAGAACTAGAGTTACAAGACCATTGCAAATAATACATACAGACATATGTGGGCCTATAGAAGTAGAAACATGGGACATAAATATATATTTTTAAACTTGTTTAGATGATTATACACATTTTGTTATGGTGTTTGTGATCAAAAGCAAATCTGAAGGTCTCAATGTTCTAAAACAGTATACAGAAGAAGCTAAAGCAAAATAGTCACTTTGTGTAGTTAAAATACGTTGTGATAATGGAGGTGAATATACTTCAAATGAAATGAAAAGTTGGTGCAAGTCAAAAGGTATGAAGTTAGATTACACAATTCTACATACACCTCAATTAAATGGGAAGGCTGAACGCTTGAATCGAACTTTGCTTGAGAAAACTCGGGCATTGATTTTTGATTCTGGTCTTAAAAAATTAATGTGGGGTGAAGCATTAAGAACTGCAGCATATCTAATAAACCGAAGTCCTCCTGAAGCTACTGAGGTAACACCAGCTGAAATGCGATAACAAAATAAGCCTGATTTGTCTCGATTGCAAATATTTGGAAGTGTAGCTTATGCAAAGAAACTTGGTCAACTAAAAAAACTGGATTGTAGAAGTAACAAACTTATTTTTGTAAGATATACTCACAATGGCTATCGGTTGTGGGATAAAGAGAAAAGAAATATAGAAATTTCAAGAGATGTGGTATTCCTTGATCCGAGTACTGAAGAAAGAAATATTTTATCACTTCCAATTGATGCTGAAGAAAATAAAGAGAATATAGAAGATTCCAAAGAATCAATATCATTTCACAGATGAAGAATCACAAGAAAACAATGAGGAACTTGGACGAGGCAAAAGAATAAAGAAACCACCTACTCATCTCACTGATTATGTTTTACGTGCATATGAAGAAGCAGTAAATGGCCCTAATAAAGAAAATTGGAAAAAGCTATAGAAAATGAAAAGAAATCTCTGGAAAAAGTGAAACTTGGCAAGTTGTGGATAGAAGTACGGCTGGAAATAAAAAGATTCTAAGTAATAAATGGTTATTTAAAATTAAAGATGATGACACATACAAGCAAGATTAGTTGTCAGAGGCTGTGAACAAAATTATTGAATAGATTATGAAGAAACTTTTAGTCCAGTTGTAAACATTACATCCCTAAGAATTTTATTCTGATTGGCAGCAAAAAGAGAATATCATGTTATGAAATTTGACATCAAGACAGCATTCCTGTATGGAAAACTGGATGAGGAAATATTCATGAAAATGCCAGAGGGTTATAGTGATCAGTCTTAAATATACAAGTTACAAAAATCATTATATGGTTTGAAACGAACTCCTTAAGGTGGAAGAAAAGGATAACTGATTTTCTGAAAAGTAAAGATTTTCGTCAAATTAAATCTGAACAATGTATTTTTGTGGGAAAGTATACAATATTAGGTTTTTATGTATATGATGAAATCTTAATTGGGCCAGATAAATCCAAACTAGTTAAATCTTTGAAATTCTTCAAAAAGAGTTTGAAATGACATCATATGATAAACCAGATTCATTTTTAGGAATTAATATGGAATTAAATTCTGAAATATTGAAAATTCATCAAGAATCTAATGCGAATCAAGTACTACAAAAATATAAAATGCAAGATGCAGAGCCAATGAACACTCCTATGTTAAAAACTTCAACCGATGATGCAGAAACTTGAATTGTTTTCCCTTTTCGAGAAGCTGTGGAAGTCTTATATTTATCGTGCAGAACAAGACCAGATTTGACTTTTGCAGTGAATTCTAATAGTCGTCATGTTGAAAATCCATCAAGTAAAAATGCAAGTCTGAAAAGAACTCTAAGATATCTAAAAGGAAGCTTAAATTCAGGAATAAACTACTCAAAGGAAAGCAGTGATAAAGAACTTATCGCCTATTGTGACTCTGACTATGCGGGAAATAGTGAAACGCGTAAAGTACTACTGGATATATGATTTTTTTTTGTGGTGGACCAATAAGTTGGTGCTCTAGAAAACAGTCCATTGTAGCTACCTCAAGCAATGAAGCTGAATATATATCAGCAGCCGAATGTAGAGAACTTGTGTACCTTAAAATTTTAATTGAAGAACTTATAAATGAAAACATTTCTGTTACTTTAAACATTGATAACCAGTGATAAAGAACTTATCGCCTATTGTGACTCTGACTATGCGGGAAATAGTGAAACGCGTAAAGTACTACTGGATATATGATTTTTTTTTGTGGTGGACCAATAAGTTGGTGCTCTAGAAAACAGTCCATTGTAGCTACCTCAAGCAATGAAGCTGAATATATATCAGCAGCCGAATGTAGAGAACTTGTGTACCTTAAAATTTTAATTGAAGAACTTATAAATGAAAACATTTCTGTTACTTTAAACATTGATAACCAGTGATAAAGAACTTATCGCCTATTGTGACTCTGACTATGCGGGAAATAGTGAAACGCGTAAAGTACTACTGGATATATGATTTTTTTTTGTGGTGGACCAATAAGTTGGTGCTCTAGAAAACAGTCCATTGTAGCTACCTCAAGCAATGAAGCTGAATATATATCAGCAGCCGAATGTAGAGAACTTGTGTACCTTAAAATTTTAATTGAAGAACTTATAAATGAAAACATTTCTGTTACTTTAAACATTGATAACCAGTGATAAAGAACTTATCGCCTATTGTGACTCTGACTATGCGGGAAATAGTGAAACGCGTAAAGTACTACTGGATATATGATTTTTTTTTGTGGTGGACCAATAAGTTGGTGCTCTAGAAAACAGTCCATTGTAGCTACCTCAAGCAATGAAGCTGAATATATATCAGCAGCCGAATGTAGAGAACTTGTGTACCTTAAAATTTTAATTGAAGAACTTATAAATGAAAACATTTCTGTTACTTTAAACATTGATAACCAGTGATAAAGAACTTATCGCCTATTGTGACTCTGACTATGCTGGAAATAGTGAAACGCGTAAAGTACTACTGGATATATGATTTTTTTTTGTGGTGGACCAATAAGTTGGTGCTCTAGAAAACAGTCCATTGTAGCTACCTCAAGCAATGAAGCTGAATATATATCAGCAGCCGAATGTAGAGAACTTGTGTACCTTAAAATTTTAATTGAAGAACTTATAAATGAAAACATTTCTGTTACTTTAAACATTGATAACCAGTGATAAAGAACTTATCGCCTATTGTGACTCTGACTATGCTGGAAATAGTGAAACGCGTAAAGTACTACTGGATATATGATTTTTTTTTGTGGTGGACCAATAAGTTGGTGCTCTAGAAAACAGTCCATTGTAGCTACCTCAAGCAATGAAGCTGAATATATATCAGCAGCCGAATGTAGAGAACTTGTGTACCTTAAAATTTTAATTGAAGAACTTATAAATGAAAACATTTCTGTTACTTTAAACATTGATAACCAGTGATAAAGAACTTATCGCCTATTGTGACTCTGACTATGCTGGAAATAGTGAAACGCGTAAAGTACTACTGGATATATGATTTTTTTTTGTGGTGGACCAATAAGTTGGTGCTCTAGAAAACAGTCCATTGTAGCTACCTCAAGCAATGAAGCTGAATATATATCAGCAGCCGAATGTAGAGAACTTGTGTACCTTAAAATTTTAATTGAAGAACTTATAAATGAAAACATTTCTGTTACTTTAAACATTGATAACCAAAGTGCTATAAGTTTAATTAAAAATGGAATATTTAATAACCGTAGTAAACACATAGATGTTAGATCCCATTATATAAAAGAAAAGGTAGATGACGGTTTAACTAATATAAAGTATTGTCCTACTGACATACAAATTGCAGATATTTTCACTAGAGCATTGGGATCAAATGAATTTCAGAAATTTAAATCTGAATTAGTAATATAACTTTATTTCTAAAATATAATAGCTTAGTATTTAATGAATGTAAAATTATGATTAATTTGTTAGTGCATTTTTTGTCTTTGGTATGTTTTATTTTGTGTTCAGTAAATGTGAAAACTTTGATGATTAAGGGGGTGCGTTAAGAAATAATTATTAAAGTTAAGTAAATCAAGAGTGGCAACACTAGAATTTTTTATGTTCTGTATCGTATGCATGCTTGTGATTCTGCCTGTGTCCTAGCTGCCTGTTGTAGAATTATTGTTTTGTTGCTACCATGTTCGTCCTCAATAAACTAATTTAGCCATAAACCAGTATGTTGTCTGCACTAAAAACCTTCACAAGTATGATACAACGTCAAGTAATGGACGTTCACACATAAGAAAAGTTTTACTGATACAAAAGAGTGAAAGATACCCAGGGTAAATTGTAGGAATCAAATCTGTGCGTTTTCCACCCCGCAGTCTGCTTGCGCAGTGAACAAACTCACAGAGCCACACGAATCAAAACTACAAATGTGAATGAGACTGTGTTTCTCCTATATGTTTCTTTGAAGCACGCAGTAGTTTTAAGAGTATAAGAAGAGTCAATGAAATTAAATTTATTTTTTTGAATAGCATGTCAAAACCCGGCTCGTGGATAGACAATGTCGAAGCCAGACTTTTTGAGACCGGGGCAAATACTGCTTATATTATGTTACATCCTTCTTCTCCGAAACAAAATTTATGTATTGAGAAATATAGGAAAATTATTTATTAGAAAACAACAAGGTTAAGTTATCTTAATTAGTGATTTAGTAATCTTCATTTTAATTATTATTCACAATGTAGCAATTGAAAGGCAATAGTGATAAGCCACAGAAATATATTCCGTAAGGAAAATTTTCTTTATAAAATATTCAAGAGGATCGAAATAATTCATGATTGTTTAAATGAGTGCTTTATACTTAAAAGTTTAAGATAAAATAACCTCTTGAAAAATGGATAAAACATTATAATTTTGGAATATTTTAAAACTGAAAAATTGCTAGGCTCAAAATTTTGAAAAATGACATCATTATGTTGCCCGAAGCCCTTCAATTGACAGCAATTCATTATTGATATACATATAAACATCTGTATTTAATTTCTAACTACAAATAAAAATTACGTTTGGCTAAAAACGAATTTTAAATTGGGCTGGTCACGAGTCAATTCTGACGAAGTACACTGCTGGCCACCCAAATTGCAACACCAGGAAAGACAAGAGATATCACAACAAGATTTATTTTGTAGATAACATGTTGACCAAGTATCAAATGATTAAATTTATAGACTTCTGTGAAGTGTGGTTCCTGCCAAAATCAGTAGCCAGAGTAGCCGCCATTGTTGGAGATCACCGCTGCCACACGCCTCGGCATTGATTCAAAGAGACTTTGGATGTGTTCTTGGGGTACAGCAGACCAAGCAGCTTCCACACGTTGCCAAAGTTGATCTGGTGTGGCAGCTGGGGATGTATTCTGGGTCAATCGTTGAGCAACCATGGACCACATGTTTTCTATCGGCGAAAGATCCGGAGAGCGAGCTGGCCAGGGAAGCAATTCAATCTGGCGATTGACGAAGAACCCTTGGACAATGCGTGCCACGTGTGGTCGCGCATTATCCTGTTGAAATATGGCTGTGGGCAAGCCCTGAAGGTAAGGAAGGACAACTGGCTCCAACACCTCGGAGATGTAGCGCTGGCTGTTTAAAGTACCGGCAATGCGTACTAGAGGAGTGCGAGAGTGATATCCAATACCGCCCCATACCATAATACCCGGTGCAGGACCAGTGTGGCGGTGCATAACGCAGCTGTTCAGCATCCTCTCTCCACGGTGTCTCCAGACTCGAATCCGACCATCGTGGTGTTGCAGACAGAAGCGTGACTCGTCAGTAAAGACAATTTCATTCCATTCTGCCGTCCACATCCTTCTTTCATCGCACCATTGGCGGCGGAAACGTCTGTGGTTCTGCGTCAAGGGTAGACGAAGCAATGGACGTCTTGCGGACAGACCACTCTGCTGTAAACGGCGTCGAATGGTACGAGCAGACACTGGATGATGCGGTACAGACTGAATGTGCTGTGCTATGGTTCGTGATGTGGCTGAGCGATCCGTCACTGCCATACACACAATATGCCTGTCATCACGTGAAGTGGTGCACTGAGGTGGATGCGATCGAACACGTCGGTCCGTCGTACCCTCCTGCATCCAACGATCACATATCCGCATTACAGTTGTTTGGTTTCGTCCAACACGACTACCGATTTCCCTGAAAGATAATCCACAATCTCGGTAGGCCACTATCCTTCCTCTGTCGAACTCGGATACTTGATCAAAAGATGATCGCTGTTTTCTACGAGGCATAATTGATCGTTTTTTTGAAAAAACCACAAGAAAAACACAATTGCCGTACTAGAAATCGTCGAAATCTCCAAGCCTTAAATAGCGCTTTGAAGTGGCGTCACAGGCGCGCGTGATGTGCGTCTGCGCTGAAATTCTAATCATTTGCATATCTCACCTCCGCTAATGCATGTTGTAAATTTCATATTATTTGCATGCTTCCTTCAGGGTGTTGCATTTACGGTGGCCAGCAGTGTATGTCATTAAAATTACCCTCTGTTCTTAATTTGAAAAAGAAATCCAGAAGAGTAAGTTTACGGTATTATGTAATTGGTAGACCTGAATTATATATAGATCATTCACGCAATTCTTCTAAGCTGCTCATTTTTAAATTAGAATATTTAAATTAATATACGCAAGAACATTATCGCGATTATTTCAATGATTTCGTTATTGTCAATGGTCGTAACTGATCTTCGCGTTCCATTTTTATTGCTAAACTCGCTATTCACATAACGTTATACTCAAACCGAGAACTAATAGAATTGCACAGATCTTTCATTAGGCAGGAAGACGGATTTGTTGGCAAGGCAAATCAATTTTTTTGCTTGGTTAATCCTTTTTTGAGTTTATCTTATGATTTGACGAAGAGAATGGTGTTAAAACTGTTGACTTTAGGAATTTCTCCAATACAAAACCTTGGCGTGGTGTGGAAGTTTGGAGAGTGGGGTGCCAGCTCAGGTGTTGCCTCGTCATCTGACCGTGGTTCAAAATTACGTGGTAAGTATTAGAAGGTGTTGTCTTCGGATCTTTCCTTTTGGGATTGATCCCGGACCATCACCAATAGCCTGTTGCTGCTCCAGTGTGACGTTAACTAAAATACCTATATACCTACCAATACAAAACCATTTGATAGTTTTGAGTTTCTGCCTTAGTATGAAATGTTCGTAAAATTGCCCTACTACGACATCGAGTGCAATTAACCTAGTGTTTTTTCTGCTCAACTACACGTCATGAGCAGAAAAAAGGGAACATAGAATTTTGTCAAAGAATTTTGAGTTAAAAACAATTTTCGTATTATAATTCACCTCCCTCCATTAATAGTGTAATTTATACATTCAAAAGTATTCGATAAAATTATTTATACAAAATGCTTTCAATAATTAGTCACATAATACAATACTAATTTTTGTGATAAAATGTCTTTTATAGGGTAAATATTGCGAACAAATCTTGCAATTTTCTAAACTTCGTTTTAAATTTATCTGTATAACTCATAAAATTTACTATAGACGTCATCAGATGTCGAAAGAAGTACCACGATAATTTATACCGATGAAGTTATCTTTGTGCGCATAGTTGTACTCGAAATTTAATCTGATTTACACAAATTTACTGTCCATAACTTTTTATCAATTCGCAATATTGATTTTTTAGATTTGCCTTGTAACGATTAACTGTTTCTAAAAGAATCACAAATTCTTATTCTTTACAAAGAAGCTGACATCCAATAATTCTACAAAGTAAGAGTTTTTGTATAAAGTAAGTATTGATTGAAGTAGTTTTTTCTATAAAGTAAGTATGGATTGAAGTAGTTTTTTCTATAAAGTAAGTATGGATTGAAGTAGTTTTTTCTATAAAGTAAGTATTGATACCCTCAAAATAAATTACAAAAATTGCGGAAAATGGGCCTTTCTATGTCAAGTGGCGCAATTTCGAAAATGGGTCCATTAGACCTCCTTCAATTTTGATAAACTTTTCGCAGAATGGACCTTGGGGACGTATGAAATTTTCTAAAACTTCAGCTCCATAAACCTCGTTTGGCATCGGTAGCCTGGTTGGTAGAGTAATGGATTAGTAACCGGATGGTTGCGAGTTCGAAACTAGGTCCAGCCAAAGATCATCGTGTACGGAGGGGGTCTGGTGCATGTTAAATCTGCCGTCGCGTCAACTGTCCTCACGTTGGCATAGTGTGGAAGTTTGGAGAGTGGGGTGCCAACTCAGGTGTTATTAACTGACCATCTAACTATTCATCTGACCGTGGTTCAAAATTACGAGTCGTTGTCCTTGATCTTTCCCTTCGGGATTGATCCCGGACAGTCGCCAATTGCCTGTTGTTTTGCTCCAGTGCCGACGTTAATCAACTACCTAAATTTGCTAACCTAAGTTTGTCGCTAAATATTGATACCCTCAAAATGATACAAATATTAAATTATAAAAAATGCGGAAAATGGACCCTTCCATATCAAGTGGTCCAATTTCGAACATGGGTTCCATTAGACCTCCTTCAGTTTTGATAAAAGTTTCGCAGAATAGACCTTAGGATTTGCATGAACTTTTCCAAAGTTTCAGCCCCATAAGCCTCGTTCAAGTACCAGGGCCATTTTAGTGAACTTTCGTGAATTTTTTTTCACAGCGGAAAAACGAGAAACTCTTAAAATTTGATGTTTCACTGCTCCTAATTAATAATAGTTTCGATCTCTAAAAACCGGTATCCTGGTTCAATTTCATGCGTAGAACACATATATGGTACAAATCAAATTCAAGATGCAATACTTTTGTCACAATAGGAATTCAAAACTTGCTAAAACCCAATTCTCAAACTTTAACAAGTCTTAGGTACTAAACAAGCGATTTTAAGACGCTGATGTTACGCCATATTATAGACCATATACATGATACAACACTGTTCAAGTAGAGTTTCCTGTATATGTATTTACTGAGTTATTCGCCTCTCAAGTTGTTCTGAAAGTCAAAAGAATCTATTTTTCACCCTTTTGAAAACCATACGCTTAAAAGGGGCATTTCCAATTTAATATTAATTAACATCATTGAAACGAGTACAGTAATACCCCGACTTACGCGAACTCGGAGTTACGCGGTTCTTGATTTTTTTTGTTTGGCAACACTGCCGCCCGCTATCTTCAGTGTCTCTCTTGCTGTGATACAAAGTGGACGCTTTTCGCGCGAACTCTACGTTACGATTCTACGATCGACGAAAGTTAAGATTGTTTTGTTATACGTTTTCTAAACCCTTAAAAAACTATGTCGTCCAAACGAAGTAAATCTGTTTCTCCTGCAATGTGAAAGCTGTGTTTTTGCCTCCAAACACAACCAGCTTGCTTCAACCGATGGACCAGGGAGTCATCAAAACATTCAAGGCTTACTACACGAGGCGTTCGTTTGCGCATCTGAATGAAGCTGAGGCAAAACAGTGAGTTATCTGTTAAAGACTTTTGGAAACAATGTTTTAGATGCCGTAAGAATCATTGGAAAATCTTGGGATGAAATTTCCAAAAACACATTGAATGGTTCCTGGAAGACATTTTGTCCCTTTTTTTTTTCAAAAACGAGACGGAAACAACACAAGAAACTGATCATGTCGCTCATGTGATAAAAAAAGTTGTTAATCTTGCCAGGCAATTAGATTTGGAAGTCAATGGTGATGATGTCTACGAGCTGTTGGATTCACATAGTCAGGAGCTGACAATTGATGAGCTCATAGAGATGCGTGAGCAAAACGTCACTGAAGTATCCGACACTTCAGACCCAGTACCACCAGAAAAGGATTGCAAGCTTGACAGAAGGTCTCAGCTCAATTGAAAAGGGCTTAAAAATTTTAGAAAACATAGACTCCAACGAAGAACGCGCTATAGCTACAAAGCAAGGAATTAAAAAATTATTAGCTTGCTACGAAGAAATTTTGCGTGAAAAAAGAAGGTATTATGTCGTCAGACGGAATTTGTTCGTTACCACCGAGATAACAAGGCCAGACCGCTCTGACGTTTCAATCACGTGACTCGCTAATTAGTAGTCATAACAAACATCGCTGCATGGCCGGCTTCTAATGGATTGCCTTTAATGTAGCGTAAGAAATTAGGTTTTTTTATACTATTTTACGGGAAAGTAAATGAAGTTGCAGTTAAATATTGTTATATAACATTTGTGGAACATTACAGTGTCAAGGTGTTAAAGGCTTTCGTCGAACAACACGTTTAACGTGTGTCCAGACCGATTTCTTTAGGCTTTTAACCACGAGGCTATCCAAAATGCCCTTTAGATGCTGTGTACCTTCTTGCTCTGGAAATTATGGATATGGCGATACACCAAAAATGGCGGTTTTCTCCTTTCCAGAGGATGAAAATAGTAGAAAAGATGGCTCAGGGCGATTCCACGAGCCGACTTTACACTATCAAAACGCAGCAAAGTCTGCGAACTTCATTTTCAAAACGATGATATCGTCCGGAATGTATCGCCCGAAAGCTTTTAACACCTTGACATTGTAATGTTCCACAAATGTTATATAACAATATTTAACTGGCAACTGACTTACTTTACGGTAAAATAGTATAAAAACCTAATAAGTGGAAATCTTGGGGACATTTAATTTATTCTTTCAGTATTAAACCTAAATTGTGTAAAACTATTTTCCGCATGCCAAATTTGAATTTGATATTTCTAGCTATCCGAAATGTCACTTGTTCCTTCTGCTTTCCAAGAATAAATTTAATTTCAAATTGCAAGTGGGTTCAAATGCTTATAAAGTCGAGGGAAATATTGAAATTCTGTTACAGGTGAAAACATTTATTTTAAGACGACTAACCAACGATTCAAGCAAATCGCTCATATTTCACCGTACAATTAGAACCAATGTGTTTGGGCTTATACGGAATTGAACCAAAACGAATTCACGAGTCTCTAACACATTGAAATGTGCTTGTTTCAATGGTGTTAATTAATATTAAATTGAAAATGTTCGTTTTAAGCTCACGGTTTTCAAAAGGGTGTAAAATTGATGATTTTGACTTTTGGGACAACTTTAGGAGCGATAAGGCAGTAAACACTTATAAAGAAACGACAGTGCTGCTTCATGTACATAATCTATGCTTTGGCCGAAAAAAATCAGCTTCTCCAAATCTTTTATTTAATACCTGTGACTTGTTAAGGTTTGGGAAAAATCGGCAACCTGGATAAAAATTTTAAACAAGTTTGAAGCCCTATTGTCACAAAACTATTGCATTTTGAACTTCCATTTGTACCATATCTGCGTTTTACGCAGAAAATTGAATCAGACTGCCTAGTTTTTAGAGCTCTAGCTATTTTGGATAAGTAGCAGCAAATATCAAAGTTGATAAGTTTTTCGTTTTTTCCGCTGCCAAAAAAGCTGGGAATGCCGAGATTAGATTGAAAGCATATTAAAAAACGCGTCTTATGCTTAACTAGACGACCTTATAAATCACCTCCATCCGCCTTTATGGGCCGCTGTAACCCAGTTGAAAGAGTAACGGATTAACAACTTATGGGCTGCGATAGCCCAGTTGGAAGAGTAGCGGATTAGCAACCGGAGGGTTGCGAGTTTGAAACTCGGTCCAGCCAAAAACCGTTGTGCATGCCGATGCTGATGCATGTTAAATTTGTCGTGGCCTCAAATGTCCTCACGTTAGTATGGTGTGGAATTTTGGAGAGTAAAGTGCCAGCTCAAGTGTTGACCTCGTCATTTGGCCGTGGTTAAAAATTACGAGGTGTTGTCCTCGGATCTTTCGCTTCGGGCTGGATCCAGCACCGTCGCCGTTGTGTTGTGTCCGTTGTGTTGTTCCAGTGTGACATTAATTCAACTAGAGCCCATAAGGCGTCAATGTATCCAATCTTGGCAATTGTTTGAATGATACAAAAATTATCTTTGAGCTTGATGGCAGTCTTTTACAAAGGCGGAAAAATGAAAAGGGAATGCGTAATGACCAACTGCGCATATTATATAGGCCCTATAAATAGGGGAGAAGGGTTTGTGCTGAAGGGGATATTGACAAACAACGCCAATTAGTTAATTTTCCTTTAACTATAGTAAGAAATCATTTGAGTTTGAAAGGATCGGGCATCAATAGTTCCTGATTGTCATTTTGTGATGAAAATCAAGGGCGTTAAGATAGAAACTGACCTTTCATTAAGATTTGCCGTTTAAAAATATCGTCGGATTTGTTTCAAGTTGTATCGATTACTTTTTACGCCATGGAATTATAATTTTTTTAGTAGGGATGCCGAGCTTCAGGGCTTCTATAGACACTACGCCATTGATAACCAAGTACCGAAAGAAAACTTGCACATGTATATAATTTTTTCTTTGCTCACATATGCAGCTTTGTTATAAATCTAGATTGAAAAGATTTATAACTCTACTTCTCCCCACACCCTTAATCTACATTAGATAACGGGTCACTGTGCCAGGTTAAACGACGGGTCACTCGTGAAATACGAAGGCGGTATTTTTTGTGGCACTGTTCCAATTCGAGATATAGGGTTAAAATGTTCAATTAAACGAAATTCAGGGATTCCACTCTGATCACCAGCCTCCAAAGATTGCTAAGTATTCTTATACAGTCAAACCTCGTTAAAAGTAATTTCACGAGTCCGTAAAAAAATTCGCGTTAACCACAGTTCGTGTTATACGAATTCAGGAAAAAGCATTATTTCACCAATAAAATAAAATATTAATGCATTTACATTACTTACTGTACAATTCTTTGTTCATAGATAAATGGTTTTCTTCATCACAAAGATTTTCCAGATGGTTCTTGATTGTTCAGATAATTCTTAATTATACAGATAATTCTTGATTACACAGAATATTACATATTTCCTGATTAAGCAGTTTTTGTCTTGAAATAGTTAAGTAATCTATTTTTGTGTTTTTTTTTTCAGGACATTCTTTAAGAAAATCTTTGATGAGGTGAACTCTGTTTAATTGGGCAGATGAATTTTCACTGCCTAACAAAAAGCGATGAACAATTTCTAAACCAGCAGTAGTCTTTTTTTTAAAGACGGCATGCTTATTCCTTCGTCTTCTTCCCAATCATTTATTCTTTCTTCTTCACTCTCTTCCACAAATAAATCTATAATTTCGGAGCCAATGTTTCTGATAATACGATTGAAAAGAATCCGTTTGCCCTGTAAGTTTCGAAAATTTGTTCATCTTAACCGGTAATTAATGTAATCTGAATTCTTAAACGAATGAGTTAACATGATTTTAATATATATTTTGATGGCGATTGGAATTTAGTACTTATTATCAGTAATTCGTATCAAGCGAGTTCGTCTTGATGAAGTTTGACTGTATACGTTTTTCGCTCGCTTTCAGTGACGAACTAACTCAGATGATCGACCCGACAAATGTAACCACTTACCGACCTCGGATTTATGAATTAGTTAAGAAGGTTGAAAATAAAATATGCAATTTTTGCTTATAAACGGGGCAGTGGTTTTATCAACATTAATTCAAGGAAGTTTCACCTTTTCAGATGCTCTCTCGTGATAAAGATTTAATTAGTATTTATCAAATATAGTGTTTCAATATTAACGGAAAACATTACAAAATTGATCTACGTAAGATTTTAAGACTTGGTTGATTTTCAAAATGAGAATTAATTCTGAATACCATGGTCTGTACTAAATTAATGGCTCTTTTTAATGCATTTATTTCCGCAAAATACTGATAAAGGGAAGGCATTATACATCCTTCTCTTTATCCAATAAAGTAATGTTTTCAAAGCATTTCTGTTTTCATTTTCTTTTTCTAAACCTGGGCTTCCAGCACAGCTTAATCGCTTAGTTCATCTACAATAAGCCTTGTTTTCGACAGAGAACAAATGCTCTAGTCGTTTTATAACCCTGAAAAAGTTGATTTCGTTAATCTCATATATAACGTGCAAAATCTGTTTGACTGAAGCAACAAAAGGCTTTCAGACGAAATTTACATAGCGTATTTGTCTAGAATTTCTAGATCAACGCAACTTTTTTCAGCTGGTTAGATTGCTTCCTTTGAGAACCGTAGATATAAAATTTAGTATTGAGCATTTCACAAGAGACCAATCAACACTAAACGTTAAAAGCTGTCACGAACTAACAATCGGGAAAAGAAACACAAGCACTTGATACGGACAATGCTCATAAAACTGTTCAACGCCGCAACGAAACTGCTGATGAAACATGTGGTTTGTCTGAACTTGTTTTGTCTGAGAAATCTAAAACTCTCTGCCGAAGCTTGTTTACGAAGAAGCTTTCTGACAATCTATAAAATTTACTATCACTATAATCGATCAAAACGTTTAAATTGCTGTATGAAATAAACCCTTCTTGGCTAATGTCATTATTTTTGCATATGAAAGGCCTATAAGACTCCCAGAAGCCATCAGCCTCACGGGATTTCTCCGATTTTCTGGTTATCTTATCCGTCACGGTTAGTTTTAGCTCGAAATGTACCCTAGAATCAAAATATTTGACAAATACTTCGTTAAACAAAACGTGTTAGCTGGAAACATTTAGGATTTTAGAAAAATCCTAATGAAATTTGCCTCAATATTAACAGAAAACATTACAAAATTGATCTACGTAAGATTTTAGGACTTGGTTGATTTTCAAAATGAGAATTAATTGTATGTATGGATGGGCCTGGATGTATTTGTAATAAGCACCCTTGAAAATCGTTTCACCATATTAAAAAAATTTATTTTCAAACAGTTTTCTACTACAAAATATTCGAATATCATGGACCATTCCCTCAAATTAGGTATTACCTTTTACGAGAAGAATAGGTCAGATCACAACAGAATTATTTATTTATCGCATATTTTTTAGGTTAAAAGGCGGTAAATTATATTACAAGATTAAAGGTATTTTCTTAAAAATTCCTGTGATGGATGTTTTATAATGCAAATAATTTTACAATAGTTGAAATTTGGGGTCCAATCTCTCCTCGATAGCACTTTTTAACATAAAAAATGAATAAAAACCTAATGATTTATTTTCTACCATTTAAGATTTTGTCATCTTTTATAAAAGCATAGATGGTTTATTGTGCTAAATAAGCCAAACAAACTGCAGAAACAAAACATTTAAAATTAAAATAAAGCTGCAATCTTTTAGAAGACAAATTATTACATTTCAATTCATTAATACCCCAAATAAATTCTGAAGCATCATAAAAACTCTACGACGCAGAACTTCAGATTCCTCTAGGCACAAATTGAGCGCTATCTGTCCAGGTTGGGAGGCTCGATTCCTCCCTGGGTGTATTTATTTTGTGTCAATAAAACTCTCCTGTGCGTATGTCCATTTACCTGATGTTGTTTAGAGCAGCTTGGTCAAATATGGCCCATGCGCCATAAAAAACAAACTAAACCAACCACCCAGATTGGCATTCTGAAATTGAATATCATGAATTCTGATCAGCTGCTGGTCTTGAAACTAATTTATAAACCACTGTCATCGCTAATAATCATCATTCATATTCTGAAAAGGAACTCCATGATAATGATAACGCAAACGCAATCATTAAAAAAATTAGAACGACCCGTCAAACAATAAATCTTGACATGGGATGTCATTCCGATGGTAGTTTAAATACCGCAACTGTTCGTGTGCTGGTGTTCTAGCAACTGGAATTGAAAATATTAACACACACCAACAAATGTTATTTGGGACACAGTGACGCAATTGGGATAGTTTTAAATTCTGAAATAAAAAATTGAAATTTATAAAAATGTTGGATAAGAATAAAAAGCAGAAAATTCTAATTTTTAAAAAGTTCCTTGAGGTTATTACAACAGTTAAAATCAACCGGTGATTCCAATTTCTGAGAATAAATAACAGTTAGATTTAGTTGCTGACTGATAACAAAACTTTTAATGTTAACAGTTAATAACAACAATTATCGCAAATTAGCAATGACCATTAGCACTGATAATGTAAAATAACAGTTTTGCCCATCTATACGTTTATTTCGCTATCGCATGTGGCATAGAAATCGACCTGTTTTGTTTATTTTCGAATGGCAACAAAGGATATAAACAACATAAAATCGACCGCTACGGAATTCATTCGCCAATTTCGACGCTTAGTTCAAATATGCTTGATTTGAGCTATGGACCTGCATAATATTACTAAAATTGCAAGGGAAGAATTCACCACTCTTATAAAATTCTTCAACAGTGTGATTACAAAAGGCAATGAGAAATTTGGAAAGTAGAAATATACTCATATGAGAAAATGTGAACAAAACTTGCATTAAAAAATATCGAATCGCCTCTGAACAAGAGAATGGGAGGAAATTCAAGACGATCAGAATCTAATTGGTAATTTCTGGACTGAGGCGGGCTTTTTGCTATTTTATTAGAAATAGAATTAACATTAATAACAGTAAACGAAATGCTGATTTATTTTTTTTGAATAATTTTATTTCGTTGGGAAGTATGAAATGTTATATGGATGGAAAATTCATTATAAATGAATGTGAACATATGAAATTTGAGTTCCGACCTCTTAGCCTTAAGATATAAGCAACAAATAAAACTTGGCACAGATGGATGTTATACGCGGGTCTGTAGTCGCTAACAAACGCACTAATGCCGGTGGTAACCTGAAAATGCAACAGTTATGGCGCCATCTGCTGACAAAAATAATAACCAGAACACAGAATTAAATTCGCCGCTCAAACTAGATATGTGCTCGACAAAGAAGGGGGTCTTCAACCCGCTGGGGTGGCTGACAGTATTTCCATGCACACTTGAATTGAGTACAGTGAACATCTATCTCTTCCGTGCAATGTAGTACTATCTTATTGCTGATGGATTTACTTCGAATATAGTTATATACTAATATGGGATATTCAGAATCAAAGTATATTGTGTTGAACTTTTGACATTAAAACTTTAATCAAAGGCGTTCTCTAATGTGGCAGTGGCTTAATCAGTGGGGGGCGGGGCTCTTTTCCCTAGTCTTAATTTGTCATATTTATATATTTTTATAAATTAAATATAATTTTTATGTCTAATTCCCGGAGACTGACTGACAACTTAGGTCTTGAGCTCTGAAAGGGGCAAACTTAGTGGGAACTTATTAAAAAGTAACGGGACATAGCCAGTAGGTGAGCCCTCGCTACTCCTAACAGTATACAAACACCCATGTGCTTACAAACCGGGATTCAAGCCCAGAATATTGAATCACGGTCAGATGACGAGACAGCATCTAAGCTGACACCCCACTCTCCAAACTTCCATGGACATTTGAGGCCACGATAGATTTAACTTGCACCAGCCCCCTTTGTACACGACAGTCTTTGGACGGAAACAACTAGACGGAGTTCAAAGGAAAGAGTCAAAGACTTGTAACTCTCCGATTGCAAATCCGTTACTCTTCCTACCGGGCTACCGCTGCCATATGAGGTTGGCAGTTGAAATTACACAGGGGCTGGTGCAACACAAGCACCAGCCCCTGCGTGCACGACAGTCTTTGGTTGGATCGAGTTTCGAACTCATAAATTCATATGTATTGGCCAAAAGCAACATCAGATTCGAAAAAATTCATCTAGATAATCTCAAGTGAGAAGGATCCTTGAGGTTGACGTTTACTACAAATGGTTTAGATTTTAGGCACCAATTTAACTTAGTCTTAATTCCCCATATTATGATATCAGGCCGGTTTCATTTTTGCTTCTTTAAGTATAGCATTAAAACCTTTTTCAATCGCAAGAAGGAAATAAGCTTTAACCAAAGTAGTTGAATTTGAGTATTGAGTCGTCATATCACGATTCCTTTTATTTTGAATAGTTTTTATGAGAAGGCTTCTCGTAGTATTACAGGGATTTTCAATGTTTATAAAAAAAACCAGACGAATATTTTACTTTCAGTTGAAATCCAAATGCTCTCATGATATTTTCTGAAGTTACCTTAAATTGTAACGTTGTAATTTGGCTACGTTTGCCATTTAATCTAATTGGCGTTGACCAATCAACTACCAAATATCGTTTTGGAATTCTTCATTCTTTCGAATTTTCATGGTGACCTGTTGAAATCGTATTCGAAAAAGAAGCCAAGAGACGTCATGTACGGAATAAGTATAGAAAGCACGTTCCACCACAGCCCCACCTGCATCTAAGCTTGACAGAAAAAGCCTTTCTTTAACTAAAACATTCCGAAGAAAATGTTTCCTGTTCCGAACTAATTTGATTTATCGCCGTTTTGACTGTTTAGCGTTGTGCAAAAGATGTGTAGAAATTGCATTCGAATAACATACAAAGTTAGAAACAGACTTCCAAAACACTAGCATCTTCTGTACTTAGCTTTACAGAAAATCTCTTCGAGTTTTGTTTTTAGACAATTTGTATTTCATGCTCACTTCAGAAAGGTATTCAATTAGAGAGAGTGAATTTTCCATTGAGCTCCCGGGACGAAGGAAGCCCTGTGTCTCCAGATAAACAAAGTCCTTGTGTTTCGAATACGTTTAGGTTATCAGAAACTTTCAATGATGTAGCAAAGTCTTGGGTGTCGATATTCAATTGCTTCCTTTTATGTATCATACGCTCCACGTACAAAATAACTTCCCCAAAATATTTTGGTAACTTTCAGCTCATTGAAAAATCAATAGGCATGACAAAAAAATTTTTCGAAATCATCCTAAAAATTGTTGCTTTGCGATCGGAACTACGTAAAGTATGGTTAGATACAAACATCGAAAATAATTTACTTTCAAGTTCTACAGGAATTTTTGAATATCATTTGATACATTTCAGTGTAAGAAATCAGTCCAAAACGTCTAAAATTGTTAAATATTAAATTTAGAAGCTTTTTTAATGATTGTAAAAATAGTGATTCAAAAACAGCGAAGACATTAAAATCGAAATCTACGTATTCTTACTAGTTCAAACTGATGGAATAGGAATGATAATTTTTTTCTCAATTGTTCCAACGTTCTGCTTTTATATTGTGCAGAGCGAAACGGTGATGCATTTTCAAAAAAGCTAAATGTAGGTGGCGGTAGTTTCTCTGCTGCGGAACGTGTCTCCTGTGCGTATTCCAAATGTCATCCAGGGGACGCCACTTACCTTGTTTTTCGAATACGATTTCAGACTTCAATAAAATACAAAAGAATGATTTCCGAATTGACATTCGATAGCTGATGGGTCAACGTTAATAAGATTGATTAAACGGGGATAAACTATATTTTGATAGCCCCGATATGATATGCGAGAGTATTTGGGTAACGGAAGTAAAATCTTCACTTTTCGTCTGGTTTGTTTGTTCAAACTGAAAATTCATCTTGTGAACGAGTGCGCTGCGTCGAGCAGTTTGGGAAGTGTACAATGTTCTTTCTCTTATGATTTTTTTGCAAAATAAAAGAATGTTTCTAGTCTAGTTCATTACTTTTTACAACGCATGCAATTTTCATCTCAGCACCTTCTCCCTCCCCAAAAAGACCCTAACAATGGTATTGCTGAATGTCGCCCAGAGGAACATATTCTAGATCAGGGACTGCGGGCTACATGCAGCCCTCCGTTGATTTGCTCTCGGCCCATCTCACTGTGTTATTTCAACTTTAACAAGTCACATGCTATCTAATTTTTAAAAATTGGACTTGCGCACTACGAAGTAGGCATGGCACATATATATGAGAACTTTTTCAATCATGAATATTAACAAATCGAAAAATAGATATCGTTTGACCAATGAAAATTTAGAATCAATTTTGCTCTTGGCTACTACAAAAATTGAACCAAATATTAAAATAATTGTTAAACCAATACAATATCACCAATCAAATTAAATTCTTTATTTACTTTTATTATCTTTGTCACAATACATGATAAATATAAATAACATATGATAGATAACTTTCATGCTTTTTGGCTGCCCTCCCAATAAATCATAATGATTTTATGTGGCCCCTGGTCTTAATAAATCTGTGCATCTCTGTTCTAGGTCATAGTTTCCCAAAGTGAGGGCTGAAGGAATCTTTGGGGCCAATACTGAACCCAGAGAAAATAAGGAAGGGGTGTTGATGAACAACACTGGGAAATAAGATGCTAAAAAAGTTGTCGCCTTAAAGTGTTTTAAGCAACCACTTAATCCACTTGATCATAACAACACACTCACTACAGCTATGATTGTCATTGCTTCTTTTAATTAGAAAGGGAAGACGACTGTAAACAGTTGATTGTGATTTAAGGCTGCTGGCTGCTTTGGGATTTTATGGCGCAAGGACCATATTTGGCCATGCTGTGCCAGACATACAATATCAAGTAATAGGCATACACACACAATGAAAGCTTTTATTGACACAAAAGAAATATACCCAGGGAGGAATGCACCTGACAGGAATCGAACCTGTGATTTAAGGATGCAAGACGAAAATAGAAGCTGATGCAGACAAATTGGTAGCACACCACCAGACTCGTCTTTCTCATTAACGATTACTTTTAATTTTATTGATTTGGTTGACATTAATTACTAATAACAATAAGCGATCAAGTATGTTAAAGTGCAATTTATTTTTGTTACATTTTAATAAATAGCTTTATAATTTCAGTTTCAAGTTGCTACTTTTCTATACTAGCTTTTTGAAGTTCTAAAATTGCGCAGCTACATCAATATTGTGGTGAAATTAAAAAATCCGCTATACTTTCGCAATTTATTGTTAGTAGAGATAGTTTTCCAGAGGGTTCACCGAAAAAAATTGTCTTTGAAAAGGAGGCGTTCCGCCAAAAAAAAGTTTGGGATACTACTTTCTAAATTATAGGAACAAACCCTTTCCACAGCCAAACTGGCATTTTTTTGTGAACTCTGTAACTCAATTTAAACTTACTGAAGTACCATAAACTGAACGACTTCCCATTGTTTGAGCAGTCCTAAGTGATGCAGTGAAGCGTACTGCAGTAATGTGAGCAACCGTATATGTACGCAAAAAACCGTTATAATGACCTCTTAATCTCTTTCGAATTATCACGATGAATAGCGCGTTCATTTCCACACGGGACAAACCAGTTCCTTTACTCGAAAACAGAAAGCAGCATTTACCGAACATAAAAACAAGCGAGCGCATTCCATTCGTTCGAAAACATTTCCGTCTAACAAGAACTGCAGTAAATATTTTGAAATCGTGTTGCAGTCTGTTTCTGATTTTGACCGAATTCGAAAAGAAGCGCAGACATCGACTGTTTTTGCTCTATTAGTTGAGTGTTTCCAAGTCGAAATTTCGAATTCAATATATATTACTTTGAATGACACTTAAGATTTAATGTTTTAAAACAATCATGTCAAGATTTAAAATATATTGATGTCATTTATTGTGTATGTAGGTACTTTTGAGATTAATAAGATAATTAAAACAGGAAATGTAAAAATCAAACATTGCTTGCAAAAAGTAGAATCTCGAAACTAATGCCCTCTGTCAGTGCAGGTTCTTGGTATAGGTGTCTCACGTATAAAAACATTTACCTTTTTATTCAGCTTAAATATTAACATACATTAAAGTACAGTAGAACCTTGATTATGCGAGGTAAAGCGGACCAAGGCCACCTCGGATAATTCGGACGTTTATTACACTTTACAACCTATACTAACATGTAGTACAGAAAAAATTTACTGCACTACACGTTACTACTACTTCCACTGAAAGGTTCATAAAGCTTGGATTAGGAATAATCTATACTCGGATGATTTGTGTCACACTGAATTTATTGCGATTATTTAAAATTAAATTTGAACGCGAGTTACTTTTTAAACTCTATTACGGCCTTCTGTTTCACAGCACTTCCTTACTTTGGACAAAGTGCATATACTCGTGCGCGAAACTTTATTTAAAGCTTAAAAGAACTCTATCAAATCTGGCTCGGATAACATGGACATTCGGTTTATCGAAGCCCGGATAATCAAGGATTTCTACTGTTATTTATTTTCGTCTTTCGTTTCTAGACATCGTGCAAAAATATGTACTTTCTAGTCATAACCACCATCATGTGAGGAGCTCAGATACTTGCTGCTAGTTGAAACGGGCAGTGGATCCACATCTCAAATGTTCAATCTACAGTTTATTTTTTTGTATTCCGCTCCCCCTTGAAGGTCTTAAGCCCTTTGCTGGCAGGTCGGGGGCCTGGGCTATAAAAATTGATTTATTTGATAAAATGATAAATTTATTGATGTCTTATGCATTTAAGCATGATATAGGTTTTTCTGGCACACGTAGAGGCTTTTATTAAAATATAATTATTAAAAAAGTAGTGAAAAATTATTTTAAAGATGAATGTTTTTGTCCATTAAAATCAGTAAATAGTACACCAGAAGACACCATCATAAGCATACCTTTACTTATACATCAGCAATCGTTCTTTGAAATTTACTCATTTAGGTAGGGATGACTTTAAATGTGCATTCAGAATTTTATTTGTGGCAATCAGTTCGCAGGAGTAACACTGTAAATAAATTTCTCCCACTGGTCGGGAGGACTCGCGAATTTATCGTGTACACACTGGGTATTCAAGACCAACTGCACAATGAACTTCTAGATGGTCATACTGCATTCTGATCATATTCATACCGACGGTAATATTAAAAACGCGTACACGAAACAGAAATTTTCCACCAATTTTCGAACAAAAATTAATGCAATAAAACTTCTCAGTGATCAATCACCTTCTTTAAAGGCCACATTTTCTGGAATATATATTTGCTCATATATGCTCAATGCAAAATTTTCCTCTTATTACCAAATCGTAGGAAGTCACAAATACCGATATTTCCCTAATATCGAATATCACTGTATATGAAATAAAAAATGAGATTAACACGCATTCTTTAAATAAGAGCAGATTCATTGTTATTTATTTTACTAGATTGTTTTCAACAGTGAATCGGTATAGTTTTCTAAACCTATACGAGAGGCTTTTCTGTCAAGCTAAATGTAGGTGGAGGTAGAGTTTTTTTTGAGGGAATGTGGTTTCCTGGTCTTATTCGTGACATGTTGACTTGTTTTTCGAATAGATTTTTGATAGTTGATTGGCCAACGTCATTTAGATTAAACGCCAAAAGGACCATAAACTATATTTCAAGGTACCCCTATATGTTTAATGTGAGGGCACAAGGGAAGCAGAAGTAAAATCTTCGCTTGAGAACGCTTAGTTCTTTGTTAATATTCAATCGTTGTGTTGCTCCAGTGCGACGTTAATTAACTACCTACTTACCTTTGTTAATAATCATTAAGTTTAATTAAATGCACAGATTTATTAAATTCACAGATACAGTGGCTCACAAAATTGAGTATACACCATGAAGAGATTTTTTAAAAAACCAAAATTCTTTAATAAATAATAACGAGCTCAATTTTTATAGCAATAGTAAAGAACACATTTAGAAACATATTAGGAATTAATTTAAGGAAATCTCATTAAGGGAATCTTAATTTTTGGAAATCTCTTCATGGTGCACACTCAATTTCGGGAGCCCCACTGTACAAGTACTAAAAACCACAGATAAAAATTCAAGTTCAGAAAAATACTGGTGTATCTATGCGAGACATGAAATAAGTATCTATAACAAAAAAAAAGAAATATACAGTACTTACTCTGATCATGAATGACAGTTGAAACCGATACAAATGTTCTAAAGTTATTTCAAGTAGGAATTCTAACAGGTTTTTTTCGCGCTGGTGGATACATGTCATTCACTATCGCCATTAAGATGGATATTCATATAGAAGTTATACAAATGCTTTTTACGAAAATAAAAACCTTTTATTGTTGTGGGTAAATATTAAATACAAAGAAAACTTTGGAAGAATTATTGTAATACAGACTATAGAAGCAGTGGGAAAAACATTAGACGATGAAAATTCCACTTTAGATTCTAAAATAAAAAGTTGGGATGATAAATACAAACAATCAAAATCAAAACTAGGAAAATACAAACCGCAAAAGATATTCAATGTAAATTAAACAGAATAGCAAGTTTACATAGACTAACAACTTTGCATTGTAAAATAGTGTCTTGAATTACGTTAAATTTGCATTCGTAGTTATCTTTGATTTCAGAATACCTAAAATCAAATAGAAAATCTGCGTTCGTTATATGTGCGTTTATTTTTCGGTACAGGTGAATTATGGAATGGCTAGTTTTGCAAAATCTTTTTGTTGCTATTCATAAAAAAAATTGGTCGTGGCCTCAAATGTCCTCACGTTGGCGTGGTGTGGAAGTTTGGAGAGTGGGGTGCCAGCTCAGGTGTTGCCTCGTCATCTGACCATGGTTCAAAATTACGTGGTGTTGTCCTCGGATCTTTCCCTTTGGGATTGATCCCGGACCGTCACCAATAGCCCGTTGTGTTGCTCCAGTGTGACGTTAATTGAAATACAAAAAATACAAAAAAAAAATACATAAAAAAATTGAAGAAGCCTTTTGCTTGCTATTCATAAAAAATGAAAAAGAAGTCTTTTGCTTGCTATTTTCAATTTTTTTTGTAAGTGTAACAATTGTCTGTTACCCAATTGGGGAAACGTAAATTTTAATAACGAATACTTTCCATAAAAAGTGTATTTAAGCATGAAGAAAACAAAATCGGTAAAAAATTAAAGAAACTGCATTATGTCACAAACAATGTATTTAATATGCATATACATAGATAAGGCATATTAAATGCCTCATGTTTAGTGCTCATATATTTTAAAGAGAGAGAGAGGCAGAAATTATACATATTATGAGAACCATCTTGTGGTGTATTTTGAAACCATTGTTTTTAAAATACCAAATGTTTTTCCAATTGATGAACAATTTGACCTTAATTTTGATATAATTTATTCTTTTGTTTGATATCCATGCAGCTAGTTGTAATGACAATATTTCTTGGCGGATGTTTTAAACGATAACTGAAGGTGTGGAATAATAATTAGGAAACGATACGTTTTATAGTTGAGCTAATTTATCGTGAACAGAGAAATGAAAAGCGAACGGGAATCAATATTCCCATTGTTGGAACAGTGCTGATGACCAGAATCACTCCCAAGAAGCATCGAATCGGTCACGTGGTATGATAAGACGATTCGTTGGTAAGGTGATTTCTTGTTCTTTCAAATGATTTGATTACTTTATGTGACAAAGAAGTGAATTCCTTTTTGTTTTCCATGCGAACATTTACTATACACAGGGTTATTTCACCTTCGATTGTCTTGTATTCACAACATTGAAAATCCAGCCTCCCGTTATAATTTGCCGAAACTTTGTTATGGTTGTCAAGCTGTTAATGTTTCAATATCAAGCATTCATTTGTCTGTTTGTAAAAGCTAAAATTGTTCGACCAGTATTGTTTCCTGTTCGTTGATTAAGAATTTTTGTGAAAGTTCTACACACTATTCGATCGCTGAATATTTCTTCGTTGATAATGCACGAAACCAACTAATTTATCTCACATAATTTTCTTATTCATTAAATATTTTCAAAAAGCTTCTGTTTTGTATAGCCTGAAACTATAATTCTCTCACACCACTAGTGTTTTGCTCATTGAACTCTGCGGTTGTTAAGTGGTCGTAGAAATAATAAATATTTCAATATTTTCCTTGTATTTTTCCATTGTACAAAGGTGCTTCCTTTTTCTTAGACCGAAAAGGAAAATATGATTGCTATTAAAAATCACCTAGCTAACATTTTTTTAATGAGTTCACCATTGGTATGTACATGATTGCGTAATCAACTGTTTTGGAATGCAGACACACTTGTTATGATGATACTTTCATAATGAAAGCGGTAGTGGCATTACTTGAATAGCCAATTACACGAGGCATTTGTTTTGTTTGTTGTTTTTTTATTTTCACTTTTCAGCGTCAAGAATCGCGATGCTTTCTTGTAGAGCTTTTTTGTGTTTATAAATTGAGAGATGTCATCTTTATTCAATAGAATTTCGCAACATGAACACTGAGAGATCATAAAGCAACGGTGTCATATCGTTGGCACCTTGCAACTAAGATATGGCGGTAAGAATTTTTTTAGTGATGACACTATAAACTATATAACTTCAAATTGATACAATGTATATATGAACTTTGGAATGTTGCCAATTGTTTAGATTTGCTATCGTTGTCTGTCAAAATGTATTGCTATGATTTGTTGAATGGGATACATTTACACATTTGATCAATCACCAATTTTCATTAATTAGTACTTTGCGCAACTGTGAAACGCCCAAAAAAATCAGTTTTTAATGTGTCCGAAATTCGAAAGAATCTCAATCTTTAGTTAAATTATAAATATTTAAACTCTTCCTAGGCAATAATGAAAGACAAACATGTGTAAAATAATTTATACGAACGGAACAAAGTTATGCAAAAATATTTAGGTATTTTATTTTAAGTGTAGGTTCCTATTAAGTACACAACTTTGTGTACTGTGTCTGTTTTTATCAACACAAATTTTTATTCTTGCTATTTTTCTTACTAAATTAATATTTAAATCTGAAATTTTTGATTTGCTACAGTCAAAAACGCACAGTAAAAATTAGAGCATTTCTTTAATAATTTTATAGTTGTAAGGATCTTAAAAACACATTGAATGGCTTGCTTTAACTTCTAGTTTTTTGCTCTTTTTTGTACTCACCATAGTTACAGCAATATAATGACACATTTTATTTGTGAAATTGTGTGATGTAGTGTAGCCTAGCTCTCTGGCTATGCCACTGATGCATTATATTTCATATTATGAATATTATGTTTTGTTAAACAAAAATACGTCACGTGTAACTAGGCTTGCATTTGTCCATTACAAAATCTAAAATTGAAGGTCCAGTGAGAAAAAAATTTTCTCTTACCCAAAGTATTGCGAATTGTGACGAAAGATCGAGCTCGGTTATAACTCTTTAATTCATTTTTAAATTAAGGTATTTCCTACGTGATTGATTTTAAAGAATACATTTATTATTTGGTACTTTTCTTCCTCTTGGAAAAGTACTTTACTAAACAATGTATAAATTCAGCTGTAAGTCATGGAGAATTTAATGTAATGAGTACATGAATGTTATTTAATTGTGTTCGGTGTATCAAGAAGATTAAATGCTTAATGACTACAACCAAATTGAACTTTGTCATTTTATATAAAATTGAGCCCTTCCTAGATAATGATTTTGTATATTTTAAGGTAATTTTTTGAGATTTTAGCATTTTTTGTCATGGATTTAATGAAACGCGAGACTACTGTATCTCATTGTGTTGCTCCAGTGTGACATTAATTACCTACCTACCTTTTTATCACTTTGTTGATGTGTGTATTACAACATTGAAAAGTGTGACGGCTGCAGGGATTTTTCTTTTGGTAGAAAAAAGCGAAATATCACATTTTATTTTAAATCTTCAAATTGTTTATAAAACATTTAATGAAGCCAAAACCTGAACCATCTAAAGCACGATTTCCCAAATCACAATCTGCTGGCTTATGCATGTTCCTAAGATAAAAAAACTTGCGAAAGTGTCTTGAAAAAATTTACTACCAGAAATAATTGCATCCAACAATGTTTCACCATATAATCCAATGAAGGATTTATCTGTTTAGATGGCCACTTCTAGCCAGTAAATATATTATATTGTATAGAGGTATTATATAGAGGTAAGTGCAAAAACATATTTGGTAAATGGGTAATTTGAAAAGAAAATATTTTACTTATCAAAAGTTAGTCAATTAAATTTTGAGGTCATTTTTTCACATTTTTAGGTCTTCTGACATTTCTATTTGTTTTTAGGTCAACAAAATCCCTAGTCCTGGCCATTATACTAATTAATTACATTTTTTAAATATTACACATTTTCAAAGAACATCTATGTTAAGCCATTCCACATGATCATACTAATGCCAATTTTTGTGATATTTGTTTTGTTAATTCTACTGCTTATTCTGTATTATATTGTAGTGCTATGACAAAAACAATTCTATAAGATGCTTGTATTTGAACAATCTATCTGCTTGATATAAAATTTGACTAGCTCAAACTGTTTTTATAATGAATATGTAATTTTGCTTTTCTGTTTACATATATGCGATTTAAATTTATATATTTGGTGGTATATAGAAAAGTAAAAATATGTATAGTAAATGTTATTTTCAGGTTGCTAATAATATTTATTTGCTTGCAATTTCTGTGTTAAAGAGTTTAATGTGTTTTTTTATTATAGCCCATGCGAAGAAAAAGTCATGGGAGCATCAGGTTTGTAAAATTCAATGTTTTTGCATTCAAAATTAGAGTTATTTTATGGCATTAATGCAGTGGTCTCCAAACTTTTTCACTTGAGGGCCAGATTGAAAAATCCTGGAAATCAGGCGGGCCAACAACACAAACATAAATAAATATACATACATATAGTATATATGTATATTGCATGCTACATCGGCCGGGTTTCCGCAGGCCGGACAATGGCCTTTCGCGGGCCGAGTCTGGCCAGCGGGCCATAGTTTGGAGACCCCTGCATTAATGTATTCATTTAGACTGAAGAAGAAACATTGATAAAATTTTAAAGGTTTGCCACAATTTTTTTAATCGTGAGAGATTCAAAAGTTATTTTCAAAGCTGAATATTTTGCTCAAATAAAACTTATATTTTGGCTGAAAGCCTTTATTTAGAATGTGATCAAAACCATCTAGTTCAGCTATAAAATAAGGGCATAAATTATAATTCATCAATTCAAGGCAGATGTTTTTAGTCTAGTACTCCTGTTCTTTTTGTATTTGTATTCCTTATAGAAAACAGTATAATCTGTAGAAAGATAAGATAATCCAATATACTGGTATGATATTTGAGATACTATTCAAAATTTACAGTTGTTTTGTATACAAAATGAGTTGCTTTGCAAGTATGTTTTTTATTAAGTTGTTAAATATTTTATATGTTCTTTTCAGGTCTCCTCATGTGAAGCGAGACAGTCAGTCTCAAGTTATCATTGAAGGCTGGCTGTACAAATTAGAAGGTGCAGCTATCAAGCAATTTAAACATCGGTGGTGTGTTTTGGCAGATTTTTGCTTGTTCTTCTACAAAGGTTTGTATAATATACTTTATGTATTTTAACTTGATTTTTTTCCTGGCAATTTTCCTGGCTTCCCTAGCCTGAATAGTCAGAAATATTCACATTATTTTCTGCAGAATTTTAATAGTGACTGCTATAAAAACTGCTCCCATTACTAAATCTGGATGTTGCCTGTTACCACGGGAACAAGTTCATTCATTTTGAGTAGGGATGTCTGGTGGATGTCTGATCTTATTTTGTTAGGTGTGAATATTGCAATGAAATGAGGTAGTTGACTTGTACAGATCTTCTCAGCAACAAGTAAAAATCCTTATAAAAATGGGGGCCGTCGTGGTTCAGTTGGTATTCCCACTGTGCTATCAACCTTCGAGTTGTAGGTTGCATAGGTTGAATTCCTGTCAGGTGCATTTTTCCCTGGGTGTATTTCTCTCTTCTGTGTCAGTAAAACTTTCATTGTGTGTGTGTCTATTACTTGATATTGTATGTCTTGTGCCTGGCACAGCATGGCCAAATATGGCTCTTGTGCCCTAAAACACCAAAAACAACCAACTTAATAAAAATGTTTCCAATTTGTCATTAAGTGTGTAAATGTTTCCATTACCATACACGATTTTGCAAAGGCAGCCCTTTCCCATTGCAAGCTTACTACCTTTCTAAAAGTTGACTAGCTGAAGGCCTTTCAATAAAGCCATGTTATAAAAGGTAAAGTTAAAAATTTTGGTAAACAAATTGAAATAGTGTATGAATGGCTCTCTCATATGTGTAGTTTTCTAAATAACTATTCAAATTTATTCACATGTGCATTTTGCTTAAAGATGGAGTGGGAAATAAATAAAAGAAGCAGTGCCGTCGATTTTGATACAGATTATATTATTTGTTTCAGAATGTTGATGTTTTCTATTGAATTATAACTAAATTGCAGATAACTAAATATATTGCAGATCCACAGTTTAATTCTTGATACTTTTATCTCATAAAGACAAGTTAATTTACTGGTATATTATTAATGTATAACTGTAAAATGTTCAATTTATATGAAGCTTGTTTTAATGTTTTATTTTTGCATTTTAGGTTCCAGTGAAGAAAAGACCACATCCTCCATTTTGCTTCCTAGTTACAAAATAAGTCCATGCACTACAGATGATAAGGTGTCTAGAAAGTTTTCTTTCAAGGTGATGTATTTTGAAAATATCTAGCATTTTCATTTTATGTTGAATAGCATACATTTATTATGAGGCAACATAAAATTTATATTGTTATGCAGATTTGGATGTGCATAAATATTTTAACATCAATGAATTATGTATTAAAAGTTAAGATTATATGAAATGCATTCTTTCTACCTATAAGTGAATCTATTATGAAGTCATTTGTATAAAAACAAAGCCTTAATTTGTAGAGGTTAGCTAAAAAGTGATGTTTCTTAAACTGGGTCTGTGAGACACAATCTGGCACTCGTGAAAGTTTCTTCACCTGCGCATTTATGGGTTAATCTATTGCCATCTAGTTTAAATGAAAAGTAGCCATGAAAAGATCCTAATATTTCTTTTACTTAAAGAATGGGAACCCTTTAGTTGTGTTATAGATTGTTACCAATGTATAATTTTTGGTACTTTCCTGTTAAACTGGGCGCCAGTTGTAATTGTGCACCAAATGTAGTAACTTGTTTATTTTACATGATGTTTGGCTATGCAATGACATCGTTGCGAGTAAGTGGGAAAAAAGTAACACAGATTCAGTCATTTTCCTTCTGACATTGTCAGTTGCTTTTTTTGTTGAAGTGATTTTAATAAAATAGTTATGAAGTAGGTTCAGTTAGCCTTCTGAGTGGTTTTGACAAGATATCTTGTCCATCAAGATCTGACCAATTTTGCAAATGAGACGAGATATGTTGTCATGAAGATATTGTTGATTTTTTATGATGACGAGATCAAGATCTGGATAGTTTTCTTCCAATGACGAGATATTTCATGCAACAAGACAGTTTGGTAATGGTTTTGCTAATGATGTGATACTGTGTGAAGACAACCAGCTGGGGAGTTAAAAGGGATTACTGCACAGCAGGGCCATCTTCAAACAAGCAATCTTACAACAATGCATGAATAAATGCATTCAAGTTTGTCACTTTAATGACGAATCGAGAATGTTTTTGTCATTATTTTTACTTATTACCAATAAGATGATTGATAAACTATTCCAACCAGTCGCATTTTCCAAAAGCAAAATAGAAATACGACTTCCATCAGACTTATCCTACTCAAAATAGGTGAGCCATACTCTTATGGTAATTGCCATCATCTGGACTGAATAGCAGGATGAAAAAACCCTAATATCCAGACCAGACTCAATAGCAGGATGTGTTGCTTAGACACATCAAGTTTACTGCAGCTGTTTATAGTTAATTGTTTGAACTCTATTAATGGCATTTTTAACATTTCACCACAGATTGTACTCTTAAATATCATTCACTACAATTCAAGAGTTAAATGTCAAAAATGTTCACTGTAAAAGCAAAGTGTCAAAATAAAAATAGTTTTTCATCAAAGTAGGTACTATGTATATTATACGAGGCACTGAGTAAGAACAACCTAACTGCAAAAATGGTATGTGTTACTATGGCTACCCATGCTCTCAGATAGAAGTAAAATATATTATGCTAATGTTGAGTAAGTTTTAAACACATTTAGGCCATTTTCATTTTATTAATAGCATTGTAATTCCAAATATCTCACTCTTGTCAAATTTGTTGGTTAGGCCGTTCTTGCTTTGAGGGCTGCATATCAAAGAACCTATAACTCTGATTAATACTTTAAAATTTGCTCAAACTGTAACTACATTTTCTTTTATTCATGAAAATATCAATTCAAAGTAATTTTGTGTCTTTAGACAATCAAAATTTTGTATTTTAGGCTCTTAACCCTTGAATGATAAAACATTTCAAGATCAATTTCACTACAGGTCTGTTAACCCTCCTGGTGGTTGTCTTGATGAGGCATCTCTTGTAAATAGCAAAACTGACGAGATACATCACCATTAGGAAAAACTGACTAGGTCTTGATCTCGTCATTATATAAAAGAAATCGGGAATAACTTGATGACAAGATATCTTGTCATTAGCAAAATTGATCAGTTCTTGATGGATGAGATATCGTTGAAACCACTTGAAGAGTTGAAGACCTTTAGACGTTGTCTATTGCTAATTATGTGGTATTGAATGTATCTTGTATTTCTGTTCCTGGTTAATTCCTACTTTTCTTATTACTGATGAATTAAGATAAATTGAAAGATTAATTTTCATTTCTTTTCTGAAATAAAGTTTTTCTTGATATAGGCTGAACACCAAAATATGAAAACCTATTATTTTGCTGCAGAAGATAAAGAAACTATGAAAAAATGGATGAATGCCATGTCGCTTGCTTCTATTATGCAAAATTTTGTTAGGTAAGTTCTTCATTGCATTTTATCTTATGCTGGGGATTTTTTTTTATAAGAAAGTGGAACTAAGAAATTACAAAATGTAATCTTTGTAAAAAAAATGTGAAACTTTGCAGTTCAATAGTGACCTTTGAATTAATTGTATTAGCATTTTTGTTTTGTTATTAATGTAGTTTAATTAGTTGCTTGTTTTCAGAGAAAGCAGCTTACTAGAATTTTTCAATTAATATAATTAATGCTAAAATGTATTACAATGAAAATATTTAGGACTAGAATTGGAACTAAATATTTTGGAAAGTATTACTTTGATGTAAGAAACCTTTTTCATAAAATTGTAAATTCTTTATTGTCATTAGATTTTGTAAACTACTTAAGAACATTTCATACAACAGCCATTTCCTAGTAAACATCTTTTTGAATTCTGAAAACAATTAGTGCAAACACAAATTTTTGATGTATGGTCCTTCTGTTTAAATCATAATTTCCCTAACTTTATTGGCTCTACGCCCCCTTTTCAAAGACAATTTTTTTTGTCGCCCCCTCTGGTCAACTCTATCTACTAATATAAACTGCACATGTAGCTGTGCTGTGTTTAGACCAATCAGTTGCAATTTGCATTTTACAAAGTATAATTCTGCTGATAATTTATCATTTGTAGTAAGTGTGTGTGTGTATGGTTAAGTGGATAAATGTTTGTTTAAAATATTTTTAGGCAACAAGCTTTTTTCAGCATCTCATTGCTCACTCTTTCTCCCCAATACCCACTGTTTCCCCTGGGGTGAACATAGCCCCAAGATTCCTTCAATCCCCATTTTCGGAAACTATGACTTAAATGATTCTATATTATACTTTCTCATCGTAAAACTACATTTGATAAGAATCTTTGATAGAACAGAGATAAATTTTGCTGTAAACTCTTTAAAGTGCTCATTGCTTAGATGTATAATTCTAACATTAGTAAAAGCAAGATAAAAAATATGATTTTCTTGGAAATTGCAATTAATATCGTAAACTCTCTTAGGTCAGAAAATTATGAAGCCACTTTTAGTTCTGCCAGCAATGATGACGAAGAATCTGGTTTCACCTCATATCGCTCCCGGCGTTACACCAGCCAGAAACTAAATTCAACTTACGACTCCAATTTTAGTTCAGAACCCTTGAAACAAAGATCCAACAGCTATGGTGATCGAATGGGAGAAGTCTATCTCGGAAGTGATGACAAGTATCCAAATGTCTACAAAAGCACTTCTTCGCACCTGTACAAAACTACTCCTCAGCATGCCGAAGTGCCTAGGCGTCAACCCCTCTATGCCAATGCTCCACCTAAGCCTAGACGCCTCACACAATCTGATAGTTATAATATATATCCTCAGGACAGCTATGATCCAAGGGACCCTGAAATTTCTGCCAATGATCCCTTACAATATTCCTATGAAAATTCAAGTGATCCATTTTATCCGGACCATCAAAAAGTCGTGGGCTACCATCCCTATGATAAAAATTCTCATTATTTACCAGGAAGTGATCCAGTTTTAATGAACACGGAGATGCATTATATTGAAGGTTACACCCCAAAGATGTGCATGGAGTCTGTGCCTGATCTTTACAAAAGCCAGCCTCCTCGGCCGCGCTCCGCTGATTTCCTGGAGCGCGAGGCTGAGTGTTCTGTGATGCCTGATGTTGCTCAGTACCCCGAAAAGAGACAGCCTCAAAGGCCCAAATCCAGCATGGAGTACTATGATAGGTATGCTGATTCTGAGGACTGGAACTTTGACTATTACAGAGAAGCGGTGAGGATCCAGGCTGATAATCTGTACTCCAATAAGAATTCTCTGAAATCTAGAAAGCAGCATAACCCACGACAGCAGATGGAAAATTCTGCCTACACCGATTATCCCGGCAATAATAGCTACTTGTCTAACGATCAAGTATCCCCTTGTTATGGGTCTACCTCGAAAGGAACGGTGAGGTATGATGAATGTGCAAATGCCAACATTCCGTTCTCCCCAAAAGAGCATTTCGATAATCAGGATAGACATTCCAAACCTAAGTCTCAAGAATCTATGCAGAGGTTGATGGAATGGAAGCAAAGAATGTTACAGTCCCCTCTTACTAAAAGAAATCATATTCAATCCAATTCCTCAGATACCAGTTCTCCGATGAACTCGCCTTTACGCCTGTACAAAAACGAACACCGCCAGAGCATCAAGAAGGATCCAGAAACACGCGAAATGCACCAGCATGACTATGGCACCAGACAACAAAATGATTACACCTATCCTCCTGCAAGTCCGAAAGCTTATCCACAAAAGTATAGTGATCAGAGGCAACGCAACAATTCATGCAGCTCGCAGCCACAGTACGAGACTTCAGCAAATTACACAAGTAGAGAAAATCCCAATATGAGTCCAAAATTTGTGGAGGCAAACCTGAACAGAAATGTGAATGTATCTGTGGAGAATTTGTACAAAGATAATGTCATGTATTGTGTTGATTCTGAGAACAACGAAATACTCTTTTCATACGATGATAATTCCCCGACCACTGGTATACCAAGAAGTCTACAGACTTGCCATTACCCACCTCAAATGCACTCTTTTACAACAATGCCAAATGTAAGTAATATTGGCAGTGACAACAATGATGTCAGTAAATATGATGTGCAAGATTCATCAGAACACTCATACAAGAAAGGAAAGCATAGCCATTCTAGAACTGTGCAAGAGTTTAAAGGTTTGTTACTTATTTTTCACATCTATTTACATTTTGTTTTTGAGAGGCTTTTACTGTAGCTAAATGTAGGTGGCAGTTGTGTTTTTATGGTGGAACATGCCTCCTATGCATATTCCATACATGACATCACTTTTTTAAAAGCAATTTTACCATGTCACCAATACAATTTATCATTAATTCTCAATTTACTTCTATCAAAAATGCTTTTGCACTTGAAAATATATAAATACTGAAAAGTAATTCAAACGTGATGGAAAATATTGATAAGGATACAAAATAATTTCATAATGAAGATTTTAAAGACTGAATTCTGTTTGATACACAATAGTTAATGGTCTACGATGTTTATATAAAACTACAAAGGTTGCCAAAATGGCAATAAATTACATTTTAAGGCAACTCCGATATATATCATGCAAGAGCATTTGGGTACAGGACATAAATCTTTTTTCGTTTAGTTTGTTTATTTATGTTGAAAATCCTCTTTCAGTTCAGCTGTGCCAAGTTGGCATTTGAGTTGTTTGGTTTTGAATGACTATTCGTTCAATGAAGGGATGGGTGAAAGATAAACAATGCATTCTCACATTTTGCGTTGATTCTGACTGAGTTTGTTTGGTACCAGGAGTGATAATGGTGATTACAAGTTAGCAAAACAAGGAATCACTGGCAATCAGTGCAAAGGAATTTGAATGTGGCAGCCTTTTCCTCTCACAAGCTTGCTATCATTCTACAAATGGATTTCTCAAAGGTCATGTGCTTTCTCACCAGAACCATGTCATATTTCCATGAAAAGAAGTTAATATCAGATGATCATTGATCAAAATGTGGGAAAACTGCCAAATTTTAAATTTATTTTCTAATTACAAGCACAAAAAATAGCTATATTGTCGACTTAGAGCAGAAACTCATTAACTGACACTTTTTGGAGACACTGAATATTAATTTTCATGATAAGAAATACATTTTCATATTGTTATCTGTGAAACAAATATAATTTTATCAAAATGTTTATAACATTTTTGACCATAAAACTAATTGTTAATCTTTGAAAACCTGTACTGTAAAAATATTTTTGTTAGTCAATGAGTTTCTGCTCTAAGCTGGCAATTTATTTCCCTAAATCTTTCTGCATACACATACTTTTTTATGTAATAGAATTTGAACTTTCTTAGGAGGAAGGTATAGAAAGATCCTAATTCAATTTATTTTCATAATCTGTTTCTCAGAGAGAACTTGAATATTTAAATGCAATCTTCTCATTTTTAGAGTTGCTTATCCTAAGATCTCAATTTACACACAATTCTTAATGAAGCATAACAATTTTTCATTTAAAATTATTGCCTTTTTGTGAATCAATTTAGTTTCTCTCTGGAACTTGTTTCTTTGAATTTCTTAAATTTATACAGTCAAACCTCATTAAGACAAACTCACTTAATATGAGCTACTGATAATACAAACTAAATTCCAATCCCCATCAAAATGTATATTCAAATAACGTTAACTCTTTGGTTTAAGAATTCGGGTTACACTAATTGCCGATTAAGACAAAGAAATTTTGGAAACTTAAGGGCAAACAAATTCTTTTCAATCATACTATCAGAAACATTAAGTGACTCTGAAACTGTAGAAGATTTATTTGTGGAAGAGAGTGAAAAAGAAAGAATAAATGAAGATTCCGAAGATGAAGGAATAAGTGTGTCTTTAAAAGAAGCTATTGCTGCTTGGTTGTCAATTGTTCATCCCTTTTTGTTAGGCAGTGAAAATTCATCTGCGCAATTAAACAGCATTGACCACATCAAATATTTTCTTAAAGAATGTCATCAAAAAACAAAACACAAAATTCAATAACAGAACTATTTTGAGACAAAAATTGCATAATCAGGAAATATGAAATATCATGTATTCTGTGTAATCAAAAATTATTTGTGTAATCGAGAATCATTTGTGTAATCAAGAATCATTGTCATAATCTTTATGCTTAAGAATACCACTTATTTGTAAATCAAGAATTGTGCAGTAAGTAATGTAAATATGTTAATATTTTCTTTTATTGTTGAAATAATGCTTTTTTCTGAATTCGGATAACACGAATTACGGTTAATACAAATTTTATTTATGGTCCCATGAAATTCGTCTTAATGAGGTTTGACCGTATAATTTAAAATACAAGTAATAAATGAATTTTTTATTAAATGGTTTTCATTTCATTTTTGTATATTCTAAACTGCATCTATGTTTTCAGATTCTACCCATAGCGGTCCAAATCAGCGTCCAACTACTTATTCTTCAGATGATGAAGGTATGTTAAATTATTTATACACCTGCATGTGAATGTATTAGTTTCCAAATTGCCAAACAATTTAGTTTCTGTTGGAGACTGACAAATATTAGCATATGAATTTATTAGAATACTAACTGTCAAGCCCATTGAGATAAGAATACAACTGGCTCTAGAAGTCACTTATTGCTAAAAGATAATATGCTATTGAAGTGCATATTATCTTTTGAAGACCAGTCATAAATAATGAGTGCACATTGAAACTTATCCTTGATATGCTCATTGTTCATGAATATTTGCAACTCAAAATACTCAGAGAATAGCCAGAATAAATTTCACAACTCAAAAATACATCTCAGTTATAATCACAAAAAAACCCAGTAATATAGAACCCAATTAAACTCAGCTGAAAACTACATCTCGATGAATAATTCTAAATGGAACTAAAAATTAAACATGTTACTGGCATTGCCAGATATAGAAAATTGGATGCTTATTAGTAATTTAGTTATACTATCACATGCTTGTTTTCACCAAGTTTTTGTATAAATACTACTTGCACTTTCAATTATTTCATCATAAATATTATCACTTGCATTGCTTGTTTCCTTACATCTATATCATGATTTAATATTAATTGTGTGAGCAATTTCTTGTGAAAGTATTTAAATATCTATTTAAACCTATAATAGAGCAAGGATAAAAACATAGTCGCAAGTTTGCCTTATATGTAGTAGTATCTATAAGTAATGATTCAATTTTATATGAGCCAATCAGATGCAAGAATAGGCTTAATTGACAGATTAGTACTTTTTTACTCTGATTCCTAAACAGAAAAATACACTAGGCATATTGAACCAGCCCAATTTCTTGTGCCATATATAGATAAGTGAGGAATTGAATGCTATTTAGTGACAAATCACTATTTTGTTGATGTTTAGCATTTAATGTAATTGCTATTGACCAATCAGCTGTTATATATCAATTCAGAATTTTTATTGGCGATTTTTGCTGAAACTATTAGACAAACAAGCCAAGTGAAGGCATGTCCTAAATATGTATAAGAAGCATGTTCCTCCACAAAAACACTGCCTTCACTTACATTTGGCTTAACAGAAAAAGCCCCTCATTGATTTCTGCCTCACCCAGACAGTTCAATTTACTGAAAATTTGTCCTTTGTATTTGAAAAATTTGTTTAATGATTGTCAATCCTCAGATATTTTCTTGTTTTTCAATTCCATCTGATATGCATACATTTTTATTCCTTGTTTTGTGAATAACTGAAAACTGCATTTCCTTGACTGAATTGATTTATAGCGATTGAGTATTTTCATTTTAAATAATCCATGAAGTTTTGAAATCTTTCTGTAAAATTAAGTTGCTGAGTAGTAAGTAAATTTGTTTGATTAGTTTTGGCATTTTGTCCCAAGTACTTTAAATCAAAGGGCTTATTAGGTTATTCAAGCAATGAAATAATGTCCTCCCTAAGCTGATCTTATTCAGCTGAGATTTGTTTATCAAATAATCTGGTAATTTATTTAGGAAATAAGAGGCAATATTATAATAAATGTCAGATTAATGGAGCGATTCGAAATTTCTATTGAACTGAAATATTTGATTTTGTTGTTTTTAATTCCTCTTGGTCTAACACTAGCTAGACCAAGTACATGAAACCACTCATCTTTATAAAGTCCAAAACCATCAGAGGATTCTCAAAAAGGTAATAGGAATCCACACCGACCCACAAAAGCATGTGAGCCTGGGAAGCCTGTGAATTCGTGCATTTAGTACAAACAGGAAAAATTATATCCATTTAGAAATTTGAGAGTGTTAGTATGGCCACTTCTGAATCTCGATGAAATTGTCTGATTTTAGATCACATAACACCTCCAAAGCATAGCCTGGACAAGTTCCCCTATACCAACCATGAGTAAGGGAGTTCTCCACATAATATTACTCTTGGACTTGTGAAAATTTCCTGAGGCATTAATTAGTTCAAAGACATTGGTCTACAAGGAGCCTTCTGTAGCCCACCAATCCGCTGTCATTTCTCTTAACTCTCTGGATACGGGGACCGGCCCAACCGGCCGAAAGTTTCAAGTCCCCTCGTTACGAAAGGCTTGGATTCTTTCAAACTTCAAACTCCTGAAGAATCGCTGAAGCCCATTATGATTTCCTACATATGATTTCCCTATTTTCTGAGCTACAAAGAGACCTGCATGTGAAGAGCCTTATCTCCCCGTTGGCAAAGATGTCCGGGTTATCGACGGAGAGCCTCACAAATTGTTTATCCTCGAGCATCTAGTCTGAGATGTTGAGTAAATGAAGAGAAATTTTTAAAAAGTCACCACAGCCCTTTCAGTTTTCCCGGGAAGAATTTGTCCCTTCTAGGCATACCCATGACCCGTCAATAGAAACTGGCACATTAAGTGATAATAGGACGACACATATTCCCTCTCCTGGGGGAAAGCATTGTAAAGGCTGTTTCGGCTGGTTTCAGTAAGTTGCCTGTAAAGCCGTTGGGCTGGCTGCCTTAACCAAAGAAGGAAATGATATTCTGCTCCGACGTATGCAGAGGGGTAATGTTAATTTGAGATTTGATTTTGTGTTAGAGTGGATTGAGCCTTTTATATCATATTTCTGAAGCTATTTAGCATTTGTCAGGTTTGAATTTATTTAAATCATCTAAATAACTGGGAAAAGGTTTTTCATTAATAAACCATTGAAATATAGTTTAAAGATCCAGGTTTCATTCATAATAGGGACAAGGTGCCAAATAAGTATGACTGAAAAGTAATTTTGATTTCTGCATATTTTAAGTTTATTGTCAGTGCATTCCTATATTATTGCTCATTTTCTTGAATAATGTTCTTTGTAAACATACCTTGTTCCATGTTGTGTGTATATTCTTTGTTAATTCCTTTGTCGTGTGTATAACTATTGGATATTAATTGGTGAATGGGATATCTAAACATATAACATTAAAAAGAGTTTGCATTCATAACATACCTTTGGAAATAAGCAGCCTGCTAACATTTCCCCATGTAATTGTCTTTATTAATATTCCTGTGCATGAAAATACGAATTACTCCACATTGTGAAAACTGTTTTAATAAAACCGATGATGCCTACTAACAACTGCTGGCACAAGTCCTAAAATACTGCGCCAGAGACTGTTACAAGTGGCAGACAAGTGGAAAGACTTAACAGCTGACTAACTGTGTTAACTGACTAACCAATTTGCTTCATTAATTACTGTGTGCTTTCACCTGTGAGGAGCATGTAAATAATCTGCATCTGGTGTAGGAGGGACAAACACTTATAACCAGGTTTTCAAGTGAGATATAAAACAATAATTTTTCCTATTCTCTCCAAAGATGGTATATTGGAAGAGCATGAATCGAAGGCCAGTACTCATGGAACTAATGTCCAGCCAGATGATTGCACAGAAGAAACCCCGCTACCTGACCGTCAGCTGTCTTCATCGCCCGATTATGTAAACATTGGTGCTATTTGTATTGACAAACCTTACTGTGACAGAGCGATCACAGTTGACTCTCCCCAGATTTCATTTGGCGAAAGCCACAAGATAAACCAGGCAGTTTTGAAACCTTTGAAGATGGTCTCAAAAACTAAGAAGTCGTTGCCAAATTGCGATGATGCCACTGAGCGAATAGAGTCAAAAGATGCCAGAAATGAAGAAGTGAGCATTTATTACAAAAAGTGTGAGGTTGATGGCTCCCAGCAGGCTGAGACTAGCTCAGTGAACGACAGCATCCAAAATCAAAGCTTTGCCAGCATTAACAGTAAAGATAGTTACGACAGCGATATGGAATTTGATATTAAAAGAGAAGATTATTATCGTGCTTCCCAGATATTTTACGCTTCCACCCGAATGAAAAACAAGCAACAAGGTTTGCATAAAAAACATCAGAGAGAAGTAAAAATAAGCTCAAGCATCTGTCTGGATGACATGTCACAAGCACAGCACAGTTATGTAAATGTTTCCATCTCAGACAATGCAAAACATCTGGATAAGGATGTTGGTATTCCGCTTCAAGTGAGCCCCTATAAGTTGTCTCCTCCGAAAAGGGTACCGGATGTTGTGGAAAACAACTCTCCATCGAATCCTTATATGTATAATGCAGGGAGCGAATACAAGAACCAAAACCCCTTGGTTAAGCATGACTCTAACCCATCCGAGATCAAATCAATTCCTGATCAAATCTATTCATCTGATAAGGTGATGGAAAGCAGTGTTCCCAACAATGATCTTGGGGATAAAGCCAATGAGTACAATGAAAAACTGTGTTCCAAATTTGAAAATGGCAAAAAGCTGAGTTATGAAGAGATGAGGGGGCAGCTTCTAAGGAAAAGAGAGGCACCTCCACCAAATATTGTTCAAGATCGAATAAAAAAGTTCGAGACTGTGGAACCTACCCCCAAAAGCAGCGAAAAGACCAAATTTCCTGAGCATGGTCCCAAATCAGCTTCGAAACCAAATCACTTCCACGAAAAAGACAAGTTATCGACGCGGGGCATTGCGAAGAGAAATCGTCACAAGACCAGTCGCTCAAAGACCAGCAGGCGGGCTCTTTATAGCGACTCGGAAGCGATAGCCAGGGGCGACACAGATGACAGCTCTGACGACTTGACGATGAGATCCGCCCCTATCTTACTTTCCCCTCTTTCATCTGTACTGGCTGACTTGAGAAAAACTGCCGAATCTGGCAAAGAAAAACTTGTAGTGAAAAATGCATTGACAAGCAGCAGTGCCATAAAGGAATATGCTGGTTGTTTGGAAACTCCCACCAATGCTCAAAGCTATGCTCAAAAGATTAAAAACGCCTCTGACATTCCGAAATTTAATATGTATGGGGAAGGCTATAGTGAGACCGTAGGAAATACAGATGAAGCAGAGTATTTGCCAATGTTTGGCTTAAAAAACTCGATTGAGAAGGAGCCGGAATATGTTTTGATGGGCGGTTGTAAGCTGAATCCCAGCTCACCTCTTGGTAAGGCCCGGAAGATATTTGATGAAGAGGAGCATGTGTATAATGAGCCTTTCTCTCCTCCTCCGAGTTTTCTGCATGATGTTTATGAAAAGCAGAAGACAAAGCAATTCCAATACATGAAGTCCAGCAGCTCTGAGGATTCTCTGACTGAAAACATATACGAAAAGCCGATTCATCGTTTCCCTTCGGGATCTTCCAGAAACCTGAGAAATGAACTCACCCACAAATCTGTTCAGGAAACTAATTCTGTGTTGATGAGCAGCTTGTCATGCTCGAATGTCACTTCTCTTGGGCGATCTAGAGGTACAGACGAAAGGAGCAGCTATCGTGCATCGGACAGGAGTATGGCTTCTAGAAGTCACTTGCATCACTATGAGCAAGCGAATATAAGTGTATCTGTCCCTGATTTATTGCAGTTGCAAGAGATGAAAGACAGTGATGCATCAGATGCAGATGATGAAGCAAGCCGCGACTTTGATACAGTCGGTGGGTTGCGCTTACCGTCTTACCAATCCCCCATCCTCAACCCATTCAGTATTGGCAGCGATGGTGTCGCTGAAGCTAGAAGTGAATTCCATTCCTCATTTGATTCAGAAATCACCTTATATAACAATTCTGATTTGCCAACTGCTAGGGAATCATTTCATACTCACTCATTTGACTCATTTTCGGGTAGTCATCGCTCACACGCACAAGAATCGAAGTTGAATGAAGTGAAACATGTGCCAACCTACGAAGCTCTGTACAATGTTACCACTTTTGCTCAACCGGAAGTCAGTGCTCAAACTTCAATGAAAGGTACTTCTGAAAAATTCCACGTACAAAAGCTCAGAGTTTATACAAAGGGTAAAAAACCTGAAGCACCCAAAATATTTCCTGTGCCATTTAATTTGGAAGAGTCTGAAATTTGTAAAATTTTGGAAAGGAAAGATTCCACGAAAAGTGCTAAAGTCGAAGATGCTGTACCAAATTCAGCTCTGCCGAGTCTTGATTCTTCTATTGCTGTAGACAGCGATTCGCTTTCAGAAAATGTTGCTTATGCTTCAAGAGCTGAAATACTGCCTAAGAGTAGCATCACAAATGTACTGCCAACTGTGGTTCAGAATTCCTATAGACCTGATGTAGTTCCTACTATTCAAATTGATGAAAGATTGCCAAATGAAAAATACTCTCCGTCAAAATCACCAACTTCTGCTCCCTATTATTATTCAGATTTATATTCTCCTCATGGTTTAAATTTTGCTGGCCAATCCCCTCTGTATAAAAGAAATGACGTGCCATATCTGGACAAAGTTAGCCCACCTAAAAGCAACCCAGCGCTTTTGAATAATGTCAGATCCAAAAGCCCTTCAGCCTCCTGCAAGGGTGACATTGGGAAAAAAGTGAATAAGATCATTTACAAAGTCCCTGCTCCTGAGGACAAAGATGCTCTGAATGAAAAATCGCTCATGAAATACTGGCAGAACGAAGGAGCTAAAAGTTACTTAAAATGCTCCTTGGATATCTTACAGGCCTCAAAATCTAAGTACTTAGATGCGGAAAAGAACAAATACGAAGCGGGTCACACTTTGGAGAAAACTCGCTCCAGCAGCACCATGTCCTACTTTAAACAACAGTCGTCAACCCCAGATCTAAATGCCTGCCGATACCAGTCAGACGAACCGGTATATGAAAATATCGTGTTCCAACCCAAACCGAAATTACAAAAACGTTTATCCCATTCTCTCGAAGATCTCCCAAATGTCCCAAAGTTAGTCGACCAAAATGCAACCGATGATCTAGAATTGCCTAATAACCCTGTGTATGAGAATATCGGATTCCATAAGGTCGAGGCTAGGAGTTTGCAGGAAAACATAATCCCATCTCCTAGCATCGAAAACCTGCCGCACAACGCTGATGTGCCAAAGCACAGTAAACAAATAATCACTTCGTACAACACATCTGTTTTCGTAGAGCGCCAGTTCTGTAATCCAGTTTCCAGAGCATCAGAAATTGAAAAGGGAACCAGCAACCCAAATCCAGTTGATAATGAGACAGATTTTTTAGATCAGAATGTACTGAGGCGCGTCAGCGAGCAGCATTTTTTTGGTAAAAACTTCAAGCCTCAGTATTTCTCACAAACTGAAAAGTCTGCCACTGATGATAAGAGTTCCTTGCAAGGGTGCAGTTCACCACAAAAATTCAACAAGAACCGTACATCAAATTTGAGTGAAGCTAGTGAATGTAGTATAAATCAGTTGCAAGGCTCCTCTACCTCTTTGTCATATGGTGCTCAGATGGACAGGGCTTATGATTCTGATACTTCATCAGATGCCACTTCCTCATGTGATGAAGGTAATTTATGAATGTGCCGAGACTTTTTAAATTCAATATCTTAAAAATATTGTTGAGTGTATCCCTTTTACTAAAATATATCCGTATTACTTCTGACATAAGTATTTTCATATTGTATTATCTTTTTAAAACAGTTACCAGAGTACAAAATAAGGGGTGGTTAGTCATATTTTTGTTTATTTTGTTCGTTTTGATGACTAAGCTTTTCAATCTAGCTGTTATTTTTATGCCTAATTTTTCAGAAATTTTCCTCTTGTGCGAAACAAATTCTGACTAATCAACCACTTATTATTCCTTCTAACAATCTACTTCCAGATTCTAAAACCATGATAACATTTACCAGAGTACAAAATTAGGTGTCGTTTTTCATACTTTGCACCTTTGAATTTTGTTTTGATGACCTGAGTTTTTCAACTGTTTGTGATGCCTAATTGTTAAAAACTTTTTCACTTGTATGATGCGAATTTTGACCTATCAACTGTTTATTTTTCCATCTTACAATATGACCCTAGTAATGTTTACTGCTTTGGTTACATTGACCATGGTATGGTTTACCAAAGTACAAAATTTGGAAATTTTCAACCCTATTGTTATTTTTGATACCTAATTTTTTAGAAATTTTCCACTGATATGACTTGAATTCTGACCAATCAAACATTTACTTTCCCTTGTAATACTCTACTCCCTGTAATGGTAATGTTTACCACTATCAACACACCATACTTTTATTGAACTTTCACAACTTTATACTGAAAATATGACAGAAAATGCAGAAATTACCAAAAACAAAATGTTGCCCTTAAAAAGAACAATGGTTCAAAATTGCAATGCAATGTTTATAATCATCCATATAAATCAAATAAATTTTTAATTGAACCCCAAATGGTACATTTTGGAGACAGGTAAAATGTTAAGGTGCTGTTAAGACTCAACTAAGAGCTTAAGGATATTCCTTTTGATGCTGTTGCCAGAGGATGCATGTGGAAAGATACCACTCACTTAGGGTTAAATTGTATTTTTTAGAGCTCCAATTAATATAAACTATACTATGATGAAGTGCAATGAATTGGTCTTTAACAGCACATATTACAAATAGTCAGTTAAATATTGATAATGCACAAGACATTTAAGAATAGAATGGATTAAAGTATTAACCATGTAGACATCACTCATGTTAATCAAACACAATTTATGATACATGCAGCGGGTAGTTTTGTTAGTTATTTGTTTGAATTAAAATCAATTTCACCAGAATTAAAGTTAGAATTATTGAAGCTGAAGAAAGCATTTTTTACAGTATTCAACATTTCATCTCAAACAAATCTGTACTATTTCTCAGCCCATGTTCACAATATCATTTTTCAAATCAAATTTTATTCAAAATCAATTTCTAGAAAGGTATAAGCTTGCCTGAGGGAAGGGCTGGTGTATGCAAAATCCTTTGTGGTAGTTGATTATTTGTTTAGCCAACTCGTGATCACTGGAATTGCTTTGGGCACCGAACTATAAACTTGGAACCAGAAACTACAATAGAGATGCCAATTGTGAGAACACATTGTCTGCCTTTAACCACCCCTAATTGAATGAATAGGCTCGTTTAAAATCACGACTCAAATGCTAATTTTCTAGAGCCGGACTATAATACTATTGGCATCAATATTTAGGTACTATTAAACCCTAATATTGTTTTTTATGTGTAATATCTATTTAAAGTATACAATATCTTGTGTAGTTTTTATAATTCTTTGAAAATAATACATCAATAATAAGTATAATGCATCAAGCAATCATACAAGATCACCTAATTAGTAGCATGCTTATTTTCCACTTCATTCCCATTCATTAAAATAATTGTTATGTGAAAATTTTGTGATCTAAGTGATTATAAGTTGTTATTGTATTTCATCCTTCCATTGTATAATATTCATCACATTTTTTTTAAGAAATTGATTTGGGAAATCTGTATTCCATGCATATTTACTTTTAAAATTTGATGAAATAATTTTAATTAATTTTTTTGCAGCCTCTTTAGACTCAGATAGCAGAAATCAGAACATGTACAGAGTTAAATATACAGATTTGTCAAGAAGTGTTTCCACCGAAATTAACACAAGAGAGGTAGTTGCATTGTTATTTTTTAAAATAGTTTATGAAACGAAATATTTTTACAATTTAAAATTTGTAGCATTTTATTTTATTGCACATGTGTTTATTCTGTTTTCCTTTTTGACTGTTTCCACAAATGTTTTCTCTAAAGTTTCTGCAAGGATTTTATTTGACCTTTCTTTATTAAAGGAACTGAAATTGTCCTATCCATCTGTTTCTAAATATCTAAGGCATTGTTGCCAGCGGATATTCTTTTTTGTAATATTTATCTAAATTAGTCTTTTGAAACATGCACTCATTTTTCCTCTTTCAATCTTCTGGTAAAAAAAATATTATTTCAGTTCCTTTTTTTTGCCTCCTGGAAGGAAAAATAACATTTCTTGATATGCCTTTTATTTCAAATCATTTGAAGTATTCATTTTAAATTTTAGCATGTATGCTTTTTTTGAGAAAAGTTATTTTGACATTTTTTTTCTAGCAAAACTCCTAATTTTTCAGGGATCTCAATAAGTGTATAAACAAACAGAAAATTTCTTTGTTTAGCTGCATATTACAAAGACACAAGATGGATATGAAAACTTGATGTAGTTTTGATTGCAAAACTACTTATTGAATTACTGGGATGCTTAAATGCATGTTATTAAACACAATTCTTTTGCAAGTTTAGGTTTGAATTTTTTTATCTGAACTCTATTGAATGGAGTACATGCAAACGTGCTTATGTTTCCTTTCATAAAGAAAATAATTCAATGCAAATACTAAGATTCCTAATGTATTTATGATTTCTTATTCGCATACCCTAATTAAGTATATAGATTTCTTCAAGTACATAAACATGTTATAATACTTGAAAAAAGTAAACATGTTATATTTTTAATTTATTGTTACTGCATTGATGATTTTCAGAAACGGTTTTATTTTGTTTATCAGTATTAGTATCATACATGGTTAAGAGTTTAATTGTATGTAAAATAATAGTGAACAAAAGTTGTTTTCCCTCTCACAAATTGACAGTTTTTTATTAGTCACTCTTATTTACTTCATGGATTGTATTTTAACAGCCCAATCAACTGCGAAAGCTTGTGCAGCGATCAGATGGACTGATGTGTAAAGGGAAGCGATTAAGTGTGTCTGCTGGAGATCTTTTGGGGAAAACGGTTTGTATTTATTTTTTGTTTAAAATCACTGTTGTGCAAAACCTTCTATTCCCTCATTTGGTTTACTTTCTTCCAAGTAAACATGGGCTTCACCACCCCAAAATGCCCTTGTGATCTACCCTTCTGTTTTACCCTCCCTCGCTCTTCTGCTTTTGGTTCTTTTTCCACCCTCATTGCATTGGTTATTTTATCATGTGTTTCACACAACTTGACCAATATCTGGCCCTTTCGCCATTTTAAAAGTCAACTAACTAAAATTATTACTGTTTTGAACAAACCCTTTACAACCGAAGGGTTCCTCTGCTTTGCTTTTGTTTGGGAGCATCATTAATCTTTGTTCAATCAAGCACAAGTCTAATTTTTAAATAAATCATTTTAGAAAAATTCAAATAAAATCTTAAAATATTTAGTTAGATATTTCTTTTTAAGGACATACAAATACACATGTCGAGGTTCATAAACTAACATAAATATATTGTGTTTTACCAATTGATTTAAACAAAATAAAAAATTTAATCAATTTCTTTCCAAACTCAATGTAATTGAACTGAACACAACATTTTCAAAGTCATTATTTCTAAATGACAACCAACCAGGGTGCTGGCTTCTTGATTGAAAGGTTCCTGGTTCAAATCTGGATTTAAGGCATGAATGGTTTGTCCATTTAGATTGAATGTATGGCCTCTTTATAAATGGATCTTGCCTAGAATGTGGATGTATGTGAGGCGTAACACATGAACCCACCCCATGCTTCACAAGGGTAAAGCTAAGGGTACAAATCTATCCTTGTATTGCCATAACGATTAAGTTCAATTGTTCGGGCATTTGCAAAAAAATTCTAAATGTTTATCCATGTGAACAAAATACTTTCATTTAAATACTGTCAAACCTCATTAAGATGAACTTGCTTAATACGAATTACTGATAATACGAACTAAATTCCAATCTATCAAAATGTATATTCAAATAATGTTAACTCTTTCGATTAAGAAGAATTCAAATTACTCTAATTTCTGGTGAAAACAAATAATTTTTTCAAACTTAAGGGCAAACGGATTCTTTTCTATGTTTTGTCAGAAACATCAAGTAACTCTGAAATTGTGGAAGAGAGTGAAGGAAAAATTAATGAAGATTCAATGAAGACGAAAGAATAAGCATACCTTTTAAAAACAGTTACTGCTTAGAAATTCTTCATCGCTTTTTGTTAGGCAGCGAAAAATCATCTGCTCAATTAAACAGCATTAACAGAATCAAAGATTTTCTTAAAGAATGTCACAAGGAAAACAAAGCACAAAAATCGACAGAACTATTTCAAGACAAAAATTACGTAATCAGGAAATATCTGTATCACAAGAATTATCTGTATTAGCAGGAATTATCTGTGTAATCATGAATCATCTGTATAATTTATTTGCGATGAAGAATACCATTTATCTATGATGCAAGAATTGTACAGTGAGTAATGTAAATACATTAATATTTTATTTTATTATTGAAATAATGCTTTTTTCTGAATTTGAATAACAGGAACTACAGCTAATAGCAATTTTTTCAAGGTCCCGTGAAATTCATCTTAATGAGATTTGACTGATTTTCCTGAAAATTGTATATTCTACCAAATTATGCCACAAAAATTTGTTATTTTACTTGTTTTAATGCTTTTTTCACTTTTCGTTTCTTTTAGCATGAAGAGTTGGTGTTACTTTTAATCCAATTGAGAAGGAACCAAGCCAAAATTTTGAGATCCAGAGAGAAACTGGAGAGGCAGATAGAAAACTTACAAGAATATCCCCAGTAATTCATTTGGTTTCATCTGAATTATTAGATTAGTCTCTAGTAGATGAAGAAGCATTTTAAAAATGATATATTTGACTGCTGTATAAATGTCTTGCATAATGTCATTAAGTTTATTTGTGTTCAAATACAGTTTTAGTTTTAGCAAAAATACCTGTGCATACATACTAATCTAGACTACTAAAAATTAAATATAAGGCATTTGAATTAGTAAATATTAATCTCTTAATTTATACACTCGTATACAAATTTGGAAATACTAATCAGTTTTCTACCACAGATCTAATACTTCCATGCAGCCTGCTTACCAAAGTATGAAGGATCTTCAAAAGCAAATCCAATTGCTTGAAAAACAGCATGAAGTCACTCAGCCACTTGTAACCTTAGTAGACAACATGGTAAAACTTGGCAGCTTGTATGGAAGTAGTAACCGCCGAAGCTTTTCCCTTCCTTTACTCGTAAGTACTTTTGATTTACCAATCAGATTAACAGGTAGTTGTAATTAAGTTAGATTTCTCTATCTTTTATTTCATCTCTATCTTGTTTGATCAACTCTTACCTCTCCGAGCATCACAATATTTTCAAGTAGTGTACTATTGCTTTTATCCTACAATAAATACACTTAATGACTAGATAGTGATATCTATTGATTGAAAGAATCTGAAATTCTTTCAACCAATAAATGACGTTTTGATGTTAGATGATTAATTTGATGTTTTGACCAATATAATCTGGTGGAAGGATTTTGTTGGTCAAACCTGGTTAGAAGTCATGCAGGGAAGACTAAGATTTGTATGGTGGTATAATGTGTGCATTGGGGGGCCCTCAAAGGATCAATCCACCGTGATGGTGGTTTTGTATTACATTGGATTTATAATGTATTACATTAAATCTAGTTATATGTATACATCAAGCCTGGGAAAACAAGTCTTGTTTTGACCATGTACTTTGAAATTTATTTTAATTATTTATTGAGGAATGTGAGCCATAAGTTTCTGATAGCCAAGTTTGGAATGGCAGAAAGTATGATCATAATTTCAGATTGTGACGTTTTTTATTCTAGTGTAACAAATAGCAATTGTTTTGACTTATTGTTGTAGAAGATACAAATTTCATTTTTAAACCGCAGTGAGTATTTTTAAATATATAAAAAATAAGGATTAGTACAATACACTGAGTTATCGATGCAAAATATGCTTGTTTAAAGATTAATGCTTGAATGGAAGTACAGGCACTTCTCACTTGACCTTTACACTATGGCGCTTTTATTCCGCTACCTGAATATGGGACGACTGTTGTTCCAGCCGTAGTCAAAAGGTTAATGACCTACCTGTTTAACGACTGCTCAGACTTATGACCAGCGTGGTGAATCTACTGTTTTAGTCTAAGGCCATCTCTTCACTCACACCGACTGAGCCTGTGCCAACACCTGTCCCATATACAATGTAATAACATAGAGCATTTCACTTGTAGCCCAATCCGGCAGATTTGTCTGGCTGGCTGCCAACACTGGCAAATGCAGCCGGCATTGAATTCCACAAATCGGATGCTGGAATCTGTATGCCTTGCTTACACTGTGCATGTCATTTCCTGTTATTATTACTAAGTGGTGCCAAAGTTCTGGATAGTCTCCTAAAACAAACTAGTTATCATTTAATTCTAATTTATCAAGTTAGAGTTTCCTTTAGATATTTTCAGAATAAAACTGTTTAAGCCCCTCGCTTATCGACCAACTCACTTAACGACCTTGTTGTTGGAACAGAACTCAATTGCTCAGTGAGGAATTCCAGTTTACAAATTATTAATTAAAAGTATTGTTTGTTTATAAAGTTTTCATGTATCAAATTTTAATGTAATTCTTTGAAAATAATCCAATGATCTATCTTTTAATGGACTACATTAAAAACAGGGCCGCCACAAGTGAATAAAAGGCAATGTTTGCTATTATTTTTCAACCTTGATGACAAGGGGTATCTTTTAAAGTAAAGATTAAATTTCTCAAAAGCTACTAATTTCAAAATTTTGTTGACTTTTCGAAAATTTGGGCAGCTTTATTTAAAAAATTCACCAATGGTCAATGAAAATTTAGTTCTATTTTTTTCAACCAGTGACAGGAAAAATATTTTTTGGATTTTTCTTTAGAGAAAATTTTTCAAGGAACGCCAAGTTTGAAATTTTAGCACCAAGCCATGGCAATCATGAAAGAAAAACTTCAGAAACTGGTTATTTGATTGTCATGAAATATTTAGTTTTTTAATTTTAAAATTTATATTTCTTTGAAATCTTCAAACATCTGTTTCTCACTTAATTAGCACATTTTGTGTTAAAGCCTATTCATTTTGTATTTGAGCAACTAAAATAGGGTTTAAGAGGAGACTTTTTGGTACTATTTAAAGAAATTATGCTACTACTTCACAAGTAGCATCTTTTCCCAATCTTTTTCATTTTGGCTGTGGTAGCCCTGAATAATTAAATCCTAAAACTTATTTAGTTATCAAATCAATATTCTTTTATTTAAATATAATGTTAATTCAAAGTTTTCCATAAACATGTCATTGTACTTAAATGAAAAGCAGAATTTGATCGTGTGTTTTTTCATCAACAATAGGATACTTCCCAAGAAGATGTATCTGCTCCATTTCAAGCTATGCAATCTCCCGATCATACAGGTGAACCAAGTATACTGTCTAAATTATTAGCTGAGGAAAGCACATTTCAGGTAACACCCCAATCCCTTCCATTTTTCTTTTTGTAATTCATATTTTACATTTCAGTTTATGTTGAAAGATTTCTATTTTGTACAAAGAATTTTCAATTCATTAAGAAAATTAGAATATTCAAAATTTCAAATATTCCTTTCAATTTTAGTCTAATTTATCTGAAATCTAATATGTTTTGTGTATGGAATTAAATACCATCTTAAATATTTGAAATCAGAAAAATATGAAATTTGTATCTTAAATATATCATGGGCATGTTTTTAGTTATATAAATCAATCAGGAAGATTTACAATGCACATTATGCTAATTAGAAATCAGTCTAAAATCATTTTAATTTTTAACTCTTATTTTTATTTGGCCATATAAACATGAAATTGTACGACTTAACCCTCCAAGTAGTTTCAATGAGATATCTCTTCCATCAAGATCTGATCAATTTTACTAATGACGAGATATCTCATCAAGACATTGCCGATTTTTTTATGACAAGATCAAGACCTGGTTAGTTGCTCTAATGGCGAGATATCTCATCCATTATTATCTTGTCAGTTTTGTTAATGACTAGAAATACCTCTTTGAGACAACTACTCGGAGTGTTAAAAGCTAAATTATTATGCATAATTTAAAACTGTAAGAAATGTATTTTCATTCCATGCTTTCTTCCTTGTTGCTATTTCAAATTTTCGGAAACAGCTGATGACAAGCTCTCAGGAAAACAATAAACATCAAAATATTGTTAAACATTGTTAATGTGTCAAACAAAAGTGGTAAAAAGTTTATAAATTTAAAAATACTTTTCCCAATAATGATGAGTAGAATAGAAAGAAGGTATAAGCCCTGCCATATGCTTTATTCAGTGTATTCCCCAGTATTTGCAATAGTTTAAAAATATGTGTTAAAATATAAAAAATATATATGTACTGTTTGTTCGTCACTTTTTTTGGTGACAGACATACTTGGCATTTACTTGTGCTGCCATCTATTGATGCTTTTATTATTTCGAAGCAACTAAATGCAATTTTTATTTAACTACTTTTCATGATTTACAATTTACAGCATTTGTTATTCTAACATAATAGTTATCACAGTGGTAATCATGTAGCATCATCATTCTTTGCATTAGTAGAACAATTTCCAAAATTATAATTACAGTATAACAACAAAAGCAAAACATTATGTATAGTTATACAAATTTGCAGAACATGAATAAAGTACGTTTTCAGTAAAATTCAGTAATTGTTTGCTTATTTTTTTGCTGTTTTAGTCTAATCCTAATCTAAATCATATAGATAATATACTTCAGAAAATTTTCATATCTAATTATTAATCAAATTTTGTCAAACATCTCTAGTAACTTTTATGAGATGTTTGTGCAGGGGGTAGATAAATAATTTCAGATGCAGGGAATTTTCTTTAAGTCCTAATAACGCCAATGGCACATGTAAATATAATAATAGAAGTGAAAGTGCAATTCGTTTTGTAATTATGCATTGGCCACATCCTTAAATAAATCTTATAAAGCATCCATAGATGGCAGCACAAGTAAATACAAATGGCGCAGAGGATGTCTCTTGTCACCGAGAAATTGTGACTAGAAATAACTAGAAAGAGTACCAATATATTTCTTTCACAGACAAAAGATTATATTCCATGGCATGGATTGTGATTTTTTTTCCTTTAATTCTTTGTGAAACAAAAATTAAAATATGACAGTTTTGCCAATAATATTCTGTAAAGAAATTTAAAACACTAATTTGTTTAATAATTTTGAAGCAAATTATAGCTTACATTTTCATAGCTACAAATAACTCTTAAAACCATAGAAAATGATTTGGGTTTTGTACTAGACATGTACTCATGCATGTTTAGGTCATTTACCCCTCGTGTTGCAAAACATGACCGTAAAGCCATCATTGTATGTTTTTAATTTTTTTCTCTTGTTTTTATAGAAACGGATCAGTGAAATATACAGCTTGGATAAAGGCTTAAGGCATGAAACAAATAGTATTTCTTCCATGCAAGAAGACAAAGTATGTGTTCTCTTTTACAATGTTTTGCAAGATTGAATTAATTTCATGCTAGACTTGTTTAAAATTTGACTCACTGTTGGTTTATTAGTGATAGCAAAATAGTGCTATGTTGACTTTTGAGATTATTTTATACATTTAAAATGTATTATTTAATATTCATGCTGTATACATTTTTCAGTTGCTAGAGATTATTTACTTCATGACGGTCTATCTTAGAGATCAAGTTTTTTAAACAAGACTAAAAGTTTTTTTCTTTCTGTTAGATCAGCAATTTTCAACCTTTTTAATCTCATGGTGCACATAAAGTAATTCTGGGCACACCAAAATTTTTTTTGCCAAATTGACAAAAAGTATATAAGTTTGATTAAAAAAAATAATAATTACCTACTTTTTGCTCCAAAGTGGCTTTTAAAAATTTTTTGATACTGTGTAATAAGAAAATAATACTCAAAGTTATTTATAAGGGCTATTTATTATTCATATATCTATTATTTGTGATTTGTTCAATTGTTATTTGAATTTGTCAAAAGTCAAAACTAAACCGTACAAATGAAATAAATCGTACATCATTTAAACTGTTTCACAATGCATAAGGGGCCATTGTGGCTCAGTGGTATGCTCATTGTGCTAGCAACCTGTGAATAATAGGTGTCTCAGGTTCGATTCCCGCCTGGATGTATTTCTCTCTCCTGTGTCAGTAAAACTTTCCTTGTGTGTGAATGCTCATTACTTTGTATTGTTTGTCTTGGGTCTTGTGCAGTATGGCCAAATATGGCCCTTGTGCTATAACCCCCCCCCCCCCAAAAAAAAAAAAAAAACCAATCACCACCCTTCATAAAGCATACCACTGTTATTCTTGTGGCACACTGATTGAAAATGACTGAGTTAGATGCTTAACAAATCATTTCATTACTGTAATACCTCGTTAAGATGAATTTCATGGGTCCATAAAAAAATTTATATTATCTGTACTCAGAAAAAAAGCATTATTTCAGCAATAAAATACTAATGCATTTACATTACTTACTGTACAATTTTTGGTTCACAGGTAAATGGTATTCTTCGTCACGAAGATTATACAGATGATTCTTGATTATACAGATAATTCGTGATTGCAGATATTTCGTGATTACACAATTTTTGTCTTGAAACAGTTCTTTTATTGATTTTTGTGGGTTTCTTTTGGGTTAGCAGAGTGAGTGGCAACAAAGGTACAAACATTACTTTTATTTAACACAAATAATTAACAATAAAACAATACAGACATAAAAAACACGGAATCAGGGATCGCCTACTTTTACAGACTCCCTCTGATAAGAACTCAGCAGCAACTGAGGATGATGCAAGTGGTTAGTGACGTTGACAGTAATGACGTAATGCGTGGGCAGACGACAGTAATACGTAGGGGAAGAGAAAATTAGTATTATTTCCAACAGTTTCTTTTTGTGACATTCTTTAAGAAAATCTTCAATGTGATCAACGCTGTTTATTTAATTGAGCAGCTGAATTTTCACTGCCTAAAAAAAGCATTGAACAATTTCTAATCCAGCAATAGCTTCTTATGAAAAGGGCATGCTTATTCCTTCGGAATCTTCATTTATTCTTTCTTCACTCTCTTCCACAAATGAATCTTCTGCAATTTCATAGTGACTTAAAGTCTTCAGGTAATATGATTAAAAAGAATCTATTTTCCATTAAGTTTCGAAAATTTGTTCGTAATAAATTAGTGTAACCCTAATTCTTAAATGGTTAACATTATTCGAATGTACATTTTGACAGGGATTGGAATTTAGTTTGTATTATCAGTAATTTGTATTAAGCAAGTTCTTGATGAGGTTTGTATATATTTATGTTTAATTGTGAATTACTAGATCACTTAGAAATGTTTTCTCTTGTATTTTGTGTCTGAGTACCATTTTCAAATTGCAGAAAATGCTAGAGGACACTTTGAGTGTAATGCGGAATAAAATCTTAGATCATCAGGATAGGCCTTCTGAGCTGCAAAAATTAAAGAAGCAACAAAAAATGATAGAAAAGGAACTAATTCGAGTGAAACGTTTCTTAAGTAGCAGTGCTAAAGTAAGAATCAAACTTCCATAAATTTGCATACATTTATATTGATGCATTCTTAAGTTTTTCCATCCATGCATTCTGTAATTCATAGCGATATTTTAAATTTGCAGAAAATTGAAGATGCTGCCTCGAAAAATGATCAAATGGAAAAAGATATCCTGTACCTTCGGCAAATATTGAAAGAAGCTTTGAAAATGGGTTCTGCTGAAACTGTAATTATATTTTTATATAAAAAATTTATTTTAAAATGAACTTTTTTAGTTATTTCAGCTGCCTTTACATCTAAAATCTTATGGGAATGGAAATAAATAAACGCTGAGATAATTCAGCATTCTTATAATAGAAAAACACCGTCTAACCTTTTCAGTGTTACTGCAGCTGAATTGTGACACTTACTGTAATCTGAGTTTCCCCTAAACTAGGAAAGCTAGTTCAGTTGCCCTGTTAATTGTGTTTTGCTATGTTTTTAAGAGTGAAGTCTCGCATGTAAAGGTTGGTTCAGTCCTTTAATGATATTAAATTTGTAGGCCTTGAAACATTTTACTTCCAGTTTGCAAGTGATACAATATGCACAGTGGGTTTGCCCACTGTGCTATGAACATGTGAGTTGTAGGAGGCTAGGTTCGATTCCTGTTACTTACCTGTTGGTGTATTTCTCTCTTGTGTTAGTAAAAATTTTCTTGAGTGTGGGTCTATCGCTAGACATTTCTTGTCTTATGTTTGGTTTATCTTGGCCAAACATGGCCTTTGTACCATAGAACTCAACCAACCAACCCCTCTGCATTGTTCTTATTTGACTGCATTACCCTGTCAATGTTTGAGAAATTGGTTAGTCATCATTTTGCATTAACTTATCAACTGTTGGGTCAAGAAAATTTTATTTAATTGCAACTATTATAGTCCAAATTCAAATCAAAAGTACCCTCAGGGGCACATCTCCTTTAGGTGTGTATGTACTTCACTGACCTAAGGTACTCAAGTGATCTTTTCTTTTCGAATGGGGTTTACTGTCTAGTAAACACAGGAGTCACGATCCCAGGATACCCAAATGGTCTATTTCTGCTTTCATCTCACTACTCTGTTCCCAATCCCTCTTTCCCGTTCATGACATTTTTTACTTGACGTCTTGTGTTTGTCACAGCTTGGCCAACCCTTGCATCATAAAACCCCAAACCAACCAACCATTAATTTTCTAAAGTGGGATAGCATGTAAAATATAACATCTTAAGTTACTAAATCTATCTCATAAAAATCTAAAGTATTTAACATTGAACTATATTGTAGATTTTCAATTCTTAAATCTGTTTCGTTTGTAATCTGTTTTATTTTTAAAATTATTATTTAAACAAAATTAATTTATTTACTATACTCTATTGTGCCCTATGTATCATGTGACAGCAAAAAGGGGTTAGGCACCACTACTGTAGGATATATAAAAGTATACATAAAATATGTGACAACATAATTTCTAATTAATTCAATTTCAAAACCTTGTACTTTAAAAATACAACATGTTTTCTTTAAATCAATAAATCTCTCATATTATAGTATTTCATGAAAATCTGTAAAGTATTTAACATTTTCAATTGTTAAATTTGTTTAGTTTGTAGCGTATATATTTTAGTTTTTAAAATTATTATTTTACCTAAATTAAATTCTTTACTATGCTTGTTGCGACATATGTACTATGTGACAGCAAAAGGGGTAGCTGCTGTAGGATATATAAATTTATTTATAAAATAATTCAATTTCAAAATCTTTTTATTTTGCAGAAAATATCTCAACACAATCGAGCAGACATTGAGGTGGAGCTGTGTCGAGTGCAGAATGTTCTGGATGAGCTAGCTAATCACAGGCATGAAATCAACAATACTGTTCTGAAACTAAAAGGAGAGGCCCCTCCCACTCTCTCCAAAACACCTGAATTAAGAGCTAGTCCATTAGGAACTTCAGGTATTCAATATTAACTCTAGAGATGAGCAAAACTTTTATTTTATGATAACAGTGTTAATGGTTATTATTAATTTATGAAAACAGTTATTGTCAACTGCTAATGTTAACAGTTTTCTTAACAGCTAATCACTAACGCTATCAGTATATAAATATATTTAACAGGTTGATGGTAATGATTAATATTTCAACTTTTTAATTTAACCATTAAGTAATTTTTTAATAATTCAACTCTACTTTAAATAATTTTTTTGAACATGTAAATTTTGTGAAGATCATTGATGAAACTTATATTTATCACTCAAAGTTGACAATGATGAGCATTTGATACCTGACATCACAGATATCAAATATACACCATTATCAACTTTGAGAAGTATATATATAATTTTTTTATAGTAAATTGTTTTATAGAAGGGAAAGAAGAAACATATTTGTTGAAGGTGAAGAAGGGAGCTGATCTGAGAACTAGTCCTATTGGTGTTTCAGGTAACATTTTATATATTTTCAGCCTGCTGTACAGTAAAACCTTAATATGTCGTCATCTGGATCTTGTCACTTTGGATGAATCATCAATTTTCTTCAGCCCCATCGAGCCGCGGTAGCCTGGTTCAAAGTGTTACTGATTAGCAACCGGAGGGTTGCGAGTTGGAAACTTGGTCCAGGCAAAGACCTTCATGTACACTGGGGCTGGTGCATGCTAAATCTGCCGTGGCCTCAGAGGTCCTCACGTTGCATGGTGTGGAAGATTGGAGAGTGGAGTGCCAGATCAGGTGTCGTTCTTGTCATCTGACCGTGATTCAAAATTACGAGGCATTGTCCTTGGATCTCATCCTTCGGGATTGATCCAGGACCATTGTGTTGCTCTAGTGTGAAATTAATTATCTACCTACCCATCTAGCTATCATAGATGCCAATGTAATTAAATCCTCTTGTATTTGTTGCAAATTCAAATGCTTCTCGGCATAACTTCACTTTGGTAAACAAAATGAACTCAAAAATGAGGAATCTTTTAACCTGATTCTTGATTAATTTATTTGAAATCGTAAATGAAAGTGGATATATTCCGGACATTAAATGACTACATAGATATCGATAACAAAGTTACAGAATGTTCTCAAGCGAGTATTAAAGATTTAACTACGGAATTATTAGTAGAAAGGCATGAAAGTGAGGAAATTCTTTCACTCCCTAATAAAACACAAGTTCTTGAAGCCTGAGAATATTAGGCATTACCTTACATCAGTTCAAGGTACTACCAGGTGATGAATTCAAAACCCTAAATGTTTTAGGGAAGAAACTTAATTGTATTGGTAGTTCGTTTTAGTCAAAATTAGACAAGTACTTGTTAAAGTATTAAAGCTTAAAGAATGTTCAAATAAAGCTCAAAAGAGTTAAAGCTAACTTTTTTCATCATTTATGTCGTTTTCAGTATTTTATATTGTTTTGAATATACTGATAAATTTAAAATAAACATGATTGTTACGGTAATGCCATATTGAGTATGTTCTTTGGTTACTCTGCTTAGGTTGTCAAAATTTATACCTTATTTATATTTATTTTATTTATTTATAAATCTTTGTCTCTTATCGAGGTTTTACTGTATTAAGATGTAAATTGATTCAGCATTTGAATTAGAAGTTCTGTGAAATCCTAGTGAATACTTGACCTCAATTGACATCAAAGTGGTCTTATGAATTTACTACTGTTACTGTGTTCACACAAATATTTTGTAGCATTGTGTTTTCATTTAAACTCATGCGATGGAATAGTGTACTTGCAAAACAATAATTAATTATTAAAAATTGTCTTTTTCAGAAGAAAAAGAAGTAACACATCTGAAGAAAGTCAAGAAAGGAGTTGAAGTCAGAGCTAGTCCTACTGGTGTTGCTGGTAATTTTTCTTTCTTAGTTTCTTTTTAGTTTTGTGTGTTTCTCTTGTTAACATTTATATTTTTTTATAAAATTTCATAGAAAAAAATATAAATTTAGCATCGTATTTTTTCCAACAGGTTCTGCTCCCCTTCCTGTGCGCAAAAAGCAGAATAGTATGTACTTAGAAACTGATTTAGATACTATGGTCACTAGGGATTTAGCTGTGATTCATGAAAAAGAACTTGATGATATACCAGTGTATGTGAATGCTGAAGAAATAAACAATGTAAGGCTGCATTTTCATGTGCTTTCTATCTAAATACTTTAATAATGGTTTTTAATTGAAGCACCCAAGAGCAGCTTTTTGAAGTTTGTAAAAGGTATCAATAAATAGAGAAAATTTAAACAAATATTTAAGTAATGTTAAAATTTCAGGATAAAAATGTTTAGTGCTATGAAAGAAAAATCAAATTCATTACTTTTTCTGGACAAGCATAGTTGATTGTTTGTGTTCCTTCATTTTACTTATACAAATCTCATCAAATGAAAGAAATGCATTTCATATATAGTGACAGTAAACGTGAGAAGTAGTATCCAGAAGAAATGTGAGAATTACGATTTGTGTGCTTTATTATGTTGCTAGTTTTAAACAAATGAAAGTATCACTGAAAATATGCAGAAAAATTGATAATTATTACAGTATGAATTAAGAAAAGTAGAAAAGTTAATATTGTTTTTCATGCATGATATATGTTTCCAATTTCCTTCGTGTTCATAAACATTTTCAAATTTAATATTCACTATCAAGCTAAAGGGGAACAACCAAAACATCCATACAGTTAACTAAACATTTATTTTTATTTTAAAGTATTGCTTAATATTTCAGCCCTGTGAAGAAATTTATGAGAATTTATGTACCCTTGAAAATGCAAATACTGCATATGCTGATGTATCAGGTACTGAGCAGTGCTCCATGCAAGACATAAATGAAGCTGATGAAAGAATGAAACGATTTTACGGTATGAGTTTTTTTTGAAATTTTAAGCTTAAAGTTTCTGTAATGTCAAACTATATGTATCGATTGTTTGTATTTGGGTTGTTGTAATAAAAATGACAGTTCCATCACGACAAAGCTAAAAGCTTTATTAAAACAACTATCCCCATTGGTTATTAGGCACTTCTCCCATCTCTCAACTAAGGTGATTGGGGGTGGCATTAAAAGGAGCTTGCCTGACATTTGAACCAGTCAGCAACTTCCTGGAAGTCCATCATGTGTTGTATATCACCATCCCTTCTTAATCCTCCTGATGGTTGTCTTGATGAAGTATATTGTCATTAGAACAAAATGATCAGATCTTGATGGATGTGGTATTTTGTTATTAGAGGAAAACTCACCTCGTCTTGATTTCGTCAGCATCCAAATATCGGCAACATCTTGATGACGAGATATCTCATTATTAGCAAAATTGGTCTGATGTTGATGGAGAAATCTCATTGAAGCCATTTGGAAGGTTAAGAGGCCCATAGATCTAGTGATCACTAAGTGACATTATCACTAGCAAATTATTGTCCATGAGGATTTTAACTGTTGTCCAGGATGTGGAAGAGCCTTAATATCAAAGCATCCTTCATGGAACTTATGATACCAATGGTACACTTTGATCCACAGGCATTACCAATCGCATACATATGATGATAAATATACATTATTTGACATCCTCCTGCTGTCGAAATCTGCACGGCTCCCTGAGATGATTAGCAAGTTGTAGGTGGCACAGGTTCAATTCCTTCCTGGGTGTATTTCTCTCTTCTGTGTCAGTAAAACTTTTCCTATGTGTGTATGTCCATTACTTGATATTGTATGTCTTGTGTCTAGCACAACATGGTTAAATATGGCCCTTGTGCCATAAAAACCCAACCAACCCTTACTTGGATTGCTACTAATTAAATTGTTAAATTACTAGTATTGTTTTACGAATACTGCTGAAAAACAATTATTTTTCCAAAAACTATTTTTACAGAATTTAAATTCTAATACTTTTGTATTTTGAGCCTTATTTATTTTCTTTGTGAAATAAGAACCATTTCCGAATATTTGGGACGGACGATTTTTTTGCAATGAATAGAAATTCTTGTTCATTTGCCATGTGCAGTTATATTTTCTGTTTTTTTGCTCAGAATTAATTTCATATTTTAAAATTTTGTCTAATTTTTAATTGTAAGTTGTGTCTTTTCTGAGAACAAGAGATAAAAGGAATCACGAATTTATATCTTTCGAACAACTTTTTTCTAGCCAACGTTGTTTTCTGTTTTAAATTAATATTATATTTTAAATATTTATTATTTTAATAAATTGCATTTCCTTTTCCTCACATGCAGCACCACCACAAAGTATTCTATTTAAAGCGGCATGTAAGTTAGAATAAAGCAAATTTTAAGTGGAATTTTGCCATTATTGAAAGAACATTAATGTTAAAAGAAATCCGAATTAGAACTTTTGAAATATTACAAATTCTTTTTCATAGTGACAGAAGGTCAAGATGGCTTATTTTACGATTTGAAGCTATATTTAAGCAACTTATATAAGGAAATTTTGTTTAAAACAATGGTTTTCCTTAGAAGAAACGCTGTCGAATTGATTTACCATTTTTAAAAAATGGTAATAGGTTACCTTTGCTTTGTCTTTACTGAAAACATTCAATTTAAAAAAAAGTTATTTTGTTATTGCATGTTCCGCAAAACGGAATTAAAAAAAAAACGCATTAGCTTTTGAAACAAATGTAGTGATCAATATCTTATCAAATTAATTTCTCATCTTTCACTTAATGATGGAGAAATTCGAAAATATCGCAAGACTGCAAGCGTGTCACAAGTCAAAAAATATTGGTAGGTAAACTATGAATGTGAGAGTATTCACCATTTTTACGAATTGATTTGAGCAAACTATGAAAAGGAATTCCTAATCCTCTCTTGAAATAGTCTTTTGTAGTAGTTAACTTAGTGTTGGTCACCTTTCGTCAGTTTGTACCTTACGAGGGGTGGGATATATGTGAAATGTATTACATGGGTGGATATACATGTATAGGATTTGTGTCCAAAGTAAGTTGTGGAAATTATAAAAATGTTGAAAAGGTGTTAAAAAATTATTTTACTCATACTTAAATGATTTGGCATTTTTCTATGAGAGGAAAGTGATTATTCTGGCCATTTTCAATCTGTAGTTAACCAATTCAACCCGAGTGAGGTTGGGTAATTTTGCTAGTCGATACATTTTCAGTATGCACCAATGCAACAAACTTGAATACATTTCTTCTAAGCATCCCTATATAAAATTTGGCTTATGTTTACAGCAATAGGTGGGCAGATTTAGTGTCTAGAGCAGTTCTCGTGGTAGACAGATAATTGGCCAATTTTATTTTTTCTCAATCCTCCAAGTGGTTTAGACGAGATATCTCGTCCAATTTTGTTAATGACAAGATATCTCTTCATTAACAAAATTGGACATAAGAGGTCAAGGTATTGTTGATTTTGTCTGGTCAGTTTTTTGTAATTATGAGATATCTCGTCCATCAATATCTCATCACTTTTGCTAATGATGAGAGATACCTCATGAAGACAACCACCAGGAGGGTTTTAAATGTATGTTTGTCGGTAAGAAAATGAGGTTCTTGAAAATGTTTTGATTGGTCTTGAAAAGTTTGATTTTATTTCTTAGAATTAAAATTAATCATAATTTTTCATATAGGAATCATTCCCAAAGAAAAGCCTTCTGAAATCAAAACTGTACGAATTGTGAAGCGGCAATCTGAGCGGCGTAATCGAGTGAGGGATAAGAAGCGCGTCACTTACGACGACCAATCATCTGTGTGGGTTGTTGAAGAACCAGACATCTCTTCTGATGATCTTTTAGACACTGATGACGGTATTAGATTTCTATAGATTTAAATGTTTGGATGAATGGGTTTGATTTTAATTATTTGTCTGCTTTATTTAATTCTGTCTTTTAACATTGTCTTGGTATGTTTGGTGTAGCTAAGTTCAATGTGACCTTCGTGCCGTAAAACTCAAAACCAACCATCTTTCTCTCAATTTTAAAAATTAATGTTGGTTATGATAGATGGAGCTCTTTTAATTTGTATAGATACTAACCATTATAGTTTTTCCGGAATTATGGATTTTCACCTTTCATTGCGGTGATTAGTAGAATTTTTATGAAAAGTTTTATCAAATAAATTTGCTATCTTTTTTATTCCTTTTTGTGAATTAGTATTATCCCAATTTGCTACGCTTCATAACAATTGCCAATGTGTCAAAAAAATAAGCAAAATTTCCCCTAGTTTACTTTCAAATTTAGAAATTGTATTATTTTGAAACAATTTACTCTTCTGTTAGATGGCTCATTTTTGTAGTTGAAGCAGACTGTCAAATCAATGTCCCACTTCTATATCATTAAAATTTTTAATCTACCATATTGTGTAAAAATCAAACTATTTGCAGAGGCTAAAATGAAATTATATATTTGTAATTTGAAGTGTTTGTATTTAAAAGAAATGATTGCAAATGTTTCTGTTGGAAAATAGAAACTCATGCTGTCAGGAAAACTACCTGCTTCGAAAAATGTTTGTAGTGGTGATAATAAATTGAAATTTATTGATAAAGAGTGAAATATTCTTAATTATGTTTGAGAATATTCCAAAAATTCAAAACTAGAAATATAACTATATTGCTTACATAATCACTATGCATTCTTAACATGTATTAAAATGTCATGTTTTAAAATAAAGACTCAGAAACCCTCCTGGTGGTGGTTGTCTTGAGTTATCTCATCATTAGCAAAACTGACCAGATCTGGTTGGACAAGATAACTCATTATTAGCAGAAAACAGGATTGTTAAATGAAAACTGACCAAATCTTGATCTAAAAAAAATTGGCAATATCTTGATGACGAGATATCTCATCATTAGCGAAATTGGCTACATCTTGATGGACAAGATGTCTTGTCGAAACCACTTGGAAGGTTAATAATATAACATTAATGAAAATAACATTTAATACTTTATAGCTATTATTCGACACTCCTCCCTCAATTTGAAAACACTAATGGAGATCCAAGTACTATTTATAGTGAATCTAAGTATAAAAATAATGAATTTAAGTATAATATGTGAAAATATTTGTTAAAAATGTGTCTTAGTGTAGTTGTAAAATGCTACATATTTTTCTTCACAGGTAATATTAATGCCCCAATGCCATCAAGACCATCTTCCATTCAGTTATTCACATCAAATCGAAATCGTCAATCAGTGAGTGTTTTTTTATAATTTGTCGAGCTGCTTTTGAGATTTATATATCTTTTAAAATCTGAATTATTCATATTGTTTTTCTACAAATCGTATGCATTAAAATAAGTGAAAATGTCCTTGTAACTTTTGTATTTCTGTAAGATAACTTTAAAATCTTTAAGAGATTTAGTTAAGGTTATCGAGTAAACAAATTTATATTGACTTGATTAATCCTAACAAATGTATTTTCCATTCAGTACGAGTATGTTGTAATTGATCAGTAGGTCTGCTTACAGAAACAACAGGATTTAACATCTGTTACTAAACTATGTTAAATGAAAAGTAGTAGCTTCAGACTGCATTTTATTATAATCGGTAGCATAGCTAAGATTTCATTTTGTAAGGGGCTCAAAGAGAAGTAGAATTTTTAAGTAAAGTGAAAATCTAGACCTTATATATATGAATTTTTAGGTGTTTCACTAAATGTCTACCTTATGTTCCGTCACTTGATAAAGTAAGAGATTATGTAAACATAAAAAGTGACTCGTCTCAGCTGAACTGAATACGGCAATAATTTTAAAATATCTGTGTTTGCCAATAATATATCTATAACAGTTAAATAACAAATATTAAAATTGAGTTTCTTGATTTTCACTTTTTGTTTCTGTCACATAAATTGCTGGTGTGATTTGTGAGATGAATTGATAATCTTCATGCATTCATATTTCCTAGTGGATGATTAATTTAATGAACTCTATTGATTTGTTTAATAACTTTTATTTTAATTTCACAAAGTTTTCTACAGAGTGGACTTATAAATCACAGTAATCTAACTGATAACAGCTTTCTTCCACATCAGAATTAATAAAAAAATTTATAATTAAAGATTGCTATGAAAGAGTGAACTTAAAGAAAGTGACGTTTAGCACTAGTAAAATAGGGGATAAATAAGACAAAGGGTACTTAAAAAGAAATTGCTCAGATCATCTCCAGTACCCTTTCATCACTGGTAACTCAGTGGAACACCAGGAGAACTGCTTGCGTTAAATTTGCCCCGGAAAACACTGCGCTTGCCAGGCTCCGATCTAGCCATTTGAGAAATATGATATTCATTGATGGCCAGAAATCCTTTCCTACCTGTACAAAGTGCGGCTTATTATCAGCCTCTCGCACATCCTGAATTGCATTGGAGCCATACATGAAGACATTTTTAAGGACCCATCTGCCATGGTCCAAAAACTTTTTAGCACAGACTCGATGACAGTGTAATTTGGTTTCTTTTGCACTGGTAAGATAAGACAAAGGATAAAATTTTAAGTAATTGATACAAATAGGAGTCTAATTCATTTTCCAAAGAGACAGATAGACAATCTGATCTGAAAATGAGGTAGAAAAATGCAAGAGCCATGGAAATAAATATGGGTGGTAATTGATGTGGACAGTTTAACTTGGTTTTAAGGGCGAGGTGAAAAGTATTCTATGAACTTGAATATTTAATTGGTAAAAGTATATAAAAATAAACCGACACTTTTGAGGGGAAGCAAAGCCCTCTACTGATTATAATGACTCAATAACAGGATTTCCACAGGCCTGAAAAAACCTTAGAGAACTGATTTTTCATTTTAATCCTAAGGACCATTAAAAAACCTCAATACGTGCTGAAAGTCCTTAAAAAAAATTTAGATGCCTTGTTTTTATAAGAACTACATATTTTATTACATCTGCATTCAAAAACCAAGATCATTGATACTCATTCTAGGTCAAGTACACCAAAAAAATCAAGGGCATAATATTTAAAGGTTTGCTAAAAATTGATATTTTTCAAACTGGGCCCATGAGAACCAAACCAACACTCATGAAAATTTCTTCATCTGTGCATTCATAGGTTACTCTATTGCAATTTGTGAAATGTAGCCTTGTAAAATAAAAAAGATCCAATTTTTTTTGTTCGAATGGGACCCTGAATAATATATAATAGCCTTAATTCATATTTATTGCATTTTTTACTTACCAAATCTATCCATATTATTTAGGAAATATTACTCCCTATTTTGTTTAAATTTTCAAGAGGCAGGATGTGTTCAGCTGTGATTACAATGACGGCTGCTACAGGTGACCAAAAGGCAGCTTTTTGCTACTATTTTTTAATCTTGGCAGCTAGGGGTATCTTTAAGCAAAATCATTTCAAAGGCTGCTTAAGTTAAAAAATTGTAGTGACTTTTCCAAAATTTTGGACTTTTTTCGAAAATTTCCCCTTTTTTAACTAGTAACTGACAGAAAAATAATTTTCTTTAGGAGGAAATTTTTCAAATTTTTCAGGGCTCCAGTTTGAAACTTTTGGCACCAAGACTTGGCAAACATGAAAGAAAAACTTAAGAATTTGATTTTGGCTAGATTATGCAAACCTTACTAAGAAAATATTTAGTTTTTGAATTTAAATTTCTTGGCAACATCTGTTTCTGTGTTTTAGCTGCTTCATTTTGTATCTGAGCAACTAAAATTGCTAGTAAAACAGGGGTTAAGAGGAGACGTTTTTGCTACTATTTTTAAAAATTTATGCTACTATTTCACAAGTACTTTGGCTGTAGTAGCCCTGCAATGATTAATGAATCATAGAAGGTATTTATTTGAGTTGATCCCTTATTAAAATCACATCTCTTCAAACCATACCAAAGTTTTGCAAAAGTAATTTAATGTTGCTTTTGCTTAAAAATGTGTTGGCTTAGTTGTTTTGTTATGTCTCTAGTTTTGCTCCTAAAAACTGTTTAACAATTATCTATTTATAGAATTCACAATCAGCTCACGAGAGGCTGTTTGGAAGTTCAGGAAGTAAGAAAGACGATCCTATTTCGTCTGGAAGTCAAGATCGGGGTTCCTCAACAAAACGATCGAAAAGAAGGCATTATACTGTCAGTGGTTACCAATATATATTAGATCCTCAGTTTTCTCACTATTTTAAGGTAAATGGAAGGGTTTTTTGCCAGATATTGAAATATTTTTCTTTATTCATTGGTGATATTCAATCTCATTCTCCTCTCATGTAACTAAACACTTTCCTTAGTTAATCTTAGTAAAAACATTCAGAATAAGTCAATTTTTTTCCTTTTATAGGATTAATTAGCTTTTTTTAAACATAAAGGACTTTATTGCTAACCTATAAAAAAAGGTCATCTGTTTATTATTTGATCTTTAATATCCAAATAACAATTGTTTCTTATCTTGCTTGGTCTAGACAAGTTAGACCATGTTCATGGTCAGCCCTACACAAGCAAAGTAACCAGAGAGACCTGCACCATTCAGGGCTGCCACAGGCAACTAAAAACATCTTTTTGCTACTATTTCCAACCTTGGCAACTAGAAGTATCTTTTTACGGAAAATCTTTTAAAAGCTGCTAATTGTAAAATTTTGGCCAGGAGAACCTTTTACATCATGATCAAATGAAATTTATCTCAAATATCCACTTGCCAATCTACAGATAGCAAGAAAATGGCAATTGAAGTGATAAAGCAATGGCTTTTATTAATGCACATAATACATGTTCAAAAGTTACCAAATTGCTTCAAAATGTACTGAAAATGTTATTTGATTGAAATATAGACTAATAATAACTTTCTTAAAATATTGACCGTTATAAGGTAAAATTTCCTAGAAATAATGTGAAGCAGTGTTCATCTTACAGATTAGACAATTCAAATTCTCAACTTAGGTTTTAATGTTTGCTGTATTCCATTAATGACTCTTATTTAAATGTCGGTATTTGGTGTATGTATAAGGGGAAGGGAGATGAGAGGAACTAAAATAGTGTACTGACTAAAAATTGACAACTATTGAAGTTTTTACTTACCGCATTTTGATGAATTTTGGCAAGTACAAATTTCATGTGATGTGTTGAGGCTTTGATAAAAATATAGTTAAAAAAGGAAATTTACCAAATTCTAAGAAAGGGATGTATAAAACATGAACTGGTGTACGAAATCAAAGTACAGTAGAACCTCGATTATCTGAGCCCTGATTAATCAAGTGTCTATTATACAAACTGAATTCAATGTTTAGTTTTCTAAAGCTTTGAGCATTAGTGTGCACACTTTGTCCAAAGAGGTGAGAGAATGTTACTAAACAGAAGATAGCTAAATACGTTTCCAAGAGAATTTTTAAGGATGCATAATTATATCCAAATTTATTGTAAAATTATCACGATAAACACATATTGTGACAAATCTGAGTATAAATATTTTGATCCTTGTTTAATGAATCTTTCAATAGCAGTACATGTAGTACTGTAAATTTGTTGTTTTCTATAGGCTGTTTTATATTACTATATATATCCACGCTATGTATATCCTATGTGCTCCATAGTATCCTGAGTTTCTGGTTATCCAAGGTGATCTCGAACCGTAATGCAACGGATAATCAAGATTCTACTGTAATTTTCATGTTAAACTCATTTTTTAACTTACCTATGTTTCACTTCTAATAGGATCTACCACGTTCACGCGATGATGTTGACATGGAGCGTTGTTTACGCACTGCTAATACACCTGACATTGTGAGGAGCACCATTAAGAAAAAAGATGTATTTGATGACAAAATAATCGAACGCGAGGTACTTATCATTGATATGAAATTTAAAGCTGTAAAACATCAGAATTTGTTTAAATGGATTAATCTTTGAACTTGAAATTTTAAGGAGATTATTAATTCAGCTTTCTTGATTTCTCAAAGCTTGGATTACCCCAGAAAATTGAAATTCCTGAACGTTATGTTGAAGTGGAGCCAGAGCAGCTGTCTGCTAGTGAAAAATTGCAAAGAAGTCTGAAGGCAGAAAATATCTGTAAAATGCTATCGGAAACAACTACGTAAGTTTCATTATTAGTTTTTCCAATATATGGGGGAGCAGTAGCCTAGTTGGAAGAGTAATGGATTAGCAACCGGAAGGTCGCGAGTTCGAAACGCATTCCAACCAAAGACATGGGGTAAGTCATGCACACGGGAGATAGTGCATGTTAAATATTTGTCATGGCCTCAAATATCCTCAATGGTCTGGTATGGAATTTTGGAGAGTGGGGTGCCAGCTCAGGTGTTGACCTTGTCATTTGACCATGGTTCAAAATTACATAGTGATATCCTCGATCTTTCCCTTGGAGATTGATTCCGGACTGTCGCCAATAGCCTGTTGTGTTGCTCCAGTGACGGTAATTAACTACCTATCTACCTCTTCGAATTTATTGTATTCCTTTTGTGAGGTTCTCTGGCCGGTGGGAAAGTTTGAAGAGGGGTGCTAGCTCAGGTGTTGACCTCGTCATCTGACCGTGGTGTTGTCCTTGGCTCTTTCGCTTCGAGATTGATCCTGGATATTTGCCAATAGCCTGTTGTGTTGCTCCAGTGTGACGTTAATTAGCTACCTTCCTACCTTATATTTTATTCTGATGTCATTCTTAATACCTATTCAATTAGCTATAAACTTGATTTTCATCATCAAGCACACTCCAAAATTAATCTGTATTTTAAATTTGTATTCTCATTCTTATTCTGCATTTATTTCGTTCCACACAGTACTTACGAAGATGTTGGAAGAGAAGAAGTGAGGAGCAAATCTCCTGAAGCCTTGCACAAGAAACTGAGTGAAGAGAAGCGCAAAAGGGCTCATCTGCTGAATTTGAATCGTGCTATTGCACGAGAAGTGGTTGAAAAAAGCAAAGCAGTTGCAGGTTAGTAAAATAATTTGAAATACTCGTCTAGACTTCTGTTTCAGAAGATATAGTTAATGAAAAAATGGAATACAGTACAACCAACACAAGAAGAGACTTGGCCCCTCCTATGTCACTTAGTTCCAGACAATTCGATTGCCATACCTTAAACTAGCATCCACTGAATTTAAGCAGGATAGCTGTATTCAATCATGAGCATCTTATTTAGTCTTGAATATGAAATGATTGTTCACATAAATGGGACTAGTCCAAAGACAGGCAGGGTTCTCATTGGTAATCATAGAGGACTACTTTTGTAGTAGTAGACTTTTCCTAAGAAGCCCCTCGGGGATATCTTTAGGTGTGTACCGGCTTCACAAGCCTGAGGTATCCTAATGATCTATTCTTTTCCCATGTGGTTTACTGCCTCAAACTTGGAGGTCGCTACCCCAGGATGCCCACACACAAGCGAACTTTCTCTACTTCTCTCCACCCTTTCTTTTCATAATTACTTAACATTGTCTTGTGTTTGGTACAGCCAAATATGGCCCTTGAGTCATATTTGGCCAAGGCCAACCAACCTCCTAAGAGATGTGCCGAAGTCTCTTCTCATGATGGTAGGACTTAGAAGTTGTGATTAATAGAAGATTATTAAGTGTGAAATTAATTTTTACTCTGTTGAAAACCAATTGATTGAATTGTGTCATGCGATGTTTTTCTTATGGTGTAAACTGTGACATCATGTTTTACCATAATGACTAAGTTCAATTGTCCAGGCATTAACAAAAATGAAATCCATCTAGATAATTTTTTGTTTGAAAATAGTTGTAGTTGCATTTTTTGTGCCAATGTGGTTAGTTTTCTAGTCCTCAATATTTTTTAAATATATTTGTTTTCTAATTCTATGGATTGCTAATTCGTTTTCTGAGTAATGAATTACTTATTTTGTTGTTTTTAAATAAAACTTTAGCATGATATGTGTATTTTAATTTTTAAAATAATTTACTGATTTCTGTTGACTACCAAGCATGCTTGTATGTATTTCTTAGTTATCATTTCGATTTATTTATGCCTTCAGTTTTGCATGGATATTTACTTATTTTCCCAATTATTTTACAGCAAATATTTGTAGTACAGATAACCAGGCTTCCTCTTGAGGTTTGTTTTTACAAATATTAATTTCCTATATGTAAGTTTTGTTTTCATATCCAGTTCCATATTTTCAAAAGTAAATATAATAATATAAATGTGAAAAACATAGGACATTGACTTTCTTTACATCAGTCTCAATTAGTACAGATCTGAAAACACAAAATTTGTGCAAACAATTGAAATAGTTTGCAAAAAAGTTAGATTCTTTTTTGTAACTGAAACATATTTTATGCAAAACGTTTGCATCAGTATCTTTTAAAAATATTTTATTCCTGAAGTGCTTAGTATTTTTAGTGTATTCAAATTTGTAAATCAGAATGTTAATATTTTCTTTTAACATAAAAAAATAAATATGATAACATAATTGCGAAACATACGACCTTTACTTTAACACCAGCCTGAATCAGACCTGTAAAAACACAAGGTGCCTGCAATTGAAATAGTTAAAAACGAAAAGGCAGCTTCTCTTTTGTATGAAAAACATATGAGCAAAAAGGCTTTAATCAGTATTTCATATTTAAAAATGCTGCCTAACTGGTCATAGCACTTGTATACCACCCAGTAAGTCGCTGGTTCGAATCCTGGTTTGTAAGCACATGGATGTTAGTGATTACCCATTGGGCGTTCCTCACAAAAGTATCCAAAATATATTCTCTTATAATATTTTGTAAACAAAGTATTTTAGCACATGCAAATGAGTTTTCAAGACTTTTCGATTTTTTAAAAATATCTCATAATATTTACCTTAGTAAAAATTTTACACAATTCTAAGTTAATGTTTAGGTTAATGTTCAGTTGTATATGGAGGAAATTCACATTGTCAATTTGTTGATTATTAGAAAAATTAAAAGGTTTCTGCAACAACATGTCGAGTCTAAAAATTTTAATTTTGAAATTTCAGACTTCCAAATGCAAATTGAAAATGTTTTTGTATAAATTTCTGTGTTAATCAAAGCAGTAAATTGGGAAATTCTGGTTAAATACTTGTAAGGAAAGATTAAAGGTAAACAAGGACATACAGTTTTGGTAAAAAACATGTTATTTTGGTTGTTACACTTAGTTGTCACATTTTTTGTACTGTAAGGGGAACATACTTTAGCTCTGATGGAATCTCAAAAATTATATACTGCATTGACAACAATAAATTATTTTGTTACAAGCAGACATTTCAGGTTTCCCACTGGCCTTAAGAAGGTTTTTCATTTTAGTTTTAAAAGCCCTGTGAAAAGATTAATATTTTATGAAAATCCTTAAAAAAAATTTATAAGCCTCTTACAAGAAAACTATTTTATTTCATCTGCACTCCAAAACCAAGGTCAAAGATTATTGTCCAAGGTTAAGTGTCATCAAAAATATAGGTTAATATAATACAAGGAGTGTTCAAATGAAAAGGTACGAAACGTCGTAAAAACCAAACCGGTTGAAATTAATTTGAATATGCCGCTTTGGGATAACGTAGTGAGACATCTAAGGAAGCGAGTGCACGAGTACCAGCGTGGTTGTGCACATGCGCGGGCGCCCGCACATGACGCAGAAGAGAAGCATGCAGTTGTGTGTTCCGTCCAATTGACGCGGCAGTGCGTGTGAGGACATGGCGTTCACATTGCAAAATTCGACGATTGAGGAGCAGCGAGGTGTTATCAGATTTCTGATTGCGGAAGGTGTTAAACCGGTAGGTGAGACACTCCGTAGCCTACGCAAGTCCATCAAGAGCAAACGGCCTGGGCTGCTCACGGAGGGAGTGATTCTGCTCCACGATGACGCGCGTCCACACGTCTCCAGGGTCACACACAGTGTACTGGCCAAGTTCAAGAGGGAGCAGCTTGAGCATCCGCCCTGCAGCCCGGACATATCGCCCTACAACTTCCATCTGTTTTGTCTGCTAAAAAACATCTCAAAGGGAAGCGCTTCAACTCGGACGACGAACTGAAGGACACAGTGGAGGACTGGCTCTTGTCACAGCCACAGGAATTCTGGGAACAGGGAATCCTTCGGCTCGTGAAACAGTAGGATAGTTGTGCTCAGTCCTCTGGTGATTACTTTTGAATAAAGACTTCAATTATACCCATAGTGTCGTTTTGTACCTTTTCATTTGAACACCCCTAGTATTTATAGGTTAGCTAAAAATTTGTTTTTAAAACCGAGTCCATGAGACCCAAGCATAGCACTTGTGAAAGTCTTCACATTTGTTCTTGTGGATTAATCTATTGTGATCTATGTAACGTAACCTTAAAATTGAAAAATAACCTTGAAAAAGCACTAATTTTTGTCTGAAGAGTGGGAACCATGCATTTATCAGATTAAGATTAAAGTTATTCTGTTGTGAAATAAATTTAAGGTATATAAAATTTTCATTAATAAATTTAAGATTCCCTATTTAGGTTTTTAAATTAAACCCACTTAAGACCGATCACTTTTAGGTATTGTATTCCATATACTGTGTTAACAGATTTGATCGAGCAGTATCCTAGATGTTTACTGTGGTGAACGCAATCTTGCCATGAAAGGATTTATTATGCACATATGGTACAGGGTACTATTTACTGATAGACTAATGATATCATACCATCCATTCCGAATCTCTATTCTACACTACTGTTGGTACAATGGTAACAGTACCTGTCCAACTGCCAAAAAACGCCTTCTCCGCTGGAAAGTGATTTTGATGCAGTCTGGAAAGTTAACCACTGGTGCCAAATCGTTTCCAATACAAAAGAATCTCAAAAGTTATAAACAAAACAACTCAGTTCCAACGGAAATGGATAGAATTTTGTAATACTTATAAGTAACATAATAGTTATAAATAACATAATCTTCATAAAGAAATTTTACTAAAAAAATCAAATTTTTCAATTTAATTATTGTCTTCATGCATTTTTGATATTCAAAATCAAACATTAAATCCCTCTCATCTATGTTTATGTATTTTTTAGTTTTTGCAACTTGGGAGCACTTGATAAAAAAGCCATTGACGCCTGTGGAAGAGGACATTAGTCCAATGACGCCCTTACCCATCACCCAACAACGGTACAATTTTCTGACTTGAAGCGCATTTGTCTGCTTGAGGCAAACCTAGTCTTGCCATTTTATCTTGATCCCAGTGATTTTTGTTCGTTTACCTGACTTATATAGAGCTTCCTATTGAAAATATTGATGCAATAAATTTTGGGTGAACAATTTGTGTGACATTGGCACTTTTTGCTGATGTTAGCAATAATGACTGGTGTATCCAATGTGTAGCTATTTTTTGTACATTTTACTTCCTTCTGCATGAGGAGAAAGACACATTTTTGCTCTTTATTTGTATTAATGGTTCACCAAAATGTCATGGTTTATGGCCAGCTAATTGTGCTATAAGGGCAGCTGTTTGCCATTTTGTTTTGTTATATTATATGCCATATTTTTTTTACCCTAGTACATGTGTACTTATATGCTTTTATAGTCTTTTAAAATAGAAGGGTTGGTTTTTGTGTACTTTTGTAAGGACATTTTTTCATTTTAAGTACATTTTTAAAATTTTAGTTTGCTATGCCTGTCATGCATGCAGAACTGAACGAGTCTAGTGTGATATGGGAATTAAAATTGCAAATATGTATTGAAATATTTTCAACCCATTGTATTTTTAGGGCTTTTTTATTTCCCTTTTTTACAAATGGCATTCCGAGTTTCAAGTTGTGTTCATCTGCTTTTCATGATGTTTAAAGTATTCCAAGTCTTTTGAAGTAGATTAAGCTTTTAACCCTGCATGTTTCAAGAATATCTTCAATTATGTTGTTTAGACTCAAAAAGTTTTTTGTTTCAACCCATCAAGATATGTAATCCCAAGAACCATGCATTGGGAAAACTTAAAACCCTAGGAAAGATCCCTTATTGCAAAAAACAACAACAATGAAAAAACACTTTCTGAAAGGATGATCTTATGACAGAAATTAGTATGGACAATTCATTTCAGGTAGACAATAAGGATTCAGTGTAAATTGTTTTTCATATAAATACATATATATTATCCATGCCTATTATATTCAAATAGTTCATATAAATGTATCTTCAATTCATGTTTTTGTGTGATTTTATATTTTTCTACCTTACAATCTGCCTAAAGTCAAGAATGTACCCCTGAAAAAGATGTGTACATCCACAAAAGTGTAGATAAATATTTATTTAATAAATGCATGGCATTAACAGGACTACAACTTGATGAGGTAAAAAAGGACCTTTATTAGCTCTTTCCAAAACTAAAAGTTTACTTTTTCTCATTCAAGTTTACAAGAACTCTTCACTTAATGACTGAATTCCTTTCCAACGACTAAGTTGTCAAGCAAATTGCTCGATAAGCAAGGAGCTTAGTCTTTTTTATTTATTCTGGAAAAGGTCTAAAGGAGACTATAATTAGTTTGTTAGAAACTATTTTGTTTTGGGGACTGTCCAGTACTTTGGTGCCTCTGAGTAATCATAACAAGTGCTGGGTATGTCAATCACCAACAGAACATGTAATGGAAACCTACCAGCATCTGATTTATTGAGTTCAATGCCTGTGTCTGCTGTCTGATTAGGCTACTTGTGAAATCCTCCATTTGATTACATTGTATCCAGGGTCAATGTTGGCATCAGCTCTAGTTTTACCAATGAATGTTGCTCACCAACAGAGCATGTAATGAAAACATTCTGGCATCCAATTTGTTGAATTAAATGCTGGTATCTGCAATATGAAATCCTCCATTTGATTACATGTATTCCAGTCGACATTGGCACCAGCTCTGGTTTTGCCAGTGAGTTGCTCAGGCTGAGACTATTCCATGCGCGAGTGGGTCTTAAGTACAAGTGGTCATTAAATGAGGAATACCTATGCTCAAATTAAAGTAAATATCTTTGCAAACATGTAAAACTTTTGCAAACTTGCCAGTCACTTTAGAAATGTAAATAAGATTGTTGTTCCGAGACTATATGGAATTGGTTGTTCCCTATACTTGTTGAGTGAGGAGAATCTAAGATGTTATGAAATGCTGATTCACAACTTTTGTGCTTGGATTCTTTTTATTCTTGAACCTTACTTATAAAGCATATAATATGATTTCCCAGGTATAAGATGTACAGCACAAATACTATTGTATCGTTGAAAACTAGTTAAAGTAGCTTTAGGTATCGAACTTTACCATGCATCTCGCACACTGTATGCAAATCTTGGCGATTTATATACAAATAAATTATATCAAAATATTCTGTTTAGAATTTTTGTATGAATGGGTATGTATATATTAAAGTTATATTTTAGCATTTTAATGTGTACTTTTAAGATTAGACATAATGAGTAGATTTAAAATCCTTATTATATGTTAAATTTGGACTGGTCTTGTGTCTGTGTATAAAAGAATGTAAAGTTGCCAGTGCCTTTCAGTGAAAGTTTATGAAGAGAGCCATTAGCTGCTTGTGTCCATTACTGACAAATCCAATTTTGGATAGATATTGCCTACATATATACATGCTTGTCTTATTAAGCCAAGAGTCTTGGTGTTTGCCAAGACAAAGCAATCTGTTTTTTGGATGTTATTCTTTATAAATGCACTGGTGTAATGAATATGTTTTCTCTGCAATGGTTTTAGTATGTTTCTGATAGTTTTTTACTGTTTTAATTGCAGTGTATTGAGTTTTATTTATGTGACGCTATACTTACCTCATTTTCATAATTTTTATAAATTGCATAGTCATGATTTTGGAAATTAAAACTGAGAAAAATATATGAATTTTATTTGTAGATAGTGCAAATACCCTAGTGTAAAAAATCTATTTTCTGCAAAATGAGAAATTTTTTTTAAAAGTTAAGTATAACTGATCCATATTAAACCTATTATTGTGTAAAAATGCTCCTGTTTCTAGCTGTGCAAAATTATAAAACTAAAGAATATTTCCTCTCATTTGCTACAAACTATTACAATACTTTGTTAGGTTATATTTTTAATATTAAATATTCTTCACTTTCAAGTAAATGTAGAACAGGCTATTGCTATTAGCCTTTTGCCTCTATAAAAACCAATCTGATCGGTAATTAATTTGTTTTCAGTTTGCATATCTATTATATATTACATAAATACAAATATTTTTCATGTGCTGTTAAAATATGTATGTGAACTTAATACTATTGCTATATTGCCGATTCTTACTAGTTCATAGCTAGTTGCCTTATATTCTTCTATGTCTAAATGTCTAGTATGTACAAGAAAATACTTTAAAATCTGTTTTCTACTGATGTGCTCAAATCTAGATTGTTGTGTTGTTTATGCAATATTTAGATATCGTGTTGTAATAATCTTGACTAGAGTGATGCTATGCAAACTGTCCACTTTTTAAAATTTAAGTTATCTTTGATATTTTGATTAAAATTTACTAACCTTTTATTCAAAGGTGGCAACTGGGGTTTTTTAAGGAATAAAAGCTATAAGTGCATTTATTTAAAAATAAAATTTGTTTCATGCCTAAATCATGAACAAATAATAGATAATTGTAATTCATTTTGATCCATTTTGTTCATACTTCTATTGTGTTGAAAAAATCTTTACAAGATTGATAGTCTATTCAAAATGCTCACTGAAATATTAAATTATCTTTAAGATTTTGATTAAAATTTCCTGAAAATTTTATTTAAAGGGGGCAGGTATGAAGTTTATAGAATAAAACTTATTGTATTTATCTAGAATTCCAGTAAGATTTCTGTAATTCCAGTAAGTTTCTAATCTATTATAAAAAGAAGTTGAAATGTTGGTATACTGTACCTTTGAATGTTAAGACTGTTCTATATAATTTAATAATAGCTTGTTTATCATGCTTAAACATGCTGCATTAAAATTTTATTTCTTTACTAGTAAATAAATACAGTCTAATGAGATATGTTTGGTCTGATCTTAAAAAGTATTTGAATATATTAGACAGGTTTTAACACTGTTAATATTCTATCAGTACTTTGTAATTTACTTTTAAAAATAAGGTATTATCTTGTACATACTTAAACTCTGAGAACTATTTTAACATCCTAGCCAATATATATAGTGATATCTTGCAAACTATGCACTGTTATTAATCTAAATATATGGTAAAAGTATTTTATTTTGCATAGTGTACTTATTCATGTAAATATGCTGTACATGCAATTATATTTGTATAACTGCATAATCTATTTCTTCTAATAATGTATTTGATGGATACATGTATTGTTGAAAAATATGAAGGTATAAAAATGCGTTAAATATGTAAAAATGTGAATATTAGTATAAAAGTTACAGAAAATTTTGTGTAATGGATTGTAATTGCTGTGAAGTTATTTACTTTTGCAGCAGTTTATATTCATTATAATTGATTTTGAGCTTATCTTATTTTCCATTATATTGATAACTCCATTCCACTCTTGCTTTTTTAATCCAATAATAATGTTACGGTTACTAAAACAAGTGTGTATGCTTCTGATTAGCAGTAAATTGATTAGAAATATTGAAATTACAATTATGTACAGATTACTGGTAGATTTATGTAAATACGTATATCAGACTATTAGTCTTTCAATCTCTTTTAATATTGTTTTACTTCCCACATAAAAAAAGCAGCAATTGCCCTCACTATTCATATCAAAGGCCAAACATGAGCATTCTCCAAATTATTTCAAGAATCTCATGTATAGCGAAAATTTATTTGGAGGCTTTTTTAATTAAATTTAATAAAATATATAAAATTTTCAATTAACTGTAGTGTCTATTCAAAAACAAGTAATTAAAATTTATAAATCTAGAAATTAATGTTTTAGCATAAAATTATAAATTTTATTTTACAAAATTGTTCTATCAGCGTATTATTACATCTCTCCTGCCTTATGTAATTGGATGACAATTCATTTTCAATAGAAGTTAGAAATAATCTTATTTTATTCTTGAAAATTTCAACTGCCTAATTGAATATCAATGTAATTGATGGATGTGAAAATAGCACCCTTGTAGGTTATAATAACCCTTGTAGAAAGTCTTTACATTTCCTGAAAAAATTCTTTTTACTTGTTACTAAAATATATTCTGAAAAACATAGTTTATCCAGTTTTGCAAATAAAAAATGTCCTTATTGCTTCTGTCAGAAATTTATAATCCTGTTAGGTTATAACTGAAAGAAATTTTCACAAATGTGTCCTATATGATCAGTATTAGATTTATTAAAGTGAATTTTTAAAAACAAATTTTATTGCAATCTCAACAGCAATATTTTATTACCTATTGATACAATTTGTTATCCTGTATCTTATTAAAATCAACTCTTCCTATATTTAAACACAAAGGGCTTCCATGAAGAAGAAAGCCTCTAAGTAAGAAAGTCATTTATTTGTGAAAGACTGCATTACTAAATTGCAATTTTCTTTAATAAATACAATTTTGTACTATATTTTAAATGTTCTAGAGCACAAAGAATTTTTATGAGTCAAATATTTTGAGTTTTGCTTGAGTAAAATATTTCATCTTGTATGTGCTCATTATTTTACATTAATTTGATTCATACCTTAAAATCTAATTTTTGAGAGAAAATCTATTTTAATTGTCTTATTCAGTTTAAAATTTTTTTTCTTAAAAATTCATTCTGTTAATTGTCTCCAAAATTCTACTTCTCATCATGTTTCCATTTTGTGATTTTTTAATTTTTTTCTTTTCAAACCACTCAAAGGTTAAAACATCAATTATGCATTGAAAACAACAAATGTCAAAGCATCAGTTTTGAGTGATGCTGAATTGACCAAATTGAAATAATGAAACTAGAAATTTCTTATACTGAAAATGAGAAATAATAAAAGTTTTATGTCGTAGAGTTCTTAACTTTTGTTATCTATTTAGATTTTAATGTTATCAATTGGCATAATTCAGTAGGCATATTTGACAATTACATTCCATGCAAGTGTTAGAAAAATTGTATTAATAGAAGCATTTTATCAAAACCAAAGCTTGTTAAAAGTTGATCAATATTGTGTATAATTTTTTTTTATATAAAGAACATCGCACACTCATGTTTTCACATTTCTGCTGCTTAATTGTTATGCTCATTTTTATTAATGTTTGAACTTGCAAGGCGCTTCAACATTTATTTTAAATCAAATATTGTTTCTTTCATTAATGTGCGAAACAGGTTAAGTTTTATTTGTATTGAGAAAAATAGAAAGGGTAAAAATACCTTTTATGGTTTGTATAGGGATTTGTGTTCTTGTGTGAATATTTCGTTTGAAAGTATTAAACCAAGAGAATTAAAAGTGAAAAGCACCATGTGGCAATGCTTTTTCCCCTTGAATGACGTTTTGATTATCTTACCAGTATTATACATTTATGTACTTTTTATTTGTAAAATAACCAATGTTGATTGGAAATTGTTATATTTTGGAAATTTGTTATAAATATTTTAAAATGACTTTTTCATTGCTTACTCTTCGAAAAATTGCACAATCTTTTTAACTGCTCATAATCATTTAATGGCTCAGTGGAGTTGCCCACGGCACTAGGAACCTACAAGTTTTAGACGATACAGGTTTGATTCCTCTCGGTGCAATTATCTTTGTCAGTAAAACTTCCCTTGTGTTTTGTGTAGCTTCGCCAAATACGGCCTTTGCGCCATAAAACCAAAATTGGGACATAAATTATAAAAAATCAATCAATTGGCAATTCAACTAAACAACTATAAGCATTAAACAAAGAATTCAAGTTTGTCATTGTAATAGCTGTACAAGACCAAGCTTCAAGGTAACGTTTGAATATCTTCACTTGAATGCGCGAACTAGGTAACTCAATTTTTCAGTTTTTGGGATAAAGGAAAAACAGTTTCTATTGCCAATGCCTGTTTCATACATACTACCTACATCTTTCATTACCCGATAGAGCATTAAGCGATAAAAAATTTACCTATTTCTTGCGTTAAATTCTGCTTGATCTCGACTCTACTAATTTTAAGTATAACTCAAAATACCTATTTTTCCAATTGCCTAGATCTGCATCCAGGTGACTACACTCTCATCTTGTTTGCTAAATATTTTGTTATGTTGAAAACAATTCTTTTATTCCTTTTTTTGAATGTTTTGTTATTGTTATTTGGATCTTATCAATGACAATTTTTTTATGTTTGCTAAAAACCAAAAGAGCGTACTTAAACAGGGATGCATAGACCTAGGGCCTCTTGCGGCCCTCTGTTGACTTGCTGGCGACTCGTCTTACCATGTTATTTTAACTTGAACAAGTCACACGATAGGTAATTTAGGTTACAACTTTGTTACTAGATAATGCATTAAAATGCGCAAGTCAATATTAAAGTCAATATTTTTCAGTCAAATATTAAAGCGAAAAATTGAAACTGCTTGACTAATGAAAAATTTAGAATCCGTTTTGCACTACAAAAATCGAACCAAATATTAGAACAACTGTTAAATCAATGCTATGTCACAAAATAAAATTCCTTTACTTTTTATATTTTTTTTTTCTGTAACAATATAAATAATATATGATAGATAACTTGCATGTTTTTTTGGGTAGCCCTCCCATAAGTCAATGAATCTAGGTGATCCTTGTTCTAGAATATCCATCAAAGTTGCCAGTAAAAATAACATGCTAACATTTCTATCAAAATTTTAAATGTTTCATTGGATGTACACATTAATATATAAAATGTTCTGCTATATGTGGATTTATGAAACCAAGGACTGAATGTTGTGCTCAAGGATATAAATTTGATATAAGGAAAAGAATTAACATGTCTTCAGAAGGCACAAAGATAATGCCTTTTTATACAAAGATATTCCACACCATCTGAGTTAAACTCTTCTGTTTAGCAAACAATGACTAAAAGGACACAAACCAAAAGTTGAGTAGAAATTCAATCAATTTTTCGCAATGAGTACAGCTTGTATTTTTCACAATGAGTACAGTTGGGAAAATGTAGGAAATCCTTGATACTTAAGTGAACAAATGAAATCTAGATTTGAAGATTTTTCCTTCAATTCACAGAATTGGCGAATGAGACTCAAACTTCGCTGAAATGGCGAATAGAGAATTCAATCTTTGATTCTAAACTCAAAAAGCGAACTTTATTGCGATGAAAATTAATATCTGAACCTATTAAGTCTGCTAAGAAATTTAGGGGCGAATAAAGATATTTAAAAATTATTTTTAAGCAAATAATTCCGTGGGAGCTCAATCTATCAGCCAATCTGATATTAAACAATCCAGATGTTAAAATAAACTTGTGAAATCAAAACCATGGTATTTAACTTTAATGGTAACTTAACTTATTTGAGGTTTTTTGGTAATGAATAAATCAATGCGCCAAGAATTATGAAAATGCCCTAATATTTAGAAGATGAAAACGATGCTCTAAATTGTTCAAGATATAATGTTCCTCAGGAGAAAACTGGTTAAAACAATTCAGTATTTAATGAACTCTTAAGGGAAAATCTATTTCAAACTTAAAAGTAAAATAAAAATTGTTAAAAGAATGCCTAAATTAATGTACCATATTAGCTTAAGAGGGTGAGTTTTTAATTCTCTGCAATCATGGATCATCAAAATGCATAATTTCTACGTGACATTTTAATGTGGTAGATAGGTTTTTAAATTAACGTCGTACTGAAGCAACACAATGCATTCTAATAAAAAAAAAGTGAGAATTAAAAGGAAAATCTATCATACGAGAGCATTTGGTTAGCGAAAGTAAAATCTTCCGTCTGGTTTGCTTACATTGCAAATCCCACTCAAAGAACATCCTTTTTATAAGAAACCTCTCCAGTTTTGAAACCAATTAAAAACTGACGTTTACTATTTAAACCAGGCATGAGTCAGAACTAAGCTAAATGCGATAGTGTTTCTGAGATGGAACGAGTTTTCTATGACAGATTTTTCTGTAAAAGCTTTGTTGCTCAGTGTGACGTTAGTTAAATACCTAACCTAACCTATCTGTAAAGTGAAATGTTGATGGGGGGGGGGGGGTATTTCAATTAACGTCACACTGCAGCAACACAACGGGCTATTGGTGACGGTCCGGGATCAATCCCAAAGGGAAAGATCCGATGAAATGTTGATGGCGTTAGTGTTTCTGGGATTTGTTTGAATATGATTTCAGCAATTCTCCAAAAAATGTATTTCGAATTGATAGAGTTGATTAGTCAACGCCAAACATTTACAAAACTGCGAAGACATCGCAATGTGAATTATGCGAGAGCGGAAGTAAAATCTTCGCTTTCCTTCAGGTTTGGTTGCTTGCACTAAAATCCCTCTCACATTGCAGGAAAGTGAAGCTTTCTAAGAGAAACTGCACAAAGGAATCCATGTGCACGTTAAAATATTAAACGATTTGGTAAGTCATTGTTGTCGAGTGTCCTGTTTTTCATATGTTATTTTTTGAATGCCAGTTGTACAAACGCTTTGGCTACCTCCTTTTCATAGGGCCGCGGTGGTCCGGTTGGAAGAGCAACGGACTAGCAACCGAAGGGTTGCGAGTTCAAGTCCAGCCAAACACCGCCGTGTACAAAGGGGGCTGGTGCACGTTAAATCTGTCGTGGCCTCAAATGTCCTCACGTTGGCGTGGTGTGGAAGTTTGGAGAGTGGGGTGCCAGCTCAGGTGTCGCCTCGTCATCTGACCGTGGTTCAAAATTACGTGGTGTTGTCCTCGGATCTTCCCCTTTGGGATTGATCCCGGACCGTCACCAATAGCCCATTGTGTTGCTCCAGTGTGACGTTAATTGGAATGCCCCCCCCCCCTCCTTTTCATTGAAAAATTAGTTGATTGCAGATCCTAGAGGTTTTATATAAGTGATACATCACGTCTGTGTTTCAGATTTAGCATTGGTTTCACTATTTTGTTCTACAGAAAAAACCGGGACAAAACGATAAACCTATCGGGACTCCTGTACGGGTTTCCCAAATCACATCAGGGCCGCGGTGGCCCGGTTGGAAGAGTAACGGACTAGCAACCGAAGGGCTGCGAGCTCGAATCCAGCCAAACACCGTCGTGTACAAAGGGGACTGGTGCACGTTAAATCTGTCGTGGCCTCAAATGTCCTCACGTTGGCGTGGTGTGGAAGTTTGGAGAGTGGGGTGCCAGCTCAGGTGTTGCCTCGTCATCTGACCGTGGTTCAAAATTACGTGGTGTTGTCCTCGGATCTTTCCCTTTGGGATTGATCCCGGACCGTCACCAAAAGACCGTTGTGTTGCTCCAGTGTGACGTTACTTGAAATACCCCCAAATCACATCATATAATAACCCTAGATTTGCACAAAAATTTGCATGGTAAGCCCAAGATCCGCATGGGGTAAAATTATTTAAAACGAAACTCAGTTTACAAAGAATAGCTTCCTTAAAAATTGAATGGGATGAAGAGTAGAAATAGAATGTGTCGAAGGAGAATTCAGAAAATTCTTATAAAATAGAGACTATAGAATAGCGGGAGGTTGCAAACCTAGCGGCAACTTCTTGAACAGTTTGTGGCCACTTCTATTTGCATGAATTAAATTACTCCTTTCATCATCGAGCCTTCGTAAACAGAACTGTATCTTAGAAACAGAAACACGAATGGCGACGTACACATGTTGGTCAGATGTGCTTGACGACATCAGTACACATTTTAAGAAAACAAAAACTTTTACACGATTTTCCAAATTGAAAAACAATGAAGATCGGATAGAATATTGTCTAAGGGATGATTTCATCCGGTAAATTTTATTCCCACTCATTTATCAGAGTTTAAATTTACTATTTACTACTGAAATTTATGTCTATACCTGGAGAGTAATGTTAACACAATTTATAGTACTTCAGTAAATTTTATCAGAAATCATTACCAACTATTACAATCTTCTAAATATTCTGAAATGGTGTTTGAGGGTTTTTACTCTATTTAGTTTCTACATAGAGAGAAGACCGGAATGGGTTGTCAGAAATTAGACAATTGATCCGGTCTTATTTATCTTGGTTTCTCTGTAAATGTGATTCAATTACTGATGCCAAACAAAAAATTCGACTTTTGCATTAATAAGGAAAATACGGAAGCAAACGATTGTTCAAAAATTTTGTGTAAAATATTTTAGAACGAATTCATTTTTGACATGTCATGTTCTTATTGACTGAAATGGCTCGTTTTGTAGCAAAAAGAATCTAAAATTAAAATTGTCATTTTTTGGAAAAATTGTATGCATATATACATTGTATAATACCAATGTACATGAATTATTTTCAACAAGGTGTCATGATCCAAACATAAATTAAGATCACAATTTTATTGCATAATAACAAATGATCATTCACACGAAAATTACGAATTAGATTACCCCAATAACTGCACTTCTGCATTTTGAAGTCCAGATGAGAAAAGACTACCACAAAATAGCAGCTGCATTTCGGTCTTGAACGTAATAGGGAAAGCAAAAGATCACAATACTGTTTGGGCTGGTTTCTCATAGTTTGAGACTTGAGAAATTAATTTGTCCAAACCTGCTTGGATAATAGAATGATTCAGGAAGTGTTAATGAATAAATGCATCAAAAATTAAATTGATATTTTTGCTCGCTATTTAAGAAGAGTAGTACTACACTTCATTAAAATGCACATAAAAAGTTTATTTGTGGACAGTTCTCTGACATTTGTTTATGGATGCTCTTTTATATTATCTAAATTTAAAGTTGTCAAAAATTCAACAAAAAATATCAAGTAGCAACATTGTGTATAAATTTCTTCCAAAGTTTGTTATTTCAAAGTTTTTGCAGTTCCCTTTTCAGTTATCAAACTAGTTTATAACAATTTTTGAAAAAATTTGCATGTTTTTTAAAACTGTCAAGGTCAAATTGTTTAAAAATAAAGTGCTAACTTTGTATTGCTGGGATCAGTAAAGTCCAGAGTAAGTAACAACTTTTCTATTTCATTTTTGTTGGGATGATTCTCTTGTTGGTCAAACTTCCAAATTGTTTCATTGCTTTGTGACATGATTCCGACATTGTTGTCGATTTTTGCTTCATTGTTCAGCTCGTGTTTGGGACCTAGTTGATCTTTAAAATATATAAATGAGATTTGAAATAATTGATGCTAACAGCAAGTTATATATGACCATATAATTAAAATCAATGACCATATAAATAAAAGACATAACAATTAAATCTGATCACACTGATAACAGGAACTAAGGAAACTGCTTGTATTCTATTGTTATATCATTTTGGAACTAATTTATTTCCAATTTCTCATTGATACAAAGTAGATAGTAATAGAGAAATGATAAATCAAAACAATATAATTTATGTGTTGATTTTGATGATTTTACTTTTTGATGTGCTAATACAACCACAATAAGATTTATTGAATAATAATGTGTAATTCGCAGTGTTAAATAGCAAACCAGAGCACTATAGTTTGTCTGAGGAGTTGGAATATAAGTCATGTGGTTTTGAAATACTCTGTTGCATTAGGAGGCAAGTTAAATATAAACTATAGTATCCTTAGTGTGGATTGTGGCTATGAATTTATTGTTGATGCTGGAAACTGAATTGTGAGTTGGAACATGATTACTCATGGAGGGATGTTACATATGCTTACTTTCCTCTGGTGAGAGCTGTGGCTCAGTGGGTTCAACCACTGTGCTAGCAATCTGCAAGTTGTAGACAGAAGATTTGATTCCTCTAACTTATCCTGAGTGTATTTCTCTCTTCTGTGTCAGTACAACTTTCCTTGTGTGTCGTGGCTCAGTGGGTATGCCTGCTGCGCTAGCAACCTGTGAGTTGTAGGCAGTGCAGGTGCAATTCCTCCCTGGGTATATTTCTCTCTCCTGTTTCAGTAAAACTTTGTGTATATGTGTATGTCTATTATTTGATATTGTATGTCTTGTGTCTGGCGCAGCATTGCTAAATATGGCAATCAACCTTGTGTATGTATATCCATCGTTTGACACCTTTTGTCTTGTGTGTGGTGCAGTTTGTTCAAAAATCATTCTTCTGCCATAGACCCAACCAATCTTTCCCCTGGCAAACTTGCTACCTTTGTAGAAATGAACTCTTCCAAGAGCATCTGTTTTTCTACCAAAGCCACACTAGAATATTTGCATACTCAATTTTATTACAATAGTTATTTGTGTGTTTGATAGCTTTTGTCAAACAAACTTCTGACTACTGTTTAAGAAAAAAATTCTTTTTCAGAAATAAAGTGCAGCTATGGCTAAATATCATGTGCTCGTCGCGGCATAAAAAATTTTGGGAAAAGGCTTCGGAACTCAGAGCTGAAGGCAATCTTTGTTTCCAGGAAAAGAAATATTCCAAGGCTGTTGAGTTCTATACACAGGTGAAGTTTGAGTACTATTTTATATTCTTATTATTGCCAAAGCCTAAGGTTCAACACTGGCTCGTGAATTTGACATCTTTGTATCTGACATATTTACATGTGTTGCTAATATGTTTTTATAAAATAATTTATTTACTTGTCTTTACATCTTAAAATTTAAGTACTCACAGCCACATTATGTTCCATGCTATCCTTACATTTACAAAATAAGCTAAAATGCAAATGAACTTTTAATTGTAATGAAAGCACGATAAAAGATAAATATCATCAGCTTATAAGTGAAACACATTAAGTCAAAGAATATAGTTTGGACAAAAAGAAGGGGACAAAATTATAATCCCCATCTTTTCTCACTTTGTGTGGTTTGCAAGAAAAAATAACTTTGTGAACTTCAGCAGTCATTTGGTCAGCACATTCTGGTCTGGAAAAAATTAAAAACTCATATTTTGAAAATTTTGACTGTGTTTCGCTTGTAAGCAAATGATATATTGTTTTATTATCTTCACTTAACTACCACTCAAGAAAACTATTTGAACCAAACTACCAGTTAACGTGCTAACAGCTTAACTAATACTGACTTTTTTATTTGCCCATAGAGTATATTAGCAGCCCCATTTCCAAAATCTGAAGATGCTGGTAATCATGCAGAGGAACTATCTCTTGGCTTTGGTAACAGATCAGCTGCTCTTTTTCATCTGCTGAAGAATCAGGTAAAATATGCTCATTGGTTAAAGATAATAATTTATTTTGTTAACCAAATGAGTTTATAGTACTCAACACAGTGTAAATTGCTTAGGCTTTTCACTTATTAGAGTTAAATTTTCAAGAGAAAATGATTCACAGTTTATTTTTATAACTATTTTATTTTTAGCAAATGCAGTGATGAATGCAATTTGATGTAATGCAAACAGTGTATAAAAATGTATGTTTAAGAATGAAGTGAATCATGGCAATTGTTTCAGAATGAACATTATTCCAGATGATCTTTTCAATGTTTTGGCAGTAATTCATAATATTTTATAAAATATTCCTGTGGTTGGTTTTAACTATAAAAACAATTTCTGTAAGCCCAACATATGTATTGCATCAATGTAATATGCATACAAGATTGAAATTTGATTTAATAAAACTTTTACAGCAATTTGGTCAGCTGTCATTACCTATTTGACAATGATTTTGTAATGACTGACTCTTCAAACCATGTACTGTCTACCAAAAAGTCAGCCCTGTTTAGACCTAGAAATGGGACTTATCCCATTTTACATATATCCAAGAGGAAATACATCCAAGTTTGTTATATTGGCACACTGAAATGATAAATTGGAAAAAAATTTGTTATGTTTTTACTTTTTGCCTAAAGATCTATAGTAGCATACCTCTTTCTGCCACCAACATTTACTAAAATCAGTATAAAATTAAAACAAATCCACCAGAATCCACTGAATTTTTTAGGGAGAAATTTAAAAAAAGGACGCCAATTTCAAAGTTTTGGCGCCAATCCATGGCAACTATGAAAGAAAAACATCGGAATTTGTGGTTGCTGGATTGTCATGAAAATCTTATTAAGAAAACATTTTTTTTTTAAATTTAAATTTCTTGGCAAGACCTTCAACATCTGTTTCATACATAATTAGCACATTTTGTGTTTTAACCGATTCATTTTGTACCTGAGCAACTTAAGTTGTGTTAAAGATGAGACTTTTGCTATTTTTATATATTTAAAGAGATAAGACCATGTCCTTTGTTGAAAATATGTAAGTATTAAATAAGTAAGTACAAATTAAAAAAATTCCTGTTGCAGGAATGCCTGAAAGACATTGATAAAGCTATTGAGTATGATTACCCTAAGGATTTGAGGTTTAAGCTCTTGCAGAGGAAAGGCCAGTGTTTGATGAAGCTGGACCAGCCATCTTTGGCAATAGAAGGTGAGTTCTTATTTTATACATCAAAATTAGAATGTTAATATATCTTGATATAAAATAATAAAACAGGTAAAAATATTTTAAAATCACCTGTAGTCTTTGTTTGAATATTGAGTTTTATTTGTTAATAATTCAAGGGTGAGTTGTTTTGGTGTTTCTGAATCAGTGAAATATACAGCTGTATTTGTATTGGCAGCACTGTTGGTTTTGTATGTATCACTAGATGATGTTGCTGTCTTATCACTGCTATCCAGTTGTGAAGTTGCTAGGACAGTTCCAATGTCACTGCTGGATGTTCACAGGGCTGCTATAGGCAACTTTTTTGCTATTTTTCAACCTTTCCGACTAGGAGTATCGTTTTAAACAAAATCGTCTCAAAAGCTCCCGTTTTCAAAATTTTAGTGACTCTTTTTGAAAATTCATCAAAGGTCAACCAAAATTTATTCCTCTTTTTTAAACAAATATCGAATGGAAAAAATATTTTTTGGATTTTTCTTTAGGGAGAAAAGTTTCCAATGGATGCTAATTTTGAAGTTTTGGTGCCAAACCATGGCAACTATTTTGTGGTTGTAGATTGTCATGTAAACCTTAGTAATAAAATATTTAGCTTTTTAATTTTAAAATTTGAATTTCGTAGTGTGATCTTCAACATCTGTTTCATACTTAATTAGCACATTTCGTGTTTTAGTTGATTCATTTTGTATCCGAGGAACTGAAATTGGCTTCTAAAATCATGTTTAGGGGAGAATTTTTTATGCTATTAAAAATTTGTGCTACTATTTCAGAAGGGATTGATTCTCTTTGATTGGGGCAGTCCTGTGTTCACTATGATTTACTCACTTTGATTCCTGTTTGCACCAAAGAGCAGAGTTCAGTGCTTGTAGTTGGAAGGTGCATCAGGGGCCCAAATCCATCAAAGACTTCAGCACAGTGTGGAAACAGTGGTTTGCCACAGTGAGGTGTCTAGGAATAGATTTAAAATTTGAAAAATTGTTGCACATTGTTACATGTGAAGAAATCAGACAGCGATCCACAACATCAGCCAACGACAACAGAATTTATAGCGTTAAGAACATGGTTCTGTTACAGATTGTTAATGAAGTGGAAAATTAATCATTCATCATTGGTCAAAAACTTGGAAGAACTCTCATCCCAAAGCTCTTTTTATAGGGCATAAAGAAGTTTTCAATGATGGAGCAAGTGTATTGAAAAGCAATTGGGAGCATGTTGAAAGTTGTTTATTTTTATTGAAGTAAAGTTATAGCTATGCTTTAACAAACTTACAACGATAATTATCGACTCACCCATGCATAGTTGATTTTGTGGCATCTGATTCTTCAATGTAATCAAATGTTATGCTAATGTAAACTGATGTAGGATTGGACATATCACTTTTAGAGCACCCACTGCAAAGCAGCTCATCTCCACTTCATAAAGAGAAAAAATTTGAATTAAAGAAGTTTACATAAGGGTGGGAGAATTTGAAATAAAAATATAGATATAGGGGGTTGTAATAAAAACATAAAAATCAGCTACTTCAAAATTCTCATTCAATTGCTAGATAGTCAAGAGATGACTCCACCAACTACTGATCTCGATCAAAAATGCATAGGTTTTGATGATCGATTATGGATCGGGGACTTATCCCCTGTACTGCTGAATACCCTTGTAGTAGAAGTATTAACATTAAATATAAAAGAGACAGTGCAAATTAAAATTAAAGAAAATTTTGAGGGAAATTAAGACACAGTTTACAAGTAGTGATATAATTAGAACTGATGTACTCACTACTAGTTTTGATATTGGGATGTTGAATAAATTCTCGCTGTTTTTTTGTGAAAATTAATGTTTGATTTTAAAAAATCATTAAAAAACATGTTACTGAAAGTATTGTCCATCGCTAGCCACTACTTTTCCCCATCTTTCTGGCAGCATTTGAATTCCACTTCGGAAAAACGACACGTCTTTTGAGGCTATCCAAGAGTCGACCCAATTTTTGGCATCTTCATAAGAACGGAAGTGCTGCTCAGCCAGGCCATGTGTCATCGACCGGAACAAGTGGTAGTCGGAAGGGGCAATGTCTGGTGAATACGGCGGGTGGGGTAGGACTTCCCACTTAAGCGTTTCCAAGTAGGTTTTTACCGGTTTTGCAACATGTGGCCGAGCGTTGTCATGCTGCAAAATGACCTTGTCGTGTCTCTGCTCGTATAGTGGCCGTTTTTCCTTCAATGCTCGGCTTAATCGCATCAATTGTAGTCTGTAGCGATCTCCCGTGATGGTTTCATTTGGTTTGAGCAGCTCATAATAAACTATACCCAGCTGATCCCACCAAATGCAGAGCAGAAGCTTGGAACCATGGATATTCGGCTTTGCTGAAGATGTTGATGGATGGCCGGGTTTACCCCACGATTTTCTACGCTTAGGGTTATCGTAGTGTATCCATTTTTCATCGCCAGTTACGATACGATGCAAAAATCCTTTCCTTTTCTGCCGTTGAAGCAGTTGTTCACAGGTGAAAAGACGCCGTTCGACGTCTCTCGGCTTCAACTCATACGGCATCCAATGACCTTGCTTTTGAATCATTCCTAATGCTTTCAAACGTTTCGAAACTGTTGTGTGATCAACTTCTAATGATTCTGCAAGTTCAGCTAGCGTTTGACATGAGTCTTCATGAAGTAATGCTTCCAATTGTTCGTCTTCAAACTTCTTCGGTGTGCCAGAGCGTTCTTTATCTTCAAGATCAAAATCATTATTTTTAAAGCATCTAAACCAATCTCTACAAGTTGTTTCAGACAGAGCATGGTCGCCGTATGTCTCAACAAGAATTCTGTGAGCTTCAACTGCAGATTTTTTTTGAATAAAATAGTGCAGTAAAATTCCCCGCAAATACTCTTTTTTTGGCACGAAATTTGACATATTTAACGCAATGAAAAATAAAGTTGTTTGCACTTCCGAGAAATAACATACACTGGATTTCAAGCTTGCTTATAGTACTTGTAAATAGATGCGTCACTATCATAAACTAACGCAACCAGTTCCGGTAACGCCATCTGTTGGAAAACAGCGAGAACTTATTCAACATCCCAATATATTCTCATGTAGATATCTGTATCTAGTTAATTCCGTGAGCATTGATACTTTATACTTTTGCTATGTTCAAATAAAAATGTGTTTAATTATTTGTACACTCGGCAGAAAAAAACCAAATCACCCTCTTTATTTCGAGCGCTCTTCATAGTAAAGCAAATTCAAAGATATTCAATCGGGAATAATGTCCTACAAATTCAAAATATAGACAAATGCATAAGGGAATGTCTTCATATCAAATTTTGCACAAACAACAAAATTTCCAATGTAAACACTATGTTTTGATGCCTTAATCAGATTCTGCATCGTTAAATTAGTCTAAATATGAAATTTCATGACTTTATTATCTTTATATCCAGAAATATTCAATATTAAAGTTGCTGTCAATTTCAGGGATCATCTCCACATTGAAAATCGCTATTCGTAGATCGAGATTAATTGTAGCTATAGCTACCTGCATTTCAAATTTAAACACTATTTCAAACGTGTTTGTCAGCATGTGCAAATGATCCTAGAATTATTATATTTGTTATGCAAGTGAAAACTATTCGAGAATTATGTTATACTTATTATGCAAGTGCAAACGACCCGAGAATTATTATATTTATTATATGAGCTCAAACGGATAATATTGTGAATTGTAACCATGATTGGAATGTGATAAAAGGATTTTGGAATTGAAAACAATTCAAAATGGAGAAAGTGTTGATCAATGTTCTGTATAATTTTGTATCGTCTTTACTGTTAATAAATGTTAATTTTTATAATTAGCATTCGTCTCAATGTATGCAGCCAAAAAGCCTATCTACAATTATTTAATACAATCAAACTGATATTCCGATCATCCAAAAAGTGAATAGAATGAATCATTCAATTGATCATTTATTAGTAGAATTCATCTATATGACACATAACTGGTAAAACGCAATATATTGTAGATCAAAAACATAAACGAAATTTCCAACCATTTTTCAAAAATTTTAACATTCCTCAGGTTTGTTAGACGTCTTCTAAACTTGGTGATTTTGGTTGCCCCCTAAAATTGTCACAATGAGAAAAAATTAATGTAACACAAAAGCTAATTATTGGAAGGAATAAGCTGAAATTTTGCACTGTCATATTAGAAGTCCTTCTGAATCGTTTCCCATCAAAATATAAGGTTCCAATTCATAATTTTTTTCAAACATTAATTTAATAATTATTATTGCACACTAAAAACTATTTTTAAAATAAAATATTAGATGGATTTTATTTGGGTTGCTTAATAGCAACATGGTTCAAAATATCAGCGCTATAGAAATATTATTTAGGAAGATATCCATAAAAGTCTGAGAAACTGATTTCACACTAGGAGCTCCAATCTTTCTGTAGTACTACTCATAACTTTGAAGCGGTAAGATCTAATGATATGAAATTTGGTATCTGAAGTTAAATTTTGATATAGATTCGAAATTCCCTGTCAAAATAGGGAGTTTCCATTGGAAATTATGAAGTTGGGGCTCAATTTAATATGAAGATGCAAATTTTTTGTATTTGAATTTATAGAAGACGTTAGTTCCCATCCAACGCCATCTTTGAATTTTCTCTACTGTTAAAATTGTTCGAAATTGTACTGTTAGAATTGTTCAAATGAAGAGGGGGTGGTTCGGATTTTTTTCCGCCACTGTACGTCTGGTATGGTTAAGGAGATTTTTTCACAAAATCCCAAACTAATGTTCCCAAACTACTGAATTAAAATTGAATTCTAGAACACAAATAATGAGCTTATTGTTGTAATAGTGTCATCATATATCTATTAATATGCATATTTATATATGATCAGCCTGTTATATTTTACTGGATTCATTAAATACTTCTAAGATGTTGACAAAATACTAATAAACTTTTGTTTTATGTTTTCTATAGCTTTCACTGAATCTTTAAAACTTCTTGAGGTAGCTCGGTTGGACCCTCGGAGAATAGGTTAGTATAATGCTCAAGTGATTTATATTCTGATAAACTATAAAATTTAGATCACCAATAATATATTTTAGTAACTTTCATCAGATTTTCTGTAATTTTAACCATTTGATGCATTATCTTTAAGATTTTTTATAAAAATTGGTTAATTAGAGATTATTTAACTTATTTAAAATGAGAGGATAAATTTTGATACTGTATAGTTACTGTTTTTTGCATCACAGATTAAGTTTAGATTTTCATTTTCAAATTTAATAAAGCAACTCATTAAGAATGTTTTGTTACATAATTTCAATCTGGTTTGTAAAATGTAGTATTTTAAATTGCAACGTAAAGATTAAAATCAGTGATTCTTGATCTAACAATATATTGTGTTGATTAAATTTTAGAAAGTAGTTCAAGTTATTCCATTTGAATTTCCTATTTTAGTTCGCCAGAAAAAAGAAATTGAGGTCTTGATGAAAACTGCAGAAGAAATGGAACAGTAAGCTTTATTTATTCTTTTTGCTCTATATGTTGATCTTGTATATTTATGAGCTGTATGGCTGTGATAAATTTAATGAGATTATTTATAGGTCCCTAACATTTGTTACCACTAATCGTAGGCTTACAAGTGAAACACTCAATCAAAAAAATAGTTCTGAGAAAATGAAGAGGTAAATTCTCCCTAAACATGTTTCTTATGAATTCAAAACTGCATGCAAAGAAAAATAACGTATTGTACATGACCAGTCTAAAGATCATAATATTGTGGTCTAGAAAAGCTAAAAAATTCATATCTTGAAAATTTTGACTTAGTTTGTTTCACTTGTAGGTTGACGTTGTGCTTTATCTATTAACTTTTGATAATAATTAGGAGTTTAATGTTTTAACTTTAATAGTGGTTCCCAAAATTTTCAGTCCTAGGATCCCTTGAAAACTAAAAACTTTTGCTGACCCTTTGAGATTATAAAATCAAATGGGGCCCTGCATAAGTCCATAGTGATCCTTATTTTCACTTCAATATTAGGAGTAAAATATTTAGATCTATATTAAATAGATTATAAAATATTAAAAAACTTCACATTAAGGATTAGTGGTAACAATTTTGAGTTCTGAAATAGAAAAACAAGGGTTTTGAAATAAAAGAAATAGAAAATATTCACAAACTTTTTTATTTATAAATTAAAAAATAAAAGCTTTTTTATTTATTAAAAAAATTAATTAATGCTTTAAAATCAAAAGACTCTTAGTTTGTAAAATTATAACATTAATAACATCAAAATATATACTTTAATCTTAATGTTATCAATGAAGTTGCTTTTTAGCAATTAACTCAGCAATGTTTTTGTCTGAAAATTTCAATATTAAGTCATTCTCAACTTCAACTCTATTTCAAATCAATGAATGATGAAATCTTTATTTTAGTTTCTAAAATTTAAATTTTAGAACATAAAAGAATCAGAGATTATAGAATGTTTTATTTTTCTTAGAAGTTCTCTAGTTTGGCTTGTGAATTATTGCATGGTTTCCACAGATCCCCTGAAAATTTGTCGTGGATACCTGGGGGTCTACTGACCACATTTTGGTAACCAACACACATTTTAATGTAAGATTTAATAAAAAACAGTATATGGAATTTGCATATGCATTTTGTCTGAAAGCATTTAAATACAACTTTTTAACCCACCAAATGGTTTCGACAAGATATCTTGCCCATAAAGATTTGATAAATTTTGCGTGCTTATAACGAAATATATCGTCATCAAGATATTGTCATTTTTTATGATCACGAGATCAAGATCTTCTCTTCTAATGACGAGATATCTCATCCATCAAATATGGTCAGTTTTGCTATTGATGAGATACCTTGTCAAGACAACCACCATAAGTGTTAAAATAAGTATTAATGCAAGGTAATGTTTTGTATTTAAGGCCAAAGGAAGATGACAAATCGGAGGAGAACCATGTTCTGCCTTTGAGTTATGGTCCACATCCTTCCATTGATTTTGCCTCTAGTGCTGTTGATGTCAAGTATGACAAACAGAAAGGCCGCTATACTGTGGTAAGTGATAAATTTTTATAATGTTCAATTTTGATTGAAAGGGGTATATACTATTTTACTCATATTCTTTGCACTACTGTATATACATTAAATCCTTGATAAGTCACAAATTTTCTTCAGTTCTGACGACAATGTACCGAAACCCTCATTTATTTCCATGCTACCCAGGATAACTAAAAATCTTAAAACATGCAGGGTTTGTGTCTGAAGACCAAACTGAGGAATGACCCTGTTTTATTGAACTTTAAATGAAATAGTAAATGAGAGTATATGTACTATTCCTGGCATAACTAACTACATAGGTAATGATAAAAACATCACATTATGTTCTTAAGGGACTATAAAAGATTTAACTATGGCATTTTCAAAAGAAAAGTGGAAATAGGAAAGAACTTCAAACACCTCTGAACTTGTAAACACATGTCTAATAAACATGCTGTTATACCTTACTTTTGTATTTCCTTATTTTTTATTCTTCCTGTAATTCTAGCAACTCCAGGTGGCTTTTATGACTATATGTACTGCTGCCTCTATATGTATGGCTACTGTTTTTTAAGTATTGTGCACAAGGATGCAGCACAATACTTTAAAAACAGTAGGTTAATAAATGAATTAAATTAATTTATTCCTTGTTTTGATTTTATATTCTCCATTGTTAATTAAGTTTAAATGGATAAATTTAAATAATTGATTTTCTTTCACTATAAAATTTTACCTTTCATGTACAGGCCAATAGGTCCTTGGTTGCTGGGGACACACTTTTCGTGGAAGAACCTTATGCTTCGGTGTTGCTACCTGGTCATTATCCTACACACTGCCATCATTGCTATGTCAAAACTCTTGCTGTTGTACCGTAAGATAAATCTTTTTAAGATTTTTTATTTTATCCTATTTCATTTACTTTATCTAGTCTACTTACCTTTACCCAATGTTTTCTTTTTGAAATCAAGTATTCATGACTTTTCTTTACAGCTGCCATCAATGTTCCCAAGTGCGTTACTGCAGCCAAGAATGTGGTGACCAATCGTGGGAGAAATATCATAAGTGGGAATGTGGAAATCTTGATTCATTGCATTCAGTAAGATTTATTTTGAATCACCTGATTACAATAAGTAATGTGATTGTCATGTGCTTTTGAATATTACTTGTTCCCTGGCAATGAAAATTTATTATTTTTTATTTATGATAGTGTTCAATAGTTCAAAAATATGGCTTTTGTAATATCTCGTTATATTGAGTACTTTACACTGACTACAATGAATGATGCAGCATCTACATTTGAGGATGACTGAGTCATTAGCAAAAGGAAGAAATTACAGCTTCTGTTCAAAGACTTGAGGTACCCGAAGGTCGAAATTCAACTTTGCAGCATAAGATCTTGTCTGTAACAAAAATTTCAAATTATGCAATGCGGCAAATTCCTCCCAATTCTGACTGGTACCTGTGAAAAATTCTATGTGTATCCTTGTTTTATAAAAGGAAAAGAAAGACTCAAATGGCTTTATCTAGATTGCATTGTAGGCACCTAGAAGCATGAAATTCTTGAATGATAAAAAATTTCCAGTTTGTCCTAGCCCTCAGGAGCACATCTCCTTTAGGTGGTGCGGTTTCACGGACCCGTAGTACTCTAGTGATCTTTTCTTATCCCATGAGATCTGTCTTTAGGATTACACTTCAGGGATACCCACAAGTGATGTTTTTCTGCTTTGATCCCACTATGTTCCCAATCTCTTCTTTTCCTCCCTTTCATGACATTGTTTACTTCACATTGTCTTGTGTTTGGCACAGCATGACCAAATGTTGCCCTTGTGCCATAAAACCAACCAACCAATCTCTTAAAGATCCCATTCAAATCACTTACAAGTGGAGAATATATCACATATCCTGCACTTCTGGTATGGGTTGTGTTAGTCAGATTAGGCAAGCTTTGAAATTCCAAAAACACATGCATTGTTTTAAAAACACAGAAATAAATAAACCTGCCATTGCTCAACACTTGAAAATTTTCTCACCAGTTTGATTTCAAACAAGCAAAAGTTGCCCAATCTCCAAGATCTATTCTCGAGCTAAGCATCAGCCTCATCTATATTTACGTTGCCGAACACATTAGTGAAATATGCAGGGGCCTCTCTGCCTTTACATGTAGCTTGGAATGGCTTAATTGAAAAAATGAGCTGTAGCAACACTATTCTAGAACAAGGTATATATACTAGTGTTTTACTTATTTTTTTCCTAATGGTGTTGGATGTCTTTCCCCACCGAAATGGCCATTGACGATCTTTTACATTGATGAATTTTTTTGCATTGATGTAGTTTTTAAATTGTGATTAGTCATTGTTTTTAAACCCGTCACATGCACATCTTTAAGGTGTATACGGCTTCACGAACCTGAAGTACCCTAATGATCTATTCTTTTCCCATGGAGTTCATTCGTGACCCCAGGAGGCCCAAGCGATCTTTCTCTACTTTCTCCTCTTCATCCTTCCTTTTTACAGTTACTATATGTCTTGTGTTTGGTGAAGCTTGGCCAAATATGGCTCTTGCACCATAAAGCCCCAAAACAACCAATAATTTTTTGAAGGTTTTTCAATTTTTACTAAGTCTTTTCCCATTCTTAAGAACTGCTGGATTCATAAACCTTATTTAGTGTTTTTTACTCCCCATCATTTTCATATTTTTTATATTATACAACTTGTTGTGGATCAACATGTTTTTTAATTATCCCTTTATATGTATTCTATATTAACCATTTGTTTAGTTATTTTCATGTTATTGAACAACCATGTCCATTTCATCAACAAATTAAATTCATATTTTAAATCTATAATTTGTTTACCTACCTTTTATGATAATAGACTGCTTGTTTCTTAAATTTCTTATTTTTCTTCCTACTCTTGAATGTTATATCCACTTTCTTTTAAAAAGCTTTTATCTATTACTTTTATTGTTTTATCTTGTGCTTGGATCAGCTTATTTGCTTGTGGACCTTGCACCATAAAACCTCAACATCTAATCCAATTTTTACTAAGGGACATGATATTAAACTATTCACATAGAGATGTTTACCCATAAACACTACTCTGATGTGTTAGAAAGATGCTGAAATGAAAGACAGCTAGTGTATATAAACAACATTTTTATGGCTTTAATTTGCAGTTTGACAATAGTTGTACACCTACAGTTTCACAGTAGGTGCTCAAAGTTATGACCATGAACAGTAATGCATATCTGACAGTATTGACGCATGGAAGAAGTTCCATGAAAGGAGTATTCATTGATTGTCACCAAGCAGCATCATGTCTGTTTCCATGAAATGTACCAGTTTCACTTGTAGTCTGGTGCAAATACTTGATGATTCAGCATACATCGGTCAGGGCACCATTGACAACATTACAGTTTCATGCTGAACAGCATCCTCTCATAAATCCAGCTGACTCTTACAGGCATCTATAACTATGTGCATGTGGTTTGTGTTACCTACCACCTCTTAAAGTTTGTATTGGAAGTTTTGAAGTGTCCTGTGTATATATATTTATTGGTTTTGAAAATCTGTTTCTCTTGTCAAACATTTAAATGTTCATAATTTTATTTCTAGGTAGGCATTGCTCACTTAAGTTTTAGGGTGATGTTGATTACTGGATTATCTTTTATCCAAGGTAATTGAAATTTTCTGTTAATATTTGTTCTGATGATGTTTAAAACATTAAATGCAAAAACAAAATATTTCAGAAAGAAGTTTTGTCAGATACTTGATATATAATTTTTAAGCTACATTTTATGCAATTTTGCAACTCTTTTATTTTGTCAGAGCATCGTGAGGAATTGGTGAAGTCATCGAATTCTGTGTATCCCTTTGATTTTCCTGATGGAAGGTATAGGAATAATTACTTTTCTGTGTATCACTTAGTTGCTCATGAAGACATGCCAGCTGAAGATACTTTTCAGTATGCTTTGGTAAATATTCTTTCATTAAATTAAGTTTCATATCTGAGAAATTGGCATTTAGTTTGAAGAAAAAGTCACACTTAACCACTAAGCTCTTAACACAATTCCCTCTTTCATGTTTGTCTGAAGAGTGAATTTAACCTTGCTTTAAACGAGGGGCAATCCCTCTGCTTCGACTCACTTAAAGTCACTACTAATAAGGAGAAATCACCAAGCAATTTGCTTGGCGAGTCCTGATGGCAAAACAGGACTCATTCTTCATGGTCTTGGAAATAAATTTCGAACTTCATACACTGGCCTCCAAAATTTAAGCATGCAATGCAAATTTTCAATTTTCAAAAGCGTATTTGAATGGGAATGGCTGAAAATCGCTGCGGATGTAGATGGCTGTATGTAAATATCATATGTTGTAAACAATCACGATTGACACTCTGGGCATATGCTAACTAGGCAGTCGTTGAAGATGCCAGCATTCTGAAGGGTTTGAGGAGGTGCATTTAAATGCTGATACGAAGTGTTTATAACTTTTGTAAGATTATTTTTGATGATATTTGTGTTTCTATGGCTGAAAGAAGACGAATGACAGATAGTGAGCGCTGGCGTGCTGTCAGACGCATTGAAGCAGGACAGTTAATCAAAGATGTCACTTTTTTCTTTGGCGTTGATCATTTGGTAATTTCTTGATTATGGAAACAAGTCAAACAGTTGTCCTGAGACCTGTGCTGTGTTACATCCATGGTTGCAGCGGCATTGGTAGGACAATATCTGTGCGCCGAAAGTTCATCCACAAGAAAAAGAAAGTCCATCCACAAGAAGGGACTGTACGTCCTAGTACTACGTGTTTGTGTTCTACTAACCGCCCAAGCCAGAGGGGCAAGATTAAAGTGGTGTCGTCAACATGTCAATTGGACTGTCTCAGATTGGTGCAACGTCCTTTTCACGGACAAATCCAGATTTGCCCTGGAATCAGATGATAAGCGTGTAAGGGTCTGGAGAGAATGAGGCACACACAATCAGGCCAAGAACATCATCGAACATCACGCATTCAGAGGTGGCAGCATCATGGTGTGGGCTGGAATTTCAATGGGATATCGCACCGAGTTTGCACATATTTAAAGCTGGTTCTGTGATGGCTGTGCAGTATCGGGATGAAGTCCTAGATCCCATTGTGAGACTACCCCATTGTGAGGATGCCCTCGGGCGTACTGTCTCTGCATGTTTACCTCCTCCAACCAGTCTCAGAGAGTTGGAAACTGTCCTAATGGAGGAATGACCATTGCTCGCATCTGCGATGGTTGATCACCCCATTGAAAACGTGGAAAATCTTTTTAAAGTTTGTATGAAGGTCCGAGGTGGTCACATCCCTTATTAATGTAAGTTTTGTTTGGTTTGTTTGGCTTTAGACATAATTTTGTTAATGACCCAAATGTGACATCATAACTTACGAAAATTAAATATTTTTTGCATCTTTGTCCGTAATTCTTATTTTCTTTAACGCATAAACACATTTGCTACCTTCATGTGCAATTTTGTATTAATCAAAGCTTTATTTTGGCATTTTTACTGTCACACGCTTAACTTTTGGAGGCCAGTGTATATCGATGGTGCAGTGCCGCTCTTCCTTAGAAGCTGCTGTAGTGGCAATGGATCACTGCATTTTCTTGTGGGGTGAGCAGTACATGAATTTAAGGATACATAATGTTGTCACCTAATTTTGGTGCCCTCCAAATCATTCTGGAATGGGACCAGGTGTAGGTGATCAGTCCCAACAGGCATGATGCAGGTCTTGCTTTCCATGGTTGTTTGGAAACGAATTTTATGTCATCAATTGGGCATGGAGATGCTGCATGTTGCTCTTGCACAGAAGCTTCTGTGGTGCCGATAAATCAGGTTTCCTTTCTGGGGTGAGCAATACTCATTCTTGAATGGGTACAGATGTAGGTTGTTGATTTTTACCTCAGGAGTCACAGCCTACCTTCATCCTGTCAGTTTATAGCCATGGATAGAACTGAATTTAACCTTCTGAGCATCATGAGATTTCCAAGAAGTGTACTGCTTTTACCCTGCTTGACATTTAAGGACTGAATAGTTACATTCATTATTTTAAAAAGAATCAGGAAATATTGTATTTGTCAAGAAGAGATCAAAACTAGTTAGAAGTCATGCAGGATTGGTTTTTCTCTGGTTACTTTTTGCTACACAAGGGCTAAATAGGGATCTATGGCTTAAAGCGGGTTCAGAACATTATAAACATCTATGCTGAAATGAGATTAGAACCCAGATATCTCCAGTATGGTTCAGAGGGGTTTTTGTGTGGGCCTAAAATATTTCAAAGGTGAGATATCCGGAGACCTGGACAAGATGTTTGAATATTTCAATTGTGCCACTTGCAGTGAGAATTTTACTAGGCTGTATTCAAACTGAATTTTCCAAGCTGTGTTTGGGCTTGCCATTTGGAGGGTTAAGAGAAATATCTAAAAAGGTTTATCACAATAAATGTTTCCGTTAGTTGCTTTTCTTGTGCTTAAGGCCCTCAGGGGCATATCTCCTTTAGGTGTGTACAGATTCCACAGACCTGAGGTACTCTAGTGATCTTTTCCTTTCCCATGGGATTTACTGTCTTGTAAACACAAGAGTTGCACTCCTGGGATACCCATGCGATCTTTTCTACTGTCATCACTACCCTATTCCACAGTCTGCCTCTTTTTTCCTTTCATGACATATTTTACTTGACATTGCCTTATGTGTGGCATAGCTTGTCCTGATGACTAACCAATCTTATGCTTAAGCTGTTCAACTACTCATGACTTGTTTTCTTACAGACAGCTTTGCTCTTGTTGATGCTCTTAGACCGACTGAACTATTTTGCAACACTAGAAAGCCAGACGCTGAGGGATCGACTGATAAGTTGCAATCTCACTTCAAGAGTAGGCTCTGCTCCCTCCACGCCAACTCACAAATCCAAGAGTCCCGTCCATTCGCGCCTCTCGGTCAACTCAGTCGAGGAGAATGACATCCAGCCCGGTCCAGCATCCATGGAGATTTTTGTGGGTGGGCTGATGCTCCGTCACATTCTGCAACTGATTTGCAACGCAAATGCCATCACAGAGCTGCAGGCTGTGCCCCAAGCTAACAGCACAAGCTCAGTCCTCAACCAGAGGCAGGTCAAAGTTGCGACTGGTATATTCCCTGCTGCAAGTCTCATGAACCATTCGTGCAATCCCACTGTCATTCAGAGGTGAGTGGAAATCAGCTTCTGATTGCCTTTTACTGTTTATGAGCTGTGTATAAGGTGGAAAAAGGGCCTCATAAAAATGTATCTTTATCTCCAGTCAGACATAGCTAAAGGTGGGTGACAGGGTCAATAGCACCAATGTCTAGAGCAGTTTCTCCAACTTTTTGGGCCCTCAGGGGCACATCTCCTTTAGGTGTGTATGAACTTCACAGACCTTTTCTTTTCTTATGGGGCTTACTATCTTTGGTAAACAAGGGCGACATGCACCTGGGATTCCCTTTTGATCTTTTTCTGCTTTCATGCCTCTACTCTATTCTCCAATCCCTCTTTTACCCTCTTTTGTGACATTTTTTATTCAATGTTGTCTTGTATTTGGCACAGCTTAGCCAAATATGGCCCTTGTGACATAAAATGCCAAACCAACCAACCAAACCAACTTTTTCGGCCAAATGCCCCTTTCAAAAACGATTTTTTTGATGCCACCTCTGAAAAAATTTCGCTACTAATAATGAATCGCTAGTGTAGATGTACCTAATTTTTGAATTTCACCAAAACATTTATGTAGTTGTGTGTAAGAAACTGAAGTAATGAAACTACACTGCTGGCCACCGTAAATGCAACACCCTGAAGGAAGCATGCAAATAATATGAAATTTACAACATGCATTAGCGGAGGTGAGATATGCAAATGATTAGAATTTCAGCGCAGACGCACATCACGCGCGCCTGTGGCGCCACTTCAAAGCGCTATTTAAGGCTTGGAGATTTCGACGATTTCAAGTACGGCAATTGTGTTTTTCTTGTGGTTTAAAAAAAAACGATCAATTATGCCTCGTAGAAAACAGCGATCATCTTTTGATCAAGTATCCGAGTTCGACAGAGGAAGGATAGTGGCCTACCGAGATTGTGGATTATCTTTCAGGGAAATCGGTAGTCGTGTTGGACGAAACCAAACAACTGTAATGCGGATATGTGATCGTTGGATGCAGGAGGGTACGACGGACCGACGTGTTCGATCGCATCCACCTCAGTGCACCACTTCACGTGATGACAGGCATATTGTGCGTATGGCAGTGACGGATCGCTCAGCCACATCACGAACCATAGCACAGCACATTCAGTCTGTACAGCATCATCCAGTGTCTGCGCGTACCATTCGACGCCGTTTACAGCAGAGTGGTCTGTCCGCAAGACGTCCATTGCTTCGTCTACCCTTGACGCAGAACCACAGACGTTTCCGCCGCCAATGGTGCGATGAAAGAAGGATGTGGACGGCAGAATGGAATGAAATTGTCTTTACTGACGAGTCACGCTTCTGTCTGCAACACCACGATGGTCGGATTCGAGTCTGGAGACACCGTGGAGAGAAGATGCTGAACAGCTGCGTTATGCACCGCCACACTGGTCCTGCACCGGGTATTATGGTATGGGTCGGTATTGGATATCACTCTCGCACTCCTCTAGTACGCATTGCCGGTACTTTAAACAGCCAGCGCTACATCTCCGAGGTGTTGGAGCCAGTTGTCCTTCCTTACCTTCAGGGCTTGCCCACAGCCATATTTCAACAGGATAATGCGCGACCACACGTGGCACGTATTGTCCAAGGGTTCTTCGTCAATCGCCAGATTGAATTGCTTCCCTGGCCAGCTCGCTCTCCGGATCTTTCGCCGATAGAAAACATGTGGTCCATGGTTGCTCAACGATTGACCCAGAATACATCCCCAGCTGCCACACCAGATCAACTTTGGCAACGTGTGGAAGCTGCTTGGTCTGCTGTACCCCAAGAACACATCCAAAGTCTCTTTGAATCAATGCCGAGGCGTGTGGCAGCGGTGATCTCCAACAATGGCGGCTACTCTGGCTACTGATTTTGGCAGGAACCACACTTCACAGAAGTCTATAAATTTAATCATTTGATACTTGGTCAACATGTTATCTACAAAATAAATTTTGTTGTGATATCTCTTGTCTTTCTTGGTGTTGCAATTTGGGTGGCCAGCAGTGTATTTTAAAAAACGAAATAAAGCAATTACACATAAACACTAGATTGCTCATTATTAGTAGTGATTAATATCAATCAAATAAATAAAATAAAAAATTGCTAATGAGAAGGATGAACCCTTGTTGTGCTACCAATTATCAATAATGATAATTTCAATTGTCTATTAGGCTCTATTTTCATCATCAGCATCTTTAAATCACCATGGTCGACTATCTGCAGTCTGTTCCCCTTTTTAGTTAAAAGACTTGTTACCACACTAAATCCATGTTTAACTAAATAGAATGACTGAAATGCAATCAGAATTATTTTAGATACAGCCAGGATAAAATTTTGGTATCTATTTTGGCAACATCTATTTTAACATCTTATTGTGCATTTTTTCTTCTTAAAGCCTCCCTATTCCCATAGAGCCAACACTGCCTCCCAAGATTCCTTCACCGCTCACTAGGAGGTTGTATCAACCTTTTTTGGGAAACTGGTCTAGAGGGATGGCAGATAGCATTTGAGAATTATTTATTAATCCTGTAGTTTATCTTGGAAAATATGTTTTATGTATCTTCTGAATTCAAGGAAGGTAAATTTAGTGATAGCACTTCTGTCTGGATTCATTAGACCTATTTCTTTGTACTTATATATATTAATGTAGTAGGTCACACATGATAGATAGTGCATCCAGACAGGACCATGGCTATCCAGATAAAATCTTACCTACAAATTAGAATTTGATCTACAATATGTACTAATTAATACTACATTTGAAACTAAATATAAACCATTACTAGTACTGATTTATGGTATCGGGTTAATCAACTAAGGTTAGTTAACATTAATGAAATTGATCAAAATTGACTTGCGTCCTGCTACTTTTCAAGTTATGCATGAAGACAAATTCATTCTGGTTAATATAATTTATCTGTAATGAGAAATTACATGAGAAATAATAATTTGTTTTATAAAAGCAATTTTAATTTATAAGTAATATTGTGAATAATAATTGATTAATGAAAATTAAAATAGTACTATTTTATATATTTACTTTTTACATTTCTAAACGTCATTTTGTTTGAACAAAGGATGGCGTTTTCGTCATTTGTCCCAATCCCCCAAAATTAGCTTCACCGTTGTCTCCAGCAAGAGATTTTTTAAATTAAGCTTAGATAAAGGAATATTTCCAATACATTTCATTAAGAACCAAATTATTTTCATTAAGAAAAGCGAAATAATGACAGCATCTTGATATTTTATGATTTGTTAGAAAGATAGTCTTTTACGTTAGTATTTGAAAAAGTGTTTTGTTGCTTTCTATTAGTTACAGTAAAGGTAACTTAAAGTAAAGGTTTTACTGTTCCCTCATTTTATCCCAATTTATGTTCCCCAACTCTCCTGATTAAGACAAATGAGACTAACAAAACATTCATAAGTAAGCTGATTTGAATGTTAGCAACTTGTAACAAAGGTATAGGGACATGTTAACCATAACCTAGTAGATATATGCCAGACTCAAAGATTGGCTCTCATAGTTTTAATAGAGACAGTATCATGATATATTGTATAAGAACTATGCAACATGTTTCAGAGCTTTTAATACTACAGCAGTACATTTTTTTTTGTCTTAGCATTTCTTTGCCATAGCCATGTCACAAATCTCAAGCCAATAAATGTATCCCAAACTTATTAGTAAAATAATTTAATTAAATATTTATATATCTGTGTTGATTTTTATGTTTCATTAGCTGACAATTGTATTATTTATTTGCTCTTTTGTACCATATATTGGAGCCCGTTGTATCTCAAAATGTAGTCTATCGTCATCTAAAAAACACAATACATTTTTTACTATTCTATCTGTATTAATAAATTATTGCAATAGATGGAGATTTTTAATCAAGAATTGATTACTACCAAAGAAAGGGAAACAATTATTTCATTTCTTGTGATTGTAGAAAAGTAGTCCTGTTATTTTATAAAATTTTATGACTCATTTTAGTTGTATGGGTCCAGTTTCCTACCCCTGTCGCAAAGGTCCTGTTTCTATGCAAGTATTGTTTATGAATTAAAAGCTTCAATATTCAAAAGTTTCTGCCAGCTTGATAAAGTTCTTTAGCTTTCCTAACCAAATATTTGGGAGTAAATTGCTTGATTCCAATTTCAGGCTTCGAGTTAGAAATGGCTGACAAATTGTATTTTGCACCAACATGCTCAGTTGTGAAAAGAAACTAAAGCTGTTTTGAGTTTCAAAAATAAAATTCTGTAATTTAGTTATCAGTATGTTATATTGTTATGAACTAAAATCACTGTAATTGAAATAACAATTTTATTTTACACATAATGCCATATTTATGAGTTTCTCTATCGTTTTTTAACGTAAGTTGTATTAGCTTAACCACTTTGCTAAGTTTTTCTGCCACGCTTCACTTAAAAGAAATATTTAGTGATATTGCTATGACAACTATTTTTAGTTTTAGTCTGACTTTGGTGAGTTGGCATTTGAGTCATGGTTTGAATGTTAAAATGGAAGGTTAAAATGCATTCCAACAATTGACGTCTTTAGCATAATTTCTGACTGAGTTTTCATGAAACAAATAATCACCTATGTGATCCCCATATACAATTTTGCATATGGCAGGCCTTTCCCCTGGCGAGCTTACTAACTTTCTAGAAATGGATTCCCTCAAGGTCATCTGCTTTCTCACCAGAGTCACACTATAGCACTCCTTTTATTTTTGAACTGCAAAGCTTGTTTTATTGTTATTTCTCAAAGTTATTAAAATAAGACACAAGTACTTTTTAGAACCCTAAAAAAGCACACCTTTCTTCAAGATAAAAATGAAATGAATTTATCTCTGAAAATACAAAATAATTTTAAAATTAGATTATTCCAATACTGAAAAACCGTAAGATTTGCCTGCTGCTATAGCAACCTGCTAGTTGTAGTCTGTACAGATTTGATTCCTGTGACTTAGCCTGGGTATATTTTTCTTCTGTGTCAGGAAAAAAATTTACTTGTGCATGTATGCCCATTACTTGACATTGTCTGTCTTGTGTTTGGCACAGTTTGGCCCTTTCACCATAAAAACCAACCAAGACTGAAAAAGATGTATAAAGTATAACTTTTTTAAATATAAGCTATTTGTAACTACAAAGGAAATAACTTTGAGCTAAATTCATGTCTTATTACCAATAAATTTGACAAATTCTATCACCAACACTTAAAAGCCCATAGAAGAGTAATTTTCTTTTAAAATTTAACTATTAGTTTATTTTGTATAAAATCTATTGTCAAACTATTGATGATTTTCTATGAATACTGCTGTATTGTATTTTAAGCCACTTTAGATTAAATAAATCAGATAAAGGGGGTATAAATAGGATTTCTTTCAAAGTACAATGGAATTGCCCTACTTTTACATATTTAAATCCCATAATTAGACCTTAAATGTGATTATAATTTTGCTTGCAATAAACTGTCTTTTAATGCTTTTATATTTTTAATAAGTTATTTCTATTTTGCCCATTATTCGAAATTTCTTTTACAAATTTATAATTTGTTTAATTTATTCCAGTTTCTATCGGAATGTGCTAATAGTTCGTGCTATATGCGATGTTGAAGCAGGGCAAGAAGTTTTTAACTGCTATGGTATGGATTTTCGTGTGAGAATTAATTTAAAATTTTTAAATTTTAAATTTGTCTCCTAATGTTTTATATCCTGCTGTGTTCCAGGTCCACACTATCGTCGTATGCCACGTGAAGATCGACAGCGATCGTTAATGGAGCAATATTTTTTTATCTGTGAATGTGATGCTTGTGTGAATGAAGATGAGAGGGAACAAAGATATCAAGTCAGTATATTATTTTCTCTTTTCATGTTTACTTTGATCTTAACTTTTCATTTATGCAAGAAAATATTATGGAAGCATATGCAGTTCAAATACTAAGCTCACGTTTCCCACTTTACTTCTGATTTGTGTATGGAACCTTAATTTAATCCAGGGTTCGAGAGTAGTGGCTGTTAGTCGTATTTTGCACCAATAAATTTCATTTTTGTCCACCAAGTTTTTTGGACCCAGTCAACATTTTTGATTCCTAATTTTTCTGAATTTTTTCATTGCATGACACAAATTCTGACTTATCGACTACCTATTCTATTACAAAAGTGAATGTCATCTATGTACAGCCATAGATGACATCATATCATTACACTGCGTTCATACACTTCCACATAAACAAAATGAATTTGAAATTGCACCTAAATAGATCATTTTGGAAACCAAGAAAAAATGTTTAGGTGCCATTGATACCTACAGGTTGCTAGCTCAGTGGGTAGCCCACTGAGCTAGCAACCTTTGATTTCTAGGTGGTGCAGCTTCGAATCCTATCAGGTTCGATTCGCCCCTTGGTGTATTTCTCTCTTCTGTGTCAGTAAAATTTTCTTTGTGTGTTTATATGTCCATTACTTGATATCGTCTGTTTCGTGTCTGCGCAGCATACCCAACCAACTATACCTAATTTTCTACTAATTTCTAACTGTGCATGAATCATTAACCTAAATTGATGGGAGAAAATTAAGTTTGGTGCATCGATCACTGCAGCTGTTACCAAGTTTATAGAGTAGGATGAGGTGAAGGAACACATGACCTTGATGCACCTACACTGTACTGACAAAAGTCCCCGGACACCTGGAGGAGAAACAAAGCATAGCATTTATTTTGGGGTCTGACTATAAATTTAAATTTTCAATTTCCGAGTCCACATCCACATGGATAACTTCAGAGCTAACTATATGGGTGTAGACTGAAATTTAAGGAAAGAATGGTCCTACAAAAATGTTCAAATTTGTATATCAAAATCTAAACACTGAAGTAGCAGTCACTTTATTATCCCTAAATATCCATATTTAGAATGTTAAATACGCACCATAATGAGCACAAATCCTAGGGGACAACCATTTTGGCTAGTCAATTTTATGAAAGGGCACCAGCACAGTTCAGTCCCTTAGGACTTGTATATTTAAGATAATAAAGTGACTACTACCTCAGTGTTTAGATTTTGATATAAAACATTTGCACTTAGAGTACATTCCTTCTTCAAATTTCAGTCTATACTCACTAGTAGCTAGCTCTGTAGTTACCCATGTGGATTTGGACTCTAAAATTGAAAATTTAAATTTATAGTCAGACCCCAAAATAAATTCTATGTTTTGTTTCTACTCCAGGTGTCTGGTGACTTGTCCGTACAGTGTATTTAGCAGTAATGGAATATAACTATAAAGATTACTCTTGTTTGTCTATTTACTTAAATTAAATTCTCTTGAAAAACTTCTTAAATGACTGGAACTATTTAAAACAATCCATCATTTCTTTTTTTTCAGGCTTTAAAGTGTTCATATTGTAGTGGACCTCTGCGAGCCCCTGATGCTACAAACAGGGCTGCTTGTTTAGATTGTGATAAAAGTCAAGATTGTGCTTCTCAGTTGCAAGTAAGTTTGTAGGTAACGTGATTTAAGTTTTATCAGTTTTCTTCTCTTAGGGTTTTATGTTTTCTTACACGCAGAATGATTTTTCAGAAAGTATTCACAGCTCATGATATGTTTGTCCAGGGACTGCAACTTGCTGCAAAGGGCAATTTCAAAGGTATTTATTTGACCCATTTGTCTATGTTTTAATGCTGCTCGTTTCGTTTATTCAGGACCTATGTCCAAGGAGCAAGAAGTTTGAAAAAGTACAGGAAAACAATGAAGAGAAACAGATTGTTGAGCTTAGTCCTATTAGTTGGGCTCAGATTTAATTGACCAAGAAATGTAAAGATGATCTAAAACAGGGATGCACAGACTGCAGGCCACATGCAGCCCTCCGTTGATTTACTTGCGGCCTGCCTCACAATGCATTATTTTAAGTTGGATATCTCACATAATTTCTGTGTATGGAAATAATGGGTAATTTTTAAAAGTTGCACATGCACACAGCAAAGTAGCTGTAGTGCCAAACATGGCACATATTTATGAACAAACTTTTTCAGTCATGAATATTAACAAATAGAAAAATTGGAACCGCTTGACTAATAAAAATTTAGAATCAATTTTCTGCTTGACTACAAAAATCGAACCAAATATTAAAACAATAATTAAATCAAATCAATGTCACACATCAAATTAAATTCTTTATTTACTTTTTGTTACCTTTCTTTGTAACAATATCTGATAAAAATTAAATAATATATGATAGATAACTTTCATGTTCTTTGGCAACCCTCCCATAAGTCACAATGAATCTATGTGGCCCTTGTTCTTAACAAAGTCTGCATCCCTGATCTAAAAGGTATAATTAATATACTCTTGATTTGCCTAATATATTCTACTATAGACAAATTTTCTGTGTATGAAGTATATTTTCATGCTTATATATTTAAGTCTTAGGTAGTGTAAAAGAAATTAGAAAATTTACATACTGACCACAAGTGACCATATAAATATGTAAATCCTTCATTGGATGCATTCCAAGGGCAATATTACTGCGATCAACTTGGTAAAGCTCATATATTTTTGAATAAGACATCTTATAATATTTTTGGGGAATCTTTATTCCCCAGATCCAGTATCAACCAGTGAATTGGTTGATTAGCAAGGATCTTCATTGGTTTATTGTTTTTTTTATTTATTCTGAATAAAGGAAAAGTTCAAAGAAGGAACTAGTTTTGGTAACTAATTTGTTTTAGGGGACTACCCAGAACTTTGGCCCCTCAAAACAGAAAATGATAGGTTCATGATAAGCACACAGTGCTGATCACCAACAAAACATGTAATGAGAACATTCTGGCATCTAATTTATTCAGTTCAATGTCTGCTCATTTGGCAGTGGTGGCCAGACTGGGTTATGTGTGATTCCTCCCTGGGTACAATTCTCTCTTTTGTGTCACTAAAACTTTCCTTGTGTGCATCTCCATTACTTGATGTTGTCTGTCTTGTGTGCAGCATGGCCAAATATGACCATTCCTCCATAAAACAACCCAATCATTTGATTACATTGTATCCAGGCCATGCATTGGATTTGCCAATGTCTGTGATAATGCCCTAAGACTAAGAAAGAGGATTCCCTAAACTCAGGCTGAGAAAGTGAATCCCTGCACTGGAGGGGCCATGGTAACCCAGTTGGAAAAGTTTGGAGAGTGGGGTGCCAGCTCAGGTGTTGACCTTATCATCTGACCGTGGTTCAAAATTACTTGGTGTTGCCCTTGGATCTTTCACTTGGGAACTAATCGTGCATCGTCGCTAATAGCTGTTGTGTCGCTCCATTGTTTCATTAATTAATTACCATTACCCCTCACTGGAGATCTGGCTGAGTGGTCCTTAAATGAGGAATGTGCATGTATTGCATTACCTGCAGACCACAGTTTTGAAAGTGCTGCCTTAAATTGTTTAGATTTCAGCCTTAAACACTTTGATCAAGTCCTGAAAATCCAAAAGTAAAAGTGATCTTTCATTTTGCTGTAAAGACTAGAGAACTTCCTCTTCACCTTACTGTTTCCAGTGTAAATTAACTCCCTCTTCACCTTATTGTTTCCACTGTAAATTATTCACCCACCAATAGAAAATCAAAGCGTTGTAGGCTGCAGTTGCCCAGTTGGAAGAGTAACGGATTAGCAACTGGAGGGTTTGTGGGTTCGAAACTCGGTCCAGCCAAAGACCATCATATACATGGGGGCTGGTGCTCGCTAAATCTGTCATGGCCCCAAATGTTCTCATTTTAGCATGGTGTGGAATTTTGGAGAGTTGGGTGCCAGCTCAGTTGTTCTCATCATCTGGCATTGGTTCAAAATTACAAGGCGTTGTCCTTGGATCTTTCCCTTCGAAATTGATCCAGGACCATCCCTAACCGCCTGTTGTGTTGCTCAAGTGCGACTTTTATTTACCTATTATAAAGCTCCGTTTTCCTTTAAAAGTTTGTTTAGGGGGAAGCTGGCAGTTGAGTTATAGTAGAACCTAGATTAGCCAAGGTAGTGTGGACCAAGGTAAACCTTGGATTACCAGAAACTCATAATACAGACATAATAACACAAAACTGCATATACGAAATGCAGAAAAAATTTGCTACTATTGAAAGATTCATAAAGCTAGGATTAAGAATAATCTACTTGGGTTTGTGTCAGGGTATGTATTGTTTTAATTTTACAGTAAATGTAAACAGTACTGTTTTTTAAACTCTTGAAAAAGTTCTTAAGTCTTCTATTTTGCAGAACTTTACCACATGCAAACTGCATCATTTTATCTTTAACATCAATGCATTTTAAACTACATTTTACATTTTCATGTCGACAATGAGATGTTTTAACATATTTACTTTTTCAACCATTTGGAGTATATTTCTTTTAATGTTGTTTAAACATTTTTATCATGCTTTTAACGTTGCCTGGTTGTTAATCAGATTTTAAATGTATTTTTATTGAATTTTATTTTGTTTTGCATTTGGCACAGCTTATCCATTTCTGGATCTTGCGCCATAAAACCTAAACCTTAGATAAAATTGATGATTGCAATTTCTGGAATTAAAAAGATTATTACAATTCTAGGATTAAAATTATGATTACTTTATCTGGGTAGGAATAACTTTATCTGTCTGCCTTTGAAAATTCAGTATCAATTAGTATGTTGCTATGTCTCTTTATGTAGAGTAATGATTTGTATAATTCTGGAAGTAAAATGTTGATTATTTTCTCTGTAGATGCCTTGGAAAGGCTAAAGAAGTGTCATAAGACTCGTGATAAAGTTATGTATAAATATAATCGACATCTTTCTGAAGTTCAGGATCAATTAGCATGTTGCTATGCTTCTTTAGGTAAGTAAAATGTATTATTTGCATGTGATATATAGTTTTTATCTGTTGGAATATTTCAGAACTAGTTTGTTTCTTAAAAATTCACTGCTTATAACGAATTACAGTAGCTTTATAGGGATCCTCAATTTAATGAATCGCACAATATAATAACCAATTTAGGTCCTAGCAGTTCTTTCATAGCTGTAATGCTATTTTATGATTGTTATGACAGTTGAAAAGGTAAAAATTATATAGCAACCTTCAGTTGACAGTGTCTCCTGATTTGTTGAGGCGATTAAGTTTCAGTGATTCATCAAGGGTTGTTTGGGGCACGATTAAATAATTATCGGGTCTTTCCGTATTTGCCACTTTACTTGTGTGTTTTTTACATATATCAGTCAAATCATTCCAGTAGAGACTAGGCAACTTTTAACTAGTGATACCCCCTCTACCAAAAACCTTCAGCATTATCTTTGAAATCTTAAAGAAAAACTTGAAAAACGTTGTTAAAAGAACATCTTTCAAAAATGGAGATTGTCAAATTCCATTCCAAAAAACACTCTTTATCATTACAGGGACACCATATTGTTAAGTACTGCTAATATGTGCAACTTTTTGCTTTGTTATATTTCTGCAGTGTGTCACATTAAATTGATTTTTTTAATTTTCAGTGTTTAACTTTAGTTCTTCATTTTTAAATTTTTGCTACACTATAGCTTGTATTTTATTTGATACTGTTATTCTTTAATATATATTATTGATTCATGGAGGGGTGAAACTGATATTGCCTTTTTCGCACTGTGTAAAAACCTGAAGAGGAATGTTCGATATAACACCCATTTAATATTAATGTCTGGAGTGAAGGTCCTCTCATGGCCATAACACAAGGCTACTGAATAAAATTTTATTTCACATAGGCAAAATGTTTTGTTTCTCTATAAGAAAGTTTTGCTTAAACTTTTCAAAACCTCATACCGATAGTTGGTCTCAAATAATTGGATAGTTAAAACCTCATAAGGATTAACAACTAGCACGTTAAATCTGTCATGGCCTTAAGTATCCTCATGTTGGCATGGTGTGCAAGTTTGAAGAGTGGAGTGCCAGCTCAGGTGTTCCCCTCATCATCTGACCCTGGTTCAAAATTATGAGGCTCTGTTTTGGATCTTTCCCTTCGAAATTGATCAAGGACTTGCCAACAGGCCATTGTGTTGCTCCAGTGCAACTTTAATTACCCACCATACAGATAGTTGCAACTCATCTATAAACAAAATTAACTCATGATTAATAATTGTGAACTGATCTTGTAATGCCTCTTGTGCATAATTTTCATTGCCATCAACTGTGCACGTCTGAAACCACCAATAATCACACATAGGTCTTTTCCCCTCACTTTGACTCCCTTTTTATATGGTTGGCCAAATATGACCCTTGCGCCATAAAACCCCCAAACCAACCAACTTTTTATGTATGGAATAAAATTGGCATTCATTTTTACTGTTTTTAATTACATGTTAATATATCTTGATTGTTAAACAAGTTAATATATCTTGATTGTTGGGGCCACAGTAGCCCAGTTGGAAGATTATAAACCAGAGGTTTGCGAGTTCAAGACTCGGTCCAACGAAAGACCATCGTTCACTGGGGACCTGGTGCACATCAAATCTGTTGGGGCCTCAAATGTCCTCATGCTGCTGTGGTGTGGAAGTTTGGAGAGTGCCAAACCTTGGCGTTGTCCTAAAATCTTTTCTATTGAGATTGATCCCGGACTGTTACCAATAGTCCGTTACTTTGCTCCAGTGAGACTTTCATTAATTACCACCACCATTACCCCATCTTGATTGTTCAGTACTATTACAAGTTTCTTGTAATTTCTAAAATTTACTTTTCACTCTATGTACATATTAAATAAATTTTCTGTTAATGTATAAAAATTCAACTTTAAAAAATATGGGCTTGTAAAGGTCATACAGGATATCTGATATGTAGGATATCTTTAAAATGTCTTTGTTCATCAATACTGTTTTTGTGTAGATAAAATGATGCTGGCAGTGGATTACTTGCGGCCAACCCTTGTCACCACTGAACACATCTATGGAAAGAACAGTATTGAATTTGGGAATGAACTGCAGAAGTACTCTGACCTTCTTATCAATGCCCTTGCTCAAGCCACTCATGAACATGCTCCTTGTGATCAAGACTTCAGGTAATAGTAATTCTTAGTTCCCAAAGGCCTTAAAAAGTCTTAAGGAAACACAACTTTTCATTTTGTTTTTTTTAGGAACCTTAAACAGCCTTAATTTTTTAATGTTTTATTCCATCTGCATTCATAAAACAAGGTCAATAATATTCATCTAGGGTCGAACTTCACCAAAAATCTATGGCATAGTACTTATAGGTTAGCTAATTTTTTTAAAATTGGGTCTGAGACCCAAACCTATCACTCATGAAAGTTTCCTCACCTGTCTATTCTAGTTATTCTAATGTGATCTAATGCAATCAACCAACCTTTATTTCCTTTCGGACCATTGGGGTTCAGTCGGTATGCCTACTGTGCTAACAACCTGCAAGTTGTTGGCGGTGGAGATTCGATTCCTGTCAGGTGCATTCCTCACTGGGTGTACTTCTGTTCTATGTCAGTAAAACTTTCATTGTGTGTGTATGTCTATTACTTGATATTGTTTGTGTTGTGTCTGGCATGGCATGACCAAATATGGCCCTTGTGCCATAAAACCCCCAAACCAACCTACCAACTGGGTACCAGGGCCTGGAGTGCAGATGTGGGGGTCCCAATAGCCGTGATAGCTCTTCTATGAACATAATCAATCAATATTTTGTCTCTTAATTACTTTTCAAATGAAATTGTTCTAAAGATCTGCTCAATATAGTCTAACATCCTGTTTTTTGCTCCACAGGAACCTGGTGGATGAAGCAAGATCTGTCCTTGAAAAGTCCCACGACATTTTCTCCATCCATTACGGCCCACACCACGAATCGCTGAAAGAAATCAAAGAGAAGCAGAAACAGCTGGAGACGTTTCTAGAGCACTAAATCATCGCAGAATGCCACTTTTTTCAGAACTCAGCATCTTGCTTGAAACTTCCTGGTGCTGCAGCTGCTGCTTACGCCATTGCACAGTCTTTGTCTGCATACAGGAGATATGGCCAAAGATAATTCTCATCAGGTATCAGTTTGCCTAGGCCTTGTGTGTTAAAACTCTGGGTGTTTTAAGAAATTACGCAAATGAATCCTTTCTGGTTTTTAGGTTGCATTGAGTGGTTTTTAATCCTCTGAGCATTATGAGATTTCCAATCACTGTTCCTTTCTTATACAGTCAAACCTCATTAAGACAAACTTGCTTAATACAAATACTGATAATATAAACTAAATTCCAATCCCCATCAAAATGTATATTCAAATAATGTTAACTCGTTTGTTTAAGAATTCGGGTTACACTAATCTCTGGTTAAGACAAATAAATTTTCGAACCTCAAGGGCAAACAAATTCTTTTCAGTTGTATTAGCAGAAACATTAAGTGACTCCGAAATTATAGAAGATTTATTTGTGGAAGAGAATGAAGATGAAAGAATAAATGAAGATTCTGATAAAGACAAAGGAATGAGCATGCCTTCTTTAAAAGAAGGTACTGCCAGCTTAGAAATTGTTCACCGCTTTCTGTTAAGCAGTGAAAATTCTTCTGCTCAATTAAGCAACGTTGACTGCATTGAAGCTTTTCTTAGAGAATGGCATGAAAAAAAACACATGTTGATAACATAACTATTTCAAGACTAAAATTACATAATCAGGAATTATATGTAATCAGAAATTATCTGTAAAATAAAAAATATCTATATAATCAAGAATCATCTGTACCATTTATTAGAATAATACCATTTATCTGTGAACCAATAATTGTACACTAAGTAATGTAAATACATTAGTATTTTATTTTATTGTTGAAATATTGCTTTTTCCTGAATTCATATAACAGGAACTACAGTTAATGCAAATTCTTTTTACGTTCCAGTGAAATCTGTCTTAACGAGGTTTGACTGTTGTATGTAATGACTACCAGAAATTTTCCAATTGTCATGGCTCCAAAGAGAGCTGTGGTTTTCTTGCAAGTGAACATTAAGAAGCCAATGTCATTGAGTGAGATCACTTTTGAAATAAACCAAGGTGAATAAAGGCTGAGTCTTTAAAAATTAAAGAGCACTTTAGCTGACAGTGGGATGATACATTCAGTTTTTTAAAAGGAAAGAGGGAGGCAGATTATAAGAAATTACAGTGGTACCTTGAGATACGAATGCCCAACATACAAAGTTTTTGAGATATTAGCCATTACTAGGTTGATTTTTTGCCTTGAGTTACGAGCCAGAATTTGAGATACAAGTCTGTTTTTGGTGATATCACAGCCACCACTCTGCTCAGAGCCCTGAGTCTTGCGCGTCATTCAGTTCGCATGTTTTGCTCATCTGATGACAGTTAAGATCTGTCAGAAAAATCAATCAATTTCTTAATTTGGTTTGACATTTATTGTCAACTACCACCGGGAGTCCCGAGTCCCTTTCTTATTGTTTTCGTTTTCTTTTTCCAACCAGATACGTCAATTCTAAAAACGGAAAAACAGGGTGATGTACAGTTATTTAGCTAATTTTTTTCGTATAACCATGAGTCCAAAGAAGGTGAGTGTAAAGAACAGTGGTGAGAAAAGGAAAAAGGTAATAACCATGGAATTTAAGAGTCATAATAGACAAACGTGAGCAAGCCGTTTAAGAGTAATAGACTTGACAACGCAGTACGATTGCACTACTACTATATGTACTATTTTGAAGCAGAAGGACTCGATAAAGTTCATAACTCCAGCTACAATATTTGTTCATTATAAATACATTATAAAAAAATTTGAGTGGCTTTTTGGAGGCTGGTACGAATTAATCTCATTTCAATGGGGAAAATTGATTTGAGCTAAGCGCATTTTGACTTATGAGTTCGGTCATGGAATGAATTAACTTGTATCTCAAGGTACCACTGTATAATTACCATTCTAGGATGAATAAAATAGTTGTGTCTGGTTATTGTACTTCTGGAGCAGTGTCTCGTCTATATAGTGCCATAAAATTTCTTATACGAATAGTTCTGAGAGAAAATATGACAATTTACACAAGGATATTTTCTTTGTCTTTTTTTCATGAACGTTGGTTATCATTTTTACAATTTTTAATAACAAAATCAGCACACTTATTTGAAATGCATTTTGATTAATTATTAATTTAAATGCAATTTATTCAAACACAACTTTAAAACAAAAGAGCCAGTGAAATATACTTTTAGTTAAAGGGAGCTGTAAATCAAGAAACTGAAATGGGCAGGACTACCTCTATTACTTTAAAATAGGCGCATTAAGGTCTTATGTTCCCTTCCCAATCCTATCTGTTACCACAGTAACATTTTTATTGATTGACATGGTGAATATTTCCCCACCTGAATTAAGGATAGATTCATTTGCTTATGGAATCCAGTTGAGATTGAACCCAAACACAAAATGGAAGTTAAATGAGAAAAGTGAGCTTCGCATTTGGATGGTGGATGTTACCATGGAAACAGGAGATGGTGTGACCTTGAGATGCCCACTTTAAAGTAAGACTAAATGACCATGTTTTGGATTGAAAGAATCCTTGAAAACTTTCTATTGTTCGGGTCATTCAGGAAAACTTCAGGTTTCTAATGCTCAGAGGAGTAGAAAGTTATCGATTAAAAAAATAAGATTATCATTTTGTTGCCCATGTTCTTTTCTATCAAACTTATTTCATATATGAAAAAGGAACTAAATTGGTAAATACTTGTATATCGTATGGTGGTTTGTAATTAGCAGAATTAGAATCAGCATGTTTACTCGTTAATAATATGCTCATTAACTTACTACTGCATGGTCAGCTTAACTTAAAAGCCCATACTGTTCATTCAATTATTCACACTTACTAAAATAAATTATTTTATCATTGCTTTTATATCATAGCAAAAAATGACCATAGAGTGACTAAACAAACCAAATCATTGCTTTTATATAAAACTTCTTCAGCTCTTAGACATGTTGGGACCATATTTTATCACATGTACTTTACATTCAAACTTTGCTACCACTTGCATGATGCAACTGCTACTTAACATTTAAAATTCATGGAAGTCAAAACCTTTAGGATACAGCCTGTAGGCTTGCAACTTTATGAATTTTGGAATAAAACGTATAATTGTCATTTTAAGAGTTGAACAGATTTCTGTAATCATTCAGTCTAAATTACTTTAAACCTTAATTTCAAACAGAACATTTACCACCTTTCAATTTAACTGATTGAATTTTGATCTAAGGAGAATTTTTTCTGGAAACATTCATGTAATTTCTTAAAACTCCTGCTTGCCAAGGCCACTTGTTTGTTTATTGTTGTGGATGTTATGCTGTTGGAAAGAAGTCCTAGTTGAGACTGAAAGTCATATACTTAAACCGTGTTTCATCTCATACATTTGTATATTTTTGTACAGCCACCATTGCAAATTTATGTGGTATGTTAATGTAATTGAAATGCATCTTCATTCAGCTGTGATTTCTGTATCATACATTCCTTATGTGGGGATTTCTTGCTTTTGAAATTGAACAAGGCGAAGAGAGCATATCATGTATGGTCGTATTTCTCCTTCAGGAATGGCTGCTTAAATACTTTTTGCTCAACATACCTGATGGACTAATAACTTAATGTTCTTGTGTGCTCAATGGTTAAGGTAAGTGGGTGTTGTGACAAAATATCATCTTGTTCTATGTATGGTTAATGTCACTCTTGTTGATGTTTGTCGTATTCACCCTCTCTCTCATAACAGTAATGCACCATGAAAAAAGCGTTTTGTTTATAGATTGAGAAGAATGTATTAAAAGCAAAAAAGGCTTATTCTTTTTTATGTAACATGGCTTTTTATTTGAATACAACTGCAATGCCTTTTTCAAAGTTTAGGCAGTCATTTTATTTTCCCCTTCGCTGTCACAGTATATGTATCAGCAGCTCTCAAACGTTTTTGTCAGAAAATGCCTGTTTACTTTACAAATTTTTAGAAAACTCTAAGAGCTATTTTTATATGGTATTATATTGTGTCAGACTAAATTTTCTGCTCTGAAAATTGTCAGTGCAAATATAAGTGATGGTGTTATGCAATTGAGGGAGAGAGAAAGGAAATGAAATCATGAAATATTTTGTTAAATGGACTATTTGCAGCAGAAAGTAAATTCATAAAAGAAATTAAATATTTCCATTCAGATTTATTTTGAAAGCTCCCCAAAAAGAAAGTGTTTAATAAAGATCCTGATTAGTTTGGTACGAGTTTTTACCTATTTTTTCTTAAAAGATCAACCCAGCTGTAATAAATACATGCTGCAAAACCACCACATCTATAGATTCCAGCAGAGGACAGTCATGGCAGCATGGTTTGCAGCATGTTGAAGCATGTATTTAGTCTACACATGAACTAGAAATTCATTTTTTTTAGTTGTGAAGGTATTACAGCTGTTTTTATATTCTGATACCTTTTAAGAAAAAAAATGAAATATCAATTTCTAGTGTATGTGTAGAGACTAAATACATGCTTCTGCATGCTGCAAACCTGCCACAACTATAGATTCCAGCACACAGCAGAGAGGCAGTCATGGCCGATTTTCTGCATGCTGAAGCATGTATTTACTCTCTACACTAGAGATTCAATTTTTTAGTTACGACGGTATTACAGCCGGATTGCAATTTATCAATAGATATAAACAAAATTCTTAGGAAAAAGTATATTTTCATTTTTGAAAAAGACTGAAAATGTTTCCCACATGAGAAAGTTCTTGTGCATGTATCCATAATGTCCAATCTCTCTTCCAGCACCACTTTAGAATGTTTATTAGAATCTAATTGCTTTGTTCCATTATGAGTTTACAGAAACAGCCTTAGTTCAATTTTGTTGCTATGCAAGAATAACCCACACTGCACAAACTCAAAGCAATTCTGAACTCGCTAAGGATGTTTGCGGATGTTCATTACCAATTACATATTCATGTAAAGTTTATTTTCGTGTCCAAAAGAGAGACAATCTAAATATGTGTTTGTGTCATACTGGATGTTGCTTTCGTTTGCTATTACCTGTATTTTTGTAAACATCTTCCTTGTTTTTGTGTTTCTATGGCTTCCAAGCTATGCAATCAGAGTTTACTGCATGACAGGATACCAGCATGAGCATGTTTTGTCACAGAATTACTGAACTTAGATAATTTAAAGCAAACGATGTGTGAACCATTTATTGATTCAGTTTAATTTTTATATTCTCAGTTTTGAGTTTTTAAGTATTTTTTTCTTTTTTGTTATTTTTAGATTTGAAAATTTGGGTTTTTAAATTCAATCTTGCATCAACTGTAAATCCAGACATCAGTCTTGCTTAACATTAATGATTACTATAAAAAGTCAAGTTTCTAGATGTTTTGGGATATTCATATAGTTAAAAGCATAAAACTTCAAATACTTTAGATTAGTGATCCTCAACTTGATTTTGATAATAATCAACTTTGTGCACAATATAATTTTCTAGTCCACTGTAATATGTATTAGGATGTATTCATTTTATTCAAAGTACAATAGAACCTTGATTATCTGAAGTACTGGGTCCGAGGCTGTATTGGATAACCAGAAATTCAAATAATATGGATATAGTAACACAAAAAACAGCTTATACGAAATATAAAAATAATTTACTGTACTACATGTTACTACTGCTGCTACAAGAAGATTCGTAAAGCTAGGATTAAGAATAATCTATTCTCAGATTTGTCACAGTTTGTATTCATCATGATAATTTTACAATGAATCTGGAAGTCAGTTATATACCTTTTAAACTCTTGAAAGAATCCTTAATTGTCTTTTGTTTTGCTCCACTTTCTCGCTACTATGTACAAGATGATCATAGTCCTGCTTGAAGCTTTATTTAAGAGCTCTTAAATTTAGATAAGATGTTCAAGTCAATGTTAAATGTTTATTTAAATTCATCAAGGACAAATAGGAAAGTGATATAGCCCATTGCAGGCGATATGAGGGGTTACTTTGTTAAATGTTTATTTAAAATACAAAAAGGACAAGTAAACCAGAGTGATATAGCCTGGTGCAGCGATGTAAAAATGGGCTATTTTAATTCTTTGTTAAATTTTTTAAGGACAAGTAAAAAAGAGTGATACGGCCCATTGCAACAATATAGTGTGGGATTATTTTATTTCTTTGTTAAATGTATATTTAAATTTATCCGGGACAAGTAAATGTTGAACGTTTATTAAAATATATCAAGGACAAGTACAAAAGAACGATATAGCCAAATGTGGTGGTTAAAATGAGTGGTTATTTTACTTTGTTAAATGTTTATTTAAAATTCATCAAGGACAAGTTATAAAGAGCGATATAGCCTGATGCAGCGATATAACAAGAAGTTACTTTGTTAAATGTGTATTTAAAATTCATCAAGGACAAATAAATGTTGAATGTTTGTTTAAAATTCATTGAGGACAAGTAAAAAAGAGTGATGTGCCCCAGTGCAGCAAGGGGTTACTTTACTTTAAATATTTATTTAAAATTCTTTGCAGACAAGTAAAAAGTGATATAGCCCATTGCAGTGATATAACTGGGGATTTCATTACTTTAATTAAAGTTCATCAAGGACAAATAAATGTTAAACGTTTATTTAAAATTCATTGAGGACAAGTAAAAGAGTGACACAGCCCATTACAGCGATGTAATGAAGGGTTACCTTACTTTGTTAAATGTTTATTTCAAATTCGTAAACAGATGAAACTTGTGTTAAATACTGAGAAACTTAGATTTACCATTACATTTTAGCCATTTGTTATGGTTTTCTTACTATCTTCTGTTTCTAAAATTAAAAGAGGGATCACAGTATACAATTTGGTCCAGGGAAGAAATTCAGAAATGCTACTATTTTCTGCATAACTTTTAAAAAGCATTGTTATAACATAACATTTGTACTCAACTATTGCAAATGGTTTTACTGTGACACATGACTAAGTTACCTTTGCTTTCAAAGTGTTCATTACTCCGTCCTTTGTCCACATGCAAATTGTTCAGGTGCTTTGTAAAATATTTTTGTTTTTTATAAGATCACACACACTCATCTTGTGTTTTTTACATATCTTTCAGCTTGTGCATGTCTGTAAACTTCAGTGTTAACGTGACATTTATTTATTTCTCAATTGCTGTGCAAATGGAACATGATCTGTATCCAACAAGATGTGTTAGATACATGTGTTAGATTTTGTAACTAAATGCACTTTTAGTTAAATGTTTCAACTGTCCCTATCTGTGTAAACAATTCCTATTGTTGGCAAGTGTTGATCGAAACTGGCTGCGTATCGAAGTCTATTTAGCCAGCGGTGTATCTTGGTTTGGTTTGTGCATACTGCGAAAAGTTGTACCAAATTGTTGTGCCTTGTATGGAGAACTCGTCTTGATTGTTTTTATTTTCATTGAATCAATGCTCTCAGACATTAGAAATATGTGATTAGCTAAATTTAATTTTGGAATGGATGGGATAGATATAAGACTTACTGATGTTACTGAATATCATGTTTTGTGGCATTATAGACACTTATTTCGTGGCTAACTGGATTGAAGAAAAACTGCTAGTACTAGCTACCCAGAAACGTAAATTCCTTATAGCAAGTTTCACTTTTACCACTAAGCACTGACTGCCAACTCCAAATACATCACTCACCTTGAGAATGTTAAATATGTTACCATTGTAAAAAATATTCAGATAATATATAGCATTGGCTTAGAGAGCAGAAGCATATTAGCCAACAAAAACTATTTAAAGACTAACTATACTTTTAGGACGAAAATTATAAGCATCTTAACCGCGTTATATATCTTAGCAAATTACATATGACCATGTACTCTCATCATGAAACTAAGTATGAAGTGTCTAAAAAGTGTCAGTTTATAAGTTTCTGCTCTAAGCCAACAAAATAATGCATTGCACATCTTAATCGATTTTGTTTAGTGAATTTTTTTGAAAAATACAGAACGTAGTATTCATACGACATGCGCACTCCGATTCTTTACAGAAAACATGTCAGTTAATTGTAAATATTAACTGAAGTTCTTTTGCTTGTTTTAGTGGCAGCTCCCCTTTGTTGACGGGAGATAATAATCATTTGAAAATAAAATAATTCTGTCAAAGACTTCATGATTAAACAGTAATTTATGCAAATATTTGAAATATAGTTTGAATGTTGCAAGAGTAAAATAATTTGAGTTAAATAAAAACAGTGGAAACCAAAAAAAATTGTAGATTTCTTGGAGTCAAATTATAGACAAATCAAAATATGAATCACATATAATCCAAGCATCCTCTAAGCAGTCGTCTTCCTAATAACAACCCTTGTAGACTTTTTTCAATTCAGTTAGATCTTAGTATCTTAAAATACGATTTGTATTACTTTTTAGCTTATTCACTTTTATTAAAATATCAGTAGGAATCAATCGGTGTGTTGAAAAAAAATTTAATAATTCATAGCTTTGTTACATTGTATATTTCTTATTTCAGTGCCATTATCATAGTACTTATTGTTAATTGATAGCTAGTCACACGTTGCCTGTTTTGTTATGCAATGCTAGTCTTGAAAGCAATATACTATGCAAGTGTTAATGAAATGATTGCGAAATATCTGTGTTTATTTATAGAAAATGTCATGGTAAATTTGATTTAGGTTATTCTCAGAGGGTTGCTCTCTAGTACAAATATGTCAGGTGTAAGATATGAAAGGAAATGTAAAATTGCAGCACACGATCCCTGATCATCAGCCATAAGCTGTTAGTAATCTTATTAACGAATTACATATTGAGAGATAAATAAACATTGTAACATTTTGAAAGGATAAATATCATCATTTTTCTTCCCTAAAGTATTGATCATAATTTTATGTACTGATTGATTAGAAACTAAAAACTTGCACTTATATTTCAAGTGCAAACCCTAGGCACTTGAAAGAATTTGATGTGCAATGAATTGTTGGTTTCTGTAAGCCCGGCCACACACTAGATCAGCATACAGCAGAACATGCGCATGCGTACTCCGTTTCTTTACAGAAAGCATGTCAGTACTCATGCGTACTCCGTTTCTTTACAGAAAACATGTCAGTACGGATGTGTACTCCGTTTCTGCACAGAAAACATGTCGATACGCATGCGTACTCCGTTTCTGCACAGAAAACATGTCGATACGCATGCGTACTCCTTTTCTGTTCAGAAAATATGTCGGTACGCATGCGTACTCAGTTTCTTTGTAGAAAACGTGTCAGTACGCATGTATATTTCAACCAATTCAATGTTGGACTAATGTGTGGCCTGCCTAGTTGGTTTTCTTATGATACAATTTTCTGAAGCATATCTTAATATCTTTGAATTCACTCTAGCTCTAGAATGAATCTATTGTCCAGGGGTGGCAAATTTGTTGAGTCAACTTGGACGTGCTTTGTATAGCTGTAAAGACTGAAAGAGTCTTAAAGTTCACATGTTGCTTCTCTGGCCATCGTTGTGGGTTTTGTGTGTATTGTTTCCTTCACTCTCAATTTTATATAACTGTTACTTAACGTATTTATTTTTATTTTAAATTTCATTTATAGAAATAGTTGAATCTCACCTAGAGATTAATTTCAAATGTGACAACTTCTGGTTTCTGAATTCGTCATATCTGAGCTTTTCTCCGTTTAATTTATCTATATATCCGTTTTTCCTTTAATGCAGCCTGCTGTATTGCTATAGTACCTAAATTATTCTTTCAAATGAAAATGAAATTTATCTAGGATTGTTTCCATCTAATGTACTGAATGTTCTTTCTGGTAAACTCGACATCTATTTTTACAATGGAAAATATTCTTGTCTGATCTCTTTAATTGTCTATCCCTGTATTGTCATTGATTTTTGGTTCATTCCAAGGCGGTTTGAGATTTTTAAGATTGGACAGAATCCTTCTAGATGTCTGTTTTTGAATGATTGAGACCTAGGATTTGTTTGCAGTTTTGGGTTTGAAATATAATTCCGCTTAAATCCTTTCTAGGAATGGGGGTCGCCATGGGTTTGCCCATTGCTCTAGCAACCAGCGAGTTGTAGGCGATGTAGGTTCGATTCCTCCCTGGGTGTATTTCTTCCTTCTGTGGCAGTTTAACTTTGATTGCGTGTATATCCATTTACTTGACGTTGTTTGGCTCAGCTTGGCCAAATATGGTCCTTGTGCCATAAAACCCAACTCAGCCAAACTGTTGGAATGTTGTATAATCACTATTTCTTAATATATCGGGTCCTTCTGAAGTCTGAATTCTTACATAAATAGGAAGCTTTACTAATATAAGCACATTCTGTTCCATCATTTACTTTATTATATCATTCAAACCTGAATATTTAAAGTATAAACTTTTGTGGCCATCAAGTTTGGTTTTATACTGCTTTTCAGAACCATTTTTGATTTTCTTACCATTTGTACTGATTGTGGACAGATTGTCTCAGATTAAAAATTAGCGCTTATGTCCTGAAAGTTCAGAATTGTGATTCAATTAGACATAATTTGATTGTGCAATAAAACTTCAGTGAATCTTGTTGAGCAACTGCCAATCTTTGGAATGAAACTGGTAAAACTAAAAAAACCATTGGAAAAAGCGTGGTTAGCTTTTTCTGACCTCCTGTTTTCAGAACAATTATTCTTGCCTATATCTTCAGCCATCTTTGGAATTAAAATAGCTTGACTTAGAGGTGATGTAGAGAGAATGTTCTCTAAAGAATCTTACGCCATGTACTCACTATCGAAGTTGAAAATTAAATGGAGCTTTGGATCTTATATTTAAAAAAGTATGTTTATTTTATATTTTGCTTAGAGTAAGGGACTGCTGGAAACGTGGAAGTTGTGCAAGTATTTGCAAAGAATATAACGAAAGTATCCTATGCATGTATGATATTTAATTTATAAAAACAAATATATAACTTTCGGGGTGGGTTTGGGCCCCCATAGCCCCAGAGATATGTCATTGCTGTTTGCATTGCCTCGAACCGAGCATTTTCCCTCTGTACTACAATACTGGATTTGTCTGCTCGCTCTGAACAGTATTCATCTGTTCGCACATGTTTACTCAGAACAATCGATTCGTCTGCTCGCTTTTAACAACGGATTCGAATGTTCGCTCTGAACGATGGATTCGAATGTTCGTTCTGAACAATGGATTCGAATGTTCGCTCTGAACTATGGATTCGACTGTTCGCTCTGAACTATGAATTCGAATTTTCACTCTGAACATTGAATATTTGCAACGTGTTGCAAGGCAACTGGACGTACCGGCCACACCTAAAGCTGAATTGTATTACATAGTTTGTTAGGGAGTACTTGGTGGTAAGCAAAAGATTTAACAGCGAAAGGGTAACAATTCCAAATTGAAATATGATTTGTTGGTGAGTTTAATGAAGAAGTGGAATATACGTTAGGAGCTAATTTCTTATGATAGGCCTAGTTGTAGAGAGAATGGTAAGCCTAGTTTTTTGCTTACTGAGCGAAGTCGCAGTTGCATCTTGCATGGATCTATGTGCCAATTAACTTCGTCCTTTAAGCCACAGATTTGCCATCCCTGTCATAGGTAAATCTTGGCACATGATTCCACTCATTCTCAACACAGAAACAGCACTGTACATTAACTTTCCTCTGCATACTTCACAAAATTGGAATTTGTAATAAACTTTATACCGAACTACTGCTGAAGAACAATTTATTGTCATTGTGCTTTAAGCTTATATTCACATCATTCTACACTAAATCATAAAACAAAAACCATTGACCAAACTTCTTAAAAATTACGGCTAAGAATTTTTATCTTGAATCTAGCTTAGCGTTCTTCCATATGAAGACCTTAATATATAGCTTACATTCCTTCAATTAGACCATATTGCTGAATCTAAATAATATAGTTGGAATCACTCGGTTAGTTTAGAAACTCTAAATCTTGATCCTCAAGCTGAATTTTTAATTAAATGATAATAAACATGCATTGTTTAGAAGGCATTTGGGTTAGACTCAAGAACACGGTGCCATCGCCAATTTGCAATAATTACCATCGCCAATCGGCGATACTTTTGGAATATGGTAGCCCGTCGTAGGTTTGTTGTATGTACAAGTGGAAGGCATCCTATCCAAATAGCCGTTTGGCGACGAAAATTTTAATCACCAATTTGGCGAGAGGCCGGTACCGTGTTCTCAAGTTTTGCCGGTATTTAGTATTTTTTCATTCAAGTCTAGAATCTAATTCGATTCATGCACACTTTAACTCTATATAGTTAGATCTGGTTTAGATATACACTAAAAACGAACTAATTCATTATTGTATCTTACTAATCAGCAAAAAATAAATATGAAACAGCATTGTTAGCATCGGTTTAAAACTAGAGCACCTATCTGCCAACTTGAAAGTAGTATTTGATGAGAATTTTGTAAAATTGTTTCTAAAAGTGTATGAGCAAGTACATTTTAAAGCGTATATCTATTGTCTCTGAAAAAAAAATGTTCGCTCATTAGCTTTTATTTATCATTCTTGTAACTTTGTAAATATGCTTGTATTCAAACAGATTCTGAGCTCATATTTTTAAATGGTGAATAGCCTTTATTGGAGTAATCACATTTGGTTGTTTAACATGTGAGTACATGCAATGAGTGTAAGGCAAAGCCGATTAAAATTGGAAGAGCTGTTCTGAATAGTTTAAAATATTACGAAAACAGGTTTTGTCCATTTGTTTCCATACTCATGGATAATGGCTGAAGTATGGGATTCATTGTGATGATGGTGTTTTTCTTTATTATATACCATGTTATTCTGAATTTACTTGTTTTTGTGTATGTCCACCGAAACAATTAGAATGCCTCTGATATCTAAAATAATTATAAGATGATTAATAAATTTTTTTTGCAATAGATATATTTAAAAATTAACTTTACACCTAAATTGGTGCAAAGTAATTTTACTATTTTATTTAAGGAGCAGGCTGCTGAGTATGATAAAATTTCTTAAAAATTCAAATTTTAAATCTGATCAAAATTTTAGTAAATGAATTATAAAGTACAAATTTTTGAGAAGTTTACGTCGTGCTTATTCTTCAATATTTTTTTAATAACTTATGCGTTTTTTCACGTTTTTTCTTACACTAAAAATTAATACACCTATATGGAATACTGTACTGTATCAGTAGTAAATGAAAGGCTTCGAGCAACATAAGCCACTTCAAATTTTTCAGGCTAGTAATTTTCAAGTTTTAAATTCTAAAATTATAATGGTTTATCAAGTATTCAAGAGATCATGACTTAAACTTTCAAGCATTGTGCCCTCATTCAAATAATCAAATTCTTTTGATCTCGAATATTTTGTGGTACAACTTTGATATAGACTTTTTTGTGGCAACGTTTTTGGCATGCTTTTTGTAGCGAGTTGTGGCTGGCAAAGACAACCTCAGGAAGTTATTTTTTATTTGAGGCCCTTTTTTCATTCTAGAATATTTTTGAATGTTCTTTTTATTGTCCTTTGATTTCATTGCTCCTTCCTAATTTTTTTGTTATCAAATGTATTTCCGTTTCCTGTAAATTTAAAAAAAAATTTAAACTTTCGCTTTGTATTTTTTCACGGCATAGTACTGTCGCATCAGGTTGTATCGTTTCTTACTTTTGTTTGAATCTGATTCATTTTTATAAATCATTATCTTCGATTTTATTATGCCTTTTGTGTCCTAGAAAAGTTTCAGTGTTCGTTTGCGAAATTTGAAATTAAATTTTTCTGGTGGAAGGTTAACTAGAAAATGAGGGAGTTGCTAATAGTTTATTTTGTATGCCTTCTCTCTGGAAGGAGTTTAAAATAGTCGAAAAACTTTTAAAAGGATAATCAGCTGTGGATTTTTTTCCTATTTTTAAAATTATTTTTAATTTTTTTCCGCTTAGCCTAAAACGGTGTTTTTATGAGAAAATTTTCCTTAGTGACTTAAAAAAACGCGAAAAACGTTGTCACGAAAAGTCTTTATATCAAAGCTGTACCTATTTTGTTTTTTAATAATTTTTTTCATATCGGAAAAAAATCTGGCTTGTTACAAAAGTGTTAGAAGCCCTTCAAATACTGTGGTATTGTTTATTTGAAAATTTTTAATTTTGTGTGTGTATATTAAACTCAAATTCAATGAAATTTAACAAATCACCCAAGGCTCTAGATACTTTTTGACTTTCTTGATGTTATTCAAAGCTAAAATGAATGAATTGCGAAATAGTTTTTCCCCTTACGAGGAGACCTGTACTATTTCGAGAACACAAACATTCTGTAACATCTGATTGTTTTCCATTGTTTACTCCGCTCTTCTAACTGTATATAAATTGATACGAAATAATTATGCCTGTTGAATTTTCAAAATGTGATTGCTTCAGTTCCTAAGGATTGTTGAAATGTTACATTTCGATGAGCATGGGTGATAGTGGGAGTGTACTCTTGTCTTCTCCCCAAAAGCACAAAACGACACGAATGAAATTTCAGTTACTTTGCATGTGCCTAGACTTGAAATCTGAAGTTTTTGATTGTCGGATTTCACGTTTTGTGTTTGTATGTATTTTATGTAATGTCATTTTTAAAGCGACGTATGCTTGATTTCGGATTCTGAAAGAGCCGTGATTTGAATTTGTTTGATGAGTCTTTTTTTTATTCACTGTACAGTTTAGTTTCATTCCGTGAGGCAGTCAACTCCTGATTATCCGCTGTATCGTATAAGAAAATATCCAAAAAATGCTATCGGTCGGTCTAATTAAGTCCTCGAGTGCAAAAATTATCTTAGAGCGGCATAACAAACCACATGTTAACCGAAAAGCAAGACAGCAAAATGCCCCATAACATGGAGGTTACTTTATATTTATATTTGTCGGGATTGATCCCGGACCTTCGCCAATATTCAGATGTGTTGCTCCATTGCGACGTAAACTCACCCCTACCTATATTCATATTTGAAATATTTCTTACGAACCCCCCAAGCGACACCCCAAACACAGCTAGGAAAATTCAGTTCGAATACAGCCCAATCGTCATCTGACCGTGATTCAAAATTAAAAGGTGTCCTTGGTTCTTTCCCTTCAGGATTGATCCCGGACCGTTGCCAAAAGCCCGTTGCGTTCCAGTGCAAATACCTACTGAATACAGCCCGGAAAAATTCCTGCACGTCTTGCGGCAGACCCAAAATATTCCAACGCCTTGCTCCCCGAAATATTTCGGGTCTGTTGACTCTCCGCATAGGAACCCCTCCGAGCTGCACCCAGGTGTGTCGCTTAGAGAGTTCGTCTTAAAAACTTACCTTTGTTCCAAGTCCTAAAATAATCAGCTATAGTGGGACTCTGGTGACAAGGCAGATGACTATGGGGAAGTCCATTAATGATGGTAGGATCGCCTGAGAAAATGGTTAAGGTTATCGCTTTTGGTTATTATTTGTTTCGCCAACTCAGTCAATGCTTCCGGCACCAAATTATAAAACTTGGGTAGAATTCACGCCAAGGACGCCAATTGTGTTTACTTTCAACCTCCCTCAGTAAAACGAATGGACTCGTTCATAACCACGCGACTAACATGCCAACTCGCCTGAAACGGAACTATCTTCATGGCAAAATATTTTTCATGACTGGTAGTTGAATCAAAACTAGCATATATAAAAATCCAGCTTTATTTGTTTTCGTCTGGCTAACCTACAATATTTTAGTCGTAAAAAAGGTTTTTGGTACAGAAAGATCGCCGATGATCAGGAGTTCACTAGTCTGATCTTAATGTTGAGTTCTTGCATTTTAAAATTGTCCTGTTATTTTATGTTGGTATGTTGCATTTTCAAAACAGTACAAGAATGTCTGTAATATCCATTGTTTAAGATTTAAGACTTTTATCTCTCACTGCTCAATTAAATATGAACAACTGAAAACATTGTCTTTGTGTTTCATTTATTGTAGATTTTATTTGTCCTTATGAATAGGGAGAAAATGGGGCTCCCAGAACAGAGGGGAGCCAGGGATCCGGAAGTGATATCGTAACAGGAGGTGGAGTTGAGTTGTTTCCCTGCTGTTACAGGAAGTGACGTCATGACAGGAAGTTGAGGTGAGTTGTTTTCATGTTGTTACAGGAAGTGGAGTTGAGTTGTTTTCCTGTTACAGGAAGTGACGTCATGATGGGAAGTGGAGTTGAATTGTTTCCCTCCTGTTACAGGAAATTACGTTATAACAGGAAGTGGAGTTGAGTTGTTTTCTATTGCTTCTGGAAATGACGTTTCAACAGGAAAGTTGAGTTGTTTTCTTGCTACTGAAAGTCATGCTGTTTCTCATATGTTATCTGAGTATAATTGACATATGTTTTTGCTATTTGGACTTTGATTTCTACACATTTAGGTTGTGTCAACGTTTGCAATAGGCTACTGGTGGCGCCATCTAGAGAGGAGTTTTAGAATAATAGTTTTTCTATTGGAATTATTTATTTCTTTTCTTTTATGGGATTCGAACCCTCGACAAAAGGTTTCGTGGCATAGCTTGTCTGAATGCTTTTACCAGTTGTGCCACGGAATCTTGGTAGAACGCCATTAAAAATTAGTAGTAATAGTTTATCACTACATTATCTTTGATTTAACTTCGTGTGATTAGATGTATATTTATTAAAAAATATTTTGAACATTTTCTCACTTTACGCAATGCCTTCACACGGTGAAGTTGTTTTTGCTGTTTTGTTGTACACGTTTATGTGCACCATATTATCAGTTATATACATATTAACAGATGGAGTATATTCACCGCTAGATTTTTACTCTTTCTGAACGCTACTGCCAGTACTTTAGTTCATTCATGTTTCAGTTGTGAACAGTTGTTATGTAGCGGATCAAACTGTTAGTGCATTGGAAGTGAACTGAACTACTACTCACCCCATAACAACTCAACCCCTTCTTGGCATGTCAGAACGGGTTATGTCACACTTGGTTATGTTTAACTTGGCATGTCAGAAATAACGTAATTAAAGGAATGACATTTTTTCCCTCCTTAAAAAGAGAAGTTCCGCCCCTTCCTTCTAGACGCGTGTTTGCGCTGCTGTGGTCCTGTAATACTTTGTTTTCTCATAATTAGTACCTAAAATGTATATATGTAAATAAATTATATTAATTTTACCCCCGAGATGCTTACTCGATTAAACTCCACTCACCCACCGTGGCCTGGATTTAAATCCGATTTTCGAACAAGCCTGTTCGAATTTGGATTACCAAATGCCTGAAGTTATCAACGAACTACGCAGTTGGAGTTTGGACTCCTGAATGACGATTCCAGCAGATGGAATTTTACAGATGAGTACTTCTTAATTACTATCTGAAAATGCTATATGTAGCATAAATATTGTTTTGTTTCTCGAGAAGATACAGTTACATAAGTATTAGTAACTTATAAGCACTTCTGTTTTCAATAGAATCAACGTCCACCGTTTCGTTAATATTGAAGTTTTGTTTTGAAATAGAATTCTATGGTGAATTCTGAGTTGGAGTTTCTCCAGATTTCCGAAAATAGAAGTATTATTTATAAAACAGAAGACTAATAGTTTTGCCATTTTAAGAAATATTTGATAAAAGTATTGATTTGGAATGATACTTAAATTTTGGAAAATTAGATGCTTATAAATGGTACTGATCAAGTATTGATTTGGAGTAATATTTATGTTTTGGAAATCTAATGTTTGCATGTTATGATACTGCCCATTATGATTTGAAATATTATTAGTTTATTGCTTTGCATTATTTTGAATTTGTTATGAATATAATGCATGAATATTTTATTATGATTAAATTGTGAATGCCATCAATGTTACCTTTTGATTTATTAGTGCTATAGTAGAATTGCTTATTTTGTTTTAAATAAGTGGCACAATGGCATATTTGGCTAAGGGTAAAAAACAGCACTTGATTGCATTAGCAAATGAACTTGATATTATTATCGATGATAATTTTAAGATAATTGATATTAAAGATACAATACTAAAAAGCGCGACATATGATGAAGAATTTACTAAGGAATTATTCAATAGCATGATTAGTGAAAGGAAAGAAAAAGAAGAACGCGAGGAAAAAGAAAAAGCTATTTGCTGCTGAAAAAGAAAAAGAAAAGAATGTTTGAGGTAGAAAAATTAAAATTGCAGGCAAGTGCTACCAAATACGAACACCGACTCACAATCTGTTCTGTCTACTGTTGACACAGATTTTCCTAAAGTAGAGTTGAAGAGACTAGTCCCTAGCTTTGATGCGAAAACGGACGATATGAGTTTATTCTTAAATTTGTTTGAAAAGCAGTTAACTTTTTGAGGGCACCAGTTACGAAATGGGTAGTTTATCTGATCGATCTCCTCCCAAGTGACATTGCTAAGTTGGTAGCACAAGAAACCGATGCGGATGCTCAGAATTATGATCACATTAAACAGATTCTACTTAAGCGATTTAGAATGAGCGCTGAAAAATTCCGCCAACTTTTTGTACAACATCGCAGAAGTCTCGATACTACATGGTGCGATTATTATTTCGATTTACGAAATTGCTTTGAGGGTTGGCTTACAGAACTGAACGTTACAATATTTGAGCAATTAAAGGATTTAACGATTGCTGACCAAATAAAGAAACGAACTCCTCCTGACTACAAAGAACACTTCCTTGACCACTGGTCTGATTGGATCGATCCCAATGAGTTAACAGACAAATTAGATGCCTATGAAGAAATCAGAAGTGTGAAACCGAGAAACGTAACTCAAGAACCTAAGAAAAAGGAGTCTCCGAAGTTTCGACCACGAAATGAGCCTTGAAATGTCAAGTTTGATCCACAGAAAACGAAAACGTTTCATCCTAGAAACGACATTAAGAGTGAGGACCGATCTCAACTTAGTTGCTATGGATGCGGGAAAGTGGGAGTTATAAAACAGAAATGTCCCACCTGTTCTCCAATTACAACAGTGGAAAGAACAGAATTTGGCTCTTTGCATCTTCGTTCGTGTTCAGTTCGACAATCTCAAGCAACCCTATTGAGAATCACAATAAATGGGATGAATGGTATAGCATGTGCTGATACTGGAGCGAGTAACTCGATTGCTGGTGAAGTGTTATACCGACTTTTGAGAGAACAGGGAATAAAATTTGAAGCAACAGTTCTCAACGTCACACTTGCTGATGGTTTTGAGAGAGAAACCGAGGTACGCAAAGCCCAGGTAGATATCGAAATTGAAGGACGTTTGGTCAGAACCGAATTATTAGCCTTTTCAACAGCGAAAGACAATCTAACTCTGTTAGGGACAGACTTTTTGCGCAAAGCCAAAACAGTGTTGAATGTTCAAATCACCACTGGTTTTTTAGTAACTGTCCGAGACGAAAGTTTACCTTTGCTGAAGACACTATCCAAAGAACTGTCGAAGTAGCAAAAGCAGATGTTGATGTCAATTCAATACATTTGAGAGACGATGAAGGAAGTCACATCACTAGAGAACAAAAAACAGAATTAAACGCATTGTTAGAGAATTTTTCAGGTATATTCCGACCAGGGGAAGAAGCAACTCCCAAGATTCAACATTATATTAATACAGGAAAGAATCCTCCTGTTTCGCTGCCACCCTATCGCATGTCCCCTGCCAAGAAAGAAGTTTTGAAAAAAGAATTGAATGAACTCTTGGAAAATGGTACTATAGAAGAATGTGAATATCCGTACGCTTCACCTGTAGTATTAGTTCCTAAACCTAATGGGAAAATGCGCTTATGCATTGATTACCGAAAACTTAATGCAAACACAGTAACTGATAATTATCCTCTCCCCAGGATGGACGACTTGCTTCATGACGCAAAACACACCTCATACATGTCTAAAATTGACTTTAAGTCAGGTTATCGTCAAATTGAAGTAAACCCTGCAGATCGTGATAAGACAGCTTTCATTTGTCCTTTTGTAACTTACAGGTATCGCAGAATGCCTTTTGGGTTAAAGTATGCCCCTGCAACTTTTCAGAGATTAATAGGCAATTTTCGGAATTCGTTGAAAGATGTGCTAGTTCTTTCTTATTTAGATGATATTATCATATTGTCTGAAAACTTTCAAGACTTTTATAACTTAGAAGCTGTTTTCAAGAATTTAAGTTGCATGCTAACCGTGAGAAATGTCACTTCGCGTGTAACTGTGTTAAATACCTAGGACTTTACATAACAAAGTCTGGCCTGGAAGTGGATCCAGAGAAAACTGCTGTCATTCAGAAAATGCCACTCCCAAGGACTGTTAAACAAGTGCAGTCATTTCTACAGACCTGCTCGTGGTACAGGAGATTTATTCCTAACTTTTCAGAAGTTGCAAGACCCATAAGCAATCTTACAAAGAAGAATGTCAGCTGGAAATGGGGTAAAGAAGAAGATTATGCATTTCAAACCTTGAAACAACTTTTGATTAGTCCACCTATTCTTAGTCAAAATGATTCAACCAAGCCTTACACTATTCGAACTGATGATAGTAACTATGCACTGGGCGCAGTTCTTTTACAAGGTACTGGACCTGAAGAGCATCCTATCGAATATGCCAGTCGATTACTCACAAGTGCTGAAAGAAATTATTCGACAACGGAACGTGAAGCATTAGCTGTAGTATGGGCATTGAAGAAGTTCCGTGCTTACATTGAAGAAATCACTGTTGCATCTGACCATTAACCTCTTAAATGGCTAATGAATTTAAAGTCTCCTACTGGACGATTAGCGAGATGGGCTTTAGAGGTCCAATCCTTCAACTTGAAGTTGGAATACATTCCAGGTAAAGCTAACGTTATAGTTGATATGCTGTCTAGACCTTTTTGCCAACACACGGAAGGAACTGGTGAAATGTGTACCATATCCATTGATATGCCCTCGCGTAATCCAGGAGATATTCGAAAAGAGCAACTGAAAGATGAAAATCTCAGGAAAATTATCGATTCTTTTGATAGTATCGAAAAAGACGAGAATTTTGCAAACTATTCTGAGAGGTTACCTCATGAACCAAGGCGTTTTATATAGATATTCTCCTGACTCTGAGTCGGAAGAGGCTCAGCTGGTTGTACCTATTCAAGAACGAGAGAAGGTTCTTAAAGAACGTCATGATGCACCAACAGCTAAAGCGGTACTTTTGGATTGGTATGAGAAGATACATTACCGAATATGTGAAGAACTGTACTGATTGTTGTCGGTACAAACCTAGCAACCAAAAATCCTCTGGACTTCTTCAGACACCTATCTACTCACAGCGATTTGAAACTATTTCCTTAGATCTCTTTGGGCCCTTACCCGAGACAAAAGATGGATCTTCATCATAGAAGACTGCTCCACTAAGTGGGTAGAACTGTTTGCGTTAACCAACGCTACTGCTAAGGAATGTGCAATAATTCTGATTGAGGAAGTTTTTATGAGATACGGGTTGCCAAGACGAGTCATTAGTGACAATGGCTCCCAATTTATAAGTGCCGTAACACAACAAGTATGCTACCTTTTAAATATTAAGCAAACTTTGACACCAGTCTATCATCCTCAAGCAAATCCTGTGGAAAGAATGAACCGAGATCTGAAACCACGTTTGACAATATTAGTGGGTGATGACCACACCACATGGATCGAAAAGTTACCAACTATTAGATTTGCCTTAAACACCGCCAAGTGCGACTCAACAGGACAAACTGCTGCTTATCTGCAGTTTGGTAGAGAGCTGCGCACTGTAGATGATATTTCGCACGATTTTTGAAGAGTTGTAGATAATGACAATTTCGTTCCAGAGATAACTCCTTATTTTAAAAAATTGGCCAGTTTCACAAAGCAAATAAAAGATCGTGTTGAAGAATGTCAAGACAAGCATAAACAGTATGCGGACAAGAATCGTAAACCATCACCTCAAGAATCGTAAACCATCAACAAGACGGGTGACAACGTTTGGGTTGGTTTGCACCCAATAAATCAGGCTAAGAAAGGCAAAACCTCAAAATTTATGCGCCGGCGTGATGGCCCATATGTAATTGTGTCACAAAGGTCTCCTATCTCTTACACAGTTGCTGCTAAAGATGATCTTTCTTCACCTATAGGAAAGTAACATGTGTCAGCCCTACCATGTGTACAACGGCCCTGATTCCCGACCTGTGGCGCCGATTCGCAGAAGGGGACGACCAAAGAAGTTGCCTGATGACCAGGAGAAGCAGAATCCTTCTGCCAGTAATTCTGACGATACTCGTGGTTGTCCATCATCGAGGTCCCAAAAGAGATATTACCTTTCCAGTCCACCTCGCCGTATACAGCCTCCACGTCGTGCAACCTGCCTCCCGAGGACGGTTGATTGCAGGTTGAGGGGAAGAGTGTAGCGGATCAAACTGTTAGTGCATTGGAAGTGAACTGAACTACTACTCACCCCATAACAACTCAACCCCTTCTTGGCATGTCGCCAAGTACGTCATCAAACGAATGACATTTTTTCCCTCCTTAAAAAGGAAAGTTCTGCCCCTTCCTTCCAGACTCGCGTTTGCGCTGTGGTCCTGTAATACTTTGTTTTCTCGTAATTAGTACCTAAAATGTATATATCTAAATAAATTATATTAATTTTACCCCCGAGATGCTTAGTCGATTAAGCTCCACTCACCCACCTGTTATAGTTATAGATACACCCATCGCACTCAAAAACATTGCGCATTTTAACTGCTGTATGTTTTTCAAGTCTTTTGATGAGCGCATTTAAGGTCAAATCACTGCTGACACTTTCTTGTGTTAACTTGGGAAGTCTCTCCAAAAAGAGCGTTAATCAAGTCTGTTATTCATATGATTTCTTCCGAAATCGTATGAATCTGATTTCGTAGACTCGAGACTTGATCTGGATTCAGTTCTATAAAAGTTTTTTCAGTTCGTAAGTACCGTCCTTATCCTGAATCTGCTGCAATCCTCGGTGACCATACATAGAAGCGTATTATCCACCACAAAAGATGCACTTCTATACAATAAATTCGCGTTGCACACTTTCTTGGAGAATTCGTATCACGTTCTCACTTTCATTGTTACACCTTCCTTGGTCGGACGATCCTCAACGAATTTTCGAATGTGAAGGAGAACATTCCCTCTAAATGTAGTTCTGCGCAAACTAACATCATTACCTAAGTAATACGATTGAGATGAGACGTCAGCTTCTGGTATACTAACGTCCTCTTCCTATCTCCAACTAGTAATACTCCAACTAGTCGCCACTAGGCATTTCTAAAGTTCCTTCAGGAGACATTTTTTTCTTTTATCTCGGAGGTTCTTCCGAGGAAGCCATGTTCCGAAACGTGAGACTAATCCTTGCTTCTTTGACCTCGGGTTGAGGAGGGATGCCATGACTGTACAGCATATTTGTAGGGGGCTTCAGCAGCAGCAGCGATCCATGTTGTAGAGGCAGTGCTGTCGACGGAAAATTCTTTCGTTTGAAAACAATTGTTCGGGTGGCTCCCAGACTGATCGCTACAATAGGTGTCGCACTATCGAGTTGGGGTTCATCATCTTGATGCTGTCCAATGTGAGAGAAATCATTCTCGTAGATATTCACGAGGCAGTAATTGTAGGTACATCCAGTTTTGCATTCAATAGTCTCTCGTACATCATGCAAAAAGGAGGGCCATTCCTGGGCTGGTACAATCGTTCCTCGTTGGGGTAGCTTAATCCTGCATCACCGAAAGCTGCGATTTTTCTTGAAGGATAATAGGTGCTACCCCAAAGTTTTACGACTGCTTGCTGAAAATTTACTTTTTTCAGTTCGTTGATTAGAATATCGGCTCTCCTCGCTTAAAAACTCTGCAGCGTATTCCACATTGAGTCCATTTTTAGAAATAAGGGTCGACATTTTTACTCTGGTCAAGCTCGCGAGAGTTTGGTTAGAAAACACTGGGAGCAATCAACGTTTATAAAGAGATAATATCTGTAATGAGTTAATCACATGAGTGAAAGAATCATGAGATAAGGGGATTCTAGAAGGTTTCCAACTTCTTACAATCTAAGTAATCATCAGTTTAACCAATATAAAATATTACTAACTTCCTTCTCGAATCATGAGAGAAGTGACCATTTCTACAAACTTCTGATTAAGATGGTATATCACTGATTCACGATTTAACGATCAGATAATCATCTTATCAGCACAATGATTCAAATCGTTCAAACACATTTCAAAGGCAAGTTCGCATGTCACGAGACTAGTTTATCATTAAGATTAACGATAATGTAAGACACTATTTCTTTGGTTTAACCATTCCTGTTTTAGATTTCAACTGGAGAAGTCGATATGAATAAGAACGTCCATGGGTAAATGTTTTCAGAGGTAAATATATTGTTAATATTTTTTTTAATTTAAAATAATTTCATAGTTTAAAGCCTATGAGATATTTATTTATTTCCTTTCATTTCTAACCCTCACCAGTAAGCTGTATGTGTTCTACATCTAGTGTGGACGATGAACAACGAGCTACTTCTCGTATGAATGATGAACAATGTGCTGGTCCTAGCAGTGTGCATGTAAGTACATTATTTAATATTTTATTGAAATTAAATGAATTCATTAAAGAACTAGTCTTTCACTTTTATTATGCGTGCAATTAAAGTTTTCAAATGTAATGAATATGAAGTAATAAAAGTATATTATCGTTTTAGAGTAACTGGTATTGTTAAATCAAGTTGTATTGAAATTATTTCTTCCGTGCTTAGCGTATAGTGTATTTTATCCGTTTTAGTATAATCAGTATTGTTAAAAATAAGTTGTTTTGAAATTGTGTTTTTTTATATGAAATCTAGATTCACTTCAGTCTTTAAAGTTAGTTCTTAATATAGCAACATAATGCAGGAGTAAAATTAATTTTAAACAAATATGATTTCATCCTGAAATTTAGAGATTTTCTTTTTTCTAACTTTGCAGATTTGCACTACGTGTGGAAAGTCTTTTACTTTGAAGAAGAATTTAAATAGGCACATAAAATTACATTCTCAAGACAAAAAAATTGGATGTTCTTTATGTGAAAAAGCGTTTTATCGCAACGATAAATTGATTCAACATATGATTACACATGAAAAAAAGTTTCAATGTGATGTGGGTGGAGATCTTTTTTCGGGAGAGGACAACTTGAAAAGGCATATCATTAATCATGAAATTAATGCAAAACAAGCTACTTCTGGTATGAATGATGAACAATGAGCTACTTCCAGTATGAATGATGAACAACGAGCTACTTCCAGTATGAATGATGAACAACGAGCTACTTCCAGTATGAATGATGAACAACGAGCTGGTCCTAGCGGTGTGCATGTAAGTACATTAATTAATATTTTATTGAAAAATTCATTCAATTTCATTCTTTTGAGTCTTTCGGTTTTATTAGGCGTGCAATTAAAGTTTTCAAATATAATGAATGTGAAGTAATAAAAGTATATTATCGTTTTAGAATAACTAGTATTGTTAAATCAAGTTGTATTGAAATTATTTCTTCCGTGCTCAACGCATAGTGTATTTTATCCGTTTTAGTATAATCAGTATTGTTAAAAATAAGTTGTCTTGAAATTGTGTTTTTATATGAAATCTGGATTCACTTCAGTGTTCAAAGGTAGTTCTTAATATAGAAGCATAATGTAGGTGTAAAATTAATTTTAATCAAATATGATTTCATTTAAATTTATAGAGATTTTCTTTTTTCTAACTTCGCAGATTTGCACTACGTGTGTAAAGTCTTTTACTTCAAAGAAAAATTTAAATCGACACATAAAATTACATTCTCAAGACAAAGAATTTGCATGTTCTCTATGTGAAAAAACGTTTTATCGCAACGACAAATTGATTCAACATATGATTACACATGAAAAAAAGTTTAAATGTAATGTGGGTGGAGATCTTTTTTCGCGAGAGGACAACTTGAAAAGGCATATCATTAATCATAAAATTTTGCACCGTTGCGAGGAATGTGGTTATCAATTTACTCATAAAAGTTTTCTTATACGCCATAAGCGCACACAACATAGTACCATTCCCTGTAAAAGGAAAAACGATAAGCCTCTCCTTAAGAATAAACGCAGGAAAGAAAACAGTTGCTCTTGACGCTTTTAGCACTCACCATTTATCTCCTCCTGAAGATTGCCAATCAATGAATTATTAAATGAAGAAATGGAGAGATTCAATGCCATTAAGTGGTATTTAGTAATAAAAATAGGCCTAAGTAAAATTTCTGTTGAGGGAGAGGAATTAACAATAACTACCCATTTCAGAAGTCTCTGTCAAGTAGATTTAATGAAGGAGTCTATACCCGAACACATAGAAGCATTCACTAAAATAGTGTCTTCGTTCAAAGAATTTATACAACGCGGATCTGGATGGACTATGAATAAAACTCTAAGCATTGAATTATGTTCTGCTAAATACTCTCCTCTTTCGGGAAGCAGTTATATTCCCCTTCCACCAAAACTGCAAGCGAGAAAAGCAATCCTTAATATCCAAAATGAGGATAATAAATGTTTCATTTGGACTTTAATTGCTCATAAGCTAAATATATGTTTTAAAGATAATCCACACCGGGTCACTCATTATCATGTACATGACCACAGCATAAACATGGGTGATGTAACGTTTCCCGTCCCTGTAACCAAGGTGCCTATTGTGGAAAAGTTAAATCGTGTAAGAATTAATGTGTTTAGTTATGAGAGTTAAAACGATGAAATTTTTCCGTTGTATATTTCAAAGGAAAAACATGAAAATTGTATAAATTTACTCCTCATCAGTAATGAAACAAATCATCATTATTGTTTAATTAGAAGCATGTCGAGGTTATTGAATCACCTAACTAAACATAAAGCAGAAGCATACATTTGCTATCGCTGCCTGCACAGTTTTTCCCAAGAAGTAGGTTTAATAAACCATCTTCAGTACTGTAATAAGTATGATGTACAAAAAATTGAAATGCCTGCGGTGGGAGATAATATGCTTACGTTCAAAAACCAGCACTATCAACATTCCCTACCTTTTGTTATTTATGCGGACTTGGAATCAATTATAAAGCCGATAGATTTGAGTGGAGAGTCTAAAAACATTCAAAAATGGTATCGCACGTCCCTTGTGGATATGCATACGTTGTGTTTGGACCAGGTAGGGGTTGCTATAAACCAATCAGATGGTATAGGGGCAGTGATGCTGTCGATGATTTTTTAGAAAATATTATCAATGAAACGGATGATCTTGCTAAACACATGTTCACGATTAAGCCTCTAGCAATGACAAGGGAGCAAGAAAGTGCATTTCAAGCGGCAACGCTTTGTTTTTTTATGCAAGAAAAAATTGGGCAAAGTGGACCGAGTGAGAGATCACGATCATCTTTCTGGGGAATACAGAGGCGCTTTGCACAATGCATGTAATTTAAAATACAAATTAAAAAAAGTAATTCCTGTAATTTTTCACAATTTAAAACATTATGATGCTCATCACACTATGCAGGGGTTAGGCAAAGTAAAAAATCGCGAGTTTAGCGTCATAGCCACTAATGTGGAAAAATATATTTCTTTTACAATATCCAGTAGAAGCAAAGACAACCCAGTTCACGTAAGATTCATTGATAGTTTGTAATTTATGCCAGCGTCATTAGAAAAGTTAGTATCTAACCTTGCCTAAACAAAATTTTCACATATTATCTCAAAATATTCCACTTAATACAGATTTGCTATTATGAAAAAAAAATATATATATATATATATATATATCATCCTTTCAAAAGTTTCATGAAACAAATATTTGCCACCAAAAGAAGCCTTTTTTTCGACTATCTGAAGAACACATTACTGATGAGGAATATGAACATGCACAGAATGTGTGGAGAACATTTAACTTAAACAATTTGGGTGAATATCACGATTTGTATGTGAAAAATGATGTGTTACAGTTGGCCGACGTGTTTGAAAATTTTAGGAAATTTTGTAAAGTTAATTATGATTTGGACTGCGCACATCTTTTCACTTCCCCAGGACTGGCATGGGAAGCTTGCCTAAAGATGACGGGGAGATCCTTGGAACTTTTAACAGATATAGATGTGCATCTCTTTCTGGAACGAGGTATTCGAGGTGGAGTGTTAATGATAAGTAAACGTTGGTCGCAAGCCAATAATGAATATGTAGACCCTTTCGATCCTTCGAAACCTAATAAATTCATTATGTATTGGGATGCCAACAACCTCTATGGTTGGGCCATGTCGCAGCCTCTACCCTATTCTAATCTGGAATGGATGACAACCGAATCGGTAGACGAAACGTGGATTCATTCGATTCCTGACGATTCCGCTGAGGGTTACATCTTAGAGGTGGATTTAGCCTACCCCAAAGAGATTCACCACTTACATAATGATTACCCACTTGTCCCGGAAAGAAAAGTAATCAACATCGAAATGTGGTCCGAGTATAGCAAAGAGCATTTTCCTTCAGAGGGTCTTAGTGTATGCTCAAAATTAGTACCCAATTTAAGCGATAAGAAAAATTATGTAATTTACTATAGAAATCTTAAATTGTACTTGTCACTGGGAATTAAAATTCACAAAATTATAAAATTTAAGCAGGAACCTTGACTTAAATATTATATTGATTTCAACACAGATCACCGGGAAAACGCTACTACGCTTTTCGAAAAGGATTTTTTCAAATTAATGAACAACTCTGTGTATGGAAAGACAATGGAAAATGTATGAAATCGAGTTGATATTCAACTTGTCAATAATCCAAAGAGAGCTGTAAAATTGATTGCTTCTCCCTCATTTAACACATTTTCAATTTTCAATGAAGACTTGGTCGGAGTTGAGAGGATTAAAACAAAAGTAACACTGGAATCGACCTATTTACGTAGGATTCGTTATTTTAGAACTAAGTAAGTTACATATACAATTTTCACTATAATTTTATTAAAAAGAAATATGGAGAAAAGGCTCAATTACTTTTCACTGACAGACTCGTTAACTTATGAGATCGAAACCGGAGATGTTTACAAAGATATGCACATCCATAGCGATCAGTTTGACACATCCGATTATCCTAAAGATCACTTTGCATACAGCGAAAAAAATAAAAATAAAATTGGATATTTTAAGGATGAATTAAATTCCAAACCCGCCGTAGAATTCGTAGGTTTACGATCAAAAATGTATTCCCTCTTGTCGGAGTGTGGAGGGAAAAAGACAGCAAAGGGAATTTCAAAAACTGTTATTAAGAAAAAATTAAACACCAGCAGTATAAAGGGTGTCTTTTTAATGCATCGATAACTCAAGAAGAACAGTATGCAATTCAGAGTGAAAAACATTATCTTTATACTACGAAGACAAGAAAAATCGACAAGAAACATTTGACGACAAACGTTATATATTAAAAGGTGGAGTGTCTACACTAGCTTATGGTCATTACAAAATTTAGTTTTGTATGTTAAAGAAATAATTGAATTGTGGCGGTAAATTCTTTTACCGGGTGGAGGTGGGCACAATTCTTTAATTTCTTTAAAGTGCATATTTCACTTAACACGATTCATGAATTACTATGATATAAAACAAAATTCAAGATAGCTATAAACTACTAATTTATACTGACGTTCTACCAAGGTTCCGTGGCACAACTGGTAAAAGCATTCACACTAGCTGTGCCACGAAACCTTTTGTCGAGGGTTCGAATCCCATAAAGGAAAAGAAATAAATAATTCTATTAGAAAAAAATATTATTCTAAAACTCCTCTCTAGATGGCGCCACCAATAGCCTATTGCAAACGTTGCCACAACCTAAATGTGTAGAAATAAAAGTCCAAATGGTAAAAACAAGTCAATTATACTCAGATAATATATGAGAAACAGCATGACTTTCAGTAGCAAGAAAACAACTCAACTTTCCTGTTGAAACGTCATTTCCAGAAGCAATAGAAAACAACTCAACTCCACTTCCTGTTATAATGTAATTTCCTGTAACAGGAGGGAAACAACTCAACTCCACTTCCCGTCGTGACGTCACTTCCTGTAATAGCAGGGAAACAACTCAACTCCACTTCCTGTTATGACGTCACTTCCAGATCCCTGCTCCCCGGCTCCCCTCTGTTGTGGAGCCCCATTTTCTCCCTACTCTAATGGCGAATAGAGAAGAGGGGTTTTCAGTGTCAAAAAACAAACTAGACGCTCTGCGAAGATTTTACTTCACTAGCACGGCAACGCAGCAAGGTGAAAATGGTCTGGATTCGTGAGAGGTTGAGAAATTTCCTATTGTATCCTGGACAATGAACTTTCGCCAACCTTGAATCGACAATTTTTAAAATTTCATTTGCCATTCGTATTCTTCCATATGCTTCACTTTATGTTCTGCGGATGGCAAATGAATTTCAGCTCTAAGCAAGATTGGCAAGCTGAATGGGTGACAAGAAATCATTACCCAAGACAATTCTCATTTGATACAGTAGGAAATTTCTCAACCACTCACGAAGCCAGACGATTTTCACCTTGCTGAAGGGGATGGTAGCCCGGTTGGATGAGTAACTGATTAGCAACCGGAGGATTGCGAATTCGAAACTAGGTCCAACCAAAGACATCAGGTACATGGGGACTGGTGCCCGTTAAATCTGTCGGGCTCAAATGTCCTCACGTTGACGTGGTTTGAAAGTTTGAAGAGGGTGTCAGCTCAGGGTATTGAACTCGTCATCTGACCGTGGTTCAAAATTACGAGACGTCCTCGGACCTTTCCCTTCGGAATTGATCCCGGACCTTCGTCATTAGCCGTTTATTGCTCCAGTGCGACGTTAATTCAATTACCTACCCATATAAAACCCAACCAACCATTTTAAATCTTATTAGTGACTTCAACTTAAGATAAAAGGAGTGAACAAGACGATTTAGGTTTTTCCATGTTTCGGTGAAACAGGAATGTCTGCGACATCAAACGCAGACTCGCTGTTAGGATTAGAAACAGAAGAAGCATTGACGAAAAAGTAAGTTATTTAATTTAATTGCACATCTACAAAAGCTTTTTGCACTGGTATAGTATTCACGTATCACCCGTCTGACGTAGGGAGCATCCCTATATAAGCGGGCCGCTGTAGCCCGGTTGGAAGAGTAGTGGATTATCAACAGGGGAGTTGAACTAATTCGAAACTCGATCCAACCAAAGATTGGATCGAGTTCGTAGCTAGAGAACCGCTTTATAGGACTCATTCTTCCATCGGGAAAACTTGAATTTTGACTTATATAGGGGTCCGAGGACGATTCATCAACTTATAAAATTCAATGATGCCCAAGCTGGGGCCTGTGATTCGAAACACACCAGACAAGACGCCTGCTGAGCGAAAACTAGGCCATAATTTTGACTTACATAGGGGTCCGAAGACGATTCATCAACTTATAAAATTCAATGATGCCCAAGCTGGGGCCTGTGATTCGAAACACACCAGACAAGACGCCTGCTGAGCGAAAACTAGGCCATAATTTTGACTTATATAGGGGTCCGAAGACGATTCATCAACTTATAAAATTCAATGATGCCCAAGCTGGGGCCTGTGATTCGAAACACACCAGACAAGACACCTGCTGAGCGAAAGCTAGGCCAGAATTTTGACATATAGGGGTCCGAAGACGATTCATCGACTTATAAAATTCAATGGTGCCCAAGCTGGGGCCTGTGATTCCAAACACACCAGACAAGACACCTGCTGAGCGAAAGCTAGGCCAGAATTTTGACATATAGGGGTCCGAAGACGATTCATCGACTTATAAAATTCAATGGTGCCCAAGCTGGGGCCTGTGATTCGAAACACACCAGACAAGACACCTGCTGAGCGAAAGCTAGGCCAGAATTTTGACATATAGGGGTCCGAAGACGATTCATCGACTTATAAAATTCAATGGTGCCCAAGCTGGGGCCTGTGATTCGAAACACACCAGACAAGACACCTGCTGAGCGAAAGCTAGGCCAGAATTTTGACATATAGGGGTCCGAAGACGATTCATCGACTTATAAAATTCAATGGTGCCCAAGCTGGGGCCTGTGATTCGAAACACACCAGACAAGACACCTGCTGAGCGAAAGCTAGGCCAGAATTTTGACATATAGGGGTCCGAAGACGATTCATCGACTTATAAAATTCAATGGTGCCCAAGCTGGGGCCTGTGATTCGAAACACACCAGACAAGACACCTGCTGAGCGAAAGCTAGGCCAAAATTTTGACATATAGGGGTCCGAAGACGATTCATCGACTTATAAAATTCAATGGTGCCCAAGCTGGGGCCTGTGATTCGAAACACACCAGACAAGACACCTGCTGAGCGAAAGCTAGGCCAGAATTTTGACATATAGGGGTCCGAAGACGATTCATCGACTTATAAAATTCAATGGTGCCCAAGCTGGGGCCTGTGATTCGAAACACACCAGACAAGACACCTGCTGAGCGAAAACTAGGCCATAATTTTGACTTATATAGGGGTCCGAAGACGATTCATCAACTTATAAAATTCAATGATGCCCAAGCTGGGGCCTGTGATTCGAAACACACCAGACAAGACACCTGCTGAGCGAAAGCTAGGCCAGAAGTCGGCGCGAGTGACTATACTCATGCGACCTCGGAGCCGCAACCGTTGACTTCTCGTGACCCGATATCGCCATGCAGCAGGAGCTCATAGTCATGGATGCAGCAACGACCGTCCTGACATCTGAACTAAGTGGGTCAGGGCAGAGACCGAGAAAGATATTAGGTGCCCCCAGTACGAGTCAGGAGAGTTTCGGTGTGGGGATACCCTAATAGCGCAGCCACGTGTTTAAGATGTGTTGACGATAATCGATAGGTATCACACATATGTACGCGAATAAAACGGTCAGATGTCAATGGCGTATTACCGTTTACTCCCTATTATGTTTATGCTGTTAGTATCGCGAATGAGACGAACACCTCAATTAGTGGACAGCGCAGAAGCTGTGGTAAACTGCTATCTTAACAGTTTGGCCTTAAAATAGAAATTTAAGCGATGTCTTTAGTGGTAGTGTTTTGCGACGTGATGCGTTTGCAGCATATGGCATACATAATTGTTGGTATATTTCTGTTACTGCTATGTGTATGAGCAAGCTGCTACTTTTTACGGCGGAAAAACATCTCGTGCTATTTGGGAACCCCACCCTCACCAAATATGACAGCTCATGAAAAATTTTCCACATAGCCAGGGTCAGCCCTTATCGTGGAGTCCTTGAATAACTTTCTAGTACCCCCACCTCAGGGCTACGTCTATTTTAATTGTGTACGCTTCACAAACCCGAGGTACCCTAGTCATCTATTCTTTTCCCATGAGACTTACTGCCTCTGGTAAACATGGGGATCGCGACCCCAGGATGCCCAAGCGATCTTTCTGTACTTTGTCTATTGTCTGTCTTGTGTTTGGCACAGCTTGGCCAAATATGGCCCTTGCGTCATAAAACACCAAACCAACCAATTCTTTCACAATTTTTACTTGATATTGTGTTTGACGCAACTTGGCCAAATATGACCTTTGCGCCATAAAACCTACAAAGAACCAACCCACCTAGTACGCCCTTGGGGCTCCACATGCTAGCAACCTGCGAGTTGTAGGAGGCTCAGGTTCGATTCCTCTCAGATGCATTCCTCCCTGGGTGTATTTCTATCTTTCTGTGTCAGTAAAACTTTGTGTGTATGTCTATCACTTGATATTGTATGTCGTGTCTGGCACAGCTTGGTCAGATATGGCCTCTACGCCATAAAACACCAAACCAACTAATCCTTTCACGACAATTTTTACTTGATATTGTGTTTGACGCAGCTTGACCAAATATGACCTTTGCGCCATAAAACCTATAAAGAACCAACCCACCTAGTACGCCCTTGGGGCTCCACATGCTAGCAACCTGCTAGTTGGAGGCTCAGGTTCGATTCCTGTCAGGTGCATTCCTCCCTGGGTGTATTTCTATCTTTCTGTGTCAGTAAAACTTTGTGTGTATGTCTATCACTTGATATTGTATGTCGTGTCTGGCACAGCTTGGTCAGATATGGCCTCTACGCCATAAAACACCAAACCAACCAATCCTTTCACGACAATTTTTACTTGATATTGTGTTTGACGCAGCTTGACCAAATATGGCCTTTGCGCCATAAAACCTATAAAGAACCAACCCACCTAGTACGACGCCCTTGGAGTTCCACATGCTAGCAACCTGCGAGTTGTAGGCTGCTCAGGTTCGATTCCTGTCAGGTGCATTCATCCCTAGGTGTATTTCTATCTGTTTGTGTCAGTAAAACTTTGTGTGTATGTCTATTACTTGATATTGTATATCGTGTCTGACGCAGCTTGGCCAGATATGGCTCTTGCGGCATAAGCCCCTAAACCAACCAATCCATGCTCTGAGAATGGTCCTGGTTTTCAACACCGCCCTATTCCACGCCTTTTCGCAGCTTATGGCGGGCCCCCTCAGTGCCTCCCAGTCTTCGATCCAGATCCCGAATGAAAGAACCCCTTCCCAAAAGGAAACTCCAGGAAATTAACTCAATTATCCGATTGAATAGACACCCTGAGCAACCGTGACGGTCACGTGACAACCCAGACGTCGGCTGCTGAATACCTTGTGATTAAGGGCCTGCCAAAGTGATCAAAAGACCAGTGGGTGCCAAAGTCCATTCAGCAAGACGAAATTCGGTTAGCGCGCTACGGCAGCAAAACCAAAGCGCAACATCCTCCCGCTTTGATTTCTGTTGAAAGCTCCGACTTGTCTCTGTTGCTTTTTTCTTCTTCCTTCCCCCTCGTGTGTGCAGTTTATTATTATGATTATTTCTCCTGCGACTCTGTCACGTATCTGCCCCTCTTGAATGGCGTTGTTTATTCGGCGATTCAGAACGCGCCAATTTGAATGCAGCGGATGGCAACCGGGGCTTGATTGGATTTGGGGCTTCGCGATTTTGGGCATTCAAATGCACTCGATATTATTTTGCTCTCGCATGCTAAAAATGTCGCCACGGGGGTTGGGCTACGTGAGTGCGGATTGAGAGTTGTGACTTATCTATTGCACGGGTTTGGGAAGGAAGTTCAGTCGCCTAATTCAATGAGAACGGCATGTCAACAGTTGTTTGGAGATGTAGACGTGCTTAATTCGGACGCACTGCCGTTGTCTCTCTCTTGACGGATCTCGTGCACTGACATGCCTTTAGAAAAATTAAGAGCCGACTAATTGAATGGAAATTCGAAACTTGTTCAAAATGTCATTCATCCGAAAGTGACATTCGAAAAGAGAATAGCGCCGCGGTTAGCCAGGTTGGAAGAGAAACGGATTAGCAACCGGAGGGTTGCGAGTTCGAAACTGTTCAGCCAAAGACCGTCGTGTGCACGAGGGCTGGTACACGTTAAATCTATCGTGGCCTCAAATGTCCACACGCTGGTGTGATGTGGAAGTTTGGAGAGGGGTACCAGCTCAGGTGTTGACCTCGTCATCCGACCGTGGTTCAAAATTACGTGGTGGTATTCTGAGATCTTTACCTCGGGGTTGATCCCTGTTCATCGCCAATGTTGTTTCAGTGCGACGTTAATTAACTACCTACCGAAAAGGAAATATTCATCCAGTGACGAAAACAGACTTGGAACCGCTGCCCCAAATGATGTTGTCTCCCTTCATCCTAAATGTAAAATCTATGTATTTGAAAAATGTTAAAAGAGGAAATATAATAAACCGATAACTTATCCTTATTAGTACCGGGGCTGTCGCAGCTTAACGGGTTTGCCCATAGAGGAAGTATACATGTTGAGTAAGCAATGGTTACCCCGTTTTATGTGTCCAGGATCATGTAACCAAAGTTAGTTGTAACATGACCCTTAGACTACGTCGTCTGATTCGTTCACGGGACGGGAGACGTCCATGTGCATTGATTTATCATCTTATTTGTCCATTGATTGATCATTTGACAGTAGTATACTTTGGCGATTTCACCACTTTTATTGCCACTATAGAAATGCACATTCACACACCTACCCTGTCGCACGATGTTTTATCGCCAAACGAGGAGATAAAGTATCAAATTGACCAAGCAAGTCCATATTTCAGATCAGTCACGTGTCTCCTAGTCGATATGTTGATCACACTTTTTGAAGCTTCTCTCAATAGCAATACTCAGTCTACTTATATTTCACGTCTATGATTTTTGCCCACTGCGAGTTGTAGGTGGCGCGGGTTCGATTTCTATAACTAACCCTCGGTGTTTTTTTCTCGTGTCTTTTTTAGCAGCTTAGAAAATTAAATAATAAATCCTTATGATTATATTGAAAAATAAAAATATATTGTTTGATTCTGTTACCTCCGCAATACTTTTGTGCCGGAGACTTTTTGACCTTATTGCTTATTTTTGAATTGCTGGCAGTGAGGCTCATGGTGTGAGTCCGGTTACACACTGCAGCAGTATATGACAAAACATACGACATGCTTAGTCCGTTTCTGTACAGAAAACATGTCGGTACGCATGTGTATTTCAGCTAATTCAGTGTCGCAGGACTGATGTTGGATCAATGTGTGGCTTGGCTTAGCCCAGCCATACACCGGAGCAGCATGCAACAAAACACGAAATGAGCATGGGTACTTCGTTTGCATTGGGAAAACATGTCGGTACTTGCGCGTAGTTTAGACAATTTAGCGTTGCGTGAATGATGTTGGACTATTGTGTGGCTTGCTTTATATTGAAGGAACTTGAGGGTTGCGAGTTTGAATCCAACCAAACACCGTCGTGTATAAAGGGGGCTGGTGCACGTTAAATCTGTCGTAGCCTTAAATGTCCTCACGTTGGCGTAGAGTGGAAGTTTGTAGAGTGGGGTGCCAGCTCACGTGTGACCTCGTCATCTGACCGTGGTTTAAAATTACGTGGTGTTATCTTCGGATATTTCCCTTCGGGTTTGATATCGGACCTTCGCCAATAGCCTGTTGTGTTGCTCCAGTGCGAAGCTAATTAAAAATACCATACCATAACCTTATACCATACCATATCTTATAGTGACGGCATTTGCTGAGCCTTGCCGCCAAATAAATTAAGTTCTACTACATCAATTTTAACTTTCCAACTGGTTACGACGAGATATCTCGTCCATAAAAATCTGACCAATTTTGTGAATGCCGAGATATTTATGACATAATGGCGATATCTTATGACATAAGATATCGCCAATCTTTTTCTGATGATGAAAAAATCAAGACCTGCTTAGTTTTTTCTAATTACGAGGTATCTCGTTCATCAAGATCTGATCAGTTTTGCTAATAACGAGATATCTCGTCAAGACAACCACCAGAAGGGTTAACTCAGTCAGTAAACTGCTATTTGCGTTTAGAAAAATAATTCCACACAGATTCAAAACTTATCAGGAGTCAATAAAAAAATCAGTCCATCACAAATAAATAATCAGGATTCATTTTCTAAGAGTACAAGATTCTTACAATTTTCGGTGGGATAGGCAATTTCAATAAATCCACAACAACCTACAAATTCTAACATCGCAGCTTCAGTGCAAGAAAACATAAAATACCAATTTACATTCTATGTACAATAATTGTTGAAACAAAACGTACACACATTCTTTAAGAAAACATAATTTTTCACTTGTATCACATTCTTTGGAATTCATTCACCATGTTCGCGTAACATAAATTAATATTGCTTTAAAGAAACATTTATATTACTTAGCAATATTTGTGAAGATCAAAGGTTACCAACATCAAAGAGGCAAGGTGGCTAAGTCGACTTGCCCGTCTGCAATCTGCGAGTTGTAGGTGGAGGTAAAATCCACCCTGTGTGTATTTCTCTCTTCTGTGTCAGTAAAACCTTCCTTGTGTGTATATGTCCATTACTTAACACTGTCTGTCTCGTGTTTAGCGCCAGCTTGACCAAATATATTCATTGCGTCATCAAACGCAAACCAACCAACATCAAACGTAAGTTAGAAAGTGTGGTATTAACTTTGATCAAACTTCGAAAAATAAATCTAGATATTTGTAAGCAGCGCATTTTACAATGCGCTGAATTTCCAAATGCTTAAAAGTGTTTATACACGCCCACATTTCCTCTAAAATTGATTAACTTATCTTAATACTCAATTAATTCTAAATTATTTTCATCTTCATCAGCAACATTTCTCATTTAAGTATGGCCAGTCTATTCTCATTATAACTTATTCCATAAAAATGTAGCTTTTTTCACGATTTATTGCGAATTTCCGTTTTTACCATCTAATGAACATTTTATATCCAGCGTTTTTTAAGTCAGTCAACATCATTTCAGTGGCATAAGTCGTCATTCCCGCTTGAATTTTCAACAGCATGAATCGCTACACGAATTCGGAGTTTACCGTTGAAAATCCGTGCGGGAATGACGCCACAGAAACAATGTTATTGGCTGCCCTAAACTACGCCCTCTACCACCTAAATACGGCATTTCCGAACACACATTCTTTCACGTGTTTATTTTGGGCCTCTACCTCCCTTTATAATTTAGCCAGATATTTTGGTTACATCCTTAATAGTTGACTAATCAGTTATTTTTGGTTTTAATATTCTGTAATCATTTGTGCTTTAAAGGAAACGAAAGACAGTGATGAAATTCTCATGCTGTTAATTGACCGCCCAAATAACGTGCATTCGCGGTACTGATGTTTATATTTAACTTGTTAAAAATCAGACTGGTATTATCCTCATTGTGCCAAAATTTGGGTCACTACTCTGAGAATAGACTGCAGGTTTCAAATAATCCCATACGAAAAAGTTTTAGAGTTCCATAGAGAAACGAAATTTCGTAACAAAAGAAAAAAATTCTATAGAATTCTAGAGAAAACGAGCTCTGATTTTATAGAAATGTATTTCTGTAGAATTCTATAGAATAGTAAATATAATCTATAGTATTTCTGTAGAATATAATAGAAATTATGAAGTCGTGAAATAAAAGAAATGAGCTTCTATAGAATTCTCTAAGGGTTTCTACAGACATTTTAAAGAATTCTATAGAGGTTTCTATAGATATTCTATAGAATTCTATAGAGGTTCCTACAGACATTCTATAGAGATTTCTAGAATTTACTAGAATTTCTAGAGATTACTAGAATTTCTAGAGATTACTTTATAGATCTTATAGAAAAACGGACCATAATTGTATAGGATTCTATAGACCACATTCTATAGAAATGTTTCGTAAGGGATCTTATACGGATCAATATAGAAAAACTTTCTTTGGGACTTTTGGTCCCTTAGGCCGCCTGGAACATATCACACAGAAGTCTTTCGATGGGTACCGAACCGATAGTCTTTTTGAAGAATATGTCCTCAATGACGGATGCGTTGACCTTTCGAACCAGGGACAGAATCAGCAACAGTTTTCCGAACCTGACTTTCGAAGGAGGCTGTTTCGTCAAGACGTACTCGTGCAGCATTAGTTGAGTCTGGTCTTGAAGCAGTTCGACTTGCATCGGGTCTCTCAAACCATTTGCCTCTGTTAAAAAGAAGAGACACAAATTTCATTTTATCGTTCATGGGTTGTAACAGTTGGCACAACACAAAAAAAAATCACATTTTTCTATACTTCACTAGAATAGTGTACTGCTATTTTTCCAATAGCAGTTTATTGACAGCTAAAATAGATGTTGTAGAGCTCAATTTATTTGAGGGCAAGGCTCAGTAAATGCCGCAACTATAAGGTAATCTATATATTAGTCCAACATCCGTCCAGCAATAATAAATTGACTGAAATATGCATGCGTACCGACATGTTTTATGTACGGAAACTGACTACGCATGCGCTTGTCGTATGTTTTGTCGCATGCTGCTCACGTGTGTGGTCGGAGTTTGGCTGCAATAAGATGTCCAAAGCCGATCCTAAGTTCCACCAAATGGGCCCCACATACTTCAAGGGTCCCAGTCATGAACGGGATTGAGAAAAGATACATTGCAAAATAATTTTATCCCTAAATTATTTCGACATAGTACTCCAGTACGACGTCAGTTCCAACTACCTAGCCTAACCTAAATTATTTAGCGACATACTTTAGGATTATTTTGAATTTTTAAATGTTTTCTACGGTCAACTACTCAATTCACTTCATTTGAAAAACGACATTTAATACGTATTTTTCTTTTTAATATTTTGTGGGGCCCCACAGATATTGATAGAATTTTGCCCCGCATTTTCTAAGACAGGCCCTCGTGACGTCCAAGAGCACCCCTAGCATGCTGCATAGGATTGAGATCAGAAGATCTTGCCTGATACAGTATTATCGGTATAGTACTGTCCTTAATTTTTTGGGGGGAAGGCACGTTAGCCCGGTTGGAAGACCAGCGGATTAGCAACTTGAGGATTGCGAGTTTGAAACTCGACCCAGCCAAAGACCGTCATGTACGAGGAGATGGTGCACGTTAAATCTGTCGTGGCCTCAAATGTCCCCACGTTGGCGTGGAAGTTTGGAAAGTGAGAATGGCCAACTCGGGTATTGTCCTCGTCATCTGACCGTGGTTCGAAATTACGAGGCGTTGTCCTTGATCTTTCCCTTCGGGGTTGATCCCAGACCGTCGCCAATAGCCCTTTGTGTTGCTCCAATGTGACGTTAATTAACTACCTACCTTTAAATACGTTTAAATAGATTTTGCTTTGGACAGGAGGGCGGCATGAGTCTCATTTTCCCCAGGGCCCAAACAGTTTAGCTTCGCCTCTGTAGACATACATAGTTCTACAATTACAAACTCAAAGCTGACAGCCTTACCTGGTCTGAAGAGTACCAGGGCTTTCAGGCAGGAGAACTCGGTGTGGTCTACTTGCTGGGCCACCAACTGGGTCATGACGTTTTTCATCTGATGCAGCTGACTTGCCACAAGAGGCCGCTTTTCTGGTGAGATTAGACCAGCAAAGGAGAGAAAACCTGCAATTAATATATATCGTCATTTGAAAGTTCAGCTAACTTGATGACTGTTACGTGGATATTTTTATATTAAAAATTTAAAAACATGTTTTGAAAAACGTTGATACACTTAAGTTTGAATGATAGAGGAATGTTACGGTTTAAAAACGAAGTTGTTTCTTAAGCTTTAACCCTCCAAGTGGTTTCGACGAGATATCTCGTCCATCAAGGTCTAACCAATTTTGCTAATGACGAGTTATCTTGTCATCAAGATACTGACGATTTTTGTATGACGGGATCGAGATCTGGTAACTTTTTTAAATTTCGGGTGTTTTCTTATAACGGCGAGATATCTCGTCCAAGATCTAGCCAGTTTTGATAACACGTTAATTTTTTGTTTAGAATTGAAAAAAGGACATTTGACATGAATACTACATCTTTGGGAAGTATATTTTTGCTGTAATAAAATCAAACGGGGTTTTGATAGATCTTTGAATTTATGGTTATATATAAGAGGATATCACAAATCACCACATTCTCTCTTGTGCTTCACTTTGTTCTTCAAAAAGTATATTTCTTTCTCTGTTTATACACTTATTGCACAGCTTTATTATTTAAAGCACAGTAAAGATTAGTTTTTTAACTTAAAAATTAACATTGCACAACTGAAACTATTCTCATTTTCCCCGGACTTCTGCTGCCCTTGGACAAGTTCGATCTCTACAGTCATCGCTAAATTGAGACACTAGTGTTTAACTACTGTCTGTTTATCAGAACTGCTCCAGACACAAAGTCTAGGTACTGACGGTCACTATAATTGGTTGTTTGGGGTTTTATAGCTCAAGGGGGATATTTGACCAAGTTGCTTAAAACACAGAATATATCAAAGGAAGAATCGAATATCTGCGCCACCTCGATTTACAAGTTTTGTAGCACAATGGGCAAGCCCATTGAGCCACGGAAGCCTCTGGCGGTCACTATAGAAACCAGGTCTCATACATTTTGAAAAAGAATGAGTTGGATGAGCAACTTAAGGAATGGGTGGTTTGGCGACATTTCGAATGTAGTCTTTCAATCCTGTACCCTTTCGTGACAAACTCCAATGATTCAAGGATCCCTATAGAAAATGAGCTGTCTCTATGGCGACAGATAGCCGATGATTGCTGTTTGGAACACAATTCTCGTGGTAGACAGACAATATACCGTGTGATACCATCGACCTTCCTTACTATCTGTCTATTACTAGAACTGCTACAGACTGCTGCAGTAGAAACAGATCTATCCTATTTTCTGTAGGAGATGCTAGAAGTACAGGGTGGGCGAAAAGTACATGGCACATTTCAAAATTTAATATAAAATCGACCAATTGTCATATGAGAGTGCGATTTTCACAAAACTGCTTTACATGGCATCAAGTTTTTATTTTGGCATAAAAAAATTCATAATTTAACGCCTAGATCGCACTGTACCGAAAAACATCAAAATTGTACACAAATAATTACAATACATATTAGAATTTATTAGAGCATTTTTGTCATTACATGCTACCATATTTCAATGTGGGCACCTTTGTGGCTCGAGCCACATCTAACGAATACTCAATTTCAATTCACGTATTTGCTCACATGGTTTGGGGAATAGTGTTGATTACTTGCGTGATTCGTGTCTTCAATTCTTCAATGTTCGCCATCCGCGAGGAGTAAACCATGTCCTTCACATATCCCCACAAGAAGATATCAAGGGGGTTAAACCTGGAGAACGAGGTGGCCATAACAGTGGACCATCTCTCAATCCATCAGCCAGGGAATTCCTCATTTAGATAGTCTAGTACAATTTTACCCCAGTGTGGAGGAGCACCATCTTGATGCCAAAGGACATTTGGATGCAAATGTGAGATTGGTGGAGCGCAAAAAATTCCAACATGTCCAGGTAAACTCGCCAAAAAAGAAAGGGCCTATGATTTAACAGATTTTGTTTCCAAAGTGCCAACCTACGCATTTTGCTCTTTCCGTTGGAGTCGTCATAGTTGGAATGGCGGATTGCAAGCTAACCTTACTAAGCTAGTGCTATACAAATAGCGCCATCTATGTGCAAAAACAATTGAAATATTTTTTTGTGCCAAAAAAAAAAATAACTTGATGCCATGTAAAGCTATTTAGTGAAAACCGCACCCACATATGATGGTTGATTTTATATTAAATTTTGAAATGTGTCATGAACTTTTCGCCCACTCTGTATATTCAAGTTTGTTATGTTGACCCACTGGGTGACAAATTAGAAATATATTTGACCAGACTTTTACTTGTCGGCGAGAATATCTATTCTATTCTGCTTTTTTTGCAATTGTCCCGTCAAATTTGAACTTTAGAAGCAATATACAACTTATCTCCTTTTCTACGCTTACAGACAACGGTAGACTTTATATCTGGAGCAGTTCTCATGGTAGACAGACAGCATAAAGAGGTCTATCATACGATGTTACGGGGATCGAAACCTGCTCACCTTCTTGCAGAGGGAACCCCCACTGAGCCGCACTCAGCACGAACACATCACACCAAGCATCTTCCAACAGGATCGCCTGGTCCCGGAACCCCAGCTGCAGGAAAGACGGTATGCCCCTCATCCAACGTATCGAGAAGAACAGCAGCTTGGCAGCTGCTTCGTAGACAGTATCCAAAGGATTTGGTGGGAAAGGGGCCAAGAAAGCAGGGGGCAGGCTGTTCGTGTGCCCCATCATGCCACATCGGGGGTGTTCGATGGACACGAAGGTTGGCCGGGGATCGGGTGGTGATAGGCTGGCACGGTAGAGTTGAGATGTCTGGGGGAGGTGGACGGTCGAGGTGGGGCTCGTGCGGGGTTGGGTCGGTGGGGAGGAATTTCTGGAGTCGTCACTGGAGATGCATTCTTCTGGACTGGATTTCTTTATTTGGTTGGAGCTGGATGACTTCAGATCTGGAATCAGAAAAACAGAAATTTATTCATTTAGTTGTTTCTCTGCAGAAAAATATCTAATTACAGAAAACAAAATATATATGATCCAAAAAATGCAAGAAAAAAGGCATTGGTTAGATAAGAGATAAAACAAAATACACTGCTGGCCACCCAAATTGCAACACCAAGAAAGACAAGAGATATCACAACAAAATTTATTTTGTAGATAACATGTTGACCAAGTATCAAATGATTAAATTTATAGATTTCTGTGAAGTGTGGTTCCTGCCAAAATCAGTAGCCAGAGTAGCCGCCATTGTTGGAGATCACCGCTGCCACACGCCTCGGCATTGATTCAAAGAGACTTTGGATGTGTTCTTGGGGTACAGCAGACCAAGCAGCTTCCACACGTTGCCAAAGTTGATCTGGTGTGGCAGCTGGGGATGTATTCTGGGTCAATCGTTGAGCAACCATGGACCACATGTTTTCTATCGGCGAAAGATCCGGAGAGCGAGCTGGCCAGGGAAGCAATTCAATCTGGCGATTGACGAAGAACCCTTGGACAATGCGTGCCACGTGTGGTCGCGCATTATCCTGTTGAAATATGGCTGTGGGCAAGCCCTGAAGGTAAGGAAGGACAACTGGCTCCAACACCTCGGAGATGTAGCGCTGGCTGTTTAAAGTACCGGCAATGCGTACTAGAGGAGTGCGAGAGTGATATCCAATACCGCCCCATACCATAATACCCGGTGCAGGACCAGTGTGGCGGTGCATAACGCAGCTGTTCAGCATCCTCTCTCCACGGTGTCTCCAGACTCGAATTCGACCATCGTGGTGTTCCAGACAGAAGCGTGACTCGTCAGTAAAGACAATTTCATTCCATTCTGCCGTCCACATCCTTCTTTCATCGCACCATTGGTGGCGGAAACGTCTGTGGTTCTGCGTCAAGGGTAGACGAAGCAATGGACGTCTTGCGGACAGACCACTCTGCTGTAAACGGCGTCGAATGGTACGCGCAGACACTGGATGATGCGGTACAGACTGAATGTGCTGTGCTATGGTTCGTGATGTGGCTGAGCGATCCGTCACTGCCATACGCACAATATGCCTGTCATCACGTGAAGTGGTGCACTGAGGTGGATGCGATCGAACACGTCGGTCCGTCGTACCCTCCTGCATCCAACGATCACATATCCGCATTACAGTTGTTTGGTTTCGTCCAACACGACTACCGATTTCCCTGAAAGATAATCCACAATCTCGGTAGGCCACTATCCTTCCTCTGTCGAACTCGGATACTTGATCAAAAGATGATCGCTGTTTTCTACGAGGCATAATTGATCGTTTTTTTTGAAAAAACCACAAGAAAAACACAATTGCCGTACTTGAAATCATCGAAATCTCCAAGCCTTAAATAGCGCTTTGAAGTGGCGCCACAGGCGCGCGTGATGTGCGTCTGCGCTGAAATTCTAATCATTTGCATATCTCACCTCCGCTAATGCATGTTGTAAATTTCATATTATTTGCATGCTTCCTTCAGGGTGTTGCATTTACGGTGGCCAGCAGTGTACTTCATTGAAGCAGATTGCTTATTGTATTGAGATCATCCAAAAATATATTAAACTCCGCGAAAGAATTATAGTTTGAAAAATCTATTTGTAGCAAAATTTTTAAATACATTCTTATTTTAATCCTCCAAATGGTTTCTATGAGATATCTCGTGCATTTAGATTTGCCTTTTTTTTGATGATGACGAGATCAAGATCTGGTCAGTTTTTTTTTCCAATGACGATTTATCTCGTCAAGACAAAAGGGGGTAACGCCCACTTTCGGAGAAACTATGGTAAACAGACAGTACATCTAGAACCAACATAACACAGCTTACCTCTGAGCGACCTAGATGCATCCAGTGGAAGTTCGTCTTCAGATCTTCGGAAAGGAACGGGGCCCGGCATCGTGGCACCAGGGCTGACCCTAGGGACCAGGGGCACTCCGGTGGGGTTGAGCCGTCGCACGTCGCTCATCTCCGGATTCACGGGAGTGCAGAAGGGGCCCATGCCCAAGACGGTGGGGTGCTGAGAGGCGGTCCGCAGGTGGCCCGCGGTTCCGTAGCATTGGGATGCGTCCGAGGAGCTACTTACCAACCGGGAGCGTCTACGAGGTTGAGATCGGGAAGCCCTCTCGTGTTGGACAGCTGTTGAGACACGTAAGAAGAAAATTACATTCATTTGCAATTGTGAATACAAATAATTTCAACAAAAGTAATTATACAAGAAGAGTTGGCGTCTGTATGTTCTCTATACAAATCTACACCATTTGACCAATCCACCAAATTTGGTACACTTATACTTTGGAACCAAGAGAGTATTCGGTTTGTATTTATTTGTTCCATTACTTTCCATATTACAGATATATTATTTAGGAGTTAAATTGCAATGAATTAGTTTTATTTTTTCCAAGTACCACAAGAGACATGGGTAATTTCTTGTTTGTATATGTATATTTCGATGAACTATCCTTAAGTCTTTGGTTAAATACGTTATAATTTGTAGAATTCTGTTTCATAAAAATAAATGGAAACCTTTTTAAGTAAGGGGTATAACTTCTCATTTTAAAATGACTAGTAAAAGTTAAAATAAAGTTATTCTGCAATAAGATATGTTACGTTAAATCAAAACGGGTAGCCATACGTTGTAGTTCAGATATTTCTAAATTTTGACATATTTTCAATACAAGACGATTAAAATCAATTTAATTTACATTTGTTTTTCATGTTTCGTGGGTATTATTTAACGCTGCGCTCCATAGATGTAGTCAAGTAATCTATTAATGAATGATGTAGTCAAGTAACTACATCTATCATTTTAAATAGGTAAACTAAACGATTTAAAACTAAATTTTTCTGTTGGAGGAAAGCGAATTTTAAATAAGACTGCTGATCTTGGAATAATATCATAGTAAGGAAGTATGTAAACTAGGACTGTTGAAAATAGAAATTTTTGCCTAAGTGGCAGAAGGTCGAGGTTGCTTGCTTGAAGTTGAAACTGTTCGTATACAACTTAGGTACCTGTGAAACATTCATTGAAAGCTGTGATTTTGTAAAAAGTGTAATCGATTTTGAGTTTGCTTTATCTACTCTGATGACATTTGTTTTAAACAAGCTCCGTTATTCCACGTGTGGCTGAATAGAATTTTCAAGAAAAAAAATGTGTGCTTCAAAATAAATTAACCGTGAATGCCGTAACAGTTTAATTTGCCATCCTCTCACACTGATAATGTTAATTCGAAAACATCGAATCCATGGTGCAAGGGTAGCACAAATAATAAATATTGATTGGAATACTGAGTGCAAGACTATACGCTTAAAGTTCCTTATTTTTACTGAAAGTGAACTTAATCGGCATTCGTAATCACTCCAAAACTCAAAATCGACTTCTGAAGTCATCTCAGAAAAAGCTTTTGTAGTTTGTCTGACAGTAAGAGTGTGATAAATATGAAATGTATTATATGGATGGATATATTATGTACACATATTGAAGAAGTAAATTGTAGAAGCTATGAAAAAGTTAAAACAATGTTAAAAATTTTCTGTACACTTAAATGATGCTTGCATTTTTCTATGAAATAGAATCAACATTTAACCAATTCAACCCGAGCATCGCCGGGTTGAATTGGTTAAATGTTGACCCGAGCATCGCCGGGTAATTCTGCTAGTTGTTAATAAAAAGTAAAAGAAAATCACTAAATCATATTTTCTTGTACTCACCAATTGAATATATGCTAGAGACCTACCTGCTGCGCATAGCATTTGTGCTTAGTTTCTAAACGGTTTGTCTATTGACGGCACAACTGATACAACACATGACGTTTTAAGCCACGTCATCTGTTGACCCTACTCTCAAAAGACGACGAAATTTTCTCAGTTTGACCTCCGAGGAGAACGGACGTGTTCTGTAGCGCTCCCTGCCCCCTCGATTGATAACGTATTGACCACCTATAGGCCTAGTTGCGAGTCCTTTTCGTGACTGGCTATCCTTCGCAATGAGTGCATCAGCTAATAGTAGCGGAAATAGTGAACCAGAGTTGTGCGATGGACTTAACCGACAAGGCATTCATGGATAGAGAGCCTTCATACGAGAAGCTCTCAGAAGATAAGGACGCTCTATCAGTAAAAATTGTGGGACATGAGAAACTCATAGGATTACTTAATGCTCTACCACCTTCATCGTTCAACACTGCTGTCCTGAAGCAAGTTAAGGAGGAATTGGAGCTCTGTCAAGGTAGGCTCTCTGAACTTTCTCATTCTATTTCGGAGTGGAAAACTGTTAAACGTAAACTGGACGCTCAGCAAGAAGAAAGCTAAGCAAAACTACTACCCTTCCATCAATAAAACGCAATACTAATGCCCAAATTAATTCAAATAATGCCGGTCCAAGTGATCAAATTTCTAATTCTGTTTTTGAATCTAAAAACCCCTTCGATGTTTTAAATACTTTACCAACAGATGATGAATCCGACGATGTTGCTAGGAGTCCTAAAATTCCCCTATCATGGTCAATCTGACTGAGGATTACCAAACGGTAATCAAGCGATTAAATCAAACGCTAGGCTTCCTAGTCGTTGGAAGCTTATCAGAACTACTGAAGCTGCATGTTTCTTCCGCGGATGAACACCGCACTGGAACGAAATACCTTGATGAGAATGACATCAATTATTTCTATCACTCGAAAAAGGAAGACAAACCATTAAAGGTTGTTATAGAAGGTCTCCCAGTCACCACCCAATGCAATGATATTAAGCTTTCTTTCCTTCCTTCTGACTTTGCTGGGATGTAGATCACTTTAAACGGCTTGCGTATGACCAAGGAAGTTTTCAAAATTTAACCTAGCGCTTCCTTTTATTTCAACATTCGACAAGGCTAGCCAGTTGATAAGATTAATGCAGTCAAATGCATGAATATTTAAGGTATGCAATTTGAATTAAACTTTCTGTTTTTCTTGCATCAATAATTCTTCTGATTCTCTGAAATGTTATCGATGATAAGTAACCATTGCTAGTAGTAGGTTTTCTAGATGGCGTGAAGTAAGCAGCTGCATTGTAAATTACATCTTTGATATGATCTGGGAATTGCCTTGAAAGTGTTATCGCTTTCCACAGATACAAATAACTAAGTAACGAAGCATTTGGATTGAATTATGCGTTTACAATGGACACATCCCGCAACTTTTCCAGTGACGTGAAATTTTTTTGGTGAATCAAAACCCTTTTTTGGTCACTTGTGATTCCTTTAAGGCCAGAGGGGACCGCCGAGATATATCTTCCGCGTCAGGGCAAAAGGGGTTTAAGTCTGAATCTTGATGTTCCGAAGGAATCAAATGCATCATTATTTTTAAAAATAATATAATTTGCTTAAAATCAAAACTAAATGAAAATTCTTATCTAAATTACAATTATTTACATCATAGCATATTTCTTTTTCTTCCAGAATAATTGTGAGCAGGAGTGAAATGTTCAACTTAAAATTCTGAGAAATAACCATTTTGATTTAACCCCTTTTATCCTATCATGGAAGACATGTACAGGTGGAGGACAAAATAATACGAACACCTGTGAAATAATGGAAAATCTTTATTAATAGGGGGTTGGACCACCCTTTGACTGAAGTACAGATTTGATGCGACGTGGGATAGATGCATAAAGGTCATGGGCAATATTTAAAGGAATATTAAGCCATTCCTCCTGCAGAACAGTCTCTAATTCCGAAAGTCTGGATGGAGGTGGAAATCGGGAACGAAGTTTGGACTCCAAATATTCCCATAAATGTTCAATAATATTCAAGTCCGAAGACTGAGGGGGCCAGGCGAGATGTTCAACTTCATCGTCGTGCTCTTCGAACCATTCTTGAACACACCTACCTAGCAGTGTGGATAGGGGTGTTGTCTTGAAAAAGCGGTCGCTCTCCAGGGAATAGTCTGGACAAAAGGATGGACATGATCCCCTAGAATGCTTAGATAGTGATTGGATGTGATCCTCCCATGCAGAATAACAAGTGGCCCAAGACCGCGCCAAGATATAGCACCCCATACCATAATGGAGCCACCCCCATGCTTCACAGTCGGCAAGAGGCATTCAGGATTAAACGCTTCTCTGGGCGTTCTCCAGACATAAACGCGTCCGGTCGTCTGAAATAGGGTGAATGACGATTCATCTGACCATATTACCTGTTGCCACTGATGTGGGGACCAGTTTTTGTGATCTCTGCACCATTAGCGTCGCTTGAAAGCATTAGTTGCTGTCACCAAGGGTTTACGAATTGCCACTCTGCCATAAATGTTCGCAGCATGAAGTTCCCTTTTGACAGTTTTTGTTGAAACAGGGTCCTGGAGATGACTGTTCATTTCGGATAACGATTGCTTGTGCTTTCGGGCTACTATGCGCTTCAAGACCCGTCTATCCCTATCAGCAAACTTTGACTTTCGGCCACTGTTGTGCTTTGAAGACGTCGTCTTACCCTCTTTCGTGTACGCTGTCATAACGGCTGATACCGTACTCCTTGCAAACCCCAAAAGGTTTGCTGTTTCTGTAACCGATGCTCCACCTAAACGCGCTCCAACAATCATTCCTCTTTGGAACTCTGACAGGTCTGACATTTCAACTTATCGCAGACAGTTCGTTAGACGCATGCAACGCAGGTGACTGCTGTTGAGAGACTGATACCTTCCTCTTCATGCCCACTAGGTGGCAGACTTCTGTTGCAGGTGGCGCGGCTGTACTGCAGGAGTGAATTACGTCATACTTTTTCACAGGTGTTCGTATTATTTTGTCCTCCACCTGTATATGGCTTAAATTTTTTGTTCAGCATAATTTTTTGTTCACAAATTCCATTTATTAACTGTCTCACACTATTACTAACGATAACTAAAAATATAGCGCAATTTAAAAAACCTTCAAATTTGTTTTGGTGTGATTTTTGATTTTTTAAGGTCAGAAGGCCGGGCTAGATATTTATTTTACATCGTTGAAATTTTTGTCAGAATTTTTTGACACACTAGCCAAGTTTTCCACACTAGGAGAGCGAATTTTGAAAAAAAAAAGTGTTTTTTGGCTCACCCTAATAATCATTCGAGGAGTTCAGAGACAAACTGCTTGTAACAAGGCTTAGACCCACAATTCCATTGTTCGATTCACGACTGGAAAACTCTTTTCACATATAAAATGATACATTTAAAATTTGTCCATGACTTATGTCCAAAAGACAGATATTGCCAAATTCGCGATGAATAAAATAATGTGCAATTTTAAGATCGTTGGAATAAATGTGCAATATAACGATCGAAGATCTTTCAATGATTTAAAAAAATGTCTGATTGTCTTAGTAACTGTTTTTCTCTTTTGCATCGGTATTTTTGCTCCCACGCCCGTTTTTAAGTTTTATCTCTTGCATTTGAAACAAATCTGATCCGGTTCATTGTACGCGTGAGTGGAGTTATTAAGCAGGGCACCAGTTTGATTAAGGGAGCATTTCGTGACTAAAAGTTACTTGTAAGCTAATAATTACTGTAAAAAAATCGTTAGTATTTGCATTGCTAGGTGCCCTTTGACATCAATATTTCAATTAATCATTATCTCATTCCCTTACGAAAAAGTTTCAGAGTTCCATAGAATTCTATATATTTCTATAAAGAAACGAAATTTCGTTTCTATTAAAAAGTTCTTAAAATTCTATAGAGAAAACGATCTCTGATTTTATGGAAATATATTCTATAGAGAATAGAATTCTATAAAGAATATAATTCTAAAGAGAAAAGTTCAATAGGAAAGTAAAGTCGTGAAACAAGAAATGATCTATAGAATTCTAGGTTTCTTCAGACATTCTATAGAAATTTCTAGACTATAGAGGTTACTTTATAGAGCTTTTTGAAAAACGAGCCATAATTCTATAGGATTTTGTAGACACTACATTCTATAAAAATTTTTCATTTGGGTCACTGATGCATTTTGAATTAAGTTTACTTGATGTTCCCAGAGACGTAACTAGGCTAGTTTCCACCCGGGGCAAGAACTGCCTTGTCACCCCCCCCCACCGACCAACCAAACCAAAACCCTTCCCGACAACACCTGATATCGCCCCATTAATTCCACTAGTCCAATTTTTTTTATTCAACTTAGATGGTAAATGCTTGATTTCAAAGGTAAATAGATTAATTTGCAGTTGTTTCATTTTAGTACAAGATAAAATATCTAATTAATTCTAAGATATTTCATTGACAAATAATCTAAGAGTAGCATGTTTGGTATATTCTTTCACACTTATAATCGCTGCAAATAAAATAAAAAGGTTTTATCAAATGATATCGGGATATGTGTTGACTGAATCAAAATCAACAAACTTGCTTTAGAATAGGATATTTAATTATGATAAATACAGAGACTGTTCGGACTTTTTTTGAACGATTTTGATGAGCTGTAAAAAATTGTATGCTACGAAATAGTTTTATTTTCGCAGCACTTAAATAGTTAAAGTATAACTTATCGTCTGCTAACGCATGAGTTTTGTTTACTTTCAAAATGGCGCTTTTAAATAAGCAATGGATGGAAGGCTGTTTCCGCTCTTTCCGAAGAGAATTAATTATGCTTATTCAATTATTCAAAAACGCTGTAAAAGTCATGGTTTTTCTATATCTAAAGATACGATAAGCAATATTATTAATGAGAAAGGGAAAAAACGCGTAAAAGTGGAAAAATACTTCCAAATACGTATCCAAAAAAGAAAAGAATTTCTGAGAATATGTGTAAGGTAAGATCTTTAATTTTAAAGGAGAATCCGCCAAGTCAAAGGACTATTACAAAGTCATAAAATGTTCAGTTTCAACTGTAAATAAAATAATTAACAGTGATTTGAATCTTAAAAAGGTAAAAAAATACAGTGTTCATCGTCTATCTCCACGGCATATTGCAGAACGCAGAAATCGCTGTAGAATTCTTTGAGAAGCATTTAGCTGGAGAAAGATGGAAAAATGTGACAATGGACGAGGCGTGGATGTATTTAAATGATTGCAATAAAAAAAGAACAATTTATTATAAAAGAGGAGAAAAATCTTAAAACGTGGTTCAACTTGGTAACTTTAAAGTGAGAATTTTCTCTAAGAGATTTATGATAGTTGCCGGTTTTGCATATAATGGAAAATTAAAAGTAAAAAGAGGGGAATGTAAAAATCAACTCCCACATATTGTCAAGACCATATTTTATCCCCAATATTAAAAAAAGAAATACCATATCTTTACCCACAGTGCCAACAATCAGTAGAACTGCATCAGGATAAAGCAAGCATCCACACACCTAAATCCACTATTAAATTCTTGGAAAAATGGAACAAGAAACTGGTATCAACTCAATACCCTTTACTGACATTCCTGATAAATCTCCAGCTGTCTCACCCATGGACTTTTGAACTTTTAGAAAGAGCATTATTGAAGCGTCGACCGAAAACCATTCAAGGATTTTGAAAAACTGTAGAACAAGAATTAGGAATAACAGATTTTACTCAAGCTATTATCTTGAGTATTATACTTAGACGTTTTACACAATCTCTTATTCTATTGACAAAATGTGAAAAAAATTAATTTAAACACAAAGCTTGAACTAAAACTTAACTTTACGGGCTTTTTCGGTTGCAAACATTTTTACAATGTCTTCAAAAGATAGCTTTGAAGCTAACTCGTGCTTTATCGATATGATGCTCAGGTTGGTTAGTCGTTGTTGTCCTCTTAAGTTTCTGAGGTAATTTTTTTATGATCTTTAATTTGCTAAAACTCCTCTCATTTGAGGCGACTGAGACTGGTATTGTGAGGAAAATTCTCAACGCTGTCGTTATGTTGGTGAACGCGTCTTTAAGTCCGTTTTTGTATATTAACGTCAGAAGACGTGATCATGTAGTCGTTTTCATATTAGGGCTTAAATCCAAGGCATGATACCTAAAGATCTCCACTTCTATCGCCAGCTAGTTCCTGTTTAAGTCTTTATATGTGGCAACTCAAATGCCTGGTTCTTCAATTCTTCTCCATTCATTGTTTCAAACCGAGCTCCATTGAGGAAACCAAATAAACTATTCATGTTTTGAATGACTTGAAACCTTTGCCTCAGTTCATTCAGAATCCGATCTATTATTTATATAATCAATAATCTGACCTTTTTTTCTTCTGAGAATTCATAGCTTTCAACTTCGCCCTTCTCATCAAACATCCGCTGCTTCCTTCTCCGTACTTCTTTAAAATAAGGATCTAGGTTAAGCTTTTCTGCTACTTCTTTACAGTCTGCATTTAGCTCCTTTTATAGTTTTTGTAGTCTAATAAGTTTTTCCCTCTTCATTTTTTATCATACGTAAATATCTCTAGTAAAAAATACTCGGCCAATTTAGCGCCCCTAATCCGGCGTCCGGGACAGATGCCCCGTCTGCCCTCCTAGTTACATCTCTGGATGTTCCATACCAAGGATAGTATGACTACTATTTCACTCTTTGTAGGGCCACTTGATGTTGTTAAAGATAAGTTTTTAAAACAAAATTATGACTGCCATTTCACTTAATGCAGGGCCACTTGATGTTGTTAGAGAGAATTTTTAAAGCAAAATTATGACTAGAATAAGAAGGGTCGTTTAATGCTAGAAAGGATTGTTTGATGCTTGATATAAAATAGATTTTACTCGGTTTTCAAAATCCGGAAACAAGCAGCTCCCAGAAACATCTACTTTTTAACACGTTGCCGAAGACAAACCATTGAATTATATAAGAAACGATTTATAAAGTTTTCTTATAGGAATTTTTTTCGGAGGGGACATAGTTAAAAATTCAATAGTCATATGAGGATTGGATCTTATTACATTTTTAAAAAGTTTTACTTCAATACTTTATCTTTTTTTTTATTTAACGCTCCAAGTGGTTTCGACGAGATATCTCGTCTTAAAAGATCTAACCAATTTTGCTAATGACGAGATAGCTCGTCATCAAGATATTGCAGATTTTTTTTTATGATGATAAAATCAAGATCTGGTCAGTTTTGCTTATGGTGTTGCTGGTGTGCAATTAGACTCCAATATAATCATTTATTTCTTACATGACACCATAAGACGAAAGAACAACCAAAAAGTAACAGAATTCTTCCCGCTCTCTCGTACGCTATTCTTCGCGCATGCGCACTACAAACTTGGGCAAGAAAGCGATCACACTATGGCTAGTAAAGGAGACCCTTTAGTAGCCTTGGTTCCATACGTCATAAAATATTGCCTAAACTTATTCTGAGAGTAAATACGATGATTGGAAGTAATGGAACACATTACTTCTTACCTCTACTCGTGATGCTTTCATAAATCTTTGTTTTTACCCTTTGTTTTTTTTAAAAGAATCGAGACAATTGAAAGGAAAATATTCAAAGGTTATTTGATTTAATTGCCAAGTGTAGCAGAACCCCTGTGTCTTTGTTCTCTCCTCCCCAAACGGAGCTAGGAACTGTTTATCAGTTGGGTTCAAGGACCCCTATTCGTGCTCTCTTCTGCGCATGCCCCGTTTGTTTTCTGTTCGGTTAAAACGCGAATGCGTAGTCGTTCTGTAGTCCGTTGGGAGAATATACATGTTTTCGTTTCTTGTCTGTCAATAAATGTTGTGTCTCGTCCTGAGATTTGATTTTATGTAGCTGACTAGTTAAGTTGCTATATAAACTGACGCCCAACGTGGGGTCTGAACTTACGCCTGATGATTAGTGAATTCGGTGACTGTTAATGAAACGTTGCTGCCTTAGTATCGTTTGCGAATTCATGGCGTTTTTAGGAAAAGCGTTGAAAACGGACTTGAAAGTTCTTGCGGAAGAACTAGGAAGTCGTCAATCCTGATGACAGAATAATTGATTTGCGCAACGCAATACTCAAAAGTGTGAACTATGATGAGGATTTCGTTAAAGAACTGGTAACGACTATAATTAATGACAGAAAGGACAAAGAAAAGCAGGAAGAAGAACAACAACGGATACAAGAAAAAGAAAAGGACAGAGCGTACGAATTGGAAAAGGGAGAAAAGGACAGAGCCTATGAATTAGAAAAGCTGAAGTTGGAGGCATCTCTAAAGACTCGTTCCCAAGAAAAAGATGGAAGCTCCGAGTTTGAAAGAAATACAAAATATGATTTACAGCATTTGTTGCCGAAGTTTCATCCCTATGAAGATGACGTGAGTTCATTTTTAACTTTATTTGAAAGACAACACAAATTTTTGAATATTTCCAAGGACATTTGGGTCACTCAGTTAATTGGAGTGTTACCATCCGAAATTGCTAGTTTAATCGCAAGAGAACCTGAAAAAGAATCTGGAAATTACGATTACATTAAATCACTGTTGTTACGAAGATTCAAATTAACCCCAGAAAGATTCAGGCAACTATTTTGCAAGCATCAAAAATCCCCAGACAAAACTTGGAAAGATTTCTGTTTTGAACTCAACAACTTCTTTGAGGGTTGGATTTCGGGTCTCAACATCGAAACCTTTGAACAACTGAAAGATTTGATGGTTACAGATCAGATAAAGAAGAAAACACCTATTGAATGCAAAGACCACTTTTTGGACGAGTGGGGAAACATCACATCAGCTGCAGAACTAGCTGACAAATTAGATAATTATGATGCTGTAAGGAAACATACCACAAAAGAAATGCCCTCGGATGCCGGAAGAAAGACTAGCCGGTAAAGACTCTAGTTTACTTAGATGACATCGTAGTATTGTCTTCAACATTTGAAGATCATCTTAAAGTAGTATTTGACAGACTTTCATTATTTAATCTTCGTGCAAATTGTGACAAGTGCAACTTCGCTTGCTCAAAAGTTAAATACTTGGGTCATTGGATTACGAGTTCTGGTATTATCGTAGACCCTGGAAAGGTGGATGCTATCGTGAAAATGGCTATCCCAAGGATTGTAAAACAGCTAAAGTCATTCTTGCAGACATGTTCTTGGTACAGGAAATTCATCCCAGAATTTTCTGCTATTTCTCGTCCTTTAACTAACCTGACAAAAAAGAGTGTTCAGTGGAAGTGGGAGAAAGAGGAACAAAGTGCATTCGAAGATCTCAAGAGTCGTTTGATCACTGCTCCCATATTAAAACAAGTGAATGAAGACCAGCCCTTCGTTATCAGAACCGATGCCAGTGCTTATGCTATCGGTGCAGTACTCTTACAAGGAGGAGGATTTGATGAACACCCCATTGAGTATGCCAGTCGCTTGCTGTCTGCTGCGGAGCGTAATTACTCCACTGAGCGTGAAGCTTTGGCTGTAGTGATATGGCCGTTGAACAAGTTTCGTGGATACGTCGAAGGTTCGAACGTGACTGTTGCTTCTGACCACCAACCGCTAAAATGGTTACTGAGCTTAAAATCACCTTCAGGTAGATTAGCGCGATGGGCACTTCAACTTCAATCATACAACGTGAAAATAGACTATATCCCTGGAAAATGTAATATAATTACAGACATGCTGTCTCGCCCTTCTTGTGATCATGAAAACGAAAACACTTGTGAAATCTGTGCAGTGATTATTGATCTTCCTGCTAGACAATCTAGTGATTTGCGAAGTGAGCAATTGAAAGATGATGACCTACGAAAAATAATTGATTGTTTTGAAGATGCGTCATGTGAAAGTATTGATTTTGCTAGATGGACAAGTCGAGGATATTTCCTTCGCCAAGGAGTGCTATACAGATACTCACCAGATAGTGATTCCGAGGAAGCACAACTAGTAGTCCCCTCTCATGAGCGTGAGAAAATTCTAAAGGAACACCATGATGCTCCTACTGCAGCTCATTACGGAGCCGAGGGAACTTTTTCTCGTTATTTCTGGACTGGAATGAGGAAATATATAACGGACTATGTGAAGAACTGTTCAGAATGTTCTAGATATAAAATTTCCAATCAAAAGCCTGCAGGATTGCTTCTAACTCCTGTTCCGTCACAGCGTTTTGAAACATTGGCTGTAGATTTGTTTGGCCCTTTACCAGAAAATTCAAATGGAATGCGGTAGGTGTTTATTGTTGAAGATTATACAACCAAATGGGTAGAACTATTCCCGTTAAAACAAGCAACCGCAAAGGAATGTGCTATTACATTGCTGAACGAAGTATTCCTAGGATATGGGCTTCCCCGCCGATTGATTAGTGACAATGGGACACAGTTCATAAGCAGTCTCATGCAACAGCTTTGTCATGTTCTAAATATTGAACAAAAACTCACTCCAGTGTACCATCCCCAATCCAACCCTGTGGAGCGTAAATATCGTGACTTAAAGCCTCGTTTAGCAATCTTGGTTGGAAATGACCATACTTCATGGGTAGAAAGATTGCCGTCAATTAAATTCGCTATGAATACAGCGAAATGTGACACTACTGGACATACAGCAGCTTATTTAACTTTTGCCCGAGAATTGCGTACACCTGATGATGTGAACAAAGACCTACGAGCCATTATTAATAACGATAATTTCATACTTGAAATCACACCATATCTGAAGAAATTTGCAAAAATCATGCTTCAAGTAAAAGAGAAAATGGGTGTAGCCCAAGATCGTAGGAAAGAATATGCAGATAAATCCCGGCGCTCTGTGTCCTTTTTCTTTTTCCCTCCCCAAACGGAGCTAGGATATGATTATGCAGGTTCGAGGACCCCTATTCGTGCTCTCTTCTGCGCATGCCCCGTTTGTTTTCTGTTCGGTTGGAAAGCGAATGCGTAGTCGTTCTGTAGTCCGATGGAAGAATATACATGTTTTCGTTTCTTGTCTGTCAATAAATGTTGTGTCTCGTCCTGAGATTTGATTTTATGTAGCTGACTAGTTGAGTTGCTATACAAGGGATTTACGGTTTTAAAAACAAAATAATACGATTTCTATTTTTTGTGTACATCAGTGGCGCCATCTATTATCGTTAAAAGAAGAAATAAGTTATTAGGTTTCACGAATTCGAATTTACATTTTTAACCTCGCAATTAATGGCCAACATGCTTTTTGCAGTGCTGATTGTTATTTTCAGATGTGTACGAAATCTCCATAAAAAATAATGAACGATTAAAAGTTCAATTTTGTTAATTATTTTTTAAATTCGAAGTTACATACTAAAGTTTGAGATTTATAGATGTTTGCAATTGTTACAAATAAAGCTTTCGATTTGTTGATCAATTCGACAGTTTTATGGAGTGTTGATGGATAAGAAATAATTTCAAAAGAAATTAATTGAAATAAAACAGTGCATGACTATAAAACTCAACGAACTCAATTTGCTTGACTGCGTTAAAGTCTTTCTTTATCTATCACCGGGAGAAAGCAAATACAAATTTTTTTATCAAAATTGTTATAACTTCAGTCTATTTTATGTCTAGAACACATTATAAAAGTAGGATTTCGTGTGCAACACAAGGCAAGGACAAGAAGCGCTAGTGTGCGAGAAAAAGGTGTCCGAGAAAACCTATGGTGTTTCTCGAACACTTTTTGTTCGCGAATCCACGCAATTATTTATAATGAGTAAAATTCATTGACGTGTTTGACGTTTCACTGTGAAAACATTTATCGCAAAAATATTTCTTATTAGAATATCGTGCATTTATCCCCTTGTGGAAAACACCCTTCGTAAGTCATCTAAACCCGAAGTAGTCGTGGCTGAATGGCTAAGGCGCTGGACTAAAAAATTGTCTCGGGGAAAAAAAAAATCCACCCTTGCAGGTTCGAATCCTGCCGGCTACTCCGGTGATAATCCCCAGTGATGTGGAAAATCTATTTATTGATACCACACTTTTTAAGATTTCCCCTCCTTTCTTTACGCTTAACGATGTAGTTATTTTTTGAAGACTGATATATATAGGGTGATTTTTTTTAACAGTTACCTCTTGATATATATCGCCCTTAATTTTTCTTAGTGATGCGAAATTCTAATGAGTGATAAACCACAAAAAAATTTTCCTCTTTTTTTTTTTTACGCTTAATGGTGTGGAAATTTTTTTGAAGGCTGATAAAACTATTTTTTAACACAGTAACCTCTCGATATGTCCCTCTTCCTGAGAAATGAGCTCGTTCGTTACCACCGAGATAACAAGGCCAGACCGCTCTGACGGTTTCAATCACGTGACTCGCTAATTAGTAGTCATAACAAACATCGCCGCATGGCCAGCTACTAATGGATTGCCTTTAATGTAGCGTAAGGAATTAGGTTTTTTCATACTATTTTACCGGAAAGTAAGTGCAGTTGCAGTTAAATATTGTTATATAACATTTGTGGAACATTACAGTGTCAAGGTGTTAAAGGCTTTTGTCGAACAACACGTTTAACGTGTGTCGCAGACTTTGCTGCGTTTTGATGGTGTAAAGTCGGCTCGTAGAATCGCCCTGAGCCATCTTTTTCTTCTTCCTCTTTTACGAACTCTGACAGTGAATGGAAGAGATGGTGATATGATTCAGGAACACTTTGAGAGACCTCATTATTTACCAGTTTCCAGAAATTTTTTTGACTCGATTGAAATCGCTATAAGGACGCACACTGGACGTTACGTCTCATTTGAACGCGGAAAGTTGATAGTGAAACTACATTTTCGCTTGAGACATTTGTAATCTATTATCAGAAGCAGGAACTCAACAACTCAACTTTACTCTACATGACGTCACATCGAAATCTCAGAAGGAAAAATCCCGAAAAAGTACAAGTCCAAAAGAGAGAAAGCAAACACTACATTAATTCAAACATCTCATGCAAGTCCCAATAGCTCCGTGGTGACTTGGATCCGCACTTGACTTCGGATCTTATGGTCCCGGGTTCGAATCCACGAAATTCCTTTTTAATTTAAAATAATATGGTTTCTAATTTCTCCACCAGATGGCAATACCAGTCATTCACCACCATGGTAACACAAATCCAACAAAACGACGCTATCTTTACAATGACGTCACCACCTCAAGGCATCATCTTATTAGCAATCATCCCCAACTCCTTATCAAACCGCCGCCATCTTGCTCCTCCACCAAAATGTAAACACACCGAGTGTTGCCATTCAACAGTAGATAAACTAGAAAAAAAACTGAAACCGAAACTAACAGCTCCACTCCACCACAACGTTGTTATTCAGCAGCAGGAAGCTCACAACTCAACTATGACATGGACACGCCCCTCTGACGTCACATCCGGTGACGTCATTTTCCCGCCCCTTTTGATGACGTCACTTTCGTACCCTACACGGGCCGGTATACAACTCTGGTCCCTTTCAGGGGCATTTTCAGTTTTGGGAAAAGCCAAAAGTCGCACGGAGCCATGTCGGGAGAGTAGGGAGCCTGACCAAGCACAGGTGTGTTGTGTTTGGCCAGGAAGCTGTATCAAATGTGAATGGGCTGGGGCATTATCGTGGTGAAGATGCCAATTGCCCACAGGTCAGGCCGTTTGCGTCTCACAACGTCACGAAGGCGACGCAGAAACTCTTGGTGATGGTTGTGCCGTGTGGTGCGTACTCGTGATGAACCACGCCACCGGTGTCAAAGAAGACTGTCAGCATGACTTGGACATTGCTGCGGACCTGCCTTGGTTTTTTCAAGTCTCGGGGATGTTGGATGCTTCCATTGTGATGACTACAACTTGGTTTCTGGGTACCCATAAACCTAGGATTCATCGCCAGTGATCACTATGTTGAGGAAGTTGGAACCACTCTTCAGTCTCCAACATGTCCTGTGCGATCTCCAAACGGAGTTGCTTCTGTTCGATCGTTAGCAACTTTGGTAGAGCTTCGCTGAGATTCTCCTAAAGCCCAATTCCTCAGTCAAAATGGTATGAAAGGATCCAATGCTGATGCTCGCCTCGTCTGCAAGTTTTCTGATCGTGATTCGACGATCCTGCATCACCAGGGTCCACGCTTGGTCAATGACCATCTCATTTCTGGATGTTGAGGGCCTACCAGAACAGGCTTCACTGATGTACGGATATCTTTGAAGCGGTTGTACAATTCTTTTATCTGTGTTGTGCCCATTGCTTCGTCCCCGAAGGCCTGTTGAATCTTGCGGATCGTTTCCACTTGGGAATCGCCAAGCTTTACACAAAATTTAATGCAGTAGTTGTTCAAGTTTTTCTGTCATTCTGGAGTGGAGTTGTTAGTTTCGGTTTCAGTTTTTTTCTAGTTTATCTACTGTTAAATGGCAACACTCGGTGTGTTTACATTTTGGTGGAGGAGCAAGATGGCGGTGGTTTGATAAGGAGTTGGGGATGATTGCTAATAAGATGATGCCTTGAGGTGGTGACGTCATTGTAAAGATGGCGTCGTTTTGTTGGTTTTGTGTTGCCATGGTGATGAATGACTGGTATTGCCATCTGGTGGAGAAATTAGAAACCATATTATTTTAAATTAAAAAGGAATTTCGTGGATTCGAACCCGGGACCATAAGATCCGAAGTCAAGTGCGGATCCAACTCACCACGGAGCTATTGGGACTTGCATAAGATGTTTGAATTAATGTAGTGTTTGCTTTCTCTCTTTTGGACTTGTACTTTTTCGGGATTTTTTTCTTCTGAGATTTCGATGTGACGTCATGTAGAGTAAAGTTGAGTTGTTGAGTTCCTGCTTCTGATAATAGATTACAAATGTCTCAAGCGAAAATGTAGTTCCACTATCAACTTTCCGCGTTCAAATGAGACGTAACGTCTAGTGTGCGTCCTTATAGCGATTTCAATCGAGTCAAAAAATTTTCTGGAAACTGGTAAATAATGAGGTCTCTCAAAGTGTTCCTGAATCATATCACCATCTCTTCCATTCACTGTCAGAGTTCGTAAAAGAGGAGCTAAGATCCCACCAACAAATTCAGGCTGAATGATGTCGGTGTAAGCGTACAGCAAATGTAAATCAGCATTAGGAACCGCAACAAAAGGATTCTCAGTGATTACTGTATCTGGGCCTCAATTTTCTGGAATAAAATTTTCTCCAATCACTTTATTAGGTTCAAAACCTACGTTTTCAGTTAATCCCTTGGATAATTTCACCGTTAGCGAGCTGCACCATCACCTTTTTAGCGTGTTTGTTATATTTCATTTGAATTTTTATGTGCTTTGGAAATGCATTTAGAATGTCAATCGGAGAATCATAAAAACCGCACGCTATTTTTCCATCAATTTTTACTCCGTTTCCTAAATCATATTCGAAAGAATTTTCACCATCAATGATGTTATTCGACATTCTGTGATAAATCATTTCAACTAATCCTACTTCCCATTCACCTGAGAGTTCTAGACGTTTGGGAGTTTCGTGTAGAAGGGAGACATTGTATTGCCAGGATAAAACTCCATAGAGCTATCGCTGGGAAGCATGACGTAGAAACTCATTGTGGGTTACTGGAGATAAATAAATTTGATGAGCAAAATCAATTTATCGAAAATAGGTCTTTGGAATATCCAGACATTAAATTTGCGAGGATAAGCTCTAAACTTGACAAAGTATTCAAACGTTTCTTAACTACGCTGTAAAATTTTCTCCTTTATTTTATATAGTGGTAGCTTTCGATTTTCCGTGGTTTTCTCGGGCAAATCTGAACTCGAAAAAGCCTACTCACAGTGTACTTCCTACGTATTATCATTTAGAAAGTATACAAAAAATAAAACAGATGTACCTTAAAAATCTCCCCTCTCTGAGGAAAAAAACCACGTCAGAGAAAAATTGAGAAGCCTCAAGCGACAATTCTCCAAGAAGCTGGGAAAATAGAAATATTGTTTAAAAATCTACAGGGAAGTTGAAACAAAGGAACAATATCCAGGGACAAATAAGTAGCATACATTACAATCCAGAATCATTCTTATCTATATAAATAAAAATGTAATGTTCGTTTGTTCCTAACGCAAAATCACCCAAAATTTTTCACCGATTACCTTGCAATTTTGCCACAACATCGCATTCGAATACACGCATGTTTTAGTTTACTTAGCTATATAAATCTATATAAATAAATAATCTATATAAATAAAAATGTAATGTTCGTTTGTTCCTAACGCAAAATCGCCCAAAATTTTTCACCGATTGCCTTGCAATTTTGCCACAACGTTGCATTCGAATACGCGCATGTTTTAGTCTACTTAGCTATTTATATAGCTAAGTAGCACCAGTTCCTCCTGGCGTTACATTTTTATTTATATAAAAATGTAACGCCAGGAGGAGCTGGTAAAACGTTCGTAATTAAATTGATTCTGGCCGCAATCAGATCCCAAAATCACACTGCCTTAGCACTTGCGTCGTCCGGAATAGCTGCGACTTTGATACCAGGTGGAAGAACTGCTCATTCCGCTTTGAAATTGCCATTTGACATGCAATTCATTGAATCCCCACGTGTAGCATTTCCAAAGCATCCAGCATGGGAAAAGTATTGCAAAAATGCAAGTTTATCGTTTGGGATGAATGCACAATGGCACACAAAAAATCGCTCGAGGCTCTTGATCGATCATTGCAAGATTTGCGTTGAAACTTCAGACCATTTGGAAACGCATTAATATTGCTTGCAGGAGATTTCAGGCAAACATTGCCTATAATTCCTCTATGAACACCAGCGGACGAAATAAATGCTTGCCTGAAATACTCTACTTTGTGGCGACACGTAAAGACGTTGAAATTAACTACAAATATGCGTGTTCAGCTGCAAAACGATCGATCAGCTGAGATAATCTCACATCAATTGCTGGAAATTGGGAACGGAAAGGTTCCGGTTGATCTGACCTCAGGACGAATTTCATTGCCTCATAACTTCTGCAATTTAGTGACATCAAAAGAAGAATTGGTTGAAAAAGTATTTCCCAATATTTAAACCAATTATAAGAATCACGATTGGCTGAGTGAACGAGCTATTCTTGCCGCCAAGAACAAAGATGTCTACGAACTTAACAGTATTTTTCAGTCTAACATTCAAAGCGAGGCATTCACACACAAATCAGTCGACACTGTCGTGGAAGCAGATGAAGCAATTAATTATCCAACAGAATTTTTAAATTCACTCGATCTGCCAGGGATGCCGCCGCACGTACTGCAATCGAAAATCGATGCGCCAATTATCATGTTGCGAAATATCAACCAGCCAAAGCTTTGCAACGGCACGCGGCTTGCAATTGAAAAAAAAATTCATGAGCAATATCGTAGAGGCAACGATCTTGACAGGACCTTTCAAAGGTGAAGATGTCCTCATTCCTCGCATTCCTATGACTCCAACTTGTATGCCATTTCAGTTCAAGAGATTGCAATTCCCAATTCGATTGGCGTTTGCAATCACCATAAACAAAGCTCAGGGCCAATCGTTAGAATTGTGCTGTTTAGATCTAGACACGGATTGCTTCTCACATGGACAATTATATGTTGCGTGTTCTAGAGTAGGCAAACCAGACAATCTCTATATCATGACAGACAATGGAACAGCAAAAAACATTGTATACCCACAAGCATTGTGAAATAAAAATATTGGAAATGTGTGCTTTCTTTTTTCTTTCTTTTCAATTTAACCAGATGAGAAACAGCAACGCGTGGCCCGGTACAGCTAGTTAGTAATAAAATATGCTGATAGTAACAAATTCAAAAAATATAGATAAAAAGTATTCCAAAATTCAAGGATAAGCAACATGAATAACGATAAATAAGTTACTTCACATCCGCATCCAACATTGTTATGTCGGGATCCTCAAATAACACCTGTGATGATAAATTCTTTTTTAGAAAAAAATAACTAACACAGGTGAAAAAAAAATGTTAAATTAAAAACATTAGTATTGATATAAAACTATACGTACCATTTTTGAATCCATATCTGAGGCTTATTTTCCTGATTTTGAATAATCCAACACGATAAAACACCGGAAAGAAATTAACTCTAGAAGTAGTAATGCACACGAAGACTAAAATTCAACTGTTCAACTTCTGAATACTTCAGGAGTTTAAAGTTTATCTGGCTAACGTAACCACTCACTGGTCAAAATAAAAGTGGTATTAATGTAGTACTATTATTGGTCAAAGGACATGTATTCCTCCGCGTAACCGGCGTAGGAAATGTACTGTGAGTAGGCTTTTTCAAATTCATACTCAGACGGACATACTCGTGACGTCACACAGTTCTCCCCTGGTTAAGGGTAAGAAAACTGGTTCTGTCCATTTCATGTATTCCTCCGCGCAACCTACGTGGAAAGTACACTGTGAGTAGGCTTTTTCGAGTTCAGATTTGACCGAGAAAAACACGCAAAATCGAAAGCTACCACTATATAAAATAAAGGAGAAAATTTTACAGCGAGTAGTTAAGAAACGTTTGAATACTTTGTCAAGTTTAGAGGTTATCCTCGTAAATTTAATGTCTGGATATTCCAAAGACCTATTTTCGATAAATTGATTTTGCTCATCAAATTTATTTATCTCCAGTAACCCACAATGAGTTTCTACGTCGCGCTTCCCAGCGATAGCTCTATGGAGTTTTATCCTGGCAATACAATGTAGGGATGTTAAGCGAATCACAGAACTGCTACTCAATCACAGATATTTTTGAATCACAGTTCTTACCTGTTACTGGAATATCAAAATAACAGTGATTTGGTAGCAGTGATTTAGGAACAGTGATTGAGAGTATCGGTGATTGAGCTGATATCGCTTAGCTGATACCTAAGCTGATATCGTGGCTGATATCGATTCTGCTACTGCGACCGGGATCTGTGATTCGGTATCAGTGAAAACTGTGACTGAGTATCGGTGATTTGGTAAGGATGACAGCTGGTTTATTGGTGAGTTCCTCGATGGAGTGGGGCTCTGTGACGAATTCGGGTTTCTTTAGAGCAGTGGTGCGCAAACTGTGGGTCACGACCCCTCTGGGGGTCGCTTGAAAATTTTCGTGGGTCGTCAAATTTAAAAAAATTTATTTGACAATAAAAAATATAAGGCTTTTCTTCAACATGCATCAGGTACCAGTAAAGTAGTGAAATGAGATAATATTATTTATAAAAAAACTATATTTTTTTACGAAAACAATTGTCTATTAGTATATAATACCTATACTTCGGTAACCGGCAGGCGAACAGACATAGTGATAAAAGATAATTGTCAATTTGAGATGCCCTTTACCTGCTCTCCGGTGTGATTCATGTGCAACTTGGGTCGGTCTGACGTTTAGCAGTGGCCATCTTTAATACAGCTCTTTCAATCTAGGTGTGCACCCCTGCTATTTAGTCTTTATACTGTGATCACAGCTAGGACCATGCAGTTCTTTCCGTCTGTGCCTCAGTAGTTCGGTTTTGCTGCTTCTTAACTTCATTCAAGTGCATTCTGTAATTCTATGCTTTTGCTAATTTTAAGTAAAATGTGCAATCGGGTATGTACATAACGTATTTTTTAAGTATAGGACAGTTCAGTAGGGTGCTCGGAGGGCAATAATAAACAATTAATTTAAAAAATCAATATACATATTAAAATGTTTATAAAGAAAAACTGTTTTTTTTTTATATTTTGTATTATTTCTTCGTTTTTGATTTTTTCGAAAATCAATTATCCTACTCTGATATTTCCTTGGAAACGCTACTAGGGTGGTTACTATTTTAAGAAGTTAGTAGAAACAGTTAGTTCTGTTTTTGGATTACAGATGACGGCTCACTAAAGAAAGCCTGCTTTTGCAGTTTAAGTGCGTGTAAAAATTTAAGATCATAGTAAGATGAATTTTGAAAAATAAACTCTAATTGTAATTTTTAAATATATATGTGGTGCCCAGACTGCCACTAGAGGGCACCTCCGCGCTGATGTCATCTCCGACCACTGCTCAGCCATTCCGCGCATTGGAGGAACGCAGTCAAAAAGCGACACAGAAGGAAGACGACGAAGCTACAAGACGGACGTAGCGTTAGACTGTGTAATGTTGACGGGCGACGAGCGCCGATGGAGTTTATGATGTCTGTGCTGTGCACTTAACTTTAATTGTCTAAACCAAATTCATTGTAAATATTCATAAATCTCATTAAATTTAGTTATTCTTTAAAACTTTCGTAATGTTGCCAATCGCCCACAAACCAGCACCCCCACATCTCAGAAGCGGGATAGACGCCTAGTAAGATTCCAGACAGTATTTTCGAAAGGATATTTAAAAAAAAAACCGAACTATGTTCTCCAGTCTCCAAGCTGCTCCTTGTTGCCAAGCATCTTAAAGGTACGTGAACATTCCATAATACAAGATGATATTGAATGATATTAAAGAAGTCAGCGTTGCATTGAAAAATTGCAAGACAGACAAAATAAAAATTTTGCATAGATTCATTTTCGAAAATGACGGCAATCGATCGAATAGAAGACACGTTAAAAATTTTTCTGGCTTTAATTTCGGAACGGATAGTGAAGAATTTGACGAGAAATTGAAAAATAAAGATAGCTTTTCTCTAAACGAACTGGTTACAATATCTTGTTTGCTAAGCATTTCTTTCGAAGGCACGAAAACGGAACTAGCAAAAAGAATTCTATCTATGTTATGTAACCTTGAAAGCTTCGTCGAGAACGAACGCGCCGACCTGTCTGAATCCGAATCAGAAGAAGACATAAGCAAAACAAACGATTTTTCAATGCAGTGCAATGAATGTGATGTTGAAAATGTTACTCATAACTCTCAGTGTGATTATATGCATAGTAGTAGAAATAAGATTGATGGTAATGATTTTTCTATGCAATGTGGTGAATATGATTTTAAAAGTAATACTCATGTTTCTCAGTGTGATGATGTATATACAAGTAGAAATAAGATTAATAGTAATTATGCTATTCAAAATGTCAGTATAAATTACTCTGATATCGAAAGTACCCTTACTAAGTTCAATGCAGAACCGCACGAAAATGTTTTTCATTGGATCGAACATTTCGAGAATATTTCTCAGTTGTTTTGTTTGTCAGATTTACAAAAATTTATTTTTGGCAAGAGATCGCTTAGTGGTAACGCTGCTTTGTTTGTTAGAACAGAACCAGAAATAAATTCATGGTCAAAATTGAAACAGGCCTTGATCGACGAATTCTCTTTTGAGATAAACTCTGCTAATTTACATGAACTTTTGAGTAAAAGGAAAATGAGGGATTCTGAATCCACTCAGGAATATTTTTTTAAGATGAAAGAATTGTGCAGTTGCGGAAAAATCGATGACGCTGCTTTGATGCACTATGTGATTAAAGGAATAAATGACAAACAGGAAAACAAAACTATTCTTTATGGTTGTAAAAATGTGTTTGAGTTTAAGGAAAAACTGAAAGTGTATGAAATAATGAAAGCTGATTCTGCATATGGTAAAAGTGCTTTCGACAGAAAAAATTTCGATAGGATTAATTATGACAATAAGAATTTTGATAGAATGAAAACCAAACATGATGATCACGGTAGAATTAACTCTTTTGATAGAACAAAAAATGAGTACAGTAATAGATTTAATTCTAAAAACGATACTGTAAACAGAGATAGAGTCAAGTTTGATAGAATGAAATGCAATGGTTCAGAAAATCGTAACAATAAGATTTGTTTTAATTGTGGATCAAAAGATCATATTTCTAGATTTTGTATTCATAAATATAAGGGACTTAAATGTTTTCGATGTGGCACGTTTGTACAAGTGTGTACAAACAAGTATGTACACGATGTGGCACAAGGCTTCGTAATGCGGAATGAATTCGAAACCAGAAGTAGCCATTTTTGATGAATCGAAAGTAAGGAAAATGGTAATGATTAATGGTTTAAGTGTTAATTCATTGATAGATACTGGAAGTCAAGCTACTTTGATTCGTAAATCTGTTTTTGACAAATTAAATGTTAAGGAACTATGCCCGTTGAATTCTACTTTGACTGGTTTTGGAAAATGCCGTGTAAAACCGTTAGGCTATTTTAAAGGAAACATTAAAATAGATAATTTTGAGGGAGATTCAGATATATGCGTTGTAGAAAACGATGTTATGACTTATGACGCTATTATAGGACTAAATGTGTTAATGTTGGGTGAAACACTAATTAATGAAAACGGAATTACTCTGAAAAATAAATCCCAGTGTGTTGAGGAAATAAATACTTTGTCTATTTTACCAATTGATTTGTCAACTGAAGACGATGTTGATGTAAATATTGAACCTGACGTTCCAAATATCTTAAAGGATAAGGTACAACAATTAGTTTTGAATTATGTACCCCACAAAACAAAAACAACAAATGTTGAATTAAATATTTTGGTAAAAAGTAATGAACCCGTATCTCATCAGCCACGTAGGTTACCATTCTCAGAGAAAAAGATTGTCGAGACTCAAGTTACTGAATGGTTAGATCAAGGGATAGTAGAACCAAGTTCTTCAGAATATTGTTGCCCCGTTGTAATTGTAAAGAAAAAGGATGGAACCCCTCGTGTGTGCATAGACTATAGAAGATTAAAAAAAGTTAAAATAAAGGGTCTGGACAAGTTCAAAGAAATTATCGAAGTTGACTTTCAAGCAAATTTTGAAACGCAAAGAGAAGAACTCAGGAAGCATGCAAAACAACAAATCTTTAAAATTCAAGACGAAAATAAGAAGACGTACAATTTAAGAAGAAAGCAACCAAAACCTTATGCAGTTAATGATTTTGTTGCCATCAAGAGAACTCAGTTTGGTCCGCACTTGAAGCTAAAACCAAAGTACCTTGGACCCTATAGAATCACCAGAATTAAAGGAGGAAATACATACGACGTTGTAAAAGAGGGATGTCATGAAGGACCCAACCTCACTACAACATGTGCTGAATTTCTTAAACCGTGGAATTGGATTTAAGGGTTTGCTAAGACGTTGAAAGAAGTTAAAGACGAAGAAGAAGTTAAAGACGAAGAAGAAAGAAGTTAAAGACGAAGAAGAAAGACGTTAAAGACGAAAGAAATTTGAAGACGTTGAAAGAAGAAAGACGTTAAAGACGAAAGAAATTTGAAGACGTTGAAAGAAGTTAAAGACGAAAAAAGCTGAAGAAGACGGAAGACGTTTAAAGAAAGACGAGAACGATGTTTAAAGACGACAAATGAAGCCAGAAGACGATTTGGCTCATTTAATCATTTCCAGAGCTGAAGGACGATTCAGAGCTCTATAACCTAGATACATTTGCTTTACAGAGACTGACAGATTTTGGAACTTTGCTTCTGCTTTTGCCTTTTTTTGTATATTTTCAGAAACGCCTGGTGGACCAGTCGAACCCAGGATGGCCGATCTGTGGTGCCCAGACTGCCACTAGAGGGCACCTCCGCGCTGATGTCATCTCCGACCACTGCGCAGCCATTCCGCGCATTGGAGGAACGCAGTCAAAAGCGACACAGAAGGAAGACGACGAAGCTACAAGACGGACGTAGCGTTAGACTGTGCAATGTTGACGGGCGACGAGCGCCGATGGAGTTTATGATGTCTGTGCTGTGCACTTAACTTTAATTGTCTAAACCAAATTCATTGTAAATATTCATAAATCTCATTAAATTTAGTTATTCTTTAAAACTTTCGTAATGTTGCCAATCGCCCACAAACCAGCACCCCCACATATATTTTCCTATCTTTGGAGTAAGTAATGTTAAATATAATTATATTAAATCACTATAATTAATTTTGTACTTGTTTTGTATTTTTAAGTAAGCTCCAATATTTGTATGTTATGATTCACTGTAATCTCTGGGTACAATATAGATGTGTGCTCGACTGGCAACACCAGTTGAGATATTTACTTGCCTCGCTTACCATGTGTAAATTTTTACTTCAGCGTTGTATTTTTTATTTTAAGTAGCGAGTATGTGCAATTGATATAAAGAGATGTTTCTCTTACAATTAAGTTTTCTTTTCTTTAATTCTCGTCTGAATAAGCTACAAATAAACATGATTTATTGAGTAATCCCGGACTTTATTTTCTTCCCACGTGGTAGCCGCACGTGATTGAAAAACCAAAGAAATGAAATATTGTATTTTTATAATTTTGTTTATTTTTAGTTTTAATACTCTCATGATAGATAAATGGCTAAAAATTGGTACCCAACGTCCAGAAAATGAAAATAATGACAATACAAATGAGAATGATGGACCAGCATCCGATGAACTCAGAAAAACTGTGAATGAATCCAATGGCACTGTTTCTACATAAAAAAATATCGAACGAAATGTGCTATCATAAAAAATTGAGAAAATATCGAGAATTTATTAAATATGGATTTATATATTGCGTTGTTAATGGGAAAGAATATCCGTTGTGTGTTAATTGCAGGGATAAATTAGCAAATGAAAGTATGAAACCTGCTAAATTAAAAAGACATTTGGATACCAAGCATAAAGAATTAGCAAATAAATCTGAAACATTTTTTTGAAAACGAGCTGAAAGTATGAAAAATTAAATGTATTTTTGAAAAACTACACAATTCCTGAGAAGGCTTTACGGGCATCCTTAGAAGTTTCATATTTAATAGGGAAAATTTTGAAACCACATACAATTGGAGAATCACTCATTCTTCCTTCAGCAATTAAAATGACATCAATTATGCATGGAGAAAAATATGGTAACGATTTAAAAACGATACCATTATCAAGAGATACAGTTTCTTGCCGATTTTACGCCATATCACGTAATATGGAATCAGTTCTGTTAAATCGATTACAAAACTCTCCTGTATTTGCTCTACAACTTGACGAAACTGCTGACATTTCTAAACTGTCTCAATTAATTGTTTATGTGAGATACGTTTATGAAGAAGACATATCAGAAGATTTTTTTTATATTGTAAAAAATTGGAAGGAAAAACAAATGGAGAGAAAAATATTTGAAATTATTATTAGATATTTGAAACAAATGACCTTACCTGGACACACTGTGTCGCGGTTTGCACCGATGGTGCTGCAGCATTAACAGGTAGTAATAAAGGACTAAGAGGATTAATAAAGAAAATTGCTACCCATATAGTATTCAACCATTGCATGATGCATAGACAAGCTCTTGTTACAAAAGACATTGATGAAAAATTGCACAAGATATTACAGGATGTTGTTATTGTAATTAATTATATTAAAAGCAACAGCGCCCTAAACAGTCGTCAATACTCTGTAATGAGATGGGTTCTGTGTATGAGACATTATTACTACATACGGAAGTCAGATGGCTCTCACGCGGCAAAATACTGCGACGTATTTTCGATTTGAGAAACGAAGCTTACATTTTTTGGTAGAAAGAAACATATATTAGCAAGTTCATTCATTAATGAAGATTGGCTCGGAAAACTCAGTTACATGGTTGACATTTTCGAAAAACTTAACGATTTGAATTTAAGTCTATAGGGAGAGAATACAAACAAATTTTAACATAGAGCAGTAAAATTGAAGCTTTTAAGAATAAGTTGATACTTTGGCAAGGAGAATTGAACAAAAACAGCACAGACATGTTCCTATGCTTTTCAAAATTTACTAAAGAAAATAATATAGATTTCTTGTTATTTGAAAACACCATTTCCCGTCATATGATAAAATTGGGAGAAAACTTTTCGAAAAATTTCCATATAATGAATTAGGTTGGATACGTGATCCATTTTCGTTTGATATTTTTAAATCCAATATCTCTTTAAATGAAAAAGAACAGTTAATTGATGTTTCAAGCGACGAAACACTGCGCATTCAATTTAAGTCTGACTTGCCAAAAATTTTGGTTATCGATTGGAAACGAATATGCCAATTTGAAGAAAAAGGCAATTAATATTTTGATTCAGTTTGCATCGACCTACTTATGTGAAACCGGCTTTTCAAAATTAGTTGCCATTAAAATGAAATATCGATCTCGATTGGATCCAGAGGATTTCCAATACAGATCCAAACATAGAAGCAATCATGAGTTCTTTGCAAGCGCTTACCTCACATTGAATTTTTATGTTGTAAGTTTTTTTTAAAGTATTTTACATTAAAAATATTTATACCCATATGCATAAATAAAACCATTGCTTCGTAAAATTATGTGTTTTATTCAGACCTCTAATAAGGCACAAACATAAGCGCAAATCCCCAAAAGAATTCAACTTTAACTACGTTGATGATTAAAAAAACGTCTATTGTCTATCTCGGGGTCGCGACAAAATAGTATACAAAATTGGAGCCGGAAATGAAAATAGTTTGCGCACCACTGCTTTAGAGGATTAGGATTTTCAACCGGATGCTAAAGGAGGCTTTATGACACATCAGGTTGCCGCGCATTTGGCTACATAAATAAGCTCAACAGTTTAAAGGAAAGTTCAGAAGATAGCGTTTTTAAAATTCGCTATTTTAAATGGCAAATTAATTATTGTTCTTCAACTTTCTCTGATTATTTATTAAGTTGTATTTTCATAAAAAACACATGTGCTAGAATTTTTTCTATTTTTTTTATTTTGTTAAAACAAAAATTTTCTTTTCAACCTCTTGTAAATAGTTTTTAATTCTAAAAAAAATTAATAATGTGCGTAAAAGTAGGTGCTTCTGAAAGACTTTATTCATTGAATGAGTCTAAATCAGGGGGGCCAGAAGATGATTATTTGATTTCGCTAGTGAATAGAATAAGAACATGGCTGCATGCTGATTTTTTACACTGAGAAATTTCTTTTATTCTGTAAGACAATTTCACTCTCTTTAGTTTTTTACCTACATGCAGCCATGCTTTAGAATTCAAAGTGAATTATGGGTATTAACAAAGGGAAGAAAGAGTTTTAAAAGTGTGTGAAAGTAATATGATTGAAATGCAATCATAATAATTTTAAAAATTTAAATATAAATTAAATTACATGAAGTATGGCATTCGAGGCTAAATTTTGATATAAATTCTAAATTTTTCACAAAAATTGGGTGTTTGTATGCAATTTAATATGAAGACAATCTCTTATACATATTTTATGCATATGAATTTATAAAAATTATAGAAAACAATATTTGCTTTGGCAAAAGAAAATAGTTAATTTTAGATTTGAGTTTTATAAACACAAATAGATTCGGATGTTACCAGAGATTTAGAAAAATTACTTAATGTTTTGAAACAGTTACTCCTTGTGTCTGTGAATATTTCTGTACCTCCAGATTATCAAATGTAAGGAAATTGTCTTGTTACACATACGGTGTAAAATTTTTTTCTTCAACTAACCAATATTTTAGATTAGAGTGATTAATTTAAATGTTTTTAAAAGATAAATATAGGTATGCGAATTATTTAATAATTAAAATCTAATAATTTACATTCAATTAGAAACAAATTCATCAAGTAATCTAATGCATATATCTTTATTTTAATGTTTGATTAATTAATAAATTTAATTTAATTTATATGAAATAAAAATATCGATATATTTTAATCTGCAAGAACCAGTTATGAGCAAGGGGCTTCTAAGTTACCTGCGCATAATAGCTCAAAATGACAATCCATCATTATCAGGAAGAGAAAAAAATGTTGTCTGAAATAAGTTTATTGAGGGAAAGAGTATCTTTAGAGAAAGAAATAACGGGCTTAATATAAAATACGGCTTATCGGCGGAAAATGTTTTATTCAATTTAAATTGTAGGTTTATTGAGTGGTATTGTGTTTGATTAAATTTTAAAAAATTAAACGATAGTTCATTTGTTCTGGATGAAAGAAAAACCTAGGGTCGACCTGGGTTCTCTGGTGTTGTAAGCCGCGACGCTACTAACTGAGCTGTGCATTACGCTTGCTAAGGTATCTACTAAAGGATTTTAAAACATCAATTCGAGCATTCCGTTGCTACGAGTGGCAATTAGATTCAGTCCCAGTTTAGAATCCCAGATATTCTTCAGTAGCAGTCACAGTTAGAACTGTTACTGTGAAATCACTTTGTACCATCTCTAATACAATGTCTCACTTCTACACGAAACTCCCCAAACGTCTAGAACTCTCAGGTGAATGGAAAGTAGGATTAGTTGAAATGATTTATCCCAGAATGTGGAATAACATCATTGATGGTGAAAATTCTTTCGAATATGATTTAGGAAACGTAGTAAAAATTGATGGAAAAATAGCGTGCGGTGTTTATGATTCTCCGATAGACATTTTAAATGCATTTCCAAAGCACATAAAAATTCAAATGAAATATAACAAACTCACTAAAAAGGTGATGGTGCAGCTCACTAACGGTGAAATTATCCAAGGGATTAACTGAAAACGTAGGTTTTGAACCTAATAAAGTGATTGGAGAAAATTTTATTCCAGAAAATGGAAGCCCAGATACAGTAATCACTGAGAATCCTTTTGTTGCGGATCCTAATGTTGATTTACATTTGCTGTACGTTTACACCGACATCATTCAGCCTGAATTTGTTGGTGGGATTTTAACTCCTCTTTTACGAAGTCTGACAGTGAATGGAAGAGATGGTGATATGATTCAGGAACACTTTGAGAGACCTCATTATTTAGCAGTTTCCAGAAAAAATTTTGACTCGATTGAAATCGCTATAAGGACGCACACTGGACGTTACGTCTCATTTGAACGCGGAAAATTGATAGTGAAACTACATTTTCGCTTGAGACATTTGTAATCTCTATTATCAGAAGCAGGAACTCAACAACTCAACTTTACTCCACATGACTTCACGTCGAAATCTCAGAAGGAAAAAATCCCCTAGTATTAAGAAAAAGTACAAATCCAAAAGAGAGAAAGCAAACACTACATTAATTTAAACATCTCATGCAAGTCCCAATAGCTCCGTGGTGACTTGGATCCGCATTTGACTTCGGATCTTATGGTCCCGGGTTCGAATCCACGAAATTCCTTTTTAATTTAAAATAATATGGTTTCTAATTTCTCCACCAGATGGCAATACCAGTCATTCATCACCATGGAAACACAAATCCAACGAAACGACGCCATCTTTACAATGACGTCACCACCTCAAGGCATTATCTTATCATCAATCGTCCCCAACTCCTTATCAAACCGCCGCCATCTTGCTCCTCCACCAAAATGTAAACACACCGAGTGTTGCCATTCAACAGTAGATAAACTAGAAAAAAACTGAAACCGAAACTAACAACTCCACTCCACTCCACCACAACATTGTTATTCAGCAGCAGGACGCTCACAACTCAACTCGACTATGGCATGGACATGCCCATCTGACGTCACATCCGGTGACGTCATTTTCCCTCTCCTTTTGATGACGTCACTTCCGTACCCTATTCGGGCCGGTATACTAGTACTGACCAGATTTAAGTCCAGAGAAGACAGCATGCAGAATACGACGGAACAGCTGTGCGCCATCTCAAAAGAGGCGTTCCAGCGCTGCTTCTGAAAGTGGCAGAACCGTTTATAAAAGTGTGTGGCAGCCCAAGGACTACTTTGAAGGATATTAGTGTAAGATTGTTGTATCTGAATACGAGTACTTTTTATGAATAAAGGTCGGATATTTTTTGAACAAACCTCGTATAATATCTAGTAAGACACATACAATGAAAGTTTTACTGGCACAGAAGAGAGAAATACACCCATGGAGGAATGCACCTGACAGGAATCAAACCTGCGTCGGAGGGCATGCTTGGTAGGTAGGTATTTTAATTAACGTCACACTGGAGCAACACAACGGGCTGTTGGTATGTTCCGGGATCAATCCCCAAGGGAAAGACCAAGGACAACGCCACGTAACTTTGAACCATGGTCAGATGACGAGAGGTCATGTTTGGAGTAATATATTCTATAATGTCACATGACGCTTTTATGTTTATGTCTTGTAAAAATGACAAACTTACAGTGTATTATTAAAATACCTACCTACCAAGCATTACAATGTATTACAGGCAGTTTTCCTATCAATAAATTTTACTTGTAGCACTCTTTCACCAAAAATGCGATATTTTCGAATTCCATCATCATTATGAAAGGCTGAAAAAATCATTGATATATTCATGATGATTTTTTATCCAGTATATACACTTACTTTTTGAAAATTCCATTTCGCATGTGAAATAGCAACTTGTTTTAAATTTAAATGTCCCAGTACAGATAAAACGAAGTTAATCGATTATAATTTAAAAAAAAACCGGAAGGTCAATTTTACATCGCTTTTTAAGAATTTTTTCAATGAATGTTTGATGAAGCAAAGTTGCAAAAGAATAGCTTCAACTTGTAAAGTAAACAACCTCCGTCTTTTGTCACTTGAGACAGTAACTTTGAACTTTCCAAAAATCGCAGTTCGAATATTTAATAACCGCGATATTATTCCAAGATCAGGAAAATTTTGTTTAAAATTCGTTGCACTCCAACTGGCATGCAGCTTTAAATCAATTCTTTCTGGTACTTTTTTTTGTCAATTCAGAGATCCGGTACCTAAATGGAAGCTACGTACCTATTTAGAATGATAGATGTTTCTTAAATATTGAGTACGGTTTTCAATACAATCCAATAATATAATTTGAAATTTGAAAACAATTGTCAGTTGTACTGATTTTAATTGCCGTGTATTGGAAACCTATGTCAAAATTTGAAAAAATCTTTGAATTACAACGTATGGTTACACATCTTATTTTAAAGTTAACTGTCTTACTTTAAAATAACTTTATTTTAGAGTTCTCTTTTTAAAGTAAGACATTACCATCTTATTTTGAAAGGCTTGGTTTGATTTATTTTTATGAAAAGGAATTCTACAAATAATTATGTATCGAATCAACGACTTTTATATGGAAAGTTGATCAACATATACACATACCGCCATAAAATAAACCCATGTCAGCGATATTTTGCACAAAATAAATTTTTCGATATGAAATTAGAAAATTTAACATTAATTTTGACATTGCCAGATACCAAGTTGCAAAATAACACTTTTATTACCAATGCAGTTTTTTCATTTGAGCGTTTTGCATTAAATGAACTCTTTTCCTGATACAATAAGTGATGCAAAATGAAATGTTTTAATAACTTCATGGTAATTATTCAAATATTTATGAATTATTGATATTTGGAAAGAAATAAAAATAAGTTTAATCATAAGTATAAGATTTAGCCCCCCTCTGCACACCTAGGACAAACACCTAGGAAGTGGGTTAATATAGCCTATATTGCACGCAGGGGAATAAGTGTACCAAATTTGGTGTGGATTGGTCAAGTGGTGTAGATTTATACAGAGAACAGTCAGACAGTGGCCTCAAATGTCCTCACGTTGGCGTGGTGTGGAAGTTTGGAGAGTGAGGTGCCAGGTCAGGTGTTGCCTCGTCATCTGACCGTGGTTCAAAATTACGTGGTGTTGTCCTCGGATCTTTCCCTTTGGGATTGATCCCGGACCGTCACCAATAGCCCGTTGTGTTGCTCCAGTGTGACGTTAATTGAAAAATACCAATACCAATTTATATCCTAGCTCTGTCATGATTTAAATGATAATGAGTATGAAAAAGGTTACAAATACTTATAGTAGCGTTTTCTCTTTTTCCCTCAAAACTTCTCCACTTTTCTTCTTGTGAATTTGCCGGGGATCGTCTCTTTTCAACATCCAGCAGAAGTCGGCTATCATATTGATATTCCACCTTCCTTGATATCGACTTTCCATTTCTTTTATATCTTGGTGAAATCTTTCACCTTGCTCCTCGCTAACTGCACCTAAATTTTCAGGGAAATAGTCCAGGTGCGAATGTAGAAAATGAACTTTTAAGCCCATATAATATCATAATATCTTGAAATTTGCTAACATCTCTTCTACAATAGATTTGTAGTTTGGGTCTCTTTGGTCTCCAAGAAAACTGGTTACTACTAGTTCGAAAAATTTCCAGGCTTTTCTCTCGTTTGTTTCCGTTTCGAGCACAAAATTTTCATTCTTCATCAGTTTTCTGATGTCACGTCCTACAAATACCCCTTCCTTCAGCTTTGATTCGGATAAACCTGAGAACAGTTCATAAAGGTATTTGAAACATTCTCCTTCTTTTGGTAATGGCTTAATAAATTGTTTTATAAGGCCTAATTTTATATGAAGCGGTGGAAGTGAAACCTTTTTTGGATTAATCAAACTTTCCCTTTGAAAATTCCCTTGAAAGAATCTCTAGGTTCCAATGTATTCCTTTTGGGCCATTCTTTCTTTATATAATGTTCTCTTCTATCACGGCTGTCCCATTCACAAAGAAAACACGGGAATTCCGTGTAACCACTCTGTTGACCAAGCAACATAGATATCACCTTCAGATCACCGCAAACAGCCCATTTGTGTTCTGAATACGAAACTTTATTAAGTATCAATTCAAGATTTTCGTAGTACTCTTTTAAATGAACTGAATATCCAACAGGTACAGAAGCATACTCATTTCTATTATGCAATAGTACCGCTTTTAGACTTCTTTTTGACGAATCAATAAAAAGTCTCCATTTATCAGGTTTGCATTGCGCATATTGAAAGTTGCCATGAGACCTGGAACATCGCTGCAATAAGCAAGTTCACCCTCTTGAGAGAAAACTAAGAGAAACTCTGAAAAACAAACTCTTCTTCTCTGCTCCGAAACCAAGAAAATGACGTACCAGGAGCCAACAAATTTTTTTCCTTCAATCTTGAACCTAAAACTTTGCCGATTCCTGAAGAAGATCTATGTCTCTGACTAAATAATTTAACTCAGATTGGGTAAAAAGTTTAGGTTCATCGCTACTGGGTCATATGTATCATCATCATCATCGCTTCCACATGAACGTACTGTTTCTAAATCACCAATAAAGCTTTCATTGTGTGTCAGTTACTTGATACTGCATTGTCTGGCTTAGCATGGCCAAATATGGCCCTTGCTACTTAAAACCCCAAAACCAACCAACCAATCGACTTAATTATTTCAATCTAAAATGGAAGGTATATGATCGTTTCATTTTCCAGTCAAAAAATTCCTGTGTTAAACGTCCATATTAATTTACCATCACACAGATGCAAAGATGTTATCCATTAGTAAGAAATGGATTGAAAGGAGAATTTGACCAAAAGGTATAATAATGATTATTACGATAGCCACCGAGAATGACACCCTTATCGTCCGGGATCGTCGTAAACCGACCCCAACCTGTAGCGCAGCAGGTTGGGGTCGGTTCTTTCTCGATGGCACCAAGCCGGGGCCATCGCCACTCTTATACCGTGAAATCAGAAGAGAAGATCCATCCCCCTTTTCTTCTTTTCTTACTATGTACACCCTCCATACCGTTCAGGAACGGTCTAAATCAATTATCACTTTAAAATCCGAAAGCTAAATATCTAGGTTTCGAGCGCCTCCTAAAGCATGCATGCCTGCGAGAACGAACTGGAAGGATAGACACCAAGGTTTCTAGAAGGGGAATCATCTACAGCAGTGGTTCTCAAACTGGGGCGCGCCCACCAAGGGGGACGTGAGGGTCGTCCAAAGGGGGGGGCGCGAATTTATTCAGGTAAACTGGCAAAATATCGATTATTTCTATTTTTTTGTGGCGCACGAAGGAAAATAACGGAGGCTAAAATGAAACGATTTCTAATCAACCAAGAAGTAGATGACAAAAATGAACATTTCATGAATTCTGAGAGCACCAAGAAGAATACTACGGCATCTACCCTTAAACGGAGTATAAAGAAGTGGAGATATGACGAAAATGACTTATCTTTTGGTTTTATACACACCATCATCGATGGGGAAGAACATCCCCAATGTGTAATATGTTTCCAAATAGATCTACTTTTCAAATAGATGCAAAACTATGAAAGGTTCTTAAGACTGGAAAAAAGTAAGGGAACTTCCAGTACTCTAATAGCGATGCTTTCCACTGAGTAACAATGACGAGACACTTGCTCGCTGGAAAAAACTTTCCTCCAAGTGACGTCATAACATCACCCCTCTTTTCGCGGAGAAAGGGACAAAGAGTGGTGGACTAACCTGTCTCCTTTACTAGCCTTGCTCTAAATGGTCTTGGCCAATATCATTTGTGCTGAAGAGTGAACTAGGTTTAAAAGACAGAAACTTGCAAGCAGCAGTGGCCTAGTGGGCTTAATCTTTACGTTCCAACTATGCGGGTTCAAGCCCGTGAGCTGCTAAGTTGCTGTGATATTTTTTTTTATTGAACAAAAGCAAACTTCCCGTGCACCACAGAAGTACAACACGGGGCTTACAGAAGTAAGTTGATTTAACAAAGAAACAGTGGAAAACAATTTAACTAAAATTATGAACTTTACAAATGAATAGAAAAGAGCAGATTAGATTTAACAAAAACATTGAGTTCCACTGGCCATGTTTTACCTAATTTTCTCAAATCATTTGATATTAGACTGATATTGGAACCGGTGATAAGCTCCTTTTACATAATTCTAGATAAGATTTCGCACGTTACCTAATTTATATATATATAGTTATAGTTAAAATTTTAAGAAAATTTTCCTTATTGATATTTTACGGTTTTATAAACTTACTTGCTAAAAGCAAGTAAATTTATAAAACCGTAAGCAGTTAGAATACTTGTAATTATTTCATCGTTTTACTATTAAAACTTCGTAAGTCCAATTTTTTCGATGCATGGACTTGGTTACAAATATGCTTGCTAAACTTATTTCAAAAGCTCCCAAGTCCACATCAGTCTTAAAGCCATTTCCTCGAATTTTTAAACTCGTATCTCATAACTAATCTACAATTTGGTATCTAGTTTTTATCGTTCCTGAAGCATTTTGATTTCAGACTTACGAGGTTTTGACAGTAAAACTACGATTTATTGCATGCTCTTATTTTTATATATTGCCGGATAAGGATTTCCATAGTGATAATTTTTAAATGATATACAATAGAATTTATCAGCCTATCACCTAATAATTTTCGGTGATAATTTTATGGCAATGTTCGTGATTATATAACAAAATTACTATGATTTTTTTACTATCAATTTCCAACTAATAGTTTCCAGTGATAATTTCATCGATGATATCGATTATTCTATTAGTTTGTTAAACATTAATTACATTTTTGTTGCTGACTTATTTTCGACAATCTCGTGTTCGAAATTAATAAAATAATATTAAAATTGCCTAATATTTTTGAATACTTATTCTTTGCTGTAGAGTCAGTGATTCGATCTTGTTAGCTTATAATTTACATGAAAATTACAATCTGCCATTATTTAAAAAGTACAAGCAGTATAAATATATATATATATATATATATATATATATATATATATATATGTTCAGCGAAAATATATAAAAAAATTTCCATCAAAACCAAATGCCAATCGTGAGTATCAAACTTTCATTTTAAAATACTTACCTTGAAATTTTAAAATATCTGGTGCATGTTGATAGTTTGCAATAAAACAAAGTATAAAACATATTATTTTCAAAATGCAGAAAAAATTTTAGTCCCAATTAAAAATGTCAATTAGGAAAATTTGCTCTTCAATTAATTAGTGTGAAGTTGGGAGATTTTGACAAAAAAATTATCAATCGCAGATGTTTCAATCAATATTACTGCACTTTTTACTAAATTGTATTTTTAATATGGGGCAGTATAAAAAATTAATTTTTAAGTAATAACCACACCCAGATCTTAGGAATATGTATATAGTCCCGCTTGTAGCGATTTTATCAGTAATAGGAATTACTAGTAAACTTTTCTTTTGTAGTTTTATTGATAACCCAATAACGCCAAGAGTGATAATGCTGTTCATTACAAACTCGTGTAACAAGATTTACTGTATATTCTGTGATTTTATTATTACCTAATCGCCTGACAATTGCCATACTGATTCTGATGTATCTTAAATAAAAGTTGGTTTAAATATTCCTTTGTTTTATTTATAATCAAATATTGTATAGTTATCGAAACAAAGCTCACAATGCTAAAATTACAATTGAATCATACGAATATTAGTCATGAGGTGTTTTCCGCGTGATTGTATTTAAATTTCGTTTTATCTTTAATAAGTATTACTTTCATTGGAAATGAACAACCAGCTTTCAGAACAAGTGTTATTTATTCTCAGATCTCAAAAATCACAGAATCAAGAAGTCAAACAATCCCTCTAAACAAGTAGACGTTTCTTGTATATATTAATTTTACTTCGCTCTCTCCATGTATATCTTTTAAAATAATCAAAATACCATTGAACATTAGTTACGGGGAAAGATTCCAGGTGGCGGTAGGAGCGTCCAAGAAATAGGATCGGAAACAACCCCGTGGTCTTAGTGAATATCGACCTTCTAATGAAATAGACGGATCATGTGGACGCAGTCGCTGTCGTAAGATATCTGAAGGGTAAATCACAAATCGACTTAGCCGATTGGCTATGGAAGCGCAGACTAGTGTTTTTGATCACGGTGGATAATCACTTCAACCAATCAATAATTTACGATTCATGCTTTTACCCATAACCACGTGACAGATCTTCAAACCGAGTAACTCTTCGTGATCATGTCTTCACGATGGCTCCGACAACTCTTGGTGACGTCACTATCGAGAGTTTCCTGTAGTCCCGCTTCCGAGTCACGTGGGGCAGTTGGAAGAGCACCGGATTCGTAACCGGTGGGTTGCGAGTTCGAAACTCGGTCAGCTAAAGACCGTCGTGTATATGGGGGTTGGTGTGAAAGTTTGGAGATTGGTGTGCCAGGTCAGCTGATCACCTCGTCTGACCGTGGTTCAAAATTACGAGGCGTTGTCCTTGGATGTTTCCCTTCGGTATGGATCCCAGACCGTAGTCAATAACCCGTTGTGTCGCTCCAGTATCAAGTTAATCAAGGGGCCGCGGTGGCCCGGTTGGAAGAGTAACGGACTAGCAGCCGAAGGGTTGCGAGTTCGAATCCAGCCAAACACCGTCGTGTACAAAGGGGGCTGGTGCACGTTAAATCTGTCGTGGCCTCAAATGTCCTCACGTTGGCGTGGTGTGGAAGTTTGGAGAGTGGGGTGCCAGCTCAGGTGTTGCCTCGTCATCTGACCGTGGTTCAAAATTACGTGGTGTTGTCCTCGGTTCTTTCCCTCTGGGATTGATCCCGGACCGTCACCAATAGCCCGTTGTGTTGCTCCAGTGTGACGTTAATTGAAAAAAAAAAAAAAAAAAAAAAAAAAAACAAGTTAATCAACTACCTACCGAGTCACGTGGGTACGGACGAGTCTATTTAAATTAAGTGACGGGTTCGAACGTAAACAAAATGCTCTTACGACTTGCGTCTATGACGTGAATTCTGGTTTCAAGTTCGGTGCTGGAAACGATAGCGGTAATAACGAGTTGGCGGAGGGTAAGTAGGTAGGTATTTTAATTAGCGTCGTACTGGAGACGGGCTATTGGCGACGGTCCGGGATCAAACCCGAAGGGAAAGACCAAGGACAACGCCACGTAATTTTGAACCACGGTCTGATGACGAGGGTGTGAAGAGCGAAAATAATGTGGCTTTTGAATGAGCAAGTTGTACGTACTTTCGGAAGTGTCATAATATCGTTTACAAGAAAATATTGTTCTAGTTACTCAATACCCAATGTAAAATTTTCTGCATTCCTAAAGATATTTCCGGCCGAAGTAGCCCAGTTGAAAGAATGACGGATTAGAAACCGGAGGATTCTGAGTTCGAAACTCGGTCCAACCAAAGACCGTCGTGTATAAGGGGGGTATTTCAATTTACGTCACACTGGAGCAACACAACGGGCTATTGGTGACGGTCCGGGATCAATCCCAAAGGGAAAGATCCGAGGACAGCACCACGTAATTTTGAACCACGGTCAGATGACGAGGCAACACCTGAGCTGGCACCCCACTCTCCAAACTTCCACACCACGCCAACGTGAGGACATTTGAGGCCACGACAGATTTAACGTGCACCAGCCCCCTTTGTATACGGGACTGATATACGACTCGTGTATACGGGAGCTGATGCACGTTAAATTTGTAGAGGCCCTAAATGTCCTCACTTTGGCGAAGTGTTGAAGTTTGGAGAGTGGGGTGCCAGCTCAGGTGTGACGTCGTCATCTGACCGTGGTTCAAAATTACGTGGTGTTGTCCTCGGGTTTGATCCCTGACAGTCGGCAATAGCCCATTGTGTTGCTCCAGTACGACGTTAATTATCTACCCGAACTCATAAGACAGAAGAGGAGGGATGTCCTGAAGATTCATTTGGTAGCAAGGTAAGGTAGGTATTTGAATTAATGTCGCACTGAAGCAACACAACGGGCTATTGGCGATGCTCCGGGATCTACCCGAAAGGAAAGATCTGAAGACAACGCATCGTAAATTTGAACCACGGTCAGATGACGCTTGGTGACAAGGAATCCGCTTAGCTCATGTCCAAGAACCAGTGGCACTTATCAGCTGGACTGAAGCATAGCATCAATCTATAATAGTATAAAAGAGTTAGGGGGTATTTCAATTAACGTCACACTGGAGAAACACAATGGGCTATTGGTGACGGTCCGGGATCAATCCCAAAGGGAAAGATCCGAGGACAACACCACGTAATTTTGAACCACGGTCAGATGACGAGGCAACACCTGAGCTGGCACCCCACTCTCCAAACTTCCACACCACACCAACGTGAATAAAAGAGTTAGGATGGTTGGAATTAAGCTCTAGGTAGATAAAATCGCTTCATATAAACAAACGGGTGCTATTTTGTGTCAGTCACCTATTTTATCCAATGGTTCCACCTAAACAGTGGGTCCAGGTAGGTAGTTGAATCAATGTCGCACTGGAGCAACACAACGGATTATTGGTGACGACGGGATCAATCCCGAAGGGAAAGATCGAGGACAGCAACTCGTAATTTTGAACTACGTTTAGATGATGACAACACCTGAACTGGTACACAAACTTTCACACCACGCCAACGTGAGGACATTTGACACCACGACCGATTTAATGTGCATCAACCCCCTTTCCACGAAGGTCTTTAGTTGAACCGAATTTCAAACTCGCAGTCCTCCAGTTTCTAATACTTATGTCTCCTCTTCGGTCAAACAAACAAGGCACCTTCCGGAGTCCAGATGGTGTTGACCTCGTCGCCTGGTTCAAAATTAGGAGGTGCTGTCCTCGGATCTTTCCATTCGGGATGGATCCCGGACCGTCGTCAATAGCCCGTAGTGCCCACTCCAATACGACGTCAATTCAACTACCCACCTACCCGAATCCATAGTTACTGCACCAGAAATTAGGCTTCTGTTGCCAGATTCCGAAAGGAACAATTCCCATAATTGCAAACGATTTAAAAAAAAGGGAAAGGGCAAATCCCCTCTAATCTTCCTGGTTTGGTTAAATGGAGGAGAAAAGGAACTCCATCGAAGCGAAGGAGCAGATTAAAGATTCTCGAACCTTTCCCCGAAATAACCGATATTTATCTGATTAATGTTAAGTGCAAAATCAGGTCGAAGCCTTCGCCAGCCTGCAAATCCGATTGGGACCGGAGCATATGGTCCCGGGATTTGTCACTCTATCTTCTCTCTCACCCCTCTCTCTTTCTCTTCCTCCTCACCCCTCCGTTCTCTTGATGCTTAGGCAAGCTTTCACCCCGGCGCGTTAAATACAACACCTAGCATTCAAACAAGACCTGTCGACTTTTCCCTTGAAGGGTTGCCGGGTTCGGTTGAGGGAGGGGGAGCTTTCTGGTCGCCAAGGACGTTGGCGATGGTGTTGGGATGTCGCTCGTGATCTCAAGACAGTGCTACTGGAAAAAAAATGAAAAACCATCAAAACACCGATTTTAAAGATGAGGTAGGTTAGTTAATGTCGTACTGGAGCAACACGGCGGAATTTTGGCGACGGTACGGGATCCATCCCGAAGGAAAGAACCGAGGTTAACACCTCGAAATTTTTAACCATGGTGTCAGATAAGAACAACACCTCTTATTTTTAACCCGCTTTCCCATGACGACGTCAACATCTGAGCTAGCCACGCCACTCTCCAAATTTCCTCACCACGCTAGTGTACTATGGTTTCTGAGTAATAGGGCAGTTTTGCCTCGACGAGCTGTCTTATCCATAGCGCAAAACTGACCAGATCTTGAACGAGATACCTTGCCAAAACACTTGGCGATTAATCCAAAAAAAATTGTTACAAATATTTCTTTTATTGATTGTTGAGTAGCAGTGTGTAATAAATATTACATATTAACAATTCTAAGTATGTAGGTAGGTGAATTAACGTCGCACTCGAGCAACACGACGGTCTATTTTGCGACGGTCCGAGATTAAGCCCCAAGGGAAAGATCCGAGAATAACGCCTCGTCAATTTGAGCCACGGTCAGATGACGAGGCGCACACCCCTCTCTCCAAACTTTCACACCACGCCAACGTGAGGACATTTGATGTCACGACGTATGTAACGGGCACTAGCCCCCGTGTACACGACGGTCTTTGGTTGGACCTAGTTTCGAAATCGCAACCCTCCAGTTGCTAATCCGTTTATCTTCAAACTGGGCTACCCCGACCATAAAGATGAAACTCGTAAATGATCGCCAATGGCTATTTCCTTGGAGAAAAGACTTCCACCATCACCAGGCCAGATGTAAGTCATAAGAAAACGCGAGTCACCGGAGACAAAAGTCACCGGACACCTGGAGTAGAAACAAAACATTGAATTTATTTCGGAGTCTGGCTATAAATTTAAATGCCTCAGAGTCCACATCCACATGGGTAACTATAGAGCTAACTACTAGTGAGTATAGACTGACATTTAAGGAAGGAATTTTCCTTTAGTAATGTGCAAATGTTTTATATTAAAATCTTAGCACTGAAGTGGCAGTCACTTTATTATCCCTAAATATCCATATATAGAATGGGTACAGCTGTAGTCTCTGCCGCGCGCGGTGGCAACGCGTTTTTTTTGGCGCACTTTTTATGTCGCCACGGAAATCTTCCAACATCGAATATATACTGCATACGTATGGATGAAATATGTAAATCTGAATGAAACAACATTTGAATAAAAAAACACTGCAAATATGGATGAAATGTATGGAATTTTGGCGTAGTTATAAGCGACTCATGCCGGTGAGGGTAACCCATTTGTTCTCGGATTTCCAACAGTGAATCGATATCATTCTCCACATATGAATGAAATGAATAAAAAAAATGTACATTAGTAGAATATAAGTTATTCTAATATTTTAAGATTTCACACTGTAAATGAGAACTGGACGCCGGCAAGGTTGCCATAAAAATAGGTTAACCCTAACCAGGAGAAAATTCGAGAAAAAAATGGGTTACCATCAGCCTGCATGAGTCGCTTATAACTACGCCAAAACGCGTTGCCACCGCGCGCGGCAGAGACTACAGCTGTACCAAGGGGCGCCAGCACAGTCCAATCCCCAAAGACTCGTATATTTAGAGATAATGTTGGGTTAATTTTTAAATATTAATTGTTTATTGTATCTAATGGTTTTTTGAGTTGTATATATTGCGTTGTATACTGCCTTTGCGTCAACTTTTGAGCGCTAGCTAGTTTTTCTCACGAGTTCGCAGTGAGAAGAAATGCATAGAAGGAATGTGAGTCCCGTTGAGGAAAAAGTGATCATTAGTTCTTGCGTACTTAGCAGACAGGAGTGGAGGGGCTTCGTCCCAACTAAGAAGTCTTTGATGTCTGACCCATTGGCTGGTACTCACTGGTACCATTGTCCACTAGTGAGGTGAGAGGGGATTTTGAGGGCGGACCTCTTGGGCAGGTGGACTTATCTTTTACGGTGTTTACCTTTGACCAGGGTTGAGTGATTTGGCTGCGTGTCAGAAGTTGAAGTAGATAAATAGTCGTACACGCCAACAATCACGGCACTTTTTCTGGGGACATCGGGAGGTGAAGAAACGGTGAAGAGCGTATTGACTTAGGGAGTTTCCCGGAGATCTCATGGTTCACGTGAATTAGAATCAACTGGATAACCACGCTCTCTCATAGCTTGCTGCAAGATTTGAGATGGTGCAGAAATCCTATGCCTAATACCCTGCGTGACGAAACCCCACACCAATTTTTCAAGATCCTTTTGTGGAGGGTGAGTCCATCTGTTCCTCGGGTTATGCCATTGGTCCCCGTCTCCTCCTGAACCTTTTGTCTGAACTTTTGATTTGAACCTTTTTCTCCTGAACTTTTTGTATTGTGCCACATTATTGTTTGTAAAAAGATCGATTTTGTGTCCTGTCGGGGGCCCTTTTTCTTTAATTGTTAATCTGCATTTTATTTATCCTTAAATTTTTACTTAATAAATTTTCTTATTTAAATTTCAGAGAACTATGTTCAGGTACTTTATTGTTCCTATGGAGGACAATTCACTGTAAAGTAAATTGTTATCCACTATACGGTCCGAACATAATATTAACACAATAATAAAGTGACTGCCACATCGGTGTTTAGATTTTGATATAAAACATTTGCACATTTCTATGGGACATTCCTTCTTAAATTTCAGTTTAGACTCACTAGTAATTGGCTCTAGTTGCCGATGTGGACTCTGAAATTGAAAATTTAAATTTATAATCAGACCCCAAAATAAATGCTGTTTTGTTTCTACTCCAGGTGTCCGGTGACTTTTGTCAGTACAGTGTACGCTCCAGAACAGCGTTGCCACAACTCACTTTTTAACCCCCTCTTAGCGTCGCGAGATTTCCGAGTAGTGTAGTATATATTGCTTGGCCTCCCCCCACAACACCCATAATGGCTAAATAACCGCATCTATAAATTGAAAAAATTATAGGAAAGATTCTATTGATCAAGAAGGTCTAAACTGGTTATAAGTCATGTAAGTAAAACGGCAGGTTCCAGAATGGATATATCTGTGTCAGAGGGTTAATTAAGCCTTTCCAGTCCACGTGTAAAGGCGGAGAAGCACTAGCATTATTCACTAGTGTGTTCGGCAACGTAAAAATAGACAAGGCTTTCTCTGATATTTAGATCCACAGTAGCCCAGTTGAGAGGATAATGGATTAGCAACCTGAGGTTTGCGAGTTCTAAACTAGAACCCCTCCTGTTGCTAATCCGCTACTGACTGGCGTTTGGCTGGTTCGAGTTCGAAACTCGAACCAGCCAAAGGCCGTCGTGTACACGGGGCTGGTGTATGTTAAATATGTCGTGGCTTTAAATGTCCACGATGGCGTGGTGTGGAAGTTTGGAGAGTGGGATGCCAGCTCAGGTGTTCTCGTCATCTGACCGAGGTTAAAAATTACGAGGCTTTGTCTTCGGATCTTTCCCTTCGGGATTGATCCAGGACATTCGCAGATAGACCGTTGTGGTGCTTAAGTGCGACGTTAATTAACTACCACCACTGTCTATCACAAGTACTGCTTCCACTACGAATTCTAGGTGATTGATCGGTTTGGGTTTTATGGCGCAAGATCAATATATGGATAAACTGCTGCAAACGGAAGACAAGTTTAGATTAAATAATTATAGATTACAATAGAAATAGATTTTAAAATATACTTATCACTAGACCAACATTAAAAGCTTGATAAAACGTAAGTAAAAAAATATGGAGACAAGATAAAAATTTCAAAAGTACGTAAAAGGTAAATACATTAAAAATATCTCATCGATATAGAAAGATTAGTATGGAAAAAAACAAGTTGCCCAGCAACGTGATGTATAACATAAAATATATTAGTGAGAAAATGAAAATGAATGACGATTTAGTTTATGGTAGGTAGGCAGTTAATTAACGTCGCACTGGAGCAACATTGGTGGCGGTCAAGGATCAATCCCGAAAGGAAAGATCAAAGGACAACGCCTCTTCCTTTTGAATCACGATCAGATGACGAGAACACCTGAGCTGGCACCCCACTCTCCAAACTTCCATACCATGCCAAAATGATAACATTTGAGGCCCCGACCGATTTAACGTGCACCAGTCCCCATGTACACGACGGTCTGGTTGGACCGAGTTTCAAACTCGCAACCCTCAGATTGTTAATCCGTTGCTCTTCCAACTGGGCTACGACGGCCCACTTTATTATTCCTACATATCCATATTTAGAATGTTAAATACGTACCATCAAGAGCACAAGTTCTAGGAGACTGAACCATTTTGGCTTCTAATCAATAATTGTATGCACAATAATTTTTTGAACACCAGCACAGTTCAGTCCCCTAGGACTTGTATATTTAGGGATGATATACAGGGTGTCTTTTAATTAACCTACAACTTTTAACTGAAATAACTTCTCAGAGTGTCACCAGATGGCGCTACAAATGCTTGCAGTGAGAGGGTATAAAAGGAAATTGTTTCGTGTCAGTTTCACGCCGTTTTGTGAAAATGCCCCCAAAGTGTCTTATTCAACCGAAGATCATATTTTTATTGTGAAAAATTGGTATTTATGTGGTGAAAATGCAACACTATTGCTACGGAAGTGGTCTGCAACATTCAGAAACCAACCTAAGCCTTCTAGAGCAATGGTAAGAGATCTGATAAGAAAACTTGAAAAGTTCGGTTACGTGAAAGATGATCTGAAGGGAAAAGCTGGCGCAAAGGTAACTGTTAGAACAGCAGAAGTGATTGATACAGCAAGAGCAATCATAGAAGTTATCCTGGTGCATTGCATTGGCCACCTTATTCACCAGATATGAATCCATGTGATTTCTATCTTTGGGGTCATCTGAAAGATTTGATTGACAAGATCCAGGTGTCCGGCGACTTTTGTCAGTACAGTGTAATTGGTGCATAAACTCCTAAAATAAATTGTGAAACATTTTTTAAGTTCAATGGTGGATTACTTACACGTCATGTTTCATCTGGATGCGATTTGCTGATGTCAACTATTGAGCCTTTGATAATTCTGCAGGTTTGCAAAGAGCATCGTCCAGACGATATAGGTTTCCAAATGTATAAATGTCTATAATCTAAATTTATATCCTGTAGATCGACCTCAGATAAATCGTAATAAATTGTCCCAGATATTGCATTAAAGTTTTCGCATTTGATTCATACTTTCCCGATTGCTCTAGTGGCCAATATGACTCTTGCCCATAAAACCAACCAACCCGATTGCTCTAGAGCAGAGGACGGTAAAATTTTGAGACGTAAGCCAAACCTGTTCCTCACAAAATTTAAAAATTATTCGAGAGGCATAAATATATTTTTACGAATAAGGAAAAATAATGTATATCTTTATTAAATGAAAAAAAAATTACACAAAACCGCTCTCATTGGTTTTAATCAATGTGGGCAATGAGCTTGTATTTCCTTAGAAAGTTTCTGTGTCCGGTTTTTAACTAGTCGTTTTTAATTTAAGACACGATTCCAAGTTGGCATCAGTAATCTGGCTCCTCAATTTACATTTAATGAAATTCGTGTTAGAAAACTACTGCTCATATAAATGCGTAGACCTGAAGATACTGAGAACAGTAAATGCAAATTTGTTCAACTCAAGATATGAGTCTGGAAGACTATTTTCCAAGTATTGAAAATCATTGACTCTGCTTTCTGCAGGTCTTTTATAGCAGTCTGCTTGTACTCTGAAATCAGATTGCATATTTCTTTTCCAGTTCTTTTATTTCAGTACACACACACAAATGAAATCACCATTATATTAATAAAATCCTTTAAAAATTTTATAAATGAAACTGTAGTTTTATTTTCATTTCAGTGCCACGTGTACGTAACGAAAGAGCTGCGTTTGTCTCGCGAGCGGCCAGTACGCCGACCCCTGCTCTAGAACTATTTAGTACTTTCAGATTCCATCTAAGTATAGAAATAAGTGTTTCAGAATCAATTCTTTGGCATGCATTCGTTGGTAAGTTCTTTCCGGAACGCAACATTAATCACACACACCTAGTGTTTAAGTTTAACTTATATCTCTTCCAGGTTACCACTTCATTTACAGTTAGTTGCTACTTTATTTACAGTTGATTTATTTGCACTAGAATCTTTTGGGCTCTATTATTATTGATGTCAAAGGTTTAGGTTCTCAAGTCGGTAATATTGGTAACTTTTGGTCCAACACGTAATTATTTCACGACTTCGTCAGCCAGGGATACATTTTGAAGCTACAGATACCTTATGCTTCCTTTTTTTCTTTGGGGCCACGGTATCCCAGTTGGAAGAATAACGGATTAGCAACCCGAGGGTTGCGAGTTCGAAACTCGATCATATTAAAGACCGTGGTGTACGCAAGAGCTGGTGCGTGTTAAATCTGTCGTGTCCTCAAATGTCCTCACGTTGGCGTTGGATGTTTGGAGAGTGGGGTGTCAGCTCAGGTGTTGACTTTGTCATTTGACTGTGATTCAAAATTAAAAGGTGTCTATGGATTTTTCCTTCCGGGATTGATCCCGGACAGTCACCAATTGCCCAATTGTGTTGCTCCAGTGCGACGTTAATAAACTACCTATCTTTCTTTCCCAATCAACATTTTTCGTAACATTCTCTAGTCAGTTCTGCTCGTTTTTAAGAAGTACCTTTCAAATCCTCTTGCACAAGAACATGCAGAAAATAGAACACTTACAAGCTATGTCAAGCAAGGTCTTAGATGGTTTTTAAGGGCTTTCGCTTTCAAATCATAGTATTGCCTTTAACTTTAGGATATCTTAACCGAACTATTTGTCACAGTATCATTTGCAACTCTATTTTTCGGCAAACTATTGGTTTGCGAGCTTTTCTCCAAATTTTTTCTATATTTTCAACTGCAACTTCTAATGCTTCACGAATACCGAATTCTTTACCAGAACGTTGGTATTTTAGTTCATATTTAATACGCAAATAATACTTTAATACGCCCTCGATTGTTGGTCAAACTGAAGGTAGAAGTTTACATGGGGAGAGGCAAAAATAGGACATTCTACTTGATGTCTCGTAGTCAGTTTTGGGATAACTTATATTTATTTTAATAGTTCGCAAAGTAAAAGTCCCTGCTGGAGACTCATATTCAATTGTAGTACTCTCAGAACTAACTTGTAATAATGTTATTAGAGCTTTTGGTACAGGGATGGGAGCTGGTGTTAGTTACTCAAATGTTTGCAGCTACAACAGGATTCCAAGTGTGTAAGTTGGGCGTGTGCGGAAATCTCTGATGGTTCGCTAAACTCCACAAAAGGTCGGAGAACATTCGGGGTTTTCCCCAAGGTCTGTACGAAGCGCCTCATCTCCACCCCAGAGCTCACACTTTTACAAGGGCCACGGACCGTTCCTGCAGTATTTATTTCGTAAGAATATTCACTGCAATGACCTCTGCATCTGTGGCATGGAAGCAGACCCGGACCACTATTACCACATGCCCAATCACATCTCAACACATCAAGGAACCAGGAACACAGCACTATGACGCCTGTCTGTTCACCCCTTACTACAAAGGAAAATCATACAAATCGTGCGATTTGTGGCCTCCAGGGAGTTTGAACTGGAACAAACGGTTTAAATTTTGTCGACTTTGATGTGCATAATTTTCCTTGGGCCTAACCTCTTTTCACCTAAACATAACAGCCTTAAGGGCTGTTATTTTTAGGTGAAAAGAGGTTAGGCCTCAGAGGATAGGATTCAGAGTATCTTGCCACTTAAAGTCTCACAGAAAAATATATTTAAAGCAGCACCTGCGTGTGCATTTCATGGCTTAAAATTTCTGGTTTGCATCACAAAAAAAATTATTCCTCATCCCCATCTAGTCATGTTTCACGACATGGGAATCTTTTTTAACCGTAAACCCTTCGTAGGGTCGGTATCCTATGATGGAGTGGAGTTGAGTTGAGATGGTCGAGCAATTTTGTTTGTGACGTCTGATACCATTATTTCGATCTTTCAAGGTATGAAGGACATTAACGTAGACGAAGAGTTGAACATGCTTTTTCATGTATCACAAATTAAAATTACATTATTTAAAAAATCGTATTACAAAGTGCTTTTAACCCATTTTTTGCTCATTTCGTCATTAACCCTTGGTAGAAGGCTAAAGACGGTAAATAAAAATCTAAAATATACGGGCATTAATTTACAGGTAAGAGGCAGCTTTTCTACTCTATGTGTAGCCGTGGTAGCTCAGTTGGAAGAGCACCAAATTAGCAACCGGAGGGTTGCGAGTTCGAAACTGGATCCAACCACATTCTACCGTGTAGAGAGGGCTGGTGAAGGTTAAATATGTCGTGGCCTCAAATGCCCTCACGTTGGCGTGGTGAGGAAGTTTGGAGAGTGAGGTGTTGGCCTCGTCGTCTGACCGTGGTTCAAAATTATGAAGCACCTTTCTGTGCTTCGGAATTGATCTGGACAGTCGCCAATTGCGCGTTGTGTTGCTCCAGTGCGATGTTAATTCAGTACCTACTTACCTCTACCCTATTGGAAAAGCTATTTTGAAAAATAAAAAAAATAAACATGCGGCTCACCGTAATGCCTGTGTGTAAAACGAGTGTGTCTGATGCATAGTCTTATTAAAATTACGTCTGTTCAAAGAGACATATTCTTGATGGCGGCGGTCGCTATGGGAACAGGACAATTCGTCGCTTTGAAATGCAGATTATTTAGAAATACTGTATTGCAAAATAGAGATGTTCTTGTGACATACAGAATGATGATTACAGAAAATTTTGACGTTCCAGAATAGTTATGTGCAAGTCCATTGTTTAATATATCCGAAACTAATAACGGATCTTTCCCCCGGACCGTCGCTAATAGCCCGTTGTGTTGCTCCAGTGCGGCGTTATAATTAAAACACTTACCTACCTACCGAAACTAATAAGATTACGAGTAAGCAATGTTTCGCCTTTGCCACCTTTCTGTGCTTCATAGTATAACAACATTGCGTAAGATAGGATTTTGAGAAAGTTTGTTTTTCCAATGGTAGGTAGTTAATTAACGTCGCACTGGAGCAACACAACGTGCTATTTCCAATGGCAGACAATTGACGCAAAAAAATACAAAACAGCAAAATACAAAAGTAAAAAAGTTATCTTAATATATAACGATCCCAATAGTTTCCGCATACGATTTTGAGAAGATACTTTAAAAATAAATTAAAACATTTTTAATGTAATTCTCCTCTATCGAATTTGTTACAATAGACAATGCATCCAAACAAGCAACTGTCAAACGGAGGACGATAGAATACCATAATTGATTAAAAACTACATCACAAAAAGTCCGAAAGCATGAGTAAGTTTCTTGTATGAGTTTCTATGAAAATATAAAGGGTGAAATTGAGTACTTATTCCATACTACAATAGACGACAAAAATTCCAAATTTATAATGGGATAGCGTAAAACAATATCAATATGAAGTTAACAGTTGCTTCGAACAGAAATATCCACACAGCATAGTGATCATATTTAGATTCTTAGAGATTCGAAAGAATTGGGACCATGTATTAAAGGTGAAGTTGTAAAAGCTTAAGGAATTTACCAATGCAACTTCTGAAATGGGTTTAGAATGTGAAAAATTTATTTAAAACGAGAATTTTCAGAGTAAAAGTAAGTTATGACGAATCATTCCAAGCGCGCATTTCTGAAACGAAGGTAACTGCTGTTGCTTTGAAGACATGTAATTTTTTTAAACATGTACTAACAAAAATTTTCTGAGCAGTTCATTTCAACAAAAATTCGTTTGAAGTAGAGAAGCAGTCAGTTTTTACTTCCAACAGAAGATCCCTAAATGAGGGATTAAATAAAGGGTCCCAAAAATTATTGAGCGGTAGGTAGTTGAATAAACTGAAGCAATGCAACGGGCTATTGGCGACGGTCCGGGATCAATCTCGAAGTGAAAGATCCAAGGACAACGACTCTTAATTTTGAAACACGGTCAGATGACGGACACCTGAACTGGCACCAAAATCTTCGAACTTCCAAACCACGCCAACGTGAGGACATTTGAGGCCTCGACAGATTTAATGTGCACCAGCTTCCGCATACACGACGACGGTCTTTGGATGGATGTAGTTTCAAACTCACAACCCTCCAGTTACTAACCCATAGCTCTTCCAACTGGGATACCTCGGCCCCGTATGTTTCAGGGAACAGTAGACTTTCAAAATCGCTAAAACTAATTTATAAAATTTTTTATTTAAAAAATTAATTTACATCAATTTCTATAGATAGCAAAATAAATTTATTACGATCGTACAGTATACACTAGAACATACCGTAGATAAATATAGGGTAGATACAAAATCACGTTTTTCTCCGATCAAAATTTTTTGAAATTCTGATTGCCTCTGGCGAATTAGATTTTTCTTGATTACCTTTTTTAATGCGTTCAAAAAATAATCCTTACAATCTTGCACGTATGTAAGAACAAATGAGAAATCTATCATGCTTCCTAGTTTTGAAATTTTGGTTTAAAATATTTAACCTATGTTTTCTGCAACATTTTAGGTGTTTTGGGACAAAAATTCTTTTAGCTACACAAATGAGTGATACACTTGTCAAATGGAGTTAATTTGATTCTATGTATAAAAATTGCTAAGTGAATTAAATAATGACAAAACATTGAGAATTAATGCGCATGGGACGTATCGATTTCTGCTAATCAATCAAAAATTATGACTAATAACTTCCAAATAATTTAACACTTTTAGACCAAACTTGATATATAAATTTTAAATAAATAGAAAACAAGCAATCTGCAATTTTTAAAACAATTGGAACATTATTTCATAAGTTTTTCAAGTCTATTCTACCCGATTTTTATCATGAAAATGTTTTAAATGTTCAAAAAAAAATCCCATTTTTGTTTTTTACCAACGTGCATGAAAGCATCCTTCTATTGCGCGATAAACTTTTCATGAAAATTGTTTTTAATATTTATCATCCTATTCGTGTGAAACGCACTACCCAAAAGCGATCTTCCGCAACAAAATCTCTATCAGAAAACGGCGACATTTTCCACAGATGAACAGCCAATTCCGGCAACCCAGCGATGAGTAGCGATGGAGAAAGAAAGGCGTGGCCTTTGAATCGAGTGGCGGTCACCGAGATCGATGGTTTGACCAATTAGAAGTGGCGGCAGGTGCGGTTTTCTCACGGGGGCGCGCTCCCGAACAAGAGGGTGTATTGAGGGTGCTTTTTGGCCTTTCGACATTTGCGTGGGAGGACAGGGGACGTCACTTTGGAGATCGGATTTCGAGGGGGGAATCAAAGGATTGCGCTTGCAGTTGTCAGCTCGAGGAATTCGAAATTTTCCAAAAGTCTGGAGCAGGCGTTTTTCGAAAAACTGGGACAGACAGTTTTGAATCCTGTTGTTTACGGAAGAAATATTGATTTTTAGATAATTTTTGCTCCTTATTTTGTCTTTGAAGGTTGTACGTATAAGGAATAAAAATGCATGGCAAAGTAGACGGAGCATCGGAAATAAGAATATAGACGAGACGTATCTCATATATATATATATATATATATATATCATGTGAGGCCCTTCACAGGAACAGAATCCAAATCATTCAGAATCAATCTGAATCCAATAGAATCTGACTAACGAAAATTCAAGAAAGCCGTTTCCATAAGAAATGGGAAGCCGCGGTAGCACAGTTGGAAGGGCAATGGATTAACAATCGTAGGGTTGCGAGCAAACTGTCCAGCCAAAGACCGTCGTGTAAGCGGGGCTGGTGTGCGTCAAATCTGCCGTGGCCTCAAATGTCCTCACGTTAGCGAGGAGTGAAAGTTTGGAGAGTGGAGTGCCAGTTCAGGTGCTATGGTCATCTGACTGTTATCTGGAGTTATCCATGGATCTTTTCCTTCGGAATGAATCCCGGACCGTCGCCTATAGCCCGTTGTGTTGCTCTAGTGCGACGTTGATTAACTACCTATTCCAACAGCTAATTTTTACTTGGTAGGAAGTTAATCAACGTCGCACTGCAGTAACACAACGGGCTAATGGCGACGGTACGGTATCAATTCCGAAGAGAAAGATCCAAGCCTCGTCATTTTGCACTACGGTCAGATGACGAGGTCAGCACCCGAACCATTTGAGGAGGAGCTGTTGCCGTTGGGTTCAGGTGTGTGTCCACAAAAAAGTACGCGTAATGTAAATAACAGTAAGTCTAATTTAACGAGTTGTAGTGAATACGTTAATCTCAAGCCAGGAGACCAGATACGGCCCTCCGAACTGGTTTACCCGGCCCAGAGTCGAAGCTAGATTTTTAGGACCTTGGACAAATACGATTGATACCGCCCTCTGTCCAAAGCGGAATCTTTTTAATCGTATGTTAATTGAGGATGAGGTATAATTATTTAAATAAATAATACGAATATTTCAATTAGTTTCACATTAATTTTATTACTAAATTGTTGACCCTCCTGGGATTGCCTTGACGAGGGATCTCGTCATACTTTAGATTAGGTCAAAACTGATCTGATCTTGTCATCATAAACAAAATTGGCAGCATCTTGGTGACTAGATTTCTCGTCAATAACAAAATTTGTCACACATTGATGGACGAGATATCTCGTTGAACCCACTTGAAGGATTAATTTTAGAAGGCAATTATTCATTGACAACGCATAAAAACTGGAAGAAAACCCGGGTATTGTTACTAGTTCCTGTTAAGGTCTTCTGACAGAAGTGAATTTACCCCTCTCTTGTTTCGTGCTTTAGACGTTTGTGAGAAAATAACTATTGTTTTTCTCTTTTCTGAATAGTAACACGATTGCAGAGTGTTAAGGGGAAGAATTGACTTTTAGTATTCAAAAGTTGGAGTGAATGAAACAATCCATTTTACACACACACATAAAACTGGAAAGTATTTCTGTCACAAGGGCAAAATTGTGTTTAAAATTATGAAGCATTTCCCAAAGGAAAAACACTCGGTTTTGTAATAAACATTTCTGATATGCCGCCTTTGTAGACATTGGCGCACGGGGCCACTGATTCTGTCGCCCCACTTTAGCAACGCCACTGACCGGGCTAGCAGACCAGACACGGCTCTCCGTACAGATGTAACCCACCTGTTGCTTCTCTTGTCGAGGTTTCTTGTCACTAGCAAAACCATTAGCTGATCTCGAAGGACGAGATATCTCGTCATTAGAAGAAAATTGACCTGATCTTGATCTCGTCATCATCTTATCAATATCTTGATGACGATATATCTCTTCATCAGCAAAATTGGTGGTATCTTGATGAAAGAGAGATCTCTTCATCAGCAAAATTGGTGGTATCTTGATGAAAGAGAGATCTCGTCGAAACCATTTGGATGGTTAACTAGCCCGTAGACTAGACAGAGTGTGGTCCAGGTCAATATGAAGTTAGAGGCGACATTGAATGGACATCGACCTTAAAATTAAATAGACTGAGCATGTATCCGCAGCTTCATGTTTCTTCCAGTTACTCGGTTTGAAGATCTGTCACGTGGTTGTGGGTAAAAGCATGCATCCTAAATTAATGATTGGTTAAAGTGATTATCCACCGTGATCAAAAACGCTGGTCTGCGCTTCCATAGCCAATCGGCTAAGTCGATTTGTGATTTACCCTTCAGAGATCTTACGACAGCCCATATGATCCGTCTATTTTATTAGAAGGTCGATATGAATGGAAGAATCACGATGTCCTATAATCCATATTTAGATTATATCTGCGGTTGTGGATGCGTTGCACTTATAGAGGATACTCGTTCATAATAAGAATAAATATTTTAGAAATAGTAATGAAGGCAACATAGCGTTATTTCGCAAATACCTTCTATGAAATTTGTGCAAACACATTTTTATATATTCTTGTTTCGACTGTCGCCTTCCATTTCCTTTTTCTAGCAGTATTCGAATAGTGTACTGTCTCAGCGATAACTGCCACTTTTCTATTGCCAAATAAGTCCCGATCACGATTTCTTAAAACCACAAGTAATATCATAGACTCTCTTCGATTACACCAACACCCGTAGATATATCGTGTAAAAATATGTTCTGGCCATTGTGGGAGGAGCTATGAGACGAGCTGACCTAACGGGGAGTGGAACCATCATTCCAATGTTCGAATCACGCCTGGAAAAATATATACTTTAATAAAAGGGGGTAATTAACGTCGCACTGGAGTAACACAACGTGCTGTTGGTGACTGTCCGGGATCAATCCCGAAGGGAAAGATCCGGACATATTTATACGTTATAAAAGGATATATTTAAAAGGATATATTTAAAAGTTATTCATGTCTTACTAGTTAAAGTATGAAAGTAATGGGCCCTGTGGTAAAGACTTGAAAAAAAATCAAATTTACTGTATTAATATATGGACATGATTGGTTGGTTGGGTGGGGTTTTATGGCGCAAGGGCCACATTTGGCCATGTTGCGCCAGACACAAAACATACAATATCAAGTAAAAGACACACACAATGAAAGTTTTACTAAAGAGAGAAATACACCAAGGGATATAAGGACATAATGACCATGATTTGCGAATGACATTCTTGGGTGTAGTTTTCTCTTTGTCAGTAAAACTTTTTTGTATGTCCATTACTTGGCATTGTCTTTGGCTCAGCTTGACCAAATTTTGCCCTTGCTCCAGAAAACCCAACCAACCAAGGGTGAGACGTTTGAACTGCTTGTAAGAAAAATTCAGTAGAGTGAGAGAGAAGTATGAGCGATAGGGCAAGAGCATGGGAAAGGTGGTACACAATCAACAAATTTAAAGGCGTATCGTGATAATATCGTGAAGATATGTTCTTTCTGACCATGACTATCATGTAAGGAACTCAAACACAAGCTGCCTGTTATAACAAGAGGACGCAAATTCGACTCATGACTGAAAAATAATCTCTTTAAAACCCTCCTGGTGGTTGTTTCGGCGAGGTATCTCGTCATTAGCAAAAATGACCAGATCTTGAACTCGTCGTCATGAAAAGATCGTCAATATATATCTTGATGACGCGATACATCATCATTAGCAAAATTGGTCAGATCTTGATGGGCAGGACATCTCTTCGAAACCACTTGGAGAGAGCTAATAAAATTATCAATTGAAGACTCACCTTCCTTCCTCATGCTGACGCTGAGACACTTCTTGAGTCTGCAGGCCTGGCACTGGTTCCTGCGGGCAACGTCGACGACGCAGCGCCCCTGCTCCTTGCAGGCGTACTCGAGGTTGCGCCTGATGCTGCGCTTGAAGAAGCCCCTGCAGCCGTCGCAGCTGGGCACCCCGTAGTGACGCCCCGACGCTTTGTCGCCACATACGCGGCACAGCACCTCTGGCTTCTCCACGTTCATCGCTCTGAAACGACAAAAAAGACCTTTAGTATCCAGAAAGCATCATTTACTTTAAAATCTCATTTATAATTGTACGTCAATCCACGTCTTGTCTATACTTGTACGTCTTTGCTGCTCTATAATAACCCCGTATTTATCTACCAATCATAAACAAAACCATACTAAGGTTCGCTCACACTTGTGCGTCAAACCACGTCTTGTCTACACTTGTGCGTCAAACCACGTCTTGTCTACACTTGTGCGTCGTAGCCGCTCTACAAAAACCCAGTATTTATCTATCAATCATAAACAAGACCATACTAAGGTTCGCTCACACTTGTGCGTCAAACCACGTCTTGTCTACACTTGTGCGTCAAATCACGTCTTGTCTACACTTGTACGTCGTAGCCGCTCTACAAAAACCCCGTATTTATCTATCAATCATAAACAAGACCATACTAAGGTTCGCTCACACTTGTGCGTCAAACCATGTCTTGTCTACACTTGTGCGTCAAATCACGTCTTGTCTATACTTGTACGTCGTAGCCGCTCTACAAAAACCCAGTATTTATCTATCAATCATAAACAAGACCATACTAAGGTTCGCTCACACTTGTGCGTCAAACCACGTCTTGTCTACACTTGTGCGTCAAATCACGTCTTGTCTACACTTGTACGTAGTAGCCGCTCTACAAAAACCCAGTATTTATCTATCAATCATAAACAAAACCATACTAAGGTTCGCTCACACTTGTGCGTCAAACCACGTCTTGTCTACACTTGTACCTCGTAGCCGCTCTATAAAAACCCAGTATTTATCTATCAATCATAAACAAGGCCATACTAAGGTTCGCTCACACTTGTGCGTCAAACCACGTCTTGTCTACACTTGTGCGTCAAATCACGTCTTGTCTACACTTGTACGTCGTAGCCGCTCTACAAAAACCCAGTATTTATCAATCAATCATAAACAAAATCATACGAAGGTTCGCTCACACTTGTGCGTCAAACCATGTCTTGTCTACACTTGTGCGTCAAATCACGTCTTGTCTACACTTGTACGTCGTAGCCGCTCTATAAAAACCCAGTATTTATCTATCAATCATAAACAAGGCCATACTAAGGTTCGCTCACACTTGTGCGTCAAACCACGTCTTGTCTACACTTGTGCGTCAAATCACGTCTTGTCTACACTTGTACGTCGTAGCCGCTCTACAAAAACCCAGTATTTATCAATCAATCATAAACAAAATCATACGAAGGTTCGCTCACACTTGTGCGTCAAACCATGTCTTGTCTACACTTGTGCGTCAAATCACATCTTGTCTACACTTGTACGTCGTAGCCGCTCTATAAAAACCCAGTATTTATCTATCAATCATAAACAAGGCCATACTAAGGTTCGCTCACACTTGTGCGTCAAACCACGTCTTGTCTACACTTGTGCGTCAAATCACGTCTTGTCTACACTTGTACGTCGTAGCCGCTCTACAAAAACCCAGTATTTATCAATCAATCATAAACAAAATCATACGAAGGTTCGCTCACACTTGTGCGTCAAATCACGTCTTGTCTTGTCTACACTTGTACGTCGTAGCTGCTCTACAAAAACCCAGTATTTATCTATCAATCATAAACAAAACTAAGTTACACTTGTACGTCGTAGCCGCTCTATAATAGTCCTGTACTTTTCTATGAATCTTAATAAACAAAACCATATGAAGGTTCATTTACCCTTGTGCGTCAATCCGAATCCGCTCTGGGCCCCGACTCGTCGAGTCAACGAGCAACGCGAACTGAAATGATTGACATGTTTGATTAATCCCGTTCTCGGCGTTCATTGGTTCGGCGGATACGGATAGCGGATTAGGATTGACGCAAAAGTGTAAAGGAACCTTCCTATGGGGGTCGCGGTAGCCCAGTTGGAAGAGCTACGGATTAGCAGACCGAAGTTTGAGAGTTCGAAACTAGGTCCAGCCAAAGACCGTCGTGTACACGTTGGCTGGTGCATGTTTAATCTGCCGTTGCCTCAAATGTTCTCACGTTGGCGTGGTGTGGAATCCATAGATTGGAAATTATAGGACTTTAATTCCCGATCCTTTGTAATAATCCAACGCAATAAAAATATCAATTCTTGAGTGTGACTGTTTATTGAATTCAAAGGTAATTGCGAGTATTATTTGAAATCTAGCCTCTGGCTGAAGTATAGGTGAGCTGTTAAGTTTAGGTTGACCATATTACGTTCGCCTTCAAGGAATATGTACTGTCTGTCTATCACGAGAACTGCTTCCGTCATCAAGTCTGGGTGGTGACGGTCGCTATGGAAACACGGCTCGTTCATTTTGAGTAGGGGTGATTTTCGGGGTGATTTATTTTATTTTGTTTTCAGTTAATAATGGCGGTGGGGAAAGATGTAGTTTACTAGTATAGATCTGCGATAAGTAAAAATCTTGATAAATATATTTCCAATTTGTTATGAAGTGCGCTAACGTGACAAACGTGAATACATTTCTTCAAAATCCCCTTCGAAAAATAGCATAGATCCGTTTATATTGCAACAGAGAGAGGCAGACGTGAGCCATTATCATGATGGACAATCAGTACAATGGTCCACTAGCAAATTTTTCCTAACAATCCTTTCTGTATTATATATAAGCGTCAGCGTAGAAGTCAAACGAGAACATGTAGGAATTTTCAAATGTTTGTTCTGATCAGTAGCATTCATAAAAAGTTATTTCTGATTTGTTTAGAATATATTTCCATTTACGATGGCTAGGGCGCAACCATAATACAAGAGAAAGATTATGCATTACACGAAACAACGGACAATGACAGTAAAAAGATAAAAAATTAAAATAACACATCGGGAAACAACAAAAAGACCGAAGTCATTGCCCTAAAAGTTCTATTGCCTCCCAATACCTATATACCTCAGAAAGTCCATGGGCCGTGGTAGCCCGATTGAAAGAGTATCGAATTTGCAACATGAGGGTTGAGAGTTCGAATCCAACCAAAGACCGTCTGCTGGGGCTGGTGCACGTTAAATCTGTCGTTGCCTCAAATGTCCTCACGTTGGCGGGTTGTGGAAGTTTGGAGAGTGGGGTGCCAGCTCAGGTGTGACCTCGTCACCGTGATTCAAAATTACGGGATGTTGTGCTCGATCTTTCCCTTTGGGTTTGATCCCGGACCGTCGCCAATAGCCCGTTGTGTTGCTCCAGTTCGAAGTTAATTAAAATACCTACCTATCTCAGAAAGTCCATGAAGGATTCTACAGAAGCAGGTGGTTTCTGTCTATTCTAATCCACAGTCTAGTCTGTAATTCTGTCTACCACAATTATGTGCGCAGCAATGCAAGGTAGCAATACCTAAGCAGATGAACGGTAAGACAGCAGGACCAATACAAATGTTCCATATCTGAATAATATTCTGAATTTCCCGTTTCTCTCTATTCTGATAGAGCGTTAGGGCTTTAATTTTAGCCCCCATTTAAGGTTAATCTTTGAAGTAAAGTGTAATACAGGGATAAAAACAACTGTACAATATGAGACAAGTTAATCTGTTGAATACGGAGCATATTGTCCCAATGGGACAAAATGTCCAAAGCAGAGAGTTAAAATTCCCTGCTTCAGCTAGTGATACCTAAAAGGAACCAAGATGAGGAGAAATAGGACATTTAAAAAAAATGTAATCTGTAAAGGTAGGTAGGTATTTTAATTAACGTCACACTGGAGCAATACAACGGGCTATTGGTGGCGGTCCGGGATCAATCCCAAAGCGAAAGATCCGAGGACAACACTATACGTAATTTTGAACCACTGTCAGATGACGAGGAAACACCTGAGCTGGCACCCCACTCTCCAAACTTCCACATCACGCTAACTGGAGGACATGTGTGAAATACCCCAGACGGCGGTAAGCGCGCCAAATGGTAAGAAGTTGTTGGCAGCCAAACGTTGGTAAGAAGTTGGTAGGCAAACGCAAAAACTGAATGCAAGTAGGTCAGAGCACCTCATAATAGCTCCAATCTCTGAACTTGTCAAATTTAAAATAAATTTGTTATCGTTAATAGAACTGATTGATTACTGAACCACTGAACACACCAATGCATTATAATATTTGAGGCCACGACAAATTTAACGCGTACCAGATCCCACGTACACGACTGTCTTCCACGGTCCGTAATGTGAAAAGAAGATATAAGAGTGAACTCTCCCTTTCCAAAATTTTCCTTCCCTTTAAACTCAACTATATTTTAGGTGCTTTGGGTTACAAGACAAAATCAAGTGATGATATTCTGTACACTGTCTCCCTACGATATTCATAACAGCCAAAAATTATTTGACTATTTGTGGATTTACTATTTATTGTTCAAGCGTGAGAAATTCTGTTAAAACTAATTTATTACAAATTTAGTGACAAAAATAGGAAATGCAATACCCCTCGATATATCGCGCTTCTTGGGCTAGTAAAAATGCGCGACATACCGAGGGAAGCGACATAGTGAGGACCGAGAAAAGTTTAAAAATTAGAAACAAAAAGGATCAAATTGCATTTAAAATAACGAGTTTTTTATTTAAAATGTTACAGATCTACAAGTTGAACCTTAAAAAAAATCGAAGGTAAAACTTTTATAAAAATAATATTTAAAAAGGAAAATATGTCAATATATGAAATCCTTTTCCTTCACTCTTGAGATAACTAATTCTTTTTACCAATCCATTTTAGATTGGTTGGGTTTTATGGCGCAAGGGATCATATTTGGCCAAGTATCGCCAAACAGAAGACAGACAAGGCCAAATTATGGACATACACAAACAAGGAGTGTCTTAATGACACAGAAGAGAAAAATACACCCAGGTAATTTACAGGAATCAAACCTGTGGCAGCAGTGGGCGAACTCACTGTGCCACGACGGTCCCAAATAAATCTAGGTAGGTAGGTGAATTTACGTCCACTGGAGCAACAGGCTAGTGGCGACGGTCTAGGATCAACCCCCAAGGACAACACCACGTAATTTTGAAGGACGTTCAGATGACGAGGTCGACACCCGAACTTGCAACCCACTCTCCAAGCTTCCACACCATGCGAAAGTGAGGACATTTGAGGCCACGACAGATTTAACGCGCAGCAGATCCCACGTACATGACTGTCTTTGGTTGGATAGAGTCTCGAACTCGCAACACTCCGGTTGCTAATCAAAGACTCTATCAATTGTACCACAACGGCCCAATACAGGTAGGTAATTAATTAACTTCGACTGTAGCAACACAAGGGCTATTGATTAAAGTCCCGGATATCTATCCCGAAGGGAAAGATCCTAGGACAACTCGCAATTCTGACGGTCAACACCTGTCAATTCACTTTAGGTAGGTAGGTATTTTAATTAACATCGCACTGGAGCAACACAACGGGCTTCTGGCGATCAATTCACTTTTGGAAAATTTTTTGAAGTGGAAGACGTTTGAGGAGCCTGATTCTATTAAAACAGATTGAGATTTTCTCTGTCAGCAAATCAATTGGAACTGATATAGGTAAAAAAAGAGGGATGTAGCCGAATGTGTTACATCCCTATCGAGATATCTTATTTAAATGTTATACACCACAAAACAAATGAAAGAGTAATAATAATTATCATGATAAAGAGATTTTTTACCTCCGATTTTTCACACGCCAACACCAAATAATCGCAAAACAAACAAATCTCGCGCATTTACTACTATTTCACACCAAAAGCGTAGAAATATCGGGAGTGATGTAACCATTCGTCACAAGACCGGCGTTTTAAAAAACACCGTGACATTTGTTATCTGGCAGGTGGTGCCGCATCCTTGTTTAGAGGCGCACTTATCATGCGGACACAACGAATATTTCGGACCGTTAGTGATTGAAAACTTTTATCTGTATCGGGATAAACATGGCCTCATCTGGGAATTTTCTCACATTTCCCATTAAACGCAGTTTGCGTTCCTCGAAAGAAATCACCTTTCAAGAGCGGGGCCGCGGTAGCTCAGTTGGAAGAGTAGCGGATTTGCGATCGAAGGTTTCGAGATCGAAGCTCGATCCAACCAAGGGGGTTGGTGCACGTTAAATCTGCCGTGGTCATGGCCTCAAATATCCCCACGTCAACGGTAGCTAGTAAGTTATTAAACGTCGCACTGGTGCAACACATCGCGCTATTGGTCTGGGATCAATCCTGAAGAGAAAGATAAGGACAACGACTAGTCATTTGAAATCACGGTCAGATGACGATGACGAGAACAATACCTGAGCTGGCACCCAACTCTCCAAACTTCCACACCACATCAGCGTGATGACATTGTAAGTCACGAGAGATTTAACGTGTACCACAGTCAGCCTTACCACACGACGGTCTTAAGTTGGATCAGATTTCGAACTCGCAACCCTCTGGTTGTTAAACAGCGACTCTACCAACTGAGCTACCGCATCCCCTAATTGTTCAAAGAGAACTGAAGTAAGGTGAATATGAAAAAGAATGAATAAGAAAACACATCTTCACTTTTTAAACAACAAATTTATTAATTAAATATGGAGATATGTTTGCTTTTCTTTAAAAAAAAAACTGGGAGGATCTTCGGTATGTAGGTAGGCAGTTAATTAATGTCGCACTGGACAACACAACGGGCTATTGGCGACGGTCTGGGATACATCCCGAAGGGAAAGATTCAAGTATAACGTCTAGTATTTTTGAATCACGGTCATACATATAATAGACATACATACAATAAAAGTTTTACTGACACAGAAGAGAGAAATACACCCAGGGAGGAATTAAATGTTCAAGGAGAAAATGCCATATACATCTTCATCTTTTTAACAACAGATCTGTTAATTAAATAGGTATATGTTTGTTATTTTTAAGGATTGGGAGAATCTTAATCCCCATATTCGTCTCCGTATCTACGCCCCTTCCTGTTACACCCCATTGGGGAACCCTGACGTGTTTGGAGAGAAATTATTACACATAGGGTAAACTAGACAGTTACTGACACCCTTATTAATTTAAAAAATAATCTTTCATGTCAATGTTCAGTTTCAAATAAGGGCTGGAAAAATTCCTTGCAAATCATAGAAGTCAGTTGCGTTAAAAGATTTTCAAACTGTAAACATCAAGAAAGGTAATATAACCGTAATCAAGAAGTATGCAAACAAGGTACTAGTTAAGAGGACGGTTTCTGCTGATTTTGCTAAGAAAAGAGCATGAGTATGTTTTGTAAGATAGATTAGCCAGTTTCCTTTGCATAAGTCCATTTATACTGCACAAATAAACTAAATAAGAATGAAGGGATGTCAGTTATTCATAGGGTGTCAATAACCGATTTTGCCTTTTTATTCTCAATAAATTGCAAAATATCTTCCAGGGATAATTTTTTGTATGAAACCCTTTATTCAGCTTAAAGTAGAGCAATTCAGGAAAAGTTACAATGAATTTCAACTTGCCTTGAACTATTTTTCCATGAATTTATGTTATAAATATTGCCTTAAGGATGTCAATAGCTGTCTTGTTTACCCTAATACCCTTCCGCAATATGAAAATCTAGAGCAATAAACACCAATGAGAACTTTAAAAACTTTTCCAACTCTTACCTTTTGCTATGACTGCAGCATTTCCCCAAACTGATCAGAGTCCGAACTTTCCGCATTCCCGTCCTTCAAATTCCAATGACTTGACACTGGTCCCAAAGTGATCAAACAAAAACAATCTCTTGCAAACCCTACAACGTAACGTCCCTACCCCCTCCAATTTACATCCCCCATCAATCAATAACCCATGTAACCTCAAGAGCACGATACGTCCGACATATCCCCTCTTCAATTATGCAACACGATCTTAGGATTATGTGTCACATAATGAATTATATCGGGGTGTCGTGTTCAATTACACGTTCAGCTGTGGAGTTTACCTCTATTGGTTTTTCCCGTTCCGCTCGGTTACAAAAGCGAAGTGGACACACGTAAAAACGACTAGAATTGGACGGGTATTATTGGGAGATGTAATTACTGTGTGTCTTCATGGTTACAGTTAGGGAGGGTGATCGTTTGAGGTCGATAGTAATCATCGGAAGACGGGAACATTGAGAGCTGAGTTTTGTTGTTGTTTGTGCTTATAGAGGAAGTAATGAAAGGTTGGGCATGTGTGTGCGTGGTTTTACAGTACGTGTGGTTCTTTTTGATCAATTTGGAACAGATGCTGTGATCGACATGGTGATATCTTCTGTGAGGCTATTGGTAGGTAGTTAATTATCGTCACACTGGAGACACACATCGGACTATTGGCGACGGTCCGGGATCAGTTCCTAAGGGACAGGATCCAAGGACAATACAGGGCCGTGGTAGCCCGGTTGGAAAAGCAACCGATTAGCAACCGGAGGGTTGCGAGTTCGAATCGAACCAAAGACCGTCGTGTACAAAGGGGTCTTATGCACGTCAAATCTGTCGTGGCCTCAAATATCCTCACATTGATGTGTTGTGTTTGGAGAGTGGAAAGAAGTTTGGAGTGCTAGCTCAGGTGTGACCTGATCATCTGACAGTGATTCAAAATTCGTGGTGTTCTCTGATCTTTCACTTCGGGATTGACCCCGGACCGTCACCAATAGCCCATTGTGTTACTTTAGTGTGACGTTATTTGAAGCACCTACCTACCAAGGACAATACCTCGTAATTTTGAACCACGGTCAGACGACGAGATAAACACCTGAAGTGGCACCTCACTCTCCAAACTTCCACACCACGCCAACGTGAGGACATTTGAGGCCGCGATGGATTTAACGTGCACCAGCCCCTTTATACACGACGGTCTCTGGCTCGATTCGAACTGGCAACACTCCGGTTGCTAATCCGTTGCTCTTCGAAACCGGACTACCGCGGCCCTGCTAATTGGAAAGTTAACCAGCTGTCAACAACATTCATTAAACCAAGTTCAAAATTGGCCAGGCATTGGTAAAAAGAAACTATTCGTTAACCCTCCTGGTGTTTTTTCGACGATGTATCCGTCATTGAAGAAAACTGACCAGATCTTGATGGACAAGATATCTCGTCATTAAAGGAAAACTGATCAGATCTCGTTATAAAAAAATCGCAACTATCCTTATGACTAGATATCTCACTATTAGCAAAATTGGCCAGGTCTTGATGGGCGAGATATCTCGTCATTAAAGGAAAACTGATCAGATCTTCTCGTTATAAAAAAATCGCAACTATCCTTATGACTAGATATCTTACCATTAGCAAAATTGACCAGGTCTTGATGGGCGAGATATCTCGTCATTAAAGGAAAACTGATCAGATCTCGTTATAAAAAAAATCGCAACTATCCTTATGACTAGATATCTTACCATTAGCAAAATTCCTAGATATCTTACCATTAGGTCTTGATGGGCGAGATATCTCGTCATTAAAGGAAAACTGATCAGATCTCGTTATAAAAAAATCGCAACTATCCTTATGACTCTTATCTTACCATTAGCAAAATTGACCAGGTCTTGATGGGCGAGATATCTCGTCATTAAAGAAAAACTGATCAGATCTTCTCGTTATAAAAAAATCGCAACTATCCTTATGACTAGATATCTTACCATTAGAAAAATTGGCCAGGTCTTGATGGGCGAGATATCTCGTCATTAAAGGAAAACTGATCAGATCTTCTCGTTATAAAAAAATCGCAACTATCCTTATGACTAGATATCTTACCATTAACAAAATTGTCCAGGTCTCGATGGGCGAGATATCTCGTCATTAAAGGAAAACTGATCAGATCTTCTCGTTATAAAAAAATCGCAACTATCCTTATGACTAGATATCTTACCATTAGCAAAATTGGACAGGTATTGATGGACGAGATATCTCGTCATTAAAGGAAAACTGATCAGATCTTCTCGTTATAAAAAAATCGCAACTATCCTTATGATTAGATATCTTACTATTAGCAAAATTGGCCAGGTCTTGATGGGCGAGATATCTCTTCGAAACCACTTGGAGCGTTAAACGATCTGGCCTAGCCTTTTAACTTTTTCTACAGCAGTGGCACAGTGTCCATAGAGAACTAGAAGATCGACATCCCTAGTAAAACAATTCAACTGGGCCTATTGTGGTTGACAATTTAGCTAACGTATCAGCCACTTTATTGCTATACACTTCGCAATGCGCAGGAATCCACTGTAAAGTGATGTCTGTCTTTTAATTCGACAAGAAGCTGTCTGATTTCCTCAATTCTAAAAACGTAGTTGCCTGGTCTATGTTGTCAAAGACAGTAAAGGACAGCCACGGAGTCTGTCAGAATACAAATAGGACGATCATTAGTATTAAAGCAGCATTAATTGCCTAGAGTTCTGCATCAAGTTTAATCGTTTTAATTTCATAAAATAGCTTGCACTAGCAATGGATTTGTCCAGGTCTACCGACCCATCAGAATAAATCTTAAAAATGGTCGTTATAATCTGTATGTAAAAGACTGTCAATTGTCTTAGCAGGAAAGGGTCTTCTTTCTGGGTGGTACAGCCAGAAATGTTAAATCTTATTTGGCAACGAAAAATTATAGCCAAGAAAATATACACGCCAAATTTGTATAAGTTTCATTAAATCATTCTACACGCAGCTCTTGGTAGATATTTTAATTAACCTCACACTTGGAACAACACAATGGGCTATTGTTGACGGTCCGGGATCAGTCCCAAAGGGAAAAATCCGAAGACAACAACACTTTATTTTGAACCACGGTCAGAAAGCGAGGCAACACCTGAGCTGGCACCCCACTCCCCAAACTTCCACACTACGCCAACGTGAGGACATTTGAGGTCACGACGGATTTAACTTTGTACACGAACGGTCTTTGGTTGGATTTGAACTCGCAACCCTCCGGTTGCTAATCTGTTACTCTTCCAACCGGCTCTTGACACGTATTTAATTATATTCACCACGTAGTTTTATTTTACAAAAAATATTAGAGTAAATTATCATAAATTACTTGTTATAGTAAAATAACATTTGAAGATCAGCATGCCGAGGTAATGATTTGCCATAATCAAAACCGCTTGCATGTACAATGATGTCCAGACGGTTGGTTTGTTGGAGTTCTATGATGTAAGAGCCTTTTGGCCTAGCTACGTTCCTCCAGAAGTTTAGCATAATCAATATCCTTGTGAATATTTCATAAACCAATTATCAGAATGACACGAAACTTAACATGACATATTGCACGTGCAATGGCAGACATAAGCAATGAAATAGTATGTTTATTGCATTGATAAGTAAACTACAAAATTGGGAAGTGATTTTTGTTTTAAGTCTATTTTAAAACTGAGGGGGGGGGAGGAAAACAGCTGATGCGTTAAGATAAATGTAGTTTGGGGTTAAACCTTGCAGTCATATAAGCTTCGAATGGACTTCTCAGTTGCTCTGGCGCTCTGTGTACAAGTTTCTAAGAAATCTGTCGGTTCTTGCTTGCAGATATAATCGGCTTAGAGCAGGTAGGCAGTTAAGTAACGTAACACTGATGACTTAGAGCAGAAACTCATTTAGCGACTAAACGAATTTTTACTGTACATCTGTTTAAAGACTAGCTATTAGTTTTTAGGTCATAAAATAAAAATTATAAGCATTTTGGTAGAGTTTTGTATCTTTTAAAACAGGATGCAGAGACCGCGGGCCTCCGTCGATTTGCAGGCGGCCCGCCTCACCATGTGTTTCCTTAACTTTAACAAGTCCCGCGATAGGTAATTTAGGTTAAAACTTCGTTGTTAGATAATGCATTAAAATGCACAAGCCTCTTTGGGTCAACATACATATATCCGTGAATAAACGTTTTCAGTCACGAAAATTAACAAAACGAAAAAAAGGAACCGTTTGATTAATGAAAATTTAGAATTAATTTTGCACTTGGCTACTACGAAAATCGAACCCAATAACAAGGCAATTGTTAAATCAATGCAATGTCAAGCATCAAATTAAATTCTTAATTTGAAAGTTAACAAACGTCGCACTGAATCAACACAATTACTGTTAGATGACGAGGCAACATCTGAGCTGGCACCTCAAAGTTCCCACCACGCCAACGTGAGGACATTTGAGACCACAATTAACGTGCACCAGCCCCCGTGTACACGACGATCTTTGGCTGGATCGAGTTTCGAACTTGCAATCCACCGGTTAAACCTTTTCATTCATGAATATTAACAAAGCGAAAAATTGGAACCGCTTTTCTAATGAAAATTTAGAATCAATTTTGCGCTAAGCTACTACAAAAATCGAACCAAATATTAAACAATTATAAATCAATGCAAAGTCACGCATCAAATTGAATTCTTTAATCAATCTTTTTTGTAAAAATATGAAATAAATAATAAATATCAATCAAATAAATAATATATATAGATAACTTTCATGGTTTTATGGGCGACCTCCCATAATTCACAGTGAATCTGTGTGGCGCTTGGTCTTAAGTCTGTGCATCCCTGTATTAAATATTGCGATATGGTATGCATTTATCATCATAAAAATAAGCATTTAGGGTCTTCTAAAAATGTCAGTTTATGAGTTTGCTCTAACTGACGATATTTTGTTTGGCGATAGAAATCGTTGCAATTTTTATTTAAAAATTATAAGTTAGGAAAAGTTAATTTTTGTTTAAACACTTTTGATATTCCATTAACAAATTCCAATACTTTCTTACAGACATTTTTGTGGAACGTCTATTGATTTATTATTCTCTCTCTCTCTCTCTCTCTCTCTCTATATATATATATATATATATTACTAATAAATCAATAGACGTTCCACAAAAATGTCTGTAATAAAAATCATTTGTAAAATAATATGTACTAAATTTGTATGTTCAAATAAATAATTATCATATAATAAAATATAAATAATCATTTTTACTTTTAAATAAATAATTTGCAAATAACAAATTCCAATACTTTCTTACAGACATTTTTGTGGAACGTCTATTGATTTATTATTCTCTCTCTCTCTCTCTCTCTCTCTCTGTATATATATATATATATATATATATATAGAGACCATCACCACAAATCAAAAAGGAGAAACCAAATAAAAACAAAAACAAAATGCAAATAATAACAAGAACAAAAATGGAGCAAAATAACAACAATAATATTGAATATTATTACTTATAACAAAAACAAAATGCAAATAATAACAAGAACAAAAATGGAGCAAAATAACAACAATAATATTGAATATTATTACTTATTATATATATATATATATATATATATATTACTAATAAATCAATAGACGTTCCACAAAAATGTCTGTAATAAAAATCATTTGTAAAATAATATGTACTAAATTTGTACGTTCAAATAAATAATTATCATATAATAAAATATAAATAATAATTTTTACTTTTAAATAAATAATTTGCAAACGATACCACTTTCGGTTTTAGTTCATTAACCTTTCTGGAGAAATCTTTAGGAGTAAAGTGGTGTTGTAAATCTAGACGTTATAAATTCCTTTTTTTCCAAACTTCCACACCATGCCAACCTGAAAACATTTGAGGCCACGACAGTTTTAACGTGCACGAGAGTCTTTGGTTAGATCGAATTTCAAACTCGCATACCTCCGGTTGCTAATCCTCTTCTCTTCAAAAATTCTCTATTTTTCCCCCAGCACTATCACCGACTGGTAAATTGCGTCTGTTTTGTGCTCCCGATTTAATCGTATTTTCTCCTGAAATAAAGAACCTACAATCATCAGAATTTTACAAAATTTGAAATCCGTCATGACACGAAACTACGTAGTCTACGAAACTACGTAGACTTTCAAATTCCGCCAATTGTAAGTCCACAGATCTCATCATTTCAATATTTATGAATTTTCTTTGAATTTAAAATCCTTGTTTTGAAAAAATTTGTTTTTAAAAAATTACCGAAGAAAAAAAAACCTTCGCTCTACCTCAACTGTAAAGAATTACAGCCATCTACTAGTCCATCCACCTCTTTAAAATTCTCCAGGAACCCTTCAAGACAATAGAGCCACTTCGTCATAAAGCTACTGAATAGATCCTCTTCAAACCTACATTTTGACACTTATTTTGAAGAAATCCAACAACGATGAGTCTTTTTTTACAAATTTTATAAACTTTTTAACATTAATTTTATCTACTGTTTACTTTTTATCTTGGCTTTCCACTGCATAATAGTTTAGTTCTACCTCATTCATTTTTAAATACTAGTCCTTTTTCTGATCACCAGTGGACCAACTTGCTACGATTGTACTGTTATCACAATTGTCTCTCTGCATATTTTATATGTACTTTACTATTTTATTGACTCTTACTTTTAACTTTAATTATTTTTATTTGTTATTGTTTATATTTTCACTATTCTAATTACTTTAAATAATTTTAACATTTTTGTTTTTATGCTCTAATTCATTTTATCTTATTTGGTTGCTACTTATAAGCCCAACTCTGTTATTACTCCTGAATCTTGCTTGAACTTTAGTGCCTGTGCCTCCTTTATGAGCAAAGGCAACCGGTCCTACAAAAACGAAGCGTGATCCGCTTAATGATGAGTCTTATACTCCGGGTATTAACGCCATAATTAATAGTATCACGGATGTACAATTGTCCGTTCAATAAATCCAACATTACAAATTTACACTCTTAGAACTGACATCTTTATGCTCAACAAAGGGAAGAAGCGATGTTAGGTCCGGACCGTTTCAAGGATCTCTTACATCCATAATAAGAAAAATCACCGATATTGTCATTGAACTGACCAATAAGGAGATTAATGACAATAATATTTGAAATGAAGTGACGGACTCCTCTGTTGACTCAGGTCCGTGCTGGGGAGCTCGTTTATAAGCAAAGTCAGAAAACTGGTCTGGAGAGACCATTGTACCAGATCGAGCGAAACTTTTGGAATCTCTCGGATGTTAATCCTAATTTCCTCTCCGTGAACAGGAATTTAAATTAGTTCTTAACAGGTCATGGCCCTTTTGGGGCCTACCTTCATAGATTCAAACTTAAAAATACCAACCTTCGTACTTGTGGGGAGATCGTCAATGCTGATCACTACCTCTACTGCTGCCCACATACTAAGAGACATCATATCACTAAACCATCATTGGAAAATCAAGCCTTATGGCTGAAGAGTGTCTCCCAGAAATGTCTTCACTAAGGAAAATTAAAAACTGTGTGTTTAGCTGGAGAAGTGGCGGATCAGCAACCACCACAGACGTCCTCCAGATGATGGACACATGCTGCCAGCCTGTCATTTTTACTGAATTCATCTATTCTCTCTGCTTAGTGGCTGTCCTCTTTTAGAATTTAAAATTTTGAAAAATTTTCTTTTTTTTAATTCTTTATATTTTAAACATTTTTATCACCTTTAAAATCTTCAACTCAAATTTTCTCTCCATCTGAAACCTTTCATCATATCGCTTTGAACTTTTATCAGATTCCAATATGAGTACTGTGTATTTTACTTCACTCTCCAATATCTTTACCCACATTATGTTTTATTATATTTTTTTATATTATTAGGTTATATCATGCTTTACATTATGTGTATTTCAAAATTTTGTCTTTTCTTTTATTGTATCTCAAAATTCTGCCCTCATATTATTACTGATGTTCGGACATATACTGTCCCATTTTTGTACATGTTGTAAACCATTGTAATGAAGTATAATCTGTAATCTTATTTAATTTTCAATAAATGCTGCACGCGCCCACATGGGAGAAGCGATGCTCTCCTTGTGCGGCGGGGTGGGCCCCCTGTCGGGCCCCTTTGTACTGGAAATAACTTTCCCCACCTCTTCAACTATGACTCTACACCTTCTGGTGAGTCGGAGAGGTGTGGGTCTGAAAAAACCCGGGCTATCATGGCTCTAGTTATAGACCAAAGTGATTGCCAAGATATTAATGTATTATTATAGTTTCTTTTTCCATTACTGATTTTGGAAGGCTCTGGAAACAGATGGGCATATATGATTTTGCAGCATTTTTGGCAAATTTATTAACCAATTCGTTTTAAGAAATAATGTTGAGCTCATAAAACCGGTACTTTAATATAGCGAAAAATATTTTTGACAGGATTTAAAACTGCATGGTACTAAAACATTAAGGATGTCGAAATGCGAAATCATGAGATAACTCAATTTTTAAATTTTCCTGAACACCACTATTTTTTAGCCATTCAAATATTACATTTTAGAAAGATAATTATCGAACGAATTAATTCCCTTGCAAGACGTAAAGTCATATCTCTTCAGTAAATTAACTCGCCTTTATACGCGAAATCTTATTATCTATAAAGTCACACTGATAAACAATGTATCTTTTTCAATTGCTGATGCTTAGAAAGTCAATGCTCGGTAGTGCTACCTGACATTGAAAATGCAACACCAAGAAGGAGTTGGCAGAAAGTGATGAAATTTGGCAAACAGAGAGAGACAGCAACGAGCAATAAGTGATCTTTATTGCAACATTATACACCTTGCCACTGAGCAGCAAGAACGTCTGATCAGTAGGTTGTAGGACCATCGCGAGCGGCGATACAGGCAGCAACACGTCTAGGTACAGACGCAATGAGCGTGCGGATGGTGTCCTGAGGGATGGCTGCCCATTCCCTGTCAACCATTTACCAGAGTTCGTCTTCTGAACGTGCCGGTGGCAACGCATACAAGCGACGTCCAATGACGTCCCAGAAATGTTCGATAGGTGAGAGATCAGGGGAGGCAGCTGGCCAGGGAAGCACCTGGGTACCTTGCAGGGCATGTTGGCTGATGCGTGCCGTGTGCGGCCGGGCGTTATCCTGCTGGAAAATGGCATTGGGCACCCCCTGAAGGAAAGGTAGTGTCACCGGCTGCAGCACGTCATCCACGTATCGTTGGGCCGTCATAGTGCCCTGAATACGGACCAGAGGTGACCTGCTATCGTAGGCGATGACGCCCCAAACCATTATACCGCGTTGTCTCGCGGTATGGCATTCCACAGATGCGGCCGGATTGGCCTTCCCTCGCCGTGCGTGGGACAGCTGCGCAGTTTGCATCATTTACATATCTCGGTGAGCTGCATCTACCCTGTAAATTTCATCCAGTTCTGCGCACTCCTTCTGGGTGTTACATTTTCAATGTCAGGTAGTGTAAAACGACGTCTGCTCTAGAATGTCTATTCACGTTGGCGTAGAGTGAAAGTATGTAGAGTGGAGTCATAGACGTGAAGTAGCATTGCTATTGATAGAAGATCCGAAAAGTGTGACCACATATCGACTAAAAGTCTCGTGACTGCTCAAAAACTGACTTAGTTGACCAATTTGACATCTTATCGCTTCGTTTGGCAATATAACATCTTATGACAAGGCAGGTGTGTGAATACACATTTCTATAGAGTAGTGAAAAAAAGGGTGTAATCGTCAGTCTACTATGTGGCGTGGACCAATCACATGAGGAATAACAGTTAAGCGTCTACTGTTATCCCGTGAACCAATCATGGGAAAAATTAAAAAACTTTTCGTGGTTTATCACTCTTTAGAATTCCACATTACTGAGATAATATAAGAGCGATATATCGAGAGGTTACTGTTGTAACGACTTCTCTGGGTAACGTGGTAGATTCAAATCTACAGAGAACAGTCTAGCTTAAATAATAAACATTAATTTTATTGAGAACAATTTCTTGACTATATTTCAATCTATTTACAAGGCAATTTTACGAATTCGATGCCTCTGCTAATTGGATGCGACAGGTTGTCGAAATCTCAGGCACGTACGAAAGTCTCTGAGTGGGAGAAAAGTCTGTCAATTATATCTGGCTGAGATTCTATGCGTCGGGTGACGATTACAAAAGGTCAGCACCGGATCTTCACGGGATGACGGGTCAATTCAGGTTCCCTGCCGGACGAGAAGTCGGCACCGGACTCTTCGCAGGTCGTCGGTTCGGCATAATCAGGGATCGGCTCCGCTGGGGTCGTCGGGTCAGCACAAGACAGGCACGGCTCCGCTGGGGTCGTCGGGTCAGCACAATCAGGGGACGGCTCCACTGGGGTCGTCGGGTCAGCACAAGACGGGAACGGTATCTCTCCGGAACTCCAATACGTTCCTTCTGTTTCTCTGGCTGAGAAAACAACTCCAAGCTATTTGCAGGCTAAGGAGTTAGACCATTCGCAGGGTCGCTGGATCGAGCCTCTCGGATGATACCAAAGCAGGAACTCGAGATGGGCAGCCTACGCCAGGCTACAAGAACGTGTCCTCTCGGGGTGAGAGAGCCGTATTCCAAAAATATAGATTTTCTCCCTAAGGAGTGACCGCTCAAAGGGTCGCTGAGTCAAGCCTCTCGAACGAGAACACCGGCAAGAACTCGAGATGGGCAGCCTACGCCACGCTACAAGAACGCGTACTCTCAGGGTGAAAGAACCGTCTTCTAAAAATAGCTTTTCTCCCTAAGGAGTGACCGCTCAAAGGGTCGCTGAGTCAAGCCTCTCGAACGAGAACACCGGCAAGAAGTGAAGATTCGACTCCCTTCTTTTCCCTCGAAACCTCGCAGCCTTTGTTCGCTGGTGGTTTTTGATTGGTTCGCTCTTGAATGGTTGTTGCTTTTGATTGGTTGTTGCTTTTAATAGGTTGCTGATCCGGCGGCGATTGTCTGACGTAAAATGGGATCAGCTACTTAGCGCAGGTGGGCTTAATTACCTGGCAGGTGGACTTCTAATCACCTGGCAGGTGGACTCCTAATCACCTGGGCGTTTTCGGAACGAATTCTCATTGTCCATCTTCGCTACAAGTCCAGAACGTCTGGTATAAATATTATTTCAATTTAGTGGATATCTTATTTGAATTTCTCTAAATATTTAGACAAGTTTCATACTGAAACATCTGAGTAACAATACTTAAAACAACCAAATTTTGGTAGTTTTGGAGAAGCTGGAATGTATATTGAGCATTGTGATTAATCGGATTGTTTTACCAGTATTACCGAAAAAGCAATTAATTTTTGGAGATCTATTTTTTGCGATATTTTAACTCTGATACTCTTTATTTATTTTGAGTATTATTTTTAATTTGCTTAAAAGACAATTTCAGAATATTTAGGAGACGAACTGAAACTCGTGTTCGTTGATCAAATGCAGTGGACTTTTCTGTTTTTTTCGTTCGGAATCAATTTCGCATTTCTTAATTTGGTTCAGTCTTTAGTTGTAAGTTGTGGCAACAATATGAGAACACGAGATAGAAAGAATCTCCAGAACAACTTTTCCCACCAACTTTATTTAGTTTAATTTCGCTGTTTTCTGTCTGTTGCAATTGTAATCACACAGTTAGTGAAAACCACAAAAGAAATGAAGGGGAAATTTAAAAAAAAATTGTGGTTGATCACTCCTTAGTTTTCCACATCACTGGGCTAATATACGAGCGATAAATCAAGAGATGCCTGTTCACAAAAATATTTTACGAACCTTGAAAAAATATTCAACTACTACTTTGTAAAGTGTAATGAAAGGAAAGGAAAATTGAAATAAAAATGGTGGTTTACCATACTTTCGAATTCTACATTAATTTCGATAATATAATAGGGATATATTGAATGATCATTGTCTAAAAAATCGTTTTATCAGTCTTGAAAAAATAATACAATTAAGATACCGTTAAATGTAAAGAAAAAGGGGAAATTTAAAAAATTGAGGTTAATCACTCTTCAGTATTAAAATTCCCATAATTTATAAAAGCGAAATATCGGGAGGTTACTGTGTTACAGAAATCGTTTTAAAAGACTTGAAAAAATAATGCAATTACTACACCATTAAGCGTAAAGAAATGAGGGGAAAAATGGGGTTTTCCACTCCTTATTTTTCCACATTACTGGGCTAATATACGAGCGATAAATCAAGAGATGCCTGTTCACAAAAATATTTTACGAGCCTTGAAAAAATATTCAACTACTACTTTGTAAAGTGTAATGAAAGGAAAGGGAAATTGAAATAAAAATGGTGGTTTACCATACTTTCGAATTCTACATTAATTTCGATAATATAATATCGATATATTGAATGATTATTGTCTAAAAAAATCGTTTCATCAGTCTTGAAAAAATAATACAATTAAGATACCGTTAAATGTAAAGAAAAAGGGGAAATTTAAAAAATTGAGGTTAATCACCCTTCAGTATTAAAATTCCCATAATTTATAAAAGCGAAATATCGGGAGGTTACTGTGTTACAGAAATCGTTTTAACAGCCTTGAAAAAATAATGCAATTACTACACCATTAAGCGTAAAGAGAAATGAGAGGAAAAATGGGGTTTTCCACTCCTTATTTTTCCACTTCACTGGGCTAATATACGAGCGATAAATCAAGAGATGCCTGTTCACAAAAATGTTTTACGAGCCTTGAAAAAATATTCAACTACTACTTTGTAAAGTATAATGAGAGGAAAGGAAAATTGAAATAAAAATGGTGGTTTACCATACTTTCGAATTCTCCATAAATTTCGATAATATAATAGTGATATATTGAATGATTATTGTCTAAAAAATCATTTTATCAGTCTTGAAAAATAATACAATTAACGTACCGCTAAATGAAAAGAAAAAAAGGGGAAATTTAAAAAAATGATGTTAATCACTCTTCAGTAATAAAATTGACTGAATTTATAAAAGCGAAATATCGGGAGGCTACAGTGTTACAGAAATCGTTTTATCAGCCTTGAAAAAATAATACAATTAACGTACAGTTAAATGCAAAGAAAAAAGGGGGAAATTAAAAAAAAAATTCAGGTTAATCATTCTTCAGTATTAAACATCCCTGAATTAATAAAAGCGAAATATCGGGAGGTTACTGTGTTGCAAAAATCGGTTTTATCAGCCTTGAAAAATAATACAATTACTTCACAGTTGAGTGTAAAGAAAGGAGTGATGAAAAAATCTAAAACTTTCGTGGTTTATTATCAATGTTTGGAAAAATATGGAGAAGAATTTAAAAAATTACCTCAACCGTTAAGCGTAAAGCAGACGAAAAATAAAAAAAAGTCTTGGCACCCATAAGGATAATATAACAATCAGTAGGACGTTATAATATCACAGTCAGTAGTCAGTAGGATTCGAACCTACACAGGAAGTCCCTGGATTTACAGTCCATCGCCTTAACCACTCGGCCACGACTACCCGACACTGTCCAGAGATTATTGATTAAAAATTTTTTTTTACCAGAATAGAAAAAATACAATTACCTCACCATTACGCGTAAAGAAATGAGGGGAAAATAAAAAAAATGGAGTTTTCACCCCTTAGTTTTCCACATCACTGGGCTAATATAAGAGCGGTATATTAAAAGATTACTGTTAAAAAAATTATTTTACGACCCTTGAAAACTATTCAATTACCACACTGTTAAGCGAGAAGAAAATTGAAATAAAAATGGTGGTTTAGCATTCTTTCGAATTCTACATCAATTTCGATAATATAATAGCGATATATTGAATGATTATTGACTAAAAAAATCGTTTTTATCAGCCTTGAAAAAATAATACAATTAGCGTACCGCTAAATATAAAGTAAAAAGGGGAGAAATTAAAAAAGATATGAGACGTATCACTCTTCAGTATTAAAATTTCCTGAATTTATAAAAGCGAAATATCGGGAGGTTACTGTGTTACAAAAATCGTTTTATCAGCCTTGAAAAATAATACAATTACTTCGCAGTTAAGCGTAAAGAAAGGAGTGATGAAAAAAATCTAAAACTTTCGTGGTTTATCACTTATCAATGTTTGCAAAAATATGAAGAGAAAAATTTAAAAAATTACCTCAGCCGATAAGTGTAAAGCAGAGGAAAAATAAAAAAAAGGGTAGTGGCACTCATAAGGACGGCACAACACCGGTGTGATATCACAGTCAGTAGGCCGGCATAATATAACAGTGAGTAGTCGATCGGATTCGAACCTACACAGGAAATCCCTGGATTTACAGTCCATCGCCTTAACCACTCGGCCACGACTACCCGACGCTATTCAGAGATTATTGATCAAAAATTTGTTTTACCAGAATAGAAAAAATACAATTACCTCACCATTAGGCGTAAAGAAATGAGGGGGAAAAATGGAGTTTTCACCCCTTAGTTCCCCACATCACTGGGCTAATATGAGAGCGGCATCAAGAGACTACTGTTCAAAAAATTATTTTACGAGCCTTTAAAAAATATTCAATTACCACACTGTAAAGCGTATAGAGAGAAGAAGAAAATTGAAGTAAAAATGGTGGTTTACCATTCTTTCGAATTCTACATGAATTTCGATAATATAATAGCGATATATTGAATATTATTGTCGAAAAAATCGTTTTATCAGCCTTGAAAAAATAATAGTATTAGCGTACCGCTAAATGTAAAGAAAAAATGGGCGGAATTAAAAAATATATGAGACGTATCACTCTTCAGTATTAAAATTTATAAAAGCGAAATATCGGGACGTTACTGTGTTACAGAAATCGTTTTATCAGCCTTGAAAAAATAATTCAATTACCACACCATTAAGGGTAAAGAAATGAGGGGAAAAAATGGAGTTTTCCACCCCTTAGTTTTCCACATCACTGGGTTAATATACGAGCGATGTATTAAGAGATTACTGTTCACAAAAATATTTTACTAGCCTTGAAAAAATATTCAATTACCACTTTGTAAAGTGTAATGAAAGGGAAGGAAAATTGAAATAAAAATTGTGGTTTATCATACTTTTGAATTCTACATTAATTTCGATAATATAATAGCAATATATTGAACAACTATTGTCTAAAAAATTTGTTTATCTGTCTTGAAAAAATAATACAATTATCACATCGTTAAACACATAGAAAGGAGAGTAAAATAAAAAAAAATTATGAGGCGTATCACCCTTTAGAAATCCACATCACTGGGAAAATATAAGAGCGATATATTGGAGATTACTATTTCAAAAAATCCGTTTATCAGCCTTGAAAAAAATTATACGATTACCACACCATTAATCGAAAAGAAAGGAGGGGAAAATTAAAACAAAATTGCAGTTTATCACCCTTTAGTATTCCACATCATTGGACTAATATAAAAGCGACATATCCAGAGATTATTGATTAAAAAATTGTTTTACCAGAATAGAAAAAATGCAATTACCTCACCATTAGGCGTTTAAGAAATGAGAGGGGAAAATGGAGTCGAAATAGAGTTGAAATAAAAATGGTGGTTTAGCATTCTTTCGAATTCCACATCAATTTCGATAATATAATAGCTAAATGACTATTTTCTAAAATGTCGTTTTATCAGCCTTGAAAAAATAATGTAATTAATGTACAGCTAAATGCAAAGAAAGAAGGGGGAAATTAAAAATTTGAGGTTAATCAGTCTTCAGTATTAAACATCACTGAATTAATAAAAGCGAAATATCGGGAGGTTACTGTGTTACAAAAATCGTTTTATCAGCCTTGAAAAATAATACAATTACTTCACAGTTAAGCGTAAAGAAAGGAGTGATAAAAAAAATCTAAAACTTTCGTGGTTTAATCACTTATCCATGTTTGAAAAAATATGAAGAGAAAAATTTAAAAAATTACCTCAACCGTTAAGCGGAGGAAAATTAAAAAACAAAAGGTTCGTGACACCCCATAAGGATGCCACAACACCGGTATATCAGTATCACAGTAATATACAGTAGGCCTGTATTGCATCACAGACAGTAGTTGGTAGGATTCGAACCTACGGTGGGATTCTTCCCTGGATCTAGTCCATCGCCTTATCCATTCGGCCACAACTACCCAACACAATATCCAGAGATTATTGTTCAAAAATTTGTTTTACCAGTGGTATTTTCCTACGAGATGGCTCACGGACAACCCACCACTCGTGGATGTCACCGCGCCTGCTTATTTATGTTCCAAGGGGCTGCTTAACCACTCCCTGTTTTTTTGTTATCTGTCACTTGCGAGAGGACTGCCTGCCGAGAACCAACCTTGCAGCTTCGCTCTCCTTTGTTACTTGTTAACTCTTTCGATCCCACGGATAGGAAAGACGTGGCGTCCAAAATGCCCAGAGCGGATGGAGGAAAAACCAAAGGGACTCGCCCTTCTCTGACGAATGCGTGTATTCGTTTAGCCTCCCCTCTTTTTCCAAGGAGAACCCTCAGTAGCTGTTCATCAATGTCAAGAAATCCCGTACAGGGTAGGGGAACGCGTACCGTCTTTTGGTTGTCCATGGGACTCTCTTTTACTGTTTTTAATTCTTATTTCTTGAGAAACTCACGATTAGGAAAGCTAAGTTTTACACAATATGAACGTTTTTAGTGTGAAATTCCTATAATTATCGAATTTAAATAGATCTTCAATCAACCAATTTTTTTTAAAAACTACAAATATTTCAAAAGTAATAAACATATTTATCAATAATCCCAAATCCAAGCAGTTCCGAATAGATCGTTAAGTGTTAACATATTTTGGGACATTTTCAGATAAGAAATATAATCTTATTTTAAAAATTTATGCAATTTGTTCTTTACACTCAAGTACGCGAGGAATTGAAAAATTAATGATTCAGTGATTAATGCTATTATTCAAATTATTGATAATTATAAAAAAATTAATTTCATGGGTTTTGTTTACAGTATTTCCAGTATTTTATTGTACGTCGATATTAACCCTACGATTACCAAGAAAAAGAAATGCGCAAAAATTACCACTCGGTTCCAATGGACCCAGGTGGTATTAAAAATTTTGAAACAATTCTGGAAAATTCCGAACGAAATTTTAATTCCAACTGCATATAGAGCTTAAAAGTGTAGGAAAAGTCACGGAATGACATAGTTCTGATCCTATATTTTCAAACTAAACGCTTGCGTCAAATATTGCTGTCGGGTCCAATGAACCCGTCTGGTAGTCGGAAGAAGACACAAAGAAGGTTAATCGAGCTAGGTATTGATCACTGATCAGAAATTATATTCTAAAGTACCTTTTAATCTATAATAGTTGAATTTTTTCTGATTTTAATATTTAGTTCACATATTTCACAAAGTTAAAGCTTTTCGTTTACAATAAGATTTTTAAAAAACTCAAGAACAAATACTTAATTTCAATAATAATTTATTTATGATGGAAGATGCAGAAAATCTAAGATGCAGATTTTCAGCGTATTGGAGAAATGATTCCAGCGATCCAATTCATGATTTCCGACTGACAACTGTCACCTATGGAACTGAATTTGCCCCATATCTTGCAACAAGAGCCATTCGGCAGCTAGCTATTGAAGAAAGGGACAATTATCCCTTAGCATCTAAGAGAGCAGCTCAGGATTTTTATGTTGATGATCTTCTGTCCGGTGCAGATACTCTAGAGGAGGTTTGTGAACTGTCTTCTCAACTTTTAGCGATGATGAAAAACGGAAGTTTTCAGCTTTCAGCTTCACAAATGGCTTCAAACGTTCCTGAAATTTTGAAATCCATTCCATCAGAGTTGAAAGAAAGTCATCTTCCCATGGAGATAGACATTGATCAGTCAATCAGGGTGCTTGGTGTCAACTTGCAGCCATCTAGTGATACGTTTTCAGTCAGTGCTAGAAATTCTTTTGAAACAGTTGCCACAAAAAGAGCCATTCTGTCTGAAGTAGGTAGGATTTTCGATCCTTTGGGATGGCCTTCCCCCATTGTTATCCTAGCGAAGATGTTCCTTCAACAATTGGGGAAGACAAATGTGTCTTGGTATGATCCTGTTGGTGTAAAGTTTCAGCAAAAGTGGTCCAAACTCCGGTCAGAGCTTCATCAACTAAAGCTCATCCACATTCCTCGATGTGTTGTGCTGTCTAATGCATTGCAAAAGCAATTGCATCTCTTTTGTGATGCATATGAGACAGGCTATTGTCCCGTGGTTTATTTACGAAGTGTTTCAGCCGTAATTCCGAAGTGAATGTGAGCCTTCTAACAGCCAAGAGAGTCGAATCACTGAAAACCATTTCCCTTCCTAGACTTGAACTTTGTGCTGCATTATTGCTAGCACATCTGTTTGAAACAGTTCAAGAGTCTCATTCGAAAATTCTCTTCTCTCATGAAATTGTATCGTAATTTTGCACGGTGTTTACGTTTCATACATAATTGTCGTATTTCTGTTGAACAGAGAAATCTCGATCTTTGGACAACTGAAGAACTTCAAAAATCTGAGATTTTTATAGTTAATATTGTTTAGGCTGCTGCGTTTCAAGAAGACTTGCATTCTTTGTCGTAGAACAAGCCTCTGCCTAGTAAAAGTAAATTGTTATTTCTAAAATAATTTCTTGATTCGAATGGTGTTTATCGAGTTGGTGGACGGTTGAACAACTCTAATTTTCCTCAGAGTCGAATGCATCCAATCATTTTGCCTAAAAAACATCATTTCAATGATTTAATTGTGAAATATTTTCATATTTTACATCTTCATGCTGGTCCTCTACATCTGCTTTCTATTATACTCCAACGCCTCTGTTTCAAACTTTACCATACCCTTACGCGTGAAGAAATGAAGGTGAAATTTTTTTTTAATTCTGCCTTATCGCACTTTAGTATCACATCACTGGGATAATATAAGAGCGATATATCAAAAGATTACTGTTCAGAAAATTATTTTACCAGCCTTGAAAAAATACAATTACCGTACCGTAAAGTGTAAAGAAAAGAGAGAAAAATTTTAAAAAAATTGTGGTTGATCACTTATTAGTATTCCACATCCCTGAATTAATATAAGAGCGAGATATCGGGAGGTTACTGTGTTACAAAAATCGTTTTATCAGCCTTAAAAAAATAATACAATTACTACACAGTTAAGCGTAAAGAAAGTGGGAGGAAAATATTCTAAAACTTTTTGTTGTTCATCATATCAGAATTCCACATGTCTGGGAAAATATCAGAGAGAGATATCGTGAGGCTATTGTGTTAAAAAAAGTATTTTATCACGCTTGACAAAAATTATAAAATTAACTCAAACGTTAAGCGTAAAAGAGAGGAAAATCAAAAATTTCGTGGTTTACCACCCATTAGAATACCACAACACCGAGTTTATATCACCGGAGCAGTCGGCAGGATTCGAACATGCATGGGAAGTTCCCTGGATCCCTCCATTGCTTTAACCGTTCAGCTACGACTACAAGAATTCTTATTATTGTGAACGAGCTTGTAGAGTAGCTTCTGTGACGTCACTATAGTGGGGCTATTGGAGAGAAGAATCCGCAAACGAACCGTCCGTGATCAGGCGGAAATAGGTAGTAAAACCTCGATATAAACAAATCAATGAATCCATTTTTACCAAGATTTCAAACAACACAACTTAATCTTTTAGTTGTTAATTTCGGATTAATTTAACACATGAAAATATTCGTTCCTTTGTATTTCCGGGATTAACATAAAGTGTTTCGATCAATTTTGTCAAAGTTCCCAGTACCGAATCGAATTACTAGATCGAATTCTCCTTTAGAATCTATTTGTTATTAATAAGTAACATTTTTGCACCTGTGTGGTAGTAAATTAATGCGATCATTAACACAGTATGAATCTAAGGACCGGAAAACGAAACGATCATATATCTTCCATTTTAGATTAAAATAATCGAAATCATCCCGTACATGTGTGCCCATTAACCACTGCTCGGATGGATAGGCTTGGGGTAATTTGCCAGATAATGTTCTTCCTCTATTCAAGCTCTTATCTAGATTGCTTGTGATCTTTTCCGTATAACTTATACTTACTACAATAACAATGAAAAGCGCCTAATGAATACCCATACGAGTACCACTTAACTATCACTCAAATACCGTGAAATCAGAAGAGAAGATGTCATCCCTCCCACTTTTTTATTTATTTTTTACTAAGTACACCCATCATAACGTTCAGGAATGGTCTGAATCAATTATCACTTTAAAATACGAAGAAAGGTAAATATATGTAGGTTTCGAGCGCCATCCAAAGCATGCATGTCTGCGAGAACAAACTGGAAGGATAGCCCCACTATCGTAACTTCAAAGCGACCGCAGCGCCGCAGGTTCTGGCCCGTTCCTTCATGATGGTTCTGCACGAATAAACTTACTCAGGTTGTAGAGGGATTTATAAGGATTTGATAATATAATTTTTTGTGCGTTCGTATTTCGTGAAAATTTCAGAGTGGGTCATTGATCATCAGTTGCAGAATGAAAACTCACAGCATCAACAGGTAAGTGTATGGTTTTCAAGATGAAGACAAAATGCATATTAATTTAATCTATGTGAATAAAAATGGAGTATTTGTACATCGAATATTTTTGACCCATTTCATGTTATTTACCCGTTTTGAGCCCTTCTAATGCAAAATCGGTATCTTGTGCGTTTATATGTATGTACCCGTATTACGTCGAAATGTTTGGGTGTATTTTTAAGAAACTCGCCATACTGTCAGCACTTACATTCATTTAGTGAATGAATTATGTTGCGTTGGTCTGTCTGTCTTCCTATTTACAACCGTTTTTATGTCTGTTCGTTTAAATATACATAAAAGTTATTCACTAAATATTAATACAATGTTCTTATTTGTATAAATATTATTTCTATTTAGTCGATACATTATTTGAATTTTATTTGTCTACATATTTAGACAAGTATCATACTAAAACCTGTGAGTAGCAATACTTAAATCAACCATAATTTTTTAGTTTTGGAGAATCTGGAAGTTATTTTCAGCACTGCAATTAATTAAATTTTTTACCAGTATTACTGAAAAAGCAATTATTTTTTCAAAAGCTATTTTTAAGGGTATTTTAACTGTGATATTATTTTTTTAATTTGAGACTTATTTTTTTCTTTGCGTAATATAAACAATTTCGGAATATTTGCGACAGACAAACTGAAAGTCGTGTTCGTTGATCACGTGCAATGGCATTTTCTGTTTTTTCGCACGGAATTAATTTCGCATTTCTAAATTTGGTCCAGTTCTTAGTTCCAAGTTGTATTAAATATGTGAGAGAACACGAGGTAAAACAACCTTCAGAACGACTTCTCTTCCCACAACTTTACTTTAGTTGTATTTCGTTTTTTTCTGTTTCAACCTTTACCACACCGATAAGCGTGAAGAAATGAAGGGGAATTTTTTTTTTAAATTGTGCCCTATCGCGCTTTAGTATCACATCACTGGGCTAATATAAGAGCGATATACAAAGAGATTACTGCTCAGAAAATTATTTTACCAGCCTTGAAAGAATACAATTACCGTACCGTAAAGTGTAAAGAAAAGAGAGAAAAATTAAAAAAAATTGTGGTTGATCACTCGTTAGTATTCCACATCCCTGAATTAATATAAGAGCGAGATATCGGGAGGTTACTGTGTTACAAAAATCGTTTTATCAGCCTTAAAAAAATAATATAATTACTACACAGTTAAGCGTAAAGAAAGTGGGAGGAAAATATTCTAAAACTTTTTGTGGTTCATCACTCATCAGAATTCCACATGTCTGGGAAAATATCAGAGAGAGATATCGTGAGGCTAATGTGTTAAAAAGTATTTTATTATGCTTGACAGAAATTATAAAAAATTAACTCAACCGTTAAGCGCGTAAAAGAGAGGAAAATTAAAAATTGTGTGGTTTATCACCCATTAGAATACCACAACACCGGGTCGATATCACCGATATCACTATAGTGGGGCTATTGGAGAGAAGAATCCGCAAACGAAGCGTCCGTGATCAGGCGGAAATAGGTAGTAAAACCTCGATATAAACAAATCAATGAATCCATTTTTACCAAGATTTCAAACAACACAACTTAATCTTTTAGTTGTTAATTTCGGATTAATTTAACACATGAAAATATTCGTTCCTTTGTATTTCCGGGATTAACATAAAGTGTTTCGATCAATTTTGTCAAAGTTCCCAGTACCGAATCGAATTACTAGATCGAATTCTCCTTTAGAATCTATTTGTTATTAATAAGTAACATTTTTGCACCTGTGTGGTAGTAAATTAATGCGATCATTAACACAGTATGAATCTAAGGACCGGAAAACGAAACGATCATATATCTTCCATTTTAGATTAAAATAATCGAAATCATCCCGTACATGTGTGCCCTGTAACGTCTTGATTCACGGGTAGCTAGACTAGTTACCATTGAAAATATCCGATTCTGGACTAAATTGGTTTATTTTACAATTTGTACAAAAAGTCGGAAAATGAATGTAAAGTTCATTAATATTAGTTCCTTGGAAGGTCCAAAGTTCTATCGAGGCGCTTAGGGCTGCTGGCGAGCCTCACAATTTCGCTCGGGGAAATCTAACGCACGGCTACGGGTGAGCCTATTCTCAACACAAAATTACTCGAAAGAGTACAGAGTTCCAAGGCAGGAAATCTCAGTCTTTCCGGACAGGATCACTACTAGGATGAGCAGTTACACGGATCTCTAGGGAGGGTTCTCCTTTACGGCTACGGTCGAGCCTTTCTCACTAAAATACTCCGGCGTGTATAGGATCCCAAGGTGGGATAAATGCACAACAGTGAAAGGATATTCACTTCAAGCTCCAACAACGGTCTCTGCTGACCGTCTCTCCAAGCTCTCTGATCCTCTGTGATCCTCTGTCTCCGTCTCTCCTCTCGTCTTTCCTCTCGTGATCTCTCTCTTCTCTCTCCTCTTCTCTCTCGTCTCTCGTCCTCTCGTGATCTCTCCCTCTGATGATATCTCCAAAAACTCTATATGTTGGGTGCTTATCGACTCCTCCTTTCCGTTTCTGGTCCGCCTTTTAGTCGGTGCTGGATTGGGTGTTGAAGATTTCTCACGTTCTTGATTGGCTGTCTCACGTTGGTCTTTCCCCTCAACTTTTACGACAGACTTCGGCGGACTTGAAAGGGTCCATCAAACCCTGTCGGAAACTCATCATCATTTATATCAATCTTCTTAGTCTCGAAATGTCGAAGAGAGCGACAGAAAGGCGCCTGCCCTTTGTTTTGAAACCACAGCGATTTCCGACCCCTGCTGACTGGCTGTCGTTAAGAAATCATTAAGATGTTTTCGGGTGGTCGTTATGGAGTGTGGGCTTTTCCTCTCGACACCTGAGTCAACAAGACTTTTCATTTTCCCACGTTGTCGTGGTGATCGTTTCCCTAGCTGCCGTTACAGAATTCCTCCCCCCATAGAGAGATTTTGCGATGTGTTAGAGAGCAAAATCTAAAAGGAAGGGGTTAGACATACAGGAGGTCTTGACAATACTTCAGAGGCAGCTATAACTAATGGTTTTAACCTTCCAACATTTTACAATCTTATTCAATTATTTAAATTACAAACACAAGCATCATTTGTATTTACATTTTACATAGATCACAATTTATACACTATTAAATATTTACAATCAAATTTTCATTTGAAGTGTCAGATGTTATTTATTCCACGCGACTTAAGCAATCAGCGTGCTTATTGTCTTTCCCTGCTCTGTGGACTATTGTATAGTCAAATGGTTGCAACGCCAACGCCCATCTCATGAGTCTAGGGTTATTTCCTGCGTTCGTACGCAACCAAACTAAAGGGTTGTGGTCAGTTTCGATTGTAAACTTTTGACCATCTAGGTAATGTCGCAATTTCTTAATTGCATAAATGATAGCTGCACATTCCTTTTCTGTAGCACTAAACTTCTTCTCGCACTCGCTAAATTTCCGACTCAAGAACAAGATCGGATGTTCGTTATTGTGTGGCCCTCGTTGAGCCATAATGATCCCGATTCCTTTATCTGATGCATCGGTTTGCAGGATAAATTCCCTACTATAGTCCGGGGCATAAAGTACGGGTTTTTCGGTGAGTTTCCCTTTTAGTGTTTGGAATGCGTGCTCATGCTCTGGTGTCCATTCTATCGCTTCCTTTCTATGTTTTCCCTTTAAGGCGCGGGTTAAAGGCTCCGCGATGACAGCATAGTTTTTAATATATCTATATATATAAAATAGGATGTGTGTGTGTGTATGTGGGTATATTTTCTATACAAATCTACACCGTTTGACCAATCCACACCAAATTTGGCACACTTATAATTTAGAACACTGCGGTCAGCATAGGCTAACTCTTAACCCCCGTTCTATTGGCCCTGGGGGGCTAAAAACTATTCGAAATCGCAATAGAAATAACATTGAGCATAGATTGATTGCTTTAGGCAGCGATGGTTGCTTTACCACTGTTGATCGAAAAACAATTTTTTCCGAAACAAATTAAATTACAGTATTTATGTTTGAACTGACTTTTTAGTTCTTCCCATGATGTAAATAAATTATAGATATTTTATTGATGAAGGGGGAAAGAATATTTTAAAATATTTATGTTTGCAAGGAAATTCAAGGAAAGGTTTTCAGGAGTTCAAGGATTATTTTCAAGGAAAGTTGGTGTGTATTTCGACCAACTTTCCTTAAATAATTTATCGAATACGTAATGATTTGTAGAATTCTGTTTCACGAGGCTTTTTAGGTAAGGCGTGTAACTTATTTTAAAATGTCCGGAATAGATACACGTGAATCCTCCGTTGAAAGCAGTGATTTTCTTTCTGAAAAATTCTGTAAAATCGACCTTCTGCTTTTTGAAAAAATTTTATCTATTCAGTTTAATTTGTCTACACCGATTATATTTATTTCTAAACCAAGCACCGTTATTCCGAAAAGCACAAACGAAAAACTCATTGATCATAAAAGCGTAATTTTGCTACTCGGTATCTGGCAGCACCAGAATTAATGTTTACTTTTTTTATAAAACTTTGTAGAACTTTCTAGAAAGTTGGGGAAACGGAAACTTAATTGGACTCATGGTGGAGAACATTCCAGCACCCACTCGATTCTTAGCTGGTCGTATTTAAAGGAAGCTAACTCGGTAAGTCTTCCAGTTTATCATCTTTCAGTGAATCTGGCAGTTTTATTTCGCTCTTTTGATTGTATAAGTGTTTCCTACTTTATTCGACAGTGATAGTGTACATTTTGGATTTATATTTCTAAACGGATGTAAGTACTACATAATTTTAAATTCGTTTTTTCGTTAATTTTAGCTTTTTATTGTATTCTATAATAGATTTCATTGCTCAGTGAGATGTGCCTTTTGCTTAATTTTTTAAATAAGTTTAATGGGATCAGAATTAATGCTTTTTTTACACCAGAATAAAAGTTTATTTTTAACATGATTTAGAATTCTGTGTTTGAATATTTTGATTGACAGCTTTTAATTTTTATTATTAATTTTAATTATTTATTAATTTAATTATAAATTATTAATTTTTAATTAATTTTTTTTATTTGTGTTAAAAGTTTGATATTCTCCTAAACTGATGTAAGTACTTCACAATTTTAAATTTGTTTTACCATTCAGTTTATATTAGTTTTTTATTGTATTCTATAATAGATTTCATTGTTCAGTGAGTGTGCCTTTTGCTTATTTTATGAAATAACTTTTTAATGACAGATTTCACTGCTCTGTGATAGTGTGCCTTTTGCTAATTTTATGAAATAGCTTTTCTTTGTATTCTATAATAGATTTCATTGCTCAGTGAGAGTGTGCCTTTTGCTTATTTTATGAAATAGCTTTTTGTATTCTTTTACAGATTTCTTTGCTGTAGCAATGCCTCCAAGGAAGCGGAAGGCAATCGGCCAAGTGCAGTCAACGGCTAAGATGATGAAAAATGAGCGTAGACAAGAAACTTCCGAGGAGAGGAATAGAAGACTTGCGATTGCGAGAGAGAGAGCTACTACATCTAGAGCAACAAAGACGGCACAACAGCGTGAGACCCTACTACAGGATAAGAGAGATAGAGCAACTACATCTAGAGCAACAGAGACGGCACAGCAGCGTGAGGCCCGACTACAGGATATGAAAGAGACAGCTACTACATCTAGAGCAACAGAGACGGCACAGCAGCGTGAGGCCCGACTACAGGATAAGAGAGATAGAGCTACTACATCTAGAACAACAGAGACGGCACAGCAGCGAGAGGCCCGACTACAGGATAAGAGAGATAGAGCTACTACATCAAGAGCAACAGAGACTGCACAGCAGCGTGAGGCCCGACTACAGGATAAGAGAGATAGAGCTACTACATCTAGAGCAACAGAGACGGCACAGCAGCGAGAGGCCCGACTACAGGATAAGAGAGATAGAGCCAAACGATCACGGACTGCGAGCCATTTTAGCTTAGCACTGGAAGGATTTCACTACGATTCACATAAAGACTACTCGATGCATGCAAGTGTTACGATCGGGAAAATGGAAATGGTTTGTACTTACTGTCAAGCCAAAAAGTTTAAATCAGAGTCTACTGGTATTTGCTGCAAAAATGGAAAAGTTAAACTTTGCCAACTGGAACCACCACCACAAGACCTTTTGACTTACACATCAGGAGATACGTCAGAGTCGAAGCATTTTCTAAGTAACATCAGAAAATACAACTCATGTTTCCAAATGACATCATTCGGCGGCACATCAGTTGTTGGACAGCCCGGATTTCCGTCGACATTCAAGGTGCAAGGGCAGGTTTACCATAGAGCGGGATCGTTGCTTCCGCTGCCAGATCAACCACTAAAATTTCTACAACTATATTTTATTCAAAACGAACAAATGGAAACTGATCATAGGTGCGCCTACATCTCGGGAACAAGACGTCAGATTGTGTTAAACTTACAGAGGATGTTTCATGAGCACAATAATCTTATTAAAACGTTTGAAACAGCATTGGAACATATGCCAACAGATGAATATAAAGTAGTCATAAGAGCAGACCGAAGACCAGCAGGCGAACACGAGCGGCGCTTTAACTCTCCTCAAGCAGATGAAGTCGCGGTGGTTCAGGAGATGAGTTTCATCAACGGGATATCGTTATTCAACGACGAGGTGAATCATTGCAGCGTATTTCGGAAACACATCGATCTTACGATGCTCTGCAGTACCCAGTAATATTCCCTCATGGTGAAGATGGATATCAATTTAATCTGAGGCAGATCAACCCAAGAACAGGTGAAACAACGAGCAAGAAAGTTTCAGCGATGGATTTCTATGCGTACAGATTAATGGTTCGAGATACTGGGCAGAACCACGTATTGAACTGCAGGCAATTGTTTCATCAGTTCATCGTCGATATGTACGCTAAAGTCGAGAGTGAACGTCTCCTTTACATTCGTCTAAATCAACGTAAACTGAGAGTTGACGAATATATTCACCTGAGAGATGCTGTGGCAAATGACGGGAACGTTGAAAACCTCGGTGCCTTAGTCATACTACCAGCTACATTTACAGGCAGTCCCAGACACATGCACGAATACACACAAGATGCTATGACGTACGTGAGGACGTACGGGAGACCAGACTTATTTATCACCTTCACCTGCAATCCCACTTGGACGGAGATCAAGGAGGTTCTTACCAATGGTCAATTACCCAGTGAGCGCCACGACTTGATTGCGAGAGTATTTAAACAGAAGCAGTTGAAACTGATTGACGTTATAACAAAGGGCCATGTATTTGGAGTGCCGAGATGCTGGATGTATACGATTGAATGGCAAAAAAGAGGGCTGCCACACTCGCACAATTTGATCTGGTTAGCGGACAAAATTCAGCCCACTCAAATCGATGACGTTATATCTGCCGAGTTGCCAGACCCGGAACAAGATCCCGAACTTTTTGAAGTGGTAACGAAAAACATGATCCACGGACCGTGTGGAAATCTCAATCCCATTTCTCCGTGTATGAAGGACGGAAAGTGTACCAAGAAATACCCTAGAAAATTGATTAAAGAGACACAAACTGGAAATGACGGCTATCCCCTGTACAGACGGCGGGCTCCGGAAGATGGAGGGTTCACGGCGAAACTAACGATACGCAGCAACACGGAAATAGAAATCGACAATAGGTGGGTTGTGCCCTTTTCGCCGCTGCTGTCGAAAATGTTTCGGGCACACATCAACGTGGAGTACTGCAACAGTGTGAAATCGATTAAATATGTGTGCAAGTATGTCAACAAAGGTAGTGATATGGCTGTTTTCGGTATCAGCGACGAGAGATCGAACGATGAAGTGACGCGGTTTCAATTGGGAAGATACCTCAGCAGTAACGAGGCAGTTTGGCGAATACTGGGTTTTTCGATTCACGAAAGACACCCTACTGTTGTTCACCTCAGCGTCCATTTAGAAAATGGTCAGAGAGTTTATTTCACAACAGAGAGCGCCCCTAGAGTGATTGATCAGCCACCAAACACGACTTTGACGGCATTCTTTCAACTGTGTCAGCAGGATCCTTTTGCGAGGACTTTGTTGTATCCTGAGATACCTCGATATTACACGTGGAATGCGTCGAGGAAAATTTTCTGTAGGAGAAAAGTTGGCCAGCCCGTCCCTGGACATGATGCAGTCGCGAGTGACGCCTTGGGTCGAGTGTACACTGTTCACCCCAACAACGCCGAATGCTATTTCCTTAGGATGCTTCTTCACTCGGTACGAGGACCTAGATCTTTCGCAGAGATGAGAACGGTAAACGACGAAGTATGCCAGACATTTAGAGAGGCCTGTCAGAAGTTGGGTTTGCTGGAAGGAGACCAGCACTGGGATGACACGTTGCGAGAAGCCGAATTGATCTCCCTACCAGAGCAAATCAGAAACCTGTTTGCTATAATATTGACTACATGCAGTCCATCGAATCCAAACACTTTATGGGAAAAGTATAAGGAGGCCCTGAGTGAGGATATACTCGCCAAAGTCCGGAGGGAAACCCCGACATTAGAAATCGCGTTTGGTCCGGACATTTTCAACGAGGCTTTGGTTATTCTTGAGGACAAATGTGTGGCCATGACAAATAAAACATTACTGCAATTGGGCCTGCCTGCACCAGTAAGAGATCGACGAGACGTACTTCGCGCAGATTACGTGCGAGAAACGAACTACGACGTCGAAGAGCTGAGTGCATACGTCGCGGACAAGAAGCCACTTCTGAATCGAGATCAGAAAAACGCATACCAAATTATCATGGATCAGGCAGCAAAACAACAAGGTGGTATCATTTTTCTTGATGCTTCTGGGGGCACAGGGAAAACATTCTTGATTAATATAATACTGGCCGAAATCAGGACTCGGGGAGAAGTTGCTCTTGCCATCGCCTCTTCGGGAATTGCGGCGACGTTAATGGAAGGAGGGAGGACGGCCCATTCTGCACTTAAGTTGCCACTTGACATCGCCAGGCAGGAAAATCCTACCTGCAACATAAGCAAGGCAAGTGGTCGGGCGCAGGTGCTCGAGACTTGCAAATTAATCGTGTGGGACGAATGCACCATGGCTCACAAGAAAGCTCTCGAGGCCCTCGACGTCACTCTGAGAGATCTGAGAGGAAACGACAACCTGATGGGAGGAGCTCTGGTACTCCTCTGTGGAGACTTTCGTCAAACTCTGCCCGTCATCCCGAAGTCGACGCCGGCCGATGAGATCCATGCATGTTTGAAACATTCGTTTTTGTGGAGACATGTGCGAAAGATAACTTTGAAGCAAAACATGAGAGTACATCTGGGGGATGAGAGTGCTCAAATTTTCTCAGACAAACTCCTGGAGATCGGAGAAGGCAGATTGGCAGTCGAGTCTTCTGGCAAGATTAAATTCCCATCCGATTTTTGTAATCTGGTGTCGTCCGTCTCAGAGCTGATAGATGCAGTCTATCCGTCTGTTTCCCAAAACTATCACGATTTGAACTGGTTGCGAGAGAGGGCCATTCTTTCTGCTAAAAATGAAGACGTCCACGACATAAACAATCAAATACTTGTCATGTTACCAGGCGTGGTCACTGAATACAAGTCCATCGATACCGTAGTAGATGCCGATGAGGTCGTCAATTTCCCGCCAGAGTTCCTGAACTCGCTTGATCCGGCTGGATTGCCACCACATCGTCTTTTACTTAAAGTGGGATCTCCGGTTATTTTACTGCGGAACCTCGACCCGCCAAAACTTTGCAACGGCACGAGGCTGTGTGTCAAGAAGCTGCTGGGCAATGTAATGGAAGCGACTATCTTGACAGGAAAGGGAGAGGGTGCAACAGTTTTTATCCCACGGATACCACTCATTCCGACGGATCTCCCTTTCGACTTTAAGAGATTGCAGTTTCCAGTAAGACTTGCATTCTCGATCACGATCAACAAGTCGCAGGGGCTATCAAGTACTGCGGAGTGGATTTGAGATCGCCGTGTTTCTCCCACGGACAACTTTATGTTGGTTGCTCGAGGGTGGGTTCACCCAAGAATTTATTTATTCTTGCTCCCGGAGGTGAAACTAAAAATGTTGTGTATAATCAAGTTTTGTGTTAAATTTATATTGCAGTGAATTTGTAAAATATTTTACTTTATAATGCGTGTACTGTACTTATACTTTTAGAACCTGTTAATATAATTACTTTGATTTTACACTATACATTGATTTCATTCCTTTTCCTGTCCAATAGAAGATTGGGATAAATACCCGGGCAAAGCTATGTTGCCGTTGTTTGAGCATTACTAAATCTAACTTTTAGTTGATTGTATAAGTATTTCCTACTTTATTTGACAGGTGTAATGTGCATTATTGAATTAAAGTTTATTATTTTATTTCTATATGAATTTTATATTTTTACATGAATATTTGTTTGATAAAAAAAGGATATTTAAAATATTTCATTATTCATAATTTACATTTTGTAATGAAACACGAAAAACTTCAACTCATTAATCATAAAAGCGTAATTTTGTTATTTTAGATTTGGGAAACCAGAATTAATTTTTATTATTTTATAAATTTGATTTAGCATCCCGTGTTTGTCTATTTGAGTTAACACAGCGAAATGTTGCAGTCATATTTGAGCATTACTAAATTTCATTATCGTCTTTATCAATATTTTCAAATATCTTTTTTCGAATTGCTCTGTTTCAGAATACACTCAGGCAGTCGAAATTCGACACTGCGTATCATTCGTTTTTTAGAATTCTGCATTTTTTCGTCGGAATTTCGTTTCTGTTCGTATTTATGTCTTAATCTTTTAGATATTGCAATATATTCAGGAATTAAATGCATATATTTGCGTCCGAAGTATATAGTAGAAGTTATGGAAAAGTTAAAACGTATTTTCCGTACAACTTAAATGATTGCATTTTTCTGTGAAAGAAAAGTGATTATTCTAATTCACTTTTCAAGCAACATTTAACTATTTCAACCCGAGCAACGCCGGGTAATTCAGCTAGTCGTGAATAAAATCCACATAAGCCTAGAAATTGGCGTATCTGTGTTTTCGTTTTGGGTGCCGGAAATTCCAATACTGCCTTTGTTTTGGCTTCGGCAGGGGATCTGAGACCTCCACCTACCTTGTGTCCCAAATATTTTACGCTGCTTTGCGCGAACCGACATTTCGATGGCTTGATCGTTAATTTGGCCTCCGCGATTCTATTTAGAACTAGGCCTAGGTGTTTTAGATGATCTTCCCACGTATTTGAAAAGATGGCTACATCATCTAAATATGGTACACTAAACTCGTCGCATCCTTGCAAGAGTTGTGACATGAATTTGGAAAAACAAAAAGGGGCATTTACCAGACCAAAAGGAAGGACTAGTGGTCGGTAAGTTCCAAAAGTAGTCACAAATGCGGCTAATCTCTGAGCCTTGGGGCTTAACGGAATCTGCCAATACCCTTTTGTTAAATCAATGACAGTGATGTACTTTGCTGCTGATACCTTCTCTATTCTTTCGTCGATATTCGGTAAGGGAAAATATTCGGTTCTAATTATAGAATTTAATTTGCGGTAGTCTACACAAGGCCTTGGATCTTTGCCTTGAGCTTCCACTAATATCATTGGAGAAGTATAATCTGACTCTCCTATCTCTATCAGTTGGAGGTCCAACATCCTCTTGATTTCAGTTTTTAAAATTTCCGTTTGTCGGGGTGACGTCCTGTAGGGTTTTGACCTCACTGGTTGATTACTGATCAATTCTAGGTCGTGTTCTACCAAATCTGTCCTACCTGGGTCATTTGAAAATATTTTCTTATGAGACAATAATAACGTCTCGAGTTGGGCGATTTGTTCAGGGCTGCATTTTCCAGCTAAATCACTATCCCTCACTATCTCCTCGAAATCATACAAATTGGGGTTTGACGACGGGTAATTTATCTCTAAATCCGAATCTGATGTTCCGACATTCTCTCCACTAATCAGTAAGTTCACTGCTTCCGCCCGCTTATTATAAGGTTTTAGAAGATTTACGTGATACACCTGAGATTTTTCGGTTTTACCAGGCATCTTAACTATGTAGTTAGTATCTGAGAGTTGACTCTCGATCACTCCAGGGCCTATCCAACTAACAGATAATTTGTTTGGTTTGGATGACGCTACGACTAACACCTTATCTCCCTTTTTAAAAATTCTACGAACTGCATCTTTATCGTACCAGGTTTTCCTTTTATGTTGCATGTCTGAAACTCGTTCATAGGCCAATTCCTGACAATGCTTCAACCTGTTAATTAATTCGAACACGTACTCGGTCACGACATTTTCTTCTTCCTCCGGTTCTACCCAATGTTCGAAAAGTAAGGTTTCGGGGGTTACTTTCAAAAGGGCAATTGTATGCTTTTCAACAGGGGGTAGATGAATCGGAACCTCGCGCTCCTGGCTATTCGATTGAATAGGTGGTTTTTCGCTAACGCAGTTGGGGGTTTTGAGTTTCTCCAAACTCCCTGATCTTTGTTTCCCCTGTTTTGACTACGCGTAACGACAGCATTAACTAAATGTGGGTTTTTCCTTGCCTCCTCGAGCAATTCTTGGGTCGAGTTTCCCAGGAGATAATGGTTCAATTCTACCGTTTTATCCACTACCGCTGCTTTAGTGATTATCTTGCCGAATTTTTCACTTTCTAAACTAATTGTTGCTATCGGTAAACATCGGAAATGATTTTCCAGAGCCTGTTTCAACCAAACTGTTTCTCCGGTGTAATCATCTGGTCTTACTAAGTGGTTGGGAGCTACGTCCAAACTGGTTCCACTATCTCTCAATATCACGGTATTTATCCCATTAACTTTAGCCTCACTCAGATAAGGGGCAAACGAAGGTGCGAAATTCTCCTCCATTTTTAAATGATTCACGCGTTCGTGATTCGGGTTTCTCCTTAATTCAGGGCATTGCGGTCTCAGATGATCCGTCGAATGGCATATGTAACACGCCGGCGCTCTTCGCCGTTCAAATTCTCGCTTCCTCCACTTTTGCTCATTAGGATTTGGATTCCTCCAATTCGAGCGTTCGCTCCTTTCTGGCTCAAATTTCCTCACTACTGCAGGTCTGTTGTCAGGTTTTGGCTTATCTGGGAAACGTTTTTCTGGGAACTTAGCTGTGAGAGGTCTCCTGACAGTGCGTCTAGCGGCTTCATATTGGTCTAATTTAAATACTAATTCTTCGGGGTCTACTATGGCTGCCCACTGATCTATGAAATGCTCCTTAATCTCAGGAGAAACTCTCCTTTTTATTTGATCCGTTAGCATTAGATTTTTGAGGTCCTCAAAACTTTCCACTCCGACTCCATCTAGCCATCCCTCTAAGTAACTCCTTAATTCAAATATTAGATCTTTCCAGGGCGCTCCTGATCGTCTCTGATGCTGTGTAAATTTGGTTCGGAATGTTTCCGGATTTAATTTAAATCTATTTAGGAGGGTACTCTTAACATGATCGTAATCTTCTGATTTTTCAGGGGGCTCTCTCATGATAATTTCTGCAATATCCATCGGGAGTAGGTAAAGAAGGTGAGTCACCCAATCAACCTCATCTATTCCAATCTTTTTCGCCTGTCTTTCAAACAAGGTGAGAAATAGGGCCATGTCTCCTTTTTCTGGGTCAAATTTCTGCATTACGGATTTCAAGTTTTTCGTTGGTCTAGAATTATCCGTTTGTGACGAACCTAAGCTATTTGTTTCAGCAGCTTGCGTAATTCTGAGTTTTTCTAACTCGAACATTCGAATTCGCTCTTCTCGCTCTTCCGCCTCCCTAGCATTTCTCTCGGCTATCTCCCGTTCCTCACTAGCCTGTCTCATCTCCCGTTCCTCTACTATAACCTGCAACTGAGCCTTCACCCATTCTTCGTCGTATTGTGGATGCTCTGATATCTTTGTGGTTATATCTAACACCCTATCATTAGGTCCTAGGTCGATACCTAACTCATAAGCGAGTTTCTGCAAATCTGCCTTACGTTGCCTTGCTAAAAATGCCATTTTAAAATTCTCCTGTCCCTTACACCCAATTATACACACAATAATATACTAATATATGTGACCAATACTTAAAACACAATGCAACACTATAAAACAATGTACCTTAAATTTCAAAACAATCTTAACTCAAATTTCACAAAATATACTAAGCGTAACTCTACACAGAATACTTCGATAACTTTTAGATTACAACAGTACTTAATTTCAATAAATGACTTTTACTCTAATTTCAAAGGAAAGTTCTTCCTGAATTGATAACACAATAGTTTTCTAAATTTTTCAAATCAAGCACTTTGCTAAATGTTGCAACCACTCAATTACACATACAATATAATTTCATTAAGACAATTTTAAATTCCTAGCACATTAATTTACTACAATTTTTGCCTCTAAAGTAAAATCAAGCCTTACCTGCTGTCGTGCTGCACAGGATCTCGTCACTTTCATCTACTTCAGATCAGGGTTATTGGTCGGTCACTTTCCACACAAAACTTGGTCTTCTATTTCTTTTTCGGGACTCGGCGTCTTCCGTAACTGTATTTCGGACCAGGCGTCCTTTTCTCCGGGACTGGATGTCGAACGAAGTCGCTACTTCTCCGGGACTGGATGTCGGTCGGTTCGATACTCCTTCAGAACTGGATGTCGAACGAAGTCGCTACTTCTCCGGGACTGGATGTCGGTCGGTTCGATGCTCCTTCAGAACTGGATGTCGAACGAAGTCAATCGGTTCCGCTACTTCAGGACTGGGCGTCGGTCGGTTCGATACTCCTTCAGAACTGGATGTCGAACGAAGTCAATCGATTCCGCTACTTCAGGACTGGGAGTCGATCGCTTCCGCTACTGCTTTACGACTGGGTGTCGATCTCTTCTGTTACTTCTTCACGACTGGGTGTCGATCTCTTCCGCTACTGCTTTACGACTGGGTGTCGATCGCTTCCGCTACTTCTTCACGACTGGGTGTCGATCTCTTCCGCTGCCACCAGAAAGTTAACTAGTCTGTAACGTCTTGATTCACGGGTAGCTAGACTAGTTACCATTGAAAATATCCGATTCTGGACTAAATTGGTTTATTTTACAATTTGTACAAAAAGTCGGAAAATGAATGTAAAGTTCATTAATATTAGTTCCTTGGAAGGTCCAAAGTTCTATCGAGGCGCTTAGGGCTGCTGGCGAGCCTCACAATTTCGCTCGGGGAAATCTAACGCACGGCTACGGGTGAGCCTATTCTCAACACAAAATTACTCGAAAGAGTACAGAGTTCCAAGGCAGGAAATCTCAGTCTTTCCGGACAGGATCACTACTAGGATGAGCAGTTACACGGATCTCTAGGGAGGGTTCTCCTTTACGGCTACGGTCGAGCCTTTCTCACTAAAATACTCCGGCGAGTATAGGATCCCAAGGTGGGATAAATGCACAACAGTGAAAGGATATTCACTTCAAGCTCCAACAACGGTCTCTGCTGACCGTCTCTCCAAGCTCTCTGATCCTCTGTGATCCTCTGTCTCCGTCTCTCCTCTCGTCTTTCCTCTCGTGATCTCTCTCTTCTCTCTCCTCTTCTCTCTCGTCTCTCGTCCTCTCGTGATCTCTCCCTCTGATGATATCTCCAAAAACTCTATATGTTGGGTGCTTATCGACTCCTCCTTTCCGTTTCTGGTCCGCCTTTTAGTCGGTGCTGGATTGGGTGTTGAAGATTTCTCACGTTCTTGATTGGCTGTCTCACGTTGGTCTTTCCCCTCAACTTTTACGACAGACTTCGGCGGACTTGAAAGGGTCCATCAAACCCTGTCGGAAACTCATCATCATTTATATCAATCTTCTTAGTCTCGAAATGTCGAAGAGAGCGACAGAAAGGCGCCTGCCCTTTGTTTTGAAACCACAGCGATTTCCGACCCCTGCTGACTGGCTGTCGTTAAGAAATCATTAAGATGTTTTCGGGTGGTCGTTATGGAGTGTGGGCTTTTCCTCTCGACACCTGAGTCAACAAGACTTTTCATTTTCCCACGTTGTCGTGGTGATCGTTTCCCTAGCTGCCGTTACAGCCCATTAACCACTGCTCGGATGGATAGGCTTGGGGTAATTTGCCAGATAATGTTCTTCCTCTATTCAAGCTCTTATCTAGATTGCTTGTGATCTTTTCCGTATAACTTATACTTACTACAATAACAATGAAAAGCGCCTAATGAATACCCATACGAGTACCACTTAACTATCACTCAAATACCGTGAAATCAGAAGAGAAGATGTCATCCCTCCCACTTTTTTATTTATTTTTTACTAAGTACACCCATCATAACGTTCAGGAATGGTCTGAATCAATTATCACTTTAAAATACGAAGAAAGGTAAATATATGTAGGTTTCGAGCGCCATCTAAAGCATGCATGTCTGCGAGAACAAACTGGAAGGATAGCCCCACTATCGTAACTTCAAAGCGACCGCAGCGCCGCAGGTTCTGGCCCGTTCCTTCATGATGGTTCTGCACGAATAAACTTACTCAGGTTGTAGAGGGATTTATAAGGATTTGATAATATAATTTTTTGTGCGTTCGTATTTCGTGAAAATTTCAGAGTGGGTCATTGATCATCAGTTGCAGAATGAAAACTCACAGCATCAACAGGTAAGTGTATGGTTTTCAAGATGAAGACAAAATGCATATTAATTTAATCTATGTGAATAAAAATGGAGTATTTGTACATCGAATATTTTTGACCCATTTCATGTTATTTACCCGTTTTGAGCCCTTCTAATGCAAAATCGGTATCTTGTGCGTTTATATGTATGTACCCGTATTACGTCGAAATGTTTGGGTGTATTTTTAAGAAACTCGCCATACTGTCAGCACTTACATTCATTTAGTGAATGAATTATGTTGCGTTGGTCTGTCTGTCTTCCTATTTACAACCGTTTTTATGTCTGTTCGTTTAAATATACATAAAAGTTATTCACTAAATATTAATACAATGTTCTTATTTGTATAAATATTATTTCTATTTAGTCGATACATTATTTGAATTTTATTTGTCTACATATTTAGACAAGTATCATACTAAAACCTGTGAGTAGCAATACTTAAATCAACCATAATTTTTTAGTTTTGGAGAATCTGGAAGTTATTTTCAGCACTGCAATTAATTAAATTTTTTACCAGTATTACTGAAAAAGCAATTATTTTTTCAAAAGCTATTTTTAAGGGTATTTTAACTGTGATATTATTTTTTTAATTTGAGACTTATTTTTTTCTTTGCGTAATATAAACAATTTCGGAATATTTGCGACAGACAAACTGAAAGTCGTGTTCGTTGATCACGTGCAATGGCATTTTCTGTTTTTTCGCACGGAATTAATTTCGCATTTCTAAATTTGGTCCAGTTCTTAGTTCCAAGTTGTATTAAATATGTGAGAGAACACGAGGTAAAACAACCTTCAGAACGACTTCTCTTCCCACAACTTTACTTTAGTTGTATTTCGTTTTTTTCTGTTTCAACCTTTACCACACCGATAAGCGTGAAGAAATGAAGGGGAATTTTTTTTTTAAATTGTGCCCTATCGCGCTTTAGTATCACATCACTGGGCTAATATAAGAGCGATATACAAAGAGATTACTGCTCAGAAAATTATTTTACCAGCCTTGAAAGAATACAATTACCGTACCGTAAAGTGTAAAGAAAAGAGAGAAAAATTAAAAAAAATTGTGGTTGATCACTCGTTAGTATTCCACATCCCTGAATTAATATAAGAGCGAGATATCGGGAGGTTACTGTGTTACAAAAATCGTTTTATCAGCCTTAAAAAAATAATATAATTACTACACAGTTAAGCGTAAAGAAAGTGGGAGGAAAATATTCTAAAACTTTTTGTGGTTCATCACTCATCAGAATTCCACATGTCTGGGAAAATATCAGAGAGAGATATCGTGAGGCTAATGTGTTAAAAAGTATTTTATTATGCTTGACAGAAATTATAAAAAATTAACTCAACCGTTAAGCGCGTAAAAGAGAGGAAAATTAAAAATTGTGTGGTTTATCACCCATTAGAATACCACAACACCGGGTCGATATCACCGATATCACTATAGTGGGGCTATTGGAGAGAAGAATCCGCAAACGAAGCGTCCGTGATCAGGCGGAAATAGGTAGTAAAACCTCGATATAAACAAATCAATGAATCCATTTTTACCAAGATTTCAAACAACACAACTTAATCTTTTAGTTGTTAATTTCGGATTAATTTAACACATGAAAATATTCGTTCCTTTGTATTTCCGGGATTAACATAAAGTGTTTCGATCAATTTTGTCAAAGTTCCCAGTACCGAATCGAATTACTAGATCGAATTCTCCTTTAGAATCTATTTGTTATTAATAAGTAACATTTTTGCACCTGTGTGGTAGTAAATTAATGCGATCATTAACACAGTATGAATCTAAGGACCGGAAAACGAAACGATCATATATCTTCCATTTTAGATTAAAATAATCGAAATCATCCCGTACATGTGTGCCCATTAACCACTGCTCGGATGGATAGGCTTGGGGTAATTTGCCAGATAATGTTCTTCCTCTATTCAAGCTCTTATCTAGATTGCTTGTGATCTTTTCCGTATAACTTATACTTACTACAATAACAATGAAAAGCGCCTAATGAATACCCATACGAGTACCACTTAACTATCACTCAAATACCGTGAAATCAGAAGAGAAGATGTCATCCCTCCCACTTTTTTATTTATTTTTTACTAAGTACACCCATCATAACGTTCAGGAATGGTCTGAATCAATTATCACTTTAAAATACGAAGAAAGGTAAATATATGTAGGTTTCGAGCGCCATCCAAAGCATGCATGTCTGCGAGAACAAACTGGAAGGATAGCCCCACTATCGTAACTTCAAAGCGACCGCAGCGCCGCAGGTTCTGGCCCGTTCCTTCATGATGGTTCTGCACGAATAAACTTACTCAGGTTGTAGAGGGATTTATAAGGATTTGATAATATAATTTTTTGTGCGTTCGTATTTCGTGAAAATTTCAGAGTGGGTCATTGATCATCAGTTGCAGAATGAAAACTCACAGCATCAACAGGTAAGTGTATGGTTTTCAAGATGAAGACAAAATGCATATTAATTTAATCTATGTGAATAAAAATGGAGTATTTGTACATCGAATATTTTTGACCCATTTCATGTTATTTACCCGTTTTGAGCCCTTCTAATGCAAAATCGGTATCTTGTGCGTTTATATGTATGTACCCGTATTACGTCGAAATGTTTGGGTGTATTTTTAAGAAACTCGCCATACTGTCAGCACTTACATTCATTTAGTGAATGAATTATGTTGCGTTGGTCTGTCTGTCTTCCTATTTACAACCGTTTTTATGTCTGTTCGTTTAAATATACATAAAAGTTATTCACTAAATATTAATACAATGTTCTTATTTGTATAAATATTATTTCTATTTAGTCGATACATTATTTGAATTTTATTTGTCTACATATTTAGACAAGTATCATACTAAAACCTGTGAGTAGCAATACTTAAATCAACCATAATTTTTTAGTTTTGGAGAATCTGGAAGTTATTTTCAGCACTGCAATTAATTAAATTTTTTACCAGTATTACTGAAAAAGCAATTATTTTTTCAAAAGCTATTTTTAAGGGTATTTTAACTGTGATATTATTTTTTTAATTTGAGACTTATTTTTTTCTTTGCGTAATATAAACAATTTCGGAATATTTGCGACAGACAAACTGAAAGTCGTGTTCGTTGATCACGTGCAATGGCATTTTCTGTTTTTTCGCACGGAATTAATTTCGCATTTCTAAATTTGGTCCAGTTCTTAGTTCCAAGTTGTATTAAATATGTGAGAGAACACGAGGTAAAACAACCTTCAGAACGACTTCTCTTCCCACAACTTTACTTTAGTTGTATTTCGTTTTTTTCTGTTTCAACCTTTACCACACCGATAAGCGTGAAGAAATGAAGGGGAATTTTTTTTTTTAATTGTGCCCTATCGCGCTTTAGTATCACATCACTGGGCTAATATAAGAGCGATATACAAAGAGATTACTGCTCAGAAAATTATTTTACCAGCCTTGAAAGAATACAATTACCGTACCGTAAAGTGTAAAGAAAAGAGAGAAAAATTAAAAAAAATTGTGGTTGATCACTCGTTAGTATTCCACATCCCTGAATTAATATAAGAGCGAGATATCGGGAGGTTACTGTGTTACAAAAATCGTTTTATCAGCCTTAAAAAAATAATATAATTACTACACAGTTAAGCGTAAAGAAAGTGGGAGGAAAATATTCTAAAACTTTTTGTGGTTCATCACTCATCAGAATTCCACATGTCTGGGAAAATATCAGAGAGAGATATCGTGAGGCTAATGTGTTAAAAAGTATTTTATTATGCTTGACAGAAATTATAAAAAATTAACTCAACCGTTAAGCGCGTAAAAGAGAGGAAAATTAAAAATTGTGTGGTTTATCACCCATTAGAATACCACAACACCGGGTCGATATCACCGATATCACTATAGTGGGGCTATTGGAGAGAAGAATCCGCAAACGAAGCGTCCGTGATCAGGCGGAAATAGGTAGTAAAACCTCGATATAAACAAATCAATGAATCCATTTTTACCAAGATTTCAAACAACACAACTTAATCTTTTAGTTGTTAATTTCGGATTAATTTAACACATGAAAATATTCGTTCCTTTGTATTTCCGGGATTAACATAAAGTGTTTCGATCAATTTTGTCAAAGTTCCCAGTACCGAATCGAATTACTAGATCGAATTCTCCTTTAGAATCTATTTGTTATTAATAAGTAACATTTTTGCACCTGTGTGGTAGTAAATTAATGCGATCATTAACACAGTATGAATCTAAGGACCGGAAAACGAAACGATCATATATCTTCCATTTTAGATTAAAATAATCGAAATCATCCCGTACATGTGTGCCCATTAACCACTGCTCGGATGGATAGGCTTGGGGTAATTTGCCAGATAATGTTCTTCCTCTATTCAAGCTCTTATCTAGATTGCTTGTGATCTTTTCCGTATAACTTATACTTACTACAATAACAATGAAAAGCGCCTAATGAATACCCATACGAGTACCACTTAACTATCACTCAAATACCGTGAAATCAGAAGAGAAGATGTCATCCCTCCCACTTTTTTATTTATTTTTTACTAAGTACACCCATCATAACGTTCAGGAATGGTCTGAATCAATTATCACTTTAAAATACGAAGAAAGGTAAATATATGTAGGTTTCGAGCGCCATCCAAAGCATGCATGTCTGCGAGAACAAACTGGAAGGATAGCCCCACTATCGTAACTTCAAAGCGACCGCAGCGCCGCAGGTTCTGGCCCGTTCCTTCATGATGGTTCTGCACGAATAAACTTACTCAGGTTGTAGAGGGATTTATAAGGATTTGATAATATAATTTTTTGTGCGTTCGTATTTCGTGAAAATTTCAGAGTGGGTCATTGATCATCAGTTGCAGAATGAAAACTCACAGCATCAACAGGTAAGTGTATGGTTTTCAAGATGAAGACAAAATGCATATTAATTTAATCTATGTGAATAAAAATGGAGTATTTGTACATCGAATATTTTTGACCCATTTCATGTTATTTACCCGTTTTGAGCCCTTCTAATGCAAAATCGGTATCTTGTGCGTTTATATGTATGTACCCGTATTACGTCGAAATGTTTGGGTGTATTTTTAAGAAACTCGCCATACTGTCAGCACTTACATTCATTTAGTGAATGAATTATGTTGCGTTGGTCTGTCTGTCTTCCTATTTACAACCGTTTTTATGTCTGTTCGTTTAAATATACATAAAAGTTATTCACTAAATATTAATACAATGTTCTTATTTGTATAAATATTATTTCTATTTAGTCGATACATTATTTGAATTTTATTTGTCTACATATTTAGACAAGTATCATACTAAAACCTGTGAGTAGCAATACTTAAATCAACCATAATTTTTTAGTTTTGGAGAATCTGGAAGTTATTTTCAGCACTGCAATTAATTAAATTTTTTACCAGTATTACTGAAAAAGCAATTATTTTTTCAAAAGCTATTTTTAAGGGTATTTTAACTGTGATATTATTTTTTTAATTTGAGACTTATTTTTTTCTTTGCGTAATATAAACAATTTCGGAATATTTGCGACAGACAAACTGAAAGTCGTGTTCGTTGATCACGTGCAATGGCATTTTCTGTTTTTTCGCACGGAATTAATTTCGCATTTCTAAATTTGGTCCAGTTCTTAGTTCCAAGTTGTATTAAATATGTGAGAGAACACGAGGTAAAACAACCTTCAGAACGACTTCTCTTCCCACAACTTTACTTTAGTTGTATTTCGTTTTTTTCTGTTTCAACCTTTACCACACCGATAAGCGTGAAGAAATGAAGGGGAATTTTTTTTTTAAATTGTGCCCTATCGCGCTTTAGTATCACATCACTGGGCTAATATAAGAGCGATATACAAAGAGATTACTGCTCAGAAAATTATTTTACCAGCCTTGAAAGAATACAATTACCGTACCGTAAAGTGTAAAGAAAAGAGAGAAAAATTAAAAAAAATTGTGGTTGATCACTCGTTAGTATTCCACATCCCTGAATTAATATAAGAGCGAGATATCGGGAGGTTACTGTGTTACAAAAATCGTTTTATCAGCCTTAAAAAAATAATATAATTACTACACAGTTAAGCGTAAAGAAAGTGGGAGGAAAATATTCTAAAACTTTTTGTGGTTCATCACTCATCAGAATTCCACATGTCTGGGAAAATATCAGAGAGAGATATCGTGAGGCTAATGTGTTAAAAAGTATTTTATTATGCTTGACAGAAATTATAAAAAATTAACTCAACCGTTAAGCGCGTAAAAGAGAGGAAAATTAAAAATTGTGTGGTTTATCACCCATTAGAATACCACAACACCGGGTCGATATCACCGATATCACTATAGTGGGGCTATTGGAGAGAAGAATCCGCAAACGAAGCGTCCGTGATCAGGCGGAAATAGGTAGTAAAACCTCGATATAAACAAATCAATGAATCCATTTTTACCAAGATTTCAAACAACACAACTTAATCTTTTAGTTGTTAATTTCGGATTAATTTAACACATGAAAATATTCGTTCCTTTGTATTTCCGGGATTAACATAAAGTGTTTCGATCAATTTTGTCAAAGTTCCCAGTACCGAATCGAATTACTAGATCGAATTCTCCTTTAGAATCTATTTGTTATTAATAAGTAACATTTTTGCACCTGTGTGGTAGTAAATTAATGCGATCATTAACACAGTATGAATCTAAGGACCGGAAAACGAAACGATCATATATCTTCCATTTTAGATTAAAATAATCGAAATCATCCCGTACATGTGTGCCCATTAACCACTGCTCGGATGGATAGGCTTGGGGTAATTTGCCAGATAATGTTCTTCCTCTATTCAAGCTCTTATCTAGATTGCTTGTGATCTTTTCCGTATAACTTATACTTACTACAATAACAATGAAAAGCGCCTAATGAATACCCATACGAGTACCACTTAACTATCACTCAAATACCGTGAAATCAGAAGAGAAGATGTCATCCCTCCCACTTTTTTATTTATTTTTTACTAAGTACACCCATCATAACGTTCAGGAATGGTCTGAATCAATTATCACTTTAAAATACGAAGAAAGGTAAATATATGTAGGTTTCGAGCGCCATCTAAAGCATGCATGTCTGCGAGAACAAACTGGAAGGATAGCCCCACTATCGTAACTTCAAAGCGACCGCAGCGCCGCAGGTTCTGGCCCGTTCCTTCATGATGGTTCTGCACGAATAAACTTACTCAGGTTGTAGAGGGATTTATAAGGATTTGATAATATAATTTTTTGTGCGTTCGTATTTCGTGAAAATTTCAGAGTGGGTCATTGATCATCAGTTGCAGAATGAAAACTCACAGCATCAACAGGTAAGTGTATGGTTTTCAAGATGAAGACAAAATGCATATTAATTTAATCTATGTGAATAAAAATGGAGTATTTGTACATCGAATATTTTTGACCCATTTCATGTTATTTACCCGTTTTGAGCCCTTCTAATGCAAAATCGGTATCTTGTGCGTTTATATGTATGTACCCGTATTACGTCGAAATGTTTGGGTGTATTTTTAAGAAACTCGCCATACTGTCAGCACTTACATTCATTTAGTGAATGAATTATGTTGCGTTGGTCTGTCTGTCTTCCTATTTACAACCGTTTTTATGTCTGTTCGTTTAAATATACATAAAAGTTATTCACTAAATATTAATACAATGTTCTTATTTGTATAAATATTATTTCTATTTAGTCGATACATTATTTGAATTTTATTTGTCTACATATTTAGACAAGTATCATACTAAAACCTGTGAGTAGCAATACTTAAATCAACCATAATTTTTTAGTTTTGGAGAATCTGGAAGTTATTTTCAGCACTGCAATTAATTAAATTTTTTACCAGTATTACTGAAAAAGCAATTATTTTTTCAAAAGCTATTTTTAAGGGTATTTTAACTGTGATATTATTTTTTTAATTTGAGACTTATTTTTTTCTTTGCGTAATATAAACAATTTCGGAATATTTGCGACAGACAAACTGAAAGTCGTGTTCGTTGATCACGTGCAATGGCATTTTCTGTTTTTTCGCACGGAATTAATTTCGCATTTCTAAATTTGGTCCAGTTCTTAGTTCCAAGTTGTATTAAATATGTGAGAGAACACGAGGTAAAACAACCTTCAGAACGACTTCTCTTCCCACAACTTTACTTTAGTTGTATTTCGTTTTTTTCTGTTTCAACCTTTACCACACCGATAAGCGTGAAGAAATGAAGGGGAATTTTTTTTTTAAATTGTGCCCTATCGCGCTTTAGTATCACATCACTGGGCTAATATAAGAGCGATATACAAAGAGATTACTGCTCAGAAAATTATTTTACCAGCCTTGAAAGAATACAATTACCGTACCGTAAAGTGTAAAGAAAAGAGAGAAAAATTAAAAAAAATTGTGGTTGATCACTCGTTAGTATTCCACATCCCTGAATTAATATAAGAGCGAGATATCGGGAGGTTACTGTGTTACAAAAATCGTTTTATCAGCCTTAAAAAAATAATATAATTACTACACAGTTAAGCGTAAAGAAAGTGGGAGGAAAATATTCTAAAACTTTTTGTGGTTCATCACTCATCAGAATTCCACATGTCTGGGAAAATATCAGAGAGAGATATCGTGAGGCTAATGTGTTAAAAAGTATTTTATTATGCTTGACAGAAATTATAAAAAATTAACTCAACCGTTAAGCGCGTAAAAGAGAGGAAAATTAAAAATTGTGTGGTTTATCACCCATTAGAATACCACAACACCGGGTCGATATCACCGATATCACTATAGTGGGGCTATTGGAGAGAAGAATCCGCAAACGAAGCGTCCGTGATCAGGCGGAAATAGGTAGTAAAACCTCGATATAAACAAATCAATGAATCCATTTTTACCAAGATTTCAAACAACACAACTTAATCTTTTAGTTGTTAATTTCGGATTAATTTAACACATGAAAATATTCGTTCCTTTGTATTTCCGGGATTAACATAAAGTGTTTCGATCAATTTTGTCAAAGTTCCCAGTACCGAATCGAATTACTAGATCGAATTCTCCTTTAGAATCTATTTGTTATTAATAAGTAACATTTTTGCACCTGTGTGGTAGTAAATTAATGCGATCATTAACACAGTATGAATCTAAGGACCGGAAAACGAAACGATCATATATCTTCCATTTTAGATTAAAATAATCGAAATCATCCCGTACATGTGTGCCCATTAACCACTGCTCGGATGGATAGGCTTGGGGTAATTTGCCAGATAATGTTCTTCCTCTATTCAAGCTCTTATCTAGATTGCTTGTGATCTTTTCCGTATAACTTATACTTACTACAATAACAATGAAAAGCGCCTAATGAATACCCATACGAGTACCACTTAACTATCACTCAAATACCGTGAAATCAGAAGAGAAGATGTCATCCCTCCCACTTTTTTATTTATTTTTTACTAAGTACACCCATCATAACGTTCAGGAATGGTCTGAATCAATTATCACTTTAAAATACGAAGAAAGGTAAATATATGTAGGTTTCGAGCGCCATCCAAAGCATGCATGTCTGCGAGAACAAACTGGAAGGATAGCCCCACTATCGTAACTTCAAAGCGACCGCAGCGCCGCAGGTTCTGGCCCGTTCCTTCATGATGGTTCTGCACGAATAAACTTACTCAGGTTGTAGAGGGATTTATAAGGATTTGATAATATAATTTTTTGTGCGTTCGTATTTCGTGAAAATTTCAGAGTGGGTCATTGATCATCAGTTGCAGAATGAAAACTCACAGCATCAACAGGTAAGTGTATGGTTTTCAAGATGAAGACAAAATGCATATTAATTTAATCTATGTGAATAAAAATGGAGTATTTGTACATCGAATATTTTTGACCCATTTCATGTTATTTACCCGTTTTGAGCCCTTCTAATGCAAAATCGGTATCTTGTGCGTTTATATGTATGTACCCGTATTACGTCGAAATGTTTGGGTGTATTTTTAAGAAACTCGCCATACTGTCAGCACTTACATTCATTTAGTGAATGAATTATGTTGCGTTGGTCTGTCTGTCTTCCTATTTACAACCGTTTTTATGTCTGTTCGTTTAAATATACATAAAAGTTATTCACTAAATATTAATACAATGTTCTTATTTGTATAAATATTATTTCTATTTAGTCGATACATTATTTGAATTTTATTTGTCTACATATTTAGACAAGTATCATACTAAAACCTGTGAGTAGCAATACTTAAATCAACCATAATTTTTTAGTTTTGGAGAATCTGGAAGTTATTTTCAGCACTGCAATTAATTAAATTTTTTACCAGTATTACTGAAAAAGCAATTATTTTTTCAAAAGCTATTTTTAAGGGTATTTTAACTGTGATATTATTTTTTTAATTTGAGACTTATTTTTTTCTTTGCGTAATATAAACAATTTCGGAATATTTGCGACAGACAAACTGAAAGTCGTGTTCGTTGATCACGTGCAATGGCATTTTCTGTTTTTTCGCACGGAATTAATTTCGCATTTCTAAATTTGGTCCAGTTCTTAGTTCCAAGTTGTATTAAATATGTGAGAGAACACGAGGTAAAACAACCTTCAGAACGACTTCTCTTCCCACAACTTTACTTTAGTTGTATTTCGTTTTTTTCTGTTTCAACCTTTACCACACCGATAAGCGTGAAGAAATGAAGGGGAATTTTTTTTTTAAATTGTGCCCTATCGCGCTTTAGTATCACATCACTGGGCTAATATAAGAGCGATATACAAAGAGATTACTGCTCAGAAAATTATTTTACCAGCCTTGAAAGAATACAATTACCGTACCGTAAAGTGTAAAGAAAAGAGAGAAAAATTAAAAAAAATTGTGGTTGATCACTCGTTAGTATTCCACATCCCTGAATTAATATAAGAGCGAGATATCGGGAGGTTACTGTGTTACAAAAATCGTTTTATCAGCCTTAAAAAAATAATATAATTACTACACAGTTAAGCGTAAAGAAAGTGGGAGGAAAATATTCTAAAACTTTTTGTGGTTCATCACTCATCAGAATTCCACATGTCTGGGAAAATATCAGAGAGAGATATCGTGAGGCTAATGTGTTAAAAAGTATTTTATTATGCTTGACAGAAATTATAAAAAATTAACTCAACCGTTAAGCGCGTAAAAGAGAGGAAAATTAAAAATTTTGTGGTTTATCACCCATTAGAATACCACAACACCGGGTCGATATCACCGGAGCAGTCGGCAGGATTCGAACCTGCACGGGAAGTTCCCTGGACTACTGGTCCATTGCCTTAACCGTTCAGCCACGACTACAGGAATTCTTGTTATCGTGAACGAGCCTGTAGAGCAGCTTCTGTGACGTCACTGTAGCTATTGGAGAGAAGAATCAGCAATGGAAGAGGCACCAAAGTAGGATACGCCAATGCTAGTAAGGAGCATATGCATTAGAATACTTGATGAATTTGTTTCTAATTGAATGTATATCAAGGCTAGTAAAGGAGACAGGTTAGTCCACCAGCCTTTGTCCCTTTCTCCTCGAAAAGAGGGGTGATGTTGTGACGTCACGTGGAGGAAAGTTTTTCCAGCTAGCAAGTGTCTCGTCATTGTCACTCAGTGGAAAGCATCGCTATTAGAGTACTGGAAGTTCCCTTACTTTTTTCCAGTCTTAAGAACCTTTCATAGTTTTACATTTATTTGAAAAGTAGATCTATATAACATAAGTCTTGAGAGTTAAATATGTTTCGAGGTAGATAGACCGTTTAGACTCCCTTTCTTTTTATCTTTGTTTTAAGAGCCGTGATGGAGAGAGAGTTCTACATCTATTTCAACGGTAAACAGGATAGTTCTACATCTGTTTGAGCTATATATAACAGGTCTCCTGAAGTATGTCGAGCTGTGCAGTTGCAACTTGCAAAACTTACAGGAAGAGAACACCGGATGTGCTGTTTCATAGATTTCCTGCTGATGAGTATTACAAAAATGAATCGATCGCAAAGTGCAAAAGAAAAGATTCTTTCAAGCCTCATTACTCGAGAATTTGTTCTGTTCATTTTACGGAAAACGATTATGAACGTGATCTGAGGAATGAACATTTGGGACTTCATAGCAGGAAAGTATTGAGTAAAACTGCCATACCTTCTAAAAATCTTCCGTTTGAAGCTGATTTCAAACAGAGAGCTTCATTATACAGATTAGAAAACCGAAATATTCGCAAACGAGCATTAGAAAATATCCTTCGACTATCTCCGAAAAAACTGAAAACATTAAATAATCAAGAAATTCCGAATGAGAAACAGGAAAGATTTGAAACTGAAGTTGTAAGCCATAAAAGAATCAAAGAACTGCAAGTTGAGAATCAAAAACTAAGGGACTGCATCTTACAATAAGAAAAGAAGCTGGAAAAATCAAACACTCAAATCTGTAAAGAGAAAAGATTATGTTTATTAAAAATAAATAATCTTAAGAAAAATTTGGAGCGAAATTTTAAAGACAAATTAAAAAGAGAAGTAAAAAGAATAGTAGGAAAGTTTTTCACAGATTCGTAACTTCAGGTTTTGATGGACGGCAAGCGCATTAAGAAATGGAACGAGAAAGATGTTACCAATGCCATTGCTTTGAGAACAATGTCTCATAAAACATATATCTATCTTCGAAATCATTTGGAAATGCCACTACCTTCCATTACAACTTTGAAAAGATGGTGTAAGAGATTAGACTTTTCTGAAGGAGTTTTAGCCCCAATTCTTAGTTTCATGAAGACTAAAGGCTGCAACATGACCGAAGCTGACAAATTTACAATTATTTGTTTCGATGAAATGAATATTGATTCTCGTGTTTGCTACGATTCAGCAAAGGATAAAATATTAGGGCCTTACAGCAATGTTCAAATTGTCATGGCGAAAGGTCTCATTAAGTATTGGATTTGGTATTTTGGTATTTGGTATTTTTCAATTAACGTCACACTGGAGCAACACAACGGGCTATTGGTGACGGTCCGGGATCAATCCCAAAGGGAAGGATCTGGGGACAACACCACGTAATTTTGAACCACGGTCAGATGACGAGGCAGCACCTGAGCTGTCACCCCACTCTCCAAACTTCCACACCACGCCAACATTAAGTATTGGAAGCAGCCAATTTATTATAACTTTGACCAGCAAATGACAAAACCATTATTGTTTAAATTGATAGGAAAACTAGAAGAAATTGGATTTAGGTGGGAAAAACATCCGCATTTGGAAGGAATTATCAATAACACCAACAAACAGTTCATTTTCAAATCCAATGGATACAACAAGAAACATCTGGATTTTTGCCTATTTCCCTCATCTTTTAAAGTTATTAAGAAACCATATATTAGATAGCGGAATAAAATTACCCTCTGATAAAGTGATTCAAAAATCCGTATTTGAAAAGTTACTGGAAGCCGATTCTGGCGAATTGAAAATATGCCCAAAATTATCTTGGGGGCATATTCAAGTTAGAAACAATGAAAGGCAAAATGTGAGAATGGCCGCACAATTTTTATCGGATCATGTTGCAAAGGCATTAGATTATTATTTTCCGAGTGAGAAAGAAACAAAGAATTTCATTTCTACCATTGATGGTTGCTTTGATATTTTCAATTCCAGGACTCCGATAAGTGACAAAAATTTACGGTGCGGTTTTGGGCTTAAACCAGAGTCCCAGATGAATGTTTTGCACAAAGCAAAATATTATATTGAAGAGATGTCGGTAAATCAAACATGCTACCTTTCCAAAAAGGATGGTTAGTCTCCATTGCATCCTTAATTGGACTTCTGAAGTTTATTCAACAGGCTGAACTGAAATACATTTTAACCTGTAAAGTAAACCAAGATTCTTTGGAAAATCTTTTCAGTCAAATAAGAGGCTTAGGAAAATTTTACGACCATCCTCTACCCATCGGCTTCAAATGCAGACTGCGATTCTTTTGTGCAATAAACTCCCAGTACCTTCATCTAATGCCATAACTAACAATACAAGTGATGATGACCAGTTTTTAAGCGTCCACTTATTTAACTCTCTTGTTAAAGTTGATGAATTAACCGAGATTGAAGAAAAAGAAAGGGACACATCATTTGAAGTCGATACAGTGCAGTCATTGAACTCAATAATTGAAAATAATGTTCGAACTCAATCATCAGAAAATACTGGAGCTTCAACAGTTGAATCATCTTTAAACATAAGAGAAGACTGCTCAAATGAAGCATTAAGATTTATTGCCGGCAACATTGCTTTTAAAGTGCATGATAAAAGTTTGGGAAATAATACTGTACATATTCAGAAGGAAAATAATCAAACGTGGATTGGGGCTTTATCTCGGGGTGGTTTAGTTTTACCAACTGAGTGTTGGTTTGAGACAGTGAAAGAACTTGATAAGTGTTTCATGCAATTCCATGGACCTGTGCAATTAAATAAATGTGAAGGTGTAATAAATAAATTCACACAAATATTACAGGAAAAATTTCCCACTCAAAATGCCTCAGCTCTCAAACATTTTGCAAGAACAAGAACTTTTTCCGAATTAAATATATAAACTGTGCCGCTATAAAACGAAGTGATAAAAAAGTGCAAAAATTCAAGAAATCTCAAAAACCAACATGAAAGGATAATTGTCGCCTTGTTGGAAGGGGCCGCGGTGGCCCGGTTGGAAGAGTAACGGACTTGCAGCCGAAGGGTTGCGAGTTCGAATCCAGCCAAACACCGTCGTGTACAAAGGGGGCTGGTGCACGTTAAATCTGTCGTGGCCTCAAATGTCCTCACGTTGGCGTGGTGTGGAAGTTTGGAGAGTGGGGTGCCAGCTCAGGTGTTGCCTCGTCATCTGACCGTGGTTCAAAATTACGTGGTGTTGTCCTCGGACTTTCCCTCTGGGATTGATCCCGGACCGTCACCAATAGCTCGTTGTGTTGCTCCAGTGTGACGTTAATTGAAATACCCCCCCCCTTGTTGGAAGATGTTTCATCTCATGGAGTAAGTTGTTTTTAAAGCTTATTTTCTTTTTAATTTATGACTAACGCATTTACAAGAGGTTCAATCCAGAAAAAAAAACACTTCGCCGACAACATAAGAAACCCAATATTAATCAGCATTGTTTAAGATATTACAACGAAAGCAAATAACAAAAGAATCTACTTGACGTTCATAGGTTTCACATGGAGGAACCGTATCTGTTTACCAGTCGATTCCTCCGAGTGACATCACGTTTCCTCCCCTTTCAAAACCACTCTGATGGACCCTACCTTTCCCCTTAAGTAGCCTTGGGATACGCATTAGACACACTTGACATATGCTGCACATATACGAACTTTGGATATAATTTTCGGCAGTTCGTCGTTTCAATTTGCTACATCTTTTGTACACACGTTTTCGTAATTTTATCTTCACTCTTTCATGGATTCTTTCCATAAAATTCACCGATGTTGATGGGGTAGAGGTGAGAGACGGATTTCTTAACGCCTTTCGTGAAATCTCGTCGATTATCTCTAACCTAAAATCCAAGAGTTTTTTTGGATTTCGGGTATGAAGCATATTTGAACAAGAGTACAAAATATAAGAGTTGTTCACACACAAGAATCAAAAATGAGCCCAAACAAATAACGCCACCATTTAAAAGATGTGGTACTACAATAATATTTTCACATTTGATCAGAACGATCTACTCCTTCCATAAATGTTTGCTATTATACACACATTTTCTGTTGATACATTTATGTACCATTTTACATATGTGCACTCTACAGATATTTCATTGAAGGTAACTATTTTAAGTAAAGTTAGTTCAACTAACTATCTTTTCTGAACTATTCGTGACGGAAAGTTTTCTTCACACTGCTCATCAATTAATTCATTAAAAATCTGATAAATACAAACAATCAGTTGTATCAGTTTCCCTCTTAAATGATGCTTAACGTTTACCATTTCTCAACAACATAAAATGTGGGACATGAAATTCTTGGTTTGCAGAAATTCTGTATTACATTAATTGATTTATTTTAAATTTTTTAGGAGATTTAAAAAGCTTCTTATTATATTTCCTAACATTATGTTGTATAATATTGAATGTTTCTTTCGATTCGAATTATTTCGGTAAAATTTATTAATATTGTAGTGCAACAATTTTAAATTTTCTTCAACTGCAAAAAAGTCGAAATATATCTTAAATACAATAGCCACCTCTCCTTTATCTTAAATATGGAGGTGCAATGTTTCCCCAGTACCAGTATCAATCTAAAGAGAAATGTATAGACACATCAATTTAGACAATATAAGGGGCATATCGCACTTTCACACCTGATCAGATTTAATCATCACCGATGTATGGCAAAACAGTGCTTACAAACAGACTACTTAAATGGTAATATGAAATGCACTAAAGGGGGAAGTAAAGCTTACCTTTTAACCCGCGAAAATAATCAAGAACCAAAAAGTTTGAACTGTTAAAAAATAAAGGTACAATTGCGAGACAAACTGAACTATATTAGAACAGACTCCAGCTATGGTACAAGCCAGGGTTTACATAAGGGAACAAACATGTACTTAACTAATGGAGGACAAGCTGGGATAATCAACGATTTAATGACACGGTAAGTGTGAGGAGAAATCATTTGAGGTTCCCAGTACGTTTTTCAATACTGGTGGTTTTCAATAACACAAGTTACTTAATTGATTAACTTCAATAACTTAATCAGTACTATAATGGCTTATACTCGGTCTTCAAATGTAAACAATCATTAGTACACTTCACGTAGATCGAATTCTCCTTTACAATCTATTTTTTATTAATGAGTAACATTTTTGCACCTGTAAGGTGGTAAATTAATGGGATCATTAACACAATATGAATCTAAGGACTGGAAAACGAAACGATCTTATATCTTCCATTTTCAATTAAAATAATCAAAAACATCCCGTACATGTTGCCCATTAACCACTGCTCGGAGGGATAGGCTTGGGGTAATTTGCCAGATAATGTTCTTCCTCTATTCAAGCTCTTTTCTAGATGGCTTGTGATCTTTTCCGTATAACTTATACTTACTACAATAACAATGAAAAGCGCCTAATGAATACCCATACGAGTACCACTTAACTATCACTCAAATACCGTGAAATCAGAAGAGAAGATGTCACCCCTCCCACTTTTTTATTTATATTTTACTAAATTCCCATCATACCGTTCAGGAATGGTCTGAATCAATTATCACTTTAAAATACGAGGAAAGGTAAATATATGTAGTTTTCGAGCGCCATCCAAAGCATGCATGTCTGCGAGAACAAACTGGAAGGATAGCCCCACTATCGTAACTTCAAAGCGACCGCAGCGCCGCAGGTTCTGGCCCGTTCCTTCATGATGGCTCTGCACGAATAAACTTACGCAGGTTGTAGAGGGATTTATAAGGATTTGAGAATATAATTTTTTGTGCGTTCGTATTTCGTGAAAATTTCAGAGTGGGTCATTGATCATCAGTTGCAGAATGAAAACTCACAGCATCAACAGGTAAGTGTATGGTTTTCAAGATGAAGACAAAATGCATATTAATTTAATCTATGTGAATAAAAATGGAGTATTTGTACATCGAATATTTTTGACCCATTTCATGTTATTTACCCGTTTTGAGCCCTTCTAATGCAAAATCGGTATCTTGTGCGTTTATATGTATGTACCCGTATTACGTCGAAATGTTTGGGTGTATTTTTAAGAAACTCGCCATACTGTCAGCACTTACATTCATTTAGTGAATGAATTATGTTGCGTTGGTCTGTCTGTCTTCCTATTTACAACCGTTTTTATGTCTGTTCGTTTAAATATACATAAAAGTTATTCACTAAATATTAATACAATGTTCTTATTTGTATAAATATTATTTCTATTTAGTCGATACATTATTTGAATTTTATTTGTCTACATATTTAGACAAGTATCATACTAAAACCTGTGAGTAGCAATACTTAAATCAACCATAATTTTTTAGTTTTGGAGAATCTGGAAGTTATTTTCAGCACTGCAATTAATTAAATTTTTTACCAGTATTACTGAAAAAGCAATTATTTTTTCAAAAGCTATTTTTAAGGGTATTTTAACTGTGATATTATTTTTTTAATTTGAGACTTATTTTTTTCTTTGCGTAATATAAACAATTTCGGAATATTTGCGACAGACAAACTGAAAGTCGTGTTCGTTGATCACGTGCAATGGCATTTTCTGTTTTTTCGCACGGAATTAATTTCGCATTTCTAAATTTGGTCCAGTTCTTAGTTCCAAGTTGTATTAAATATGTGAGAGAACACGAGGTAAAACAACCTTCAGAACGACTTCTCTTCCCACAACTTTACTTTAGTTGTATTTCGTTTTTTTCTGTTTCAACCTTTACCACACCGATAAGCGTGAAGAAATGAAGGGGAATTTTTTTTTTAAATTGTGCCCTATCGCGCTTTAGTATCACATCACTGGGCTAATATAAGAGCGATATACAAAGAGATTACTGCTCAGAAAATTATTTTACCAGCCTTGAAAGAATACAATTACCGTACCGTAAAGTGTAAAGAAAAGAGAGAAAAATTAAAAAAAATTGTGGTTGATCACTCGTTAGTATTCCACATCCCTGAATTAATATAAGAGCGAGATATCGGGAGGTTACTGTGTTACAAAAATCGTTTTATCAGCCTTAAAAAAATAATATAATTACTACACAGTTAAGCGTAAAGAAAGTGGGAGGAAAATATTCTAAAACTTTTTGTGGTTCATCACTCATCAGAATTCCACATGTCTGGGAAAATATCAGAGAGAGATATCGTGAGGCTAATGTGTTAAAAAGTATTTTATTATGCTTGACAGAAATTATAAAAAATTAACTCAACCGTTAAGCGCGTAAAAGAGAGGAAAATTAAAAATTTTGTGGTTTATCACCCATTAGAATACCACAACACCGGGTCGATATCACCGGAGCAGTCGGCAGGATTCGAACCTGCACGGGAAGTTCCCTGGACTACTGGTCCATTGCCTTAACCGTTCAGCCACGACTACAGGAATTCTTGTTATCGTGAACGAGCCTGTAGAGCAGCTTCTGTGACGTCACTGTAGCTATTGGAGAGAAGAATCAGCAATGGAAGAGGCACCAAAGTAGGATACGCCAATGCTAGTAAGGAGCATATGCATTAGAATACTTGATGAATTTGTTTCTAATTGAATGTATATCAAGGCTAGTAAAGGAGACAGGTTAGTCCACCAGCCTTTGTCCCTTTCTCCTCGAAAAGAGGGGTGATGTTGTGACGTCACGTGGAGGAAAGTTTTTCCAGCTAGCAAGTGTCTCGTCATTGTCACTCAGTGGAAAGCATCGCTATTAGAGTACTGGAAGTTCCCTTACTTTTTTCCAGTCTTAAGAACCTTTCATAGTTTTACATTTATTTGAAAAGTAGATCTATATAACATAAGTCTTGAGAGTTAAATATGTTTCGAGGTAGATAGACCGTTTAGACTCCCTTTCTTTTTATCTTTGTTTTAAGAGCCGTGATGGAGAGAGAGTTCTACATCTATTTCAACGGTAAACAGGATAGTTCTACATCTGTTTGAGCTATATATAACAGGTCTCCTGAAGTATGTCGAGCTGTGCAGTTGCAACTTGCAAAACTTACAGGAAGAGAACACCGGATGTGCTGTTTCATAGATTTCCTGCTGATGAGTATTACAAAAATGAATCGATCGCAAAGTGCAAAAGAAAAGATTCTTTCAAGCCTCATTACTCGAGAATTTGTTCTGTTCATTTTACGGAAAACGATTATGAACGTGATCTGAGGAATGAACATTTGGGACTTCATAGCAGGAAAGTATTGAGTAAAACTGCCATACCTTCTAAAAATCTTCCGTTTGAAGCTGATTTCAAACAGAGAGCTTCATTATACAGATTAGAAAACCGAAATATTCGCAAACGAGCATTAGAAAATATCCTTCGACTATCTCCGAAAAAACTGAAAACATTAAATAATCAAGAAATTCCGAATGAGAAACAGGAAAGATTTGAAACTGAAGTTGTAAGCCATAAAAGAATCAAAGAACTGCAAGTTGAGAATCAAAAACTAAGGGACTGCATCTTACAATAAGAAAAGAAGCTGGAAAAATCAAACACTCAAATCTGTAAAGAGAAAAGATTATGTTTATTAAAAATAAATAATCTTAAGAAAAATTTGGAGCGAAATTTTAAAGACAAATTAAAAAGAGAAGTAAAAAGAATAGTAGGAAAGTTTTTCACAGATTCGTAACTTCAGGTTTTGATGGACGGCAAGCGCATTAAGAAATGGAACGAGAAAGATGTTACCAATGCCATTGCTTTGAGAACAATGTCTCATAAAACATATATCTATCTTCGAAATCATTTGGAAATGCCACTACCTTCCATTACAACTTTGAAAAGATGGTGTAAGAGATTAGACTTTTCTGAAGGAGTTTTAGCCCCAATTCTTAGTTTCATGAAGACTAAAGGCTGCAACATGACCGAAGCTGACAAATTTACAATTATTTGTTTCGATGAAATGAATATTGATTCTCGTGTTTGCTACGATTCAGCAAAGGATAAAATATTAGGGCCTTACAGCAATGTTCAAATTGTCATGGCGAAAGGTCTCATTAAGTATTGGATTTGGTATTTTGGTATTTGGTATTTTTCAATTAACGTCACACTGGAGCAACACAACGGGCTATTGGTGACGGTCCGGGATCAATCCCAAAGGGAAGGATCTGGGGACAACACCACGTAATTTTGAACCACGGTCAGATGACGAGGCAGCACCTGAGCTGTCACCCCACTCTCCAAACTTCCACACCACGCCAACATTAAGTATTGGAAGCAGCCAATTTATTATAACTTTGACCAGCAAATGACAAAACCATTATTGTTTAAATTGATAGGAAAACTAGAAGAAATTGGATTTAGGTGGGAAAAACATCCGCATTTGGAAGGAATTATCAATAACACCAACAAACAGTTCATTTTCAAATCCAATGGATACAACAAGAAACATCTGGATTTTTGCCTATTTCCCTCATCTTTTAAAGTTATTAAGAAACCATATATTAGATAGCGGAATAAAATTACCCTCTGATAAAGTGATTCAAAAATCCGTATTTGAAAAGTTACTGGAAGCCGATTCTGGCGAATTGAAAATATGCCCAAAATTATCTTGGGGGCATATTCAAGTTAGAAACAATGAAAGGCAAAATGTGAGAATGGCCGCACAATTTTTATCGGATCATGTTGCAAAGGCATTAGATTATTATTTTCCGAGTGAGAAAGAAACAAAGAATTTCATTTCTACCATTGATGGTTGCTTTGATATTTTCAATTCCAGGACTCCGATAAGTGACAAAAATTTACGGTGCGGTTTTGGGCTTAAACCAGAGTCCCAGATGAATGTTTTGCACAAAGCAAAATATTATATTGAAGAGATGTCGGTAAATCAAACATGCTACCTTTCCAAAAAGGATGGTTAGTCTCCATTGCATCCTTAATTGGACTTCTGAAGTTTATTCAACAGGCTGAACTGAAATACATTTTAACCTGTAAAGTAAACCAAGATTCTTTGGAAAATCTTTTCAGTCAAATAAGAGGCTTAGGAAAATTTTACGACCATCCTCTACCCATCGGCTTCAAATGCAGACTGCGATTCTTTTGTGCAATAAACTCCCAGTACCTTCATCTAATGCCATAACTAACAATACAAGTGATGATGACCAGTTTTTAAGCGTCCACTTATTTAACTCTCTTGTTAAAGTTGATGAATTAACCGAGATTGAAGAAAAAGAAAGGGACACATCATTTGAAGTCGATACAGTGCAGTCATTGAACTCAATAATTGAAAATAATGTTCGAACTCAATCATCAGAAAATACTGGAGCTTCAACAGTTGAATCATCTTTAAACATAAGAGAAGACTGCTCAAATGAAGCATTAAGATTTATTGCCGGCAACATTGCTTTTAAAGTGCATGATAAAAGTTTGGGAAATAATACTGTACATATTCAGAAGGAAAATAATCAAACGTGGATTGGGGCTTTATCTCGGGGTGGTTTAGTTTTACCAACTGAGTGTTGGTTTGAGACAGTGAAAGAACTTGATAAGTGTTTCATGCAATTCCATGGACCTGTGCAATTAAATAAATGTGAAGGTGTAATAAATAAATTCACACAAATATTACAGGAAAAATTTCCCACTCAAAATGCCTCAGCTCTCAAACATTTTGCAAGAACAAGAACTTTTTCCGAATTAAATATATAAACTGTGCCGCTATAAAACGAAGTGATAAAAAAGTGCAAAAATTCAAGAAATCTCAAAAACCAACATGAAAGGATAATTGTCGCCTTGTTGGAAGGGGCCGCGGTGGCCCGGTTGGAAGAGTAACGGACTTGCAGCCGAAGGGTTGCGAGTTCGAATCCAGCCAAACACCGTCGTGTACAAAGGGGGCTGGTGCACGTTAAATCTGTCGTGGCCTCAAATGTCCTCACGTTGGCGTGGTGTGGAAGTTTGGAGAGTGGGGTGCCAGCTCAGGTGTTGCCTCGTCATCTGACCGTGGTTCAAAATTACGTGGTGTTGTCCTCGGACTTTCCCTCTGGGATTGATCCCGGACCGTCACCAATAGCTCGTTGTGTTGCTCCAGTGTGACGTTAATTGAAATACCCCCCCCTTGTTGGAAGATGTTTCATCTCATGGAGTAAGTTGTTTTTAAAGCTTATTTTCTTTTTAATTTATGACTAACGCATTTACAAGAGGTTCAATCCAGAAAAAAAAACACTTCGCCGACAACATAAGAAACCCAATATTAATCAGCATTGTTTAAGATATTACAACGAAAGCAAATAACAAAAGAATCTACTTGACGTTCATAGGTTTCACATGGAGGAACCGTATCTGTTTACCAGTCGATTCCTCCGAGTGACATCACGTTTCCTCCCCTTTCAAAACCACTCTGATGGACCCTACCTTTCCCCTTAAGTAGCCTTGGGATACGCATTAGACACACTTGACATATGCTGCACATATACGAATTTTGGATATAATTTTCGGCAGTTCGTCGTTTCAATTTGCTACATCTTTTGTACACACGTTTTCGTAATTTTATCTTCACTCTTTCATGGATTCTTTCCATAAAATTCACCGATGTTGATGGGGTAGAGGTGAGAGACGGATTTCTTAACGCCTTTCGTGAAATCTCGTCGATTATCTCTAACCTAAAATCCAAGAGTTTTTTTGGATTTCGGGTATGAAGCATATTTGAACAAGAGTACAAAATATAAGAGTTGTTCACACACAAGAATCAAAAATGAGCCCAAACAAATAACGCCACCATTTAAAAGATGTGGTACTACAATAATATTTTCACATTTGATCAGAACGATCTACTCCTTCCATAAATGTTTGCTATTATACACACATTTTCTGTTGATACATTTATGTACCATTTTACATATGTGCACTCTACAGATATTTCATTGAAGGTAACTATTTTAAGTAAAGTTAGTTCAACTAACTATCTTTTCTGAACTATTCGTGACGGAAAGTTTTCTTCACACTGCTCATCAATTAATTCATTAAAAATCTGATAAATACAAACAATCAGTTGTATCAGTTTCCCTCTTAAATGATGTTTAACGTTTACCATTTCTCAACAACATAAAATGTGGGACATGAAATTCTTGGTTTGCAGAAATTCTGTATTACATTAATTGATTTATTTTAAATTTTTTAGGAGATTTAAAAAGCTTCTTATTATATTTCCTAACATTATGTTGTATAATATTGAATGTTTCTTTCGATTCGAATTATTTCGGTAAAATTTATTAATATTGTAGTGCAACAATTTTAAATTTTCTTCAACTGCAAAAAAGTCGAAATATATCTTAAATACAATAGCCACCTCTCCTTTATCTTAAATATGGAGGTGCAATGTTTCCCCAGTACCAGTATCAAACTAAAGAGAAATGTATAGACACATCAATTTAGACAATATAAGGGGCATATCGCACTTTCACACCTGATCAGATTTAATCATCACCGATGTATGGCAAAACAGTGCTTACAAACAGACTACTTAAATGGTAATATGAAATGCACTAAAGGGGGAAGTAAAGCTTACCTTTTAACCCGCGAAAATAATCAAGAACCAAAAAGTTTGAACTGTTAAAAAATAAAGGTACAATTGCGAGACAAACTGAACTATATTAGAACAGACTCCAGCTATGGTACAAGCCAGGGTTTACATAAGGGAACAAACATGTACTTAACTAATGGAGGACAAGCTGGGATAATCAACGATTTAATGACACGGTAAGTGTGAGGAGAAATCATTTGAGGTTCCCAGTACGTTTTTCAATACTGGTGGTTTTCAATAACACAAGTTACTTAATTGATTAACTTCAATAACTTAATCAGTACTATAATGGCTTATACTCGGTCTTCAAATGTAAACAATCATTAGTACACTTCACGTAGATCGAATTCTCCTTTACAATCTATTTTTTATTAATGAGTAACATTTTTGCACCTGTAAGGTGGTAAATTAATGGGATCATTAACACAATATGAATCTAAGGACTGGAAAACGAAACGATCTTATATCTTCCATTTTCAATTAAAATAATCAAAAACATCCCGTACATGTTGCCCATTAACCACTGCTCGGAGGGATAGGCTTGGGGTAATTTGCCAGATAATGTTCTTCCTCTATTCAAGCTCTTTTCTAGATGGCTTGTGATCTTTTCCGTATAACTTATACTTACTACAATAACAATGAAAAGCGCCTAATGAATACCCATACGAGTACCACTTAACTATCACTCAAATACCGTGAAATCAGAAGAGAAGATGTCACCCCTCCCACTTTTTTATTTATATTTTACTAAATTCCCATCATACCGTTCAGGAATGGTCTGAATCAATTATCACTTTAAAATACGAGGAAAGGTAAATATATGTAGTTTTCGAGCGCCATCCAAAGCATGCATGTCTGCGAGAACAAACTGGAAGGATAGCCCCACTATCGTAACTTCAAAGCGACCGCAGCGCCGCAGGTTCTGGCCCGTTCCTTCATGATGGCTCTGCACGAATAAACTTACGCAGGTTGTAGAGGGATTTATAAGGATTTGAGAATATAATTTTTTTGTGCGTTCATATTTCGTGAAAATTTCAGAGTGGTTCATTGATCATCAGTTGCAGAATGAAAACTCACAGCATCAACAGGTAAGTGTATGGTTTTCAAGATGAAGACAAAATGCATATTAATTCAATCTATGTAAATAAAAATGGAGTATTTGTACATCGAATATTTTCGACCCATTTCATGTTATTTACCCGTTTTGAGCCCTTCTAATGCAAAATCGGTATCTTGTGCGTTTATATGTATGTACCCGTATTACGTCGAAATGTTTGGGTGTATTTTTAAGGAACTCGCCATACTGTCAGTACTTACATTCATTTAGTGAATGAATTATGTTGCGTTGGTCTGTCTTTCTATTTACAACCGTTTTTATGTCTGTTCGTTTAAATATACATAAAAGTTATTCACTAAATATTGATACAATGTTCTTATTTGTATAAATATTATTTCTATTTAGTCGATACATTACTTGAATTTTATTTGTCTACATATTTAGACAAGTATCATACTAAAACCTGTGAGTAGCAATACTTAAATCAACCATAATTTTTTAGTTTTGGAGAATCTGGAAGTTATTTCAGCACTGCAATTAATGAAATTTTTTTACCAGTATTACTGAAAAAGCAATTATCTTTTAAAAAGCTATTTTTAAGGGTATTTTAACTGTGATACTATTTTTTTAATTTGAGACTTATTTTTTCTTTGCGTAATATAAACAATTTCGGAATATTTGCGACAGACAAACTGAAAGTCGTGTTCATTGATCACATACAATGGCATTTTCTGTTTTTTCGCACGGAATTAATTTCGCATTTCTAAATTTGGTCCAGTTCTTAGTTCCAAGTTGTATTAAATATGTGAGAGAACACGAGGTAAAACAACCTTCAGAACGACTTCTCTTCCCACAACTTTACTTTAGTTGTATTTCGTTTTTTTCTGTTTCAACCTTTACCACACCGTTAAGCGTGAAGAAATGAAGGGGAATTTTTTTTTTAATTCTGCCCTATCGCCCTTTAGTATCACATCACTGGGCTAATATAAGAGCGATATACAAAGAGATAACTGTTCAGAAAATTATTTTACCAGCATTGAAAAAATACAATTACCGTACCGTAAAGTGGAAAGAAAAGAGAGAAAAATTTAAAAAAATGTGGTTGATCACTCATTAGTATTCCACATCCCTGAATTAATATAAGACCGAGATATCGGGAGGTTACTGTGTTACAAAAATCGTTTTATCAGCCTTAAAAAAATAATACAATTACTACAAGTTAAGCGTAAAGAAAGTGGGAGGAAAATATTCTAAAACTTTTTGTGGTTCATCATGCCACAATTCCACATCTCTGGGAAAATATCAGAGAGAGATATCGTGAGGCTAATGTGTTAAAAAAGTATTTTATCATGCTTGACAGAAATTATAAAAAATTAACTCAACCGTTAAGTGTAAGAGAGGAAAATTAAAAATTTTGTGGTTTATCACCCATTAGAATACCACAACACCGAGTCGATAATACCGGAGCAGTCGGCAGGATTCGAACCTGCATGGGAAGTTCCCTGGACTTCTAGTCCATTGCTTTCACCCCTCAGCCACGACTACACATTCTTGGTATTGTGAACGAGCAAGTAGAGCAGCTTCTGTGACGTCACTATAGTGGGGGTATTGGAGAGAAGAATCAGCACGCGAAGAGTTCGTGATAAGGCTGAAATAGGTAGTAAAACTTCGATATAAGCAAATCAATGAATCCGTATTTACCAAGATTTGAAACAACACAACTTAATCTTTTAGTTGTTAATTTCGGATTATTTTTCCCACATAAAAATATTCGTTCCTTTGTATTTCCGGGATTAACATGAAGGGTTTCGAGCAATTTTGTTAAAAGGTCCCAGTACCATATAATTCGTTAATATATTTCGATAATATAATAGCGATATATTGAATGATTATTGTCTAAAACATCGTTTTATCAGCCTTGAAAAAATAATACAATTAGCGTACCGCTAAATGTAAAGAAAAGGGGGAAAATTAAAAATGATATGAGACGTATCACTCTTCAGTATTAAAATTCCCTGAATTTATAAAAGCGAAATATCGGGAGGTTACTGTGTTACAGAAATCGTTTTATCAGCCTTGAAAAAATAATGTAATTACCACACCATTAAGCGTAAAGAAATGAGGGGAAAAATGGAGTTTTCCATCCCTTAGTTTTCCACAACACTGGGCTAATATACGAGCGATATATTAAGAGATTACTGTTCACAAAAATATTTTACGATCCTTGAAAAAATATTCAATTACCACTTTGTAAAGTGTAATGAAAGGAAAGGAAATTTGAAATGAAAATTGTGGTTTGTCATACTTTCGAATTCTACATTAATTTCGATAATATAATAGCGATATATTGAACAATTATTGTTTAAAAAATTTGTTTATCTGTCTTGAAAAAATAATAAAATTATCACATCGTTAAACACAAAGAAAGGAGAGTAAAATAAAAAAAAATTATGTGGCGTATCACCTTTTAGAAATTCACATCACTGGAAAAATATAAGAGCGATATATTGGAGATAGCTAAAAGAAAGGAGGGTAAAATTAAAATAAAATTGCAGTTTATCACCCTTTAGTATTCCACATCATTGGACTAATATAAAAGCAATATATCCAGAGATTATTAATCAAAAAATTGTTTTACCAGGATAGAAAAAATACAATTACCTCACCATTAGGCGTAAAGAAATGAGGGGGAAAATGGAGTTGAAATAGAGTTGAAATAAAAATGGTGGTTTAGCATTCTTTCGAATTCCACATCACTTTCGATAATATAATAGCTATATATTGAATGATTATTTTCTAAAATGTCGTTTTATCAGCCTTGAAAAAATAATGCAATTAATGTACAGTTAAGCGTAAAGAAAGGAGGGATAAAAAAATATTTAAAACTTTCGTGTTTTAATCACTTATCCATGTTTGGAAAAATATGAAGAGAAAAATTTAAAAAAATACCTCAACCGTTAAGCGTAAAGCAGAGGAAAAATAAAAACACGCCACAACACCGGTATATCAGTATCACAGTATAATATCACAGTAGTTGGTAGGATTCGAACCTACAGTGGGATTTTCCCCTGAATTTTTAGTTCATCGCCTTATCCATTCGGCCACAACTACCCAAGAGAACATCCAGAGATTATTATTCAAAAACCTGCCTGGGAAGTTCCCTGGACTTCTGGGCCATTGCTTTAGCCTCTCAGCTACGACTACACCAATTCTTGGTATTGTGAACGAACCTGTAGAGCAGCTTCTATGACGTCACTATAGTGGGGCTATTGGAGAGAAGAATCAGCAAGCGAAGAGTTCGTGTGATCAGGTGGAAATAGGTAGTAAAACCTCGATATAAGTAAATCAATGAATCGTTTTTACCAAGATTTGAAACAACACAACAATCTTTTAGTTGTTAATTTCGGATTATTTTTCCCACATGAAAATATTCGTTCCTTTGTATTTCCGGGATTAACATAAACGGTTTCGAGCAATTTTGTTAAAAGGTCCCAGTATCATATAATTCGTTAATATATTTTCATTTATGTAATACTTATTTTTAGGATAAATTACGTAATTAGACAAATCAGTTTTCTAATAACTTGGCAGTTTAAAAATGGTGATAATTTGTAGTGTTATTTATATAAAGAATGAAACAAATCCATTCTTATAATATGATTGTAAGTAATCTTTTAAGACTGAAGACGTGTTTAACAAAATTATGTTCGTCTGAGGCGAATGAAATTTAAGAATTAAATGTTAAGGAATTTTCAGTATATAAAGGTTGTAGTCTCAAAATATAATTAGTTTTCCTAAGAAATTATTTTAACTAAAGAAAATATACCTACAAATTCTATTTTTACTTCGTAACCAATTTTTAATTTTCTTTCGCAACAATTAACATCTTTCATTTAATTTCCTCTCTGAAGTTCGTAAAGTAACATCTTATTATAACAGTTTTTACGATAAGAAATGAATATATTTATTATAGTGAATATGATTTATGAATATTTAGGAAATGTAAATAAAAATTGATCAATTTTTCAATAGCTAAAGCATGTGAATCTGAAAATAAAACCAAAATTTGTAGCAAATCCAATTACCACCCAATTTTCAGTAAAACATTCTAAAAGTGAAGAAATGTCTTCCCGATTTACGTCCGTTTTTATGTCTGTGTGTTTCTCTAAGTGTCACATAAAAAAATTTTCAACTGATATTAATACAATGTTCTTTTTGTATAAATATTATTTAAATTGAGGGGATACATTATTTGAATTTTATTTGTATACATATTTAGACAAATTTCATACAAAAGCATCTGAGTAGCAATTTTTAAATCAACCATAATTTGGTAGTTTTGGAGAAACTGGAATTTATATTGAGCATTGAGATTAATTGGTTTGTTTTACCAGTAGTGGCTGAAAAAGCAATGAGTTTTTCAAAAACTATTTTTACTATATTTTAACTGTGATACTTTTTATTCTCATTTTGAGCTTTATTTTGTCTTTGCGAAATATAAACAACTTCCGAATATTTGGGACAAACGAACAGAAACTCGTTTTCGTTGATCACGAGGAGCGATATTTTCTCTTTTCGCTCGGAATTAATTTCTTATTTCCAAATTTGGTCCAATTTTTAGTTGTAAGTTGTGGCAACTGTATGAGGATTCGAGATAAAAAAGAATCTTCAGAACAATTTTTTTCCCGCCAACTTTCGTTTTTTTTTATTTCGCTGTTTTCTTTAGTAAATTTATTAAATATATTTTTAACAAATTGGAATTCCTTTTCATTACACGAAACACCTCTAATTATTCGGAATTGTGGTGTTGAGTGTAAGTTACAATAAAGGAAATTTAAGGTGGAATTTTGCCGTCATTGAAAGAATATTATTGTTAAAAAAATCCGAATTATAAGACTTGAAATATTAAAAAATCTTCGTCACATTGACAGAAGGTCAAGATGGCTTATTTTACGAGTTGAAGCAATATTTAATCAACTTATAATTCATGTTAAAAGTTTGTTGAAAACAATGTTTTTCTTTAAAAAAAACCGATGTTCCATTGTTTAAAAAATAGTAATAGGTTTTCTTTGTGTTGTACGTACTGAAGACATTCAATTGGAAAATAAGTTCTTGTATTATTGCAGGTGCTACAAAATGGAATTTTCAAGAAGAAATGACTTGTATAGAGAACAGTTAAACAAACGGACAGACGCCATATACGACGACAATTATCGAACCTTTACCAATAAAATGACCAATAATTTTAATAACAGATAGGCTCAGAATTATTTGATTTATGGATTCAGAAATGTTTAAATATTATCTAATCAGTATATTATTGCAAAAAAACATACCAAAATTGAAACTATGTAGATAGGGAGTTGAATTAACGTCGCACTGGAGCAACTGAAAAGGCTATTGGAGACGGTCCGGGATCAATTCCGATGGGAAAGATTTGAGGACAACACCTCGTACCTTTAAACCACTGTCAGAAGACGAAGTAAACACCTGAGTGGCACCCAACTTTCCAAGCTTCCATACGACGCCAACATGCAAAATTGAAACTGAGATTTTGAGAATAGATCATTTTATAGGTAGTGAGTCCTATAATATGTGTGCAAAGTTCGATAATGATAGAGTAAGTTGTGTTTGTAAGTGCATTTTTCATTTATTTTTCAAGGTATATTGTTTTTATTTTAAGAGCAATTTTTTTATTCAGTTCCCTGTTTGAATTTTCGATCACTTTTAAACTAAAAATTAATCCACGTCGCACTGGAGTAACATAATATTGGCGACGGTTCGGGATCAATCCCTAAGGGAAAGATCCAAGGACAACGTAATTTCGAAGCACGGTCAGTTGAAGGGAACACCTGAGCTGCCGCCTCATTCTCATAACCATCATCACTTAACCATTCGCATCTTTCTTTGTATTGCAGCATTTGATTCGCAACACTTAATAACTTAGTTTCTCGACTCATTTTTAAAATTTCAGTTCCTCTTTGAAACCCTTTGACCATAAAACCTTTGATCGGATTAGAGAGGTAGAAAGGGCTGCAATTTCCTATGGGCATTATTATTCCTATGGTGATTGAGTCTTTACCGTCCGCTTGTACTCCCTCATAAAGACCCTGTTATTCGACCGAAACAAGGTTAAAAGACGTATGGGGATTTTCACACGCGCCTAATAAAGCCCTTAATACCCCTCGAGTTCATCCCCCAATGTCACGAAGTCTCAGTTTCGCGTGGAGCTCAGGTTAACATATTGGCGTGATCATCGCCACTTGTGTGGGGAAAGTATTGAACTAATTCTAATTTCAGACCAGGCCTCTATTCAGAAAATATTTCAGAGGGTAGACAGTATAACAAGAACCCTTCGATCTATCGCGAGGGGTATATCGGGGGATTATATTCGGAGATGAAGTGAAAGCGCGATATTCTGAGAACCAAGGGGGGAAAGGTAGGTAGGTAGTTATTCAAAGTCGCACTGGAGCAACACAATGGGCCTACTGGAGACTCTTCCAGGAATCAATCCTGGAAGAGAAAGATCCGAGAAGAACACCTAGTCATTTTGAACAAGTCAGATGACGAGGTCCATCTGAGCTGGCACCACAGTCTCTAAACTTCCACATCACTCCAGCTTACCAACCAACGAGGCCCCGACAGATTTAACGTGCTTCAGCTCCTATGTACTCGATGATCTTAAGTTGGATTGAGTTTCGAACTCGCAATCCTCCTGTTGCTAATCTCCTACTCTTCCAACCGGGCTAAAGGAGTGATATAACCGAAGGTGATATGACAATTGCTTACTGTATTTTTGTACTGTATTTTTGTAACTGTATTTTTGTACTGTATTTTTGTAACTGTATTTTTGTAACTGTATTTTTGTACTGTATTTTTCCGCTTGCACATCAACATATTTTGTTACGACTCTTCCATCCTCATTAGTGATATTTTTTATTTTCAACTGGTGAGTTTCAACTTATATTTCCTTCGGCGTTTTTTAAATGCACTTCCTAACTTAAGAACTTCTCATTTTTTGATACACCATTTCTCTCCACATGCAACCGTTGAACCGTAGGTAGTTCAATTTATGTCGCACTAGAGCAACACGACGGGCTATAAGCGACAGTCCGGGATCAATCCTGAAGGGAAATACTTCGTAATTGTGAACCAGGGTCAAAGACGTGGTCAACACCAGAGCTGGCACCCCACTTACTAAACTTCACCACAACGTGTGGACATTTGAAGACACAACGGATTTTAACGTGCATCATTCCCCATGTACATGAAGGTCTTTGGTTGGATCGAATTTCGAACTCGTAACCCTCCGGTTGCTAATCCGTGATTACCTAAATGCAAAAAAATTGAATAATTGTGATTCGGATTAGTTACCTGTCTTGTAAAAGGTTTTACGCTGAATCATAAGATGTAATTCTACAGCCACATGTGTTCAAAAAGGACTTTTATGACAGTTGGACGAAATATACAAATACCGTCAAGAAATGAACACACATTTTTAGTAATATTGGATACAAAACAAATAATGATTACCAATGTTCAAGTGGACGTGAATTAAGTATGCAAACGTAAATTTTTTACTCCCTTCATATCATCTGTACCAATATTCGCAAATTATTTACGTTTCGCTAAGAAAAAATAAGTTCAACACAAAAAGTATAAGAATTTAAATTCAATTGAAATAATTTTTGATAAGATAATTGCTTTTCCAGCAGCATTAAGAAAATTTTGTAAATTTCAACCGCAATTGCAATGCCTAATTTATACGTTAACTTCTCTAATACTGCCAGGGTAAAGTTGATTGAAATATGGTAAATCATGTGAGTATTCATTCGTTTTAGCGTAAAACTTACATAAGAAATGCAGACAGAGAAATGTTTAATATTTTATTCACTAAATCAAAATTTGTTTTATATTACACAAATAATTTTATGAAAGTATATTGAATAACTTTTATATGATACTTGCACAAACATGCAAACAAATAAGCAAATGTAATGTAGCTTGGTAGCTTTCGAATGACACCATTTACTAAATCCTCACTCCACGTAATTCAAAGTTACGACGTTAATTAACTGCTTATCTACCTACTGAATCTCATGTCAGGTATTAACATCCTTTGTCTACACAACGCTACATTTATCCACTGGTTGTTTCTTCTAATTCTGAAATCATGAAATTTTATATTTATTTATAATCTATTTAATTATCACCAAGTTCTCTTCGTGCACGATTGTTTGTTGTCCAGTCATAACTGTAGAGTAATTCGGTAGCTTTCGAATGACACCACTTACTAAATCCTCACTCCACGTAATTCAAAGTTACGACGTTAATTAACTGCTTATCTACCTACTGAATCTCATGTCAGGTATTAACATCCTTTGTCTACACAACGCTACATTTATCCACTGGTTGTTTCTTCTAATTCTGAAATCATGAAATTTTATATTTATTTATAATCTATTTAATTATCACCAAGTTCTCTTCGTGCACGATTGTTTGTTGTCCGGTCATAACTGTAGAGTAATTCGGTAGCTTTCGAATGACACCACTTACTAAATCCTCACTCCACGTAATTCAAAGTTACGACGTTAATTAACTGCTTATCTACCTACTGAATCTCATGTCAGGTATTAACATCCTTTGTCTACACAACGCTACATTTATCCACTGGTTGTTTCTTCTAATTCTGAAATCATGAAATTTTATATTTATTTATAATCTATTTAATTATCACCAAGTTCTCTTCGTGCACGATTGTTTGTTGTCCAGTCATAACTGTAGAGTAATTCGGTAGCTTTCGAATGACACCACTTACTAAATCCTCACTCCACGTAATTCAAAGTTACGACGTTAATTAACTGCTTATCTACCTACTGAATCTCATGTCAGGTATTAACATCCTTTGTCTACACAACGCTACATTTATCCACTGGTTGTTTCTTCTAATTCTGAAATCATGAAATTTTATATTTATTTATAATCTATTTAATTATCACCAAGTTCTCTTCGTGCACGATTGTTTGTTGTCCAGTCATAACTGTAGAGTAATTCGGTAGCTTTCGAATGACACCACTTACTAAATCCTCACTCCACGTAATTCAAAGTTACGACGTTAATTAACTGCTTATCTACCTACTGAATCTCATGTCAGGTATTAACATCCTTTGTCTACACAACGCTACATTTATCCACTGGTTGTTTCTTCTAATTCTGAAATCATGAAATTTTATATTTATTTATAATCTATTTAATTATCACCAAGTTCTCTTCGTGCACGATTGTTTGTTGTCCAGTCATAACTGTAGAGTAATTCGGTAGCTTTCGAATGACACCATTTACTAAATCCTCACTCCACGTAATTCAAAGTTACGACGTTAATTAACTGCTTATCTACCTACTGAATCTCATGTCAGGTATTAACATCCTTTGTCTACACAACGCTACATTTATCCACTGGTTGTTTCTTCTAATTCTGAAATCATGAAATTTTATATTTATTTATAATCTATTTAATTATCACCAAGTTCTCTTCGTGCACGATTGTTTGTTGTCCAGTCATAACTGTAGAGTAATTCGGTAGCTTTCGAATGACACCACTTACTAAATCCTCACTCCACGTAATTCAAAGTTACGACGTTAATTAACTGCTTATCTACCTACTGAATCTCATGTCAGGTATTAACATCCTTTGTCTACACAACGCTACATTTATCCACTGGTTGTTTCTTCTAATTCTGAAATCATGAAATTTTATATTTATTTATAATCTATTTAATTATCACCAAGTTCTCTTCGTGCACGATTGTTTGTTGTCCAGTCATAACTGTAGAGTAATTCGGTAGCTTTCGAATGACACCACTTACTAAATCCTCACTCCACGTAATTCAAAGTTACGACGTTAATTAACTGCTTATCTACCTACTGAATCTCATGTCAGGTATTAACATCCTTTGTCTACACAACGCTACATTTATCCACTGGTTGTTTCTTCTAATTCTGAAATCATGAAATTTTATATTTATTTATAATCTATTTAATTATCACCAAGTTCTCTTCGTGCACGATTGTTTGTTGTCCAGTGATAACTGTAGAGTAATTCGGTAGCTTTCGAATGACACCACTTACACAGTCCTCACTGCTCGCAATCCAAAGTTACACTGGCCCAAAACTCGCCCATAACTGTAGAAGTTCGACATATTGCGGACCCCTTCCCAGTGCGCCTGCGCACTCGGTCCGAAGGTCATGTCAGGTACGGACATCTTTTGTCTACACGACGCTATCTTTGTCTTCTGGATTTTCTTCTAGTTCTGAAATCGTAAAAAAGTTGTAAAGCTCGACTTTTCATGCATGCCTGCAGTACTGATTTTTAAGACGTATTCATGTCAAAACCGGAAGACAAGCCGATAGTTTAGTGATATGCAGTTCAGTCACTAAGTTACTGTAAGTTCACAAAGTATGTAAAATTTCAAGAAAGTATATCCAGCCGTTTGGAAGTAGTGCGGTTACAAAAGTTCATATACAGGGTGAGTCTAAATTGTTTTTACAAAATAAGAGGGGTGATAGTACACATCCAGACGAGCAATAATTAGCATGGAACATAGGGTCGCATTCCCCTCTGAGAGGCAGAAAAGAGTAAAATTAGAATTTCAACATGAACTTGCAACAGTGCTGGGAAAGCGAATGAACGATACCGAAAGTTGCACAATCTGATTGATTGATCAGAGAAAAACTCACAGCAAGTGCTCAAAGTGGCGGCCACGCGTGTCGTTGCACAGTTCACACCGGCGAAGGAATGACTGGCTCTCGAAGATTCCTGGTGTTGTGTCAATTTTGTCTGCGGCAACACCGATTCTCGCTACGAGATCTTCAGCCGAGTCCACAGGCATCTGGTACACTAAAGATTTCATGTGCCCCCAGAAGAAAAAGTCCAGTGGATTGAGGTCCGGTGAGCGAGGAGACCAAGCCACAGGTCCGCCACGTCCGATCCATCTTCCTTAGGAGATATGTTACGTAGGCAGGTACAAAACGACGTCAGAGGCGATGACTTGTTCATGCTCGACGCGTTTCGACTTTACTCTTTTCTGCCTCTCAGAGTGGAATGCGACCCTATGTTTCATGGTAATTATTGCTCGTCTGGATGGGTACTATCACCCCTCTTATTTTGTAAAAACAATTTAGACTCACCCTGTATACAGACAAAGACGAATCGCGGTAATTACTGATTTTGCATTTTAATGGCCCAAATGGATAAGTAGCTTGAAATGCGAAGGAAATATACAATGTGCAAACACTCATTTTTATTTATATATAAGTAAAATGATATTTTTTGGCAGGGAGTGTTGTATCCGCTTCATTTGCAAGATTCCGAAAGTTTAACTTCGCTTCCGTCTCCTGAACATTCGAAAAGGGAACTGGTGCATTTTAAATCTGTCGTGGCCTCAAATGTCCAGTGTGACTTCAATAGCTAACCTACCTGAACATTCAAGGGGTCGTTGTGGTTCAGTTGGTATGCCCACTGCCCTAGCAACCTGAGAGTTGTAGGTGGCGCAGATTTGATTCCTATCATTCATTCCTCCCTAGGTGCATTTCTTTTCTCGTCAGTAAAACTTTCATTGTGTTTGTATGTCTGTTACTTGACATTTCATGTCTTGTGTCTGGCGCAAATATGGCCCTTGCGCCATAAAACCCCAACAAACCAACCTGGACAGTCGAATTAAAACGCGTTTGGAGCGTGCACCCCAAAACGCAACGCTCCTCCAGCCTACGTTTAAATACAGACAAAGTAGCTGATAAAAGAATCACCAGATGTCGTTCTCCTCAAGTATTCCCCCAACGGCAACCCTGCAACAATAGACGCAAAAAGCCAAAGTTCTCCACAATCCTCCCACCACCCTGGGTTTTGAATGACAAAGAAAATGGATTAAATCGATTAATTCGGGCAGGTAATTAAACTGTTGTCCGCCCAAATCAATTCATCGATATTTTCCACCCTTGCATCGGCCATTAATTATTAATGAATCATTCACGGACAGCGTCCGTGCAATTGAAAGTGAACGAGTCGTCGAAAGTCAAAGCGACAAATCAAACGGTTCTTTTGTGTCCGGTTGTTCTTTTTTCAGGAGTTCGAAGAAGATCGTGCCTCGTTTCGGAAGCGAACGTTCCTGTTTGATCGTTTTTAGAATCGGACATTCGTTCCTTTCTATTTCGAATACGGTTTTATTGTAGTCTTTCGGAAATTCCGTTTGTTGCTGTCGATAGTTCTAATGTGGGCTTTGAATGGGAATCTTTCGGCGGAGGGATACAAAGGGGTTGCGTGCATCGGTTTTCGGAGTGGTTCGGAATGTTCAAGTGCTTTCCTGTTTGTGTTTCGGGGTGTAATTGAAAGAACAGAATCGAAATGGTCTGCGATATTCCTAAAGGACGGTAAGCAGACAGATAATTGCATGGTTATTTCAAAAGGCAAGAGACGCTAAACGATAACGTTCTTGGTCTCTGGTACTAAGAAGAAAATTCCGCCTAAAAATCAAATTAAAACTAAAATTTGAATAGGAAGGTAGTTGAACTACGTCGCACTGGAGCAACACTAAAGGTTATTGGCGACGGTCCGGGATCAATCGTGAAGGGAAACATTCAAGAACACCCCAAACTTCTACACCACTCCAACGTGAGGACATTTGAAGCCACGACAGATTTAAAGTGCACCAGTCCCCATGAATAAGAGTCGGTTGTACCTAGTTTCGAACTCACAACCCTAAGGTTATTAATTCGTTACTCTGCCAACAGGACTTCGCGATCCCAAAATTTGAATAAAATACATATTTTGCTTCAAATGCCAAGACATTCCACAAAACAGTAGCTGGTCTGTAGCATTCCATAAATCGTCTTTCTTAACCCTCCTGGTGGTTGTTTCAACGAGGTATCTCGTCATTAGCAAAACTGACCAGATCACGATAGACGAGATATCTTGTCATTAGAAGAAAACTGACCAGATCATAATCTTGTCACCTTCAAAAACAGACAATATCTTGAAGACTTCTCATTAGAAAAATTGGTCAGATCTTGATGGACGAGATATCTCGTCGAAACCACTCAGAGGGTTAAGGTCCACATGTGCGGAGGCTTTATTTTGCTTCTTGAAACAGAACTGAAGGTAAAATTCTTTATTAGAACCACGAATTCATACGTTCATTCAACATTCGCTTTCACGAATCCTTGGTTATAATAAAGCCCCAAATGCTCATTTGGTATTATAGCAACTTGATCGATTGCTAAAGCAAGCGAAAAATCTGTTTGTGTGCTAAGTTATTGTCTAAGTGAGTAGGGATTGGACAAGACAAGGCAAATCTCGTGTCTATTCCCCTTGACATAACTGACCTAGGACGTATTTATAGAAAGGCCTCTCTGAAATCTGCATATAAAGCAGAGTTGACATCTGTCTGTTCTCTATACAAATCTACACCGTTTGATCAATCCACACCAAATTTGGTACACTTATTCCTTGGAAAGCTGCGGGTAAAGTAGGCTACATATTAACCCCCGTTCTATTTGTCTTGGGTGAGCAGAGGGGGTGTAACGTCCCATCATCCTGGACAGAGCACTTGCTAGGGGGCGCTCTCTCCCGGTTTGGCTGTGCAGATGACGTCAGAGTTAACATTTACAGGAGTCGCCTCTCAAGATGACCTTGAAGGTTTTTTAGAATCTTAGAGTATGGTGCAATCGTGTGGTTGCTCCGAAAATCGCTCAGTATCATATCGCTTACGTATCCCGTCTGTAAATTCTTAAACTGTAGCTTTATTATTGGAATGTAAATTTTTATGATAATATAAGATTATTTTTATAGAAAGTGGTCTTTTTTTATCGTAGATATGGTGCAGGGGCTAAAGACAAATCGAAATCCAGATGGGTGCGGTTGCGCTGAAAATCGCTCAGTATCATATCATTTATGTCGTTATCGTTTGTAAAATGCGGGGTGGAATTTTCAATTTTAAAGTGTAATTACTTGAAACGTTGATCATGATATCGTATCAATATGATTTGTCAGCCTTTCATAATGATGGTGGAATTCCGAAATTCGCACTCCTAGTGCAAGGTGCTACAAATAAAAAATATTGATGACAAAAAACTAACTGCAAGAATACGATGTATACCGTTTTTTTTAGAAAATGAATTTAAAGGGTATTCACAATCACTCGAAAACTCAAAATCGACTTTTATATATATAGTCATCTCAGTTTCTGTTTTTGTAGGTTTGTCTTACCTATAGTATGTGAAATGGATCTAAAGTAAATTGTAGATGATATAAAAATCTTAGTTCGAAAAATTATTTTGCGCTCGCTTATTTTTCTCTATACAGTCGGTGCTCTTTAATCCAGCATTCTTCGGTTCGACACATTCTGTAATCCGGCACCGATCGAGCCTCGCGTTCGGATTTTTTCGGGTGGATTCGGGCGTTTGTTGACATTGACCGCCAGGTCGCGCCACTGCGTTGCCCGCGTTTTTAGTTCGCTCAGTGTTTATCGTGACTGTCAGTTTTCATTTCAGTACGGTGTTTCCTGTTTTCTAGCGGGTTACATATCACGTTTGCGCAATATTACAACTGTGTACGTACAGTGTACCGTACTGTAAAATGTTCTCGAAGCCCAGCACGAGTTCTTCAAGTGCTAATAAAACTAATAAGCGTAAGCATGTGACTCACTATACAGCAAAAACTAGAGATACTTAATCGTCTCGAAAAAGGGCAAAACAGAAACGTCATAATGCGTGATTTCAATATTGGTTCTTCGACAATTTATGATATAAAAAACAAAAAGAACTTAAGAAGTTTGCTGCTCAAGGTGTAACAGAAAAAAATACGGAATCAAGACACACATTGAAGAAACCTAAACTTGAAATTCTTGATAGTGTCTTGTACACTTGGTTTAGTGCGAAAAGATCAGAGGGGGAAAACAGTAACGCTTATGCGTATTTTTTCTTGCCATATAGCAGCTTATTACAACTTGTTTTAAATATCATTGTACTGTATTAATTTTTCTTTGGTATTCCCGTTAAAACTATATTGATGTTCGATAATCCGGCAAAATCGCCAATCCGGCACGGCCGTGGTTCCGATGGTGCGGGATTAAAGAGCACCTACTGTATTTGCATTTTCTATGACAGAAAAGTGTTTTGTGGGACACTTTCAATCCACATTTAACCAATTAAACCCGAGCAACGACGGGTAAATTCAGCTAATATTTTATATAAATGTAAAAGAAACAATAAAAAAGTAGACTGAAGCTAATTTAATCAGAGCTAATCAGTTTCGTTTATCACACAAGTAAATTCACGTTGGCGTGGTTTGTAAGTTCGGAGATTGAGATCATTGACATGAGATATAAGCATGCAATTACTGAGCATTGCTGCTGAGAGGAGCTTCAAAAAGTGAGACCAACACGTCGACTAGTAGTCACGTGATTGCTCTGTGAAAAACTGACTTGGTTGGGCGATTTGGCATCTTATCGCCTCATTCGGCAATATAACATCTTATATGACATGGTAGATGCGTGAATACGAATTTCTATCGATTGGCGACTAGAATGGTGAAATCGCCAAAGTCTAGTATGTGCCGAGGACCAACCAAATCATGAATCAATGAATAGGCTTCTTCCGTCCCGAGGACCAGTCAGATGATAAATGTTCGTTTCTATCCGGCAGACGAAAGAAGTATAAGGGTCACTTTACTAGTTTTGCTCACGTTATCCTGAGCAAATAAAAGGGTCACCATTGCTCAGTCTTTTATATTTCAGAATGAATGATATGCCAGATCAGATATTGACTTCGTCATGTGACCGTGGCTCAGAATTACGAGGTGTTGTCCTCGTAATCTTTCCCTTCAGGATTGATCCAGGACCATCGCCAATAGCCCATTGTGTTACTCCAGTGCGATGTAAGTTCAATTACCTACATACCCGTAATTACTTTCTAAATACATGTGTCTGATGGTTGGATTTTCAATGTAATAAAACAAACCAGACAGAATGCGAAGACTTTATTTCCGCTACCCTAATGCTCTCGCATGATACGTATCGATGTTGTTTATCACCGGTTTGGGCGTTTAATCTAATTGAGGCTGATCAATCAACCGTCATTAAATTTAGAATTCATTCTTTGAACTTTGAATTGGTGACGTGACGAAATCATGTTCGAAAAACAAGCCAACTGACGTCACGTTTGGAATACGAATAGGAAACACGTTCCGTCGCGGAAATTCAACCGTCATCCACATTTAACTTGACAAAAAATGCCTCAGGAAAAACGATGAAACGCTCTAGATTTTCAAGTTCTCAGAACTCCATCTGACTTAATGCATTCACATTAGTTAGTTGGTTTCTTTGCCAATACAGTGTCCGAAGGGTAAAACTGCTTTTACAGAAAAACTTTGCTTGGTTTATCTTTTTCTGTGAATTCGTTGTATATTTTTCATATTCATTATATATTCGTTTTTTCGGCTTCTCATTAACCGGACTACCAGTTATGAGAGGCTTTTTCTGTCAAGGTAGATGGGTAGATGGCGAAAAAGTTTTTGTGGCATAGCGGGTTTCCTATACGCATTCTGGAAGGGAAATCTTGGCTTTTTTCTAGAATACCAATTTCAGCTTTTATTCTCCATTTATTCTTTGAAATTTTTATTGGCGAATGCCAATAAAAATTCCAAAGAATAAATTCCGAATTGATACATGAAAGTTGATCAACGCCAATTAGATCAAACGCCAAACGAGGCCAAAAAGGAAATAAATTACATTTTAAGGTAATCCCGATATGAATCATGCGTGAGCATGTTTCAATTGTACCAGTCGAGTTATAACTACACGAAACCAGGGGCAGATTTCGAGATCTACCGGGTCTCGCCTAGTTATCGTGCAGTTACTTACATTGAAGATTGTATTCTGTAATCTTCACTGTAAAAATACATTTCCAGTGAAGTGTGTATTTATTGATGACAATAGTTAAACACATTTCATCTCTATCCCTCTCTCATACAAGGGGCCACGGTAGCCCGGTTGGAAGATAGCAGGTTAGCAACCGAAGGGTTGCGAGTTCGAAACTCAATTAAACCAAAGACCGTTGTGTACGTGGGAGCTGGTGTACGTTAAATATGTTGTACCCTCAAATGTTCTAACGTTGGCGTGGTGTAGAAGTTTAGAGAGTGAGGTGCCAATTCAGTTGTTGACCTCGTTATTTGACTGTGGTTCACAATTACGAGGTGTTGTCCTTGAATTTTTCCCTTCGAGATTGTTCCCGGACCGTCGCCCGTTGTGTTGCTCCAGTGCGACGTTAATTTAACTACCTACCTATCTTTCTTATATGTTTGTTTTGAATTTAGTGGAAAGAGCAATGGAAATAAGTCACTTCTAACTGATTGTTATGTGGTTTGCGTAAATTGGAGAAAACTATCAGCTTTAAAATGCCTGAATATATTTGGATTCTAAATGTAAATCATGATTAAAAGCAATCGATACATCAAGCCAAAATAGTAGGTAAAATAGGCATTAGAGGAAATAAATTTAAATATATACACATATAAGAATATTGACGGAAACCCACATTCTAATTATCTAATCTATTTTATTTTACATCTCATATTTCCAAGTGAAATTGTTCAAAAATAAAATTATTTCGTGCACAACTCAAGTTTTATGAAGTGCGACAAAATGTGCATAACACAGACATTACTTAAATACTTAAGACAGAAAATGAATATTTACACCTGAACCCATCAAAACGTTCCCGTTCCCTTATCTTGTTTCGTATAAAGTTAAGGTTCCTTTTATTCACACCACCATCGTATTTTATCTTCATATTTTAAAACCATCCTAACAATAATGCGTTATTGTCTCCCAAAATTATGTTTTAACATGATAATTTTAGATTGGAATATGGATCTGTGAATTTTAAATCCTTATTATGACTGCCATATAATGGATTCTGAAAGAATACAGAATAAATTTTTGATTCTGTATTCTTTCTGATTTTTTTTGTATAGTTAATTTTGATTCTGTATAGTTAATTAAAGAATTATGAATCTTCAGGTGTGCATTCTTTTGAATTGCGGAATCATTTCGATTCCATTACTTCGAATCTCCATAGAGACATTGCTTCAACAAAAAATTTTAACCTCCTACATAACAAAACTGATCCAATCTTTTTAGTTTCTTGTATTGATTTTTTACATCCCTAGTTATATCACCAGAAACTAAAAACTCTTCTCTGTTAAACTTTTAAAAAAAGAATGCATTTTGTTGCATTGTCCAAATAGATTTTTTAACAGTAATTCTTTCCAGAGGTTAATACATTTTTTAACGATTTCAATTCAATAAGTAATCTGTTTCAGTGAAACATTAATTTTTTATCTCTTATCTAACCGTATTTGTTAACATCTTTTTTCTTGCATTTTTCGGATCATATATTTATTATTCTCTGTAACTGGATATTGCTCTGTGGAGACAACAATTAAATTATTGATATAACTAAAACTAAAAAATAAGCCGGAAGCCAAATCACTCGATCAAAGCAAAGCAATCGCTTACTCATCAAGGAGACACTTTCCTCAAACAACCTTAGAACCTGTACACAATTCAAAACCCACAATTTATCAGATAACTACCGAGTCCCTTGTACACCGTCATGTGAATATAACAGCTGCTGGACCCGATGATAAACAGCACACAAGGGTATAGAACAGGATCACTGCTTCTACAAGCAACGTGTCACATCCTAATCTCGAACACGAAACTGGGGCCCAGGTTTTTTCGAAGAAAAACGAAGATCCACAGGTGGGAAGGTTTACATACAGGGGTACGTGTGGGTGATCTTTGCCTTTGAATAAATTCGATATTTCCTGAGAGTGTGTGTTGTCACGATGATATCAGTACGATCAAAGTCGGGCTTGTTGGTGATGTCATCGATGAGTAACCCTGGTTTGGATTTGCTAACAACCCCTGAAGAGTTTCATGGGATGGAGGAACCATGGGCAGAGTGAGGGTCTCATGATGATGTAGATAAAAGTAAGTAGATTATCTAGTTTTTATATGAATCAGCTCGATTTGTGAGGTTGATTTTTAACCTTTGCTTCAAGCTGTTTGTTATTTTCAAATGAGGTTACTTTGTGGCTTTGTAGGTTAACTTATAACAACAAAAAAAATTTTAATGAAATCAATATAGTTAAATGGAATTTTAGCGTAAGCGTGTGATGAAATAAATATTCAAAAGGTTACACCTGTAGAAAAATTGTAAAGTTACTTTTGAATTCTAATATAAATGTAAAGATTTTGGTACGAACTTAAAAAAATTAACATACTATCTCTCCTAGAGTTTCTTAATTGTTTATATATATTGATAGCAGTGTCGTTGTTCATATTCATACCTTATTTCAATCCATTTATACTAGTAACCGAAGTAGTAGATTAAAGTAGATTACCTCAATTTTGTGAGAGTTAGCTTGATTTGAAGTTTATTTTTAGCCTTTGCTTCGAGCTGTTTGTTATTTTCAAATGAGGTTTCTCTGTGGCTTTGTAGGTTAACTTATAACAGAAAAATATTTAAAAATGAAATCAATATAGTTAAATTGAATTTTATTAGTGTATCGAAACTGAGATGCACTATATTGGATATTTTATACAAACATAAACATCCAGGTGTTTCGATGAGATACGGTCAATGTTGCGAGATATCTCGTCTCAGATCCGGTCAATGTTACGAGATAACACGTAGAGACAAGTTGTCCTATTACACCAGGGGGAATTAAGATCCAAGTAGGAAAAACAAATTTCCATTGCTCAGAACTGGTGACAGTTTGGAAGAAGTTTTTGCACCAGAAGCTGGCCATTACAAGTCAGTTTTCGACGCAAAGATAAACCACCAAGAGGGTTAAACGTGGGATAAACAAATATTCAAAATGTTACACCCAGAAAAGTTGTAAAGCTACTTTTAAACTCTAATATAAACATAAACATTTTGACAGGGATGGTATGAGCTTTAAAACAAAAAGCTCATACCGGACCTAGCATCTCTGCTAGTTTATCAATTGGCTATATCTATTAATCCTCATAATTGGCACGACAGCCTCTTGTGAGCCTTGGCCTTCTTCAGAAGTTTTCACCCAGACTACCTTCTCTCCAGCAATGGATCTCCAGTTCTTGACTTTCATGGCACTAAAGTCCGAATCCAGACAATCCCTCCATCTCTTTTTTGGCCTGCCCCTTTGTATTTCACTAAAAGGGACTGAATTAAAAACTTTCAATGGCGTTCTCTCTGGATCCATTCTCAAAAGATGACCTGCCCATCTCATTCTGTTCAATTTTACAGATTTTACTGTCTTCATTTTGAAACAGTTTGTATAACTCAAAATTGTATCTGCTTCGCCAAATACCATTATCAAGGACACCACCAAAAATGGCTCTCAAAACTCTCCTTTCAAAAATTTCCAAAGCTCTCTCTTCCTTTGCTGTCAATGACCATGTTTCAGAGGCATAGGTTAACACTGATCTTATAAGAGTTTCGTACAACAGGATTTTTGTTTTTCTTTTGATGAGGTGAGATTTTAACTGGCTTCTTAGCCTATAGAAACAGTGATTAGCCGTAATAATATATCTATTAATAGCATGTCGTCATTCTCATTTCATACCTTATTCACCTCCTGGTGATTGTTTCGACCGGTATTTCGTCATTGGCCAAACTGACCAGATCTTGATGGAAGAGTTATCTGGTTAATAGAGCTCTTGTCGTCTCGCCTCATTAGAAGAAAACTGACCAGATCTTGATCTTGTCATCATCAAAATATTTGCAATATCTTGATGACGAGATATCTCGTCATTAGCAAAATTGGCCAGATCTTGATGGAGATATCTCGTCGAAACCACTTTGGAGAGTTAAATCCATTTATTGAATATAAGGTTTGACATGCAAATTTCATACCTTTAAATGAAATAAATTTAATCAACGTTATAAAGCAGTATTTCGTGTACACACTTCTTACTGGTTCCAATTCTTATTTATAACTAGCAAAATTACCCGACCTCACTCCGGTTGAATTGGTTAAATATAGATTGAAAGTGACCATAAAATAATCACTTTCCTCTTTTGTAGAAAAATGCCAAATCATTTAATTGTGAGTAAAATAATTTTTTAGTACCTTTTCGATATTTTTATAATTTCTACAACCTAATTTGGACACAAATCCTATACATGCATATCCATCCATGCAATACATTTCACATATATAGCACTCCTACTAAAGGTACAAACTGACGAAAGGTGACAGACACTAAGGTAACTACTACAAAAGACGATTTTGGAGGAGGATTAGGAAATCCCTCTTTCTGAAGTTCTTTTCCTGTAAAATTGCTCAACTCAATTCGTAAAAATGACGAATCTACGGCGAATACTCTCGCACTCATTATTTACCTGCCAATAATTTTTGATTTAGTGGCACTCTTTTCGAATTTCGCTATCATTAAGGGAAAGATGACAAATTAATTTGATATGATATTTATCACTGTTTTAAAAGCGAATATGTTTTTTCTTGAAAATTCCGTTTCGTGGTACGTGCAATGATAAAAGAATTTGTTTTAAAATTGAATGTCTTTAGTACAGACGAAGCAAAATTAACCTATTACCATTTTTTTTAAAAATGGTAAACAGATTTGACAGCGTTTCTTCTAAAGAAAATCAGTGTTTTAAACAAACTTTCCTTAGATAAATTGTTTAAATATAGCTTCAATTCGTGAAATAAACCACCTTGACCTTCTGTCGCCATGGCAAAGAATTTGTAATATTTCAAAAGTCCTAATTCGAATATTTTTAACATTAACGTTCTTTCAATAATGGCAAAATTCCACTTAAAATTTGCTTTATTCTAACTTACATGCCGCTTTAAATCAAATACTTTACGGTGGTGTTGCGTGTGATGAAAAGGAATTAGAATTTATTAAAGTAATCTATATATTAATACGTGAAGAAAAAACTTTGTACCCCTTTTTAAGCATATTGCGCGTACGGAGGAGTATGAGATTTGGCATAATTAAAGTTCATATGGAGAAGGAGTGCAGAAAGATAGAATTAATGTATAATATGCGTTACAAATATATTAAATTAAACAAAATAAAACATTCAGTGTTTACGTTCATATACTCTAATCTATATATTAATACGTGAAGAAAAAACTTAGTACCCCTTTTTAAGCACATTGCGCGCACGGAGGAGTATGAGATTTGGCATAATTTGCCACCACATAAGTTAGTATTGAAAGTTAATTGCATCGTTTTGCTGATCAGAAACTTAAATACAAAGGAAGCATTAGTCAATGGAACAAGAATGCGCATAAAATTTATGCATCGTAATACTATTGATTGCGAAGTTTTAACTGGAACCGCACGCAATAAGAGAATTTTGATTCCACGTATAAATTTAACATATTCCGGAACTATTTTACGATTTAACTTTCAAAGAACTCAATTTCTAATTATACCTGCATTTGCGATGACAATAAATAAGTCTCAAGGACAAATATTCAAAAAAATTGGAATTTTATTGAGGCAGCCAGTTTTTACTCATGGTCAATTGTACGTCGCAGCAAGTAGAGTTCGATTATTCGATGGTTTGAGATTTTATGTTTCAGAATATAACGGTCAAGGGCATTTAGCAAACGATGAAAGAGTTTTTACATAAAACATCGTCTACACAGAAGTTTTGAATCATTAAATTCATTGTCGAACTATTTCAGGTTCAATGGACAACATTTATTTTTTAACCACCCGGTATTTTTTGTTTCAATAAAAATTATATAAAAAAATACGAAGCACGTATTCCTTATTTAATTTTTTAGATTTATTTTTTATTTAAATTTTATATAATTTGAAAAAGATAGGCAAATTAACTGTGTAGCCTTGGCGAAACCTGTGGCCAGTATAGCAATAAAAAAAAACCAAGAAAATGTGAAACAACGCGTTATTGTTTTTTAGATATGGCTTAACCAAGCTATACCGCATTTTTCCTATGACGTATTTGTACATGCTCGCAGCTTACGTAATAGAACAAAATTCAAAAAAATAATATGCAATGAATATAGAGGTATACTCTTTGACAAAAGAACCTTATTAACGTTCAAACTTAAAAATTAAATGAATTATGGTCGAATTTCGACCACTGGGCGACCACTAGTAAATATTTAAAACAGATTCGTGAATCTTTTTTATCTCTTTATCTCGCAGCTGCCACAACTTACAACTAAAAATTAGAGAAAATTTAAAAATACGAAATTAATTCAGAGTGAAACAAGCAGGAAATGTCATTACACGTGACAAACGAACACGAGTTTCCATTTCTTTGCAAAATATCTCGTCAGTCCCAAATATTCAGAAATAAGAAAGAAAGATAAGAAAATAAATAAGACTAAATACAAATATATTAGAATTTAAATTCCGTAAAAATAGATTTTGGAAAAATAATTCATTTTTCAGCAGCACTGATAAAACAATCCAAGTAATTGCAATGATCAATATACCTTCCAGCTACTCCAAAACTACCAAATTATGATTGATTTAAGTATAGTTACTCAGATATTTTAGCATAAAACTTTCCTAAATACGTAAACAAAAGAATTTTAGATAATGCATTCACTAAAGCTAAATATGGTTTATCAAATATAGAACGTTTCATTTAAATATATTGAATAAATTTTATGTGATACTTGTACAAACATACAAACACAAAATCAGACATAGAATGGAAAGACGGTAGGTAGGTATTTTATTTAACATCACACTAGAGCAACACTATGGGATATTGGTGATGGTCCGAGATCAGTCCCAAAGGGAAAAATCAGAGGACAACACCACGTAATTTTGAACCAAGGTCAGATGACGAGGCAACACCTGAGCTGGCACCCCACTCTCCAAACTTCACACCACGCCAACATGAGGACATTCGAGGCCACGATAGATTTAACACGCACCAGCCCTCTTTGTACACGACGGTGTTTGGTTGGATTCTAAACACTCCGGTTGCTAATCCGTTACTCTTCCAACTGGGCCACCGCGGCCCCAACGGGAAGACGGACAGACAGACTAACGCAATCAAGTTCAGTCACTAAATGAATGCAAGTACTCACAATATGCAAAGTTTCATGAAAATAAATTCAATCGTTTGGACATAGTACAAGCACACACATACATATAGACAGATGGACAGACACCAAACGCGCAAGAGACGGATTTTGCATCAGAAGGGTCCAAAACGGATAGAAAACTTGAAATGGGTCGAAAATATTCAACGTACAAACACTCCATTTTTATTTATATATATACGGTGCTTGGGAAAATATGTATCTCAATCAATGTTACCATAATTAGCATTTAAATGTTCAATTCAATTGTATCGCATTCACTTGTGAAAGGCGATTTGGTACTTTTGTCGTCTAAACCAATGTTTCCCTCATTTTTTTCTTACGTTGATTTCTATCTTCCAAATTTCTCATTGTCTTTTCTCAAAATACTGAAAAAATTCATAGTTCAAATATCAAGCAATTTAAAGTAGTTGGCAAAATTGGCAAATGAATCCAGTAACGATCGATTTTATATTGTTTATATCCGTTGTTTCCATTCGACAACAAACAAATAACGACAATTAATTTATTTACTGAGTCTTAAGTTTAACTGATTCAGGAATCAGTCTCTCTACAAGTTGAAAAGTAGTGTACATTGCTGTGATTCAGAAGCTATACGGGTTAGTTGTTGTTTTTTTTTTTTGGCGTAAGGGCCATATTTGGCCATGCTGCGCCAGACACAAGACATACAACATCAAGTAATAGACACACACAATGAAAGTTTTACTGACACAGAAGAGAGACATACACCCACGGAGGAATGTACTTGATAGGAATAGAACCTGCGCCTCCTACAACTCGAATGGATGCTATACAGACTCACCCATCTCGAAATCAACCTGAGTTTGGAATCAAAGCAGAGCCCGCCTGTGCCACCAAACTGATTACATTGGAGTTCACAGAGCTCATCAAGATCAAACAGTTCAGCAAGTCCGTTGAATGTCACAAACTCTGCATCTAAATCAAACCTTTAATGATCTATTACCCTCCATCATATGGTATCGAGATGTACTTGACTCTACCTTCCTTTGTCAGTCAAGTAAGTATTGGAAGTGCAATGAGAATGACAGTACAGAGAATTCACGGGGTATGATCAAATTGTTTACAAGGAAATGTCAATAATTATCCGCAATACACTTGTAAACTGTGACATTAACATCCTATTCCAACAGTTCCTTTGCTTATTACCGTACTTGTTCAATCGTTGCACAAGATTTTTAATTATCTGAGTCCTTTGAAATAGTTCCTTTGCTTATCAACGTACTTGTCCAATCGTTGCACAAGCTTCTTAATTCTGAGTGCTGAGTGCTCGGACATAGTTCCTGTACTTATTAACGTATTTGTTCAATCGTTGCACAATCTTTTTAATTCTGAGTGATGAGTGTTCTGACATAGTTCCTTTACTTATCAGCGTACTCGTTCAATCGTTGCACAAGCTTTTTAATTCTTGAGCGCTTTGAAATAGTTCCTTTACTTATCAACGTACTCGTTCAATCGTTGCACAAGCTTTTTAATTCTGAGTGCTGAGTGCTCGGACATAGTTCCTGTACTTATTAACGTATTTGTTCAATCGTTGCACAATCTTTTTAATTCTGAGTGATGAGTGCTCTGACATGTTCCTTTACTTATCAATGTATTTGTTCAATCGTTGCACAAGCTTTTTAATTCTTGAGCGCATTGAAATAGTTCCTTTACTTATCAACGTACTCGTTCAATCGTTGCACAAGCTTTTAATTCTGAGTGCTGATTGCTCTGACAGTTCCTTTGCTTATCAATGTACTCGTTCAATCTTTGTACAAGCTTTTTAATTCTAAGTGCCACGAGATTTCCGATTAGTGTAATATTTCTTTTACCCTATAACACACAATGATTAAACAATCCACATCAATTAGTTTGAAAGAATCCTTGCAAAGATTCTTTTCCTCCAAGATCAAAACTGGTTAGACGTCATGCAGGTAGTTGTTTTGATCTTTCATTCAGATGGAAATTAATACATATTTTTTACTTCTTGTTTAGAATAAATAAAAATCATAACTTGCAAATATTTATTGGAAAAGGAAAATAACTTGAGGCATCAAGTCAGCGGACCATGTCTTCAAAAAATTTGATTAAATCAAAAGTTGTAGGTCAATTTTTCTAAATAAATTTATTTGTCTTTTTTACAACTTTTATAGTACTAGGTTATAGGTCACAATAGAAAAACAAGAATGACAAGCAGAAATATGATGCTTTAAATTCCAAAAAGAAGTTGAAATTAAAAATACAAACGATTAGAACAAAAACTAGAAAAATACAAACTGCAAAAGATTACGAATATAACGACATAGCAGGTTGCAGAACGCATATATGTGTATCAACCACTCAAAGGGTTAATGTCTTCGAAATAAGGGTTTCCTGCTGAGCAGAAGGACACGTATCCAGATTCAGGGTCCATGGTCAATAACTAATTTGTCACTTTGTAAACAACAGTCAAACGTCAGTTCAACAGAATAATAAGACGAACTCAATCACATCGACATTCTATTGAAAAAATGTAGGAGCAATGTTTTGTTTTGACTTCACAACATCCCCTTTCACTAAAAATTTCTAGTATTAATAATTTAAAGGTTGGGGTTAAGTTGGTGAGAAAGTTAGGATTGGAATCTTGCAACCCAAACTCAAGCAACTACTGAAGCATTGAATGATACCAGTCTAGATGAGTTTTGAGGAGCCTGTTCCAGAAAAAAATGCAGTCCCATCTGCTGGAACCAGGTTGGAAGAGAACCAGATTAGCAATCGGTTGCGGGTTCGAAACTAGGTTCAACCGAAGACCGTCGTGTATGCGGGGGATGGTGCACGTTAAATCTGTCGTGACCTCAAATGTCCTCATGTTGGCGTGGAAGTTTGGAGAATGGGGTGCCAACTAAGCATCTGACAGTGGTTCAAAATTACGTGGTGTTGTCCTCGGTTCTTTCCTTTAGAGATTGATCCCGGACAGTCGCTAATAGACCGTTGTGTTGCTCGAGTGCGACCTTAATAAACTACCATCACCGTTACCCATCTGCTGGAAAGAAAACACCAAGTTGTACTAGCCTGCCATTAAGCCGCTCAACTAGAGATCGTTGCTAATTGTTGACTTCACAACACATGTCGTCGGACTCACTGACGTAGAGTCTCAGAACTACTATGAGCATGCAAATCGACTTCGGCCAATTGGCTATCGAAACACAAACTAACGTTTCTCATTACGCTCGTGAATTAGTCCTACATTAGAATTCGTGCATCTCCCAAAAAGAAGGAAGATCTTCAGACAGAACGATCGGAAGAATTAACATGAAGCTGCGCGTACGTGCAACGTCTATTTCATTAGAGGTAGGTAGTTGAATGTACTTCGCAGTGGAGCAACAGAATGGGCTATTTGTGACTGTCTGGGATCAATGCCGAAGTGACAACACCTCGTAATTTTGAACCACGGTCAGATGGGAAAGTTGTTCTCTTCTTTCCCTTAGAGATTGATCCCGGACCGTCACTAATAGACCATTGTGTTGCTCCAGTGCGACCTTAATTAACTACCATTGCCGTTTACCATCTGGAACAAGGAACGGATATACATGCAAGGAAAGTTTTACTGACAAAAAAATAGAAATACACCCAGGGTAAGTTACAAGAATCGAACCTGTACCTAATACAAAAATTACAATTTTGATTTCTCTGAAGATAAATATGTTTAAATATATGCACGGCATACTGGCACGATATTAAATGTGATATAAAGCCGATGGTAGGTAGGTATGCATTTTAATTAACGTCGCACTGGAGCAACACAACGGGTTATTGGCGACGGTCCGCGACCCATCCCGAAGGGAAAGATCCAAGGGCAATACCTCGTCATTTGAACCACGGTCCGGATGACGAGGTCACATCTTTGGAGCTGGCACCCCACTCTCCAAACTTCCACAAAACGTCAACGTGAGGGCATTTGAGTCTATGCCAGATTTAACGTGCACCATCCCAACGTACACGACGATCTTTGGCTGGACCTAGTTTCTTCTGTTGCTAATCCGTTGCTCTTCCAACTGGGCTACCGTGGCCCTAACTATTAAAAGAAACCTGATATTTTGCAATATAAAAAGTCCTATGAATCCACACATTCGCGCAGTTTAATTTGAACATAAACTGCATAATATGATCATTTGTGTACATACATTAACTCTCCTAGTGGTTTCGACGAGATATTTCGTTCAAGATCTGGTCAATTTCTATATCTCGTGAAGACAAAACTGACCTATTTACTCCAAGGGAAATGAAGATTCATGTACAAAAAATAAATTGCTCCTTGCCTAGAATTTGTGTCATCTTGGAACATGCCTTTGTATCAGTGGCTTGTCACAACAGGGTGGTTTTCAACGCGAAGATTAACCACCAGGAATGTTAAATTGCTCGACAAAATTAGAATAAAAATGGGTATCTATTTACTAATTTTTTAATTTAACAGCTCTAAGCATTTATCTCGGATCTGTACCTTCGGGATGGATCCGGGCCTTCGCCAATAGCCCGTTGTGTTGCTCCAGTGTCACGTAAATTACCTACCCATCTACCTAAACATTTATGCAAACATTAAACAGAACTTTAAGCTCAGTAAGGATGGGGTGTTAGGGTTTTATGGCGCATGGTCCAAAAGCGGACAATCTGCGCCAAGCTCAGTAAGGACAACGATAAATTCTTAAAAGGGTATACTGATATACCATTTATAAAACGGATTTTATTCAGTAAATTATAAAACCCTTAGGCCTAATCATATCTTAAAACTTTATGAAATTTAATCTTTTGTTTTCATTTTGCATTTCATTGTTTTTGGAAGACTGGAAACATTTTGAGTTTAAGTCCAAGAACTGTAATCATATTTGAAGACGAAATGACAATTAAATTTTGAAATCAAATTCGACAAATATTCATATGAAATTTGGTTGGACAAAGAGGAACTTACGAAATATTTTTATATGTACTCCAAACTGTGTGGTTGGTTGGGTTTTATGGCCCATGGGCCGTATTGGACCACACTTCCCCAAACACAAGACAGACAATATCAAGTAATGGACATAGTACATACAAGGAAAGTTTTACTGACACAGAAAGAGGTATAGGTATTTTTAATTAACGTCACACTGGAGCAACACAATGGGCTATTGGTGACGGTCCGGGATGAAACTCGAAGGGAAAGATTCGAAGACAACACCACGTAATTTTGAATCACGGTCAGATGACGAGGCAACACCTAAGCTGGCACCTCACTCTCCAAAGACACAGAGAAATACATCAAGGAGGAATCGAACTTGATTATTCCAAACTAGTATAGCAATATCTTGATAAAATTAACTCAAAAGTTTGGCAACTAAATGCAGTAACCCTTCTATACGTCACGATAAAAAAAGGGCGATAGATTGAGAACTGAGGAAAACTTATTAGAAATAAAGGAATAAATTATGCATTAAATTACTCGTTTCTGTTACTTAAAAGAGAGTAATACAAAAAGTTGAGGTATCAATAGCAAAATCTTTCTTAAAATACCAAATACGGTGCAATATATTTGAAGACAGAAATTCTTTCTCAAATCTTTCGAGACAAAAATCTTTTATAACAATTCAGTTGAGAACAACTGCTGGTAAAAACACAAGTGATTTTTGAATTCCTAAACCTAACGAAACAGATTGAGATTTAGTCTGTTCGCAACACGAAAATTAAAAAATTAAATTCAAAAATACCCAATACAATAAAATATCAAGACAAGTTCCCTTTCATAAACCTTTCGAGGCCCCAAATATTTTATATAGTTCAGTTGACAACTGCTTTAAACACAAAAAACCTGAGATTCTAGCTCTTAAAGCTAGTTCTATAGCCCAGTTGGAAGAACAACGGCTAGGCAACAGGAGGATTGCGAGTTCGAAACTCGTTCCAGCCAATAACTGTGGGGCACACGGAGGCTGGTACATGTTAAATCTGTCGTGGCCATAAATGCCCTCACGTCGGCGAGGTGTGGATGTTTGGAGACTGGGGTGCCAGCTCAATTGTTCTTGACCGTGGTTTAAAATTACGATGCGTAAACCTTGGTTCTTTCCCTTAGATATTGTTTCCGAACTGTCGCCTATAGCCCGTTGTGTTGGTCCAGTGCGACGTTAATTAAAATACCTACCTATCACTTCGAAACCACCCTGTAGTGGCCAATTTCTGATGCAAAATCCTGTTCCAAACTCACCAGTTCTAGGCAGGGAGCAATTTGTTTTTCCTGCTTAGATCTTCATTCCCGCCTTGGAGTAATAGGGCAGTTTTGTCTCGAGACGAGGTGTCTCATTGTGACAAAATTGACCAGATCTTGGGCGAGGTATCTTGTAGAAACCACTTGGAGGGTTAATGAATTCGGCAACAAAAATAAATCATGAATTCGATGCTACTTTATTTTACATCTACTTTTCTTTACATTCTTCTTTCTGGCAAATGAATATCTAAGGTAAGCCACTACTATCGTCACTGATTGTAATACAGTGGACTCGCTCTTAACCGGCCACTTCTGGACCGGGACCCAGACCGGATAACGATTTGGCCGGTTAAACCGTTTTTCCCTTAATAGCATTAAAATACACTTCCGAAATCGTTTTTATTGGCATAAAACTAAGTATATAGCCTACTTTATTGTAATACTAGCTGAATTACCCGGCGTTGCTCGGGTTGAAATGGTTAAATGTTGCTTGAAAAGTGAATTAGAATAATCACTTTTCTTTCACAGAAAAATGCAATCATTTAAGTTGTACGGAAAATACGTTTTAACTTTTTCATAGCTTCTACAATATACTTCGGACGCAAATATATACGTTTAATTCCTGAATATATTGCAATATGTTAAAGATTGACATAAATACGAACAGAAACGAAATTCCGACGAAAAAATGCAGAATTCTAAAAAACGAAAGATGTGCAAAGTGCAGTTTCAACTGCTTCTGTTTAAATACTCTCGCAATCAAGTCGTGGTGCTCACTGGGTAATTGACCATTGGTAAGAACCTCCTTGATCTCCGTCCAAGTCGGATTGCATATGAAGGTGATAAATAAGTCTGGCCTCCCTTACGTCCTCACGTACGTCATAGCATCTTGCGTGTATTCGTGCATGTGTCTGGGACTGCCTGTAAATGTAGCTGGTAGTATGACTAAGGCACCGAGGTTTTCAACGTTCCCGTCATTTGACACAGCATCTCTTAGTGAATATATCAACTTTCAGTTTACGTTGATTTAGACGAATGTAAAGGAGACTCTCACTCTCGACTTTTGCGTACATATCGACGATGAACTGATGAAACAATTGCCTGCAGTTCAATACGTGGTTCTGCTCAGTATCTCGAACCATTAATCTGTACGCATTGAAATCCATCGCTGAAATTTTCTTGTTGGTTGTTTCACCTGTTCTTGGGTTGATCTGCCTCCGATTAAAATGATATCCATCTTCACCATGGGGGAATATCACTGGGTACTGCAGAGCATCATAAGATCGATGTGTTTCCGAAATACGCTGCAATGATTCACCTCGTCGTTGAATAACGATATCCCGTTGATGAAACTCATCTCCTGATATAACCACCGCGACTTCATCTGCTTGAGGAGAGTCAAAGCGCCGCTCGTGTTCGCCTGCTGGTCTTCGGCCTGCTCTTATGACTACTTTATATTCATCTGTTGGCATACGTTCCAATGCTGTTTCAAAGGTTTTAATAAGATTATTGTGCTCATGAAACATCCTCTGTAAGTTTAACACAATCTGACGTCTTTTTCCCGAGATGTAGGCGAACCTCTGATCAGTTTCCATTTGTTAGTTTTGAATAAAATATAGTTATAGATACGTATAATTAAGAAAACGTACCCTGGAAGAACTTTCTTTGTTGGGAAAAAAACCAAACATATGTTACTGTAGGCTACTGTATTTACAGTACATAATTGGCCAGTGGCGGCCGGTTAAGAGGGAGTCCACTGGTAGTGTGTTTATAAAGTTGCGATACTTAATTTATTCAATTGATGCATGTTTCTACGAGATTTAGTAGCAATAAATCTTAACATTCTCTTTAAAAAGCTCCTTTCATACAAATTAAAAGCATAGAAATAATCGTACAATGGTAGAATCGATGGAACAATAATGAAAAAGAAGACACATTCCACAAACTTATCCTTTAAGTCAGGGAGGCACAGACCACGGCCCGCGGACCGCATGCGGCCCTTCGTTGATTTGTTGACGGTCTGCCTCGCCATGTGCTATTTTAAGGATCGTTTTCTGATTTTCAAAAAGTAAAACCGTTCCTAGATTTATATTTAGCAACTCTTTTGCCGTCTGAAAATGCACCCGAATCAGTACTCATCGACCTACAAAACAATGAGAACCTGCGAAATAAATTGAATGAAAGCAATGTAAACTGTTATGGTTGCGCCGATAGAAACAATTGTAAGTCGTTGGTAGGTAACGCATTAAAATATAGAAGCCTTCTTTGGGTCAACATATATCTGAACAAGCTTATTCAGTCAGGAATATAAACAAATCGAAAAATAGGAACCGTTTGATTAATGAAAATTGAGAATCAATTTTGCGCTTGGCTATTACAAAAATCGAACCCAACATTAAAACAATTGTTAAATCAATATAATATCACGCAGCAAATTAAATTATTTATTTACTTTTTATTATCTTCCTTTATTTCAATATATGATAAATATAAATAAAATAAGTAATATATGATAGATAACTTTCATGTTTTTTCGGTGACTCTTCCATAAGTCACATCTATGGGCCCTTCGTCTTATAACAAGTCTGCATCTCTGTTTTTTAAGTTAACGTCAAATAATGCCGATAAACCTAATAATAATTAATAAACCTAATAATCGCATCACACGGAGAGTTTGGTAGCTCAATCTAGAGTTCATAACAAAGCAGATCTTTGACCGTACGGAGAATACTCAGGAGCAATTGACCACACAACATATTTTTGAAAACTATCGAAACCATCTAAACCAAAAGACTTCCAAAATTCAATAAATACACCAATTTTTGGGACTGATCGAGAAAAAGTCATAGGGAACGTGTCAAAACATTTTTATGTTATCTGATAACAGATTGTATTTAAAATTGTGAGATGTTTCTATAAATTTTGTTTACATTTCTTATATTTATATTTTTTAATTTAATAAAAACCTTAATCTTTTGACGGGATTTTATGTTTTTAGCATTCTCTTTGATAGATCATTTTCTACATAGCTACCACATCATAAGCAGTAACTGTAGTTTTAAAACGCGTCAAAAATCTTCGATAAAAATGCGATTTTATTTCTTATATTTCGATGTCATGTATTTTCTTAACCCTTTTACGTACATCAAATCTATCTTACTTCGAATGTGAGTCCACTATGACGTCTTCTAATCCGCAACGTCACGCTAAATGTCTTGATCGGTGACCGCACATCCAAAGAAACTCGTCCACTATTACCAAAACCATCCGATCAGATCGGCAGATCTCTCTTAAAAATTGGGCGTATTTCTGAACGATGACACCTGATCTGGCCATTCGTCCTCAAGAGCTGCCACTCGCGCTCAGTGGCTGATTAGGAGAGAGGAGTGGGCGGGGCCAAGGAGATCAAGTCTCGGCCTACTCGGGTGACGTTGCGAGGGCTCGTGATCAGCGGCGGTTTTTGAGAACTCTTCCATATGCGGGTAATTTTGGAGGGGAAAAATTTCGAGATTCTTTGGGGGTATCTTATCTTTTCCTCTTTCAACTGCGCAGCAGGTTTTTTTGAATCTTTTGTCAGGTGGTGAAGATCCGAAGAAAAAGAAGATTCTTGATATTTTTTTTTTTTCAAATTGAAGGAAGTAAAAAGAATTTAAGGGAGAAAATCAATAATTTTTTTACTGACTAAATGTAGGAAACCCGAGTATCTTGGACGACTTAAAATTCATGCAAACTAAATCCGGTGGGTTGAATCTTATTAAATTTTTATTTTCTCTTTTCCCGTTTCAACTGCAGGTGGTTTCGGAGAATCGTGAGTCAGAAGATGAAGATGATACAAGGGATTTTTGAGATTATTTTTTAATTGGAGGAAGTAAAACGAATTTAAGGGAGCTAAACAATGATTTTTTACTAAGTAAATGGGGGGAAAGTCCGTGCATTTTTGGACCCCTTAACATAAATAAGATGAAACCTGTGCGTTGAACCCGTATTAAATCCTTACTATCTCTTTTCCTCTTTCAACTACGCAGGTGGTTTCTGAAACGTGAGTCAGGAGATAAAGATCCAAATACAGGGATTCTTGAGATTTTTTTTTTAATTGGGGAAGTAAAAAGGGAATTTAAGGGAGTAATCAATTATTTTTTTACTAAGTAAATGGAGGGAAAGTCAGTGCATTTTTGGACCCACTTAATATTTATATAAACTAAATCCCGTTGGGTTGAACTTTATTAAATCTTTATTATCTCTTTTCCTCTTTCAGCTACGCATGTGCGTTTTGAATTGTAAGTGAGAAGATAAAGATAGAAATACAAGGAATTCTTGAGATTTTTTTAATTGGAAGAAGTAAAAAGAAATTAAGGGAGCTAATCAATGATATTTTTTACTAAGTAAATGTAGAAAAAGTCCGTGTAGTTTAGGACCACTTAACATTTATATCATCAGCTAAATCCTGTTGGGTTGAACTGTATTAAATCCTTACTATCTCTTTTCCTCTTTCAGCTATTCAGGTGGTTTTTGAATCGTGAGTGAGAATAATTCATGTAAACTAAATCCGGTGGGTTGAATCTTATTAAATCTTTATTTTCTCTTTTCCTCTCTTTCAACTGCGCAAGTGATTTTGGAATCGTGAGTCAGAAGATGAAGATCTAAAATACAAGGGGATTTTTTAGATTTGTTTTTTTAATTGGAGGAAGTAAAACGAATTTAAGGGAGCTAATCAATGATTTTTTACTAAGTAAATGAAGGAAAAGTCCGTGCATTTTTGGACCACTTAACGTATATAAGCTGAAACCTGTGGGTTGAACCGTATTAAATCCTTACTATCTCTTTTCCTCCTTCAACTGCGCAGGTGGTTTTTGAAACGTGAGTCAGAAAATAAAGATCCAAATACAGGGATTCTTGAGATTTTTTAAATAGAGGAAGTAAAAGAATTTAAGGAAGCAAATCGATAATTGTGTTTGCAAATTAAATGAAATGTACGAAAACGGTAGTGCATATTTGGACAAATTTACTTTTATATCAATTAAATCCCTTTAATTGAACCTTATCAAGTCTTTATTATCTCTTTTCCTCATTCAGTCGCGCAGGTTTTTTAGTCATGAGCCATGTAGTAAAGATCCTGAAAAACAAAAGGAATTCGCAGGATTTTTAAAAAATTGAAAGTAGTAAAAGAAATTTAAGGATGCTAATCAATGATTTGTCTACGAAGTAAATGCAGTAAAAGGTCGATTGTTTTCGAACCACTTAACTTTCATGTCAATAAAATCTCGTTAGGTTAAACCTTATTAACTTTTTTTATTTATCTTTTTCCTTTTTCAAATCTGCAGGAGATTTTTGAATCATGATTCAGAAAATAAAAATCCAGATAAAAGAGATTCTTGATATTTTTTATTTTGTTTGGAAGGGGAGGAAAAAGGATTTCAGGGAACTAATCAATGATTTTTTTTATAAAATAAATATCGGAAAAGTCCGTGTTTTTTTGGATCACTTACTTTTATATGAATTAAATCCTGTTGCATTCAAATTCATAAAATCTTTATTATCCTCTATTTTTCATCATTGTTTCCTGTTTCATCTGCGCAGGTGGTTTTTGATTCGGGAGTCAGACGATACCAAATAAGAGGGTTTCTTGAGATATTTTTTTAATTGGAGGGAGAAAAAAAAGGATTTAAGGGAGTTAACAACGATTTTTTACAAAGTAAATGCAGGAAAAGACCGTGTATATTTTTTGACCATTTAATTTTTTCCGATCAAATCCCGTTCGGTTGAGGCTTATTAAATCTTTATTATCCTTTTCTCTTTCAACTGAGAAAGGGGTTTTTGCGTCGTGAGTCAGAAGATAATGATCCAAATAAAAGGGATTCATGTGACTTTTTAAAATTGGCAGAAAAAGAATAAGAGTTGGTTTTGGGGTTTTATGGCGCAAAGGCCATATTTGGAGCCAAACACAAGTCTGGTCAAGTAATTCTGAAAAGAAAGAATGTAGAGGAGAAAGATCGCTAAGGCATCCTAGGCTGGTCACGACCACCATGTTAACCAGAGACAGTATGCCACATGGGAAAAGAATAGATAACTTGACTACATTGAATTCGTGAAGCCCTTACACTCCTAAAGATGTGCAGCTGAGGGGACACTAAGAAATCTAATCAATGATTTTTTTACACAGATATTGGACCACTTAACATTTATGTCAATTTAATCCCTTTGGGTTTATCCTTATTTAAACTATTTTGAGGGGAATGCACTAATGGATGCGGATCTAAAACTTAGGTAAAACAGGATACAGTGTTTTTTCCCACAAAAATCTATTACTACTTCTTAGCCAGAACGGTAACTACTTTAATTTTCGTTTAGAATCTTTCGTGCAGTTTTAATTTGGTTTGTGCTGATTATTTTAGGAATTAAGTTATTTCTCAATTTGATACATTCCTGGTTCCTCCATCCTGCTTCTAATTTACGACTTTTAGGCTAAAACGGAAATAACTATGCTTCCTTATCCATCCTGCTCATCTGACCTTGATCCACAAACTTTTTTTTATTCCCCAAACTGAAATTCGATTTGAAGTTCGAAATGGAGTTATACGCGATACATAAACAATACTTCTAGAACGACTATGTGAATTCTACATCAATGCCGAAGGGAAGTATATTGAAGGAAGAATAATCCATTAACCATCCAAGTGGTTTTGGTGAGATATCTCGTCCGTCAAGATCTGGCCCACTTTGCTAATGACGAGATATCTAGTCCATTAAGATCTGACACCTTAGCTAATGACGAGATATTGCCGATTTTTTTTATGATGACGAGATCAAGATCTGGTCAATTTTCTTCCAGTGACAAGATATCTCGTTCATCAGGATCTTGTCAGTTTCGCTAATGACAACATACCTCGAGACAGCCGCTAGGAGGGGTAAGTTGCAGGCATGTTTGAAAAGTAAAAAACTTTAAACTGCTTTAAAAACTTTAAAAAAAACTTAACTTAAAAAAAAACTAACTTAAACTTTCCTGAATTTTTTTTACTATACCACGTTGAGACATGAGACAGTAAAAGCTCAGACTTTTTGACCAGACCAACTTCAGCAATAAATATTTAAATTAAATTATATATCTTATGAACAATTTTTATTACAAATGCATCAAAATAAAGATAGAAAAAATCGGGTAGGCTGTGTCAGAGCATGTCGGTTTAACATGAATACGTCCCATTATCGCATAGTATTTATTTGGTGCGGTAAGTGGAAGAAAGACAAATTCAGTAGTCAATTCAGTGTTTATCCAAAGATGATCGCGTTGCTCTTCCGCGTAGACATAGCGTATGTTCGATGTATTTCTGCTTGGGTTTTCGACAAGTTGTGAAATATTTAAAATTTTTCAAAGGGATCCAAGGCTTCACAACCAAAACTGCATTAGATTTAACTTCTAATGTCTCAAAATTGACAGATCTTGGCTTTAAGCTTACGATTGAGACCAATTTCGATGTCATAGTGCTTCGCAGTCCTGAGTTATACTCATTTGAAGTTGGATTGGAACGGCGGAAAGTTCCCAAACACCCCCCTTCCCCTCCCTCGGAGAACAGACACAAGGTCACTAACAAGTCTTTGTTCCCATCGAATGACGCTAAGTTGGTTTGGTTCGCGTTGATAATATAGAAATTCTTAGACAAAACTCGATGCCCATTTGTTCGTAACGCTTAATGTGACGTACTGGTATGATTTGAAAGACATATTCACACATAAAAAAAGTAGTTTGGCTTATAAATTGAAACAAAACAAAGAAGGAATCGAAAATTAAGAAATTTATAATCTAGCTTAGAATTATACATCTATCTACTGGGTCGATGTAAAAGTTCGTCCTGTTTTTGGCGCAAAATGGCTAGATGGCATCGCAAAACCGAAGTGTTATATTCTTCACACGTGCGAAGTTTTAATGTTGTTTGAAAGAAGGAGTTTCAGCGAGTACTTGGGGTAAAAATTGCTACTTGGTAAATTGTTATTTTTAAATTTTGTTAAGCATTAAAAATGGCTGAAAGTAAGGAGCATTTTCGATAAATTATGCTTCTTTATTTCCGAAAAGGCAAGAATGCTACGCAGACGCAAAAGAATATATGTGTTTGAAGGATGTCGTTTTTATGCACCGTAAGTGGTTCAGAAAGTTTCGTCACCTGGTTCAGTTCTTTAGCCAGGAACCTCAGAACTTCTAGGAACTTGGGATTGTGCAGCTAACGAAGAGATGGAGAAGGCCATCCAAAAAACGCTACATACTATATTGATTAAATGCAATTTTTAATAGTAAATTAAATTTTTTTTCAATTTTTGTGAAACAACGGGACGAACTTTTGCATCGACCTAATACATGATAAAGATTCTGAGGGGGTTATATCCTTCTGATATTGATGCGTTCGTAAAAATAAGCTTCAAAATTAATATTTCTATCCTAGTCCTGTGTGAAAAGGTAGGTAGGTATTTTAACTAACGTCGCACTGGACCAACACAAAGGGCTATTGGTGACGATCCGGGATCAATCCCAAAGGGAAAGATTCGTGGACGACACCACGTAATTTTGAACCAGATGACGAGGCAACAGCTGAGCTGGCACCCCACTCTCCAAACTTCCACAACATGCGAACGTGAGGACATCTGATGCCAAGACGGATTCAACCTGCACCATCCCCCTTTGAACACGACTATCTTTGGTTAGATTCGATCTCGCAACCCTCCGGTTGTTAATCCGTTACTCTTCCAACCGGGCTACCGCGGCCCCCTGTGTTAAAAGATACGAGTAACAATCCTATCAAAAAGTCTTGTTAGAAAAGATAGTTGAGTTAAAATCGGAGGAAAACGTTTTGGATATCCAAAATAGAGGTATGAAGGCTATCAAAAAAAATTGTTTCACTGAAAAAAATATTTTCTAAATGATATTACCCCTATGACAAAGCCAATCAAATTTGATAGACTGAATACACTATCATCATAACAATTAGTATACATTACTAAAATAATTATTTTAATTTACAAAGTAATAAATGTGTACTAATATTTTTAATTAATTTTAAATAATTATTAATTCGATTCAAAATAAACAAAAACAATCCTCCTGTTAGTGATGTTTAGTAAAACGCTTAGGCCAAAGATCAGTAAATCGAATCTCCATTGGAAAATCGTGTCTTCTCAAGAAATAAAAAGGCACAAATAATGCATTAATATAAGAGACTTTTATTTAAAAGTATGTAAAATTACCAATTATAAGCAAAACAGATAGCTAAACCTTTTCAAATAAGTGCAATATAATGTTTCAAAACCGAAATTCCTTCTCATTCATAATGGGTTTGTCGCACTACGGTCATTTTTTGCTTCACGAAGGCCAATTAGACAAAGACCTACGATTTAAAGTGGATTCCGAATCCACATTAAGGCATGAATGTCTTCGAACATCCATGCCTGGACCGAGATTCGAATCCAAAGCTTGTTGGACCGAAGATCAGGGCACTGAACTCTTGGCAATCAGACCTGTCATCAGACCTCGGATTCTTCCCTTCGGGATTGATCCCGGGCCGTCTCCAATAGCCCATTGTGTTGCTCCAGTGACAAAAATTCAGACCTTTCTTAATTTCCTTAAATCTTTTCTTAATTTCCCTCTTGGAGAGTGGGAGCTCAGGTGTTGACCTCATCATCTGACCGTGGTTCAAAATAACCAGGTGTTGTCCACAGGTAGGTAGGTATTAAATTAACGTCGCACTAAATCAACATAAAGGGCTATTGGCGACGGTCTGGCTCATTCTCCGAAGGGAAATATCAGGGGACAGCATTACATAATTTTGAATCACGGTCAGATGACGAGGTCACACCTGAGCTGGCAGTCTTCAAACTTCCACACTACGCCTATGTGAGGACATTTGAGGCCCCGACAGATTTAACGTACATCAGCCCCCTTCATACACGATGGACTTTGTTTGGATTCGACTAGTCCGTTACTCTTCCAACCGGGCTATCGCGGCCAAGTGTTGTCCTCGGAACTTTCAATTCGAGACTGATCCCGGACCGTCGCCAATAGTCCGTTGTGTTTGGTGTTCCTCCAGTTCGACGTAAATTCAACTACCTACCTACCATCGATAATGTGTTTAAAGTGTAGTTTTACACAACTTTAAAAAAATTATCAATGCATGTTTCTCACCTTTACATTTCTAATAAGGATCATAATCGTTATAGAGTTGATGAAAAAAGTGGATTGGGCCGAGCCCTCTCTGGGAGTCATGGCAGGGCACCCTTGACTTCGAGGGCTCGACCACTTCCTCAAGAGACTAATAATTAAGCGGTTGATTCGTGCTTAGGGGCGCCATCTATCTTTAGTTAAGCTAACTTCTTTTAGGATTATTAGCTCTCTTTACTATCCCAATAAAATTGTTCTGATTTCATTTATGTACATAATTATGATGTGGAGATAAGCTGCTTGCAGTAGGTACTCCGTAATGATACGTCCATTCCAACTCGAGTCCTCGTCTACAAAGTTTTGATCATGGTTCTCGCGTTTGCAGGATCTGTACCTAAAAGAAAAATAGAAATTGTCAGTAAGCGAAAAGAAACCTTCCCTTTTCCCATTGGTAACCCATGGACGTATTCGGAAAATAATTTCAACGGGGCTCAGTCCCTTTCCCCCTTTGTGTGCCATATTCCAATTCCTTTCCTCCCTGTGCCATATTCCAATCGAACTGCGATGATGGTTACGATCATTGCTTTTAATGCTGTTTTCGACTGTTTACAACTGCCTCAATGGGATCGCCCATAGAGAAAATATAAAAGTAGAGTGAGCAATGGTGAAATTTTTATGTGTTCAGGATCATATGACCAAAACTAGTAGTAACGTGACCCTTAGAATCCTTTCGTCTGTCGGGTGGAGACTAACATTCGTCATCTGATTGGCTCACGGGACGGGAGGAGACGCCCATCTATTGATTCATCAATTAACAAGAAATATGATTAGAATATACTATACCAGTTGATGCATTCTAATTATGTTTCTTGAACCATAATTACCAGAGATCAAAACATTACAACTAATACACTATATGGAAAAAAGTATTTGGGCACTGCATGTTTTTCAGAAAAAGTGCTTTTTTATTCTATTTAGTAACGGGTAGACTCTCCTTTTGCAGATAGTTTTGACACTAAATGAGATCCCAGATGCATTTCCAACCTCTACAGCGATCGCAGACCATGTCAGAAGTGCGCGACTTCTTGACATGGCGTACCAAGCATCTTCTGTCACGTTCTGTCATTTTATGCGGTCGTCCTGGACGGTTTTTGCTGTTGTTGCTCCGTCTTGCATCCATCGCTTGATAACATACGCTACACTCGATTTTGGAATATCTAGTTTGGATGCAATAGCTATAGTACAGAAAGATTACACAAATGACATCCTATGACGAGCCCGCGTTGGAACTCGGTAAGTTCAGGTCCACGCGGCATAGGTCCACGCGGCATAGGTCCACTAGAGTGAATGAATAGTTAATACAAAATGAGCTGCTTTTTATTTTACCCACGCCCTTCTCAGCATACCGTTCGGCAAACTCAGTATTTGCATATTTGTCGATTTTCTGCAGTGTCCAAATGCTTTGGTCCATATAGTGTATTTAGTAGCAATCAACAAAGATTAAATTTTTAAATTTTATCCAATGGTCGTATCATTTTCTAAGAATTTTAAGAACTTGTTTCCTAAGACATAAAGTTACAGAACTTTTTTAAATTTTCGATAGGAGAAAAGGAACACTTTTGGGTAGGAGAGGATAGTTTGGTTTCTTGCATCATTTGTACGCGATACAAAAATGCTTTCAACGACAAGTTAAACAAATTTAAAATCCAAGAACACGTTCAAAGCAAACAAATATGAGAGACTTTTTCTTTAAAGCACACTGTAGATGGCGCCATTATATTTGTGATACAACTTGCTTCCTGTAAGTATTACGTAATCTATCAGACGTCATAGGATAATTTTGTATTTGTATTTTTAATTAACTTCGCACTGGAACAACATAGCGGGCTATTGGCGACGGTCCGGGATCAAATCCGAACGGAAAGATCAAGGAACAACACCACGTAATTTTGAACCACGGTCAAATGACGATACACCTGAGCTGGCACTTCACTTACCAAAATTTCACAGCACGCCAATGTGAGGACACGACAGATTTAACGAGCACCAGCCTCTTGTACACGACAGTCTTTGGTTGGATTCGAACTCGCAATCCTCCGGTTGCGAAAACGTTACTCTTCCAACCGGGCTACCGCTGCCCCATCATATGATGAACGTGACAAAATTTGATATATCTTCAACTTAAAATTTTGAGAGCTAAAATACTCAAGAGCTTTTTGAAACGAACAGCTAGGTGTAATTTATTAATTATAGTTTTTTATTCTGTAATGAAGAAAGAAATTCAAAAAAATTCTAGATTAATGCTTTTACCTCTCTATCTTTTAAATTAACAATTTAGATATGAGGGAAAATTTAATATTCAAGTAATACAATCTTATAGATTAAAATATCTCTTATGCCTTGAAACTCATTATTGCATTCAGATTGTTTTAGTTCCTTTTATATTTTTAGCTATAGAGTAAAATCTGGCCAGAACTTGCTGTTTATTATAAAAGTCGATTTGATGGCAGCCAGAAATTTTTTTCCTGAAATTACTTTTGTAAACCCTGTTTTTTCTAGTTTCATCCAATGTCCCTCTGTTGTGTAACAGAATTTTTCATTTGTCGATGAAATGTTTCATTTTGTCTTTCAAAACTTTCTTTCCTCCTTTCACGTATTCTTAGGTAGGTAGTTGAATTAACGTCGCATTGGAGCAACACAACGGGCTATTGACGACGATCCGGAATCAATAACGAAGGACAACACCACGTTATTTTGAAACACGGTCAGATGACAAGGCCTACATCTGAGCTGGCATCCCACTCCCCAGACTTCCACACCACGTGAACGTAAGGACATTTTGGCAGCGAAAGATTTAACATACACCATCCCCCACCTATACTACGATATTCGATTGGATTCAGTTTCGAACTCGCAACTCTTAGGTTGCTAATCCACCACTCTTCCAACTGGGCTACAGCGGCCCTCATGTATTTTTGGGAATTCTAAATATTAAATACTATTGAAAATATTAAATACTGTTACACTAATGGTCATATAATTTGATAAACAAATAATTTAAAATTCTGTCCTTTAAAACTGTGATATCGTAGAAATTTAGCAAGGAAGCTAATACTGTAAAAATAACGACTTTAAAATAATTTTCTGATCCAGTAGATGTGTCTGGAGATTGATTGTGTAGGAAGTTTACAAAAATTTATCTCCACCATAAAAGAGTATTTACAATACACTAATTTGGACACATTTGCGACGAAGATTTTCACTAAAGAATGGTAATTCGGTGTTATACTTTTACAATATAGTTTTTAAGATAAAAATTGATTGGATACTTTTCTTTCAAATGGTTAACATTTGAAACTTGTAATAAGCATAGAATGTGAAGCTAATATTATTTTGATTTTAAGTCCCTTGTTTTAAGATCCAAGAGACAATCTTGTTTTTAATAGAACATTTTAAATATTCATTCTAATAAAATATCTCTTATGTCAGAGGTTTCTTTTATTGAATTTCTTTTACATGTTTAAAGGGTGTGGTTGGTTGGGTTTTATGGCGCAAGGACCATATTCGGCCAAGCTATGCCAAACACAAGACAGACAACGTCAAGCAATGTACATATACACAACGAAATCTTTACTGACACATAAGAGAGAACTACAGCCAGGATGTTACAGGAATCGAACCTGCGCAACCTGCATAATACTTAGAAGAGGAAATTGTCATACGATATCTGATAACAAGAAAGGTAGATAGATATTTTAATTAACGTCGTACTGGAGCAACGTAACGGGCTATTGATAACAATAAAGGACAAAAGGTATTCGCAAGTTGCAAAAAGTCACGTGCCTCAAGATTCCTGTTCATTCTAGTACCAGCTTTGTTTCACACATCGGAAAAATTTTAAAACAAACCCCGTTTCTGAAGAAATGATTTACAACAACCTTTTTCCACCATTTGTTTTGGAAGCTCTCCGTATCCACTTTTTAAAAACATATAAAAAATCGAAAAATGTGTAAAAAATCGTTGCTTTCGTTCTTAGAATGATGACGAATAGTTCTTTACATAGCGAAATTCCGAGATCCTACTCATTCTTATGATCATTCCTTCGTTGTCAAGTTTCCAAGTAGAATATTGGGGCGCCATCTAGTAGTGTAAAATAGAAAGTATTGTTATTTATTTAATATTAAAAGTTATTTAGTATTAAGATCATTTTAACTAAACTGGCCAAAAAATTTGGCCTTTTTGGCCAAATTCTTTTCTTAATTATTCACTGTTTAAAAATTTTGTAATACAAATTTTATAGCCTTTTGAATATTGTTTTAAATTTATAGATATATATATTCAAGAATGAAATAAATTAACCAATTTTCCTCAATTTATGGCGTTCACAAATATTTTACTACTTAAAAGTCTGGACATTTTCTTTGACAGTTTCAAAGTTATTAAAATTTATCATTCACTTAAAAAAAACTAAAATTTTGTTTCATGAATTTTATTCTTTGTGTTTTTCCCACATATATTATACTTTTCTTTCAGTGGGTTTTTTGTATTATGTTTTGTGTTTTGCTTTTCGGTTGTTTTTCATATTTTTTCCACTGTCAAGGAATTCTGGAATTTTCTGTATGGCAGTACAAATGAATAAATAGATAAATAAAATAATTAAATATTAATGTAAAAGTAATTTTTGATGTGTTTTTTAAGTGTTTTCCATAAAATAATTTTTTAAATAAATACACTAGAAACATATTTTTATGAAAATTGAAGAGAAGTATGCGTCATATAGAGAACTTGAATTATAAGGGGAATTAATTATATATTTTAAAAATTTAGAACTCCATTTAAATATAACTTTGTTAAAAGCCATTAAGTTTTACAATATTATGTCAATTGATTGTCAATTAAATACGTACATGTTTTAGGAACAAAAATTCCTGCAATATGGTCCACGAGTAAGCTGACCATAATTTCGTAGAATCAAAATAGAACAGGCCTTGAAAGGGTGAATTATTAAAAATATATCCCTAAATTTTTTTGCCATACAGAAATATTAAAACTGGCAGCGATTGTAAAAAATTTAAAATTATAGAACTCTTAACAAAAAATTGCAATCGAATTTTATTGCGTACTTGGCAATTGATCATCACAAATTGAAATCCCTAGTCAATATAGGGATTAAATAAACGCATTTCTCGCACAAAATTATTTAGGTTGATGTAGAGGTGCTTGTATTTCTCCTTATCTTTAAATATTCCATACCATGATACGAAATCCCTTCAAGCAACAAATTTCGGTCTAATATTTTGTTATGTGGGCATTTCATTCGTTATAGAAATTATAACGCGATATTCAGAAAAATAAATAAAAAATAAAATCAAAACAGGAAAGCATTTAATTTTAAGAGTTCAATATGTTCAATTCAATGTCAATTTCCCGTACGGAAAATTTTCTCACATTACCAATCACCGCAAAACCGCTTACAAACGGGTTTTTTCTGTTCTAAAGGGGTGAAATCTACAACTTTCCGATGTTAAGAAAGTCACTCTTGACAAGCTAGTTAATGACTACTAAAATGAAACCGGGACATTACCCTTTGCTACATTAGTTTTATCTACAGTAAGAAATACTTTGTTTTTGTAAATTGAAATTAAATTTTCTCTATTTTTATATCAATTGTGATCGTTTACATTTGTTCGCACCTGCTACATATTAACAGCAAGTGCATGTATAGATTACATATATGTAGGATAAGAAGTAAAAACTATGCGTGGAAAAAAATAAATGCTTGGAAATTAGGAAGTTCATGTTAGAGTGGGCCGCGGTGGAAGAGTAACGGATTAGCAATCGGAGGGTTGTGAGTTCGAATCCAACCAAAGACCGTCATGTGCAAGGGGGCTGGTGCACGTTAAATCTGCCGTGGCATCAGCTGTCCTCACGTTGGCGTAGTGTGGAAATTTGGATAGTGGGGATCCAGTTCAAGTGTGACCTCGTCATCTGACCGTGGTTCAAAATTACGTGGTGTTATCCTCGGATCTTTCACTTGGGGATTGATCCCGGACGGCCGCCAATAGCCCGTTGTGTTGGTCCAGTGTGACGTTAATTAAAATACCTAGCTACATACCATCATGATAGAGCAGCGATTTCCAATCTCTCATGACGACTCTAACAAAATTCTTCAGCAGTCTGATTATAGAAGGGGCAATGTGAGGAATCTATTGTGGAAGATAGAAATCAGGGCAGAAAAGAAAGCTTTTGCGTCAAAAAAGTGCCAAATCGCCTTTGAACAAGGGAATGGGATGAAATTAAAATAGACGTTCAGAATCTAATCGCGGTAACATGACAGATGCACTTTTTGCCATAGATTTTATTTGAAATAGGAATTAATACCAATAAGGGGCTGTCATGCAATTTTAGATAGTTTTACTTCATTATACTCATGAAATCTCTATATACTAATATTATGGATGGAGTAAATAGCCTAAATTCACTATTTGTATAATGAATGCTCTGTATTCATTACATATACACTATTTGTACATTGGTTAATGGCAGCGAAAAGATGAATCAACCGCTGTGGGATTCATTCGCTTTACTGCTTTGTTTCAATATGCTTCATTTCGGCTATGGAAATACATAATATTGCTAAAACTACACGGAAGGGTTTACAGTTTCAGAAGTCTGATTGAAGAAGGCAATGAGAAATCTGGAAGATGGAAATCAGCGCACAAAAGAAAATATAAACAAACGCAAAAGCAGGGTAGGTAGGTAATTTAATTAACGTCACACTGGAGCACCACAACGGGCTATTGCAAAAGTAGGGGAAAAATCATCTTGAAACAAATAATCAAAGTGGATGTTCAGAAGGAAGGTAGGTATTTAATAACGCCTCACTGGAGCAACACTACGGGCTATTAGCGACGGTCTGGGATCAAATCCAAAGGGAAAGATCCTAGGACAACACTACGCAATTTTGAATCACGGTCAGTTGACGAGGTCGGTATTAAATTAACTTCACACTGAAGCCATATAAAGGGCTATTGGCGACCAAATTGAGTATTGTAAATTATGAGGTTGGCGCGTAATTTAATATGAAGCCATGCAATCTATCCATCGTTAAATGCATACCTAATACCTACCTTCAAATGGTAGGTATTAGGTATGTATTTTTGACTAATTTTATTTCATTTGAAGGTGTGGTTTGGAGAGTGAGGTGCAGTCTCTGACCTTGGATCAAAATTAAGAGGTGTCCTCGATCCTTCCCTTCGAAAAAGATACCGGACAACATTACGTAATTTTGAACCACGGTCAGATGAAGAGGTCACACCTGAGCTGGCACCCCACTCTCCAAACTTCCACACCACGCCAACGTGAGGACAGTTGAGGCCACGGCAGATATAACATGCATCTGCGTCCTTTGTACACGACGGTCTTTGGTTGGATTCGAACTCGCAACCCTCCGGTTGCTAATCCGTTTTTCCTCGAACCGGATTACCGCGGCCACATGTATGTTCAGAAGCTAATTGTGGTAACAGGAATGAGGCATGTACTTTTTGCCATCAAATACTAGAAATAACAATTCACTCCAGTAAGAAGTACACAGTGCTGTTTTGTATTTTTGACTAATTTTATTTCATTTGAAGGTGTCGTTTGGAGAGTGGGATGCCAGCTCAGTCTCTGGCCGTGGATCAAAATTAAGAGGTGTTGTCCTCGATCCTTCCCTTCGGGATTGATCCCGGACGTTGCCAAGGGACGGTTGGGTTGCTCCAGTGCTATATTAATTCACAACCTACCATATGAATTTGTAGGTATTAGGTATGTATTTAACGATGGATAAAGTGTGCATGGATTCATTTTAAATTATACGCAAATCTCATAATTTCCAATGACAACACTCAATTTGGTCGCCAAATTTCGAATGTGTATCAAAATTTAATGCAGAATTTCAGCATTTTCCTGGTTGAAGTTGACTCTTTAAAAAAAAAAGTGATAAAAAATGCTATGTATTATAGTGATAAAACTATTAGGAGGTAGGTAGTTAATTAACGTCACACACTGGAGCAACACAACGAGCTATTGACTGCGGTCCGAGATCAAACAGAAAGGGAAATATCCGAGAAAAACACCTCATAATTTTGAACCACGGTCAGAGGATCCCATAAGTACGTCCGTTCCTGGCATGGAAAAGTCGGCAGGTATGGAATAGGAGTTTACCTTCAACTACATGTTTCACTCAGTCAAGCCCCTAGAAGAGTAAATAAAATATCAAATATGAGCAACAGCACTCATCAATAAATATAACCAATTAAGAAACTTTAGCGCAGATGATAAGCATGGGTCGGTTAGTTCTTGTTCTTCCTTTGTTTTGTAAAATACAAACGCTGGTAATGAATTTAAGTGTCATCGGTACATCAAAAAATGACACACCGTTTTCGAAAGATTAAATATCGTTGTCAACGAACTGGTTAAAGAACTTTCAGCTCGTGAAGAAGACAATCTGTCACTAAAAGAAAGAGTTACATTTTTCAAAAATCTGCCTGGCTCAGCTCCATGTAAAAATCTTATTTCGTTCCAACTGACTTGCGTAGCCCGGTTGGAAAGGTAACGGACTAGCAAACGGAGGGTTGCGAGTTTGAATCCACCTAACGACCGTCGTGTACAAAGGAGGCTGGTGCACGGTAAATCTGTCGTGGCCTCAAATGTCCGCACGTTGGCGTGATGTGGAAGTTTCGAGAGGGGGTGCCAGATCGGGTGTGACCTCGTCATCTGACCGTGGTTCAAAAACAGTTGGTGTTGTCCTTGATCTTTCTCTTCGGGGGTTGATCCCTGACCGTCGCCAATAGACCGTTGTGTTGCTCCAGTGCAACGTTAATTAAAATACCTATATACCAACTGACGCAGCTTTAAATCGAATACTTAAACACTCGTTTTCAATTTTTATTCAGGAGTGTTTAGTTTTAGATTAAGAATTACATAAGTGTGTTCAGAATCATATAGATAGAGGTAGTTGAATTTACGTCGCACTGGAGCAATACAACGGGCTATTGGCGACGGTCCAGGACCAGTCCCGAAGGGAAAGATCCAATGACAACGCCTCGTAATTTTCAACCACGGTCAGATGACGAAAACATCAGAGTTGAGGCAATGTTGGAGCCAGAAGGAATAGGGGGTGTCGAAAAGCAGAAGTGAGCAGTAAGATGCTAAAAAAATTTTAAATCGAAAATGGTTTCATCCCTCCAAGTGGTTTCGACGAGATAACGCATCCATCAAGACCTGAACAATTCTGTTAATGACGAGATATCTCGTCATCCGGATATTGCTGATGGTTTGATGATGAAGTGATCAAGATCAGGTCAGTTGTTTTTCTCAAGACAAGATATCTATCTCATCCAGCACTGGTCAGTTTCGCTAATGACAAGCTACCTTGTCGAGACAACCACTAGGAAGTTATAAGTAAAAGTAAGCTCTTATAAGTAAATACTTATATATTTGGCCATGCAAGCAGGGATGCACACACCGCGGACCTCATGCGGCCCTCCATTGATTTGGTTGCTGATAGAATTTTCTGAGTCGAAAGAAATTCTTTGGTGGGTAGGTAGCTAATTAAAGTCACACTGGAGCAACACAACGGGATATTGGAGACGGTCCGGGATCAATCCCGAAGGGAAAGATCCAAGGACAACGCCTTGTAATTTTGAACCACGTTCAGATTTATTTTGTTTTAGAGAAAAAAATCTCTCATACTTGTTTGCTTTGAATGTGTTATTGGAATCTAAATTTGCTTAACTTATTGTTCAAAGCATTTTTACAAATCGCGTCTGGAAAATTTTATAGGAAATCTAACCAGTTTTTCCACCTGCATAACTTCTAACCAGTTTTAAACTTTTCTTGACCAATAAAATCTTTCCAAACGATTCTATTCTTAGGAAAGGTCAATAGAATCTTTTTAAAGAATTATAGTCTAAATAAAAGATCCATAGAATCTTTCCAATCGATTCCATTTTAAGATAGGTAGGTAGTTAATTAACGTCGCACTGGAGCAACACAATGAGCTTTTGGTGACGGTCCGGGATCATACCTGAAGGGAAAGATCCGAGGACAACGTCTCATCATTTTGAATCACGGTTTGATGACAAGAAAAACACCTGAGCTGGCACCCCACTCTCCAAACTTCCACACCACGCCAACGTGAACGCATGTGAGACCACGTCAGATTTAACATTCAACAGCCCCCGTGTACACGACCGTCCTTGGCTGGACCTAGTTTCGAGCTCACAACCCTCCGATTGCTTATCCGTTGTTCTTCCAACTGCGCTACCGCGTGGCCCATTATTAGTACTATTTTAATTATTAGGTTTAATAATTACGTTTTAATAAATAGCTTTATAATTTCCATTTCCAAGCTGTTTTATTTCCAAACTAGGTTTTTTAAATTCTAAAACCATAAATGTTTTAATGAAATTCCGAGATTATTGACACAGACACGCTCTCAATTTACTGTTAGATCAGATAGTTTTCCTGAGCCGAAAAAAATTGTCTTCGAAAAGGGAAAATTGAGCCCCGAAAAATTGAGGAAATTATGGTTAAGTCACAGAAAACTTCGCAGTCAATTCAAAAAATGATTCTTTTACAAAACCGGAGTACCATTCCGATTATTTCATTCTATTTTCACTCATTCCGCCCAAGCAATGACTCGTGTTCTCTGCCAGTTATCTTGTAAATCTTCCGTCTTGTACGAACTTCTTGGATATAAGGAGCTAAAAATACCGCTACTCTCTCTTTTTTCCACACGTACTTACGGGCTATCTTTATGCATAGAAGGAGGCTGGTGCATTTATTGTATCTCGAATCACCAACGCAAGGCTTAAATTTAGAATTAATGGGTTGATTCATTGGAATGGAGCGGCTTTTTGGCTCTAGAGTATTAGGCCATCACAGAGAAATTATTTTCATTTTTTGCTTTGTACTGCATTGGAGAAAGTGGTTTTGGATTTCCGACTTACGTTAGCTTGTGTTTGAGTATGTGGAGACATACATATTGTCATTGTTAGCGTCGTATCCATAGCCCGGAAATATTTGTTTCCTAGTTTCAAAATGTCTCATAAATTGAAATATTTTTCTGTGTTCCAATAAAGTAATAGGTCCTCACCAAAATAGGTGTCCTACTTAACGTTTGAATTATGCACGTTTGTAAAAAGGGTGGTTGGTTGTTTTCGGGTTTTATGGCGCAAGAGCCATATTTGGCCAAGCTGAGCCGAACACAAGACAACAAAGAGGGAGGAAAAAAAAAAGAAGGATAAGAGAGGATAAAACAGAAGGGAAGGCAGATCATTCGGGTATCGCGAGGTTGTTAAAAAAGATGGAAAGACGATTTAATCGAAAATTGAAAGGTTTATTTTCTATGAGTTAAATATTGCAGATTAAACAATGCATGGATTTTAATATAGCTTTAATAGAGAGTTTAATTTTTTTAGAGTGGCAATTCATACTACTTGGAAGCGATTTTCGCGTCCGTTTTTCTTTCTTAATGTATACAATTTTGTAGGTATTACTTCCAAAGGACATCTTTAAACTTTCCAAACATTTTTGTGATATTAAAAAAATGTTTTCTAAATATTTTTCTAGAATATAGAAAAAGTTCTTTTTTTTCGACTTCTTTAACAGACTTTATTTACAACAAAAAAAGAAACAATCAACTGGCGTTCTTAGGTTGCCTTTATCAGTTCACAAATGTTTGCGTTGGCGCAGTTCAAAATTGAAGAAAAATTATTAATACTCGTATAATTATACTCCGAATATTTATAATACTATCAGGTGTGTCAATGCGACCTTTATTATGGGACAGAGGAAATATAATTTTTAATGTATCAACCTTTTTCCTCGATTATAGAAAAAGTTCTTTTTTTATCACACAGCCTTTATTCACAATAAAAAAGAACGACGTAGTTTCTTGTCTCATACCGGTAAAAAATGTTGTCATCAGTACAGTTCACTTCGAAATTGAAGAAAGCTATTAATATTCGAAACAAAGATGTGAAAATGTGCTATTTATGAGGGAGTATAATATTTTATTTCTTAATATTCATTATTTTTATAATACTTTGATGACTAAATTCTCATTATGAAATATGAATGTAATGGTTATGGACAATAATTTTTCTACGGTGACCATCATAATACTTATTATCTTCCTTCGAATCGTTCGGATCGTCTTAATCTCGAACCGATCTAATCTAAGTATCGGTTTAAAATACAAAAATACAAATAAATTTCTTGGAACTGGGGTTTTTGGTCTTTGCTTAATGCTATATAATGAAATATCCTTTACTAAATTACCATTGTACAGTGTACTTAGATCAATCGAGTTGTCATTTTTTATCTCTTACAAAGTTTACAGACGTGGAAACTATAAATAACATAAAAATAACTTTTAAAAATTGTACTAAGATCTTAAATTTGAAAATAACTCTGGGACAACTGGAATATACATATGGCTACGCTACTAATTATATTTTTATAATAAGGTATGGAAAGGGGGGACATTTTTAATTATGCATATACCCGAATATTCACAAAAATTATTCGCGAATTGTAAAGAGTGCATTTGTGAGGAATCGTCTATGAATCAAAATTTCCCTACATCGAACATATTTCCATATTCGAACATCGAAACCTACCATCATATATGGTAGGTAAGTTGTTGAATTAACGTCGCACTGGTGTAACACAACGAGCTATTAGTGACGGAGTTCGGGATTAATCCCCAAGGGAAAGATCGAAGGACAACACCTCGTAATTTTGAACCACGGTCAGATGACGAGTCAACACCTGAGCCGGCACCCCACTCTTAAAACGTCCACACCATGACATTTGAGGCTACAAGATTTAACGTGTACCAGCTCCCACTTACACGACGATCTTTGGTTGAATCTAGTTTCGAACTCGCAACCCTCTGATTTCTAATCAGCTACTCTTCCAACCAGGCTACTGTGACTCTTTCGATATATGGAGGTATGACTACATTATTCGCTTTATATTGTATTTTAATTGCTGGGTTTTATATTTTTAGGGTACGATTCTTATAAAGTTAGGGGATTCTTATTTTATATTAATTATATTTGACTGTTTATTATTCGCTTTATATTTTAATTACTGGGTTTTCTATTTTTAGGGTACGATTCTTATAAAGTTAGGGATTCTTATTTTATATTAATTATATTTGACTGTATATTATTCGCTTTATATTTTAATTGCTGGGTTTTCTATTTTTAGGGTACGATTCTTATAAAGTTAGGGATTCTTATTTTATATTAATTATATTTGACTATATTATTCGCTTTATATTTTAATTGCTGGGTTTTCTATTTTTAGGATACGATTCTTATAAAGTTACGGGATTCTTATTTTATATTAATTACATTTAGAGTCTGATTTTGATGCACAAGACACATACGAATGCTCCTATAAATCGATAGCACGCTGTAATTAGAACACCCATTTGAATAAAATTACTTTTTCTCAGTCGTTCAACGTTTATTTTCCCTATGAACCCGTTAAAATTAGTACTTCATTATCAAGCAGATATTTTAGAAACTACTGCAACAAAGATTTGCGGGACCTCATCATGCTATGCCATTGTGAACAAGTGTAGAGGTAGAAAACCACATACCCCATTTACTTAATGGACAGTTCTAACAATGTGTCTAGTGATCAAAGAAGAACAATTGTTAGTAGTGCCGTAATTTGGCAGACGTAACAGGGGCAATAGGTACGTAGGCCAAGGGCGATGGGACAGGTCATGGAACGAAACTGGCGCGAAGCTAAAAAAAGCTAAATAAAGTACTGTCTAGTGTGACCACAAAATTTAATTTAGACAAAAAATACATCTATACAAATATTTCACTATCGTACGTGGCACAGAAATAGGTGTAATCTGTATATTGCAAATGGCAACAAACGGTAGGTAGGTATTTAATTAACGTCTGGAGCAACAATCGGAGTTTTGGCGACGGTCCGGGATCAACCCCCCGAAAGGGAGTGATCCGAGGACAACACCACGTAATTTTGAACCACGGTTAGATGACGAGGTCAGCTGGCAACAAATGGATATGAACACTATAAAATCGACCGCTACAGAATTCATTCCGTAGCCCAGTTAGAAGAGCATCGGATTAGCAACCGGAGGGTTGCGAATTCGAAACTCGGTCCAGAAAAAGACCGCCGTGTACACTGGGATGGTGCACGTTAAATCTGTAGCAATTTTTTTATATTCCACTATTGTGGATTGTGTACAATAGTGGAGCTATAAATTTAATCCAAACAATTATGGTTAAGAATAATTCAAACGAATCAAGTTTTGCTGAACTGAGAACAAAAGTGCAATTAAAATAATTCCTTTGTTGCGTATATCTATTGATGGCAAATTGTTGTTTCTCACATTTCATTTATCGGATCTTAATCCATTTATAATGAATGTAGCATCCATATTTATAAATGGATTTCATTCCCCTAAATAAAATAAAATTATCTAAAAGATATATAACAGCATTTTTCTTTTACTTTTACTGGTGGTAATTCTTATTTCCAGTAAAATACATGGCAAACAGCACATCTCAGTTATATTACCACAATTAGATTCTGAACGTTTGCTTCAATTTCATCCCTTCCTTGTTCAAAGGCGATCCGGAGTTTGTTTTTGCTACACCTATTTTCACGGAATTCGGTAGCCCAGTTGGAAGAGTAAGGATTAGAAGCCGGAGGGTTGCTAGTTCGAAACTCGGTCCAACCAAAGATCGTCGTGTACACGGCAGCAGGTGCACATTTCTGTCATGACCTCAAATGTCCTCACATTAGCGTGGTGTGGAAGTAAGGGGAACGGAGTGTCAGCTCAAGTGTTGTCCTAGTCATCGACCGTGGTTAAAAAATACGAGGTGTTGTCCTCGGACGTTAATTAACTACCTATCTACCTTTTTTCACTTGTATTTGCTTTTCTTCGCTGATTCCTATCTACCAGATTTCTCATTGCCTTCTGTCTTCAAATGGATCCCGGGCCAAATGTCATCAAAGGGATCCATTAAGATCCCATTTTAATGGATCCCGGACCGTCGACAATAGCCCGTTGTGTTGTTTCAGTGCGAAGTTAATTAACTACCTACCTATCTATTTTCACTTATATTTTCTTTTATTCACCGATTTCTATCTACCAGATTTCTCATTGTCTTCTGTCATCAGACTGCTGAAGAATTTCAGTGGAGGTGCGAAGGATATTCCGTGAGGTTTTAATAATATTATGCAGCTGCATAGCTCAAATCAAGTACCGTCAATTGAGGTGGCTTTGCCCAATTTTTGTAAAAAAAGAGTCACCAGGTTTAAGAAGTTAGCCAAACTGCCGCCAGAGCCTTCCGGAGCATTTTATTCAACTTTCTAAGATGCAACGTTGGCAACACTGAGGTTTTGGCTCCACAGAGATATCTTATCAGTTCACACATGTTGATTTTTAATAAGAACTCCAAACGACTGAATTTGTTTGTGTTGAAACTTGTTTTTTCGTGCAGCCTTCTAAAACTTAAGGTAAGTCAAAGTTGCTATTTCATCTTGTGAGGCATGTAATGAGGATTAACAACATGTTGTTACTTTTTTCTAAATGTAAATTTAAGGGGGTGGGGAAAGGATGGGCAAAGTCGACCCGTGATTTGTGAAAAAATGGGGCCACTTTGCCCACCTATATTTTATTTAAAAATTAATAAAGAAGCACTTATTACTTAATATCTGATAACACTTATTTTTTATTGTTACTATTGCAGTACCTTGCATTCATGGTTCGAGCGTACAAAGGAAAGTTGGTACACCCCTCCTACTGACACTACTCAAATGAAAAAGTTCAATCTGCCCTTGAAGACATCAGCAGAGGCATGTCAATACGTGGAGCAGCAGCCGTGAAGTATGAAATTCCAAGGAAAAGTCTCGGTAATAAAGTAAAAGATCGACATTCCGGTAAAGCTGGTGGACAATGCGCCCTCTTCCTAGAGGAAGAGAGGGAAATTGTGCAACAATTACTGGTGTGTGCTGATTGAGGAATGCCGTTGACGCTTTGGATATCAGAATAACCGTACGTGATTATCTAAGCAATTTTGGGAGAACTAAATCCAAATTTAAAAACAGTTTTCCTGGCCCTGATTGGTATTCATTTTTTAAGCGCCATAAGAGTGATCTGACGGTGAGAAGATGCCAGAACATTTCCAGGCGAGAGCTGGCATAGGCATCGAATCACTTACTGCATACTTCGATCACTTAAAGCAGTCTCTCAATGGCATTCCAGTAGAAAATATTATGATTTACGATGAGACGAATCTTACTGACGATCAAGGTTCAAAACATATGGTGTTTCGCAAAGGGGTAAAATATCTCGAGCGAAACATGAACTCGTCCAAGGGCAGTATTTCTGTCATGATGGCGGCATCAGGTAGTGGTGAACTGTTACCATGCTACGTCGTTTATAAATCGGACAATTTGTGGTCGACTTGGGTGGAAGGAGGGCCGCCAAACACTTGTTATGGTCGAACGAAATCAGGCTGGTTTGATGGACCAAATTTTGAAGAATGGTTCTTCCAAATTCTTATTCCTTGGGCGAGGAATAAGAAAGGCATGAAATGTGTTATAGGTGATAATCTCTGTAGCCATATCAACAAGACAGTGATTGAAGCATGCGAAAACGGGAACATCAAATTTGTTTTCCTTCCACCAAATGCCCTCCATTTATGCCAGCCTCTGGATGTGGCTTTCTTTCGGCCAATGAAGCAGGCTTGGCGGAAAATCATGACTAACTACAAAGAAATCGTGCAAGCAGGTCATTAGAGAAGTCACAGTTTCCTCGACTTTTGAAGACTTTACAGTTGGAAATCGCTGGCAATGCAGCTCAAAACATTCACTCGGGATTCCGTAAGTTTATTATTCCTGTAAATGGAAATGAGGTCTTGCATAGAATTCCAGGTGCCTTTATACAGAAGGAACACGTGCCAAATGTGCAGGGAAGAGTAAGTGACACTCTTTTGTCATATCTACAAGCTTGCCGGCGACCTGATACCTCTCAAAATGTCAGCAGAAGAAAGAAATTAAATGTTCCTGCAGGAAAATTGGTGTCAGCTGCAGACGTAGCCACAAGCAATGATGATCCTACCTCAGCTTCACATGCAGACTCCAGTAACAATGATCTTGCATCCTGTTCTTCCATAGGTCAAAACTGGAAACGAGCAACACTGGAGAGTAGTGAGGACACCGACCAGTATTCTGTGCACGATTCCATTAGTCCTTACACAACGGAACATGAGATGGATGATGAAGAGGGAGAAAATGAAGAAACCACCCCACCAGATCGTTCTGTTGAACTTTCCAATATCATACAATGTTGGAGACTTTATAATTGTGAAATTTCTGGAGAAGTAGGCGAAATATTATATGGTGAAGATTCTCAATATTTTTGCGACGATGAAGACTTAGAAGTCTCCTATTTGCGGACATCAGACAAAGGGAAGACATTCAGATTCCCAGAAAGACGAGACGAGGCAAGCGTCCAAAGTCAGGACGTCGTTACTAAAGCTGATCCTCCAGGGAAAGAAGGGGTGTGTTTCATTTTTCTCATGATTTTTCGTTTCTTTTAAAGTGGTTTGCATTTTAATATCTATTGTTCAAGTAAGTTCCATAATTGTTCATTTCTGTGCTAATTCCTAGTCTGAATTATTTTTTTCTATCGAGTTTACTAGAATATTAATGTTTCATTCATGTTTTTGGTGTTTATTAAATGTTTTTGAGAAAAATAAATGTTTCTTGTTTTAATAAAAAAATTTTATTCTTCTATAATGGTCCTTTTCACAATCCAGTGGGATGTGATTACCCCAAAATGATTTTTCTGCCCTGGAATACAGAAGAATCGTGGTTGGGCAAAGCTGCCCCTTTTGTAGAGGTTACTTTGCCCACCCAATTTTTAATTTTTTACGGACTGAGTAATACATGTAAATAAAATTTAAAATCATTAATGGCATCCACAACAACTGTCCCATTTGGCAACTACCCGTCGCACAAATGGGACAATTTGTTTCTTCAGAAATTGAGTCTGAAGGTACCAGTAATTTAAGAGTAAACTTGAAAAGTGAGCAAATCCACCCCGGTTGACGGTATATTTAAACGAAGACGCAAAATTGCTTATATCCACTACTTATATCCATTGTTGCCATTCGGTAATAAACAAATATATATATAGGCATGTAGACACTGGGGATCCTTGGCACCAAGAAGAAACAGAGAGTAACGGTACCCAGGTAATGTTTTTTGTGGTTGATTGTGTTGTCTTTTTCTAATTTTAAGAAGACAATCGGAATCTGGATTTTGATGATGTAGTTTCTTTCCTTGGAATTTTATAGGCAATGCCCGAATGCCCCCAAATCCGCCGAATTCCAGAAACACGGTTCTTGCTTCATGTTTTGACGTTTTGGATTTTTGGGCCATACCTGAAATTTTCAGAGCGTTAATTTTTAGTTTTCGTCTCGGGTTTTGCTTTAATTATTTATTGAAACCTTCCCAAGTCGTCTTCTCCGAGACGCCTCCCACGCATTTTCATCTGCGGTTTCGGTTTTACTACAATGCATAACCGAGACTCATCTGCCAGGTATTGGAGCCAAAACAGAACTAACCTGATTTACTCCTTTACGCAAAAGAAAAATTTCCCACGCTTTTCTGTTAGTCATCGACACTGAAAAGAATGAGGTCTAGAGGGGTTTTCTCTGAACTTGACCCGAGGAAAACATAATGATCCCGATTTACTTTTGGCAGATAAAGAGTTGAATCTACCTCGCACTGGAGCAACACAACGGACTATTGATAAGAGTCCGAGATCAATCCCGAAGGAAAGATCCAAGGACAGCACTTAGCAATTTTGAACCATCGTCAGATGACGAGGTCAACATCTGAGCTGGCACCCCACTCTCCAAGAAAGAAATTGAGAAAAGATTTAGGAGGTTATTTGAATTAACATCGCAATGGATACAACGCAACACAACGGACTATTGGGATCAGACCCGAAGGCAAGGATTCTAGAACAACACCTCGTAATTTTGAACCACGGGCAGCCGACGAGGTCAACACCTGAGCTGGCACCCCCAATCTCCAAACTTCCACACCTCGCCGGTTTTCTCTGAACTTGACCCGAGGAAAACATAATGATCCCGATTTACTTTTGGCAGATAAAGAGTTGAATCTACCTCGCACTGGAGCAAGGCAACGGACTATTGATGACAGTCCGAGATCAATCCCGAAGGAAAGATCCAAGGACAGCACTTAGTAATTTTGAACCATCGTCAGATGACGAGGTCAACATCTGAGCTGGCACCCACTCTCCAAGAAAGAAATTAAGGAAAGATTTAGGAGGGTATTTGAATTAACATCGCAATGGATACAACACAACGGAGTATTGGGATCAGTCTCGAAGGCAAGGATTCTAGGACAACACCTCGTAATTTTGAACCACGGGCAGACGACGAGGTCAACACCTGAGCTGGCACCCCCAATCTCCAAACTTCCACACCTCGCCGGTTTAGTTTGAGTTTCAGTTGTTGAAACGTTTAAGTTGGCAAGATGAAGTCATCCAAAGCTGCTTTTGCATAACTGCTATCCGCTACTTGGAACTGGTTCTTCTGAAATAAAAACTTTGAGGCTTTCAAATTCTTAATTAGGTTCTAAATAAAAGTATACAGCACATCTGTATATAAAGAACAGTTAATTTTTAATTTAGACAGGCACACTGAAATTGAGTCAACATGTTATTGTTACGAAGTAGATGATAGATATGAAAGAAGGCAGATGGTTTCATAAAAGGTCAACTAATTCCTTAAATATAAAGTGGTCCAACCACGTAGTTTGAACGTTATATCTCGTCCATCAAGATCTGACCAAATTTGCTATTGAAGAGATATCTCGTCATTAAGATATTGACGATTTTTTTTTATGATGAAGAGATGAAGATCTAGTCAGTTTTCTTCAAATGACTAGATACTTCGCCCATCAAATTCTGGTCAGTTTTGCTAATGACGAGATATCTCGGCGAGACAACCACTAGGAGGTTTAAGAATACAAGTAGTCATGATCCAATTTGTCTTGTTCCATGTCTACCGTCCACTTCGTAACAAAAGGCGACGAGTGAAGAGTAATTCGACGAAAGATATTTAATTTATTGATTATATACTTAGAATATCATCAAATCGTTTGACTATATCAAAGCCAAGCTTAGTTGGTCAATTATTGGTAAACGATGACAGTCAAGAAAATTTTACATTGTGTATTGAGTAACTGGAACAATATTTTCTTGTAAATGATATTATACACAAGTAAAATTATTCCAAGTGCTAATTTCAGTATTGGGACCTAAGACAAACTATTAAGCAATTTTATGACACTTACGAAAGTACGTACAACTTGCTCATTCAAAAGCCATATTATTATTTTCGTTCTGCACCCACGTCATCTGACCGTGGTTCAAAATTACCTGGTGCTGTCTTTCCCGTCAGGATTGATCCCGGACCGTCACCAATAGCCCGTTGTGTTGCTTCAGTGTGACATTAATTAAATACCTACCTACCTACGTTCTGCACCCATAGTTATTGCGGAAAATTTTGATTCCATCCAAGGAATCAAGATGAACGTGAGAATATAGTCGAGTATCGAACCCTCAGTGGGTTAAATGTGAAATTTCGGTAATCTCTCTCAGCAGATCCCGCATTTTTGGGGTAGAATAAATTTTTTCTCCCTGTTTGACATGAGCTTTTACAAAGAATATTAGGTTTTATTTTTTAAACAAAAATTCATACCCATTTTCTAGCATTTGTATAAATTTGTAGAGGTAAGGGAAAGAGATGGCGCATTTTCCAGAAAATCGCCTTGTGTCAATTCAGGACGTAAGGTATCCGAAAAAATTTCATTTTTATCAAAAGGTATGGTACTTCAGTTTAGAAATACATAAGTGGTGTTTAGCGAAAGTTAAAGTCAATAAAAGAATACTTAAAAGCACTTGTCATCTGATGTTTTTAAACACCGATTATAAGTAAATAATATAAATTTAAAGTTTTAAAATAAGAAAAAGAGGAATGTCAAATTTGAAAGTTTTAATCTCTTAATGTCCCTTTCTTACATTTTTGTACTCGCAGATCTTTGCAATTAGATTCGCATGCAATGCAACTTTAGTTAACCATAGCTTACAATCCATGCGCTAGATTCAATCATAATTTTAGAAAGCAATCTTTCAAACTTTCTACACATCTGTTCGAATTTATTGTATCCAGAATTTTCTTAGAGTTCACCTACATACTTCTTAAAAAAACTACCTTTCTCTTGAGCATTTTTAAAAATAATAAGTTTTACAAATTTCATTTGGGTTTCCTCTTTCATTCTAAAATCTTCTTTCGTGTTCAATTTTTCAGTGCTCTTCAATTATTTTTGCAATATGTTTCAAGTTTATCATTGTGGAAAATAAGTATTTATTTGAAATACTGCGTGTGTTTTACATAAATTGTTCTGTTTCAGATAACTATATCTGGTTACCAAATAAAAATATGTAAATTTATTTTTCATCTCTGCTGAGGTCGAAAATTGCTAAATATCAAAACTTTTCTCGGATAAATTTGTTGAAACTATATTTTGTTTTTTCATTCGTTTTGTTTTACCGATCTGGTTTTTTTTCTGCCAGTGCAACTCATTAATTTAATAAATTTTAGTTTTTAATTTGAAGTGTTAATTTTGTCGATGAAAACCATTACCTTAGTGACACTTTGGTTTTAGTTTTTCTTATGTGTTTATATTTCTTTTTTAAAAAGTTCAGAGACCGGAAGAATCTTGAGTATACTTATGGTGAGAGAAATTTGACACAGCTACATTTTGTGTCTAACAAGACAAGCTGAAAAAAAATCAGCTTATTCCTGTGCTGATGAAGCACCAAAATTCTAAGTTCTTCTATTTCGCATGGAATGACCCATATTCTATATTTATTTCGGTTACACAATGCTTGTACGCTGACAAAAAAATCAGGAAGGCGTTCCAGAACTTTTTTATCGCCAACTCGCAGACTCGTACCTGTTCCTTTGGATTCCGATTTATCTGTCAAGAACGGTCAATGTCCATGTCTTTGACAACGAAAAGCTCCCACTATTGGGTTTCCTGACCTATCGGTTTGTTTACAATGAGAAGTTACACCACAAAGGACCTTATGATGAATGAAAAACCGATGTGTGTGTTTATTTCTTCAGATGTAACTTGTCAAATTTGATGTTTTATTTGAAATTGTTAATTTTAAATTCAAAATTTTCATTTTTTCGATGTAGAAAGTTATATTCTTGAGATACTTCCAGTGAAAAAAATCCAGCTAATGACAATTAGTCTTTGAAGACTGATTATACTGAACGTTTGCTACACTAATAATTACTGTAGAGCACATTTATTTTTTGACTTTTTGTACATTGAAAGATACAATTATTGTATTTTATGGAATATAGATACAATTATTGTATCTTATAGAATTGAAAGATACAATTATTATATCCTATTGAATTAAAAGACACAATTTTTATATCTTATAGAATTAAAAGAAAATATATAATTATTGTATCTTATAGAATTAAAAGAAAAGATATAGCTATCGTGTCTTATAGAATTGAAAAATACAATTATTGTATGGTATGGAATTGATGGAATGGTATGGAATTATGGTCCATATTCAAATCCTTTAGAACAAAACGGTCTCATTATCACTTAGGTGATCTTTAGAGGGAGAGAGATCTCCAATCTCACCATAATAGGAACTATCCAGAGTATTTCATATATATATCGAGTATAAAAAATAATATATTATAAAAACTCTCTAATCATTCTGCTAATGAAGTAAAAGTCTAAATTGGTCTAGTTCTCATGAAATGGCCCAAATCCTACCTATTCTTTTATCATTTACACAATGAATTAACGCTGAAGCAAAAAATTATGAATGTAGTTCCAATACTTTTTAATCTCTTACTCATACCAACGCATTTGTGCTCTGGAAATCATCGAATAGCCACTGCCCAAGTCTTTAATAATAAACTGACACTATTGGGTTCGACAACCTTTAGTCATCTTCAGAAAGAGATATGCCACCTGGATATAACTTTAGCGTGGATACACAAAAGCAAATGTATGCTTATTTCTGCCAATGTAGCTTGATAATTTTGTTGCTATTTTTTTATTAAAAAGTGCTAATTTTATTAATGAAGGGATTTTTTTAGACATTGTATGTTTATAGCGCCCAAGTCTTTAACAATAAACTGACACTATTGGGTTTGACGACCTTTAGTCATCTTCAGAAAGAGATATGCCACCTGGATATAACTTTAGCGTGGATACACAAAAGCAAATGTATGTTTATTTCTGCCAATGTAGCTTGATAATTTTGTTGCTATTTTTTTATTAAAAAGTGCTAATTTTATTAATGAAGGGATTTTTTTAGACATTGTATGTTTATAGCGCCCAAGTCTTTAACAATAAACTGACACTATTGGGTTCGACGACCTTTAGTCATCTTCAGAAAGAGATATGCCACCTGGATATAACTTTAGCGTGGATACACAAAAGCAAATGTATGTTTATTTCTGCCAATGTAGCTTGATAATTTTGTTGCTATTTTTTTATTAAAAAGTGCTAATTTTATTAATGAAGGGATTTTTTTAGACATTGTATGTTTATAGCGCCCAAGTCTTTAACAATAAACTGACACTATTGGGTTTGACGACCTTTAGTCATCTTCAGAAAGAGATATGCCACCTGGATATAACTTTAGCGTGGATACACAAAAGCAAATGTATGCTTATTTCTGCCAATGTAGCTTGATAATTTTGTTGCTATTTTTTTATTAAAAAGTGCTAATTTTATTAATGAAGGGATTTTTTTAGACATTGTATGTTTATAGCGCCCAAGTCTTTAACAATAAACTGACACTATTGGGTTTGACGACCTTTAGTCATCTTCAGAAAGAGATATGCCACCTGGATATAACTTTAGCGTGGATACACAAAAGCAAATGTATGTTTATTTCTGCCAATGTAGCTTGATAATTTTGTTGCTATTTTTTTATTAAAAAGTGCTAATTTTATTAATGAAGGGATTTTTTTAGACATTGTATGTTTATAGCGCCCAAGTCTTTAACAATAAACTGACACTATTGGGTTTGACGACCTTTAGTCATCTTCAGAAAGAGATATGCCACCTGGATATAACTTTAGCGTGGATACACAAAAGCAAATGTATGTTTATTTCTGCCAATGTAGCTTGATAATTTTGTTGCTATTTTTTTATTAAAAAGTGCTAATTTTATTAATGAAGGGATTTTTTTAGACATTGTATGTTTATAGCGCCCAAGTCTTTAACAATAAACTGACACTATTGGGTTTGACGACCTTTAGTCATCTTCAGAAAGAGATATGCCACCTGGATATAACTTTAGCGTGGATACACAAAAGCAAATGTATGTTTATTTCTGCCAATGTAGCTTGATAATTTTGTTGCTATTTTTTTATTAAAAAGTGCTAATTTTATTAATGAAGGGATTTTTTTAGACATTGTATGTTTATAGCGCCCAAGTCTTTAACAATAAACTGACACTATTGGGTTTGACGACCTTTAGTCATCTTCAGAAAGAGATATGCCACCTGGATATAACTTTAGCGTGGATACACAAAAGCAAATGTATGCTTATTTCTGCCAATGTAGCTTGATAATTTTGTTGCTATTTTTTTATTAAAAAGTGCTAATTTTATTAATGAAGGGATTTTTTTAGACATTGTATGTTTATAGCGCCCAAGTCTTTAACAATAAACTGACACTATTGGGTTTGACGACCTTTAGTCATCTTCAGAAAGAGATATGCCACCTGGATATAATTTTAGCGTGGATACATAAAAGCAAATGTATGTTTATTTCTGCCAATGTAGCTTGATAATTTTGTTGCTATTTTTTTATTAAAAAGTGCTAATTTTATTAATGAAGGGATTTTTTTAGACATTGTATGTTTATAGCGCCCAAGTCTTTAACAATAAACTGACACTATTGGGTTTGACGACCTTTAGTCATCTTCAGAAAGAGATATGCCACCTGGATATAACTTTAGCGTGGATACACAAAAGCAAATGTATGCTTATTTCTGCCAATGTAGCTTGATAATTTTGTTGCTATTTTTTTATTAAAAAGTGCTAATTTTATTAATGAAGGGATTTTTTTAGACATTGTATGTTTATAGCGCCCAAGTCTTTAACAATAAACTGACACTATTGGGTTTGACGACCTTTAGTCATCTTCAGAAAGAGATATGCCACCTGGATATAATTTTAGCGTGGATACATAAAAGCAAATGTATGTTTATTTCTGCCAATGTAGCTTGATAATTTTGTTGCTATTTTTTTATTAAAAAGTGCTAATTTTATTAATGAAGGGATTTTTTTAGACATTGTATGTTTATAGCGCCCAAGTCTTTAACAATAAACTGACACTATTGGGTTTGACGACCTTTAGTCATCTTCAGAAAGAGATATGCCACCTGGATATAACTTTAGCGTGGATACACAAAAGCAAATGTATGCTTATTTCTGCCAATGTAGCTTGATAATTTTGTTGCTATTTTTTTATTAAAAAGTGCTAATTTTATTAATGAAGGGATTTTTTTAGACATTGTATGTTTATAGCGCCCAAGTCTTTAACAATAAACTGACACTATTGGGTTTGACGACCTTTAGTCATCTTCAGAAAGAGATATGCCACCTGGATATAATTTTAGCGTGGATACATAAAAGCAAATGTATGTTTATTTCTGCCAATGTAGCTTGATAATTTTGTTGCTATTTTTTTATTAAAAAGTGCTAATTTTACTAATGAAGGGATTTTTTTAGACATTGTATGTTTATAGCGGTTTTTGAAAAATAAATATTTCTCTTTTAAAAATTGTTGTTCCACAACAAATTCATTCGTTGAAACACTAGTTCTCGTTCTCAATCAACGATTGTCTTCTAGAAAATGCAAATTTGCTGCCACTATATTAAGCATATTGCAGTTTGAAAAAATAACTTCTTAATCATCCTTGCCGATGAAGCAAAAACCTAACTTGGTTGTTTATTTCGTACGGAATGACCCATATCCTATGTTTATTTCAGTTACACAATACATTTACGCTGAAACAAGAAAAAATCTGGATGCAGTTCCAAAACTTTTTTTCTCCTACTCACACCGTCCCATTTGTGTTCCAATAGCCACTGCCCAAATCTTTGACAACGAAGTGACACTATTGAGTTTGACGACATTTACAGTCATCTTTAGAACGGGAAATGCCTCTTTGAGCATGGGTACACAAAAGAGAATGCATTGTTACTAGCAGTTGGAAGAAGTTATTTTTGAGACATTTTATGTTTATAGTTTTTCGAAAAACAGATATTACTTTTTTTAAATCTCAAGATATATATTCGTGAGATATGTTCCACTTCAAATTCGTTCGTTGGAACAGTAGTTCTGGTTCTCAATCGACTATAGTCTTCTAGAAAATGCAAATTTTCTGCCATTATATTAAGCATATTACATATCGCATTTTGAAAAAGTAATCATCCTGCAGACGAAGCAAAAATCTGACTTGGTCTATTTCGTACGGAATGACCCATATCCTATGTTTATTTCAGTTACGCAACGCATTTAAGCTGAACCATGAAAAATCCGGATGCAATTCCAAAACTTCTTTTTTTTATCTTCCTACTCACGCTGCGTCCGAATAGCCACTGACCAAATCTTTGACAACCACCGGGTTTGACGACCTTTACACAGTCATCTCCAGAACGGGAAATGCCATCGGGGGTTGGACCTTGAGTCGTACAAAAGCGAATGTATCTGTTTATTTCTGCCAATGTAGCATTCCCGTCCCTGCCTCGCTCGCAAGTTCCAAAATAGAGCTACCTTAATTATAAATGGCCCGTGCGGGAATTAAAACACTGCTCCGCTCTCGGTAAGGCTTCGCGGTTGTTGTGGGCCGAGGGAGCCTATGGGACCGAGGAACCGGTGCCCAGAATAGAACGCAGGGAAGCGCTTCTCCACCCTATATGGGGTAGGGATGTGACGCGGCGCGGTCCCGCTTCCTAAAGAAGAACACAATGCTCGGTGTACGTCACGTGATCTAAAAGATAGAAATAGAGGACTCGTTCCCTCTCGGCACTCACTGATAGTTCTCTTCGTCTCTCAGAAGACAGATCATTCCTTTCTACCCGAGGTAAGCATCCCTCTTCCTCAACTGATCTTTTCTCCAGCGTTGGTTTCAGTTAAGACTCTTGTGGATTATTGGTAAATATTCAGCCCTGTGTTGTTCCGTTAGATACTTGTGGACCTGTTGGTAAACGTACCACGGATTCCGATTTGGACTATTATCGAAAAAGGTGGATATTCGTAAACCAAACTTTGGTCTTCGTGGACCCTGTTAATATTTTCAAATTCGTAATCTTAAATTGGTGTCGCTAAGCTAGTGCTTGTCAAACTTTTTAAGATTAGCTATCATGTTTCATGGTTTTGCTAAGACCTAGAGATCCTTATAACCTAATCTAAATCAAATAATCTTGTTTATTAGAAGACTTAATTAGCAAAATTTTCAAATTGATGTTCTGTTAGATGCTTGTGGAGCTGTTGGAAATTTACCAAGGATTCTGATTTGAACTGTATTAGCTATTTGTAAATGAACTTTGGTCTTCATGGGCCCTAGGCTAGTGCTTGTCAATTTTTTTACCATTCGCGATCCTGTTCCATGGTTTTTGCTAAGATCTAGAGATCCTTATACCCTAACCCGTCAAATGATTTAATTTGTAAAATTTTTAAATTGTTCCGTTAGATACTTGTGGACATGTTGATAAACGTACCACGAATTCCGATTTGGACTATTCTCGAAAAAGGTGGATATTCGGCGATCAGTCTATGATCTTCGTGGACCCTAAGCTTGTTACTTTTTTAAATTCGCAATCCTATTCCATGGCTTGCTAAGGCCTATGGTTCCTTTATACCCTAACCTAAACCAAATATTATGATTTAATAAGTAAAATTTTTAAAAGACTTGTTCCTTTAAATAATTGTGGACCTGTTGGTAAATATACCGCGGATTCTGATTTGAATTGTTTTTTGTTGTTGGATATTCTACGCTTCCTTAAACCCTAAATTAAACCACTTAGCAAACTTATCAAGATTTAATGAATGAAGCTGCTAGCCCATTAAAAGATCCCAGCTTAAACGTGAAGCATATGAATGAATTTAGTCGCTTAAGTTTTATTAAAGCTTCTTGAGAACTGAACTAGTCTATGAGGCTTAATAACACATTGAATTGCTTCTTGGGAGTGTTGACATTTAAAAGGAAACTTGTTTCTAAAGATTAGATTCTTTTAAGATTCTTAAAGATTCTTTTAAATTGTCAAAATATTTCATCTTCCACCAAACTATTTATAGTTTTTAATTATATTTTACATTCCCATGATGTCCATAGATTTCTTATGCCCGTCTAGTCTATATGCTTAAAAAGTCTAACTACAAACTCTAACGGTATGTGAAATTCCTTCTTGTTTCTGTCATTGGTATTGAAAACACGTTTCAACAAGTGGAAGTTTGACTTTCTCGCTTCAACTGGAAGAAGTTAGTACACAAATAGACTTGACTGGCAGTATTTCATCCGCGAAGTAGCACTTATGTGCATGCCTCATATTTCTGATAAGCCCTCTTGTTCTTTTCAAGTCTTATCGAACAAATTTCACGAGCTCGTTCCTTTCTTCGTGGGTGTTGGCTTTCAGAATTCATTTTTAAACTCGATTCTGTCAACGATTTTTTAGTAGCGATATTTATAGATTAAAGGTTTTGAGTCCACATTTCCCATCGACGATAGTTTTCTATACGATACATTTTTAAAAGTTGTAATAATTATTTATCTTTATTATTTTATAATAATATCTATTTAATTATCACTACTACTTTTGGGATTTGTTTGATACTTGTCTTCTCAAATGACATTTAGACTTAATTAGAAAATTATCTAAAATTAGTCGTTCCTAGTCTAAAAAGTACTTAACCTTTTATTTCAACGAAATTTTTTAGTATGTTTCAATTCAGATTTTGTTTATTAAATAACTCAAAATTTATTTCCATAATCCTCCTTTCTTAAGTGTAATTTAATAATCTTTAGTATTTCTATTTGAATATTTGAATTGACTTTTGAGTAGGTTTAAAAAACTTTTAAGTCTACAAATTATACATAATTTTAAATTTCGTCCACATGAAGTAATTTTTAATAATTTAACTATTTGTTTAAATAGTTATTTTTTATCTTTGATCATTTATTTTCACAAACCACTTTATTATTATATTAATTTGCTTTTAGACTGATATTTTTAAGATTATAATTCTTTATAAAACATTAGAACAGTTAAGTAGTAAAAGAGAGAAACTTCGTCTAGAGAATTTCCAATTCTCTATTATATTCATAAATACTAAAAGATAAATAGTTTGGAAATTTTATGCTACTTACTAATTAATCTTACTAGTTTTACGTTTGATTGAAAAGTCTGAGGAGGTAGTGTTGTATTAAAACTCCAATAGATTACAGTTTAGTATTCTAAAACCAGTTGAATAATATCACTACATTTTAAATTAATTGTTAACAATTAAATGCGCTTGAGGAATAATCAATGCATAGAGAAATATTTGATTCAAACTACCAAGATAAATAAAAGGAAGCGTTCTTTCATGGAGTATACCTCCAATAGATTACAGTTTAGTATTCTAAAACCAGTTGAATAATATCACTACATTTTAAATTACTAGTTAACAATTAAATGCGCTTAGGGAATAATCAATGCATAGAGAAATATTTGATTCAAACTACCAAGATAAATAAAAGGAAGCGTTCTTTCATGGAGTATAAACTTCTATTGCGTGTGTTTGTCTATTACTTGATATTGTATGTCTTGTGTTTGGAGCAGCATGGCCGAATATGGCCCTTGCGCCATAAAACCCCAACAAATCAACCTTTCTTTCGTGTTTGTTGTAAATACATTGTTTTCGCTCATTGCAAATTATGTTCCCTGTAAAATGCTGGTTCTAGTGAATGACATTCGTTATGTGTTAATTATGTGTTATTCATGTGTTAATTATGTGTTTGTTACAGACTCTCTTAGTGAGCACCAACAGCAACCATGTGTGACGATGACGTAGCCGCACTTGTAGTCGACAATGGATCCGGTATGTGCAAGGCCGGTTTCGCAGGAGATGACGCCCCCAGGGCTGTCTTCCCCTCCATTGTTGGACGCCCCAGGCATCAGGTATGCAAACCCTTTTACCTTTAAATTCATAACTAACTAAAAATAATTAGACTTCAATAGTAGCGGGTTTAACTTTAAAAGAGTAGTTAACATTACCTAATTTCGTTTTACATTGTTCTCTTTTTGAATAAAAGTAATTGAATATAGAGAAAGAATGTAGTCTAAGCACACTTCAAAACATAAGTTGACAACACCGAAAGCTTTTGATGTTCTTTTAACTGGAAAACAATTGGTTCCTAGATTGCGAAGTGGGCACCTCAAGAGTTTTAAATTAATGAATGGTTAAAAATCTTTTCCAATTTGTCCTAAAGGCAAGGGGATTAGGCTTCTAGTAATCACATTCTTTCCTGTATTGGAATGATTCCTTCAGTCTTACTCCAAAATCCTGTTGACATTGCAATTTCTTTGAGGACGAATGACTTAGACTTAGTCTAGTAAGCGGCTAGACCAAGAAGAATAAGCAACAACACCGCAATAATATAAACTGGTTGATCTTTCTTGAATGAATCTTGAATCTAATTTTTCGTTCTAATTAATCTCATCACACAGAAGTTCCTAAAATCAAACCGGAATGATATTTCTTTTATAGAGTTGCGGATTTAAAACATTTTTAGTAACGATAAACCATTCATCTTAAATGTTGTTATTAATTAACTACCACCAGTGTAATTAAAAATAACTATAATACAATCAAAGACTTCAATAGTAGTGGGTTTAACTTTAAAAGAGTAATAACATTACAGAAGAAATAAGAAACAACACTACCGCAAAATTATAAACTGGTTGATCTTTCTTGAACTAATCTTGAATCTAATTTTCTGTTTAAATTAATCTCATCGCACAGAAGTTCCTAAAGCCAAACCGGGATGATGTTTCGTTTTTTGAGTTGTAATTATTTTAAAATATTAGTAACGATAAACCATTCGTCAAATGTGTTGCCTAATGTGTGACTGATTGTGATTGCTCTATCTTGTATAGGGTGTGATGGTGGGTATGGGAAACAAGGACAGCTACGTTGGAGATGAAGCCCAGAGCAAGAGAGGTATCTTGACCCTCAAGTACCCCATCGAGCATGGCATCATCACCAACTGGGATGACATGGAGAAGATCTGGCACCACACCTTCTACAATGAACTCCGAGTCGCCCCAGAGGAACACCCCGTTCTGCTCACAGAGGCTCCCCTCAACCCAAAGGCCAACAGGTAAGCAGCAGCAACAAGTGGTGGTCCATGCTAATGAGATTATAAATCAGAATCCCCTATCAGAAACAAACATGCTTGATACACGTCTCTCATAAGCATATACATTCGACTTCCAGAATGACTTTTGTCGTCGGAATATTCTGGAGAGAAACTTTAACAACTCCACCATCAAAATCACCAACATCACCAACATCAAAATCTTTAAATTGGAGACTCATTAACCATCCTGGTGGTCGTCTCGGCGTGGAATCTCGCCATTAGCAAAACAGATCAGATCTTGATGGACGCGATATCTCATCATTAGAAGAAAACCGACCAGATCACGATCTCGTAATCAAAATCAGCAACATCTTGATGACGATATATCCCGTCGTTAGCAAAATTGATCAGCTCTTGATGGACGAGGTATCTCTTCGAAACCAGTTGAAGGGTTAAGGAGTAAATTATATCGTTAATGTAATTGCTATGATACAATCTACTAGCTTTGTCAACGCAGAAATAGTAACGACTTGTTGACAGCAGTTACTCTAATTTCTGCAACAAAATTTACATATCGGCAGGAGCTTATTTTATGTCTTAAGCCTCGAAAGGCCTGCGAGTACCTTGCTGATTCATTAACCATTCTGGTGGTTGGTTGTATCTCGTCATTAGCAAAACTTGACCAGATCTTGATGGATTAGACATTTCGTCACTAGTAGAAAACTGACCAGAACTTGATGGATTAGACATTTCGTCACTAGTAGAAAACTGACCAGATCTTGATGGATTAGACATTTCGTCACTAGTAGAAAACTGACCAGATCTTGATGGATTAGACATTTCGTCACTAGTAGAAAACTGACCAGATCTTGATGGATTAGACATTTCGTCACTAGTAGAAAACTGACCAGATCTTGATCTCGTCATCATAAAAAAATCGGCAATTTCTTGCTGACGAGATACCTGGCCATTAGCAAAATTAGTCAGATCTTGACGGACGAGATATCTCGTCGAAACCACTCGAAGGGTTTGATGAGTACTGTTGCTTTCTTGTGTGTAATGGGTGATGGAGAGGAGTAATAACACGAGACTGTCTGTTCCAGGGAAAAGATGACCCAGATCATGTTTGAGACCTTCAACAGCCCCGCCATGTACGTCGCCATCCAGGCCGTGCTCTCCCTGTACGCTTCCGGTAGGACCACAGGTATCGTCTTGGACTCTGGTGATGGTGTCTCCCACACCGTCCCCATCTATGAAGGTTATGCCCTCCCCCATGCCATCCTCCGTCTGGACTTGGCCGGTCGGGACCTCACCGACTACCTCATGAAGATCCTCACCGAACGTGGCTACTCTTTCGTCACAACAGGTAATGTGTCCACTTTGCAGATGGCCTTTTAATTGCTCCATTCGTTTGGTATAATTCTCTCAAGTCTGCGAATTGAAACTCATCATCTGACCGTGGTTCAAAATTACGAGGTGTTGTCATCCGGTCTTTCCATTCGGGATTGATCCCGGACCTTCGCCAATAGTCAGTTGTGTTTCTTCAGTGCAACGTCAATTCAATTCCATACTGCGAATTTCAAATTAAAAATTATTCACGTTGTTAAATTGTCTAGGATTCCGCAATATGGAAACATAACGGATTAGTAGTACCTTTAAAATTAGGGGGGGGGGTATTTCAATTAACGTCACACTGGAGCAACACAACGGGCTATTGGTGACGGTCCGGGATCAATCCCAAAGGGAAAGATCCGAGGACAACACCACGTAATTTTGAACCACGGTCAGATGACGATCTTTAAAATTAGGAGATATAAAGACATATGTCTGAAAACATATCGTTAAAGCAGTTCGCTCTGTTGAAAAGAAGTAACAGAATGACCAATCACGTTTCCTGAGGAAAAGAACAGAATGAGAAATAGCAGTTGGTTAGTTAACGAAAATTAAAACAGGTAGAATGATAGATCTATTAGCAGAATTTTAACATTAACCCCTAGTAGCGTAGTAAAACATTAATAGCAAGGGATGCCGTTTCGCTGTTTTTACTTCAAGTTTTATCTGTAATTATTTTTTGCCAACGAATATTTTTTTGTCAGGAGATGCCGGGTTTCTACACAACTGACATTAACCAAACCCTTAATAATCATAATGTGGGACATCCGCATCATAAGGGACCTAACTCGAAAAGAACAGAATAAACAGCAACAATCAATGTAAACGTAAAATTAGATACTGAGAAACGAAATTGACAGAATCGTTTAAGTGAAATTTCGGAAATCTCGCAAATAAAGCATACGAAGACGTCTGAAAGCAGACGAAAAATCGCGATGTTCGATTGGAATAGGGAACTAGAAGAAAGACCACGAGACCCCTGAATTAGTTTCCGAATACGTACTTAACGGTCATGAACAGTGTACATGGAGAAATAACCTATTCATTCCCTCCTTACAGCTGAGCGAGAAATCGTCCGTGACATCAAGGAGAAGCTCTGCTACGTCGCCCTGGACTTCGAGCAGGAAATGGCCACCGCCGCCACTTCCTCCTCCGCCGAGAAGTCCTACGAGCTCCCCGATGGACAGGTCATCACCATTGGCAACGAGCGCTTCCGTACCCCAGAGGCCCTCTTCCAGCCCTCTTTCGTGGGAATGGAGTCTGCCGGTGTCCACGAGACCACCTTCAATTCCATCATGAGGTGCGACATTGATATCCGTAAGGACCTCTACGCCAACACTGTCCTCTCAGGTAAGACTTCGGACATATTTCCCAATACATATTCTCTGGAACCAATGGCTGAAACCGCCATCTATTACCTTTACTATTAACCCTCAATTCAACACTTTTGACTTGCAACTAATATGAGAGTCTCTCAGATTCCTACTTTTGGGCTTTAATCTAAACTTATATCCTTTGAAAAAAAAATTAAAATTGTGTTCAGATTATATACCGCCATCTATTGGCATTACTATTAACTATCAATTGGAGCAAACAATTTTGGCTTGCAACTGATACGAACGTCTCTCAATAGCCCGTTGTGTTGCTCCCAGTGTGACGTTAATTAAAATACCTACTATACCGAACGTCTCTCAGATTTCTATTTTTGGGCCTCAAAACTTATACTTTGAAAAAATTAAAATTGTATCCAGATGTGACACCTGCGAGACCTTTGTGTCTAAGTGAGTTTGTCTACTTGCAATACATAAATATTCTCCAGAACCAATGGCTGAAACCGACATCTATTTCCATTACTTTATACCCTCAACTGGCACAATCACTTTTGGCTTGCAACTAATACGAGAGCCACTCAGATTCCTACTTTTGGGCCTTGATTAAAACTTATTTTCTTTTGAAAAAATTTAAATTTTGTTCAGATTATCTATTCAGTGGCTCCGTAGGATTGTCCACTTGCAATGTATAGATATAACCCAGAACCAATGGCTGAAACCATCTATTGCCATTACTATTAACCCTCAATTGGTGCGACCACTTTTGGTTTGCAACTAATACGTCTCTCAGATTCCTTATTTCGGGCTTCAAAACTTGGTTTCGACGAGATATCTCGTCCATCAAGATCTGACTAATTTTGCTAATGACGAGATATCTTGTCATCAAGCCGATTTTTTGATGGTGGGGAGATCAAGATCTGGACAGTTTTCTTCTAGTGACGAGGTATCTCGACGACCATCAAGATCTGGTCAATTTTGCTAATGATTGCTTTTTTGATGATACCTCGTCGAGACAACCACCAGGAGGGTTAATACAATGATCAATATCGGAAGATTGGTTCTGTTTGGAGTGAAATCTGTCTGTCCGTGATTTTCGTTTTCTGGCGTAAAAGCGTCACAGCACGTGTCGTCTCCGATTCTCATATCTCTGCTTTCCTCCCCACAGGTGGTACCACCATGTACCCCGGTATTGCTGACCGTATGCAAAAGGAGATCACCTCCCTCGCTCCCAGCACCATGAAGATCAAGATCATCGCTCCCCCAGAGAGGAAATACTCCGTATGGATCGGAGGATCCATCTTGGCCTCCCTCTCCACCTTCCAGCAGATGTGGATCTCAAAGCAGGAGTACGATGAGTCTGGCCCAGCCATCGTCCACAGGAAGTGCTTCTAAGCGGATACACAATCGAAGGGACTTGTGTTCTCGGCCCCATGATCGGCCGATTCCATGTGTTGTTGTTGTTCTTCTAAGCCAATAAAATATTTTGCCATAGGCCTTGCTCTTCTTGGTTGTCTGTTTTTCTCTTACTTCAATCCTGATTAGGATTGGAATGGAATTGATTGGTAATCAGTTATCACCAACACGACATAGAAACTGCAAACATTTAATTGCGGTGTGGTTTAAAAGAGCCATTAAGGAGTAATATCGTGTATTGAATTCTATTGTGCCTTCAACTTGTAATCAACTTTGCAACATATAATTGTTCTAAACCAATACATTGGCCAAAGGCCTTGTTCTTCTTGTGAGTACTTTTTCTCTTACTCATATCCTAAATAGGACTATAATGAACTTGATTGTAGTCAGCTATCACCAAGACATAGAAACTATAAACAATTAATTTCGATGTGGTTCAAATGAGCCTTTAAGGAGTTATATCGATTATTGAATTTTATTGACCATCCAGGTTACAGTTTGGGGAGTGGTCCTTTAAAATTAGTAAAATATAATTGTTCTAATCCAATAAATACAATACTTTGCTATAGGTCTTTCTCTTGTTGTAAGTGCCTGTCTCACTTTTATCCTAAATAGGATTAGAATGAACTTGATTGTAGTCAGCTATTACCTCCAAGACACAAAAATTATAAACAATTAACTGGAATGTCATTCAAATGAGCCATTAAGCAGTAATATGGATTATTGAATTCTATTCAACATTCTGGATATTATTTTGGAAGTATTCCTTTAAACTTTGCAAAATATAATTTTGTTCTAAGCCTATACAATAATTTGCCATAGGCCTTGTTCTGTGCTTGTGGGTACTTTTTTTTTCTCCTACTCTAAAGTAGACCAGGATTGAAATGGACTTGATTTTGTAATCAGCTATCACCAACAAGAAATAGAAACTATAATAATTGCGATGTCATTCAAACGAGCCATTAAGAAGTAATATCGATTATTGAATTCTATTGTACCTTCCAAATATAATTTTAGGAGTGATCTTTTAAATATTAGTAAAATATAATTGTTCTAAGGCAATACCTTGTTATCCTGAACAAGATTGAAATAATATTGAATATAATTTTGGGACTGGTCCTTTAAAGTTTGCAAAACATAATCGTTCTAAGCCAATACAACACTTTACCACAAGCCATGCCCTTCTTGTGCCTGTTTTTCTCCTATTCTTATCCTAAATAGGATTGGAATGATTTTGGTCGTAGTCACAGCTATCACCAACACGACATAGAAACTGTAAACCGTTAATTGCGATGTGGTTCAAAAGAGCCATTAAGAAGTAATATCGATTATTGTTCTATTATGCCTTCCAGGATAGAATTTTAGGAGTGCTCCTTTAAACTTTGCAAAATATAATTGTTCTAACCCAATGCAATACTTTGCCATAGGCCTTGCTCTTCTTGTGGGTGCCTGTTTTACTCTACTCTTAAATTGGCCAAGATTGGAATGGACTTGATCATAGTCATCTATCGTCAACAAAACATAGAACAATTAACTGCGGTGTGATTCAAAGGAGCCTTTAAGGAAACGTTAATCATTGTATCTGGCAGCATGGTAACTTTCAGGCTATAATTTTGGGAGATGATCTTTATACTTTGCTTAGTATAATTTTTCTATGCCAATGCAGTATTTTGTCATAGGCCTTGTTCTTTCTTCTTGTGTGTCTGTTTTTTCTCTCTTGTATTGCTGTTAGCCTAGTCGTGATTAAAATGGACTTGATTTCAGTCTGTCTACCACGAGAATCGCTCCAGATAGAAAGTCGCCCGTCTGTTGCCCGGATCTTGTCATATTTTCCATATGGGATGTTTGAAGAAATTTTTAAGTTTCACGTTGGTACACTTGAAGAAAAATTGGAAATATATTTGTTAAGATTTTTACATGTCGCCGAGATATGTGCTAGTAAACTATCTCTTTCCGCTACCACATTCGAGAAAAACAAAATAAACTGAAGTCATTGCCGAAAGTCACTAAACTCAAAATGTATGGGCCCTGTTTCTATAGAGACCAACATCACATAGACTCGGTATTGCGATCAGTTCTCGTAGTAGACAGACAGTAATCACCTATGACCAAAATGAAATGGAGATTATTAACTATATATACACACACACAATTAACCGCGATACGGTTCAAATAAGCCTTTAATATCGATTATTGAATTCCATTGTAGTATTTGGTGGCAGATGATACTTTCCGGGGGGATCACTCCCAAAATTATATTTTGGGAGTGATCCTTTTTAAGCTGCAAAATATAATTGATCTAAACCAATACAGTATTTTGCCATAGGACTGGGTGTCCTTTTCTCTCTCTCTCCTCTCTTACATAACTCAGCCTGATCAGGATTAGAATGGACTAGGTTGTAATTAGCTATCACCAACAAAAAATAAAATAAAAAGTACAAACTATATACATTTAACTGCGATATAGTTCAAATGAGCCTTTGAGGAGTAATATGGATTATTGAATTCCATAGTATTTGGTGGCATAGATTTTTAAGATATAATTTTTGGGAATGATTCTTTTTTTTTTTAAACTTTGAAAAACATTGGCCCTGCTCTTTTGTTTTCTCTCTCACTTAGAGTGATCAGGATTTGAAGATTTAGCTTTAATGAATTAACTTCAACAAATATTGAAATTTAGAACATAACTTTATGGATATGCTGGGGGCCGGATTCGAAAATATGGTGAAGAAAGCGGGCACGTTCATCAGTTTAAAGACGGGAAAGGTGTTGAGTGACGAAAGAATTGACAATTATATTATTTTTAGAGGAGTTATTTACTAAACATCAATGTGACACGCTACAGTTAATTTTTCATCAACAAAATTTGTATAGTCGGGGTTAATTCTGTCCCAACTAAAACAGGAGGTGGTTTTTCCATTGCAGAAAAGGTTGCAACTGTCTCATGCATGTTGTGGTAACAATTATGTCCTTGTTATATCTTTTATGCCTCGTTCTGAAAAGTCATCGCGTCGTCGCAAAACAACACCATTAAAGACATCACAAATCCATTGTCTATGTTTCTATTTTAAGACCAAACTATTGAAGTAGCAGCGTCAATGGACAACTCCCTTCTAACTCATTGTTTCCACCCATATCCTTGATGTGTTTGGGTCATTAGCAGGTCCCCGAACAGAGAATGCCTATGGAAGGAAAATTGGGCTGAGGAGCTGGGAAATTTGCCATGAGAATATTGCGTGACTGGACGGTAGAAGCAAAGGGGAGCTGTCTCTCCCCCACGTCGGATCGGAATTCAGCCCCATCCCTCTGTTTCTACGTCCTAATCCCCCTACGCGGAAAGATGGGGAAGAAGAATCTTTCCTCGCCGATGTCCTGCTCCATGCCAGCTTCAGTTCACTGTTCGACGTACTAAACATACATTTACCACATCTTCTCCCCTGTTTACTAATTGACGTTAGTAGATAGAAAATGCGGGTTCTAAATCAGTGGTGGAGAAGGTGGTGAAATCGAGTGGAGTTGAGTTGTACCGGAAGTGACGTCATGACCGGAAGTGACGTCATAACCGGAAGTGGAGTTGAGTTGTACCGGAAGTGACGTCATAACCGGAAGTGGAGTTGAGTTGTGCCGGAAGTGACGTCATACCTAGTGGAGTTGAGTTGTTAGTTTCGTTTTCAATTTTGAGTTGAGTTTAGTTGTTTTCTTCCTGCTTCGAGTGGAGTTGAGTTGTTAGTTTCGGTTTCTCGGATTTCGTCGAATAACACGCGTTTACGTTTTGGACTTGCGAATTTCAGAGGGATTGGATTTAAGGCGAATTTCAGAGCGGTTGGATTTAAGAGATGATTTTTCTGTAACTCGTAGCGCCATCTATTAGTACTTTTTGAGTAAAAAAAAATAATAAAATCTTTAAAACATATTTTTAAAACTAAAAGATGTGATATTTTTTGCTGGGATCGAACTGACTACCAAAAAGTACTCGTAGTCGAGTGTTAGTTGGATGAGAATATAACCATTCGGCCACGAATACCTGGTTACTTACCGAAATATAATCAATTTAAATCTGAATACATTAAGTGCGTAATTGGCTGTTAAAATAGTATAGATTGCTCCACCACATCAATAAGTTCGATCAGTTTTTATCTGCGTTTCTGACATAGAAAGGTGAATGTGGTGGAGAATGACGTCTATCTAACGTGTTCAAACGTGGAATCAAACATGTGGTGGAGAATGTGGTGGAGAATGACGTCAATCTAACGTGTTCAAACGTGAAATCAAACACATGTGGTAGGCAATGAAGTCACTCGAGAGTAGAGTAGAGTTGAGTAGTAAGTTTACCTCCGCGTTTCTGACATGAAAACGTGAATGTAGAGAAGAAAAGTTTTAGTACCGAATCTGGCAATGGTATGTAATAAGGTTATTTGTGGACTCGCAGAATGGCAACACCTGGACCCATTCTAACAGGTCTGACCAGTAAGATTCTTTTGACTGCAAAATATCCCAGAGGAGGACGTGTCGCTGCCCTGAAATCTTGGAAGTGATATCACTTGTATCTTCAAACGTGTTCATTCCTGTTCCTTAGTGCTTTTAGTGGAAAAACATGAAGCGATCATTTCCTTTTGGATATACTTTACCCTTTACAGATCAAAAAGTGAATATGCATTCTGGGGCCGATGTACTTTCATCTCAAGTATCTGATTCATCAATGAATGAACTAGGTCCAAATAGCTTCCATTTGGGTGATACCAAATTTGCTGTTGTCTCTTGCTTCAAGGGAAATTATCCGCGTGCATATTCGTCATTATTACAGAGATCAGCAGGGAGTGCTGCAGCCTTCCAGAGAGGGAGTTTCTTTGCTTCCTAAAGTCTGGAAAGCCTTCTACGAAGCAATTCCTAGCTTTCGCTCAAAGAACGCTAGCGATGTTATTATCGTTTCAAGAAGCCTTTTACTCTCCAAAGAAATTCGGGGAAACGAGAAATGTGTGAGTTTTCAAAATATGTTTCAAAAGAAAGACTGTGCTTTTCAACTAACTGCAACGCGCATTCTTCTCTCTGTGAAACAATTGGATCGACTGGAAGCTGTATCGGAGGAAATTACTGAAGCCATTAATGAAGGATTTGTTAATGAATCCCTCGATTATTTTGTGAAAGAAGAATTCGTGAAACGTGGAGCAGGAACCGATGAGAAATATTACGGCGATCCTGATAGATCTGAGAAAGTGAGCGAACTTACCGACAGAGTGGCTAAACATCTAAAAGTACTCATTTCGGAAAAAATAAAGAAAATGATGAATTGTTTTGGATGTGAAAACAACTTTGAAAATCAACTTGGGCATGAATGTATGACTATGAGTTTAAGTGAACGTTACGATCGGTATTTCCTAAACGCTTTATATGAAATCGACTGGAATAGATTCGGAGAAACTTTAACTTCGGAGAATATGTCCTTGAGGTATTTATTCTTTGATTTTGACGTTCTACGTTTTGTAAATACAACAACTCTGTACGAAACAGTACGGAGGCTTTATGTTAATGATAAATCTGATAGTTTTACATGTTAAAGAATATAAATATGTTTTGTATATATATATATGTATAATCAATAAATTCTTTGTTTATCTTTTTCAAATGTGTCTCTCTTTATTTTAAAATGTATAAGTACTTATTTTATTACTTTTCTTTTTTTTTGTATTTGTATACATACTTTTACTTACTGCAGTGTCATTTGACACATTTAGAATTGTATATTATACCGTCTGTTATTAGAACTAAAAAAATGACAAACAAGTAACATATTTCTGTAAAAGACAAGTTTATTCAAACACAGACATGTACACAAAATAAACATTCCCTTACAAGCTTCCGTGTATTTAACATTTAATAGATTGCAAGTTCACAAATTGAATAGATTTGTAACATTGACATTTTTTTCTCTTTCAAAGATTTTCTGAAAAACTTTCTAGAGATCTTTGACGCGGCTGTTTCTGTTTTGGAGAATGAATTGTAATTTTTCTTTCTCCAGATAGATGTAATTCCATTGTATCATTACACATATTTAAAGAGTAATCATCTATGATTCCATCACTATCACAAATTGTTACATAACCTTTATCGAGTATCATTGTAAGGCCAAATATGAATGCTGAGATTCCCATGAAAATAAGAACAGAAAATGCTCTTCTCTGGATGAGTTCCATTGCTTGAAATGAGACATAGACCTTGATTATAATCAATATATACTGCTTGAAACTTGAAAGCCTCATCTACTTATGGATTTTTATAGCGGGGAAATAACTGATGATTTACAGAGGAAGCCAATTACAGACTCGTTTTGGGGTTGGGGTAGGCATCACTTCTTTCATTACCCTCACTGCCTTACCGAGTTGTTGAGGTATAGCAAATTTATTTTTTACAAAGGAACTGGGGAAGTTAATTTCCTTAAGTGCATCTTTAAACTGTTCTTGTCCATTCACGTACTTATCCATCTTTCTTTTTCGCACTAAACGGTCTATCAGGTCAACAATATTAGAACTTTTCACTATTTTACCTTTATACACAAATTCTCCATTAGGCATCCAAGAAACAACCTCTTTATTGCGTTTTAAATAAAGAATAATATTTGTAGTTAATCCAATTAAGTTTTTGGGAACGGTCTTGAGCACCATCTCCTCCACATTTAACGTTCTTTCTTTCTCATTCGCAATATCTGTTTCCTTCTCTGGATTATCTGACAGTTCTGAATTAATTGATACAGATGGTGGATTCAATACATTCACGTTAATCCTCCTCTGCAATACTTGATTGTATAACTTAATTTTTTCATCATCATCCATTTTATTAACTAAAATACTTTTCATCTCACAATCTAATTCACTCAGCTGTTCGTCTGAAGGTATATGTCTTGATAATCTCTCCTCTGGAACTAAAATCATTTTCCTTGCATATTGCATGTTTTTACTTGTTAAGTAGAGTAGTCAAGACAGTGAGTGCTGCGGGAATTAAGATATTTAAAAACCCTCCTTTTTGAATAATAATTTTTCGCTTTTTAGTGAGGGTTACTTTTTTATCTGCTAGGTCTCTAAGCGTATGCTTATGACGAGAAAGTTTTTTCTTCTGTTCATCTGTTAAAGGAACATTCCCTTTTAAAGTGTTCAAACAACATTCAGCTATGCAATGGATGCTAGATTTCGGAAGATTTTTTAAAAAGGCTTTCCGACATTTTGTGGGGCATACAGTTAAAAGTCTCATCCGTTGCACGTCTCCTTCTGTTAAAGGCATGATGAACAATGAATTATTTGCAAGTTGGGAGTTTATTTATTTTAACTGATAAACACAAGTTTCTTCTCCTGGAAGGATTTTTGTACGCAGTCGCATACTCTCTTCTGTTTCAGATTTCAAATCTACAAGTAAATAGCTGAAAGGCTTTTTCGTGGCGTCCTCAAACACTTCAAGAAAAAAATGTAAATTTCGAGGGTAGAGTTGTCGACCGAGGTGTATAATTTGACTTACATCACGTCGCGATTTAAATAAAAACATGTAATGACAGTTTAATGAAATTTCTCTGAATTCTTTTCCTTTATGAAACAAATTTTGCGTTACAGTCATCACAGATAAATTCATATGATGAGATCCTTTTGTATACAAGTTTGTTATTCTTTTATCACTGCCACATTCAGAAATTAAATCGTCATATATAAAAAGTGTATTATATCCTAAATATTGCTTAAAGTTTTCGGGTATTCCTTCTACAAAGATGATATTCGGCATCTCATCGTATAACTTTTGATAGATTCCATAAAACCACACTATTTTATCAAGGGTAGGATGAATTATATCTGTGTGGCTGTTTATCAATTTTTTCAAAAAATGCGACTTGCCTGATGATGTAGGTCCACAGACAAGAGCAGTGAAAGGATGCTTTAAAGCGAATGAATTCATGGTTACAAATGTCAGAAGTAAAGACTAGGGCGATTACTTATACTTTTTTTATTGAAATAAAGGTACATGTATATTCGAAATTTTTTTCACAAAGTTATACACACGTATATCATTATTTGTAGACTGTCTATCAAATAATTTAACAGTAAATTCCATAGATCTACTTCTAGATCTTTGATACAAAAGTATACACAATATTGTCCACACACAGCAGTTTTAACACTTTGAAGAGGTATGTCGTTGTAGACCACATGCGGAACTTTTTTGAAGTAGTCATGTATGTAGCCCAAAAAATACGAAGGTGGTTGACCGAACGAATCGAAAAACTCTACACTTGTTGGTGATTTCATATAAACAGCTAACCAATGAGTCCCTGGTTTGTGATGAGGATCGGTGTTTAAAATAAATGCAGCCGGAAAACTCTTAAAATTCTTGGGAATTCGATCACTTGGGAAAACTCCAACAAAATATAAACGTGTGTATGCATCACTTCGTAAAATGTTATTCAATTGTACCACATTCATATCGAAAAATCACACAAAATATTTCTAGACTTCGTAATTTCGATCACGTTTTGAAATTCTGCATATACCAGCACTGAAACAGTTTTCGGTAAAGCGTTTGCAAACTTTATTTCAATGCGAAGATTTCCTTGATGAATTAAATTTAAATGGTTGCCATCACCCAAGTCTGGTGTTAAGTCAAAGGCATATAGCGTGTACCCTTCGGAAAACTCATCTCTGTTAATATAGATACCTTTATTGGATGAGAGTTTTTCACTTCCTAGGAGCAAACTATTGTAAGCACGAATAAATTGGCCGTCGGCATAATTAGGATCCAAGGGTTTGTAGCTGATAGGATTTCCATCTACGTAAACGCCTATGAAATTTACATGGTTATGCTTGAGGTAAAATGGGTTTGTTGGGTAAGTGCCACTAAATGAATCATGATCGACACATGTTACAACTATCCGTTTCGGGAGTTGCCCAGAAAATATGTTATCCTGTGAAAATGAGAAAGAACCTTTCGATACTGAATATAGCTTACACAAAACTCGATCCATTGGATATTTTGCAGATGATTTTTCTAAGGCTTTGGCATGTCCAATTAAAACACCTGGACTGACTTTCACTTTCCGGATGAAAAGGGATGCATGTTCAATAACAACGTCATAATTTGCTTTTTGAGGAGCAATGAGACAAAACTCCGGTTTGCTGCGTATTAACTTTAACTTTAAGTCTACCAAGTTGAGTAATAGACGATCTTGATAAAACAAGTCGCAATGTAAATTTCCAATCATATCTAAAACTTTACTCTTTTCAATCATAGAAGCCCGTTTCTTCAACCCTGCATTTTCACTTGAAGGATCGGTTTCATCAAAGTGTCCTGCTGTATCTTTGTAGAAGCATTCTGAAGTTAGGAAGCTTTTCTTATAATCAGAGCCGTAATTGAGCAAAGTCTCAATGTAAGCTCGGTAAGGGTAAGTGTTACTGGATGATGAAATTAGACGCTCATTCAAACTCACATCGACTTGGGAAAATAACGAGTGAAGAAATAAGTTACATGGAGCAACTTTTTCATTTTCTGGTAAAACTGCATTGTCCTTTACAACTTTAACTTTTACATAGAGTTGGGTTGCTGATAAATCGATGTATTCCTCACCACTACCAGATATGTTGAATTCGATAGGTCCACCATCACGAATATTAGCTATGGGATAAAATTCAGACCACTGCCCTTTTTCAATAGCTGTTTGAGTCGGTGGCATAAGAAATAAGTCCAGTTCAGATTTCACAGAGGGTAGGGAATCATTTCGTATTAAGGCCATGCTAAAGATTATGAGAATATGTCAGGTGCACACAGCTTGCGATACTTCTTTCGAATGATGCGTTTCTTATTTGTGCGTTTCCTTTTATTTCCTCCAACCATTGATTTCACTCGAGTGGATACTTTATCGGTTAAAGTTTTCGTTGCTTCTTTAGCTCGGTCTTTGATAGCTGACTTTACATCTTTACCTTGCAAGTAATCATTTGCAATATCCACCCCAGATCGAAGTGCTTGCTTTCCCAATGCTTTCGCACCTGATTTAAATAAAGGAAAAACCATCCTAAACATGCTTCGAAAAATTCCACCCAAGCCACTTCCTTTCTGCAGAGAGATGCCTTTGTAATATGACAAGCCATTACCTGCTTGCTGAGTATAATAGTCTTCAAATGTTTTGGTGCAACAACGATAAGGTTGATACATTTTGTTCTAGAGATTACAAATATCTCAAGCGAAAATGTAGTTTCACTATCAACTTCCCGCGTTCAAATGAGACGTAACGACCAGTGTGTGTCCTTATAACGATTTCAATCGAGTCAAAATTTTTTCTGGAAACTGATAAATAATGAGGTCTCTCAAATTGTTCTTGAATCATGTCACCATCTCTTCCCTTCACTGTCAGAGTTCGTAAAAGAGGAGCTAAGACCCCACCAACAAATTCAGGCTGAATGATATCGGTGTAAACGTACAGCAAATGTAAATCAACATTAGGATCCGCAACAAAAGGACTCTCAGTGATTACTGTATCTATGCCTCCATTTCCTGGAATAATATTTTCTCCAATCACTTTATTAGGTTCAAAACCTAAGTTTTCAGCTAATCCCTTGGATAATCGCAGTTTTGCTCCGTTAGTGAGCTGCAACACCACCTTTTTTGTGTGTTTGTTATATTTCATTTGAATTTTTATGTGCTTCGGAAATGCATTTAAAATGTCAATCGGAGAATCATAAAATCCGCACGCTATTTTTCCATTCGTTTTTACTCCGTTTCCTAAATCATATTCGAAAGAATTTTCACCATCAATAATGTTATTCCACATTCTGGGATAAATTATTTCAACTAATCCAACTTCCCATTCACCTGAGAGTTCTAGACGTTTGGGGAGTTTCGTGTAGAAGTGAGACATTGTGTTGCCAGGATAAAACTCGATAGAGCTGTCGCTGGGCAGTGTGACGTAGAAACTCATTGTGGGTTATGGAAGCGAAACAAATTTAATGAGCAGACTCAATTTATCGAAAATAAGTCTTTGGAATGAATCCAGGCGTTAAATTTGCGAGGATAACCTCTAAACTTGACAAAGTATTCCAAACGTTTCTTAACTACTCTCTTCTTTAAAATTTTCTCAACATGAAAAGAATGCGATTTTTTAACTTTCTGCAGTTCTTCTGAGTAAAATGTACCAGTGATTATTTCTCCCATTAAATCTTTTATCTTATATACTGGTAGCTTTCTACGTATACAACGCTGAATCGTAAATATTTTCTCGGACCAATTATTTTCATATCCTTTCTCAAATGTTAATTTAGTCTTTGCAACCCTAACGAAGTCTCCAACCTGAAATTTGAATGGAATCTCCTTAACATTAGTTTTATTTACATCTCCATATAAGGTATTCCACACTTGTTTTTGATTTTCAACTGTTACATTAATAGGTTCTTTTTTTATGCTGCGATGGAGTGTATGATTATAACTGTGTACGAGTTGGTCTAAGACATCTATAAATCGATAGGTGTTTTTATTGGTAAAGTATTTCCACATTTTCGTTTTCAAAGTACGATTGAATCTTTCAACAACACTAGCTTTGGTTTCATTATTTGTCGTGAAAAACTTTACTTGGACAGATTTTAAATAAGATTGAAATGATTTATTTGTAAATTCAGTTCCTTGATCTGTTTGTAATTTTTTCGGTTTTCTTTCCTTGAAAATTGACTTAAATGCATTTACAATGCTAGATCCATTTTTCCGTTTCAAAGGTATGACCCATGCATATTTAGAAAAAATATCTATACATGTTAACAGATATCGATAACCATCGTTGTATTTTACAACACTTAACATGTCTACTAAATCCGATTGCCATTGAAAATCGATTCCCCCAACAATAACTCTGTTTCGCAGAAAGTTGCGACGAACGCTTTTATGTAGGGTGTATGCATTCTGACTCTCCAACCATTCTTTGATAGTCTTTTTTGGAACTTTCCCTTTCATTGCTTGATACAAGGCATTTATTCCACCAAAGCTCCCTGGTAAGCTAGGGTCTTCATAATACTGAGCTAACTCGTCTTTACCCATTCAGTCCAGTTACAGAGATGCAACTTCTGTTACTTTACTGATATTTCTACTAGAAATAGTAAAAAAACTCAAACTATACTTCCTTAATTTCATCTACTTTCTATCAAAAAATATATATAAATCTTGTCCAATGGTAGATTATATATATCATGCTTTCAAAATAGTGGTAGAGAAATCAGTTTTCTAATGCAATAACTTTTTCATAACAAATTGCAGATTGTAACCATAACATGAGAAAAATACTTGTTTGTAAGTTTAAATAAAGAGAGAAACATTTTTTTAAAGAAAAAAAAATCGTTTATTAAATAATCATAATCAGAGCATGTATGTAAACAATAATGTACCCCTCAATAGTAAACTGACCCATATGGCCAAGTCATTAATACTTCTTTTTTCTTTTTTTTTATAAGCATAATTCCATGTTCCTTGACAAAACACAATGAATTTCTGGGGTAAAGTTAGGGAAAATATTTTTAACATCTAGTATAGTAACACATAGAATTTATATATATATATATATATATATATATATATATAATACATCTCATATTAATTTTTTTAAATCAAATACAAAAGCAATCAGTACAGCAAAATACGAAAGCATTCAGTACAGCAAAATACGAAAGCGTTCAGTATAGCACAATACGAAAGAATTTAGAGCAAATATACATATATACATTACATCAGACAAGCGAGTAATGCCCCCAAGGTAGCGTATGAATACCATCATCGAGAACGTATCGTTTGGAATCAGTGGAGGAGAGGGCAAGTTTATTTTGGGTTATTGAATACAAAGTATGATGCTTGGATTTGATTAGATTCATCTTTGCATGCTTATTTCGTTTATGTAATAGGCATTTTAGATAGTCATCAAAGTTAATGCTTTGTTCAATTGACTGTTTTTTGATGCCTTTCAGTTTCTTAACTACCTTCCTACCTTCGACTTTGTACGAGTACATTTTTGACCTTAACCCTACGAATTCGGTCATAATACTACCACTATTCTCGTCCTTCATTTTACCTACTATTTTCTTATTTAATTTGGGAATATCATATTTATTGTTTTCTGGGAAATCTGAAGTGTCATAAAGGTCCAAATTTTTTTTAATATCTTCGAAAAAATCATTTGTGCGAATATGATAAATAAAAGAGTCCGTATCAGTATATAATAGTTTTGCTTTTACGTCATATTCATTTTTTATCACATTATAGTGAAAATCAGTCATTAAAGTTTTGGATATGTCCAGTATTGACATACCAATACAGATGGGTTTGTTAAAAATTAGTTTAGTTTTTTGCATATGAATGGCTACTAAATTTTCTGAAAAAATTGTCCTGCGATTAAAATTAGGTTTAGCTATCAATTTTGAAGCGGACTTTTCGTTTGAGCATAACCGAATGTCAACTCTTCGTCGAATATTTTCGATGGTTTTTCCAAATATAGAGTTGTTCATGAGTTTAAAAAAATCTTTTTCAAAAGAGTTTTTAGCTATTGCTCTCATATTTGTATTCAGTTCTATATAAGTTTTTAACCAATCTGTTTCTATAAATTTTATAGCTCTGTTAATTTTTTTTAATTTTAGACCTAAATCCAAATAATGCAAAAGAGATTTATGATGAATAACATACCTCTCCTTGTGAGTGAGCGTTAGTAGTAAGCGATTTTCCTTATACCCAGGAGGAACGGCATTTAGGGCAGCTAATGGATAATCACTATGTAGATCATGGAGTTCCTGTGGATACTCCAAGTCCACATCTAAAATGTATCCATTTTGGTCATCATTACGCAGTGTATCTATATCAATAATGTTGCACCACTCAAATCCTTTGAGAGGTAGTTTCTGGGACATCGCCCAACCATACAAATTATTGGCGTCTAGGTAGAGAAGGTAGCTGGAGGGCTGAGAATCATCATAATTAGACATATATTTATTATTTGCTTTAGCATGTCGATGAGAACATTGAGAAACTCCTCCCCTGATTCCTTGTTCGACAAACATAAGCATGTCATAATCTGTTAAAAGTTCTATTTTCACTCCGGTACTCTTCAACATGGCATCCCAAGATAGTCCTGGAGCGGTATAATACCATGCAGGATCTAGCTTGTAGGATGCCATGCATAGTTTTCGAAAATTTTCGAAAACGTCGCAGAGCAGTAAAACATCAGTTTTAACATATAAGTCCGAATATTCTCCGAGGGTTTTAATGTTGAAAGATTTCCACACATTTTTTGCATGAGCGTAATCACTATCCGTAGTTGCTGTTTTATTTAACACATTATAAAATTTTTCTTGAGATGGAAGTTGTGTTTCGGAAAATTTATCCATGGAATCCATGTAATCATACGGGTACACACCCTTTCTTATCATAAGTTTCCAATTTGAAGGAAAATGATTCTTCGTATGGTGAAATTCATGTTGTAGGAGATTATTCGCGAGGGTATCTAAACTACTGGCCATGAATTTCATTGTGTCCAAAAACCTCAAATTAAATTTATTCCCGGTTTTTTTGCTAATCGAGATGTATCTTTCTTCTGTATTCGGAATCACGGTTATGTTTTTAGAGTCCTCCGCTAATTCCCGAATAAAAAGATGCGAGTCATAACCTGCGAGGTTATGGAGAAAAACCGGGATAAAATTTGGCAGTTTGTAGTTGAAATTACATGACGCATGTGCCGGTCCTCGGTAATTCCCAGTCACATGGTCATGATCCCTCACTTTTATGTCTCCAGCTGAGATTGGCTTCTGACAGATGAAGCACACATTTGATTCATGGAGTTTTTTCTGCGACTCATTCAATTCCTTCATCGGCACAAAGTTTGTGTACTTTGACTCGATGATCTGCGCCTCCATCTGAAGGCATTCTATGAATTTCCGCGAAGCATCTTCTCCTCTATAAACTACCGGAGGTTTGGTTTCTCCTCGACCGACTACGTAATAGCAGAAGCTTACAGGCTTGTGCTTTTCGTACACGTTAGTGTATGAGCAATCATCATCAAAAGGAGCACAGGTGGATACTTTTTCAGTCAATGTTTCAAAATCAGCATAAATAACGTAAGGCACGTATTGAGAATGCTTGAAATTATTAAAAAAAAACCCACTTCTTCTCTTCAGAAGGCATCTCTATTTTGCAAGGAACATTCATTTTGCAAAGCTCAGAGTGTAAAGTTAAACTATCGTTTGAACTAAAAAAGCTTAAACATCGTCTACAAATGAAATGTCTTCGCTTTCCTTTGGTTAATTGACTTGAAACAAGACGTGAAAGACTAGTAATTGTACAATAATGAGATTTTTCTTTCTCTTTAATAAATAAAAGATCAACGTGTTTATTTTTAATTTTAGGTGTGACTACTAATGGAAAAATCATCATATCTTTACAAAAAGAGTAAACGTTAATAGAAATATCATTATTGTTTTTTTCAAATATTTTTATTTCTTCTGGTTTTGTAGGGAAACTTATCCCAGAAAAGTTAAAAGCATCCTTAAAGTTGACATAGTTTGAAACTCTGGATGTATTTTGATCTGCTGGAAATAATGCAACTAAAATGGCCCAACGAAAACATTCATTGTCTGAATTTCTAACATTTACAACCGCACGTTTTAATTTTATTTCATTTGGTAACTCTATAAAACTAGTTCCTCGTAAAGGTAAATATTTATTACATCGTATTTCCAATTTAACAATAGATTTAAGGGCCCAACCTGAATCCTTCATTTCAAATTCTTCGCTTTCTTTTAAAATTTTTTCTGAAGCAATACTGAAAGCGTAGTCAATTTCATTTATAGATAATAATGCAACATTTTTAGTTTTAAAAGAACACTCTTTGAAAAGTGAGCCTTCCGAGAAACGTTCATAGATACATATAAGTAGAAAATTTACCTTTACTGCATTCTGCTGATGAACAATTTCTGTAATTAGTTCCACAGCTGCGCTCCTCTTTGCCTCCATAAACTCGGAGACATCTAGTATGCCTTGCGGGTTCGAAAGAGTCCAAGTAGAGAGACGATTTCCAAACGCACTCTCTTTCCGTCGCACAGTTCGAGAAGAAGCTCCACTCGTTGATGTCGATGCTTCAGGATTCACTCCACCCGCTGATGTTGATGGTCCAGGATTCACTCCACCCGTTGATGGTCCAGGATTCACATTATTACCCCCTTGAAAGTTTTCACTGCGTCTGGGCCGCTTGCTTTTCTCAGGGTTAGCCTCGCCGGGTTTTTTTCTTTTTGGAGGTTGTTGATGGAGGCTTTTTTTTATGTCGCGTAAGTGCGTCAAGTCTTGAAAATGCCTTATTGCACACATCACAACGGAAATCATTGTTTTCGTGTACACTGGCTACGTGTCGCTGAAGGGTTGATTTTCTATTAAAGTTTCGCTCACATAATATGCACGGAAATGACTCCTCGTTATGCACGGAAGAAACATGACGTTCCAAATTAAACTTGGAGCTGTAGGTGTTGCTGCAAAGTCCACAAACGTGTGTATTCATTACATATGGTATACTGGATTGCAAAGTTCTATGAGAAAAATGAGAATGCGTCCCTCTCTCACACACAGGTTAAGTATAAGAGGCAGGAAAATGAGAAAGCGCTACACACGCTCACAGGATAGAATGAGAATGCGAAACGACTACACGTACTATCTTGAAATACAGGTAGGGGCCAATCCCTTGGAATGCAGGACAAGTACGTACAATGCTTTGGAATGCAGGAGGGTAGATAACAAAAGGCTAGTTTCTGACATGAAAGAGGGGTGTACTTAATGCCTTGGAGTTCAGAAGGGTAGATGACAAAAGGACTGGTTTCAGGACGAATCGGCCTCAGAAAGCATATCCACTTTTTGATCTGTAAAGGGTAAAGTATATCCAAAAGGAAATGATCGCTTCATGTTTTTCCACTAAAAGCACTAAGGAACAGGAATGAACACGTTTGAAGATACAAGTGATATCACTTCCAAGATTTCAGGGCAGCGACACGTCCTCCTCTGGGATATTTTGCAGTCAAAAGAATCTTACTGGTCAGACCTGTTAGAATGGGTCCAGGTGTTGCCATTCTGCGAGTCCACAAATAACCTTATTACATACCATTGCCAGATTCGGTACTAAAACTTTTCTTCTCCACATTCACGTTTTCATGTCAGAAACGCGGAGGTAAACTTACTACTCAACTCTACTCTACTCTCGAGTGACTTCATTGCCTACCACATGTGTTTGATTTCACGTTTGAACACGTTAGATTGACGTCATTCTCCACCACATTCTCCACCACATGTTTGATTCCACGTTTGAACACGTTAGATTGACGTCATTCTCCACCACATTCTCCACCACATGTTTGATTCCACGTTTGAACACGTTAGATTGACGTCATTCTCCACCACATGTTTGATTCCACGTTTGAACACGTTAGATTGACGTCATTCTCCACCACATTCTCCACCTCGTGTTTGATTCCACGTTTGAACACGTTGGAATGACGTCATTCTCCACCACATTCACCTTTCTATGTCAGAAACGCAGATAAAAACTGATCGAACTTATTGATGTGGTGGAGCAATCTATACTATTTTAACAGCCAATTACGCACTTAATGTATTCAGATTTAAATTGATTATATTTCGGTAAGTAACCAGGTATTCGTGGCCGAATGGTTATATTCTCATCCAACTAACACTCGACTACGAGTACTTTTTGGTAGTCAGTTCGATCCCAGCAAAAAAAATATCACATCTTTTAGTTTTAAAAATATGTTTTAAAGATTTTATTATTTTTTTACTCAAAAAGTACTAATAGATGGCGCTACGAGTTACAGAAAAATCAGCTCTTAAATCCAACCGCTCTGAAATTCGCCTTAAATCCAATCCCTCTGAAATTCGCAAGTCCAAAACGTAAACACGTGTTATTCGACGAAATCCGAGAAACCGAAACTAACAACTCAACTCCACTCGAAGCAGGAGGAAAACAACTAAACTCAACTCAACATTGAAAACGAAACTAACAACTCAACTCCACTAGGTATGACGTCACTTCCGGTACAACTCAACTCCACTTCCTGTTATGACGTCACTTCCGGTACAACTCAACTCCACTTCCGGTCATGACGTCACTTCCGGTTATGACGTCACTTCCGGTCATGACGTCACTTCCGGTACAACTCAACTCCACTCGATTTCACCACCTTCTCCACCACTGATTTAGAACCCGCATTTTCTATCTACTGACGTTAATCTCATACGAGATGCATGAGCTTAAATATGATAGGGAGAAAAAGGTAGTTTGACATTGAAATCTGAGCGTCTTATTCGCGCACCTATCGATTACTGTCAACGCATCTTAAATATGAATATGCTACTTGGGATTGTAGAAATCATCTATCCCCAAATTCCCCATTTCTTAAATTAATCAGCAATTTACACTTATTTTGGTTCATGAACAAGTTTATGCGCACGCAAATGTGCTTCCAAATATTCTTAATATTTTATGGGCAGTCGTGCCAAAATTTTTAAACTTCCCTTTCTCAGACTTTTGTAGGGGACCACCATGCTCAGTTGGTTTGCCCATTGCGCAAATAACCTGCGAGTTGTATGCGGCACAGGTTCGACTCTTGTGATTTGCTCTAGATGTACTTCTCTCTTCTGTGCCAGTAATACTTTTCTTGTGTGTGTATGCCCATTACTTGGCGTTGTATGTGTTGTGTTTGGTACAGTTTGACCAAATGTGGCCCTTGTGCAATAAACTCCAAGCAATCGGGCTTTTGTAGAAATCCGTTTTGTAGAATTGACTTATTTGTCATTGAACATTGAAGATCAATTATCTCCAGTCTTAGGTCGGTTCATGACATAGAGGAGATATAAAAGTAAAATGAGCAGTGGGCTTTTTTTATGTGCCCAGGATCTTGTGACCAAAACAAGTAGTAACGTGACCCTTTGACTACTTTCGTCTATATGGAGGAATCGAACATTCATCATCTTATTGAGCCACGGGACGGGAGAAGACAACCATCCATTGATTCATCATCTGATTGGTCCGCGCGATATAGTAGTAGACTTTGGCGATTTCGCCATTTTTGTCACCACTCTATAGATCGGGGCATTCATGCATCTACCATGCCATAATACATCAACTGCGTACATTCATGCGTCTACCATGCCATAAGACCTTCGCGGGCAATATGTTACGTACACCTGCAATGTTTGGCTAAACTATATACGTAATACATCAACCACTATGCACTTCAAATGAGCCTTTATCAATCGAATAAAATTCAGTTATATTGTATTCTATGGCAGATGTGACCTTTCAGGGTCTAAATTATGAAAAAGGCTGTTTAACTTTTAAAGTATAAAGACAAGTCAAACTCAATAAAACTTTAACTCTGAGGTGTTCAAAGCATAGACGCGAAATATAAGTAGACTGAGCATTACTATTGAGAGGAGCTTCAAAAAGTGTGACCAACATGTCGACTAGTAGTCACGTGACTGCTCAGAAAAAAATTACTTGTTTGGGCGTTTTGGCATCTTATCGCCTCGTTTGGTGATCCATCTTATGGCAGGATAGATGTATGAATATGCATTTCTAGTGGCGACAAAGATGTCGAAATCACAAATGCCTGCTACTGTGTCACGTGGTGATCTATGGATGGGCGTCTTCTCCCTTCCCCTTGGGAGTAATCAGATAATGAATGTTCGTTTCCACCTGACTGACGAAAATAATCTAAGGGTCGCGTGACTAGTCACATGATCCTGGGAACTTAAAAAGGTTACCATTGCTCACTCAACTTTTATACTTCCTCTATGGTTCATATGCATTTATCCGTTCTGCAATCCAACCTACATTCTTACCTGCATGCCTTGAAATCAGTTAACCTTAATAACTAATAGTTTTTCCTGGGACTTTTTCAATCAGAAGATGTGGTTATCCAGTCATTACCTGAGTTGTGAGGGGAAAGCAATACATTACTCGCAAATCTCGTGAGTCTCAGAGGACTAAAAGCATTAAAGATTAATCTAAAATTGAAACCTTTTTGAATTATGAACTGAATTGAATAGTTAGGTAGGTAGTTAATTAACCTCGAACTGGAGCAGCACAACGGGATATTGGCGGCGGTCCGGGATCAATCCCGAATGGAAAGATCAGAAGGACAACGCCTCGTAATTTTAAGCCATGATCAAATGACGAGGTCAACACCTGAGCCGGCTTCCCACTCTTCAAACTTCCACACCACGTCAATGTGAGAATATTTGAGGCCAAGACAGATTTCTTTGGTTGGATAGTTTTGAACTCCGATTGCTAATCCGCTACTCTTCCAACCAGGTACCGCGGCCTCTTCAATTGATTATGAAATATAAATCTTATGAAGCTTCAGAGGTTGGGCCTTCTCTATCTCGCCATGCTTTGATTCCTCAAATACTTTTATTTTATAAAAAGAATTTGTAGCTTAAAATAAAATCGGGGTCTTTTTTATTCAGGGAATCTTGTCCCCAAACATCACAAACTTTCATACCACATACCGCGAAGTGTACTTTGTTGAGCTAGGTAGGATTCATAAAAATGCAATTGAGGTTATGATTGCTGGCACGTTCAGTCCCAGATCAAACAGCGCCTTGTTTGAAGTATTTCAGAGCGTTCCCCCTCCCATGCTCATGAATTCTGGGAGAAAAACGGAAAAACTTTTTTTCTTCATCGTCATTAGTAATTCTAAACTCAAGCGTCACGAACATACATGTGCGGAAAACGTGTTTCAGGGGGAAAATGAGCATTTTTTCCTGCTTGTTTTTTAGCGTTGTCAGGATTTCATTTCGCTTGGGTCTTGAGTAAAAATGGGAAATTTTATGCAGTTTTAATCCTCTTTGGCAGGGATGTAGTCTTGCTTTGACCAAGATTCACTGACTTATGAGAGGGTCATGAAAAAACATTAAAGTTATCTATCATATATTTATTTTGTTTATATTTATCATATATTATTACAAAGAGAGATAATAAAAAAGTAAATAAGGAATTGAATTTGATGCGTGACCATTGCATTGATTTAGCAATTCTCTTAACATTTGGTTCGATTTTTGTAGTCACCAAGCGCAAAATTGATTCTAAATTTTCATAAGTAAACTATTTTTCGATTTGTTGATAGTAATGACTGAAAAAGTATGTTCACGGTTATATGTTGACCCAAAGAGGCTTGCGCATTTTAATGCATTGTTCTAGCAACGATTTACAATTATTTTTATCGACACAACGATAGAAGTTTAATAAATTTAAATCGTCTTCATTAAATTTATTCGGATGCATTTTCAGGCAAAATGGGTAAAAGGTTGTTAAATAAATCTAACATTTTACTTTTTGAAAATCAGAAAAATGATGCTTAAAATTCCACATGGTGAGGCTGGCCTCCAGCAAATCAACGAAGGGCACATGCAGCCTGCGGGCCGCGGTCTGTGCTCTAAGGGTTTCACACGTATTTCACCTTGTAATCTGCAGTCTCCCCTACATGACTTCTAACCCATTTTAATCTTTTCTTAACCAATAAAAACTTTCCAAAGCATTCTATTCTGAGGAAAGGACCATAAGAATCCTTCCAAATGATTCTATTCTAAGAAAAGGATCAATGGAATTTTTCCAAACCATTCTATTCTATGGAAAGGACCAAGTCTTCCCAAACGATTTTATTTTTATGAAAGGCAAATAGAATCTGTCCAAAGGATTATATTCTAAACAAAGGATCAATAGAATCTTTCCAAAGGATTCTATTCTATGGGCGAAAACAGATAGAATAGAATCCTTTGATAGGTAGTTAATTAACGTCGCACTGGAACAACTATTGGCGATGGTAAGATCAGTCCCGAAGGGGACGATCCGAGGACAACACGCAATTTTGAACCACGATTAGATGACGAGGCAACACCTCAACTGGCACTCCACTCTCCAAACTTCTACGCGACGCCAACGTGAGGATATTTGAGGATACCAGATTTAATGTTACCAGTCCCCATGTACATGGTTTGGTTGGACTTAGTTTCGAACTCGCAACTCTCCGGGTTGCTAATCTGTTACTCTTCCAACTGGGCTACCGCGGCTGGAAGGATTCTAAAAAAAGAACTAATAATCTAAAGGATGGAAGAATTAATGGATTCTTTCAACCAATAGATATGATTATTTAGTCATGTGTGTTGTAAGGTAAAAGCAATACACTATCAGAAATCTTGAGACGCTCAGAGGGTTGAGATTACGGTAAGAGCATTTAAAAAAAGTGACACTTCTAGGTTGATCTAAGCACACGAATAATTGCATACAGTGGTTAGCCATATTTACACAATAAATTAAACAGAATTTAGCAAACATTCAGGTTCTAGAATTTCACGTTCCTTTTATTATTCATGGAGGTTTAATAGAATACGTACGAGGTGGTTGAATCAGAGCAGAGAAACAATATCCATGTCTTTCGTATCACATTATGAATATTAAGTCGTTAAATTACAAACCTCGTTAAGACGAATTTCACGGGACCGTAAAAATAAATCCTTTATCTGTAATTCGTGTTAATCGAATTCAGAAAAAAGCATTATTTCAAATAATAAAATTAAATACTAGTGTATACTTACATTACTTACTGTACAATTCTTGGTTCACAGTATTCTTAATCACTAAGATTTAGATATTTCCTGATTACCCAATTTTTGTCTTGAAATAGTTATTGAATTTTGTGTTTCGTTTTCTTCGTGGTATTCTTTAGCAATATCTTTTATGCGGGTCAACGCTGTTTAATTGAACAGCTGAATTTTCAACTGCCTAACAAAAAGCGGTGAACAGTTTCTAAGCCAGAACTAGATTCTTTTAAAGGCCACGTTTATTCTTTCATCTCTTCGTTCTTTCACAAATAAATCTGATTTCGGAGTCACTCAATGGTTCTGATAAGATTGAAAAGTCCTTTTGCCCTGAAGTTTCGAAAATTTGATCGTCTTAACTGGCGATTACTGTAATCCGAATTCTTCTTAAACAAATGAGTTAACATTTATACATATGTATATTTTTATGAGGATCGTAATTTAGCTCGTATTATCCGTAATTCGTATTAAGCGAGTTCGTCTTTTTGTGGTTTGACTGTATTATATTATATAATGTGTGTCTGAACATAAAGTCATAAGTTATTTCTTTAGAAAAATAATTTATATTTGAAGAACACAAAAAAGTATTTCATGCATTTATAGTTCTTATTTGTAGATAAAAAAAAATTTCAGAGGGCTCAGTAATCTGCACTAACTTACAAGATGTTTTATAAGGTAGTCCCCATTCTGAAATTATCTAAATTCGAAAATTGTACAATTTTACAGTAATTACCTAAAAAACGCGAAAAGAAAAAGTATCCAATCAATGACAATAAATAGAATGTTTAGGAGCTATATTTGACATTATGAATTGCATAAAACATGTTTCACTGAGCCGAAAAATTGTTTGCATGTAAAATTCGATGGCGCCATCTATTGACTAAACAAAAATTAATCTGATATGCCAAGTAAAATTTTTTAAATAAAAATCGAAACTGCAATCTATAAACTAGTTTATTCTTTTATAAAAGCATGTAAAACACAATTCTAAATACCGATACACAATTTAATAAGGAATCCACACAATTGGCATCGAAAGCTTTCATAATAATATCCACTTGAGATGTATACGTTTTTTGGATACAATACAATGGAAAAATCGTAAAATTTCAAAAACGTGTTAATGTAGACGAAAAAATTGTATATGAATGCTTTACAAATAAGCAAGTGGGAACAGTGAATGTGTATATACACATAATATGTTTTTGCTTAAGTGCAGCAGCAAGCCCAATTCTCGCTTTTCATTGGAGGGTGAGTTAAATATTAAATGGCAAATGATGTTGACCTGTTAACACAAATTAAGGCATTTTTATTTTTTAAACTATTTCTAGATAGAACAAATATCAGATTTCATAAATAAAAAAATTTGTCAAATTATTCAAATCAAAGCAAATAACGAATATTGTTATAAAACAGGAAACAGCATTATAATGACCATTTACACCAAGTGTTTTAACAATAACTTTTACTTCAGGATCGGGATTTCTAATTCAACCTAAACATGTCTCATTTTCAACTATCACAACCAATTTTATCTCCTTTGCCATTCATTCACAACATTTTACAAAAATATGTTGTACACTCATAGTCGTAGTATGTCAGACTTTAATAGAAATATACTTTTAAAATACCCTTCCTGTCACAAAGCAAGCATGACAAACTTTGATTTCAGATGAAAATATACATGGATAGACTAAAAACAAAACAGAATGTAATTTACATTTGTCATGCTGCCATAGAAAAATGGCTCAAGCCAAGCTAACAATTGAGCATTACTTCGAGATCCTACTTTAAAAAGGAATAAATAAAGGAAAATGTAAGCAGTTTTTGGTCATGTGTAAACATCCAAACTAAAAGCTAAGTAGGGATATCTCGAATGTTAATAAACAACTACAAGTTCAACATGAGTTAGCTCCAAAATTTTAATGCATGCATTAATTCAAATTGAGGTTACGAAAAACATCTAACCATGACTATAATCACATTCTCACAGGAGTCTGGTTACATTTTGAATATAAATAAAGCTACCATGTAGAATAAAATATTCCAGCAAACATGCATACAACTAGACTAATAGAATACATAAAAATCAAAGTAGGAAATAAGTAACAAAATATTTGTTTTCTTCTTAAAATAGGATACAAAACACTTTAAAATAATACAAATTGATTTTGGTAAGGGAATATCACAGATTTTTTCAATTTACCAAGAAACAAAACAATACAATGAACAGAGAAAAAGTTTTCTATCACAGATATTTTTTAGAGTTGATTATTAAAGTAAAATGTTCAAACAATTACTTATTTTTAAAACAAAACAAAATGGAATAAAAATCTGAAACATTTTTACAATGAAATGTTTAATATTTTCTGTAATTAGTTATAATGCTCTTTTAGATTAAAGAGATAAATGAGTTGAAATCATGTAAATTGAAACAAACACTTTTTATTACATTCTCATTCAATTGTTTCCTAACACGAAAATTAAATGTGTAATTTGGAAAAAAATTTGAGATGTATAATAAATAAACTTGGCTTAAAGAGGAAATTATTTTTAAAAAATTATCAATTAGAACTTTTTAAAAATCAAATTATACATACATAAACAAGAGCTAAGGCAATATTACTTATTACATCACAGCTGTATCAGAAAATGAATGATACTTTGATCAGAAAATGAAAATAGGAAAGTGCAAAATACAGTTTAAAACACCGGTACAAATAAATACATATTAAACAAGACATGCTACAAACATGATTTCGCAGAACTTTATAAGCTGTAAAGAAAATAAGTTTAAAAATGTTGAAACAAAATCAAAATTTCATTGAGACATGATACAAAGTATAATGGTGATATAAAACAAACAAGACAATTTCACATAAAACAGGACAGTTAAAGTTCAATTCCATGTATTTAAGAAAACATATTTAATTAACAATAAAATACTTGAAACTTTGAGCAGTTATCTATAAAATGTTTTACAAATATTATTAAAAATGAGTTTATTACAATCACTTTCGATGTCAATTACTGCATTGTGCTGTTATTTTCAAAAAGAAAAACTCTTTGCAGTTGTACCTTTTAATTTTACTTTTCAAATGAAGAATAATTATGAATGCTGTTTATAGTTTACAAGTATTTCTTCCTTCCTACAGTATTCAAGCTGTTTAATTAAATTTCCTAGATGCATTGTAGTTTTTAATTCCTACATCTATAATTATGCCTGTAAAACATAATGAATTACATAAATAATTGTTAAACATGAATTAGAGGTCGCAGTAATATCACTGAAGAAATACCAGTCCAACCCAAATTCGAAGATTACCATTATTGAAAAAAAGGGTACACAAATTGGTTTATGGATTTAAATAAAGAAAAGGGTATAAATATCCAAAATTCCCATCAAACATTATTAAAAGTACTATCGGTAATAGGAATTCATATAAATTAATAGAAATGTATGAATTATTTATGAATTTAATTTAATTAATAATGAATGAATTTATTAAATTGCTAATTAATTTAAATGAATGAAATTAAATTTATGAATTAAAATTAATAGAATTTTATTAATTAAAAAGCTATGCATGCTCTTGAATGTTTCGAAATTCAGCTTGCAATAGGGTGTAGTCAAGTGAAGAGAAAATTACATCTTACTCTTTCTTAATGCGACCTCTCAAATAAATAGTGCTTTGAGCTACTTGTAACTATTCATGCATAGCTGATTTCACATAATACTATTGAGGATCAATCATTTCCACTTACTTTGTATTTAGGTCACTTGCATAGACAATAAATCAGCAGATATATGAAATAGATATTTATCAAAGCTAAGCTTAGTACATATAATATCATCACATTACATTATCAATTAAGTAACAATTATTATTCCACTTGCTCTTTATTTAATGCAGTAGAATTTCATTTCAGACTCTACCAGGTCTTTGAAGATGTCTTCAACTTCCTTCGCCTTGTCGGAGGTGAAGTTCTCGACGAAGCCCTCCATGTCCTTCACGCACTGAGTTTCAAGTCGTCGCAGGACAGTGAGGATTTCCTTGTCCTTAGGATTATCACTGGTAAGGACAGGGTATGCTTTCTGATGCTTAGTGTAGAGGAGGTGGGCACGATTAACTTCTTTCTGGAATCTAGGCTTCACCTGCAATTGAAAAATAGAGTTTAATAAGGTACACCAGCCAATTTCAACACTTTATACAAACCTGGCATACAAACTAATCTCTTAAAATTTATCAAACACCAAAAATTATGTTTTTTACTGATCTGACAAACAAAATACATATCATTGATTGATTTTAAAAAATATTAGCAATTACCCAACCTTTATGCTCCAAAATGGCTTTCTAAAAAATCTTTTGAAACAATTTATTTATGTGATAAAAATAACACTCACAATTATTTACACACGTATTACTTGAAGCTACTTTTGGTTGGTTTTGGGTTTTATGGAGCAAGGGCTATGTTTGGCCAAGCTACACCAAACATGATAGACAATGTCAAGTAATTGTGGAAAGAAAGGATAGAGACGAAAGAGAAAGACCACTTCGGCATCCTGGGGTCATAACCCCATGTTTACCAGAGGCCCATGAGACCAAACCCCATGGGAAAAGAATAGATCACTATGGTATCTCAGGTTTGTGAAGCCCATACACACCTAATCTGCCCCCAAGGGGATCAACACATCTTTTAAGGTTGGATGAAAATCTCCAAATCAGATTTTTCAATTGTTAAAAAATAGGCATTCAGTCAAAATGTGTCAATCCCTGAGTGCCACACAATTTCCGAGCAGTGTAGTATTGTTTGTACCCTAAAATACATACACTAACACAGCGACGAAAAAACAAAGCAAGAAGCAGAAGGGTAGGCGAGGTTAAAACAGGACGGCAGATCACTCAGGTACCCGGGTTTGTGAAGCCCATACACACCTAGAGTCCATGAAGCACGTGAGAAGTTGTGGTGTTGCACACCCCTGAGGGCTGGAGCTATTTTTGAACACACTTGTAAAAAGTCCATAACTAAACCATTCACAAATGAAATAAATCAAACACAATTTAAACTGTTTCACCATCTGTAAAGCACACTAATGCCATTTTTCCAGCACATTGGCTGAAAATTCAGTGTAAACAAGTCTGGTCAAACTAAATCATTTATGTGCCACTTTGATTATGAACATTTTCTCCCTGGCAATAAAGTTTTAAAATTAAAACAAAAATTTAAATAAAATAAATTTAATTCCCTCATCTTATTACATAAATTTGTCAGTGATGTATTTACTTTTCTTTCATATGATATGAATGATCAGTGTATGTGCGCCACATAAATTGAAACTGAAGGATTAAGATTAAAAAGATCCAGTGTGCCAGCTAGGGCAGTGCTTTTCAAATGATGTGCCACAAGAATGGCACCGGTGTCTTAGAGATAGTGAAGTAGTTCAAATTGAGTGATATTTATGTCATTTCGACTGTTTGGCTTTGAACTTTTGATGAAAGTTCACAAATAATTTTAAGTAATACCCATAAGTAAAACCTGTATAAATAAGTTTGAGCATTACTTTTCATTACTAAGTATAAAATGTCTTAAAAATTTTTCAAAACCACTTTGGAGCAAAAAGGGTAGGTAATTACTGCTTTTGTTTATAAATCAATAAAAATTATACCTATATTTTTGTCAGAGCAGCAAAGAAAATTTTTTTTGGTGTCGTAGAAGTTTAGTAATTAGTTTATGTGTGAGATGAAAAAGGTTGAAAATCTCAGGAAACTAGGGGAAATTATTGGTAGGCCTAAGTAAACCTGCAGTTGCTTTATGTATTGTCAGAATTCTTTGCAGATCATTACCAATATTATTGGTATAGTTCTAATATTTATCTGCCCTGCTGGAGGAGGCCAAACTAGTCATTAACCTGTACCCAAATAGTTCAGTCCCTAGGACTCGATGCCCCTGTAAAATGATCTTAGAAATTGGTTTCAACCACACTGCATATTTTGTTAACCATATTATCAGTTATTTGTAATATTTGGCCCTCATGTTTCAGAGGACTGATCCTCAATAAAATATCAAGACAAATAAAATTGTTGTACAAACAAATTGAAAAATTTGGTTCTTTTATCTTACCTTTGCTGGGTCCTCGTTGTCAGGATAAATGGGGGAGACAATATGACGGGAAATACGATTTGATGAGCAGAAAACAAAAGGCTTGAATACAGAATGTGCAGGATCAGGCGTTCCAGTAAACCAATGACAAGAGGAATGTTGGGAATCAGGAGGTGGTAAAGCAGAAACCTGGTGTACAAATAACAAATTAGCTGGAATGATTATGAAAAAAAACAAACTATAACAGTTTGCGAATGTTTGCAATGCCCTGACTCCTGCAGAAGTAGGACAGCACTCTGATAACCTGTGAAGTGCAAGATATTGTGTTTACTGTGGTATAAAGTCAAGAAAAAAAATCAAACTTTGCTGTTGAAACTGTTATAAAAACTGTTAGCTTATGAAACTTAATTATTGTTGGTTGAGAACACTGTTGGATAATCACTACAATGACAGCATTGAAAAATAACTCCAACTCAAGCTGACAGTGAGATAGTACACTTTAATTTAAGTAAGAGACAAACCAGTTATTTCTCATTGCACATTTTCATTTAATCATTACCATTGCTGTTTACTATTTTTGATAAGATATTTGAGTGTTCTTGTATTGACAGGTCTGGGTTTTTTATTAGTTTTGATTAGATTTTCTCCTTTATATCTTGATAAAAATATCATTTAAATTCAATTAAGTAGTCAATTCTTATTTATTAATTTATTTAATAATCTTAATTTCAATTTGTCAGATTTGGTTGAATGGTGTATTCCTGTCGAGTGGTTAGTTTTGAGTTTCATGGCATAAGGGCCAAATTTGGCCAAGCTGCACCAAACACAAAACAAATAATGTTAAGTAATTGTGAAAAGAAAGGATGGAGAGGAGAAAGTAGAGAAAGATCACTTTGGCGTCCTTTCTGTCGAGTGATTTGGGATCTCACAAAGAGGGACACAATATTGGAATAGATTTATTTATTTTACACTGTGCTGTCCAGCGCTATGCAAGCAATGACATTAAGATATATTTATTTTACACTGTGCTGTCCAGTGCTACACAAGTAATGGCATTAAGAAATATTTATTTTACACTGTGCTGTTCAGTGCCACACAAGCAGTGACATTAAGAAATATTTATTTTACACTGTGCTGTCCAGTGCTACACAAGTTAACTCCGCACTGTTCTGTGCAAAAACTGAGGATCCAACTAAAATTCCAACAAATCAATGGGCAGTGTGAATCTCCAATGAATCTTAGCACACCTGCCACTTTTCATTTCTCAACTCTGGATTGCTCGTTTTCTTTCATGAATCTTACACAACTAAAATGTGATTAATTTAAATATTTAATTGGATTAAAATATTTAACTTAATTAAAATACAATTTATTAAAGCGTAGTTTTTAATACAAAGAAGCCCCTTAGATTATCGTTGAGATACAGGGTGTCATGGAGCAAAAAAGTTAGAGAAAAGATGAAGCCGTAAATAGTTCCTATCACATAAAATATCTTACTTGAGAAGCTGCAGTTGGGAATTCGTGATCCAGTCCACGACAAATTCCACCTTCACAATCTCTTAATATATCAAACATAGAAATAGTGCCAAATTCACCTGAAATGATTTCCAAGCATTATGTTTAGTTTTTTAGAAACTGTGCCAGTCTCCAAATAAACATTGTAAAAAGCAATGAAGTCAAAAACAAATTTTAATAAATTTAGTCTAGAAAAGAAATATTCATAAAGGAATATAACTTTTATGTTAAGACACTATGATTTTTGACAATGTGTCAAGTTTTTTCATTTTGAAAAATTGTAAAGACCAAATTTAGCTTCCAAACGATTATAATTCTGGATTATGTTATACTAAAACAGATAAAACTAAAAACACATTCTATGAAATAAAACTGCAAGTTCCTAAAGCTTTCCTAAATATCGGATAAAGCACATTTTTAATTTTTGACAATGAGTAACAATCTCAAAATAAAGCAGCAGGTTCACTAACTAGAAGCAAAGTATAATTTTGTCAATCTTGAGTGGATTCAAATTAATGACTAAATTTAGCTGATATTAAGTACTTTGCACAAAACCAAAACTTACTTAGTTAATTTATAACATGTAAACAAGTAAAACGTGTTCCATTTCAATGATTGATTTTAATTAATTCTAATTTAGTTGGTTTGGGGTTTTATGGCGCAAGGGTCATATTTGGCCTAGTTGTGCAAAATAATGCCAAGGATAATTATCGTTTGAGTGAATGTTAATGATTATCATTTGAGCACTAATTTATTTATAAAATTCTATGTACATTAACAGAGGCAGAGCACTATAACAATTAATCCATCCAGAGCGATGCATCCATACAAAATTTGCGCCCAAAGCAGACAGTAAGTCGAAGAACTCTTAACACAAACAATTCTAAGGAAGATTTGTTCAAGAACACAAATTCTAAACATCTTTTTAAATGTTGCCATAACTGGCATCTAAAGAATAAAAATAAAAACCTGCAAACAATTCTTAATTCTTTGCGGAGAGGCAAGATATCAATTGCATGCAAATGATAACAATTTGGCACTCATGCAAAAGATAATTATCTGGCCCGCACACACAAACACAGCTAATACATCAGGAATGACCCTTATCAGAAAACATGAAAGTCTGTTATCCCCTTATCCTTTCCATACACATAACAGAGAGAAAAGAATCTCCCAAAGGAATTTTTAGAAAATCGGAACTGAAAGATTAAACATAAAAGCAGAAATGTGCTGATTTACAAAAGATTGTAAACATAATATCAATCTTGAAATGTAATGCAGTATATTTTACCTGAAGCAGAGAGCTTTTCAAGCATTTCCTTCCCTCTTCCAAATCTTTGGGTAGCATTTTCATTTGGCTTTCCATAAGCAGCTGCAAAATTTAAATCCCCTTGAGCTGGGTCCCAAAATCCATTTGATTGAGCATGTTCTTTGAGGTCCTTACTCATTAGGTCAATTTTAGTCTCAATTGAGAGACAATTGGAAATATTTCTACAGCCACCTAGAATGCAATAAATAATGTGATTCAGAATTAAAACAAAATGTAGCGAAATTTCTCGAGATTTTGATAAAACTTTTAATTTTAACTATATGAAAGTTAGAAAGTAATGAATTAAAACAAAGTTAATTCAAGTTTCTAATTTTTCAAAATAAAATATAATTAGACCAATTATCAGAAAAGATGTATTGGCAAAAAAAAATTCTTTTTCTTGAACTCCAACGTCTATATTTAATATATTTTCCCTGAACCCTCCAGTTTTGCAGGTGATTTATGAGCACTGATATTAAAGCCAACAATTACAAATGCTTTTTATCAACAGCAAACAATTTTATAAATATTAGTGAATATTAAGTGTATTAACTGTTGTGGTTAACATAAAAAACTGGAAAATGTGCTAATATAATTTTTTAACCAATAAATTAATTTTCCAGTTTTGGACCTTTTGACTAAAATAATATTAAATGCTTTACGGGTCAGCTAATATACTCAAATGTGCAATCATTTATCATGTCTGCATTGTAGTGTCAAACATATTACAAAACTTTCTTTCATTTCAAAACACATGGCAAATTGTTTTGTGAAATATTAAAACCAAAAGTATGAATTAGAATGCAAAAAACCTTACATAGTGTTAGAAATGCGCAAGAGGGCACTGGCCTTGAATATGTATTCTACGCGTTTCAGTGGAAGTGATCTGTTACGATCTTCTTGATGATAAAGAACGTGTAAGGGTAACAGCCCTAATAATACTATCTTGCCATGTTCTGTTACGTTCCTGTGTTTTTAATAAACTAGTTATTTTATGTAACACTTGTTATGGAAATTTACAACTGAACCATCCAGATATACCACACAGTGTAAATAAAATACGCTGAATTTTTTTGCAATCAGATTTAAAAAACTAAAAACTTTAAAAATATTAACATTTTTAAGAAAATTATCTTATAATGCAGAATCTAACTTTCATGACATTCGAAACCAAAAAGATTATATTCTCATGTTATATCTATTATTAATGTCTTTCTATTTTAAAATTCATATGAAGAGTGAACTGAAAGTAAATTTAATGACAAGTTGATTGTTTTGGAGTTTTATGGCACAAGACAAAGTCAAGTATAAAATGTCATGAAAGGAAATAGGAATTGGGGAATAGTAGTGTTGAGGACCGGAAAAACATTGCAGTGTTAAAATGACAAAATATGCAAATGGAGATATTAGAATTTAAAATATTATAAATCTGTAAAAGTTTCACATGTTATTGAGAAATTTTATTTTTTAAAAATGAAAAAATATGAACTCACATAAGTAGTTGTTTCAATTTAATATTATGCAATTTAAAACTAGTCAGTTTTAGAAATCTTTTAAGTTGCTACGTGAATTTTCGATCTTATCTTCTTTCACATAAAGTAAAAATGAGTGATATATAATAGTAGTGACCAATTCTCCTGTATTAGAGTAAATTTTTTTCGATCCTTCTGGCTCCCTTATTGACCTATTTCACCTGTATATACCATTAACAATCAATAGAATAAAAAATCGTATATTTTATTCCCATCAAAAACATTTCAATTTAAACTTCCATTATTATCGACAGTTTAGAGGTAATCATCTATAAATTACAAAAATTACCACGAATAATCGATAAAGTTTAACAAATATTGATAGTGGAATATTCATTTATGGATTGGAAGTATAGAACAAAGTTGGTTCAACATTTACAGCGATTTAAGGAACAAATTGATGTGCCAAATCTTAACCCTCCAAGTGATTACAATGAGATATCTCGTACATCAAGATATGACCAATTTTGCTAATGATGAGATATCTCATCAATATACTGCCGATTTTTGATGATGACAAGATCTGGACCGTTTTATTTCTAATGAGATATCCTATTCATCAAGATCTTGTCACTTTTGCTAATTACGAAATACCTCATTGAGACAACCACTAGGAGGGTTAATAAGATCTTAGACTTTGTTTTAAAAATCCTAGTCTCAAATGCCCATACAAAGAGTTTTTGCACTGAAGAGCAATAAATGGACTGATGAGAGAAATCAAAACAGCTTTGAACTAATGGTAGCAATTAATTGACTAGTTGTAAGGAGTTTTGGGAATTTGCACAAGATAAAGAATGCTTAGTTCTGTAGCACCATTGGAAAAATACATTTAGGTTTGGACTAACAAGTAATATTCAAATGAACTAAGAAACATGCAAATTTGTAAATTTTTATTCCATATTGTTACCTGTGTACTATATATCAAGTAAATTAATTGTTTTCTTCAATATTATCTATTCCATAAACATTTGTTGGACAAAATTTGTGGCAACTAAATCTTTAAATTCATGGTCTAAAGGTGGTCACCCTAAGTTGATTGATTGAATTGTTTTGGAGTTTTATGGTGCAGAGGCCATATTTGGTCAAGCTTTGCCAAACATCAGACAACGTCAAGTGAAAAATGTTATGAAAGGGGGAAAAGTGGAATTGAGGAACAAAGTAGTGGGATGAAAGCAGAAAAAGATTGCTTTGGTATCCCCAGAGTAGGATCCCGATGTTTACTAGACAGTAAACCCCATGGGAAAAGGAAAAATCACTCAGGTACCTCGAGTCCATGAAACCCTTACACATCTAAAGGAGATGTGCCCCTGAGGGTATGGTCACCCTAGGTAAAGATACTCGAAAACAAAATTACAATATTTTCTATTACATCAAACATATCAAAGTACAAAAATATTTGTTTTTAATTCAAATTATTACTAGTTAAAAACTTATAAATAGCATACAGCATTTAAACACTAACTAGTTACTTGTTCAGCTGCCCATAGCCTTCCAGCAGTTTCCAGAACCCAAGCTTCTTTCCTGTCTGCAATTAAGAAACTGTTGTGATAGCTGAAGTCTGGCTTAGTGTCAGAGCAAGGACCTCCTTGACCATGTTCTTCAAGGAGACCAGTGATGACGTCAACAGCCTCTCTTGCACTATTGGATCTCTCCAATCCAAGTCTGAAAATAAGTAAATATTAAAGCTTCAGATAATGTATAATTGGGTCATCAGAAAAGTAATGTGCTTCTTTAAAATATCGCAAAATCCACATTCAACTTTACTCTAAAATATAATTACCAGTATTTACCCTTTGTTCTCATCTTAATTTTAAATTTTCAATATCCTGGCTCTTTTTAATCTAAAGGATGAATAGAGCTCTCTTTGGACATCCTATTCCGAATTCAAAAATTTTCCAGTAAGGTTTTGAAGATTTTGATTGGCTGGTTGTATTTTGAGGTTTTATAGCACAAGGGCCTTATTTGGCCAAGCTGCACCAAACGTTACAACATCAAGTAAAAAATGTTGTGATAAAAAGAGGCAGTAGGGTACAGAATAGTTTGATGAAAACAGAAAAAGATCGCTTGTGTATCCAGTGAGCCCAACCCCCATGTTTACTAAAGACAGCAAACCCTGTGGGAAAGAAAAGATCACTAGAGTACCTCAGGTCCATGAAGCCTGTACACCTAAAGGAGATATGCCCCTGAGGGCTTGGATATTTTGAAAAGGATGGTAATCTGATGGTGACAGATCAGGGGACTGGTGCATGTCATAATTCCCCTATTCCATTCAAATTATCTTACTTTTTGCAGCATTTCTCATGGCATGTGAGATTGTGCAGTCATCGTGAAAAACCATGCACTTTCTGATAGCTAGTATAGGTCTTTTTTTATCAATAGCTTGCTTTAGTAATGTCAGTTTGCATTACAGATCTTTAGTTATGGCTTGATTTTCAGAAAACAGCTCATAATATAACTATAACATTTGTATTTTTCCTCTTAAATTCAAGTGTGAAAAATTAAACCAATACACAATTACATAAAACCACTTTGGAAACACTAAGACACACATTGCATGTTTTACATACCAAATAACTGTAAAACAAATAATTATTAATTTCGACCAATAAAAAAACACATTACTTATGGACCAATATTAATCCTCTGAGCATCATGAGATTTTTGAGAGGATTAAAAAGTATAACATAGTTAAAAAAGTCAAGATGTTTATAACTAACATCTTGATTACATGCAATTAAATGGATGAGGTGAAACAAGTGCTATTTGAGAGATATTTCAAAGTTGCATCAGACTTGTTTTTCTTTGAATCAAAACATTCAAATGTTTTCCTGCATTGAACTTTCATTCAAAAACATTTTATAATAGACTTCTAAGAAAGATTTGACCATGATAACACAATAGATGTTTAAACTTCAATTCAGTGATGTTTTAAAGACAACCACAGCTATTAAAGTTGTACATGGCAATTAATGGGTTAACTACGTTAAAAATTAAAATATTGAAAAATTTTACAGTTAGTAAATATTCTAAGAGAATTTTTTTAATAAGCAGAATATTAGAGGTTTGTAAATTCAAAAAACCTAAGTTTAGGTACATGTTAAAAAAAAGGACAAAAAATTTCAAACACAGTAAAAATCAAAATTTGTCAGGAAGAGACATCTTGACCATATTTGGACTTTTCATTTTACAAGCAGCTGCAACCACTATCTATAATATTACTCTTCTCATATACAAGATTTTGTAAAAAATTCTTATATAAGTGAGAAGCAAATAATTTCTTCTACAGTTCAATAAAATTCAGATGTAACAGCATTGTCTAAGAAAGTTCCATTATCATTATATTTAGACAATGCAAAAAATATAATGCATAGAAATAAATAAATCTTTCATGCAATTCATTAAAACTACTGATCACTAAAATGTCTGAAATACTACGCAAGACAAGTAACTAACATTAACCCTTGTAGTGGTTTCGACGAGATATCTTGTCCATCAAGATCTCACCAATTTTGATAATGATGAGATATCTCATCATCAAGATATTAAATGATGATGATATCAATATCTGGTCAGTTTTCTTCTAATGAGGTATCTCATTCATCAAGATATGGTCAGTTTCACCTTAATATCTCAGATACCTTGTCGAAATAACCACCAGGAGGGTTAAATGAACGCAAAAGATTCCATACCGTACAAGATCCATCCCTAAGAGTCGCTCTTCTAAGTCATCAGGGCCACATAATTTTGTAAAGACAGCTTCATTTCCAATACATACATTGGCATCGTTAGCTCCCATCTCTGCACCCCACATCCATGCTGGTTTGCTTAATATTACAGCATGGGTATGATCCACTTGGTCGATTGTTATGTAAGTACACTGAAAATTAGAAAGTATGAATACATTTTTTTCCAGAGGGTTCACAGCTTTTTGAGAGCTTAATACTTAAAAGGAGACAAATAATAATATTATTAATAATACTTAAAGGTGCTTAGAAAAGCTTGTAATAAGCTTAGAAAAGCTTGTAATAAACTTAGAAAAGCTTGTAATAAGTTTAAAAAGCTTGTAATAAACTTAGAAAAGCTTGTAATAAGCTTAGAAAAGCTTGTAATAAAGTAAGTAATAATACTTTCTAAGTATTTTCAACATTGCCAACTTAACAAGTAATCTTCTAGTTAGATTTAATTTTATAACTAATATTTAGATATCAATTTAGGTAATGAACAAGCAGATTTCTTGGCAAAGGGGGTTCTGCATCTGTTCAGATTACAAGTAGATCCACCTTGTATAATTCCATAAAAATGTGCATCAAGAGAAAAAATGAAAGAACCTTTCCTATCAAGAACTCTGGTAACTAAAAACTCAAGTAAACCTTAGCTTATTAACCATAAATAAATCCAAAGGGCAGAAGCTGAAGCAATAATCTGACTTTGGACGGGTCACAATTGTTTAACAAATTGATCTCACCACCTAACGATTATGCAGAGCTCTTATTGTTTTTTTAACTGAATCCAAAGAAATGGACATCCATCACCTGCAAATTGGTACTGCACTTTTAAGTCGAGACCTCTGAGGTCGATACTAGAATGCTAGAGGACGAATGAACAGCTATTTCTTTCTTGCATCAATCTTTTCAAATCAATCTTTCAATCAATCTTTTCTTATCAATTTTACATTTGTTTGTGCAGTCATGTTTCTAATCTTTGTATTGTGTATTTTACTTTTTGCTCGCCATTGGTAATATAAAATATAATGCTCCATTATGATACTTATACAAACTAGAAATAACCATTTTCAGACCTTGTAATCTAAATGTACTGCATTAAACAAATTACATATACTGTAATATAATGTGTATGTGATTGGAAAAGATATTTGGCTGATTGTGTTATACAGGACTCACTTGAACTTTTGAGCCATCGGGATGATTCTCGGCTGGAAAATAGCCTACTTCTTGAACCTCTCCTTGTGGGCGATCAGAGTTCTTCCCGAAAACAACACGGTCAAATGCTGTAGCAGGAGGTAAAACAACAAAAGTATCACAGGATTGAGGAACTAAAGCATTGTTCTTTGGCTGTTTTTCCGACATAGTGGGCTGAAAAACTGCAAAAAAATAATTAAAATACTTAACTCTCATGTAAATAAAAGCAATAAAAAGATTTAAATACAAACACTAGATACTGCTTCACACAAAAAACACTAATACCAACACAACAAACTACAAATCACCAAATTTAGAGTGAGTAGTGTTTTAAAGTATGTACTGGGGAATAAGGAAATATTTTAGAAAAATTTGAACTCGACACATTTTTTGCATTGTAGTTATTTAAATACACAATCTCATAATTAGTATAAAATATTTTTTTTAAATGTTTTTGCCAACTTCTATATTTTACACACACAATTTGGAGACAAATTAACATTATTTTACGTTTGAAGATTTCTTAAAGTAAAACACAAAGGAAAAAATTTGAAATTAAAAAAAGTATGATTCAAGATTATTAATATTATTACAATTAATTTAAAACTCATCATATCGTTTTCTAAATTCTACTTGTCCTGTAAAATTTAGCAAAAAAAATCAATCTTCTTTTCAAATTTAAGGAGAATCTGTCTCTTAAATACGACTTTTTTAAATAAATTTTAGATAATGATACATTATTCAGAAATGATACACAAATTGCAAAAAATGCACAAGATTGAAAACAAAATATTCTTGTGAAGGAAAAGCAAGTAATCAAGTTTATGTCAAATATTTGCGTAAATTTAATATTAGATTCACAAGAGAATCGCTATTTTGGAATGCTCGGAGAAAGAAGCATTAGTTAAATTCATGTGAGGAAGAATTTCAATTTTCCAAGTTTACTCGCTATACACATGCTTACAATATACTTTATCAATTTTACAGCAGATGGCGCCACGATACTCTATCATTCACTATTTAGCAGGAATCTCATTGCCTCTAACGATCTTCAAAGGGAAGATGAACCCAAATAGAGGGAGTTCCGGGTTGGATTTCAATGAGGCCGACTTGGCCTTGACTTTTCTGTGTAGGGCCCTCAAAGGGGGAAAAAGGTCATCGGTACCAAGTAGCGGAGAAATGAGTTCTTTGCTCTGTGCAGTCTGTTTTTTAAAGAGCAAATTCTCATTTTAAAAATTTGTAAGTGTCCAAAGTTTGTTTTGGGTTTTATGGCGCAAGGTCTGCGCCAAACGCAAAATCAAGCAACAAAATCAGTTAAAATCCTAATAATCAATGTGATACTAAACTGTGTCTAAAATTCATGTATATAAGCAGCATGACTACAACAAAGATAAAACATTAAAAAAGGATGGTAACTAAATAAAAAGAATAAATGTTTTCAAAGGATCTACATTATCTTAAAATAGGTGGAGCAGAAGGATAAGCTAGGGTTAAAATGAAAGAAATATCTCGGGTACCTAGGGGTTGTGATGCCCCTACACACTTAAAGATGTACCCCAGAGGGTTCCTGCAAGTTAAACATTGAGGATTTGGAATACACATTTTTTATTTCATGTGAAGCTATACTTTCCCAAGTACTCGTTTCCAACTATATGCAACTCTAATTCCGCAGTCTAATACAGATAAGGATTGTGGTCTGTTACGAATTCAGAATTAATGTTCCATATTCTCCATCATAAAATTTACATAGATTTCACACGCACAAAGCTAAGTGGGATCAATAGTGAAGTGGGAGAAGAAATTTCACCAGCCAAAAATAATTACATCAGTACCATGATCATGACCACTTTTTTTTAGCTCCATCCAAAGAAAAATTCTCATTGCGCGCCTGTCTTCACCTATTTCCAACCACAAGCCCCCATTTCCGCAGGGAAGTATTCAGAAGGGGAGACTCCCGAATACCCACCATTATGTGTTACAAAAATACATGCTGTAGTTAGCTTAATCGATGCAAATCGAAGTTTTGATTCGCCCATAAGGAGGAAAATCGTGGACAAGTCCGAATTTCTTGCCAAATTTAGTCCACGTTTAGTATCACTTTTATAAATTGCTACAGCAAGATTCTATCTGTGATAAGTGACTGCCTGAATGGAAAGGTAGGTATTTTAATTAACGTCGCAATGGAGCAACACAACGCGCTATTGGCGACGGTCTGGGATCAAACCTCAAGGGAAAGATCCTAGGACAAATAACGTAATTTTGAACCACGGTCAGATGACGAGGTCAACACCTGAGTTGGCGCCCCATTTTCCAAACTCCACGCCAACAAGAGGACATTTGAGGCCACGACAGATTTAGCATGCACCAGCCCCATGTACACGACGTTAGATTCGAACTCGCAATCCTCCGATTGCGAATTGCGAAACCGCTACTTTTCCAACAGGGCTACCGTTGCCCTGAGACTAGTTTTAGAGTATGTGATCTAGACTAGTTTCAAAGTGCGTTAACCTAAAGGCTAGTTTTCGTATGTTACCTGGAGACCAGTTTTAAAGTGACTACTCAAAGACGAATAGAAGCTGTATTGAAGGGTGTCAACGTTTTAAGGAAAAATATTTTATCCAATGCACGTATTCAAATGGAATTTGAAAAACTGGATTTAGAACAATTATGGTGTATACAGTTAGCCTTATATGCAGCTGGCAAAAGCAGCATTGCAGACACTTTTATCATTTGCCATCACCTACCTGTGTGAAATGGGATTTTCATCATTTTTGCACGTAAAAACAAAAGCCAGAAATAGCTTAAACACAAGTGATGACTTAAGCGTGGTTCTTTCAAAAAAGGAGCCTCGTTTCAAAAGTCTTATGAATAAACAACAACGTAGCCATTAAAAAGTGAGATATTGTTTTGAATGCATACCGTAAATGTGTTTTTTTTTTCAATAAATAAATTATCTTGCAATAGACGTAATTTCCTAAATAAAGAAATAGAAACACATTTTTCAAGGGGAGGGCGCGAGAACTTGTTTTTAGATTTTAGGGGGTACCGATCACTAAAAAGGTTAACCACTGATTTAAAGGAAGGGCCCATAGGGTTCGAGTACTCCCCGAAGTATTTCAAATCTTAAAAAAACAAATAAATACACTGAAGCTAATTTAATCAACAAAAATCGAAGTCATTTATCACAGGCAAAATGCACGAAAACAAATTCGGGAAACGTAATGTTGAGACATTTCGATAGGAAAAGGAAAACCAGATGATTAGGAATCCACCGAAATCATTTTCTGAATACCTTCCTGCAGGGCAAAGTCCCAACTAAACACAAGACAACAAGCTAACAAAGTATACCTTCCCTAACCCAAATAAAAGCAGATTAACGAGCAACTTGTTCCTGGAGTAGTGTGGCACTCATTGGACTAGAGCCAGGTAAAAACAAAATGGCGCACTGTTAATGAATTCTAATCTGCAGTGCCGACTTTATCGAGTATAGTATTAGTTTTCTTTCACTCGCTAATAGATAAATGCGATTACCATCCCGCAAAAGATTAAATGTAAAACTACTAACGTATGTTTAAATGAAAGCCGAGCTTCCTAAACGTAAGGTTTCTATTTGGAGAGGAATTAGTGCTCTGGAGCAGCATTTTCTGCTTTCCAATGGTAACAGGGGCAGCGGTAAAGCGGTAGGAAGAACAATGGATAAGCAATCGGAGGATTGTAAGCTCGAAACTCGATCCAGCCTAAGACCATCGTGTACACGGGGCTGATGCATGTTAAATCTGTCGTGACCTCAAACGTCATCACGTTGTGGAAATCTGGACAGTGGGGTGCCAGGTCAGGTGTTGACCTTGTCATCTAACCGTGGTTGAAAATTACGAGACGTTATAATTGGATCTTTCCCTCGGAGATTGATCCCGGACCGTTGTGTTGCTAAAGTGGGATGTTAATTACCATTACCATCCAATGGTGACAAACAGTAGTGTAGCCAGAATTTTATTTCGCAGCAGACATAAATATAGAAAACAATTTAGGAGGGAGTGAATTTTTTAAAGATTTTGAAGCATTTACGGAGCACTTTTTTGTTTTATCAATTTTCAATTAAAAAAAGTAAGATTTAAAATTAATTTCAGTGTACATAAAATATTATCAAATTGCAATGCTGAAAACCAGGATTTAACCAGAGAAAAGGTGAGAACATCTCTTTTTTCCAACTTATTACGCAAAACAAAGCTAATCGAAAACGACACAAGAGTTCATTTTAAAATATAACGGGAGAAAATCAAAATTAATTTAATATTGTTTCAGAACAAGAGCATTTGTAATTTCAAGCAGAATCTTGAATTAGATCAACTATCGAGAACGAAAAAGGGTATTCGATAGTTGATCTAATTCAAGGTTGATAAAATCTCATGAAGGGCCGCAGTAGCCCAGTTAGTAGAGTGGCGAATTAGCAATCAGTGTTGCGAGTTCGAAACATGATCCAACCGAAGGTAGTCGTCTACGTAGGGGCAGGTGCAAGTTAAATTTGTCGTGGCCTTAAATGTCATCACGTTGGCGTGGTGTGGAAATTTGAAGAGTGGCGTGCCAGCTCAGGTGTTGACCTCATCATCTGAGTGGTTCAAAATTACGAGGTGTAGTCCTCGAATCCTTCCTTTCGGGGTTGATCCCGGACCATCCAGCGCGACGTAAATTCCACTATTTTCAACTTTCCATTTACTTGACGTTGTTTAGTGCATCTTGGCCAAATATGGCCTTTGCACCATAGCATCCAATTCAACCATAGATTGAGAACCGGTTGATCTAGCTTAAATTTCTACCCACAAACACAATTTTACTCGGAAAAGTTGCGAGACGGAATTCCATTGAAAACCACAAATATTCGACTTGCCTCATTTGGAATTGTTAAACGAATTTAAAAACAATTGCCCATTAATTCAAGGAATTTTAATACGAAAAACGAGAACGAAGATCTACTGACTATTGTTTCCAAATTCATTGTTTCAATGATTCATGCTGATAAATGTTGCATTGTGAAATATCCATGATCAGAAAGGCGCCGGTTTTGTGCGTTCATGGGACATTGAAGGATTCAACATTGTTTAATATGTAAATAGGGGGTAGTAATAAACTCGCGTGTTTTTGAAGTGGTAAGGAAAGATCAGAAGAGAAATAGTTGGTTAGGTTTTACGTCGCAAGACCCATGGCCGTGCAAAACACAAGATAATGTTGGTTGGTTGATTTGGGTTGAATGGCGCAAGGTTCAAAAGTGCTGCGCCAAACACAAAACAGACAACACAATGAGAGAGGAAGAAAAAGCAAAAAGCAGAAGGGTAGGCGAGGCTAAAAATGAAAGGGAGGAACGATCACTCTGGTACCTTGGGGTTGTGATGCCCGTAAAGATGTGCCCCAGAGGTGACAATGTCAAGTATTGGACATACACATGGAATTTTTTTACTGATCGAGTTGACTTAGAGTGTTTCATGGCACAAGGACCATATTTGTCAAGCAGCGCCCATAGAGAAAGTATAAAAGAGTGAGCAATGGTAACCTTTTTGGTGTCCAGGATCATGTGACCAAAACTAGTAGTAACGTGACCCTTAGACTACTTTCGTATGTGGGGTGGAATCGAACATTTATCATCTGATTGGTTCACGGGACGGGAAAAGACGTCCATCCATCGATTTATCATTTGATTGGTCCGCGTGACATTGGCGGTTTCACCATTTCTGTTGCCACTCTACAGAAATGCGCATTCACACACTATGTCATAAAATGTTATATCGCCGAACAAGGCGAAAAGACGCCAAACCGGCCAACCAGGAAATTTTTCAGAGCAGTCACGTGACTACTAGTTTATACATTAGTCACTTTTTGAAGTTCCTCTCAATACCAAAGCTCAGTCTACTTACATTCCACGTCTATGGCTGCGCCAAGACGCAGAAGAGGTAACCCAGGGTAAGTTACAGGAGTCGAACCTGCACCATCTACAACTCGAAAGTTGCTAAGTAGGCTAACCCATAGGCACGAAAATACATGGTAAAGGCCTATGTAAACACTGTAAACTCTTAATTCAAACAATTTTTTAATTCAACGGCTGCTTTACATTTCTAATCAACAAAAACTGTTTTGGATATTTTATTTTGAGAAAAACAATCAACTAAAGTACATTCATGAAGTACCTCTGCTTTTCCCAGATTTTTATTTTGCATCATATTCACGAAATTTCCTTATCAGTTTAAAATTCGAAGAAAAGGTCATTCAATAGGTTTCTTTGATTAGAACTGGTAATGGTAGTTATTTAAGTCATACTCTAACATTTATACACGTACTTTGTTAATGTTGAGTTAATAAGTGCAGGTCAATTCATTTTGTAAAGAATGATTGATTTGATTTCATGGCGCAAGGGCCATACTTGGCCAAGCAGCGCCAAACCCAAGGCATACGACAACTAAATGGACATACACAAGGTAAGTTTTACGGACACAGAAGGAAGAGAAATATACTCAGGGAGGAACCAAATCTGACAGGAACCGAATCTGCGACGCCTACAACTTGCAGATTGCTAGCGTAGTGAGCCACAGCGACCCCTCTCGAAAGAAAGGAATCGTAATTTTTTATGTTAATGGGTGGAATGTAATATATATATATATTAATACGTGAAGAAAAAACTTTGTACCCCTTTTTAAGCACATTGCGCGCACGGAGGAGTATGAGATTTGGCATAATTTGCCACCACATAAGTTAGTATTGAAAGTTAATTGCATCGTTTTGCTGATCAGAAACTTAAATACAAAGGAAGCATTAGTCAATGGAACAAGAATGCGCATCAAATTTATGCATCGTAATACTATTGATTGCGAAGTTTTAACTGGAACCGCACGCAATAAGAGAAATTTAATTCCACGTATAAATTTAACATATTCTGGAACTATTTTACCATTTAACTTTCAAAGAACTCAATTTCTAATTATACCTGCATTTGCGATGACAATAAATAAGTCTCAGGGACAAACATTCGAAAAAATTGGAATTTTATTGAGGCAGCCAGTTTTTACACATGGTCAATTGTACGTCGCAGCAAGTAGAGTTCGATCATTCGATGGTTTGAGATTTTATATTTCAGAATATAACGGTCAAGGGCATTTAGCAAACGATTAAAGAGTTTTTACAAAAAACATCGTCTACACAGAAGTTTTGAATCATTAAATTCATTGTCGAACTATTTCAAGTTCAACGGACAACATTTATTTTTTTAACCACCCGGTTTTTTTTGTTTCAATAAAAAATATATGAAAAAATACGAAGCACGTATTCCTTATTTCATTTTTCCTTTTTCAGATTTATTTTTTATTTAAATTTTATATAATTTGAAAAAGACAGGCAAATTAACTGTGTAGCCTTGGCGAAACCTGTGGCCAGTATAGCAATAAAAAAAACCAAGAAAATGCAAACAACGCGTTATTGTTTTTTAGATATGGCTTAACCAAGCTATACCGCATTTTTCCTATGACGTATTTGTACATGCTCGCAGCTTACGTAATAGAACAAAATTCAAAAAAATTATATGCAATGAATATAGAGGTATACTCTTTGACAAAAGAACCTTATTAACGTTCAAACTTAAAAACTAAATGAATTATGGTCGAATTTCGACCACTGGGCGACCACTAGTAAGCTGAAAAATGCAAATGAAGAATTATCAAAGATAGAATATTACAAATATAAAACCTAGATATGGATTTAAACGTCAACTCTTAAACCGAAAATTTTGATCTAAGAAGCATAAAAAAAATCTTTAAATATTTTTATAGAAACAGTCTAGTGTCTTATTTAGAGTAATAACACATGATATGTATAGTTGGTTTTGGTTTGTCTCAAGCTTTCTCTACGCTAGGGTTAATTATATTGGGACCTAAGGCTTGAAATAGTGTAACTGAGATTCCGAACTTCTCGTATGGACACACATGGAACACTTAAAATCTACACAAAGCAACCAAGTTTGGAATAAATAGAAAAATGCGAAAAAATTGCTATTTTAATCCTTTAAGTTACTACAGGCAGACTACAAAATTATTCGATTTTGAAAAGACTTAATTGAAACACCATGAAATTGATATACAATTTTTAAAAAAATTACATATCACATTGACAAAATAGAATGGAAGGGAACATAGTGATAAGCCACAGAACGAAAATTCTGCAATGAAAAAAGTTGAAAACAAAATATTTCAAACTGATTATTTGTAATAAACAGCATGACTTCTTGAATGGAGGATAAATCATTATAATTTTGGAATTTTTAATTTAAGAACGCCTGAAATTTTTGAAACGTGGCTTGTCATGTTGAACGAAACTTGGAAAATTCGATACCAGTTTCAAAAGTACACATCAGTTGAGATTTCAGCAAAGGTACGGTACAAAAATAAGGTAAAAATAACCCCGATATAAAAACAAGGAAAAAGGAACTTTCAATGCAGACACGGAAAATAACAAATTCGATCAACATAGGAAACCAATCGATTTTTGTACCGGTACATACCTCAATACGTGAAATGCATGCAAAGACAGAACAAAGCACCTCTCATCAAAAATTCCACTGCCAGCGAAATTTCATAGTGTTAAGTGATTGATCAAGTTCGCGATAGTGCTTGGTCACAGGAAGGATGACTCACGAACTTTTCAGAGCAGGGAGAGGTCAACCCAATGGCGCAGGATGACATAAGAACTGAAACAGAGCGTGGCACGATCTTGGAATTTCAGAAAACGGAATTCGCAAAAAAAACTGGTTGTGAATCAAATAACAAAAATGCAAGTTAAAGGAATTCTTCCGTGAAGATGGTGAATACAAAAGGATGTTGATAACCCAAACAGGGCTTCGAAATTGATACTCGTTTGTCGTATTTTGCATCTTTAAATTTCGTTTTGACTAACCAAGTTTTTAGACCTAGTAGTCGTTTATGACGCCTCTTTTTCTGAATATTTTTACCCATATGACGCAAATTCTGACTATCAACCATTTGTTCTCCCTTATAGAAATCTAAACTGTAGTCTATCTGTAAAAACAATCTGGTCTATAAATGCAAAACAAGTCATTTAAGAGGGGAAAATGGCAGCAAATTTAAAGCTATCTTTCAAGCCAATCATCAATTACACAAATTGTTAATACACATCCACGTGAACACAATATCTTTTGAAATTGCACTCAAATAGAATATTTTGGCAACTGAGGGGAAATGTATAGGTAGGTATGGTATTAGGTAACGTCGCACTGCAGCAACACAAGGGGCTATTGGCGACGGTCAGGGATCAAACCCGAAGGGAAAGATCCGAGGATAACACCACGTAATTATGAACCACGGTCAGATGAAGAGAAAATGTATAAGTGCCATTGATGCCTGACTTACTGTTCCTAATTTCTAACAGTGCCGTCGTGGCTTGGTGGGTATGCCCACTGCGCTAGCAACCTGCGAATTGTAGGCGGTGCAGGTGCGATTCTTCCCTGGGTGTATTTTTCTCTTGTGTGAATAAAAACCTTTGTTGTGTCCATCACTTGATATTGTGTCTTGTGTCTGGCGCAGCAAGGCCAAATATGGCCCTTATGCCATAAAATCCCAACCAATCTAATTTCTAACCCAGTTTCCTTTAAAATCATTTTGAGTTCTAGAGTAAATTGAAAATGTTCTTAAAAGATAACAAAATGCCTTTTTCATGCTACCTTTATAATCTCAAGTATAATCCCCTAAAACGCTTACTAACATTTCCTCAAAATTATAAATTACATACTTGTATTCAGTTAATATTTGTACAAATATATACTTATTCACCTCCCCTCAAAAAAAATCACTTTCAAGGTAGGTACTTAATTAACGTCGTACTGGAGCAACACAACTGGCTGTTGGCAAAGGCCCGGGATCAATCCCGATGGAAAAGATCCATGGACAACGTCTCGTAATTTTTGAAGGTTTGCAGGCTCTGGATTCAACAGGATCTGGATTCGAATCCCGGTCTTGGCATGGATGTTCGCGGGTGGAGGGGGTTCAAAATCCACTTTAAGTTGCAGGTATCGGTCTTATTCGGTCTCGCGCAGCAAAAATGATCGTAGAGACAACCCAAAACCAATCTTCAATAAGCCATCACACCATTAAAGTAGTATTTATCGTGAATTTTTGAATCTCGGAATCCTAATGCCACCTATGGACCATTTATGTCTTCTAAAACTGCGTTAGTTTATATCAGAAATGAACGATTTTTCTGATACAATTGTTGATATGTGTGCAATGATAGGAAGTATGGCGACGGTGCAGACATTTTAAAATTTTCAAGGTCGAAAACATCTTGATATAGGAGATGGAGTAGTATGACACACACAAAGATCTCACGATAGGAATGGACGGAACACTGACTTGTTTAATAGCAATCGTTTCGTGCATCAGTTGGTCGGCATATTTCAGTCAAAAAAAGACGGAATTTGTTTGAAATCTGTATTTATTGTCTGAGCACGTACCATCAAGGAAGCTATATTAATATTCGTTTCATAAGAATCAATCTTTCGATGCACAAATTTTATATTGACTGAAGACTTCATTTCGGACTTGAACATTTATATTTACTCAAGACTGCTTTGGTGCGTAATATCGAAAGTGATTTCTTTCTCTTGATGACAATATCAACAGATACTGTGCGAATTCTAAGCATAATTTAGAAAACCATCTTCTCTAGAAAATACCCCACTTGCATTGGATGATGAGTCTGATCAAATTATACAAAGTTCAATTCAATAAAGCGTAGAAGACGAAAAGTCATGCCATTTGGTAACACACACACAAACCACAGTTGAAGAGTCATTAAAATACTAACTTATCACCATTGAAGTTTGCCCCGGTGAGGTCCTCCAGCCAGACAACAGGAATGTTGGCCGGAAGGAACCATTGGATCCCCGAGGGACGTTGGCGGAGATTTCCTTGGACGATCATCCGGGTGAGAAGAAAAAAGAGAAAGGAAAGGTGAGAAAAGGAACTCGAATGTTAGACACCGACCAGAAGGACGCAGCGAGGATCCTACGATGTCATGTGTGAACGCTTTTAATGTAGCATGTACAGCCCCAAAACTTCGAAATTGCGTCCCTTGGAAAATTTTCTGTTTAGAATCCGAAAAGTATTTTTCCCGTCCGCTATCAGTTAAAAAAAGGGACTAAATTTTCGTTGACCTTTGGTGAATTTTGAAAAAGTGGCTAAAATTTTACGAAAAGTCACCAAAATCTTGAAATTAGCTTTCGAGTAGATTTTTAGAAAAAAGATAACACTAGTCACCAAGGTTGAAAAATAGCAAAAAGTCGCTTGAGGCATACGTCTGTCTTTCGGCTGCCCCAATTTTATTCCTGACTAAGTTCAAGTGCAAGCCTAGCACACCACTCAGTAACAGCACTGTCGGTCACAACTATCCATAGGTTAGTCGAGTGTCGACCAAACCTCACACAACAACGAAAACGGAGACCGCAGAACTAGATTTCCTCGACATCGGGAAGGTCGCACGGTAGTTTCCCTGATCCTTGACATCTCAAGATCCTTCAGGATGCAAGTGCGGCGCTAATTTTAGGTCTCTGGGGCACAAACAAGGCAGACTGGCAGGTATCCCGCAACAGCTCAGGGAATCTGGACCGCGGTGAATTTTTTTGAGAATGCAGGAACAATTCATTGACGCAAGTCTGACGCGTCTGCTGCTGAGGAGGGCCGGAAAGCAAATGAGCTGCGGGCAAATTGCTGGAGTAATCGGAGCCACAGTTGGCGGTCTAAACGTCATCGCTTTTCTGTACCAGTGTCTTTTTCGATACCCTAAAAGAATTCGCGTTTGAAGCGAGACTCAACATTTCCAAAGGGACTGTCGTTATTAGTTATTTTGAGGAAATCGCGTATCGGGAACAGGGCCGTTCCTGGGTATGAGCTTCCCACGTGCCCAAACACAGCAAATCACCCCATTTCATTTCTAAACCATTTCATTCTTCACCAACATTTCATTTTCTAAAACAATGTCCTTCAACAAGCGCGCATTCAGAAAATAATTTGATTGCTCATTCGTATTTCTTCCGGTTCCCTAAATGATGCTCACGTTGGAGTAGTGTGGAAGTTTGGAGAGTGGAGTGCAAGCTCAGGTGACCTCGGCATCTGACCGTGCTTCAAAATTACGATGTTCTTTTCCTTCGGGATTGATCCCGGACCGTAGCCAATAGCCAGTTGTGTCGCTCCAGTGCGACGTTAGTTAACCTGTTCTACCTGTAATGTAAAACTACGATTCTCTCTGGATGTAACTAACTTTATGTAACTTTATTTAACTCTGGATGTAACTGTTTTTGATAGCCTTTCAATTCCAAAATCTTTTCGTCCTCAGGGACAAATTTCCTTTTAGGTTCACGGACCACAGGTACTCTAGTTATCTTTTTTCCCACGGGATTTACTGCCTTTAGTAAACAAGGGGATTGCGCTCATTATCTCTGCTCAAACTCTTTATGCTGGTCAACTCCCTAAATTGCTAACTCTACCGAGTCATGAGCAGTCCCCAATTTGGTCCGTACCGTACTTAATCCTTAATTTAACTTTATTCCACCTAATTGGATCCAGCGCAGTTAAAAATTGTTAACTTAAAATTCCATGTTTTTTCAAAACCATAGCACTACCGACCTAAACTCAACCTAAATTCTGAACTGTCCACCTCCCCTTAATTGTCTAACTTTAAAATTCCACCTTTTCACCCGAAACTCCCTTAATTTCATTTGATCTCCGAGACCTCAATGCTTTTCTTCCTCGCTCCGAGGTTTTCCTGTTCAATCTACTGCGAGCTAAGCCAACAAGTACCTGCTCTTACCTCAAGACACATCTTCGATAGCTCGACTTCCAAGTCCCTATATATATCTGAGCAAACTTCTGGAACTCAAGATAAGCTATGTTCAAGATCAGCGGAAGAATATTTAATCTGGAGACGGAGATCCTTCGGCCCATGTGCCTCGCATACACACACCCCGTTCCCAGGATACGCGGGATTTTTCTGCTTTCATCATATTACTCAATTCTCAATCCCTCTTTTTGCCCTTTCACATTTTTTACTTGATGTTGTCGTTTGCTTGGTGCAGCTTTTCCAAATATAGCCCTCGATCCATAAAACCTAAAAACAAACCAAAATCATTTCGGGAAGGATTCGAGACCCGTAAACTTCCCACCTCGAAACATCCCTGCATTTTGAAAGTGCTTTTTTGGATACAGTAATTTAAATTAAAACAAAATAGGCGGATAAAACTTTTATTAAATTAAGCACAAAATTAATATCGGAGTTAAATGGTAATGGCAATTACTTAATGTCACACTGGAGCAACACAATGGACTATTGGCGACAGTCCGGGATCAGTCCTAACGGGAAAATCCGAGTACAACACCACGGTCAAATAACACCTGATTTGGCACTCCACTTTCCAAACTTCCGAAGAAAGGACGTTTGAGATCACGGCAGACTTAACGTGCAACAGCCCCCGTGTACACGATGGTCTTCGACTGAACAGAGTTTCGAACTCGGAACCCTCCGATGCTAATCCTTTACTCTTCCAACCGAGCTACCGCGGTCCAAAAATTAATATCGGAAAATTTATCGCTGGGCATGTTTATTTGAAGTTAGTGGCACACTGCACCTGTCTTTCATCGCCCTTATTTTTCCCTGTTACATACAAGTGCACGCACAAAACACCACTCAGAAACAACGCTGACAGGGGGCAGATGCGAAGCCAGACATTTTGGAATCTGGAGCAAATGAAGCTGATGACGCCCATGCCCGTAAACTGAAAATGAAGACGAGTGATGGGCAGAATATGGAGGGCGCAGATATGCAGAATGACATTTAAAAAGGTCACAAAATTTGTAAAATTATAATAGTGGAATAAAAATACGGAATAAAACAGATACATCTCCAACAAATGCGTATAAAAAAGGAAAAAGCAAATCGTCCTAAAATCTTATCTGATGAATAAAAATCGGATAGACAATTTTATCGGATAATAAATCTTATATGGATAAAAATAAATGATTAAGAATTCAAGTTACTTTGAACAAAACTTCCGATTTTACAGCTCTCATATAGTCAATGCTGGGGCTGTGGAATTCCATCACGTTGAGGTAAGTAGTTGAATTAATGTCGCACTGAAGCAACACAACGGGTTATTAGCGACAATCCAGGATCAGACCCAAAGGGAAAAATCTTAGGATACACCTCGTAATTGTGAAACACCGTCAGATGACGAGGTCAGCACATGAGCACGCACCACACAAACGGAGGTCACAGATTTAACGTGCACCAACACCCGCACACACGACGGTCTTAGATTGTATCGAGTTTCGAACTCGCAACCCTCCGGTTAGTAATCCGCTACTCTTCCACCCGGGCTACCGGAGCTCCCAATACATTGAGAACTTTATGTTGACAGTGTGTTCTTGGCAATATTTAACACTCCTGGTGGTTGTCTCGGCGAGGTATCTCGTCATTAGCAAAATTCACCAGATCTTGATGGACGAGATATCTCATCGTCAGAAGAAAACTGATCCTTGATCTTGCCATCATCAAAAACTGAAACCATCTCGTCAACATAACAAAATAGGCAATATCTTGATGACGAAATATCTCGTCATTAGCAAGAGGTCAGATCTTATGGACGAGATATCTCGTCGAAACCACGATGAGGGTTAAGCTCCACTTGAAAAAGTTTCGTATTGAACATTTCGCAAAATTTCAGAACCAACATAAAAATGATATAGATGCGATAAATACCATGTTCCGGAGCATTGCATTTGAGCTCTCAGGCGATATTCAACTAATGCCAAGTACTTTTAATATCTTGTCATGTTTTCTAGGGCATCTGGAGGCCAGCCAAACGAACCACATGCGACCACCCGTGCATGAAACAGATATATTCTGAGAGACGTGACGAAAGAAATAATCCATTACAAGCAAACGACAAAAAAAAAAGAACTTGTTAGGATACATGTTCCTCAGCGCAATTAATCTTGTACGCAGTGGCATAATGTTACGACATACACTTAACAGTGGGTTGGTAACTACTATCACGCGGAAATCAAACCCGGGCATCTGTTCAAACAATGGACCGCTAAATGGAGAAAATGATACACACTACGAATCTACCTTTTCCCTTTTGAACGACGCATATCATCTGCGCAAAACTATCTTAATTGTTTACATCTTTTGATAGCAGTGTCTCAAATTCATTTTTAATGAATACTGCATCCATATTCATTTTCCAAATGGAGTAAAATTATTCAAACATATAAAGGGGCCGTAGTGATTCAGTGAGTCGGTTGGTCTTGAGCGTTTTATGTGACAAGGGCCGTATTTGGCCATGCTGCGCCAGACACAAGACATACAACATCAAGTAATAGACACACACAATGAAAGTTTTACTGACACAGAAGAGAAATACACCCACGGAGGAATGTACCTGATAGGAATAGAATCTGCGCCGCCTACAACTCGAAGGTTGCTAGCGCAGTGGGACCCCGTGTGATTCAGTGGATATGCCCACTGCGCAAGCAACCTACGAATTGCAGGCGGTGCATGTTCGATTCCTGCCTGGGAGTATTTCTCTTCTATGTGAGTAAAACTTTTATTGTGTGTGTATGTCCATTACTTGAAGTTGTCTGTCTTGTGTTTGGCATAGAATAGTCAACTATGGCCTTGCGCCATAAAACTCAATCAACCAAAAATACATAAGCTTCTGATCGTCTATTTCAATTTCAAGACATTTCCCTTGTTCAAAGGCGATTCGGCATTTTTAGACGCTAAAAGCCTATTTAGTCGCATATTTTGTTTTCTGCGCTAATTTCTACTTCAGGCTTCTCATTGTTTTCTGTCATCAACTGCTGAAGAATTTCAGGTACAGCTGTACTATACGCCTCGTTTGGTGGCAAAGCTCTTGGCACTTTTAGAAGCGAGTTATGGCAGGTGAAGGCAACACATCTTTATTAGGGTTATTCCATTTCATTTTAAACTCAATTTAATTTTTATTTGGCTAAATATTTGTTTGAAAATTCGTGTGAAGATATAAAAATTGGTTACTTCAACAAGTTCTTAGAAAGTGTTAGATTTGGATTGGGAGGAGTTTAAAACAGTTTAAAAAATAAGATATTTAAACCGCTATTTTCCAACTATTTCTGTTAATTATTTTCCGATAAAAAACATGTTTTTCAAAGTTTTGTATTTTTTCCCGTTTATTACTTTCCGCTAAAGCTTATTATTTTCCATTAAAAAAAAACGATTTTTTCTAAGAATTCTTTCCTTGGCAACATAAAAAGGGCGCCAAGAGCGTTGCCACCAAACGAGGCGTATACCTAAAGAGTGACGGTTAATCGAAGTACAGAATTTCATTAGTGGCGAGCTCATCCATGCACTTTTAACAATATTGTTCAGTTCCATAGCTCAAATCTAGTACAGTGAAACTTCGATTGACCGTCAGGGTCGGGACGGTTAATCGAATAGACGGATAACAGAAAAACCTTAAACAACCCACCCCATCCATTGCATATGAGCGAATGACATAAAAATGATAAAAAATTAAATACACTGTACATGTATTTCATTTTATAGAAACAAATATACAATTTACATTAAGTACAGCATAGTATATACATGTGCATATTGTTACATGAATTTACGCTCTAGACGTACATACATATTCAAATTTTAAAAGTCTTGTCATTTTCTTGTTTCTTCGAGGCTCGTGCTTTCTGAGCGGCAATGTTCCGTACTTTATGAAGTTCAGTATGCATGTGTGTACGTACTAATAACTTTTAATATTTAATTAATTAATTTTAATAAAATGGACTGACGGTTAACAGAAACTGACGGTTAAATGAGTGGCGGTTAATCGAAGTTTCACTGTATATTTAAACCAAGCGGCAAATTTGGCGAATGAATTCCGTAACGGTCGATTTAGTATTGTTTATATCCGTTGTTGCCAATCGACAACAAACAAATAGCAATGATTTCTGTGTCACGTAGTTAGGAAATGGCCATTGGATAACCCGCGAGTGCACATGTAAAGACAATTTCACGAATACTATGTTCGTCTCACGGACCAAGTTTTAAAAACATGAATTTTTAGCGAAGCTATAGATATTATGCCCTGGATTAATGACACGTGACCTCCGATAAGTATCATTGAGCTGTTTATGAATGTAGGTGAAATAAAGTATGCAGCGCTCTTGTAAAAACCAAGACTACTTTAAATTTAAGATTCAACAAATATTAACCCTCCCGGTGGTTGTCCCCATGAGGTACTCGTCATTAGCAAAACCGGGAAATCTTGATGGACGAGCTATCTTGTTATTAGAAGAAATGACCAGATATTCATCTCGTCATCATAAAAAAGCGGCAATATCTTGATCAGATATCTGGTCATTAACGAACTTGGTCAGATCTCGATGATACGAGTCTCGTCAAAATTACTTGGTGGATTAAAGCATTTTAAGGGCCTTTAAAACTATAAGCCTTAAGGAAGATTTGACAGTATATACATCGCGCCTCGTTTCAAATGAAACTCAAAATGTATCATTTTTAAGAATTGCAACAATACCAAACTTCTGAATCATCATCCGAAGTCAAAACAGCGTTTTGTTATTTGAAATCAATGGTGGTAATGGTAATTAATTAACGCCGTACTGGAACAGCACACGGGCTATTGACGACGGCCCATGATCAATCCGGAAGGGAAAGGTCGAGAACAATGCCTCGTAATTTCATACCACGGTCAGATGACGAGGACAATACCTGAGCTGGCATCCCCACTCTCCAAACTTCCACACCACGCTAACGTGGACATTTAGAGGCCACGACAGATTTGACGTGCACCAACCCGTGTACACAACGGTCTTCAGCTGGACCGAGTATCGAACTCGCAACCCTCCGATTGCTAATCCGATGCTCTTCCACCTGGGCTACCGCGGCCCCTAATTACACCGGGACCTACTAATTAAAGTGGAATCCAAGCCACTACGAACATCTATACTCAGACTGGAATTAGAACCCAGAGCCCGTTGAAGATAGGGTCAGAGCACAAACCACTTGGCCGCCAAGACGGAGGCATTAAAAATTTCCCAATTGGCATCTCTGTTAATGAGCAATGTATCCATTAATGCCTAACTTCTTATTATGAGATAGGAAAACTCAGTGATGGTTTACATTAATTCACTGACATCAATTAATTTCCATTAGTGTGCGGACAGCGAGACCAGTATAAACGTGCCAGTTAAAGCAATAACAATATTCTCTCTCTGGTTTATTTTGATTTAACTACATTCTATCTATCTTTCGTGAGTTTAATATAACGTAGTTTCATTATTGAGGATGTGTATAGCTGAATAAATTCGTCATCTGATCTTAAGTTTAAACAGCCGCTGCACAAGTTTCCGCATTTCCAACAACGCTATAAATACAAACGCGCTTCTTTCCCAGACATGCAGTTTCTTTCTTTTATTATTAAGTATACGTTTTCTTGGCAAAAGTACTTCGCTTATCCATCAGGAAGTATCTTCTAAAAGTCATTTAGTGTTTTGTTCTAAAAGGTCTTAATAACAACCTTCAAAATCCCCAAATATAAATTACATTTCTTTCAAATACCGAAGTGATTAAGAATATTTAGAAACCTATTTAGAGATCTCTACAAAATGCAATCTTTGGAAATCTTATCAGAAGTATAGGTCTGCGAATTCTAAACTAGATTCAACCAAAGACCGTCGTGTACGCGGGGGCTGGTGCACGTTAAATCTGTCGTGCACCAGTCCCGCGCCAAATCAAATGTCCTCACGTTGGAGTGGTGTGGAAGTTTGGAGAGTGGGGATGCCAGTTCAGGTATTGTCCTCGTCATCTGACCGTGGTTCGAAATTACTAGGCGTTGTGCTTGGACCTTTCCTTTCGGGGTTGGTCCCGGACCATCACCAACAGCCCGTTGTGTTGCTCCAAGTGTGACGTTTATTAAAATACCTACCTGCCTACCGTCTACTTCATTAGAAGGTCGATGCTTTTTTACCATCTGCAAGCTGAATTCAAATAGAAAGCTCAAGGCGGAAAGTAGTGACACGTGCGCACCAATCAGATGTGCCGGCGCGAGCGGTGAAAACGCTCTCATTGGTCTGCGCTCGTCGCTTTGCGCTTCCTATTTGAATTCAACTTTAGTTCGCAGGAAAACTTTCACATGTATGCATATGAAGTCAAATTAAAACAGCGCATTATAAATAACAAAATAAGCTCAGTTCTGATTGAGCCGTCAGTTTGGAGCGTAGGACTGCAATTTTCAGATTAGGGAGTTGAAATGAGCTTGTCGGGTGTTGTTTCAAAGCGTTTATTTAATTTATAGATGTCCATCGGTTGACGCGAAAACCATTTCTTAAATGTTCAATTTCAACCACTGCGAAATGTACTTCCTACATTTGAATAGATATCATCGACAGCTTCGAAACGAGACTACGTAGACGTGTTCTGCTTGCGGTTGCCGAGATAGACCGAGTCAAACTAGAGCCTATATAAAGAGAGAGTGGACATACACCCGACATTTTCTGACTGGCTGATGCGGTCGGCACCCATGTTTTTCCTTTTCAGGTCAGTTCAACATGGGGGTTGTACATTGCTGATTGCAATTTTGGAAGTTTTGTTTGGATACACTTGTAATTTACAGTATAAGAACGCTTTTTTCATTTAATATAGATCAACCTATCCACTTAATGAATTCGAATCTATCTATTCGATTCTATCCACTTAATGAACGTTCGAAAAACATGGCTGCCGTTTTCCCTGTCATCTCTCTATAAAGGCTCTCTAAGTCAAACCATAGACCTTAAAATGAAATAGACAGCATGTGCCGCATCTTCATGTTATTTCTTCCAGTTGCTCGGTTTGACGATCTGTCGCGTGGTTGTGAGTTGGTTTGTTGGGGTTTTATGGCGCAAGGGCAATATTTGGCCATGTTACGCCAGACACAAGACATGCAAAATCAATTAATAGTGCACTCAATGAAAGTTTTACTGAGACAGAAGATAGAAATACACCCAGGGAGGAAGCACCTGACAGAAATAGAACCTGCACCGCCTACAACTCGAAGGTTGCTAGCGCAGTGGTCATACCCACTGAGTCACGACGGTCCCACACGTGGCTGTGGGTAAAAGCATGAATCCTAAATTATTGATTGGTTAAAGTGATTATCCAGTGATCAAAAACACAAGTCTGAGCTTCCATAGCCAATCGGCTAAGTCGATTTGTGATTTACCCTTCAGAGATCTTACGACAGCGACTACGCCCACATGATCCGTCTATTTCATTAGAAGGTCGATGAGTCAAACGCAGGGGCACACCCACAAATATTGCATTCTTTTCCCCGCCCATAGGGAGGGAAAGGGAGAGTCGCGCGCATGATGCATTGCACAACATGCGAATCGGATTTTATGCTGTTTACGAATGTTAACAAGATTGCTGTTCGGCACGTAATTTTAATGATAACTATTTCAATTGAAACCTATTTTGTCAGCAGTCCTTCATAATATCCGCACGTTAGGTAGTTCAATTAATGTCAAGCTGGAGCAACACAAAGGGGCTATTGGTGACGGTCCGGAATCAATCAAGGAAAAGATCCGAAGACAATACCTCGTAATTTTGAATCACGGTCAGATGACGAGGACACCTGAGCTGGCACCCCACTTTCCAAACTTCCACGCCAAAGTGAGGACATGAGGCCACGACAGATTTGGCATGCACCAGCCCCCACGTACACGACGGTCAATACTTGGATCTAATTTCGAACTAGCCACCTTCCGGTTGATAATCCGCTACTCTTCCAACCTGTAATCCGTCGTCCAACCGTTAAAATGTAACAAGACTGGTAACAACCCGTGCTTTAAGGCTGGAGCACATATCGATACACACACACGAAACAACAAATAAATAAAATGGACTTAGATCTTAACTTTTCTTTCGGCTTGAATTGCAATATCAAACGCAATGTTACATTCTACGACGACAAGCAACTGCTTTTCACTGCCGGGAAAATGTGCGTTTTGTTGGACTTGCAAACTCAACGTCAAAAAGTTATCCAGATAGTCGAAGGATACGAAATCACTTCAATCGCAAGATGCGAAATCCACCTAGTGCTGGCAGTGAAAGGCGATCTCCCGTCCGTTTGTCTGTACAATACTGGGTCAGAAACCAAAAGAATGTACCCAGGCTCCACGCTCATGGCGTACGACGAATTCATTTGCGTTTCCGTCTCCAGCAGCAGCAAGTTCGTCGCGGCCCAAGGAAACGCCCCCGACTGGCCATTGGTCATTTGGATGTCCTCTACGCGAGAGATCGTGACGACTATGAATCCAACAGCGAACAGAGCGGATTGTTTGGTTCACGACATATCCTTCTTCGGCGGCGACCGAAATGAGATAGTTGTCGTGGGTAAAAATGTCTTCAAGTTGTACGAATCCCAGGAGGACGACGAAGCGACATTTTCCGAGATTGTCTTTGAAAAGTACGAAACCAGAGACGAATACTTTTCGATAACCTGGCCCCAAAAGGAGAAATTAGCCGTCAGCACCAAGAGCGGGACAATCATGTTCTTCAGAGGCGTCGAGTTCCTATGCGAAATAACAGTAGCAAATGATGTATTAAATTCATTGGACGACGAGGTAACTGGCATTACAGAGCAAGACATATCTAATGGATCCGTGTCAAGTCTGGCATGTGGACCAGATGCGATATTCTGCGTGTTTGCTAAAACTATAGTTGCTGTGTATCGGGGAACAGAGGTACAGCAATATGTGTTGCATAAACTCATTTTGTTACCACGTCCTGAAAAGATTGCAGACCTTCCAGGCCAATTAGAAACGAAAGAGGATGCAATCACTCATTTGGATATATGGTCTAATACTGATGCTGCAATTGCTACAACTACTACTGGGCAGCTAGTCTACGCTAGACTTAAAGAAGGTCAGGTATGTCAAAATTTCACATTCTTATTACAAAGACAGCATATTGATCCAATTACATCAATGAGTGTTGCACGAGGTAGGCCCTTAGTGCTGACCTGTTCCGAACACTGCATCATTTTGTGGAATTATAAAACAAAACATCAAGAACTATTCACTACGTTTAGAGACAAAACACTGAGCGCTGCTATACACCCCTCCGGATTGTACTTGGCGGTGAGTTTTGCATTGTACACCAGGATATGTACCATCATGTGCAACGGGTTCAAAGAGTACAAAATTTTGGAGACAAAATCCTGTTCAAAAGCGGGTTTTTCTTACGGAGGCCATCTGCTAGCTTTGGCTGTCGGTACAGCCATAGAAATACACTCTTTCGTAACTTTTGAAAAGTTGGCGAAATTCGAGGGCCATGCAGATCGCATTACATGCATGGCGTGGAAAAATGATGACACCAGACTAGTCTCGTGTGATGCGAGGGGGGTGATTTGCGAGTGGGACACAATTGCGTGGTGCAAGCTGTGGGAGAATATGTCCATCACATCGTATTCGCACCTTGCTGTCAAAACGAGTGGGAACGCTGTTATGGTCGTCGGGTCAAACAAAACACTGAAGTGCATTGCTGACGCAGTGGTGCAGTGGGATTTGAACAGCTCGCGTGACTTGGTTACCATTGCTGCGTATTCTGATGGGAAAACGTTCTATACTGGAACGAATGATGGATGCCTGGGAAAGTACACCCTACCAAATTTGGACGATTGCCCCCAAATGCACGCACACCGCGGGAAAATGACTGAAATGGCATTCTCTCCAGACTATGGGATCTTATTCACAGCCGCTTCGGATGGAATACTCTTTGGATGGAAAACTACAAATTCAATCGACGCAACTGAGGCAACGTTCCCAAACGTAGCGTTTATCGACACATCCGAAATAGAAACGCAAAAGGAAAGGACAGAGCTACTTCGGATGTCCATTAAGCAATGCAATATAGCCTATGAATGCGATTTAAAACTGAACAGGCTTCGGCACAATGAGACGATGAGGCACATGTACAGGGAACAAGAACTTGCCATCATGGCTCTTCATAAAAAGATAGGAGACACGAAGGAAACTATACAAAACACTTTATTTGACTCCAACGATTCAGAAGAATTGAAGAACCTGAACAATATTAAAAGGAAGCGCTTATTCGAACAGTTACAAGAATTGGACGAAGCGTACAAAGGAACAACTTGCTACACTGAAGAAAATCAGGAGATGGTGAAAAAGTACGAAGACAGATTGGCGGCCATGGAACATGAAAATGCTGAAGCATGGGCTGACGAGGTAAAGAAGGAAGAGGAAATTTTGAAAAGAATCAAAGAGCTTGAAGAAGAAATCGAAACTGAGAAGGGAACTACTCAAAAAAAGCATTTAAACTTCGATGGGTATAAAAGGAGAATTCAAGAGGAAGCCGCAATCCAAGAACTTCAAAGGAAGGAATCAAAACAAATGAAACTGGAAGACGGAAAACGCAAACTCGAAGCAATGGAGAAAGACATAAAACGAATTCGACATTTGATATTCCTTGTGCAAGAAGACGTACAAGGGAAAAGGAGCATCGCCTCAGGTCAAATAAATCACGGCGTTAATGAAAAACTAAACTCCACAGAAGTTCTCAAAAAGCAGTTACGCAATCTTGAAGACACGCTTAAATCGAAGAACAAAGCAGTCGTCGATCAAGAATCAAAATTTTTCGAGACAAGAAATTCGCTTGGAAATCTTCGGAGGCGACAATCGATATCTAAGAACACCATTGAACGACTGAAGGCGAAGATCAAATCAACAGAATCAGAAATAGAAACTTTCCAAAAAGAAATAGAAAAGACTGAAAAATTAGTTCCACAAATCCAAGAAAATATTCGATTGGCTACAGATCAGAGTTCCACACTGGACACGAAGCTGAAAGATACCATTAATGGGTTCCGTGACAAACGACGCCTACTAGGCGACAACCAAAACATTATATCTAAGTACAAATCGCTGCTACACGAAAGTATCTCACAGGAATGCGACTCTGAAGACTTGAAGGAGAGGATCTTGCAACTTTTCGATCAAACCAAAAGCGGCAGGGATGAACCAGTGGATCCAAACCTTAAAGATGAATTCGATCATCAGATACAAACCTTGCAAAAGATCCACGAAAACATCAAAGGCGATCCTGCCAAGGCTATGAGGGACCAAACCATCGCTGAGTTCAAGCTGTCCCAAGAAAATTCCAAGCTCTTGAATGAGATCCATGAAATACAAAAGGAACATGAAGAATTAAGGGGCATGATTTTTGAAATGGAAGTGGCAATGGGCATGCCCGTGAGTCAGAAAGCTAAGATCACGAAAGCTGTGAATGAGTTGAGGGAGAAGATTGAGCTTATTGTGTTTGTAGGCAGTACGAGTAAAAGCAGAGAAGATAGAGCGGAAGAAATCGGAAAACTCGACAGGCTTATAGAAGAGCAACAGAGAGAGATGCAAAGACTTCAATCACTGCTTTCAGAAAAGGAGAAAGTGCAAAAACATTGAATGATTTTGAAAAATAATTTATCTGCTTGCCATCGTGTCAGCTGTCCCGCAGTTTGATGCGAGCATGAGGAAGTCTACAAAATTCTTTTCCCCCATTGTTTGATACTAAATCTAAAGCCCCATTATAAGGGTAATTAAAATAAATTTAAATTAATACCCTCGATAGATGTCATTAAGCACGTAGACAACACAAACCTTTCTAAATAAAATTTTCGTATCAAAAGTATTATTTCTTTAGAATAGCTAGGAGAATAAAATAAAAAATCTATCAGAAAATTCAGGGAAAGGATAAATCTTAACTATCAGAATTCGATGTGCATAGGTCTTAATCAAGTACCTTAATCGATTGGTTGGTTTGTCCATCTATGGTCATTTTTTTGCTACACAAGTCTACTATATAAGTCGCAAGTATAGGATGGTTCGTTTAAGTTTTATGGTAGAAGGGGCATATTTGGCAAAATGCAAGACAAACATCAAGTAACTACAGGTCCAGGTAAAAACCATAGACGTAAAATATAAGTAAACTGAGCATTGCTATTGAGGAGCTTCAAAAAGCGACCAAAATGTCGACTAGACTGTTCTGAAAAATTGTCTTGGTTGGCCGATATGGCATCTTATCGCCTTGTAACATCGTATGACAAGGTAGTATATGAATTCGCGAAAAATTGTGGCGAAAAATTGAAATCGCCAAAGTTTACTTACTATGTCGCGCTGATCAATCAGATGATGAATCAATTGACGGACTTCTTTTATCGTCTTGTGAACCAATCAGATGATGAATGTTCGTTTCCACCCGGCCCCAAAATTAATCTCAGAATCATATTACTACTAGTTTTGGTCACATGATCCTGGGCACGTAAAAATGCTATCACAGCGCGCTCTACTTTTCCTCGAGGTAAAAACAGGTACCTACGGTTTTAAGTGGATTCTGAACCATTATGAACATCCATACCTAGGCTGGGATTCGAACCAAGGGCCAGAGCGCCAATCAATAGGCTAAGAGGCTGGGCATAACGTTTTCGAAGAGCTCGAAGTATGTAGTATCTACTTTTTGCAAAAATATTTATCTATTCATTCAAGGTGCTAAATCTTTTTTTAGCCCGAATACTAAACAGATGCCGTGCGTGTCCAAGCCGCACGTTGAACAAACAATGAACATGCGACACGGATAGACGACAAGCTGATTCATTCGTGGCGTTGCCCAGTGACATTTTATTTTTGAAATGACAAATCCAAATTTATATGGCGAAAAGCTTCACAAATTTGAACGAAAAGGTTGGCTCGAGTTTCATGGCGCAAGGGCCATATTTGGCCATGCTGCGTCAGACACAAGATATTCAATATCAAGTAATAGACATACACACACACTGAAAGTTTGACTGAAACAGAAGAAAAATACACCCGAGGAGGAATCGAATCTGTATCGCCTGCAACTCGCAAGTTGCTAGCGCTGTGGCAAACCCACTGAGCCCTGGCTGCCCGGGAAGTGGTCTTGTAGAAATGTATCGAAATCTGCATTGGTGATACAAACTCTAAATGACAATGCAGGCAATATTAATGATTTTTCCGGGTAGGAGACAATAGTAAGAAAATTCCCCCAATTGAGATTTAGAAACCTTATTATCAGAGGCCTTTTATTGATCTGTTAACAAAATACAGATCTTTTCTGGCCCTTGGGGAACATCTTTAGGTGTGTACGGCATCACAAACCCAAGGTACCTGAATGATCTTTCACTCGCTTACCCTTCTGCTTTTTCTTCGGTCATTGTGGCGTCTGTCTCGTATTTGGCGCAGCTTGGCCAAATATGGCCCTATATGGTTGGTTTGGGTGGGGGGTTATGGTGCAAGAGGGAATATTTGGCCAAGCTGCGGGACCCACCAAGTCTCACGTTTTTCGAACATCTAATTTTAGCTAACTTATAAATATCATGCTCTCGATTTTTGATTAACACTTAATTTTGGACGAGTATCACTGGTTTTAGAATGCAGATGAAATAAAATATGCAGTGTTCTTGTAAAAACTAAGTTTTCTAAAAATCTTAAGGACTTTCAACAAATATTAAGGCTTTTTGGGCCTTACGAACTAAAGAAAAAAATCAGGGCCTTTTTAGGCCCGTGGGAACCCTGAAAACACATACTAAAACCAATTTAATCAGCGTAAATCGAAGTTTAGTGAATTATACGAGGAAAAATAGATGTACATAGATTATTTCCAAGAGTAAAACAAGTACATACGTTAATCATTTTGTCGAATATACTGCGAAGGGAAAGACTGGACCACTCCTAAAATTATTTTCTAAATATGTGAAGGCCTCATGAATGAGTAAAAGAAAAACACCGAAACTTTTCGAGTCCCATAAACTCAAGTCGAGTCACTGCCCTCACAGAGCAAAGAAATGCTCTCTCTTCAAGGACAGATACGACCGTCTCAACCTGGTGATAAGTAATGGACCAATCCGTTTGTAAACAAACACCCCTCTACCCTGGCGAAAGGAGGCAAGATAAGGAGAGATAGAAGCCAGGGCAATTGAACTTTGCTCAAAATGCCCCCTCCGTATCCATAAATCTCTCCCATCCACCGAAGAGATCGTGTTGTCTGGAGTCATATCAGGTTGGTACGTCTTGGTGGCATAAAGTATGGAGCTTTCTTCAAGCAAAGCGACGTTTGAGTCGTTAGTTCTGATGGAATTACTATCCTGTCGCAGTTTTCAATGGATGAAAACTAAAGGTATTTGCAATTTCAACTACTTTCATTAGACCCGATTGTTTCAGACATGTGATCTTGGTTTTGAATCTGTTGTTGAATTCTGCGCCATTTACAAACTCGCGCTTCCTTTTCTCAGTCATCATTTGTAAGCCATTTTTACACGCTCGCGCTTACTGCATGCCGGCACGTGTTGAAAAATACATTTGGAGGTGGCAGTCTTCTTTCCCGGTTGAATATTCTTATTGAAATGGTCAATAAACACTGGGTTTCATGGTCTTTCAGGATTGTTTTCAGACATGGGGCAGGACACCCAACGAGTGATCGCTGGTACCCGGCAGTTATACGAACGGGTTTCGGAGAAAAGCCTAACAGGGCTAAAACATTGTATGTATTTATAATTCCATTTGATATAAACAGAAAAGTGCCTTCATTTTGCTGTCTGATATAGGATAACTATGATTGATATTTTCCCTTGATCTGGGATACTATATTTTTGGGGAAAAAATATTGTGCTTGCATTACTATTTAAAAAAATTTGCTTGCGTCGAAAAAATTGGTTTTGCTTAAAAATATCCATTCTACCTCAAAATAATTTATTTCTTAGACATAGTACCGATCCTCTACACACACATTGCTTTATTTTAAACCCCATCATCTCAGAATCTGCTTATGTAAAAATAGCGTAGCTAACTCAAGGTAAGTAGGTAGTTGAATTAACGTCGAACTGGAGCAAAGCAATGGGCTATTGGCGATGGTCCGGGATCCGAAGACAAAACCTCGTAATTTTGAATTACGGTCAGATGACAAGATAAACACCTGAGCTGGCACCCCACTCTCCAAAGTTCCACACCACGCCAACGTAAGGACATTTGAGGCCACGATGGATTTAACGTACATCAGCCACCACGTTCACGAGTTTGGTTGGACCGAATTTCGAACTAGCAATCCTCCGATTGCTAATCCGCTACTCTTCCAACCGAGCCACCGTATTACTATTGGGTAGGTAGTTGAATTAACGTCCCACTGGAGTAACAAGCAAGCTATGTACACTGCTGGCCACACAAATTGCAACACCAAGAAAGACAAGAGATATCACAACAAAATTTATTTTGTAGATAACATGTTGACCAAGTATCAAATGATTAAATTTATAGACTTCTGTGAAGTGTGGTTCCTGCCAAAATCAGTAGCCAGAGTAGCCGCCATTGTTGGAGATCACCGCTGCCACACGCCTCGGCATTGATTCAGAGACTTTGGGGTTCTTGGGGTACAGCAGACCAAGCAGCTTCCACACGTTGCCAAAGTTGATCTGGTGTGGCAGCTGGGGATGTATTCTGGGTCAATCGTTGAGCAACCATGGACCACATGTTTTCTATCGGCGAAAGATCCGGAGAGCGAGCTGGCCAGGGAAGCAATTCAATCTGGCGATTGACGAAGAACCCTTGGACAATGCGTGCCACGTGTGGTCGCGCATTATTCTGTTGAAATATGGTTGTGGGCAAGCCCTGAAGGTAAGGAAGGACAACTGGCTCCAACACCTCGGAGATGTAGCGCTGGCTGTTTAAAGTACCGGCAATGCGTACTAGAGGAGTGCGAGAGTGATATCCAATACCGCCCCATACCATAATACCCGGTGCAGGACCAGTGTGGCGGTGCATAACGCAGCTGTTCAGCATCCTCTCTCCACGGTGTCTCCAGACTCGAATCCGACCATCGTGGTGTTGCAGACAGAAGCGTGACTCGTCAGTAAAGACAATTTCATTCCATTCTGCCGTCCACATCCTTCTTTCATCGCACCATTGGCGGCGGAAACGTCTGTGGTTCTGCGTCAAGGGTAGACGAAGCAATGGACGTCTTGCGGACAGACCACTCTGCTGTAAACGGCGTCGAATGGTACGCGCAGACACTGGATGATGCGGTACAGACTGAATGTGCTGTGCTATGGTTCGTGATGTGGCTGAGCGATCCGTCACTGCCATACGCACAATATGCCTGTCATGACGTGAAGTGGTGCACTGAGGTGGATGCGATCGAACACGTCGGTCCGTCGTACCCTCCTGCATCCAACGATCACATATCCGCATTACAGTTGTTTGGTTTCGTCCAACACGACTACCGATTTCCCTGAAAGATAATCCACAATCTCGGTAGGCCACTATCCTTCCTCTGTCGAACTCTTGATCAAAAGATGATCGCTGTTTTCTACGAGGCATAATTGATCGTTTTTTTGAAAAAAACCACAAGAAAAACACAATTGCCGTACTTGAAATCGTCGAAATCTCGCAAGCCTTAAATAGCGCTTTGAAGTGGCGCTACAGGCGCGCGTGATGTGCGTCTGCGCTGAAATTCTAATCATTTGCATATCTCACCTAGGCTAATGTACGCATGTTGTAAATTTCATATTATTTGCATGCTTCCTTCAGGGTGTTCCATTTACGGTGGCCAGCAGTGTACTACTATTCGGAAAAGAGAGAAGAGGTAAGGCAATGAAATTAATTTTTCACAAAATGTCTACCTCCCTGGGTTGTATTTTCTTTCTTCAGTAAGTAAAAACTTTCGTGTGTTTAACGTGTGTGCCTGTCGATTACTTATGTTTGGCGCAGCATTTGCCAAGTATGGGTCTTTCGACATAAAACCCAACCAACCAAATGTCTGCAGAGCAAAAAGCAAGACAAGGCGCGCCTTTTCTTACTCTCGTTCCCAATTGCAATCAAGGATTAATTCTAGCCATAATTTATTAAGAAAACTAATGTTGTACAGTAATTAATATATTTCATCTTCATTACTTAATGAAATTATATTTTACCTTCATTTTAAATAAGTACATTTTGTTTTGGACAATGGGCGCATCAGGCCATTTTCTTTTGATGACGAGAGGATTTAGAAGAGACGCCATGTCTCTTCTAAGCTAAGTTCTTTTATTTAATTTATCTCGAGATAATTTCCGTGTGTAGTTCTTAGAATATTCCCTGCTACGCCGGTTAAGTTAACTTTCACAATGCCCGTTTTTTTTTACTTGCATCGTTGTTCGAACCGCTATCCTTTTCATTTTTTTAATTCTTGTACTGCGTCACTCTTTGGCTTGACTATTCTTTTAACTGATATCGTATTGAGTGTTTAATTGTTACCTATATTTGTTGTGCAATGCTTAACTTCTCTCTATATTGTTAAATAAACCTAATTGTTAATTTTAACTATGGCTCATTTTCCTCGTCACTTTGTGACTAGCATCCAACATGTTAATTTATAATTAATGAGCAGATATATAAGTCCTCCACTCACACAGTATTCCTAGAGCAGGGTTAGGGAAGTTTGGTCACATTTTAATCACAAATTCCACTACATGATCACTCGCTACTGTTGGAGTCCTAGCATTCGAACCCGGCATGTTGTAATTCAAATTAACCACAAAAGGACACAACTCCAAAAGTATAGCTTCGCCTCTAGGTCCGACTTAAGGTAGGTAGTTGAATTTACGTCACGTTGGAAGCAACACAGCGGGCTATTCGCGACAGTCAGGACTCAATCCGAGGACATCACCTCGTAGGTCCGATTTAAGAATATGCATCAGTTTTACAGGGAGGGGTTTGATATCCAGAAGAAAAAAAAAATTTTATGCGCTGCGTTAAAAAAGTGCGGAATTTCTGTATAGTGTAATAGGTAAACTCATAATCATGGATGTCACCATGGCTCAGTGGGTATAATCACTGCGATAGCAACCTGCGAGTTGTAGGCGGCACAAGGCAGCTAAGTGCAGTTGGATTATGTCGCGGATTAGCAACTGTAGGATTGTGGGTTCGAAATTCGATCCAACCAAAGACCGTTGTATACATGGGGGCTGGTGCACGTTAAATCTGTCGTGACCTTACATGTCCCCACGTTGGTGTGGAAATTTGGGGTGGGGTGCCAGCTCAGGTGTTGACCTCGTCTTCTGACCGTGGATCAAAATTATGAGGTGTTCCGAGATCTTTCCATTCGGAATTGATCCCTGAACATCGGCAATAGCCCGTTGTTCAGGGCTCAGTGCGAAGTAAATTCTACTACCTATAGGCCGCGCAGGTTCGATTCCACACTGGGTGTATTTGTCTTGTGTCCAGTAAAACTTTCCCTTACGTATATACCCTTTTGTTTTTGTTGCTGTTTGGTGCAACTTGGCCAAATAAGGCCCCTTGCGCCATAAAATCCAACAAACCCAAGTCGTGAAAAGTCCCGAATGACTCTTAGAACTTCAGCTAAAGTTGCGACACCTTTAAGTGTAGGAAAATCTAATTCTAAAAATAGCTTGTGTCAGGAAAGCCTTTTTTGAGACTAAAGAAAAAATTTGCAACAAATGTATTTTAAGTGTGACGGATTTTGTTTCATCACTTCCGAACGCTCGGAAGTAGATAATGAACCTATTTCCAGCAAACAACAGTGTCGACTTCCGTAATTACGCAGATAATAGTTTTCTCCAATGTGGACAATTTTATTTTTTATCAGTAAGTCAGCTGTTTGCATGTGACCTTTATCGACGACTTAATCGTTTTACTATCTACAAAGCGGTTAAATTTTGCATGATTTGTTCGGAGCTGTTAAAGGAAGTTAAAATAAGTACCGATCCTCCAGTTGCTTTATTTTTAAACTCCACTATCTCTGAATCTGCTCATGTAAAAATAGCATAGATAACCGCAAGGAGAATAAATATTTTTATCGATTCCGAAGAAAATGAAAATATCCGTTTGTAATCCGAACGTTGATAATACCAAGAAGCAGAATCTGATCTTAGTTTATAAATACGTATAGATAAAAGTTGCAGATGATTCGAGAAGGAAGTTATTTCAGATGCAAAAATAAAAACTTATTCAGGGATTTCTGTTTTGTTCAAGCTCTTTTAATATTAGTTCCTAAATCAAGATTATATTAAAATTAAAGGACTCCGGGCAACAGTGATAAGCTAGAAATATATGTTCCGAAATGAAAAACATCAAAATATTAAAGAGGATTAAAAGAACTCTATTGTTTCATGAGTTCATCATGTTTGAAAGTTTAAAATAGCATGACCTCTTGAATAGTGGATAAACCATTGTAATTTTTTTAAATTTGGAAAATTACTCTCCTGAAAAATGTGAAGTGACATATAAATTCATTGTACCAAAAGCCTTTAAAAAAATTGTCAGTGGATATGAAATTCACTGGCTTCTTACAAATGAACTTTTTCTGAAAAAGCAGACACAATATTCCCACAAACATTACATTTTCTTGCTATTCATTCGTTTTCATCTCAAACATGGCACTTGTTTGACAGACAGTTAATTTCTAATAATCCAACAGTAGGTAGGTAGTTGAATTAACGTCGCACTGGAAGAACACAGTGGGCTATTGGCAACGGTCCAGGATCAATACCGAAGGGTAGATTCGAAGACAACACCTCATAATTATGCACCACGGTTGGATGACGAGATCAACACCTGAGCTGGCACCCACTCTCAAACTTCCGCACACACTAATGAGGACACGACAGATTTAGTGTGCACCAGCCTCCACGAAGAAGAGTCTTCCAATGGATCGTTTCGAACTGGATACCCTCCGGTTCCTAACCCACTACTCTTCCAACCGGGCTACTGCGGCCCCAATAACCCAAGGGAAAATATGAAATGCTAGTCAGATTCCATCGGTTTTCAAATCCCAGATATTTTTAATCGACCAGATTTAAAATTTGGCTTTAAGAGATATGATTCAGCATTAACCCTTTCTGGGGCGGTGGGACGTCTAGCATCCCAACTTGGAAAGGTTAAGTCCAGGTATATTAATATTCTAGGTATAACATGAAGCAGATACGGTAAATATTCTCACTTGTTATTCTGATGTTTAAGCATAGTCTAGATGGATGGTGAGACTAGGGAGGCTACCCAGGCCATTCCTGAGTGGAACTTATGGTCACTAACAAGTCTTTTCCCCTCAGCTATAGATTGGTTTTATGAGGGCCATATTATGGGGTTTTATGAGAGTGCTGCGCCAGACACAAGATGTACAATATCAAGCAATCGACACAAATTTTTTACTGACACAGAAGAGAGAAATACATCCAGGGAGGATTGCACCTGAAAGGAATCGGACCTGCACCTCCTACAACACGAAGGTTGCTAGAGCAGTGGGCATGCCCACTGAGCCACGATGTCCCCCCTCAGCTATCGAATGACACTAGGTTGGTTTGGTTGGCGTTGATAATATAGAAATTACTAGGCCGAACTCGATGCACGTTTTTTCATTTACGCTCAACCTTTCGTACTAGCCATCTAATTCTGGTCTGATTTTAAAACAGTATTCACGTCAAAAAATTTAAACTAAATTTTCGTTATGCGTAAACTACTTCGTCCACAAAGTTTTTCGAAAAACTTTTCAGTAGTCGTTCAAAGGGTTAAAGATTATTCCAATGGGGGCGATGAGCTTTGATATCTCTATTGCCACTCACTGCGCAGAGGGGGTCGAAATTTCACAAAAGTAGTTCGTCACCGACCTGAAAACTCCCACATCAAACATTTAGCGCAGGCGTCCTAGTCGTACAACTCGGCGCCCCTGATAATTTAATAAAGGAGCAGCGTGGGCGGCCCCCCGAGTCCGTCTCTCCAAGGGCTGGAGAGGTTAATGCCCCTGCTCGCTTTTCGGCTGCGCAGATATTGATTACGCTCACAGGAAAAGATAGATGGAATTACATAACGAAGGACCTTGGCGGCATGCGTCACGAAAAGAGTGTCGAAAGGGATTGTAATTAGTGAGGAAATAAATACTATGTTTCTGTGACGAGGTTGTTTCGTATAGGTTTTTGAAATGTTGGCGAATTGTGAAAAAGTAGTCCACTGTATTGGGAATGAGAGGGATTTTCAATGAAAAAAACACGGTACGGTTTCAGTACGGTTTGAGAAGATTTTATTTCTGTATCCAAATGCTCCCATCTAATACATGTCGGGGTTACTTCAAAATGCAATTTATCGTCGTTTTGGCAGCGCTTCGCGTTTAATCCAATCGGCGTTGACACTCAATCAACTATCATTTTTAAATCCAGAATTTATTCTTTGGCGAAGCGCCGGGGCTGCGGTAGCCCGGTTGGAAGAGTAACGGATTAGCAATCGGAGGGTTGCGAGTTCGAAACTCGGTCCAACCAAAGACCATCGTGTACACAGGGGCTGGTGCACGTTAAATCTGCCGTGTCCTCACATTGGCATGGTATGGAATTTTGGTGAGTGGAATGCCAGCTCAGGTATTGTTCTCGTCATCTGACCGTGGTTCAAAATTACGTATTGTCCTCAGATCTCCTTGGTGATTGATCCCGGACCGTCGCTAATAGCCCGTTGTGTTGCTCCAGTGTGACAAAAACTAATTACCAGTACCACCGCCATTGACGAAGCGCCAAAATCGCATTAAAAAAAAACAAGCCAACTGATGTCGCGTTCAAAATACGTACAGGTACACGTGTCGCCGCAGAAACATTACCGCCACTTGTATTTGACGGAAAATGCCTCACAGAAAAGATCAGCTGTAAAAGCAATGGTCGGTTAGGTTTTTATGGCGCAAGAGCCATATTTGACCATGCTGTGCCAGACATAAGACGTACAATATCAAGTAATGGACATGCGCACACAAGGAAAGTTCTAACACAGAAGAGAGAAATACACCCAGGAAGGAATCGAACCTGCACCACCACCAACTAGCAGATTCCTAGTGCAGTGGGCATACCCACTGAGCCACGACGGTACCGTAAAAGCAATGGAAGATTACTAAAAAAATGGCACTGCGTTCCCACTTGTCTAATCAGATAAGCAGGAAAAACTTGTTGAAATTGCCTTTTAGAGTCACCACATCAGCACTCTGGGCCACAGTACCAGGTTATAGTAGATGACGGGCCCTACATGAAATTGAAACATGCATCCTAAGCAGGGTATGCCGATTTAAATCAAGTTATTTTTATTAAAAAATCATTCATTTAAATCACTTTAATTTTTTTCTTAAGTTTAATAATATTGAAAATGAAATAACCTGTGACAAAATGGGACAGTTCAAATCAGTTTAAAAGTTTGTTTATACTCAGGAACACCCCAGATTTTTAAAACTAACAATTACTGGCCTCCCTACTTTGAGGACACTCAAGATAAATGTATTGATTGGAATAGGATGGATGGGTTCCAACTTGGAGAAATTATTTGCTTCATGTTTTGGAACTCCGCATTTTGTTTTTAAAAATCATTACCAATATTAGTATATTTGTATTATCAATGTTGAACCCCAACCATGGAAATATTAGAACCCAAAGAGTTCTGGATCTCTAGAATTTTGCGACACTTCAGATCAGATTTCGAAAAAGATAGTTTTATCAATTTTAAGCAGCAAAACTAGAAAGAAACCTAAACGTTGATACGCGTACTGCTTAATAGAAGCTTTAAATACAATCAAAACACCAATGAAGTCTGAATAATAAGCTTGGTTATTTTTGTGTTTCATGGCGCAAGAGCCATATTTGGCCATGCCGCGCCAATCACAAGACAAACACAATGATGGAGATGGTAGGTACAGTGAAACTTCGATTAACCGTCAGGACCGGGACAGTTAATCGAATAGACGGATAACAGAAAAACCTTAAACAACACACCTTCCATTGCATATGAACGAATGATAAAAAATGCACATTTACGAACTGGAAATACACTGTATATGTATTTTATTTTACAGAAACAATATACAATTTACATTAAGTACAGTATAGTACATATGTACATATTGTTACATGAACTTACGCTCTAGACGTACATACATATTCAAATTTTAAAATAGTCTCATTTTCTTGTTTCTTCGAGGTTCGTATGTATGAGTACAGTATACATGCATGTGTGTACGTACTAATAACTTTTAATATTTAATTAACTTTTAATAAAACGGACTGACGGTTAATCCATGTTTCACTGCAATTAGGTATTCTAATTAACGTCACACTGGAGCAACACAACGGGCTACTGACGGTCCGGGATCAATCCCGAAGGGAAAGATCCGAGGACAACACCACGTAATTTTGAACCACGGTCAGATGACGAGGCAACACCTGAGCTGGCATCCCACTCTCCAAACTACCACGCCACGCCAACGTGAGCAATGAGGGAGAAAGAAAAAGCAGAAGAGTAGGCGAGGGTAAAACAGAAGGGAGGACAGATTGCTCGGGTACTTCGGGTTTGTGATGCTCGTACACACCTAAAAAAAATGTGCCCCAGAGGGCCGTCAAATAAGGACCTAAATTCAAGGTTAGCAAACGGAGAAATGCGTCGCTGCTTAACCCTCCAAGTAGTTTCGACCCGAGATATCTCGTCCATAAAGATCTAACCAATTTTGTTAATGACGAAATATCTCAAGATATTGTCGATTTTTATGATGTCGAGATCAAGACCTGGTCAGTTTTCTTCTAATGACGAGATATCTAGTGCATCAAGATCTGGTCAGTTTTGCTAATGACGAGATATCTAGTCGAGACAACCACCAGGAGGGTTAACAAATACTAGAGTTCAAGGTGTTCTAACAATTATTTGGGAAATTGTTAAAGGTATTCATTGCATATAGTGTCGAACAAAAACGTTTTTCAAAAATTATTACTACGTCAGCAAGTTTATTTATTCATTTTATATATTCTCCAATACTTAATTTTCTTTCTGTTTCTTCTGCCTAAAATTTTAAATTGACAATGATAATATTCTATTCTCCCTAAATTCTCACAAAAATCACCAACCGGTTTCTTGTCTATATAAACAGGTTTTGAATAAAATTCCCAGAAGTTTCTGCCACACAATACGGTTAAAAACGAGTGAAAGGAAAATATTGCAGAACACGATTTTCCTTGTGTTTCGATTCTACTCGAATGATTATTTCAGTATTGAGTGGCAAGAGACCGACCAGATGTTGCCTGCATCTGGAAACACGCTGAGTAATTCGACACGCAATCGGATTTCCCAATATATTGTAATACATACGGAACGCGTTTTTGCAGCAGGCTAAGAAATTAGCTGTCGTTAGTCGTACTTTGCTACTATTAATTTCGTTTTGACGACTGTTTTTGGATCGTCGTCATTTTCGACGTCTAATTTTTCTGAATTTCTTCGCATGTTAGACGCTCAAGTTTATTTTCTTACTGCTCTCGCTTGGCACAAATTCTAACCCATCAACCCTTAATTCTCTTCCTGCTAGCAAACTATACTCTTACTTTTAAATAAACGCAAAGTTCAATACCTTGTGTGGTCCCCTAGTCTTAATGTGTGCTTATAGCCATTTACGAAAACAAAATAAATTTAAAATTGCATCCTAGAACATTTTGGCAAGTAAGGGGAATGTTTGGTTGTCACTGTGATGCCTGACTTATTACTTCGAATTTGTAACCCTGCTTGCGGGTTTTATTTTGTTGAGGTTTGAAATATTAAACACCTGTTACGAATGTCAGCTTTAGCATTTCCTCAGCATTAGCTTAATAGTTGCACATTTTATCATAATTATACAAATAATTATACTTTATATTAATACGTAAATTTTGTTTTGGTGGGTTGGGTTTTGTAGCGTAAGGGCCATATTTGTCCATGCTGTGTCAAACAGAAGGCAGACAACGTCAAGTAATGGGCATATACAAGAAGAGTTTTACTGGCACAGAAGAGAGAAATAGGGACACCCAGGGAGGAATCGAACCAGCACAGGCAATAACTCACAGATTGCGCTCAGTGGGCAAACTCGGAGCCCATGACGGCACCAAATTTTGTTTTGGACAGAGGGCAGCACCAGTCTCCCTCTGCCCCGTCCTAAAAAGTTTAGCTTTGCCTCTGAATCACACAGCCAAGAATGTCTTAGACTTCCAACATTCATTGTAGAATACGAGTGGATGAAATGACATGTTAGAAAAAAATTGCAACTTCATTACAGTCAAAGCTACAACCTTCAACTGTCAAGTGTTTCAAATGAGGAAAAGTGAATGCTACAGTTACATTCTTTCTGTCATTAGAAAAGTGTACAAGGAGTTCCGCGTAACCCAAATGCCGACAAACGTCGTCTCTTCAGCATCAGTTCCGACTTCACGTTATTCTCGAAAGAGAATAAATTAATTTGTGGCCCCAAGAACGTTTATGAAATCAGCTAACTAGTATTTGGGTATCTGAGAAAATTCCAATGGCGCCATTTGCAATGAAGTTTTGTAACGCGACTGCTTTTAGTTCGGTGATTTGAGTGAAGAGTAAAGGTCGCTGTAACCCGGTTGGAAGAGTAACGGATTAGCAATTGGAGGGTTGCGAGTTCGAAACAGTCCAACCAAAGACCGTCGTGTATAAGAGGCTTCATGCACGTTAAATCTATCGTGGCCTGGTGGACACGTTGGCATGGTGTGGAAGTTCGGAGAGTGGGGTGCCAGCTCAGGTGTTTACCTCGTCATCAGACCGTGGTTCAAAATGACTAAGCGTTGTCCTTGGATTTTTCCCTTTCGAGATTGATCCCGGACCGTCGCCAATAGCCCGTTGTGTTGCCCCGATGTGACATCAATTAACTACCAATACCATTGAGTGAAGTGCAAAGTAACTTAAAAGTTCTTACTCAAAAAAAACTTTCAAGTTCGAACTCATATAATATGGCCTAAATGCCCCTTCTATACATTTCAGATCATTAAAGCAATATATAGATTGTCATCATGGAGTGGGTGCAGGTTGCATTTTCTGTTCATCAGGAAAGGTTTTTCCCATAAGTACGGTAGGTATTTTAATTAACGTTGCACTGGAGCAAAACAACGGGCTATTGGCGACAGTCCGGGATCAATCCCGAAGGAAAAGATCCGAGGACAACGCCACGTAATTTTGAACCACGGTCAGAGGACCCCATAAGTATGTCCGTTCCTGGAATGGAAAAGTCGGCAGGTTTGGAATCGGAGTTTACCTTCAACTAGATGTTTCACTCAGTCAAGCCCCTACTTCAGGAAGACCTGTCCAGCTTGAAAGATTCTACCCGTAGTAACCTATCACCCCAGGGTATTACTGTCAAGGTAATTACATGGCTAGTCCTGACCACGGTACAGCAGTGTTTTGGGTTGTCATGGAAGGTAGGTTGATTGGGTTTTATGGCGCAAGGGCCATATTTGGCCAAACGCAAAACAACGTTAAGCCCAGGTGGAAGGGTTAATGCTGCTGATGCACGTTAAATCTGTCGTGGCTTCAAATGTAATCACGTTGGCGTGGAAGTTTGGAGAGTGGGGTGCGAGCTCATGTATTGACCTAGTTATCTGAACGTTGTTCAAAATTATGTTGTTCTATCTTTCCCTTCAGGTTTGAACCCGGACCGTCACCAATAGCCAGTTGTGTTGCTCCAAGTGCGGCATTAAATCAACAACCTACCAACCTCTTAACAATAGTGGCGCAGGGGGTTTGTCCACTGTGAGAGTTGTAGGCTATGCAGGTTTGATTCCTGTAACTTATTCCTGTGTGTATTTCTCTCTTATGTGTCAACAAGATCTGTGTCCACACTGATACAGTTTGGCAAAATATGGCCCATTGCACCATAATAAAACCCAACCAACCTGAAGTAAATTTTAAACGCATTTTAACTTGTAACAATGATTTTACACATTCGTGCCGCTGGTTTGGTGTCCACGATATGCATTTTTGTACATCTCTACTTATTGTACCAGTATGAGATGCATACATTTTCCTATTCTCTCCACCTGTTAGTTTACTATACACAAATGATGACACCTTTTCAGACTATAAAAACTCTCACATTTCCCGAACACCATGAGGGCCGTCGTGATTCAGTGAGTTTGCTCACTGTCCTAGCAGCCTGAGAGCTGTAGCCAGTGGAGGCTCAATTCCTATAACTAACCTGGGTATATTTCTCTATTCTGCGTCTGTCTTCCTTGCGTGTGTATGTGTTGCTTGACGTAAAAAACTATTGCTTAGCCAGATCTGGACCTAGCGCTATGAAAAACCCAAACACCTTCGGTATAGTGCGGCTTCGACGACAAGGCGGCAAATCTTTGGTCAGTTGATTTTTGAATACGTATAGGCCTTAGGAGAAGGCTGTCGTACGCAAAAGCATGAATGGCGATCGCCGTGAATATTTCTCCCCTGCCAACTCGTTGCCAATGCTATCACTTTCGACACCGAACTTGGAACCAGAATCCGCGCTTAGAACTCCAGTTGTAGAAGAGCTTTGTTTACGTCACCACCAGTTCCCTAATTTAACTAATAGACTCGTTAAAAACCACGTGACGACTGCCTTCATCAGCCTTGGTTTTAGGTGTTATGGCGCAAGGGCCATATTTGGCCTAGCTGCGCCAAGCACAAGACAGACAATGGCAATTATTTGTGAAAAAAAGGATGGATAAAGAAAGTAGATAAAGATCGCTTGGCCATCCTGGGGTCGCAATCCTCATGTTTACCAGAGGCAGGAAACCCCATGGAAAAAGAATAGAACACTAGAGTATCTCGGGTTCGTGAAACCCGTACACACCTAAAAATGTGCCCCCGACGGGCCCTCACCAGGGAGCCCCACTACACCAGTTATCACCTATCAAGTACGGGTTCGTGTAGCCACAAATATCCGTTCACCGATTCTGAAGTGAATATCACAAGTGGCGAGTGACACGCCGCCTTTACGAACTATATCCGCAGGGGTTGTGGTCCGTAAAGGCTGATCGGTGACTGATTGACCTCCTACCGGACATTACCCCAGGCAGATAGTAAAAACAAAAAGTACTGACTTCTGGTTTATCGTCTCCCAAAGTTTTCTTTTTCAAAAGAAACCAGTAGGTTCCTTCACCCCCAACCTTGAAACACATAAATTCAAATTAACCGGTTCGCAAGGACGGTGGTTTTAAAAATGTAGTTAATTCAACTATGATAAGATCGAGTAGAAAAATTTTAACACTAAAGACATTAGTGTCTCAGACTTATTAGAATATTCATTTGTGTCGTCTGGACGAAAACGGAAGTACTTTGAGTAATTGTATTTACGATCAGCTTACTCTCACACATCTACAATCCAGAACCGGCCCTCCATGAAATGCAAATTGTGTGTCCAATACTTGACGTTGTTTGCCTTGTGTTTGACGCAGCTTGGACAACTATGGGTTTTGCGCCATAAAAAAACGTCTAGCTGATGATGCTTAAACCTCCAAGAGGTTTCGACGAGCTATCTCGTCCATCCAGATATTGACGATCTTTTTTTATGATGACGAGATTAAGACCTGCTCAGTTTTCTTCAAATGACGAGATATCTCGTCCATCAAGATCTGGTCAGTTTTGCTAATGAAGAGGTACCTCGTCGAGACAACCACCAAGAGGTTAAGTTTAGTTTCCACCAACGAATCCTGTCTGCGCTTGTCGGGACCCACTCCTTGGGGATTATTACCATACCTGAATGACCCCCTGGTCGGGGCAGAGGGATTGTACCCCAAATGAAGAAACTAAACAGGAATACAGTTAGAGGCAAAGTTTGCTCGTCTATCGGCAGTCCACAATTTTTCTGACGAAGTATTGGAATATGTTTTTTATGACGGGTATGCAATCCTGCTTGATAAACAACCCGCCTTGAAAATCATCTTGCTTGAGGCCCGTTATCTAACCTCGTTCCCCTCAGGGGCACATCTTCGGGTGTGTACAGGTTTCACGAACCCGAGGTACTCTAGTGATCTATTTTTTCCCATGGGATTTACTGTCTCTGGTTAACATGGCGGGGTCGCGCTTCAGGATACCCAAACAACCTTTCTCTATATACTTTTTCTCCTCTCCATCCTTTCTTTTCACAATTACTTGTCTGTCGTGTTTAGCGCAGCTTGGCCAAATATGGCCCTTGCGCCAAAAAACCCACAACCAACCTTAGTTCTGGACCTAGAGTGTAGATGTGGTGGGCCAATCGTGGCATCGAACAGCCATTGAGTTCCGGTCTTGTTCAAGAAAAACGGAAAGTTTTCATGTAATACTAAACTCCCAACTGCAAAACCTTTTAATTTATACCAACATTCGCCGATTCGAGAAGGCTGAGAAAATATAAATCTTTAAGTTATAAGGGATCGTGACTTAAAAACCATTGCACGATTATCTCTGTCGTCTCAAGAAAGTCGTAAATTCTTAAATCAAGATGAACAGGTTGTAGACAGGATTAGTGACGGTGGTAGCATCAGAGGCAATTCATTTGCCTGCATTCTTCCGACCGAAAGTAAAACGAACGCAGCAGACCTTTTACTTTTATGTTGGACAATCTGCTTGATTGGATCTGTTACCTAATGCCCAACAACTTTATCCACTTTAATGGCTAAACGGATGGCAAGGTCGGGTGAATTTCATAAAATAACACATGATTGGTAGGACAATACAAACCTTATAATTAAAGCCAGCGGAAGTTATTGATTAACAGAAATGGTGACAGATTATTGGCACAAAAACGGTGAGTTTTTAAGTTATGTGATCATTTTATCGTCGCAATGCATTTTTTGAAGAATGAGTTCTTAGGTTCCAACAAAAAGAAAGCTAGAACCAGTTTTTATAATGGGTCAAGTATGGGATATATAAGACGATGAAACATGATTCCTTCGGTGCTCGAATTTACTATTTTAAAGGGAAATAGAACGCCATAAAACAAATAGGAACAAAAGAATTTCTTATTATCTAATCCAGACCAGACGAGTCGGAGATCTTCAAACATTTGTCTAATATTGTTTCTTTACCGTTTGTTTTAGTTTGTCAGAAAACTGAGCAAAAATTGAAGTTCTTACAATTTTTTGATAAATGTCAATACATTCTCAAACAATCCAGAAAACATTGGATAAAAATATCGAAATTGTGAAACGTTTTCTATCGTTTTCATCAAATGATCGATTCACGAGGAATAATTTGGAAGTTAAGCAGAAGAGCATAACGTATAGTGTATGATACATTGTGATAATTTTCTTCAACTACGTTCCAATCGAACAATCGATCAAACTATTAAGTAATTTAAGAAAACACCTCTATCGATTAAATTCAAACGCCGCATCGGCTGCCAGACTGGAAAAAAGCAAACATTTTGTTCCACACTTTGTTTTTAAAAAACTTCGTGGACTAGTAGATAAACTATAATAGTATTGTCAAGGAAAGAAAATAGGGTTTCATAAATGGGACAACACATAATTAATAGCTTAAATCGAACCGGTAAAATAATGTAAAAACATATTTTTGCTGCTAGAAAACTTAAACGAAATGGCCATCCTATAACCAATTTTAGTTGTATGCTAATCAAAATTATTTTGAAGTAAATTGCATCAATCCTAAGTTTAAAATATTATTTTATTTATTCAATTAACCCTAATGATTCAAATTTTTGCAACTTTTATTCCTCATTTTCAAAGTTCACAAGTTTGAGCTGCCCATAAGAATTGGAGCCCTTACTTTTCACTACAATACAAGGCAGTCATGGATATTTTATGTTATAATGCAGTTATTTTAAAAGTGTGGGGACATGCCTCCCTAGGGCAGTACAGAAGGGTCATAAGAGGAGCACAAGAAAGTATTAAAAAATGTTTTAATCTTCCAAGGAAACTACTGAATGTGAACAAAAATAAAAATCCTAACTAATTATATCTTCATACAATTATCATTTTAGGAATTGAATCATCATTTGAGAAACAGCATTCTAAACTTATGGGTAACCATGTAACTATACGTCTCAGGAATGATAAAATTTTAAGTTGTAAAAAAATTATATCTTTGGTCATATAGTTTAATAACTGATTATTTTGAAACGTTTCCTTCTTATTCTCTTATCAGTCTGAGACTAAAACCCTATTTTCACAACTATTAAAAAGCAGATTCATTGATATTTTATCTATGGTTGTGTATCAATTCAAATGTATTTTAAGAGATAGTATTGATCTCAGAAATCATCCTTCTCATCCCTTTGAAAATGGTCACACATTAAAAACTTTAAGAGAGACAATATCTAGATTTAAAGAGGACTTGGAAGTAAAATGTTTGAGAACTACTGTTGTTATGCAAGTTTAATAATTCAAATAATTTAATCATGGAAGGGTTTTTCAACGTTATGTACAATTATGCCCATTCATTCATAATACTGAATAAAATTATTTGAAAAAAAAGAGTCTCTTGCATATTACTTTCTAGCATAGCCACCATTGAATCTGCACTACAAACCCTGTGCTTTCAATAGAACAAATATTACATCCAAAAATATTTTTAAAGTTCAAGGTTATGAACCCTCCTTTATTTGAGGCTTATATAAAAATAACCATGGAAACAATATTCAATAAAGAAAATGGAAGAAAAATGAGAATCTGCAGTAAATTCAATCAGGTGTGTCATGTAGTCAACCCTGATATTACTTTTCGAGTCAGATGCATTCTTTAAAAATTAAGGAAGCAGTGATCCGTTTTCAAAATACAGTGCAAAAAAGAATGCATTAATTTCAAACAAGCATTTCATTTTACTTATGCTACATGATTAAACAGAAAATGCCTCATTCCTCAATATCACTGCCAGGGTTGTTCCTGAGCAGGGCAGAGGCCCCTCCAGAATGTATAAAAAGCAAAAAATATTCTCATAAAAACATTGATTGCTTCTTTGAAAATCGTAAGATGTGATATTTTTCTCCTTCCACACAACTAATATTTATTCCTTGCCTTTCAGACCATTTACAAAAGTGCTATTTTTTATTTACTGGAGTTGGATAAAATCGTAAATTTTAACATTGTTCATTAAAACATTAGAACATTTTCCCTTCTCAATACAGCTTCTATTCATACATCTTGGAATAGTCATTTAAAATTAGTTTCCAGGTAAAACACTTTAAAATTAGTCTTGGTAAAACACTTTAAAATTAGTCTTGGTAACACACTCCAAAACTAGTCTTTACATAACACCCTCGAAAACTAGCCTGATTAATACTAAAACTTCTATATTTCAAAGACATTTTTAAATTCACCCCTAAATAAAGACCTTACAGTAAAAATGTAGCCCTTCCAGGTTGATATATTGGGAGTGCACCCTTCTTCCTAAGGTGTTTGGCAAGTACACTCTACACCCTGAATAAAATAGTGGCAGTCAACTTAAAACCCTTAGTAAATAAAAAATAAATATGGTTGGTATGAAGTTAACATTTAAGAAATAAAATGTTATAAACTAATAAAAATCATAAATTCCTGCTTGTGTTTCTGTTGAAGTGACTTTATTTAAACAATCACATTTTAATGAATTTAATTTTTACATAGAATATTCCAGATGAAATGTTCTAGATGATCACACAGAAATATGTACAAATGAGTAACCCAGTGGCAAACGATATTTTTCTGCATTCAGAACAATAAAGTATTTATTGTTCCATTAAAATTGCAATTCAAGATTATACAATAAATCACAACAGGTTCGATAAGTGATGCCTACGAATCTATGCGAGTTACTCAAGATTTCACGTAAATTATAAACAATTTTTAATCAAGGATAATTTATTTGGAATATTTAAATGTTTTTGTAAAACAAGGGTCATTGATATTTGCACATGGGTAATGAATACTTCAGGAACAGTCCTGATCACTGCATAAATTTAGTAATCAAGATATTGAATTGGACTCTTGTTTAAGATTTGAATTTAATACTTCTGTAATACAATTGTAATCCATATCCTGCATATAGCCACTATGTGCCCCTGAACTTGTAACAGAAAATAGAACATTCTCAACAGGAAAAGAGAAGGTAGCAAAATTTGCCAATTTATGTTCTTTATTAAAGGAAATCGAAATGTCAAAAAATTCAATATTCCTCAATTGATTAGTCACCCCACAAAAACTATTCCCTTTGCTTGATGTATGCAATTTTAGTCAGGATCGATAGTCAAAAAAAGAATGAGCTGATATGCTAAGATTTTTATTGTCAAAGATGCTATAAAGAATTGAATTAATGTTTCAATAAGAACATTTTTATATGAATAGAAATGAGAGATGTGTGCACATAAGGGTTGTCTTCCAATTCAAAATATAAATGAATATAGGTATGTCAAAAACAATTAATTGATCACGAAAATAGTATTCAGTTCATATTCACATTGATGTCATTGTTTCTTCCATTGTACATATGAAATAAAAATAGATCAGGACACAGGGTTTATACTGAACTTGTTTATGTACGTTAAATACACAAAAAGAACTTAAAAGTGGAAAACACTTTCACTTATTTAACATAGCTTAAAATCTGAAACAAAAATTAGCATAGATAATCAAAACTTTTAATGTGGGAAAGATGAATATTTTAGTAAGTACTCAGTCAAGTATTGAGAAATAAATTTCACAAATGCATTGAAGATATATTTTCCTAACGTCCTGTTTTATAGAATACGTTATTTAGGATTTTTTTTGCAATTTGAGTTAAAAACCACAAAACATTAAATAGTGAGATTTATAATTGGGGGATCAATAATGCATCCCATAGTAAATTCGGCTTTACTTTTATTCTATTGCGTTTCAGATGCAATGATTAAGTATCTGTTTTAGAAATTCGAGATAAATGTAATAATTTTATGCATTATAGAATAACTCAAATCGATGCAGAAATAATTTTTACATAAACCCAGAATTGTAAAATCAGCACCGAGCAGATCAAAATTCTGAAATTGAAAACATTTATTTCTGCACTCATAAAAGTCAATATTGGAAACTTGTCGAAGACTGACAAATTTAATTAGAAAAGTGACTTATCCTGTGGGGGATCAAAGATGACAGCAAGTGATTGTCAACTGTAAACAATAACAAAGATTTACAAGGCAATGAACGGATAAAAATAGACGAAATTTATCCTCACCTTATAATCTCTGCAATGACTAAACTATTCTTAGATTTGTCTGGTTACAAAATCAGATAAATTGAATTATCTGCAAACTGAATTGTAGATTGCAGTAGAGAAGACCACTCCTCACAATATCTGCACTCTGCAGACAATATTACTTTCATGACCCTCGGAAAAATCGGTACTGAAGTTTTGCTTTGCTGTAAGAGGCGCCGCTGTTGGAAAAGTATTGAGAGAGAGCAGTAAAATAATCCCCAGTTCACAAGTGATATTTTCTCTATTAAAAAATTTATTTTTGCTGTGACTCAAATGTCTAAGAAAAGATTGAAACTTTTTCTTTGATTATATTTAAAACAAACCTAAAAATAATTTGAATTTTTTAATTCTCATGATCGACCTCTGCCAGAGGCCGTATTCTCAATGCTTGATGGCAGTAGCTGAGCAAGCACCTTTACGACGTGGTTTTCGTGTCCTTTGAATGGATAAGCTCTAGGAGAGAATTTGGGAAGATTTTACCGGCTACACAGCGGCGTTGTTCCGGCAAATAAAAGCACCTTCATTCCTGTATTATAAAATTTACTAATTTCCTATCCTTTCTAAACGAAAATGGCCCTTTTTAGAGTATTTGCCAATCGACTTATAGCTCAACCTCAGGTAACTATGGGTTTTCTGTAATACAATGTTATATTTTACGAAAATGGAATTTTTTTATGGCTATTACGTTTTCTTACCGCTGCGAATAGTTTACACAGGTGTGACCATAAGACATTGATGTTCATATTTATGAATATGGAATACTTTTAATTTTATTTTCGTGTTCGATTGAACGGTCTTGACCTTGTATTAATTTCATATTTCATTACCTGTTTTTAAAAATATTTTCATAATTATTTTGATTTTGATCTAATTTTCGTTCTTTTTTCTAGTGCATCCTATTGAATTTGAAGATATTTGTCATTTTTAATAAATTTAGAATTACGACCATGTCTTATTCTTAATAAATTTAGAATTACGACCTTGTCTTATGGTACCGGCTACGAACAAAATATAAGCCTATATTTTGTTCGTAAGCCTATATTTTGTTCGTACAAATTTTGCTCATAAATTTTACTGCTTTCTTGAAAACAAGTTACCGACATAAATGCAACATGGGAACTCGCAAATTAAAAGTTTATTTTTTAGTAACTTTTCTTTTTAAAACACAGTAAGTTCTCCCACAATAGTATGCCTCGTACGGAATTTGAATTAGTAAACTACAATAGGTTGGAAATTTGCTTTAAGTTTTACTTATAAAATTTACTGTAAATTATTATAGTTTTGAGCCTAGAATTCTCAAATATAAGTTGTGAAGTTTGCGTACAAATTTTAGTTTTATTACATGATTAATGTTATATTAAATTTTGATAGAAAATTAAGTTGTTGTTCAAGATTATCTGATATAGATTTCAGTATAAATTCAAATTTCCTGGAATTTTGAATTTTCGCACTGTATTGTCGATTTTGTAGCAAAAAAGTTGAGGATTTGTATTTCAGAAAAAAGGGTCTTTTTATAAATGTATATAAAGATTTCAACAAAATTCTATTTTTACTTGCTGAAATAGTGTTAGGATTTTATATTAAAAAGTTCACACAATTTTTGCAAAGTTTGATAAATTATTTTATCTTGGTTTTGTTCTCTTTCAAGATTGGTTGATTTTTCTCTGAATATTTAAATGAGAAAATATAGTGACCTATTTGGCTAAGTAACGATTAACATTCTACTCATTAGTGATTAAATGTTCACATTTTATTTCAATATTAAAGAAAGGAGATTTTAAAGTGTTCAGTTGACTAAATATATTTAAATTAAATTTTTAAAAGTTATGTTTAATTATTTCTATTCTATGATATTAATATTCAATACCAAAAATAAGGGCACATGAAGAAGTTGAAATTTTTTCTGAATTTCTGATCAGCAAAATGTTTTGAGTTTTGTCTTGGAAAAAGTTTGTCATAATTCATTGTCTGAAATCTATAGTGCTCAAATTATGACTTCAGGTGCCTGAAAATTAATAGTAAATTTAGAATGTGATAAAATTATTTGTAAAATCCCATTTCTTGTCCAAAATGGCCTTTGCCATAGAAACCAACTATTTCTACTTTAAGATCTTTTTTGTGCTCATTTGGGCATGAAAAATTCATTAAATTGAGTTTTTTAAAGCTGAGATTCTATGTTTCAATCTAGAAGTTGCACTTAATGTGTGACTAATTACAAAACTGCTTTGAATACTTCACACGTTTTATCTAACTTGTCAAAATATATCTTTAGTGGCAATTTTTGAACTTTGTTATAACATCATTTCGGTTTAAAATGTACCCTTCAATGACTTGCATCATGGGATTGCAATTATGAATTATGTAGGGAATAAATGCTTAAATTCTCTGGCTTTAAACATGAATTTGCTGGCTTTATTTTTTGAAAATCAAACACATTTACAAATTTGTTTATGACATAGTGCCAACAGTTAATATTTTAAGAAATGAAAAAAATTCTGTGGATCCACAAATTTTTTCTGTATAGGTTTGTCTTTCAATTCTAATTTTCCACAATATTTCTTTGAAAATTTTCATTTTCACTGTCAAGTGTTGCGAAGGAATAAAAGGCATCCATGTTTTTTGGTTTATCAAAATCCTTATATTTAATACACAGGAAATAACTTATGTAAATTGTTAATGAATCAATTAACCATCGAAGTGGGAGGTTTTAGAGTTATTTGTTCATAAAAAGTTAAGAATTGCCAAAACTTTTTCAATTCTTTAAAATTACTTCCATAATAGTTTTCTTGAACATGAGGCAACTTACAGTCCAATATAATGATGAAATTGCCCAGAGTGGGGGAACGTTTTCAAATTAACGGGAATAAATATCCGTAGTGACTAAAAAGATGTTCACCAGTTTACGTCACCATAGAATGGGCAATCTGGAGTCAGAAAGTCCAATGTGAAATAAAAGAGTGTAGATAGTAGGGTGCAGTTAATGACCCTAATGTACATTAATTATCACTGCTACTGGAGATACATTGAAGAATAATTTTTTCCAGAATTGCCAAACTAAGTTATGGCTTATACGTACAAATTTTATACTTACTATTCGCTGAAGATTTTTGGGGAAATTACTTTGTATCAGCTCTGAATTGACAAAATGTATGCCATGGAAGCAGGGTTAGAAATTAGGATAAGAAAAGTAAGTGTCAATGGCACCAAAATATTTTTCCTCAATTGCCAAGTTCTGCTTGGATGTAATTTTGATTTTATTTTGTGAACGCGAATGTATATATAAACACAGAATGTTTTGTAATCAAATAACTTTAACAAAATTAGTTTAATAAAAAGAAGACATTGTTTTAATTTTCACCAAATATAATTGAACATCTTGTTTGCTTTCAGCGATGGTCGTTTGTTGTTCAGCACCCCAAACATTCATTTTAATAACCATAGCTTATAACAGTGCCCATAGACAAAAAATTCAGCTAGCCACTAGGAGTTTTTGTCAATCCAGTTAACCATGGCTGCGAATAGGTGTTATGATACATCCAGACTCGGGGAGCAAATTGCTATAAAGACTAAATGGTAGATTAGCCAGAATTCGCCTCACTCAAGCAGTAAAGCTGTTTGGTATAGAAAACCCAATTTGGTTGAAAATCCCAGCCATCAAAATGAATTTATTAGTGTAAAATAAGATCTAACTAATAAGAATCCACTAATTTCAAACTTTGCTTGGAACTTGTTACACTTCAAGATAGCTAAATGGATTTTGCTTTATTCCAAATCTTCAAATAATTGCTTCAAAAGAAACTCCAAACAAATCACATTAACCCTTATAAATGTTTTTTATAGATGTGCTCATAGAATAATTAAAGAAATTAGTTAATTAATTTTATATATTTTACTCACAACCGTTTTTGCAATTAGGACGTTCTCAAAAATAGTCCAGTAAGTTTTCCTTTTTTTGTGTGCAATTCATCTGTTTTCATTTGAAAAATGTTTAAAAACAGGAAAAATGTAAAAAGCACTATAAATTTTGAAATTCTATTAAATATAACAGATTTTTTTTTAAATAGCTAATTTGGATTTTTTTAAATGTAGAATAATCACACAGCATTTTTAGATATCTTGCAAGTTACTCTAAAAGAATAAGATCATTTCTCTCTAAGCTCCTCTAGGGTTGAAAATAAAAGAAACCCCACCATTAATTATAAACAAACTTATGCTCAAGACAATTCCTTTGATTGGAAAAATTATTTTAATGATATTTTCTTATCAACTAAAGAAAGTTGCACTTATACTAGTTTAAAAAGTAAAGTTATGAAATCTGTTTGAAAGACCATTTCCATTATGTGATCACCTGTGTATTAACAATCTATTAATGCAGTTAAATTGTTATCTTTTAATTTTTCTGGGGGCTCCTCCAAAATTTGTCTACATTTTTCTTTTATTGAAATAATTGGTTTCGCTATTTATACTATTTGTAAACTGCACACGAAGTCAAACATAGTTATGAGAAAATGAAGGGGGAAATTCTCACTAAGTTTCCCAAGAAGAAATTTAACCTTCATGCAAAGAAAACAATAATTTAGTGAACTGACAGTCTAAAAAAACTTATATCCCTCGAAAATTTTCACTTGTGATTTGACAATATGTTGGCTTTTTGTGGCACTGAAAATATTATCTTTATAAACCACATAATATACTTTCTTACTGGTGCTTTATAACAAAACTGATTACTTGTATGTACATTTTTTCAGCAACACTAATCCTTGTTGATTACAAGTTTGATTTCTACCAATGTCTAAATGGCAGACTATTAATACCATTCTAATTTACTTGAGACAAAAAATAAATTTTCAGTATTGAATTGCTGTAAAATGATCCTTAAAATTCCATATTCTAGAATGTTACTAAAAACTTACATTCCCTGTTATCTTCAATTTCTTTTATAATTTCCAATTGTCTTATAAATTTTAGCTCTTTTCTTGAATGAAAATGGCTACTGCACATCTATCTCTTATCAGGAAAGCTTCCTACTGATTACTTGTATGTTTATCAAAGTTTGCAGTGTTTACTTTCTTTATGGTGTCTTATTAAAAGATACTGATCTTATCTGTTTTCTGTCAGATATTGAATATTCTAAGATTTTAAGGGTAGCACTCTAAAGCATGTTTCAGTTCTCTACTAGAAAGCATGGTTTGAGACAAGTTTTTGTCCCAAAATCATTCATCCAATTTTTATTGTTTGGTACACAAATATTTTTATTTATTACTTTGTAGATAAACTTTTTTAATGTCAGTGTTTTAAATTCATGTTCTAATTTTTCCCAAAAATAAGAAAACAAGTTCCAAAGAAATTCAACTCAAAATATTCTAAATAAAATGTAATTTAAGAATTATTAAAATGAATTTATTATCTAATGTATGGATATTTAAAATATGGAATAGGTTTATAGGTTTCCACTCTGGGGTGCATAAATTAAAATATGTGTTTCTAGATGCATTTTTCAAGTGATCTTTGAAAACAGGCAATAGGAGAATGATTTTTATGTCCAGAAAAAATTCCTCCATAATAATTTTATTATTCTTTATAATCTTGAATGAAATTAACTTTCTTTCTTTTTTCTTGAAAATATTTATACATGTTTTATTATTTCAGGCTACCTTTACCCCCCTTTCTGTTCTTGCAAAGAATATGAGTACAGATTCAACGGTAAGAAACAACTTTTCAAGTTACATGTTTTCAAAATTCAGATTGATACATAGCTGTAATGATTTGAATTTACGTTTCTTTATTTTAAATTAACCATAACCCATCTTTGCAGGATCTGAAAGGGATAATGGCAAAAAAGATAATTGAGCATCAGAAAAGCGTAAAAAAATTTCGCGAAGTCTATGGCAGCAAGGTCATTGGTGAAATAACTGTAGATCAGGTAAATGTAATCTTCATTCCTTGAAACCATGTCTGTTTTAAAGTGAACCAAGTTTTAATTTTCATCCAACAATTTCTTGTATCTTGATTTTCTTTTCCTTTAATTTTTAGTTTTTACTGTCTCAGTGTTACTTGTGTTTAATTAAAATTGTCATATGCAGTCATACTGGATAGTCTCAATTATGTGTTAAGATTTATTTTTGAAAGAAGCATAAGCATGTTCCCTTGAATAATTTGTAAATACTAACACACTTTTCTCCTTCCCTTATGTAACCATTTTGCCTCCATTAAAAAATTGAAGCATTTATAAAAATTAAAAGATACAATGTAAAGTTTCCATTTTTGATTTTGCAAAATTGTTAGCATTTTTTACATTTTTAACTGTTTCTTGTTAAAAAATAAAATGTGCACATTTTATTTATGTTAATGTAGAACCATTCTGGCAATTGATTCATTTATAATTTATTTATGAATCTCTTAATTTTTAATCTTTTATATGTTCATCAACATTACCTTGTATGTTTTCAATGATAACATTGAACTACTTTGCTTAGGTAGCTTTGAAAATGGTTTGCAATACAATTTTTATTTTAAAAAGCATGAGACATCTTTAAAAACTTTTAGTTTAAAAAATATTTAGAACTTATTATATAAAACAAAGTAAAATATCCAACTATACAATTTACATACATTGCCAAGGGAATGATATTCGGTATGTCGAGCGACAACTTCAGGCAGCTGTCTCGATTGACTCAGTGGAGTGTCGATAAAGGCTTCAACTTTTCAGCTCAAAAGATATCCTGCGTTCATTTCTGCCGACGTCTTAACCTGCATCCTGACCCAGAAATCTTTCTTGATGGTAACAGGATTGCAGTAGTGGACAGTGTAAGGTTTCTCGGTATCGTTTTCGACCAGAAACTTACCTTCCTCCCCCACTTCACGCAGCTGCAGATGTCTTGCGAGAAAAGCTCAATCTTTTGAAAGTACTTTCCAATACATCTTAGGGGGGCAGAGCGATCCTCCATGCTTAATATCTATTGAGCTATGATTCGATCCAGACTAGACTGGCTGTGCAGCTTATTGCTCTGCCCGTCAGTTACGAAGGCTCGATACGGTGCATCACACAGCACTGAAGATCTGTTCCGGAACTTTTCGCACTTCACCCGTCAAAAGCCTCTATGTGGTTTACCAAGACCCTTTAAACTTAATAACAAGCTCATCCAATGTGGTTTCCATATCTGATTTTGTTGGATATCGGGACATGTTGATTTTATTAAAGGAAATCGAAAATATTGCTCATAATATAGCAGGTTTAACCGAATCGCCTCATATTACTAGACAATGTCAACGAGCTTATATAGATAAAGCAATGGAATATTTAGAAAATTTTAATATTTTCTAAATATTCCAATGCTTTTCTATGTAAACTTTAAAAACTTTCGTGTTCTATACGATGATATCCATCATTTTATTCGGGACATCGTGTGGAACAAATGGCGCAAAGACTGGAGTGAACAGACAAGTAATAAATTGTTTTCGACTAGATGTATTTAATGTATTTCCATCCATTTCACTCCTGCCGTCATTACTATCTAGACGGCTTGATGTTCTTATTACACGTCTTTGTATTGGCCATTCGAGGTTCACATATAGACATTTGTAGTGGCTCAGTTTTAGCACAAGAAAAAGTAATTATAAGATTATTTCAATTTCAACAAGTATTTTAGATTGTTAATATTTATGTATTGTTTACTTTTACATTTTGGTTAATATCGATATTGAATGTTTCTAATCGATATTAAATATTTAATCTCTTTTGTTCATTTCGTTTTGGCAACATGCTAAAAAGAATTAATGCTTAAAAAAGGCTCGAAAAGTTTGTTGTATTTACTGCGAGACATGGAATAAAGAAGATTCAGAATAACTTGTGCATTTTTAATTTAGAAAGTAAAACATTTTTCGTCGTTTTCTCCTCAAGAATACAATAGCGAACCGACACATTTGTTTATGAACGAAACTGCTCCATCATGCCATCATTGTCATTAACCATGTGCCATATTTTAACTTGTTCACATTTTAAACATCTTTATCGTCGATATTTTAATACCTCATCACCAATTTTATCAGATTTGTTGTGTCACCCACCTCATCCATCCTTTTTACCTTCCTTCGTCATTTAAGATTTTTAACACATCTAATTGATAAGATTTTAAATTGAATTTCATAAATTTTTATATAAGATGGGGACACCACATCTTAGTAATCATTTTTAAAAAATAAGGTTTTTATACACTTCTCAATTAAAATTTTGCCTTTATGTTTAAATTTTATGCAGCCCATTTGTTTTTATTCCTGCATTCCTCCTTTTAATGTTGGTCGGATTATTCTATTTTCTCGTTTTATTTCTTGTGTTTGGCACAGCTTATCCTTTCTGAATCTTGTACCATAAAACTCAAATCAATCAACCAACTACAATTTAACTTTGTTTCTCTGATGACAATTTCTGGTTTTCAAAATATATTTGTAGATATGAAATTACATAATTTATAAAACTTTTCAACTACTCTCGCTTTCAGTACAATATTCATTATTTTTCATAAAAATAAGTAAGGGTACAAATTAGATGTTTTTGCAATCAATGAATTATGATAGAAATCTAACTATCTGTATTTCTGAAAATGTTTTTAAAATTTATTCTACATTAATTCAAAAATAAGTTTTGTGTTAAGAAATGTAGTATCTAATGTGCTTTGATGTTCAACCTAACAATATGACTACATTCTGAATTGATAAAGTTGAAGATAATCAACAAACATAACCATCTATTGGAAGTTTCATCAGATTTTATAATTAACCTTTCAACTTGTATGCATTTTTATTTTGTGAACTACCTTGGCAATTTTAACTTTTCCCAAAAATAGAACTCCATAGTCATACAAGGGTGCAAGTTACGATTCTTATTAATGAGTCTCCAAATGTTCTACACATTCATAACCACCAGAGGTGATGGATTCTATCTAAACTGCTGTTTCTGCGAATTTATTCACAGAAATGTCAATAGGTGTGAAAACATCTATTGACATCTCCATGTTACATAATAAAAGATGCAAATCTAAAGTCGAAAGTATTTTTGAATTGTATTTAGCTTCAATCTTTACTGAATGTTAAGAAATTCAGTCTAAAGAAGACTCATCTTCTCATTGCTATAACTTTAGTTTCCTACACATAATAAATAAGATTTTCAGTGATTTTTATGTCATCAAATCAAATATATCACAGATTAGAAAGAACATGAAAACTTTTTCACTTTATGACTCTTAAATCTGTTAATAGTGCCAAAACCATGTAAATATTTATAAAAGTATTGATCTTCCAGATTTATGGTGGTATGAGAGGTATGAAAAGTCTGGTAACAGAAACCTCTCACCTCGATCCTGAGGAAGGTATCCGATTCCGTGACCTAACCATTCCAGATTGCCGAGAACAACTGCCTAAGGCACCAGGTGGTGAAGAACCACTTCCGGAAGGTTTATTCTGGTTGTTAATGACTGGTGACGTTCCAACTGATAAACAGGTAATTGTCATTAGCTTTTTGATGCTTTTAATGTACAAGATTCTCGTTGGATTATTCCTTTCTCCTTTTTAATATAAAAATGGCATTAAACTATTTTAATTGTGATGGAACCCAAATGCTATTTTTTATTTTTCTTAGGTGAAACATCTGTCAAAACAGTGGGCTGAACTTGCTGACCTTCCTCCTCACGTTGTAACAATGTTGAACAATTTCCCCGCACACTTGCATCCCATGTCTCAATTTAGTGCAGCAGTTACAGCTTGTAACACAGAAAGTCAATTTGCTAAAGCTTATAGTGAAGGCGTTTCAAAAACCATGTATTGGGAGGCAAGTGAGAATTTTTGTTTTTCTTTCAGTTACTTTTTTAATGCAACTAGACCATTTGTGCAAGAAATGATATCTAAGTTTTCCTAAATGATACCCTTTGTGTGGATAGGAAATTTTTGAGTTCAGAATGTTCAGATATTTATGCCAGTCTTAAGCTTCCAATTTTTATTGTAAGCAGTTATGAAATATTAAATTGTTTTTAAAAAATTAGGTATTAAAAATGCTGTCTCAAACTAGCATCCTACACCAAATAATTCATAATTGTAGGAAATTAAGGTTGTCTTGTGTTTGGCGTAAAGTAGAAACCCAGCTTCAGTTTCTTAATTCAAATTAATGATGTGAATATGATGTAGTAACCTTTGATTCAATGTAATTGAAACTAATTCATATCATTCCTATAACAAAGTTCAATGGAAATCATGAAATTTTTTTCTAATGCAAACATTGGTAAAATGTTTACAGTGAAAATTTATAATGGTACCGAAGTCGTTAGAAAGACAATTGTCATACTGTTTTTGTAAATTGGTTTTCTTTATCAATAACTTAAACTGAACATCAAGTTTTTTAGAAACAATAGCAAACCATTATGTAATGAAATTTTAAAAGAAGGTCAAGGTGTCAGTGGTTGAACAATGAAGTTACTGTTATGCTTGGCTTTTCCCAGTTACTCTTATTTTTGTATTTGCTTTTTTTAACCTCAATATTTCATTTAAAAATGATTAAAATTTAACTATTTTGTTCCTGTGTGTAACCCATATTAAGATTTTAGATAGTATGGTTTTTCATAGATATAAAAAGCCTTAATTGCTGAAAATCTAAGATTTTTAAAAGAACACTGTATATTTTACTTCACTTACATTTAAAAACCAAGAAATATATTTGTCTAAGATCCAGGACCAAAATCAAAGGCATAATACTTATGGATTATCTAAAAATGAATGTTTTAAACTGGGTCAGTGACCCTAACACTCGTGAAAGCTTCTTAACTTGTGCACATACAAGTTAATCTATGAAATTTAGCCTTAAAAATGAGAAATAGCCTTGAAGAGGCCCTACATTTTCTTTTGCTTGAAGAGTGGAAACCCTGTATAGTCATAGTTTACACTGTATATGTAATTCTATTTACTTAGGAACTGTCTTAATTGTTTCAAGTAAATTGTATTCACATTCAATATTCTCTTGTACAGTTGACATTCGACGATGCTATGAGTCTCATTGCAAAGCTTCCACCCATTGCTGCAACAATCTACAAAAATTTGTATCGTGATGGACATAGCATTGGCGCTATTGATACCAACAAAGATTGGTCTCACAACTTCACCTCAATGCTAGGTTACGAGGACACTCAATTTACAGAGCTTATGAGACTGTACATGACAATACATAGGTAAGTGATTTGTTGAATGATTCCTCTCCTATAGGTTAAGAGATAGCCAGCCTACCTCACATTTTCTGAGATTGGCCAATTTCAATCAACACTTCACTTTTCTCATGAACAGGAGTTATAAAGCAAAGCCGCTGATATTTTTTCAAAAAATGGTTTGGAAATATTCAATGACATTTTTAGGCATTTATTTTTAAATGCTTTTTTTTTTCAATGTAAATGCATTAGAAAAGTGAAATACTCTAATGAATTTTACCAGAGACCCAAAAGAAGATAGGAAATCTTTCGTTATGTTGTGTTCAAGTTTAACGGAATTAGCTATTATAAAAAGTGACATTTCCATTTTAAAATTGGAATTGTAGTGATTCCTTTCCTTCTACAGTTTTGAGTTCTTTTCTCTGGCTATTTGTTTCTGTTTCTCAGAAATTGATGTGCTATTTTTATTTTCTCAGTGATCATGAAGGTGGTAATGTTAGTGCCCATACAACTCACTTGGTTGGAAGTGCTTTGTCTGATCCATACCTCTCCTTTGCTGCCGGTATGGATGGACTTGCCGGACCTCTTCATGGATTAGCTAATCAGGTAATTAGTGTGGATTTGTGATTTTTGTTTTGTAACATGTCATTTTATACCTAGAAAATTAACTTGTTAGTGTCTTCCTATGCTTTCACTATGTATGAGGCTACACAACCAGATGTGATGACTTCACTGTCAGTTATTAGAAGAAAAGTTCGTACTTTCTTCAAACAGAATGAAATTCCAACAGCGGCCATAACAGTTCATGATAACGATGGGTTACCAAATTTATCTGAGAGCTGTTGGAAGGTTAATAAATGACAGGCTTTGTCAAAAACAGAATAGGACTTTGATGTTAATTGAACGAAGATGTCCAGTTGTCGATATCTACAACTAATTTGGCTGTCTTGTTTTAAGGGTAATGCTATTTTTTATACAGATGAAATGTTGGCCATGTCAAAAGATCAGTTTGGCAAGGGAATTATAACACTCAAGCAGGCATTTTTCACTCGTTAATCAACTGGATTAACCAGTGAAAAATGCCTGCTCACTTGATTATTACACCATGCAGGGAGTGAAAAAAGAACTTGTTCCTGAAACATTCTTTTTCAAGGCTAAACAAATGCTTACTACCACTTGGAGTTGAATGAAACACATTACAGACAGTTTTTTGCTACATCCGGATCCCAACAGTATTAGTTTTGGTTAATGCAATTTATAATGTACTGATTCAAAGCATACCAAACCATGTCACTTAGAAGGCCGACATTCAAACTTGGTTGACAGAAAAACATTTTTTGGATTCAGGATGTGCTAAAAGTTAAACCTTCATCACTTGTGTCTGGTCAAAGCATACACGAGATTTACAAGATTGACAATTTAGCTGCAATTCATGGACACAAAATTCTTCGATTACCTCTTTACTAATGAGATCTCAACCCCAAAGAACTCATTTGGAGCCAAGTGAAAGGACATGTTGAAATGGAAAATATAAACTTCAAAGATGAAGTAATAGATTCACTGAAAAATCAATGCAGGATATAATACCTATAAACTGGAGAAAGTGTATAAAACATGTAGTTGATGAAGAATCGTGCATGTAAGAAATAGATGGATTGCTCAGTAGAACAATGAACAACCTACAATTTACAGTGGATTGTGTATACTGAATCAGCATTAGATTCAGAAAGATGATTCGAGTGAAAATGAAATTAAGTGATGTCTGGAATTGTACAGTTTTTAATTACATCTTTTTTTATTTTTATTTTGTTTCACTGTACGTCTTTTATTTTCTTTATCGTATTTGTGAAAGTAATACATTTTAATGTAAGTGTTTTATAGATGTTGGCTATAAATATTTTAAATGTAGAATTTTAAAAATACATTTTAATTATTCTTTCATTTGCGGTTTATTCTCGGAAAAATTGAGAACCTCCCGAATTTTGCTTTGAAAACAAATTTTATTTTCTTGTTAGATTTGCATCATTTACTAATGATATTTTGATTACCATTCAAATCAAATATGTGTTTTTAACCAAAAAATGGCTTTAACAACTTGGTTTCTAGACCTAGCAAAAAGAATTAAAAGATAAACATAATTTTTTTCTTTGATAACTAAGGTAGGTTTACTTATAGAAAAATATTTTGATGATTGCCTGAATTGAAAACTTCCATTGCAATGTAAAGACGATAACTTATATCAATTAATATTTGTCCGCGAATGTGCCACAATTATTTAAATGTTATTGTTATGGCAGTGGAAACAGAAATAAAGCATATGCATCAAATATTATCAACTCAATGAAATAATTTAGAACTTTACCTGATTATTTCAAATTTTTTTGGCTCACCAGACATGAATATCTTTGCATCTTCCTTGTGAAATTCAAAACATCTTTTAAATGAAATGGTATAAATCACCAAGAACATGTTTCTTTTATTTCTGGGAAAAATGGTTTGCTGATTGTTGATTCTTCAATAAATGCAGTATTACACTCATCGGGTGTTTTTTGAGTAATTTCTTGTCTGTCCACGGACATGACAGCATTTCTGAAAATCAATCATTTCTGACACTCAACAAGAGGTTGGCATCTCTGATTATTTTTTATGAGCAATGTATAATGGTGTCACCCATTAAGTATTGACTGTTTTATAGGAAGTACTCGTCTGGTTGACTAAACTTCAAAAGGAACTTGGAAGTGACGTGACTGAAGATCAAATGAAGGAATTCGTATGGAAAACATTAAAATCTGGGCAGGTCAGTAAAATATTAATATTCCTGTTTTTCTTGAGAAACGGACTTAATGAATTCTACACAGAATAAAATCTGGAAATTGATTTCTTAAAAGTAAACTACAAATGGATAGCATTTATACCGAATATTACATGCATGAATGATTTTAAAAACATAATGAAAATTTGTTTTAAACTGAGAAAATTAATTTCTAGATTGTAGTCTGCAGGATATGCTGATTTTAATTTTTTTATCTATTCTATATGAAAATTGGTCTGATTTGCATGTTTCACAAGTTTAAACTTATTTAATAAAAACAGTTTGATTTAAATGAATCAAATCTTTGAAAACAAATATTTTCACATCAGTACTCCGACTTTTAGGTTCGTAAACATGATAAAGAAATCTTCTGTAGCTGCTTTGCTGTTAGCAATCTTGGGTCATAGGTTATTTTAATCATCAAAAAATTATTTTATCAGCTTAGCATGTCTATTGTAAAATTATTCTAAACGTAGAAAGGAGTTTGATTATAAGCAGGATTTTTTTTTCATTCTAAAACGCTGTCGAGTGAATGTGTTTGGTATCTTATGGCACTTTGGAATTTCAATACGATTTCTTGGATAAATAGGAGTTTTGTATTTGGAGTAAAAACCACATGTATCCAAAACCAACTATCAGTCCCTGAGGGCTGTGGCAGACAACTCCTAGCTCCACCAAGAATCCAGAGAATGGTTCAGGCAACTGAACCCTGACAAGGCGTGTAGGTTCACGTAAGTCTGAACATTGACAGTCACATGAATAAGACAGATGCCTATGTAGAAATTCCATTAGCCCTTCAAGCTAAAAGCCAAACCATGTTATAAAGGTGGGATGGACAATAGGGTTAATGCCCTATCCATCCCCCGTTTAAAGACAATGTTTAGGGTTCACATAAGGATGACCTGAACAACACCTACCTATTGCCAACCTGCAGTTGACAAGCAGTTCCTTTATTTCATTTTCACAACGACCAAGTGAAAAGCAAATGTCGCAAGTTACTGATGAGACTCGTAGCCGAAACCTCTCCTGGGCCTTCCCTATACCGTAATGGCCTCAGCTAGTCGGAGCGGAGGCCATTAAGATGCCCCCAATTAAGATTACCCTAAAGGCTTGAATACTCTAACAGCCAAATTGAATTCACTGAGACAAACTTTATACCTATTCATTGTTTAGAATTTTAATAGTTTTCTCTTTTAGCATATAGATAAAAAACAAAATTCCACTTCAATATAGAATAATGATTTTAATCTGCTGCATTTAGGTTGTTCCAGGATATGGCCATGCAGTATTGAGAAAAACCGATCCCCGATACGTTGCACAACGTGAGTTCGCCTTGAAACATCTTCCTCAAGATCCCATGTTCAAACTGGTATCAACCATCTATAAAGTTGTGCCTCCTATTCTCCTGGAGCTGGGAAAAGTCAAAAACCCATGGCCTAATGTTGATGCTCACAGTGGTGTCTTATTGCAGGTATGAACTAGAAATCTTGCTTTTGTCTTTTCATTTTACTGTTTACAAGACATATAGTGCGACTTGGAAAAGCAGTTGACCTTGGGTTAGTCGATTTTTGAATATGTGAAAGCACATTAGAAGACTGTCGTACGTAAAAGTGTGAATTGGAATCGCCATGAATGTTTTCCCCCTCCCTACTTATTATCAATATTGCTTTCAGCACCAAACCATGCACTTGGAACCAGAATCTGAGCTAAAGATGCCAATTGTGAAAGTGTTTTGTTATTACCAGTTCCCTAATTTAATTAATACCATGTGTCAACTCATGGGACTGGACTGTACTTGAATGCAAACCTTTTTTTAAAGGATAAAAACCTAAACCCTAATTCTGCCTATAAAGGATGTGCATGTGTTACGTTTCTATTTTCATGCCAGCCTGATAGCCGAGTGGTTAGCACTCACTCCGTGGGTTGGAATCTTGGTGTGGCTGCATGGTTGTTCACAGTACTTCAGAACCCACTTTAAGCTGTAGATCCTGGTTTAATTAGCCCTCATGTAGCAAAAACTGTCCATAGATCTACAAACTAGATCTACTTTTTGTTCTGTTATCATTAATTAGGATTTCAAATCCCTTAAAAAAGGTAAAAAGGTGTAATTTTTAAAATTTGTATGGAATTAATTTAAATATAGTCGTTTAATTAATCTTTGTGGTAAGAATGACTAGAGCAACAAAGTCATTGGATTGTGATTCTTAGATTTTACTATTTCACTCATTAAATGTATATCTTTAGAAAATTAAAGTATTCTCTTGATCTAATTAGTATTGCTTTATGCTATATAGTTATGGAAAGTGTTGTACTAACAAAAAGGGTTTTTTAAATAGCATGTTTTCCTCATTAAATTCTTCAATTGTTTACATAATGCATAGGTATGCAATTCAATCTTAATGAGGATAAAGTAATACTTAACTGTATTTTTCATTCCAGTTATAATAATTCCATGTTTAAATATTTGCTTATGAAAACAATTCAGTTTTTTAAAAAAAAGCAGGATGGTTCAAAATTTCCTGGGTAAACTTTAGAGATGATGGTGTGCAGCATAGGTGCTGTATGCAAATTGTTTATTTTTATAAACTTCATTTGCAACAGATTTCGCATGTAATGGAACATTACATAAATTCTCTCCGAGATGGCTGACATGCATCGTAACGTTTGGGGCTGCTAATGGAAATGTAGGAGCTACAACAATTCCATGAACGCTGCCCCAATAGGCTGCATTGTCAAACATGAGGATTTGCATCCTCAGCTGTGGGGAACCATATGATGCAGTTTCTAAAAAATAAGAACGATTTGCAAACAGTGCCCCCTCGCACTTACAGATATACTTTCTTTAACAAAAACAAATGATTATATTGGTGTGCCTAACCATCCTTTCAAGTTAGGCCAGGGAATTTCAAATCACCCTGTTTGCAGTGCTCCTATAGATCTTATTTTCTATAACTTATTTACCCAAAGCATTTTATTCTCCATACTAGTGAGATGTTGTCGTGGCTCAGTGGATGTGTCCACTGCACTAGCAACCTATGAGTTGTAGGCACGGTAGGTTCAATTCCTCTCTGGGTATATTTCTCTCTTCTGTGTTAGTCAAACTTTCCATGCGTGTCCGTTACTTGATGTCTGGTGTTTGGCACAGCATGGAAAAATATGGCCCTTGCACCATTAAAATGAGTGAAATGTATTAACTTGAAAATATAGTTTTTTTGTGGTTATGTGAAACAATACAACATTGGTTATCATTTTTCGTGGTAAACTAAGAAAGCAAGTGCACTTGCATAAGACTATAGGCTTAAGATTTTAATTATTGCTATTTTGTTTTAGTAAATTATTTGAGTTATAGTTTACTTATATACATAGTAAGACAATGCCTTTTAATTCTTTTCAGTACTACGGAATGAGTGAGATGCAATTCTACACTGTCCTTTTCGGAGTATCTCGTGCTCTTGGAGTGATGGCATCTTTAGTTTGGGATCGTGGAATGGGCCTGCCCCTGGAAAGACCCAAATCCATGACGACTGATGGACTTATGAAGCTTGTTGGAGCTGTTTAAGATAATAAAAAAATCACTCGTAAGATGCTGTGCGCACCACTTTACTACCAGAATAGCAGCAATTCCATTAAACAGGATTTCCAATCAATGTTTGCCATTTAGATGGTAAGCAGCTTGTGATAGTGTTGGTTAGGTGTCAATGTCTGTAAAGAAGGAATAAAAGCATCGAGATTTTCGAGCTGAATACATTCATTACTTTACATCATCATTCTAGATTTTCACTTTTTCTTGGTTTCAAGCCAAAACATGCAAAAATCAGCAATAAACTGATAGATTTTATTTCATTTGCTCATTCATTTTCATAAATCTACTCCTTCCATAGCAATTCTTCATTTCTAATTCAGATCTTGACATGACCAGCTATTTGTTTTTTTTTTTTTTTTTTAAATATGTTTTGTGATAACTGAAAAGAAAAAGACTGTCAGAAGCACTTTAAAATTTTGTAGCTGTTTTTATGAATTTTATATCAAAATTGATAATTTAAATAAGATCATTATTTTTATTTATTTAAAGTTTACAAGTTCTTGTTAAAATGACAATACCTATTCAAAAGCTTAGTTTTTACATGCACTTGTACCTGAACAACATATTAATAAATTTTATGTTAATAAAACTTGTGTTTTTGTTGTGTTGAAAACAAGCAGAAAATCAACAGCTGTTATTTTATTCCATACTCTTTAATTCATTGAATTGTAAAGGATTTGCTCTTGAAATTTGTAACCTTTGTAGACATTAATTAATCTCATTCTTTTTCTATGTAATAATTGTAGTTCTAGTAATACTTATAACCTAACTTTTATAGATAACCTGATTCTACCTCCCATAGCTTTATTTGTTAACATGTGTTGTCTGTCCATTACATTAGAAACAATTATTAGAATGTATATATTTACACTAATTGTTATGATATAATGTGTACACAAATGAAAGATGTGGAGGATGTTTACTTAATTTACTCAAACTTTTTTAACTAATAAATTAAAACAAAAATAGATTGCAGATAATATGCTCCAGCTTGTGTGTTAATCCAATTACTTAAAAATTGTTTTTATAACAGAAACTTGCTATTCTAATGTTTAAGTGGTAGCAACAGTATAAACATAGAATTTTTATATCATATTTTCTACATGTATAACATATATACAGTAGAACTTAAATGCACACTGCTAAAATTTTTAAACATTGTTTTTTAAAGCATTGTTTGTTTGGTTTTTTTTTTTTTTCATTTTTTTGATAGAAAAAATTATCTCATTAAATCATTCTAGTACACCTATTATTAATTACTCGATACTTTAAAAAGTTTTGTAAGTGGTCGCAGATGATTTCTTGGGATTTTATCATGCTTTAATGTTGGTAAAAGCCAAGCAATTTTAAAACTTTGACTATTCAAATTAAAACCATTCTTCAAATACTGTTTCGTTTAAATGTTTAATAAATCTGATACAGCCTAAAACCATGCATTTTTATTTCCATAAATTTTAATATTTATCTTATTTAAATTAATTCCAGTCTAATGACTTCACATTTTTTATCTGTTTTTGGACTACACTTCAGAAAAAAGTTGTATTACAAAATTATTTCAAATCTACTCATACTTTGTAATTGAGTTTTATTTATCTTGAAACAATAAAAAGCTACTACGTTGTAAAAGAAATGTCATGTATTTGTCTGATATTAGAAAAGCATGGCATATTTTTTGTGCCAAGCAATTTAATTTGGTAATTTTTCTAACTTTTTCATATCTGGGATCTGCAAATGTTTAAATATATTTTTTGTTTACATAAAATTAAATCTAAATTTGTGTGGGGAACCAATGAATTAATGTACTAAAATATAATATTTTAAAGGTAAGATTGACTAGAAAATATACTATTAATTTACAAGTAGGAAATTACGACATCAGATGGAATATTGATAATATCTAACAAAGTATTCAATGTTATCCATTCATCTTAAAATTAGTTTATTTAAATATGCTTTTCTTCTAAATGTCGCTGATTTTGGTTCTACTGTATATAGAATATATATTTATACACACACAAAGAAAGATAAGAATGTGCTTCCAAGGATAAAAAGTCCAACTACTTAGAATTTTGTAATTTTGAACTGTTAAAACATGTTTTGAAAACAATGACTGTTTTTCTTCTGACAAGTAGCAGAAAAATGTCCAGTTTTGAGTCCAATAAATTTAGTGTCATTGTTGTGTTCTGGATTTACTTTAAACCTTTAATCATGAAAAGATCATTTCCCGTTTCCAAAATAAACTCAATAGAATAGCTTTAAACAGGCTAAGAGTAAAACCTAAAATGACCATTTTCTGTTGAACAATGCATTGAGGTTAATAAAAAAATTTTATAAGAGGAAAAATCAATTCAACTATCAGGCAAGAAAATGTTTTCTGGCAAGCCCACACTGCTTCAACGATATTTGTCTATTATATACATACAATGGTGAATTCAATGGTTGTTGGGTTTTATGGCTCAAGGACCATATTTAGGCTACTGCGCCCAGATAATGTCAAGCAAATAAACATAAAATGAAAGCTTTAGACTGACAGAAGAAATACACCCGTGGAGGAATAAAACTGGTGAATTTAATGAAATGCTATTGATGAAATTGCTTTTCTTAAGACGTACATGATTGCAGGTCATACAAAAATCTTTATTCAGTTAATTATTGACAAACCTCATAATTTCATGTCTGTTTAATCTGAAAAATCCATCAGCAATCTTAAATATGCTGAAAAGCTTTGTACAAAAAGCTACTTTGAGGTTCATAGTAATTTAAAGAGTACCTAGATTCCTAAACCATAGTGATACATAGTATGAATTTAAAAGTTATTGCTTTTAAAACTGGGAGAATCGGAAAAATTTCTTTTGTGGTGGAGTAGCCCATAACCTATCTCCAAATTAAGTTCAGTAACAATCTTCATAAGTTTCGACCAAAATTTTCGGATCTTATAACAAAAAGGAACTTAATGCCATATGCATTAATTTTTGGAATGTAATCAAACAATACATTCAGTGTATTAACTTGTAAGTGAATACAAAACTGAGAAATGTGATAAATATTTTAATATAAACCAAGTTTTATTTTATCGTTTCACGTTCTGTTTAAAAGAAAAACCAGTTTAATATTTCATTGCCAAAATGCATAAATATATTTCATTTGATTTAAATTTGTCTAAGAATTCTCAATTTCCTTCCATTTAATGAAAAGCAATGATTTTTTCCTTATCCTGGATCAAAATTAGTTCCATGTCCTTTGCAAAAAATATCCAAAAGATGAAAGATCACTGAATATTCTTCCCGAAACACTTTAGTATGTGGTCAGAATAAATCTTTTCCTGACACATTTCATTGCTTTGGTATGACAAGTTCTAAATCTTAAAAATGCTGTCCTCTATACATAACAGTCCTCTTTAATCATTCTAGTACACCTATTGTTAATTACTCGATACTTTAAAAAGTTTTGTAAGTGGTCGCAGATGATTTCTTGGGATTTTATCATGCTTTAATGTTGGTAAAAGCCAAGCAATTTTAAAACTTTGACTATTCAAATTAAAACCATTCTTCAAATACTGTTTCGTTTAAATGAAAAACCAAGCCACAGTGGGCAACCCAATTGAAAATCATTAGAATAGTATAAGATTTTAAAGTTTTCCAATATTTTTATTTTGGGATTCCAATATTTCCTTAATGTAAATAGAATTGACCCATGTAGATGTAAAATATCAACATAATCCGTGAAAAATGCTAGTTTAAAAATAAATTTGCTTCAGAATTATAGCTTCACTCAACATGCAAAGTTTGGAAACTTGCAAAGCAAAAAGTTATCTTTTGCAGCCCTGAAAACAGCATTTTTCTGGAAATTGCATTTTTTGTAGTTGCTTATAAATTATATGTATTCATATCTAATGGCAACACATAATTATTGAAACAAATCTAATATTGAGAACTGAAAATTTTGCACATCTTAAAGCAGATTTGCAATCTAAATACAAGTTAAGGTGAACAGAAGAACAAAACTAATAATTGAAATCTGGGTTTCATGTCAAACCGCAGTCCACAACCCGACCACCCCTGATTTTTTTTAAACTGCTAATTTGTTTCCCAGCCATATATAAGAAATTCTGGAAATTTTTAGCTTCCAACTTGCAAGTTTTTTATGTATATTAATTTTAAGTTTGTAAAATTGGGTAATTTTTCATGATTTTAGGCTCACTAAATCTCTCCAGACCTAATTGTCCAATCATACTGAATGAAAGCTTATTTTGTAGAAAAACGTACCTTTTTAATGACATGAGCTTTTTAATTTCTTGGTCATTCAATTTGACCTGACCTACAATTACAAAGAGTATTTTTAATTTTTTTAAAAAATATTTAAAGGTACACTTTATCTTTGCTTTCTGAAAGTTACATAGTGGGACATGATTCCTCCCAGGGTGTATTTCTCTTGTGTCAGTAAAACTTTCATTGTGTGTCGATTACTTGATATTGTATGTCTTGCATTAAAACCCCCAAATCAACTTTTCTTTTTACTTAGAATATTTTATAACCCATGCGTGTCCCAGTATGAAACTCTCAGAAAGCAAAGATAAAGTGTTCCTTTATGTAACATATTTGTTAGAAAAAAATACATTTTTTGTAATTGTAGGTCAAATTGAATGACCTTAAAATTTAAAAGGTCATGTGATATGTCATTAGAAAGGTACATATTTCTTCAAAATAAGCTCTCATTCAGTTTGATTGGACAATTGGTACAGAAAATTTAGTGGGTCTAAAATCATGAAAAATTGCCTAATTTTTCAAACTTAAAATTAATGCACATAAAAAATTGTTGGTAGCTAAAAAGTTCCCGAATTTCTTATATATGACTGGGAAACAAATCAGCCAAGTTTAAAAAATCGGAGGTCAGGTCGAAAATGACCCTTTTCTGTGCTGTTTCACATGAAATGACTCTTACAGCTTTAGCTATTTACAAAAGAACAAAAATTAATATTCCCTTGAAGATCGCAGAAAATTTGTACATTCTGTATCAATAAATATAAATTTTTAACGAATTCAGGATTTATGAATGATGCTAACTCCCTAATTCCCTTTGCATATACTATTGGCATTATTTTGATATACGTTCCCATTTATTTTGGATATGAATTTTGCCACTTTCAGTTTAACTTATGAAGGAAAGTTTCAGTTCCCAAATTAAACTTTGATGATACTAAATTGGTGTTACATTAACATAATTTAATTTATTAAGGTGATAGAAAAGACTGCACAGGGGGTCTCTTCATTTCTAGATTAGGTTTTAGCTAACATTTAAATACTTAAAAAAAGTAAGGTTATAAAATGTTACTATTGAACAAAGGATTAAAATACTATTTTGCCTAAATGAAGTAATGGAGCAAAGGATAGTACTGTTAATAGACATGTTTGTCTTTTAGTAGATACTGAAAATTTCCATTATTCTGTTGTAGTCGCTTATCTCCTTGCTCTAGAAAATGCTAGACCAGCTCCATAAGATTTTGATGCCAAAGAGCTGCCTCCTCTTGATCTTCCACCAATAAATTCAGATGAAGTCAATGATACGAGGGGGTTGCAAGTGAGGCAGTACTGGAACAAGATGGAAAAACCTCTGCTCTCATAAAACATACTCTAGGTGCCCAAAGCAGTTTGCAATAATCTGGGACCGCCAAATTGGAGGGTTACTATATCAGCAATTTTCAATCGAATGGCACTGGTGCATCTTACGGATAGTGAAACTGTTTAAATTGTGTAAGATTTATTTCATTTCAATGGTTTAAATTTTGAACTTTTGACAATCTGGTTCAAAAGTAATTAATAACCATATAAATAATTTTGATTATTTTTTATTAGTATCAAATAAATTGTTTCAGAATTATTTTTCTAAAGACACTTCTTTTGTAAAGTAATCAAATTACATCTATTTTTTGTCACATTGGCTTAAGTATACTTTTTGGTGTGCACACAGAACTTTAGCAATTAGTTTGTATGCCATGAGATGAAAAATGTTTAAATCACTGCTCTATATTAACACAGTTCTAATTGCCATTCTTTACTAGTTGAGCTCAAGTAAAACCTATTATTCTTTTTTTTTCTCTTTACACTAGGGCAACAGTAGGAAACTTAATTCTCTTCAGTGATTTTTAAAACAAAAATAAAATGTCGATATTTGGAAGTGCTATTCAAAAAATTTCCACATTTCACCAATAGAAAAGTTGACTAGAAGTCATGACCTCGGAGATCTAGTCTATGTAGTCTGTATTTGATACAGCTGATATCCTTTCTTTAATAAAAACCCATTATCATTCAGTGTTTCTAAAAGTGACTGGAACAAATCTGCAGATATTTTAGCTTGCTTTGTAAGGTCCTTCATTTCTGCAATGGTAAAGTGATCATCTCCTCTTATATTTGCAGTCTTAGTGAGGACATTGATGAATTTCTTTGCTTGGGAACGTTTGCTCATTCCTGAGCCATGTATTGAACGTTCAAAATCAATATTACCGTACTCATCCGAGTAAGTATCCTGCATGCTGTATTTCATGATTTCAATAACCATCTCTGCATCACTTGTTGTGCAAAACGGTCGCAATTCAACTCGAGCACGACTCTTAGTGAGTCGAATCAGCGATTCAAGTTGTCTTGTAGTAATGGGAGTGCTATAGTTTAATTGCTGTTGCCTTCTTATTTCCAGATAAAAGTTTTGAAGTATCACATTCACTTCTGGGGTAAGTTTCGGTTGAGAAAATTTCCGTGCATATGAAATATATTTCTGCAACATCTTATGTGGTATAAGATGGCCTGCATTGTTTGTCTCCTGCTCTTCTTTCTGAGACAGCCGACTATCATTAAGCAATGAGATAGTACTGTTTGGTCGCCCAACATCACACTTTTGAATCGCAGTTCTCTCAGAATGGAGAGCCATGACATGATCTGACATTTTGCTGTCAAAAGCTATGTCAGGTCTGTCTTGAATAATGAATACGAAATCAAATCTAGAAAGCAAAGATCCTCCAATTTTTAAGTTTTCAGACACGGTTTTGGCCTTGTTGTAATGTCCTCCTGAAGGATTTGCTGCAGCTATGATGGAAGTCCTTGCCGGCAGAGTGCAGACCATACCACTTTTAGCCATGCTTATGGTTTGCTGTTCCATGGCTTCCAGCAAAGCCGAATGCTGGTGAATCATTTTATCAAATTCATCAATGCAACAGTGTCCTTGATCTGCTAACACCAATGCTCCAGCTTCCAGTGAATTGTCACCTCCGCTTTCCTTGCTGACAGTCACAGTTAGACCTGAAGCGGTTGTCGAATTGCCGCACACATAAACACCACGTGGAGACACATCAGCAGAAGCTAAGAGCATCTGACTCTTTCCCAGACCTGGATCACCAACAATCAAGACATGGGAGTTTTCTCGTGAAGAAAATCTTTTTGACACACTTTCGTCATTGAAGCCATCTCCACCTCCGAACAGAGCCAAGGTAATACCGGCTTTCACTTGGTTGTGTCCGTAAATATTTGGACAAAGAGAATCTACAACGAGCTTGAATAGATCCTTTCGTGAGTGAATTTCTTTTATCATTCTTATGTCATCGCTTTTGAAATAGAGGGAATCAACTGTTGCATCTGTGTTTTGGACATCTTTGCCTTTCAGACAGGTCACCGAATTTGCATTCAGGTACAATGCATATGTACAAGCATCCTTGCTGGCTGTAGTTTTCTTATCGTTGATATTATTCACTGCAACCATACCTGAAACGATAACGATGTCACCGGGTGTGCAAGAACCAGTCAGATCACACATAAGTTCACATTCAATACTCCGTGGAACTCGACCGCCTTCACTTTGGTCTTCATTAAGTTCTTGCAATCTCACAGTTTTCCATGGCACTGTACAAGTAAGTGGAGACTTGAATAATGGTTTGAACATACAAGAGAAACAGTCTTTGCCCACGCAGCGATTTGGAGGAGTGTAGCATCCCTTTTCCTGTATACAAATCTGACCAGTTTGGCACTTTAAACACCTAAATGCCATCTGTGTACAGAAAGGTTTTACATCACTTGCCCGAACAACTATACCTGTGACGGAAACGAAATTTCCATAATTGTAAGCTTTTAGGTCTTGAAATCGTAAACAATCACCCAACCCAGTGAACCTTGGATTAATTTTCGTAATTTTATTATAATCATAAGGATTTTCAGTGCAGTTTCTAATACTGTTCTTTCTTATCAAACTTTCCATGGCCAATCCAAATATACCAATCACCATCTCAGGAGTGCTCACCAAATCATCCTTTATGTCGGGCCAGATAAATGTAATATTTTTAAATTGTAAAACATCAACAATATCAACTGAGAAACGTTTATGTCTGTCGGTATCAATGAGCATATTTTCGGTAAACGAAGATAAGTATTCTTGAATCGCATTCAGTTTGTTTAGAAGTGACACATCGTTTGGTGGATACTTCTCAGGCAAATAAAATGTCCAGATATTGCTCGCATCATGAGAAAATTCATTAAGTTTTCTTACTTTTACTCTAGAAGTTGAGGGTATACTTTGGACATGGTTTCGGTTTATCTTGTTTTTAAATTTTGGATTCCACTTTTTCCTTTTTTTCTTGTTATTGTCCTCCATGATAAGTTTAAAAAACAATTGTTTTTTCTGCAAAATTCAGATACAAATAAGAACAAAAATACATGACAAACTACAGATGTTCCAATCAAGATATTTAAACTTTTAAAAACAATCGTCTGCAGCTATTTTAGCACAGTCACAGTTATACGAAATTAGTTACATTAAAAACCAGCGATCACGGCTACTCGCTAGCGGTAGGTATTTTAATTAATGTCATACTGGAGAATCACAACTGGATATTGGTGACGGTCCGGGATCTTCACCGTGGACTTTAAAGTTGAATCTTCACCGTGGAAGTGCGACGATAATTTAGCTATGGTTTGAATCTTTATTATGGTGGGTAGGTAGTTAATTAACGTCAAATTAGAGCAACACAACGGACTATTGGTGACGGTACGGGATCAATCCCGACGGGATTGATCCCAGGATAACACCACGTAATTTTGAACCCCGATCAGATGCAAGGCAACACCTAAGCTGGCACCCCACTCTCCAGACTTCCACACCACATCAACGTGAGGACATGTGAAGCCACTACAGATTTAACGTGCACCAGCTCCGCGTACACGACTGTCTTTCGAACTCGCAACCTTCCGGTAGCTAATCCGTTGCTCTTCCAACTGGGTTCGCGGCCCTTTATTATGGAAATAGGTTTAATGCGCAAATATTGTAGGATAATTTTGTCTCCGACGTGAATATTCAATTGAAAGACAAGTATTAAATAAAAAATGTAAAAAAGTTTAATTTTCAGAGAGAGGAAAATTAGTGTAAATAAAAACCTTCCTTAAATATAGTGTTAATAAAACATTAGCTATGAATATACAATAGCTCGATCAACACGTGCTGACGGATTTAACAAGATTAGTCTTGTTTAACCCTGAGCGCTGGCTTAGAGTGATCGAGTGATGCCAGCGAACAGAGCGCCAAAATTTAAGGTCACATTTTTCAACCCTATACACAATGACTTGCCTTTACCATGAATCAATGTTTGGTTAAATAAACAAGCGTTGAATTTTCGAATATTCAAAAAACGTCAGAAGAGGAAAATTATATATTCCAATCAAAATTACGGTGGTGTCCTCGGATCTTTCCCTTCGAGATTGATCCCGGACCGTCACCAATAGCCTGTGTGTTGCTCCAGTGTGACGTTAATTAAAATACCTACCTACCTATACATTCCAAAAACTACATAATTTTTGAAGTGCGTCATAGAAAAAATATTTTTTCCCACTACAAACTTTTCGCAGGTTTTATGAAGTATTTGCCTTACGTCAACCATGACACCACACGCCATAACACGTGGGCAACGAGCGAACACATATTTGTGCTCTTGTGTTAAATGCTTTATCGTATTGTTATCGGTGTAGCATTTATATAAATATAAGACAAATTTATATTTCGTTCGTTATATCTATAACTTACTTTTAAGTATCTTTGTATGTGGTTATTTTACTATCGAATATTAAAATAACAACAGAATGTCCTGCGTCTGCGTAAAAAAATTAATTCACATTTGGATACGGATGCTTAATTAAAACACGATTAGTTTAAAATCGTTTGAAAACAATTCTTTTTCTGAAGAATTTCATTTGAATGAATTTTTACCGAAATATTTCATTTATCGTCAAGATAGAGATATGGAATTTGATGATTCAGTCAAAAACCAACAGCGGTAAGAGAATAGATATCCCTACTTTTTCATATTTTATATACTTTACATATTTCCAAATTGAAAGAACTAATTATATCTTAAACCTTTTGATTAGTTTTCGTGTGCATTTTTAAGTGAGAAAAACGCGATTTCATAAAAGAAGACTCTTAAATTATAAATTTTCGAGTATATAAAAGTAAAGAGTATGCAATAATTAATATTTATTCCCTTCATTAAAAAATACAGTGAGTCAAAGTGAAAACTGGATACCCGAGTGAAATTGATTAAAACAGTTGTAAACTCGTTGCAACTAAAAATATTTTTTTAAATTATATACTAAATTAAGGGAAATTCATATCACTTTTCAATGCTAGTATTCTCAATTTTGTAATAATTCACGTTACGAGAAATTAAAAGAAAAAAGAATATATTTTCACCTCAAATTGAAAAACGGACAGTATTCAGACCTGAAGAACTTACGGTACAAAAAAGATTCGCTGAAGACGGCAACATAATTGTGAGATCGATGCTAGAAATGTAACAAAATCGTTAGTAAACTTCCGCATAACGTACTTAAAATATTTTTTTAATTTTACAAATTATCAATTTGTATGTGAATCTTAGTTAATTTCGACATGATTTTGCGTTTAATTCATTCCAAAACTCATTCCACTACTTTTGGCACTCTTTTAAAGTCAGGTGTTCCATCTTACGTGCCTTTACCACACATGCTGTTAAAATGAAAAATTTGAAAATAATGTCAGCATTCTTTTACATTCTGTTAAAGGTGTCTGTCTCCAATTCCCAGGGACCCGAACGCTTTGGGTCCTTCCAATATTTACTTCCCAAAATTAAAAAATTGATTTTATTAAAAACAATAAAATAAATAATGTGCTGAAATGAAAATCGAGTCATAATTTGAAATAAAAATCTAGCCATAATTAGAACATGAAAGTAATTAAATGAATGTTATTATTAAATGTAGTAATTAAATTGTTTTGACTAAACCACATTTTTATTGCAATTTAACCCTCTCCTCCAATAATTTTCTAAGCTATTAGGGAGCCGCTGTAGCCCAATTGGGAGAGCAACGGATTAGCAACCGGACGGCTGCGAGTTCGAAACTGTCCAATCAAAGACCGTCGTGACCGTATGTGAAGGCTATTGCACGTTATATCTGTCGTGGCCTCAAATGTCCTCTCGTTGGCGTGGTGATAAATGGCTCAAAATTACGAGGCTTTGTCCTTGGTCTTTCCCTCCGGGATTGATCCCGGACAGTCGCCCGTTGTGTTGCTCCAGTGCGACACTGGCTCCGGTGTAACACAAGTATTGGATTGAAATCTGTCAGGACAAGCATGTCTAAAGTGGTTCGGAATCAACTTTAAGCAGTAGGTTCCCTGTATAATCAATTCATAGAGTTAAAAAGTGGTCGTTCATTTAGCGCCAAATCAAATCGATCTTTAAAACTAATTAATATTGCACAAAATCTAAAATTACTTCATGGGTACATAAATGTACTTTCTGGGAAATGTACACTCACATTTTTTAATAGGTTTTCAAAGATGTCTTTTCCTAAACACATATGTAAGAACTTTACAAGAAGCTGCAGCGATGTTGATGTCATAGTAAGGTTTAACGAGAAGACAGGGAAATTTCTGTGTCATAAAAAGATTCTGAAGGAAGCAAGTGCTCGTTTCAAAAAGGAACTTTCCGCTAAGAATCACATCATCACAATTACAAAAATCGAGCCACACATAGTCTGTATGATGTTAAGGTAAGTTAATTGTAGAGAACATTTTAAATGCTGAAATAAAATTGCTGGGTAAAGGAGGAAACACTATAAAGTACGACTCCGATGAGAAAGCAGTCGACCTTGGGTCAGTCGATTTTTGAAAAGGCGTGAAAGCTGGAAGGGCTGTATGCCATACGCAAAAGCATGAATGGCGTTAACGGAGGATGGTTTAACCCCCGCCAACTCGTTACCACTGCTATTACTTTCAGTACTGAACGATAAAATTTGAATCAGAATCCGTGCTAAAAACGATAATTGTGGAAGCGCTTTGCGTGCGCTCCAACATATCACCTAATTTAAAGAATAAGCTCATTCAAAACATGTGACTCGACTGACAACTATCTGGAGCCAAACTTTATTATTTATAAGGGCAATACCCTCTAAAATTTTCTACAATGGATGTTTATAGGATAATTCTTTGTTGCAAATTTATGTATTTTGAATCCTTAAATATCAAAAATTCATGTCTAAAACTTTCTAATAGTAATGGTAATTAATTAACGCCGCACTAGAACAACACAACGGGCTATTGAAGATGGTCCGGGATCAATCCCGAAGGGAAAGATCCGAGGACAACACCATGTAATTTTGGATCACGGTCAGATGATGAGGCAACACCTGAGCTGGCACCCCAATTTCCAAACTTGCAGACCACGTCAATGTGGCCACGACAGATTTAACATGCACTAGAATTGCACAGGACGGTCTTTTTGGTTGGATTTGAACTCGCAACTCTCCGGTTGCTAGACCGTTACTCTTCCAACCGGGCCACCGCGGCCTTAAAAACTTGCTAATGATATTTTAGTTACGCGTTTATAAAGGAAAACTGAAAGCGTACATTCTAAAATTGAAATAAAAACAATGCATTTTAAAATTTTGAAAAGCACAATATATTCTAAAATTCTTTCTAGAAGATGTTATTCCTAGATAAATTTTTTGCTGCAAGCTGGTGAATTTTGAATTCGTAAATATCGAATAAATGTTTAAATATAATTTTTTGTTAAAAACCTTATTAAATTACTTTTTCAGTTACATTTATGAAGGAAAATTGGAACCAGCAAGCTGGAAAACACTTTCAGAAGTACTAATTGGTGCAATTTCCTACGACATAACCTCGCTGTCCACAACGTGTGTGAAGCTACTGGAGGACTCTCTGGACATATCCAACGCCTGCAGACTCTTGGATCTGGCCTCGCATTATTCCATCCCATCTCTTTATTCTAGTTGTCTGAATCTTTGCGTGAATGCTGCTTTTTACATTCTGGATTCTGAAGACTTTAATGAGGTGCTGCCATCTACAATCATGACCATCGTTTCGGAACCCGAACTGCAAGTTCCAAACGAAGCATACGTTTTATACTGCCTTTGGATTCGAGCTACCATCGAAGCCTCTCGGAACGACGTTAAATTGACCAGCGCAAACATTGCAAAGTACTTTGAGTCGTACTCCATTTATATAGAACACGAAGATATCGACGAAAAGGCTCTCGAGTCTTACAGAAACGAACACTTGATAGGTTACTTCAGAGCTGTGAGACCCAGAAACGTAAGAGTTTATCCAGCCAAGAGAGGAATGAAATTTCCTCTCAGATTACCATTGAAATCCTATGTTCAATACAACGCGGGTGATATTGTGGCTATGAGAAGAATGGATGGACAAACTTGTATTGAATTTTCAACTAAAGCATCGGTCTATGTTGTCGAATTCAGATTGGCGTGTAGTTTGGTGTCGAACTTGTCGCAAAATGTCATCGACAGCCTATGGCTCAAAAGCGAAGGGAATGTTTTATTTGCTTGGGATAGAGGTAATGGGTGTGATTCAAAAGTAAGCTTAAAGACACACAAGCGAAAAGTGTATTCAATAATTGGAAAACTAATTTTCCATGAATTCAAGTTCAGTCTTAATGATTTGGTAAAACTGTACCGCACTAAGACGTATTGTTTGATATTTAAATCTTCAACGAGTGATTTGCTATGGCCTGAAATGAACAGGAGTGCTCTTGATTGTCCGATTGAATTCCGTACTGACTCTTGTATGGGCTTGACAAAACTAATTTTGCTACCGTGTCCATCAATTGAAAGTTGAGTCTAGCGATTGAAATATTTCTAAGCATCTCATTCTTAGGAATGTTTAAAGATGACTTCGACATTTAGAGATGTTGAAATTATAATTGTTTAAAATAAAAGTTCACATAAGCAAATGGGGCAATCTAATAAAATAAGCGCACATTTAGAGAAGACTTTAGCACAAAACTCACATTTCCACCTCTTTAGATATGAATGAAAGAGCATTCAATTTGTTCTGCTTTTTGTTGCATACCCTTATTAAATTCCACACGTGTTCTGCGTTAGGCTGTATTTTATACATTTAAAATATTTTTAGAGACAAAACTGTATCTAAAAACATCTTATTCAAACGCTTCAAATAAACAATACTCTATTTAATATTTTAAACGTTTTCCCTTTATCAACTTTCTTTAATTATTTTCACCTGAACATTTTCTTAAGATGAACATTTTGATTTGAAAAGTCCTTCAAGACCACAAAGAAATATTTTTCCACACAACAGGTAACAGGAACATTATGGTCATTAGAAATATGAAACGTAATCCTCTGAGCGTCGCGAGATTTCCGAGAAGTGTAGAGTTGCTACTATCCCACAGTAAACTTACTGATTAAATAATCTTTCTAAAGAATTCAGGGATCCTTTCCAACCTCTAGATAGATTCTATATTGGCACTTTCCTTAAAATAGATCGTCATCTGACCGTAGTTCAAAATTACGTGGTGTTGTCCTCGGATCTTTCCCTTTGGGATTGATCCCGGACCGTCACCAATAGCCCATTGTGTTGCTCCAGTGTGACGTTAATTGAAATACCCCCCCCCCCCTTAAAATAGAATCTTTCTTTGGAACGATTCTGTTTCTCCTTTCCTTGCAATACAATCCTATGGAACGATTCTATTGAAACCATTTAGCAGAATAGAATTTCTTGGAGAGATTCTAATAGTCATTTCCTTAGAATATAATCCTTTAGAAATATTCTATTGCTCATTTCCTTAGAAAAGAATCCTTTGGAAAGATTCTATTGACCCAAGATCAAAACTTGTTAGAAGTCATGCACGGAAAATTGCAGATTATGGTGATGGTAATTAATTATCGTCGCAGTAGAGCAACACTACAGGCTATTGATGACGGTCCGGCATCAATCCCAAGGGAAAGATCCGAGGACACCACGTTATTTTGAACCACGGTCAAATGATGATACACCTGATCCGGCACCCCACTCTCCAAACTTCCATACCACGCCAACGTGAGGACATTTGAGGCCACGACAGATTTAACGTGCACCTGCCCCTTTGTACGCTACGATCTTTGGTTGGATTCGAACTCGCAACCCTCTGGTTGCTAATCCATTACTCTTCCAGCCGGGCTACCGCAGCCCGAAGTCTACAGGTTAAAAGGCGGAAGCATGTACCCTTTAGAGGGCTAAACAAAAGATTAGGAAAGTAAAGTTTGATAACTTAATTTTGAACCAGTTCCGAAAAGTGTAGTAAAAATGTACTTCAAAATCTGCAGATTTTCAGGCTATTCCATAGAAAGATTATACACTGAAAGCTTGATGCACTTTTTCAAAAAAAAATGGCTATTCCGTCACAAAACTGAAACTAACAGTTCATTGAAGCTTTAAAAAGAAATGGATGTGGCAATATAAGCGTGCCACTTGCCTTCTGGACTTGTTATAAAATCGCCTCAAAAGGGATAGTAATTATGGGAAGGTTGGTTGTGTTTTATGGCGCAAGGACAATGTTTGTCCATGCTTCGCCAAACACAATACAGACAATGTCAAGTTATAGACAAAGATACAAGGAAAATTTAATTACTGACACAGAAGAGAGAAATATACCCAGTGAGGAATAGAACCTGCGCCGCCTACAACTCGTAGGTTGCTAGCGCAATGGGAAAACTCACTGAGCCACGACGCTCCTATGGGATCGAATTTCCTTAAATATTTTGCCAAAAAAATATTTTCACAAGTTCGGAAAGTTATAAATTGCAAGAGGAAATACTTCTCTCAGATAACAGTGCAGCTCTTGCGAGATGGCGGTAGATCTTGGGTCACTTGATTTGAGGCATCGACCTTCTAATGAAATAGACGGATCACATGGGCGAGGTCGCTGTCGTAAGATCTCTGAAGGGTAAATCATAAATCGAGTCAGCCGATTGGCCATGGAAGCGTAGACAACCACGTGAGATCTTCAAAGCAAGCAACTGGAAGAAATAACATGAATCTGCTATTTCATTTTAAGGTCGATGATTTGAGATAGGTGTGAAAGGTTGTCTTAGATTAGGGCTGCCATACGCAGAAGCCAAAAAACATGTGCTGTGATCGCCATGGATGACTTATCACTCGCCAACTTTGGAATCGAACCATCGGTGCCAGAATGGGCACAAAAGACGCCAATTGAGGAAGGGATTTATTTACGTTCTACCAGTCCCCCAATTGAACTAATAAACTCGTTTAAAACCATGTGAAACAACAATTGTCTCCTCACGGGAGCCGGAATATAGTGATTCCCATGAGAAGACAGATGACCTTGAGAAAGTCCATTTGTAGGAAGGTTGTATGCTCGCCATAAGCAACCTCATGTCTGGCGACCGCCATAGCTGATTGTTTCGCGAAATCGTAATTTTTGAAATTGCTTTTGGTCCCCAATGATAAACTCGGAATTAGAAACCACGCTAAGGGCGCCAATTGTGGGAATGCATGTTTACGTTTATCTTGTCTCTAATTTAACGTTTGAATTCGTTCAAAATCACTTGACCCAGACACCAACTCGCCAGAGCCTGGATACAAGTTCCAAGTTTTTCTTTTTTAGCCGAAAGTGATAACAAATTAGCGCGGGGAAAACCATCCATGTTTTTGTGCACATGGTAGCCCTCCTATCTTTTACGCATATTAAAAATCGACTGACCCAAGGTCACTCTGGTTGGAATAAGAAAGTCTTACGTTTACAAACACCATGTGCCTGTTACTCTTTAAACTCCGAAAAGGGAGTCAACCTTGGGTCAATTGATTTTTTAATAGATGTGAAAGGTCGTTAGGAGAGTTGCCATATCCATCGGCGTGAATAGCGATCGCCGTGTGTGGTTCCCCAACTCATTATCAATGCTATCGCTAACAGGACCAAACTTAGGACCAGAATCGGCGCCGCCAGTCGAGGGAGCATTTTGTTTACGTTCCACCCTATCGCCTTATTTAAATAGGCTCGTCCAACACCAAGTGACTCTACTGTCTTCTCACGGAACAAGGACTATACCATTACATTGCACCTTCTAAAGAAAAGTGACAACTCCAAAATGACGATTTTATTTTCACAATTCTACTCAACTCAAATACTAGATGCAAATCCGAAAGCTGCTATTGACTAAATTTAATCATTTGCACATTATTAAAAGAAATTAGAGCAAACTTTACAACTTTAAAATTCAGAAGTACTTCAATGTTTTGGCTCTCGTGCATATTTTACTCTTAATGTTCACTTTTCTCAAGGTGCTACATATTACGAATACTTATAGTTAATTTAACTGAAAAATAACTTCTTTTATATCTATATTTGCATTAAAAATTAGGAAAAAAATATTTTAAACCTTTTATTGAACTCAATCAGCAGCACATAAATTCATTCAACTGCACAGCAAAAGACAAAACTACATTCACTAGCACCTTTATAATGCTATACACAATACGAGAAAATCATTTCAAACTTCTTTGCAGGCTATATACAAAACCATAATATATTACTTTTGATAGATAATAACTAGGAACATTTCAAAATAAGTACACCTTTTTTAAGCTTCATATTGGTCCATTTAAGTTTAAAAGTCAACATTGTATTTAAAAGAGAGCATTTCCAAGAAATATTTTTGTCCAATATACATGGACAGGAAATAGGTATTGCATTACTAAGAAAATGTAAAATTGAACATTATTTTAATAAAATATTTACATATTCAAAACATTTTTATTAATTCTATGAACTAAAATTAGGGTTAAGTAGAATGTGTAGTTCTTGAAATTTGTTAACATGTCACTAGAAAATGATTTTATTTTCACAAATCTATTAAAATTTCAAATCAAATACTATGATAGCATTTAAATTATAATTTACGAAAAAATTGGCAAAGAATACCTTTTGAAGAAATTTTGAATGTTTCTTTTGTTTAGCCAAAAACAATTTTTTTTCCATCAGGATTTTAAAAGCTATTCCGAAGGTGTCTTATATAATCTATCAGAATTTGCAATTCCATGAATACAAATATATTCGCATAAGCTTTGACTGTATTTTGCACAATGAGCAATGAAAAAGAAATGTATTGCATCCAGTGAATCAGTCATTAGAACAGTCAAATACCAATTACACGAAGCCAAATCTCTTCCAGTTGTTTTCTGAAAGTTTGCAATACTTCAACACTGGGAAATACTATTTTAGTCTCCTTAGAAGTTACAGATAAGCTGGGTTTGAAAACAAAAATCACCTTTTCAAATTCATGAAACCAACAAGTAAAAAGCAATTATTTTTCGAGATTCGGATGTTCAAGCTAAATTTAATTACAAATTTATCATGGAAAAATTGCACACTGTAGATTATTCTGCCAAAGCCTGCTGCTATCAGATCTTTCATTTCAAATGAAAGTTCCAACAGTATTAATTACATTTAGTTAAAAATACTCATGCATTTTTTACAAGGCAATACTTTTTACACCATTAATAAACTGTATAAAAGAAAGTAATTAAATATAACTTTGTACAGATGAGTATTTACAATGCATGACATTTTCACAGTAGGTATAGTAACCTCATGAAATGGACGAACATAACACACTATCTCCAACTTCATTGAAGTATCTTTCAAGAAAGATGTCACTTTCATACAATTAATTGTTTAGGACTAACAACCGTTATTTATGACAGCACACAGATGAGCATCCATATCAACAAAACAAAAACTTGACCAAATTTAATTCATGTCATACTCATCTTAAAAACACATTACACCAGGTGAATACAATAAAACAATTCAACCACAAATGATTGGACATATACTAGATTCCAGACTTCAGAAATATTTATCATATGGCATGACAACCAGTATTCAAAAGTAATTTAATTTTTAAATTAAAAAGCTTTCTGAAAGCTTTATTGTGCAAGGCTGTTTCTAACCTTTTTTAAACCGAAAGCTGATTCAAGTGTAAATATTTCAAACATAATGACCAAAGTATATCAACTAAATTTTAGTCAAAAGAATTTTATGGCCTTAAAACACTCATAACAGAATAACACTAATTTGCATACACTCAACAATCCAATGTTATGAAATTCTTGCCTTTAGATTAACACATTTCACAAACATCAAACACACTAAATGTTCAGATCATCTAGACTTGAGACGATATTTTACATACAAGAATTAAAATAATAAACTACAACTATATTGCAATTTAAGAAATAGGATGAAATCAACAAATTCATTGCCATGGAAAAACTACAATACAAACTATGTTTGTATTAGCATTTAAAGAATATACATTATACAGGGTTCTCACTTTTCAAAAGAAACATTAGGGCCTTTATATGGTCTTTTCCAGGCTATTTTAATTTTTAAGGCTACATTTCACATAGATGGAAATATTATAAACCCTTCAGTGCACAGGTCAAGAAATTTTCACAAGCGCTATCTGGGCCTCATGGATCGTTTTAAAATATCAATTTCTAGCTAATTTATTTATATTATGGCATCAATTCTAGATACATTTGACCTCTTGGGTGAGTATAATCAACCTTGATTTCGAAGGCAGATGAAATACAATATGCAGTGCTCTACTAAAAACTAAGACTTAAAAAAAATTTAGACTTTCAATAAATATTAAGGCTTCTTAAAGGCCCTTACAAACTAAAATGAAAAATCTGGCCTCTTAAAACCTGAGGGAACCCTGTTAGCCTAATGAGAAATTTTTTTATAGCATAACGGAATTCTAGGAAAAAAGATAGTACTTTAGAATTCCAAAATAGAAAGAGTATTAAATTGATTGCAGCGAACAATCAGTAAATTCGTTTATTAGCAGTCCCAATAACTATAGTGATACTTTCCAGCCTGATTTGTTTCCATATTTAAAATTTTTCTTAAAATAAAAAAGTTAAATATTTTGTTTTAGATAATAAATAAAACACAATGCTCACAAATTCCACAAATCTGCTTACTATCACAGTTGACCTTTATGCAATACAAACTTAAAATACAAGAGTATAATGTTTAAAGCACAAATACATAAACGACTGAATTCAAAATGGCAAGCTCAAGTATACGATTGCTAAATACAACACGAAAAACTATTTAGGAAATTTTATTATTCAGTCTTTAAACAAAATCATTAATGAAATACTGTAAAGTCTGATTTGTAAGCATTTAAAAAAAAATCAAGCATCTAAGTAGAATGATACATTAAGATATGTAAAATTACATCATTAGATGTAATTTTACATATCATCATATGTAAAATTATATCTAAATGAAATCATTTTCAAGCATGGATGAAAACACAGGTTGTAAACATTAGTGCAATACTAGAGGATATATAACTAGTTTGAAGGGTTATTTAATGGAATAAAAAAAACTCAAAAAAATTAATTTAATTTTAGTGTTCTCACTGATTAAATTAGTTTCTTTTACATCAACATGAGATTATTAATTTCATTTAAACATGTAGTGATATTCCAGATGACTCAACAACACAATGTTATAACTGAAATTTTAAAGAACAATGCTTTGTGTATTCTTTTAATAAGATTAATCTATAAAAAGAATATGGGTATGGAAGTTTCTAAGTCAAATTTTCAATTAAATACAATTTTCAATTAATTTAAAATGAAATAAACAGAGGAACTTTGATTTTACAATTTTTATTTATAATGAGTGCTAAAATCCTTGATTTAAGTAGAAATAATTGCGATTAATGAATAATTTCTCTCGAAATTATGAATTTATTTTCTGGTGATAGCTATCACAATTTGAGTTATGCGAATTCCAAAACCCGATTTCTGGATTTGAACTATTATTAATGGATAAGAATCATGGTATTAATAAGATGGAGTGCTAGGTTTGGATTGTCGTTCCACGGTCATATTTTGCTACATGATGGCTAATTAGATCAGGACCTACAGCTTGAAGTAATGGAGCAATATGAATGAATTTTTATGAATGAGTATTTGTCAATTGTTTTGTGAAGAAAGAGTATTTTAACTTGTATCTTGCTTTGAGATAAATTTGAAGGAGATTCTCGTATCTTTTGCTACAGATGAAATCTGGCTTTGAAAATATTGTCCCATAAGAGAAATCAATTTTTAGTCAGAGGAAGACAGTACAAGGTAAGTTCACTTATCTTTAAGAGACAAATTAAAACCTTTTTATGCTGATCAAAAATGTTTCCAGAGTTCTCATTTTAGGAATTATTTTTTTGCAATCTAGAAAGGCTTTCACATTAAATGACACTGGGCTTCTACCACAAATTAATTCTTATCAATCTCTGTACAGTATGCAGTCACAAACAATATGCTCAATGGTGTTGTGTTTATATCCATATTTTATTACAATACCTCCTTGATTGCTATTCCTCCAATCACAAATAAATAAATGTAACAGACCCATTAGAAACATTAAATCAGGGTTCAACTGCATTTAAATTATTTGCATAATTGAAAATAGAGCTCCTTATTAATAAATTGTTAAAGTGACTGATCAAAAAGACTCGAGTTTCAAACAGCAGTAAATAATTTTACAGAAATATCAAAATTACTCACGCAAACATGCTGCTTTAAGAAACAGAATGTTAACAATGCACGAAACTGGTATACAAAGTAACACACTTATTATAAAAAAATATTTAAATTCTGTGTTATTTATTGCAAATATAAAGAAAGGCATATGCATTGAAGCTTAAAATTTTAAGCTTATACATTTATTATACTTGTGAGCTTGAGCAGAGACACAATTTAAGGCAAACACAGACATATTAAATTGTACACAAAAGTATTACCAGTTATCCTTTGTGAAAGTAAAATTATCTGTTTTGTTGAATATAATACTATAACAATAAAGACTAAGTAAACTTAAATATGGATCCAAATTGGAAAACAAAATCGCACCCTAGAATAAGGATGTTGCAAGTCAAAAAGTACATTTTTCCTGAAGCATTTTACAAGTTTTGAAGCAATAAGAAAACACAGTGAGTGCCAAGATTATATTATCTGTAGTAGATATACATCATTGTTTCACAAACTTAAAATTGACTTTTTTGAGTTACGATACTCTTGCATCAGGGTATATATAGTAGTTAATAAATGTTATAAATTCAAAATAATGCTGTTTACTTACAATGCAGCCCTTGAGATATTCGACTGAAATTGCAATGGAGCAGTTTCGTGGTACATCCAGGATCTACCTTAAAATATTTATGGCATACAGGCAAATATTTGGGCATTTAAGACCAAACTTACCAATTGAGCATTATAAGAAAAATATAGATGATTTTTTAAATTAATCAGTACACTTTCAAGACTATAGTGTTTATCCAATGATTATTAAACTACTTTGAGTTAAACAATACAGTCTAGTATACTCAAAAAATTCAATGGAATAGTATAAATTGATTTTCAGATGAATATTGCATACCTTAATATACAGTGTAACAATAATAAAGAAGCAATCTTTAATACAGCATTATGATTATTGTACAAGAATACTTTGAATGTCTATTAACTTTCAAACTTCAAAAATGGAAATTGAAGATTTAGAAGGATCTCAATGTACAATAGATGATGAAATGATTAATCAGGTACACCAGTTGGATATTTTAATCAAGATAACAATTATTGATACACTAATTCAACAATTTTATTTTTAAAAATAGATTTAGTCAAATACCTACAAGGTAGGAGAATAAGATTAATTTCATTTTGCAAGTGCTCAAGTGTTTTCTGGAATTAAGATAAGTATCAAAACTATTGAAAGCATTATTCAAATGTTACTTGCTTCAGTTTAACACAAGCACTACAGATGGCATTGGTGTCAACCAGATTCCATGTTTGACACCAATGGTAGTTTTAACCATTAAACACACATGTCACACTCCTGGTGTAAGAGAGCCATAAGTTAAAAATTCTGTTTTCCAAGCAAACACATTTAAATTTTGAAATAGGAAAACACTGTGAAAGCAAGATTTATATCCCATAGATTTATTATTTTAATTACAAAAATTTTACAGGAGACAGGGACTAAGTATTCAAAACTCTCAAAACTGACTTTTTAAAATTATAGCACTCTTGCAACATGGGTGAATGGAATTTCAAAAAACCTGGCAAACATTTTAATGCAATCAGAGGTTTATTACCAGGCACAAAAACAGACATTGCATTTTATGAAACACAACAGTTATTAAAACCTTGGTTCAAATAAGGAAAATGTTGAATCTTTGTGCGTTGCAATTTATTTTCAATTCATTTTTTCATTATTATATATATTTAAAAATACATCTTATTCTATTGACTACTTGGGGCATTTTATCTGACTAGAAGATTCTAGAATTTAAACACATTTAATTCAATTTCATTTACTTAAATACTAATTTTAGTGATTAAAGCATGCAATTCAAATAAAATATGTGCATCTAGTCTGTGGAAGGTGAAAAACTAACACATTTTTCTAAAACATGCTTTTTCTATAAAGGATTAAATCATCCATACATCCAAAATTAGTTACAAACCATTCATTAATACAATACAATCATCAAATTCACATTAATAACATGAGCGTCCTTGAGCTAAAAGCATTAAATAGTGTCATACTTGATAGAATTGCTGACTGTGCAATATGAAGATTTTGCTATTTATTAAAGTAGCAGCCTTATTCATTTGAGAATCCTTCAATTGCAAACTAAGAAATCTCAATACAAAAATATTGGTAAAATAAAAATAACAAAATCTCAGCTTACAAATCTAAGACCTAAAATAAAAACACTAAGGCTTTAGAGCAATATCACATTATGTTTGTTATGCCAGTCACAAACGTAAAATTATAACAACAAATTTTAAAAGCCGAGTTAGATGTGAAAGCTTATGAACAGCACTGGCATTTCTACATCATACAGTTTAAATATATGCATCTTACTGCATTGCAGCAAATGCTTCAAGAGTATTCACATAAAGCAAGAAATTTTGAGCACCTTGCTGTAATTTCACTCAATGGACATAGTTTCTGAAAGAAAAAAAATACCATTAATCTTTGAAAGATGAAATCTACATAAGCAAACTTTGGTGAGTATAACTACAATACTATTTCTAAAAATTACAACCACTAATTAAAGAATATAGACTGGTGATTTGAGTTAATGTGGTCAGCCAGGTAGTCTTATCAAATATGTTTAATAAATATGAAGCTCTTATTGATTGCTAACCTCATAGTACTTTACCATTTTCGAGTTGGCTAATCTAATTAAATACTATGTACAACTACTTCCAACAAAACAAAATAATATATTTACACAACATGACAGTTACACATCTATACAGCGGAAAGTTCAAATTATCCAAATTCTATTCTTTAAACAGGATTTTTCCCTAATGGCTTTAATTCCTCTGCCCTTTGGTCGGAGATTTGAAGTAGTGTTTTATTATTTTTACCCTATAACACACATGACTAAATAACCATATCTATTGGTTGAAAGAATTCTAGGGAAGATCCTATAGGCCGAGAAGGTCAAAATTGGTTGGAAGACAAGCATGGGAAAACTGCAGGTTGCAGAATTTATATATGCATGTGAACCCCTCAGAAGGTTAAATAAATTTTGTCACTAGAGACAAATTTAACAAACCTTGGCATATCCAACAGAGGTGATTCTTCATCCCCATCATTTTCTGATGGAGGAATATTTTGTCTCCTAATGTCTTCCTGCATTCTGGAGTCCTCCAATTGTTTTTCATGAACCTGAAAAATGAACATGCAAAATAATTATACTATTTGAAAATGAAGTTTAAACAAATTAGCAGCTGAAAAAGGCAGTATTTATCCTGATCATTCAATGAGGAAGTCAAGGGAATCAAGACTTCACAAGTCCACTTTTTTCGGTTTCTGAGGTTTTAACATTATTTAGTTACAAATATGCTTACTAAACTCATTGCAAAAGCTCCTACGACTACTAAAACCCACATTGGCGAATCTTTAAACCTTATATCTCATCACTGTTCTCAGTTTATGGCATTTCTGACATAATTGCTCCTGAAAAATTTTCATTTAAAGACTTACAAGGTTTTGATCTTCAACTAATTCTCTAATCATAAATTAAATTATAAAAGCATTTTAAGAAAATAAATTTATTTAGCACAATGTTTAATCAAATATGATATCGCCATAATTCTTTCATTTAAATAATTTTATCACTTAATACTTCAAAAGCTTCAAAGACTAAATCACTTATAAAGCCCTCATTGGCGAATCTTTAAACCTTATAACTGGTCTAGTTTTGCATTTTGGTCATCACTCCTGGAAAATGTTCAATTGAAGACTTTAAAGATTTTGATTTTCAAGTAATATTTTAATCATAAATTAAATCATTAAAAGGTATTTTAAGAATATAAAATATTTAACAATGTTTAATCAAATTCAATATTGTCAAAATCCTTTTATTACTTAATACAAGTTTAAAGATCAACTAGGAAAAAGAAGTGCATACTTACTTCAAACCTGTAATACTGAAGCTTCATATAAAAAGCATACAGAACTTTTTACCTTATGAAAGCTCATTGGCATTTATTATTGAAATTTGCAGAAGTCACAATGCTATTATAAATCAAAAATGTAATAAAATTTTTAAACTTCTGCCAAGCAAATTTTGTTGTGCGAGAACATTTGACTTATTTTACTTATGGTGTGAATGAAAGCAGGAATCTTAATTTCCTACAAATTCTATATTCAAATTGCTGGTAACAAAAATCAGCTGCTTAATAAAATAAATTTGTTGGAATAGAAATTATTTTATTAAGTGGTGGGCACTGTTATTACATTCCGCTTCTATTTTTGGTAAGTAGGTATTTAATTAACGTCGCACTGGAGCAACACAACGGGCTATTGGCGACGGTTTGGGATCAACCCCCAAAGGGAAAGATCTGAGAACACCACATAATTTCGAACTTTGGTCAGATGATAAGGTCATACCTCAGCTGGCATCCCACTCTCTAAACTTCCGCACCACGCTAATGTGAGGACATTTGAGGTCACATCAGATTTAACGTGCACCAGTCCCCTTTTTACATGATGGTCTTTGGTTGGATTCGAACTCGCAACCCTCCAGTTGCTAATCCGTTACTCTTCCAATTGGGCTACCGCGGCCTTTTATTTTTGGATATTCAATAATATAAAAGAACTTACATCACGTAAAAATAAAGCACTAAGACTCATTTCAGTAGCTCTGATTTCCAGCGGATTACAGTTGCTTTGCAGGTCGAAGGGTCCTTCATCAGTAATACTATAATATATAAAAACCATTATACAAAACTGTCATAACTACATATTAAATGAGAACTTTAATTTTATACAAAAACAACTATGAATTAATTACAGCTACACAACTTCGAATTTTTCTGCAATCACAAAATAATGCAGTAAGCCTCGATATATTGCACTTCTAAAGGGACAAGAAAAAAGCGCAATATACCTTTAAATATAGTACCAAAAAGTTTCTTAACCCTAATTTAGTAGCAATTTTAGTTGCTCAGATACAAAATGAATCCACAAAATGTGCTTATTAAGCACATTTTGCACAAAATGCCCAGTTGACTATGAAACAGACATTGAAGATCGCACCAAGAAATTAAATTTTAAAAATTTAATATTTTCTTAATTAGGTTTACATGATAATCTAGCAACCACCGATTCCAATGACTTTTTCCATGGGTTGGTGCAAAAACTTCGAAATTTTTCTACATGAAGAAAGTCCGAAGATTTTTCCTTCCACTATTAGTTTAAAAAAAGGGCCTACATTTTCGTCGACTTAGGTGAATTTTCTAAAAAAGTCGTCAAACTTTTCTAAAAGTATCCAAAATTTTGTAGATAGGAGTTTTTGAGATGATTTTGCTTAAAAAGATACCCCTAGTCACCAAAGTTAAAAAATAATAGCAAAATGTCACCTGTGGCAGCCCTGCTATTTTTCATTTTTAGAGCTTATTTCACATAGATTCTAATAGATTAACCTGTGAGTGCATATATATGACGAAATATATCCAGGTATGGTTTCATAGACCCAGTTTTAAAATCACAAATTTTTAGCTAATCTATAAATCTGAACCTTGGTTCAATGTCCATTTTGCAAATTTTTGATAACACTTGATTTAGCAATTTTTAATACAGCATATAAAAATACTTTCCATTGTTTTTGGTTCTTTCATAATGTATTGATAAGAGGAAATTGGCACTTTTTCTAATATAATATTTTTTATCTTGAAGTGATTTGTGGACATAACTTCATAACCAGTGAATTTGGACATTGGCCTTTTTTCTATACACATATTAAGTACATCTGGGGGTTTGGTCTGTCCCTCTGAGGTTATGTTTTGCAATAAGGTGGCTAATTAGACATTTGAATCTGGATTAAACATTAAATAATGTGTTATTTCAAGTGAAATCACATGGGAGTAAAATGAGCATAGTTTAGAAATGGTTTTCCAAGTGTGTGAATGACATCTGTTACTATGCTGTTTGTTATTTCTGTAAACACTGGACCATTTTGCAACAAAAAAATAAACTGTTTGAACTGTTCCTTGGAAGGAAAAGGGGTCAATGCCCATTTTTAAAATTTTTGATAGCACTTCATTTAGTAATTTTTAAAATTTTTCAATACAGCATACAAAAAATACTTTCAATTGTTTTGAAATTTTCGTAACATATTGACAGGAGGACTTAGGCACTTTTTCTATAACTTTCTTTACCTTGAAGTGATTTGTGGACTTAACTCCAAATCAGTGAATTCAGATATTGGCCCCTTTCCTAACAAGGTACAGAAATATTATGCCATCGATTGTTGATGACAAGTGTCCCATTACCCAGGATCTTTTAATGCAGATGAAATAAAATATGCAGTTTTCTCATAAAAACAAAGGCTTTTTAAAATCAGAGGGAACTGTCAAGAGAAACATACAGCTGAGAAATCTTTACTTATTACAAAAATTGCAAATTATACATTATATTACTCTTTATTTAAAATTATGTAAAACTACAATACAGTAGAAAATTTTTATATATAAGGTCCTACCTTCCTTGAACCTAACACCTGATCTATGAAAACCCTCCCTCTCTACCTTGATAATGTCTATGGATGCCTCTATGAAATTTCATTGTGGCAAATAGGCCCACGAGAAAGGACGAGAAAAGGTGGTTCTGAACTCCCAATTGTTTAAGAAGCCTTGAGATCTCTGCCACTCGCAAACTAAAACAATCCATTGGGAAATGAGTAGAAATGAGCGATATAGCCAAATAAATGATATAAAGTGTTACGGTACTGTCAAAAATGTGCATGTTTGAAAGAGGTTTGGCTACTTTAGTCCTTTATATATATTTTAAAGCTTCAGACATGAAATATTTGGATAAATATAACATCAATTTTTCTTCTCGAATTGGTGGATAATCAGTTTAATTTATTGCACCAAAATAAATGTAATATAAGTAATAATTTACTAAAGTGAAATAACCATTAATATAAACACAACACCTGTTGTTCGAGACTGATTTTAATCAATTGCAGAAGTCATTTATTTTGAAGTCTAGCTCTAATTTGCCACATAAATAATTTAGCAATGTAGAGAATTAAAGGCAAACATCACCAGAAAAAATTAAATTAATTCTTAAGGGGGAAAGTATTTTTTTCTGGGTTTTTCGTTTACACTAAAACTCTCAGAAAGAAATAGTTTTATTTCATACTTCAATTATCATATTCCCCATCATAAGAAATAAAATGAAAATTAAATATTTACCTTGAAAGGATAGTGTCCTGGACATAAGGTGGACCTTCAACACGACTCATACCACCTCTCATATTAGCTCTTTGGAAACTACTATCACTTGAAGGCTGTGCTTGAGAAATCAATGCATCAACCATTCCTGGTTGATGCATCGATTGATGCATCACAAGGCTGGCATACTGAAAGTGGGAAGTAAAACTTTAAAAATAAATTAAATGTCGATTTAGTGCTTAGGTATGTAGTCAATTGTTTGAATTATTTATATATATTCATACTGTTATACACAAAAAAATTTATTCATTTTATGTGGCCTTGCGCCAAAGATCAGTTATGTATTATTTCTAAATCAATTTGTCTTAATCAGTCACTTAAATGCATTTTAAATTAGCCTGTCAATCTTTGCCAAATTTAGTAACCTCTAGGGTTTGATCATCAAATTATCTGTTTTGCAGACAATTATGTTAAATTAATTTGTTTTATTCCTTAAATGCCTGGTCGTTTCTTTGGCAATGTTTAATTAAGGTGAATGTTCAATTTCTTTTTACTCATGCTTTCCAGATTGTTTAATCTAAGTATTTTTTGTTCCCCTGATTTTACATACTTGTTAAATAAATCCCTTTTATTATTTAAATTTGTATCTTCCTTTTTCGTTAACTTTCTAATTTTTATTTTCTCAAAATTTACATCCTTGGTCATTACATATCTTAAATATGGGTCAGTGAGGATTGGATTGGATTTTATGGTGCAAGGTCCAAAAGTGGACAAGCTGCGCCAAACACAAGATAGAATATGACCCAATTAAAGTATAAAATATTTTAAAATAATAATCTAAGACAAAGTTAAAAGGTAGATTTAAAGCATGTAAAATGTATAGATGATAATAAAAACATTCAAACAATAGTTAGATGATGCAAGACCATCATCGTTTTCAGCATAACTAATAAATATAAATCAGATATGTATAAAATTTTGAGTGAAATTTAAAGGATTAAATTATAAGAGAATTTGAAGAAATATATTTATGAGTCTTTTTGAATTTGCAAAAAAAATGAAATGTAAAAACCAATTGAACATAAAAATGCGAAAAGGTTTGGATGAGGATTTTCCCAACCAATCTTGTAAATTCAAACAAAATTTAGTGATGATGATTAAAAGCAGGACATAATTAAAATATGATGAACAGTAATATCTGAAGAACAAAAAAGGGGGGCTCTCGCCCAACAAAAGATGACAATGAGTAATGGGTCAGTGAGTCTGCTTGTAAGGTTATTGTTCACAATATTTATACTTTTACACTACGCTCCAATAGATAGACTATTGCATGCAATGGGTATAAATTTAAAAGATGAACTTTTAGGGTAGCCTGTGCTGCATGATGATGTTGGGTGCATGAGGAGTGGATGGTTGGAGCACCAAGGCCTTGAATCTATTTTGAAGCCACCCACAGACTTCTCCCCAGAATGCTGCTTGTGAGATTAGTGTTTTGGGATAGGTTCTGGCTTACCACCGAAAAATATTAATTTTTTGATACTGGAGAGTGGAAAGTTGTTAATGCTTACCTCTGTCCAGGAAGAAATTGGAAGCCTTAGATGTTGATAAAGATTTCAAGAAAAAATGTTTTAAAATTTGGTTCCTATTTAAGTTGCACCAATTTATTTTTTATTTTGGAAGCTAATGCATATATTGCCTGCTGGTTCGATGAGAATTTCTAGAAAATTGAAATTATATGGAATGTAAATATTTTGTATGCTTACATCAGTTTTTGTATGATCACGATGCTACTATTAGTGATAGTTGAGTCTGGTAACATTTTTGAAGTAAAGATTCAGAATAATCAGCAACAGATAAGTATAATATTTCAACTAAAAAATTCATAGAAATATAAAGCTTTTAGGAAATACGTACTTTGGAACCCATGGTTGACAAAGAGTAGAGGGACGTATAAAATGGATTCCTTGCTACATCTCTCTGCTCCTTTGCAGTGTTCACTGAAAAAGAATTCACAATTTGCAGAATATCAAATTGAAATACTCTAGTTTCAGGCAAAACTTTCTCTCAATATTCAAGTTATGGTGAGAAGGCAGATGACACAGAAGTTTATTTGTACAAAGACAATAAGGGCTGTCATACAAAATCATGTATGGTGATCACCATAGGTGATTATTTTAATAACTATTAATCATTGTTATTGCTTCCCGCCTTCAACCGATAAACTAGAAAGCAGAATCTGTGCTAAAGACAATTGCAGGAATGCATTGCTTACGCTTTAACCTGCACCCAATACAACAAATAGCATACTAGCCAACCTCCAAGACAAAAATCTGGAAGAGTTTTGCAACATAAAAATGAAACAACTGTTAGAGGAGAAAATTGCCTAAAAATTATCCTTAAAATAAAAAATGATTAAAAGTGCTGAATTAGCAATAATTACATTTTGTAAAAGCAATTAAAAAAGTAAAACTGAAAAAAGTACGCTATATGCTTGGCAGCAGACCAAACTTGATGTAATCCATTTGACGATATCTTACAAAAATATATGCAAAAATGAGCAAGTAAATTTTTTCTTGAGTGTTTGAGGTATAGCTGTAGGGTTATGCACACTTTAGCTTTCACTGATTCTGATGTCTTTCTTTCATGGTTGACTTGGTGCCAAAACTTCAAAATTGGCATCACTTGAAAATTTTCTCTCCAGAGAAATCAAGAAAATATTTTCTGTCCAAAAGACAGGAAAACCAAGTATTTTTATGGAACACTTCCAGAAAAGACAGGCATGAAACAGAGCCACGCAAAACCACATGATTCAAATGCCAACTCACCGAAGTCAGATTATGAGAAATAAAAATTACATAAACAAAATAGTACCTTAAAAAATCAGTGCATTAAATAAAACTTTAAACTAAAATAATTACCAAGTAAACAAACATCATTACCTTGTTGCCTGAATTCCTGAATGAATACATTTGAGGCTGGAGGGGGTTCCCAATGTGGATTCATTAGCTGAAAATTTTAAAATTAAGTTTTCAATACAAATGTTCAAAAATTATTTCACAAAACATAACTACACAATTCCTTACATATAAAAAATTAACGGTGGTTTATAAAATCGCTAAAGGAATTTTTTCATAGGTATAGTTGCAAGCCACTAGCGATTGTGGTAAGTAAAGTTGGTACATAGCAACAGCCACACTATCTATTTACTTACCTGGAGTTCATAACAAGGCTACTTTATTGTGTTGGTTCCATTCTGAGTAGGCACATAGAGCCTAGTGGCGACATCTATCTATTCACTAGTGTCACAATTTAGCAACTGGTATTGTGCATGCGTGTGGCACCAATTTTAGACTAGATGGAACATGGGTAGATGAAAAACTTAAAAAAGTAATGATTTGATTCTACTTTGATAAAATTATTTCGCAACTTGGTTAGGCTCAGCATCTCAGTCCTATCTAGAGTATTTTTGATTGTTCATTTACTTGTCTTGGATGTGTTCTCATTAAAATGTTTTCAATAATTTCAAAGCGGATTTCATGTTTGATATGTGATCGCTATCAAAACATTAATAGTTACAAAACCTTTTTTTTTCTGTCCCATTTACTTTGCAAAAATAACATTGCAACATTTTATGGATTCTTAAGTGATATAGCTACACTTAACAATTCATGAAATTTACACTTTTCTGTAATAGGGCACTAGGTAAGCTCCAACCCTAGTGGCAATACAAACTAACCTCGTAAACTACTTGCCAAAATATATATTGCATTACCCAGGAAATTTAACAGGTGGGCTTTGAATATTAATATCATATAATGATTGTAGAAATAATAAATTCTTAAAAACTATCAACAATTATAAATGTTCTTTGACAGTTTTATTAATATAACGATTTTTAACTAATACTTTAAAATCACACCTTTTTTATGAGAAATATGTTTTCAAAAAGGAAATAAAGCCATTAACATAGAATTAAGTGTTTTGTCTAATGCTTTATAGCAAAGTTTCATATTATTTATACAAGCAGTCATGAACTGCTTCACTTAAAATTCTAAGTTTTCTTTTCTTCTTAATTAATTTTATTGCCTTATCTTATTAAATTATTATTTTAAGAAATCATTATATTTATTCTTTACCATAAAATTGAAATTTTCAGAAAAACTAGAATATAAGGTTATGATTCTTAAGTCAAATATTTGTAGTCTGATTACAAAACAAGTTATTGACAACCTCTTTTTGAATCCTTAAGATTGTTTTCACATACACCTGCAAAGCTTTTGCAGCTGCTGGCCCCAGATGCAATGTAATCAAATGGGAGATTACGAACATAGCCTAGTCTGGTAGATTTGCCAGCCCAACCTCTGGCATACGTAGCTGGCGATGAACTCGACAAATTGGATACTGGAATGCCCTCAGTGGTAATAACCGTGTCTTGCATACCCTGCATCTGTCATTTTCTGATATGTGTTTATTTTACTTTTAACTTTAATGTCAGTATGTTTCTTGCTTTATTTTCACAAATTTTTCTATTGTAGTAAACAAAACTGTATTCACTCACTTTATTGTTACTGTAACCACTTCCTTCAGAGGAATACGTGTTCACATAAAAGTATCCTGGTGCTTAATGCTATTTTTCAGAACATCAAATGTACTTAAAATACATATAAAATTTCATGAAGTTTTTCAAATAGCATGTAAAAATTTTCCAACAAGCATCTCACAGTCAAAAGAGGATGTTCCAGTTTTTATTAATATATTGTCAGTCATTCTTGCTTCTTTGGTACTTCTAATGTTGGTTGGGTTGAGTTTTATGGTGCAAGGGTCATATTTGGCCATTCTTTAACATAAGACAGACAACATCAATGGTGCTTCATCACAAAAAAGAAACTGGTTGCCAGAAGTATGCAAGGATGTGTGAAAACAGTCTAAGGCACTGGGCAAAGAATTTCAGATTTCAATTCCCAAATATCAACTTAAGTATGATTGTAAATAAAAATTAGTTTGCACAAAATTTACTTACAGTAAAATGAAGGAGTGACAACTCAGTCTTTCCATCTTCAGCTTGTTGATATTGATCAGCTTTGGTAAGAACTGGTTGCAGCCACTGAATCAAGTTAAAAGTAGATTTTACATTCAAACTAGAGAAAATCTGAATGAAATATGGGAACACAATATATACACCAAATACGATATAAAAGCAAACATACTTGCTGGTTGCCATGTCTTGAGACATCCATCAATGCAAAGGAACAAACATCCCCCACTCCAGTAACTTCAACTGTAAAATTTCTGAGGAAATCTACAATATCCAGTGCTCTAGGCCTCAAATGGAATATTAAGATGTAAGGAGTTATAAGTGGACTAAATAACTCTTCTAGTAGATAAACCTGAAAGGAGAAAGAGTAAGCATTGCAGTCATTATTACATGATAGTTTCCCAAATAGGGCGATACTTCCACCCTGTAAGAATCTTGGAAGCTATGCTGGCTCCTGGGGAAATAGGAAGCATTGGAAAGAGCAAGAATGGGCAATAAGATGCTAAAAAATTTGGCATCTAACAATGAGCAAACACTTATCTACTTGACCATACTGACACACTCACAACAGGATTGGTTCTTGTTTTGAGGTTTTATACAAAAGGGTCATATTTGGCCAAGCTGCTGCAAACATCACAGCATCAAGTAAAAAATGTTGTGAAAGGGATTAATTAATGTAGCACTGGAGCAATACAACAGGCTATTGGTGGCAGACTGGGATCCATCCCAAAGGGAGAGATCCAAGGACAACACTGTAATTTTGATACATGGTCTGATGACAAAGTCACACCTAGCAACCCCTCTCTCCAAACTTCCACACCACACTAACATGAGGACATTTGAGGTCATGACAGATTTAATGTCCACCAACCTCTGTGTACATGATGGTCTTTGGTTGGACCAAGTTTCAAACTCGCAACCCTCCAGTTGCTAATCTGTTAACCTTCCAACAGGGCTATCGCAGCCCCTTGTGAAAGGGGAAAAGGGATATTGGGAACAGAGTAGTGGAATGAAAGCAGAAAAAGATCGTTTAAGTATCCCGGGAACAGTTTTACTAAAGACAGTAAACCCCATGGGTTGGTTTTGAGTTTTATGGGGCAAAGGCCATATTTGGCCAAACTGTGCCAAAAACAAGACAATGTCAAATAATTGTGAAAAGAAAGGGTGGAAGAGAAGTAGGGAGAGATCCCGGGGTCATGACTGTTAAGAAATAATTATTAAAGTTAAGTTAATCAAGAGTGGCAACACTAGAATTGTTTATGTTCTGTATCGTATGCATGTTTGTGATCTTTTAGTCCTAGCTGCCTGTTGTAGAATTATTGTTTTGCTGCTACCATGTTTTGTCCTCAATAAACTAATTTAGCCATAAACCAGTGTGTTGCCTCTGCACTAAAAACCTTCAATGACCCCCTGTTTACAAGAGGCAGAAAGCCCCATGGGAAAAGAATAGATCACTAGGATACCTTGGTTTCGTGAAGTCTGTACGCACCTAAAGATGTGCCTCCGAGGGGCATTCATTATAGGGATGCATTGTTATTGATTATTTTAACTAAAGAGAGGAATCGACTGCAAATAGTTGGATATGGAGATTTAAGAATGCTGCTGGTGGAAATTGAGCCTAATATAGACAAATTGGTAGCAAATCAGACTCATCCTAATCATTAGTGATTACTTATAATTTTACTGATTTGATTGATATTAATTACTAATACTAGAAAGCAATATAGTGTTTTTGTGCAATTTATCATTTGTTACTTCAATTTTCAATAAATCTATATATATAAAGCAGAGTTGCAGTCTGGTGCCAATTCTCACCAAATTTGGTACACTTATTCTTTAGAACCCTGTCGTAATGTAGGCCACTGTTAACCCTTGTTCTATTTATATTTAAAACAAGCTCCGTTATTCCACATGCCACTGAATAGAATCTAAGAAAAAATTAATCACAAATACTGAAACATGCTTCAAAATAAATTAATCATGAATATTATAAGCATTTAATTTGCCATCCTCTCATAATGATGATGAAATTCGAAAACATTGCAGCCCCGGTGCAAAAGTGCAACAAGTAAAAAAATATTGATAGTAAAACTGAGTGCAAGACTATATGCTGGAAGTTCATCATTTGTACTGAAAATGAAGTTACAGAGCATCCGTAACCACTCCCAACACTCAAAATCGACTTCTGTATTAGGCACCTTAGTAAAAACTTTTGTAGTTTGTCTCACAGCAGAACTGCGATATGAATGTGAAATGGATCATATGGATGTATCATGTACACATATTTTCATCCAAAGTAAATTGTAGAAGCAATTGAAAAGTTGGAACATTGTTAAAAAACTGTTTTCAATACACTCAAATGATGCTTGCATTTTCTATGAAAGAGAAGTGATTAGTCTGATCACTTCTCAATCAACATTTAACCAATTCAACCTGACCAATGCCGAGTAATTCTGCTAGTGGCTTTATAATTTCAGTTCCAAGCTGTTTGATTTTCAAACTACCTTTTTGAAATTCCAAAATTACACACAAGTTACACAAATGTTTTAGTGAAATTCAAAAATTGTAGACATAGCTTATGCAATTACTTGTAATTTATTATTTATTAGATGAGAGTTTTCAGAGGGGCCACTGAGAAATATAGTGCTTGAGAAAGGGATGTTGAGCCAAAAGATTTTTAGAAAACTATGATACAAGATGTCAGGAATGTCTTCAATTCCATAATGAAGTGCACTTACCATGTTGTACTGGAATAGCTGGCTGAATTCGTCTCGTACTATAGTAGTGTGAGCCATAGTTTTAAAATGTTCTGGCGCATAATGAGTGTCTGAAATTATCCTCTGCATCAACAGATTGGGGAAATATATCTCATTCTGAAATTAGAAACAAACTAATGAGATTGAAGCAAAAAAACTTAAATAAAAAAACATTCCTCATTCACATAAATTCGTTTAAAAGTAAAGAAACATTCCTTATTATAAGACACTCTGCATTGTCTGTCTACCAAAAGAACTATTAGGAAATTACTATGCTATGCAGTAAGGGATCTTACTTTCATTGTGGTAATAGGTTGGTTCCATTGAGTTTTATGGCGCAAGGGCCATAATTGGCCAAGTTGTGACAAACAGAAGACAGGCAACATCAAGTAATGGAAAGAACACACAATGAAAGTTTTACATTGAGGCAGCCGGCAGGAGGGTTAAGGCTCATGGGACTACTGAGATCAAATTTTCTAACATTCCTTTCCAACAATGAACCTGAATCCTAGCAATTTGACAATGTTAGTAAGTAACCCTCAGGTATTTCTTGGTTCCAAACTGTTGCTAACTGCTTGAAGCAAGTCACCAGCAACTGATTTTAAAGAATCAGACTAAAACATGAGAATTCCTTTGCGTTTATAACATAAATTTAGTAGGCTACAAGTACAAAACAATGATACAGCAGAGTAAGATAACTAGGGATATATTTGCTCCTATAGAAATTAAGAAAAGATAGCTTTACCTCATTCGGAATCACAGCTGTTAGTGCTCCAAATATAACAGCACTGACTGAAATGATTGCCAAAAAATGTTGATGAAAGAAAAGTCTTTCGTTGTATAAGCCCCATAGTGTAAAGAATACCACAACAAATCCAGCAATTTGTCTCAGAAATCTATAAGAGATTTTAGTAATCAAATAATAATCTTGGAAATTCAGCTAAAATATATAATACTAAAATATAGAAATGGAAACCTTGATACTGATTGAAGAACTGATGAATTGTTATTTTCGATAATGCAATTAAAAGAAATTCTTATGTCCTTATCTCTAAATATTCCCAAGTTGTGAGGAATGCTATTTTGGAAATATATTAGTCGAGATTTCATTAGTACAATTTTTGTGAATTTAATATAGAATGAAAGTTAAAGGTGGAAAAATCACTCTAAATGCAATACAGTAAAATTTAATTTCTGTAAGCAAAACTTTTCGCCATTATAAAGACAAAACATATTACATGAGCTATTACTAAAAAGTATAATACTAATGAGCTATGATGCACACACAACATTTCAACAATCTTTGTAGTATTAATTCATATTCTTCCAGCCTTGAAATGGATTTTTCTTAACTGTTTGAAAAAATACATTTTTAATTTTGTTTACCATTAAGAATATTAAACAATATTTTTAATGTTCGGTAGAGCATCAAAGAGCAAACAAATCATGAATTTTGCTTTTATTATACTGAGAATTACTGTTTGATATAAAGTGCTCTTGAAAGAGAAAAAAATCTAAATTTCAAATATCGTTATGCATTAAGATTGAACTTATAAAATGTAACTTAAAAATGTACTTACTTAGCAATGATAACTGAAAGTGGTGACGAAAATGACCTTGTATATTCATCAGCATGTTTATAGGCTCTGCCAAGTCTACAAAATAAAACGGTAACATGAGGCATATAATATGTAAATTTTATTTTGATTGAAAAAACTTCAAGAGATAGAATTACTGAATTCTACTATTTCATGAAAGAATCAGAAATCCTTAAGAGAATGAGAGAATGTAAATGAAAGGTATCCAGATAAAAGTTAAAGTTTTCATAATTGCTTTAATTCTTACACTGCATTCAAGTGGAAAACCAGTGATAACATCAATGCTTTACAAATGAAACACTACATCAAAATTTTCAAGGTATTTTTAGCTCTAGAATGTGGTGAATTTTTAATCTGGCGAAGTCAAAGACATATTTTTCTTTGCATGCTGGTTAGATATTTAATGAGTTTAACTCAGATAGTAGAATTTTTCCTCTTTAGTTTTCTCGAAACTACGTTTTTTACTTAGTGTTTCACTTGTAAGCTCTGAAGATGTCGTTGTGTGTCGAATTCAAGGACACACCACTTCAATCCGATTGAATCCAATTCACAAGGTGACAGCTGCAAATCAGTGATGCCATTTTTCTCTCTCCCGTTCTTCCCTCCAGTGACACTCATTAAAAATTCAGGAAATCTTCTAGAAAGTTATATCATGTGCTTCCTCCTGACCAGTTACAGACAGGCTAGTTTGAAACAACGAATCGGGAAGACCTAACTCCCCCGATTAACCCCCAAAAGGGAGCAAATAAATAGGGAAAAGCACTCTTTTCAACCTCAAGTTTCCAGACCAAGGACATGAACGCATGTGTTCGAGTCGGCCAGCGTTCACTACTGAGTAGTGGTAAGATGGGGCCCCGAACAGATAAGCATATTTGTTTATAAATTTTATGGAGTTAACTCAATTGGCATGTAGTTTTTAGGACAATATGTCCATACTACACCTGGTCATTTTAATTTTCTTGATGTTCGTTTTTGTGTCTCTTTCAACCCCGCTTCTCCCCTTTAATTTTTTTCTCTTTACAGCATCATCTATTACTTTAATTATGAAAATAAGTTAATTATCCTATGATTGTGAATTATTATGATTGTGATTTATGTGCAATTATATACTCAAAAGCATTTCCTTCTTTGTTAAACAAAATTCATAGTTAATCTTTAACACTATGAATTATCTTTATTTACCATTTTATTGGTTATCAATTGACATGATGTTGTTTAAGTGTTAATAATGAACTGAGATATCCAAGTCCTCTGTTCACACAGTATTGCGAGCAGAGTTAGTGAAAGTTCAGTCACGATTAATTAAGTCTTTCTTCCACTATACAATCGATTACTGTCGTTGGAGTCCTTACACTCAAATCTTACATATTAACAAATCAACAATGTTTAATCACACCAAAATTCAATGAGACAATTATATTAAGAAAATATTGAGTTTTTCTTTCTAATGTTGTAGATCAAACACTGCCTTCTCGCAGGACCATGCCTTAGAACATTTTGCACAAATAATAAATATGGAGGATATTTTTGAAAAGAAAAATCCCTTCTCATCCCCACTTTCAATACACTCAAATCTTTCTACAAATTCAGTTTAGGATAACTCGTTGAAACCAGTGATCTTTGAACTCCAAATTCTAAAGAAACCAATTTTGATTTCCTCTGCTGTTTGCATATTCATCAAGGAACAAGTAAAAGGGATATATCAGTGTGATGTATCTAAGAGTTACTGAATTAACAAAATAAAAAAGATTAATCCAAGCTTGTGGTAGTGCAGATTGCATGGCATATTATTTAGCTTTTAGAACAGATTTATTTTCTTCACAATCTGTGATGGAAGAAAATATTTAAAAAATAATTTAAAAGTAAATTTTTCTGCATCATCACTTTTTGTAATACAGAATCTGCAATCATGTCTATTCATTTTCACCTCTTGTTTTACGAGATTTTTAAAGCAAAGAGTTGGTCTGGAGCATCTTATTTCTACCTTAAAATAAAAACTATCTTACACCCACTAAAGCAAATCAAATGACATTTGATCTAAGTCAAGTATCATTCAATTTTATTTTTTAAATGCAGTTTTAGTAAAGTGCAATAGTAAAAAATTAGGGCATTTAAGCAAATAAGGCTTTTCAAGGATCCTTAAATAAAATGCAAAATTAGGCCTTGTTAAGGCTAGTGGAATCTTGATACTGTGTAAGTATTAGTAAGACTAGCGGACTACACCAAACTTTCTTAATTTTTTGTATCTATTGATGACAAAATGTAGGTAGTTACATTTCATTTCTTACTTAAATTGATTGATAATGAATATAGTATTCATATCCACATAAAAGGATTTTCTACCTCTAAATGAAATAAAATTATCCAAAAATGTATAACAGCGTTTCATTTACTTTTACTCATGTTAATTCTTATTTCCAATAAAGAGCATGACAAAAAGTCATGTTACCATAATTAGATTCTAAACCGCTCCTTCGATTTCATCCCATTCCCTTGCTGAAAAATGATTAGGCACGTTTTGATGCTAAAACTATTTTGCACATATTTTCTTTTCTACACTGATCTCTTTCTCCCAGATTCCTCATTACCTTCTCCAATCAGATGGCTGAAGAGTTTCATTAGTGTGGCAAGCTCTTTCAAACAGTTTGAGCAATATTATGCAGCTCAATAGCTCAAATCAAGCATGTTCAAACTAAGCAGAAAAATTGGAGAATGAATATCATAAAGGTAAATTTTTTATGGCTTATATTCATTTTTGTCACTTGACAATAAATAACATCAATTTCTGCACTATGTATGCTAGTGAAATATATATATAAGGATACTACAAAACTAAAACAACTCTTACAAATTTATTTCAGGTAAAAAGGCCTACCTTAAAACCTTATACTTTCTTACCATGCTAAAGGTAACTCATTTTGACATATATATATTCAAACAATTCTTACATGACATAAGTTTAGGGATTATTGATAGAAGTTATGATATTATATTGTTATTTAACTTGTGACATACTAAATTTAAAATGTCCACAAAACTAAGCAAACATGAAAAATCATTCAAAAAGGATTCCAATTTGAATTCTGGATACAAAATTTTTTACATAACATAGAAAGGGTAAACAGTTTCAGTAACTAACCTAGCATTAAGTTCATGGTCCAATTCATTGAAGTGCCTCAAATACAGTCTAGAGTATGCAGACCATCTATGTACACCTACAAAGGCAGGGTCATATCGCAATATACCAGAATATGTCAGGAGGTAGGAAAGTAGACGCCATCCAAATATAAAAGGAATCAAAATAAAGTTCATGATTCCTAAAATGTATATGTAAAAGGCTAACCTAGAAGAGAAACAATAAAATAAATTATTCAAATCCAGAAAATAATTTTCTATGATAAAAGAACAGTTATATAAATGAACAATCAGAGGTGAGGTTAGGTTAGGTAGGCAGTTAATTAATGTCACACTGGAGCAACACAATGGGATGTTATATATACTTCAAGGAAATGATGTTTAAAATAACATGAAAAAGAATGATATTGAGTAGTTTTATAAAAAACACTAATAACACTAATGTCAACTTTTTTTTAGCACATCGTAGACAACACCGAAGAATTACGTGTACAATCTCTTCGTTCTAGAAATATAATTTTTAAAGTTAATCAGCATTTTTGACTATTGAGTCATTTTTGATCATTTGAGATTTTTAGACCACTTCGGGTCATTTTGCAAGTCTTCAGCATTATATTTATTTTGCCCTGGGTGTAAAAGAATTTATTGAAACCTCCCAAGTCACCATCTTTCATTTGTGATTTCGTTTTTACAATAAAACTCTCAGCAAATAATTCATCTTCCAGCTTCTGGAGTAACAAAAATATCTGATTTACCCAAAATACCTTTTAATGCTATTCTCTTAAAGGATGGATCATTCACACTGGAAAGAGTGAGACCTGGTTGGAGTTGGTTTTAACAAGAACATGAAAGATCACATTTTATTTCCAGATCTTCAAGTCGTTAATTGAAATGTTTGATAATGATAATGTTTGATAACAAACAATTTGTAGGTAATTTTTTCACCTTTTTAGGTCAACAAAATCCAGGCGCTGATGATAATAAAATAAAAATGAAATTTTTTGAATAAATATGAAAACATACTCAGCTGCAACTTCATTCCGTTTTGCATACTTTTTGTAATCTTCTTTCAGAGTTCCTGTTCCTTGGAAAGGAGATATCGGACTTTCTGAAAACAGAAAAAATCAAATCAAAATAAAACTTTCATTGTCTTCAATTATCAATTTGAACTAAAGCTCAGGTTTTATACGTAAATGCTTTTTAACAGGGTAGGGGGTTTTACTGGCAAAAAGATAATTTTATTAGAAAGACAAAAACAGATAAAATGGGAGAAAAATCAACAAAAATGGCGAAATGATCTAGGAAATTATTTAAATATTTTTATCCCACACCCATTACCAGCTACTTGGTCATCAGTCCATGAACAGCCTAATAAAGGACTGAAATGATAAATATCCTTTAAAAATACTGGCTAAAAGATTTGCAACTGTATTGTAAGAATAAGAACAGTCCTTGTTATCCAGTTATTTTAACTAGTTTTCAAAGAGAACAGATAGCTAATTCCTTACTTTAATATGGAATAAGTGCCTTTGTAAGTACTTATGCCTGGTAAGAAGTTAAAAACAAGCAACTCCAATGGCTCTGAGCAAGATTGGTAGTTGAATTAACGCCACACTGGAGCAACACAATGGGCTATTGGCGATGACCTGGGATCGATTCAGGAGGGAAAGATCTGAGAACACCACCACATAATTCTGAACAGCAATCAGATGACAAGGACACCTGAGCTGGCACACTACTCTTCAAACTTCCACACCACACCAACGAGAGGACATTCAAAGCATGACAGCACCAGCCCCTGTGTACACGATTGTCTTTGATTGGACCTAGTTTCGAACTTGCAACCATCTGGTTGCTAATCCGTTACCTTTTCAACTGGGCTACTGCGGCCCTCTGAGCAAGGAACCAGGGATTTCTCCATAAGACATTCTAGATATTTCCTGTCAACATCTCTGCCAATTGATCAGCTTGTTTGTTAACCATTTATAATTGTTTAAATATAAAATGCATTTAATCAAACATCATTGTTCTTCAGTTGATTGTTTAAAACTATATGTTTCATTGAAATGATTTATTTATAGCATGTACAATAACCTCATTTTTATCATACTTTGATATATTGTCGCATTCAGCTATATATGGCAGCCCTGCAAATTATATCTAGTAATAGAATGTGACTGTAAGCAAATTTGTGACAGTAGATTGTTCTTAAACTCTTTGGTTGCTTGTGTAGTGCTCCAGTAGGTTCCTGCTCAATGTGATGCCGAAGGAAATGAAAGGGCAGATTTTTTAGCAAAGAAAGGTAATTCTGTCCTTTAAAAGCCAAACTCATTAATGATCTTTCATTCTGCCAAACTTCTAATTAAATTGGAGTTTGGAAAAAATTTTAAATTCGACATGTTCAATGCAAGGGAAAAGCCCGAAAATGACTTGTTGATTCGAAGTCTCCTATTACGTTTTCCTCATGGTTCAGCTATTGCTTTGTTTCATCTAACATGTCACCTTTACATTGCCCATTTATATAGAATCGGATTCAGGAATTCACATAATTGCACTTTATGTAATTCTAGACGACCAAGGAATACTAGACATCTAGACAGTTGTAATGCATCTAATATTTTCAATTCTATAGTTCAGAACTATTAAGTATGAAGGTTAATGACTTAATTGTCAGGTGCCTGGCATTTTCAAATAAATATGGTTCTTATTAGATATAATAAAACAGTTTTCAGCCTGAATTACTGCAATCCACTAATATAGTAGAATACACAGTAACCATATTCATTGTATTACATAATCAGTATACAAAAAGAGGCATATAGGAAAACAAGCAAATGTAAATGGTATTACATAAAAGGATTATATTTTTTTAATGAAAACAATAAGATAGGACATATTTTGAGCTTTCTTACCAAATAATAGAAGTTCTATACAATATTCCAAAGCTGAAGATAAATAGATCCTAAAAATTATAATTTAAATTAAGAAAAAAATATTTTAGGTAATTTTTAATAAATATTAAAACTTTCAGAGAGAGAGATGCTCTAGTGACTTTTTAAATTATTCAAATATTTTTTAAGAGCAACAAAATGCAACCACAACAAAAAATTCTGTCTTAGAAAGTACTACCAATTAAAAAAATTGAACTATATGTATTCATTTTAAAACAATTGAAATTATTTTTGAAAAAAATTGAGTTTTAAGTAATATTTATTGAGATGCTTTATTTGTTCCACCACAAATTCTCTGTAAACAGAGAATCAACCTATTTAATATCACCAGGGCCCAGATTTTATTGACACATCAGCAATTTGTTAGCACTTAATAGACAATGTTCATATGGATAGAAATTCTGTTTGCGATCTCCTGATTCTACATATCGCACCCCAGCTGCAATACCGCCATAAGTAAAAAAAACTTATGCATATAAAGATTGCAAAAGCTGGTTTCTTCATGCTGCAAAACTGCCATAACTCTAAGTTAAAAAGAAATTTCATTGAAATAAAGATGAGAGATCCCTGATTTAGGCTTTTCATTGTCATGTTAAAACTTTCACAAGCTCTCCTGTAAAATTATACATTTTTGACTTATGGAGGTATTGCAGCCAGGGTGCGATATGTAGTTTCTAGGTCATTTTACGATATTTTGATTTTAAGTAATTTTAGAGGTTTTTAGGTTGGTTGGTTTTATGATGCAAGGGCCATAAGGAAAAGCGGTGCCAAACACAAGACAAGTAAAAAATGTAGTGAAAAGGGGAAAGAGGGATTGGGGAATAGAATAAAGAGGTTTTTAGGATTCTTGGTTATTTTTCAATCTTTTAGCATATTTTTGTTCTGTCCTTGGTTTAGTTAAATTTTTTTTGAAACATTTTCTGATTGTAATCTGATTTCCAATTTTATTTTTAATAACACAATGCATTACAAATAACATGTCAGCTTCTGGTGCCAAAATTCCTCGATCTACACTTCAACAAAAACAAGTAATTTGTATGCTTTTCTATTAATGAGTGAACCACCACAGGAAAGTGGGCAGACTGGAGGAGGGTTTTCTAGTCCTGACAAAAGAAAATAATGAAAGATCACATTTTACTATTACATCTTTGAATTGTTAATTGAAACAGTTTCCCTAACTGAGGTTTGCAGGCCTTAGGTTACTGGTTTTTAGGAGGAAAATACAGGTCAACCGAAAATTTTAGAAAAATGTACAATATTGATTATGGAGGCAATTGCAACTGGAATGAGCGTATTTATCCTTTGAAGGATTCATGTGTTCAGATTGTCACTTCTGGTTACTAAGTGAATTCCTTATTTGGTTTCATTTACAATGCTGCTTTAAAACAATGAATATTTGGTAATCTATATAAGTGTGAATTTAAATACATAAGCATGCATATAAAATATATTTTTATTTTCACTGTACCTGTAATAGAGAATATTTTGTAAATTGAAAACATATCAATCACATTGTTAGGTCAATTTTTACATTTTTAGGTGAATAAAATCTTGGGCCCTGAATATCACAATATTTGAAACAAAAAATCAGAAAATTGCAGTTTCAGATTGTTAACATTACATTGCAAAGGAGTCACCATTTTTAAATTCAACAAAATTTCGCAAATGCCCAATACAATTTTAAACAATACAGTAAACAACACTTATTTTATGCATGAAGAACTTCAAATTTTTAATTAATTAAAAAATAATAAATCAACTTTCAAAAAATCACTTTGCAAAGCGAAATTGGAAAAACTACAGAAACAAAAGTTTTATTTGATAACTTTTTACTGTTTTGAATTTTGCACTCTTTTTAAAATACTTTGAATGAAGCCAAAACATTATCTTAACTTATTAACTATCTTTACACATCTGAATTTAAAGATCAATTTTGCTTGTAATTTATGTATCTTTACTACTTTTTCCAGATAAAAACCCAAAACTGAATTATTTTCATTCCAGCAATTTTATTTCACTTGAAACAATTTAACATCATTGGTAAAAGATACTACCATTTAGAAAAATATTACAAATGATGTAACAACAAAATAGAGACTTGTGGAGTTAATCAAAACACGAACAAGGGATTTAAATAATTAAAAGTAAACTCACCATTCTCCAAACATTTTCACATTATATTTTAATGGTAAAATATTTTTATTGACCATAGCAACCATGTAGTTCTTGTACCTCAGGACACGATGATATATATCTAAAAATATAAACTGGTAATTTTACTAAAGCCTTATTGCAATGTAAATAGTTTACTATTGTTAACCAAGTTTAAATGCAATTTATAACATCTGACCCTTATAAAATTTAAAGCATACATTTTACAACTAAACTCCAATGTTGGTTTTATAAAAGTTAGATGCAATGACATGATTTTCAGTACATACTTCTAACAAATATGCAGCCAACACAACACCAATGATTTCTCACACCTGCATTTTTTCTCTGCACAAGGGACAAACAAAATCATTCTTTTGAGAAGAATACTCAGGTACTGATGCTTTAAGAAATATTGTTAAGAAATTAAAATACATAACCTAAATTGAAAGTGTATCAATTTAGGTTATGAATCACACATACCCAGAGTTTGTGTTTTGGCATAAAATAAAACATTGGATAACTGTCTAAAAACTGCTTTTGGAAGAAACAATCAAAAATATAAAATCATGTCTTTCCCATGGTGCAGACAATGTAATGTCCACATTTGTATGGTATACTACACTTGATTACAAAAAGGAATACGGAAACTATGGAACATAAAAAAATTTTCAGCGATTGAAATCTATTTTACTTGTATCAATCGTTATTTTTAATCAGTTTTTTCTCTTCATTGATTTACTCAGGAAACCTATCCTGTAAAGCTCAATTGACTCATCCTGTAAAGCTCAACCGATCTTGTTACTCAATTAGTATTAAGTAACATAATTGAATCAATCGGCACGATGTGATGTAAGAAGGATCAAGTATCTTCTCACAGTGGTCTAATAAACCCACTACTTATTTTGTCTAACAGGATATACTGCTCTATACTATAGATTGTTTATAACTAAATGAAAGAATTCAAATGACTTATATTTTGAATACATACTGTCTTCACACATCAGTTAGTATTATTTGATGGATTATTTTCAAAAGATAAGATATACTTCTAACACTACTGTAGTAAATGTAGGCAGATATTCATATTTCATTTCTAGCTTTGTTTTAATCAATAAATTCAGAATAATTTTTTAATCCACAAAAATAAAATGTAAATGTACTTGTAAAAGGAAATTGTTTTATTTCCTGTATTTATTCACTTCATGTGATAAATACAGTTGTGGCAAATGTTGGTAGGTATGTTTTAGTATGGCAGGTAGATAGTTGAACTAAAGTTGCACTGGAGCAACATAATGGGCTATTGGCAACTGTCAGGGATCAATCCCGAAGGTATTCTTTTAGTATAATGGCACAGTCATTTAAATGCCAAACTGATATCTATATCCTCTGCAATTGCATCTCCAAAGATTAATTACCATTTCTTATTTGTAAAACCCAAAGTCAGACTTTAAGAACACTACATAAAGTAACAAATACACTTCTCTAAAGATCCATTACACTTTATAAGTTTTATATGCTTGCTTAAGAAATTAAACCTATATATGACATTTGATGTTTGTAAAATATGGTAACTGCTTTCCTTAGCGACATTTGAAAATTGATTCTATGAATTATAATCCAGAAAAAATTATAGAAATAAAATTAATAAACTTCTTTGGAAAAATAAACACATTTCATGGACTTAAAACAAAATATCTAGGAATTGACGGAATGCATGTAGGATAATGCCTCTTAAGATTCATAAACCAAAGTGAATAAATTCATCAGTATAAAGCACACAAATAAAGTTTTAGAACCTTTGCAATTTCAATCTGAATAAGTGGTGAAAGAAATCTGATTAGTTTTCTTTAAATTAATAGAAATTTCCACTAATTAAAAATATCATCTTTCATTATTTTAGATTTTCATGTCATGAGGTTTGGCATAGTTTGCTCATACATTCATTTTTGGATTCCACAGCTTAAAGTTTCAGTGTTACAAGACAGTATATCAGGAACACAAATGGCTCTGTAATGAATGAGTTCTGATTTTTAGAGCTAAAAATTACTTACCTAACTCTGTAAGATCTGATTTGTGCACACACATTTGTTGCTCATGCTGCACTTCTCTTAGCTTACATTGAACATCATGCCAGGTCACATTGTGAATATCTTTCTAAAATGCAATGGAAAAATATAATAAAATATCAATCATGCTATTTCGATTTTACTAAGAGAAATTAAAATAAACATATGGATATAGAGCAGCTCTGGTGAGAAGGGAGATGATCATGGAGAAGTCCATTTGAAGAAAGGCGGAAAACTCGTCAGGGGAAAGGGCTGCCACACAATCACGTATTGTGACTGCCATATGTCACTATTTTTTCACCAACTCAATCACTGCTATCGCTTCCAGCGTCAAACAAACTCAAACCCAGAAACCATGCTAAAGAAGTCAATTGTGGGTAGGTAGTTAATTAAGTTAGCACTGAATTAACACAATGAGGTATTGGAGACGGTCTGGGATCAATCCTGAAAGGAAAGATAAGAGGATAATACCTCGTAATTTTGAACCATGGTCGGATGACAAGGTCAGCACCTGAGCTGGCACCCCACTCTCCAAACTTCCACATCACAATGTGAGGACACCTGAAGCCACAACAGATTTAACATGCACCAACCCCAGCGTACATGATGGTTTTCAGTTGAACTGTGTTTCAAACTTGCCAATCTATGAAACTTTGCTCCTAACTCACCAAAGACAGACTATGCAACTGACTATAAAATTACAACCAGATTATAATAACTAAATAATAATGATTATCTGTTCACAAATATTGATGTCACACATACTCAACATAACTGATTTTCAACTGGTGTACCACATGGATGGTGAAGCGGTTTTTATTGAGAAAGATTTAATTTCAAGAGTTTAGTTTTGAACTTCTAGACAAGAGTGTTCACAAATAATTTCTAGTAGCACCCATACAAATAATTTTGAGAATTATTATTTATGATCAAGTGTCATAAATGAATTGTTTAAAAAAGTTTTTTAGCCACTTTGGAACAAAAAAGATAGGTAATTAGTATTGCTTTTTGTAGATTAATCAAAATCATTTCTATTTTTTAATCACCAGCAAAAAAATATTATATATTACTCGGCGTGCTTCACTATTTTAGTAATTAGTTCATGTGCCATGAGATGAAAAGGTTAAAAATTGCTGCTCTACACTTATAAAAGTATTTTATCACCACTTTGTAATACGAGTCATTTCAATCAGACATCATATTGTCTTCAGAAAAGTATCCTTTGTGAATAGTATACCTTGACTATATATATAAAAGCTATACAAGAATTTTAAATTCCAAGCTTTCAAAATTTACTATGGTACTTTGGGAAATTTAACCTTTAATAAGATAACCTTGTTCACATAATAAAGCCACATAAAGAATTTGTTTTAAGTTGGTTGATTTAAGTTTAGTGGCACAAGGTCCAGTTTTGGACAAGCTGTGCCAAAAGCAAGACAAAACAAAAATCGATAAGTATACATGAAAAATTCAAAATATCAAGCCAAACCAACAATAAAAAGTATATTAAAAACAATACAAAAGCAGAACATGTAGAAGAAAAAATAAATTTAATAAAAATATGGCAAAGCATGATTAAAGTTTCGCATCATTAATATAAAATGTATAAAATCATAGATGATATAAATTGATTATTTAAAACATGTCTATCAGCAACAAGTTGTATGTTATAAAAGGTATGATTAATAAATAGTGAGTTGCCAATAGTAAAAATATCAAATGAGGTTTAAAAGCTAATGTCATTTAAAAATTAGAAGAGATTTGAAATGGGATTTTCCCCAATCAAATCTTGAAATGTTAAAATATGTCTGTTACAATATTTATGACAGTGATAATTTAAAATTGGACAGTCAATCAAAATATGGTGAATCGTAAACGGAACATTCGTTTTAGGAAAACACATGATTTTGCAAGAAAAGTAGGGGTATTGCTTGAACTATGAAAGGGATTTCAGCGTAAACAAACAAATCAGACGGTGTGCAAAGATTTTACTTCAGCTGACCAAATGCTCTCGCATAATACAAATCAAGGATAACTTCAAATGCAGTGTATTGCTGTTTTCGCAACGTCTGGTATTTAATCTAAGTGGTGTTCATCAATCAGCAATCATACATCAATTTGGAATTTATATTGGCGAAGTAATATAATCGTATTAGAAAAACAAGGCAAGCGACATCACACTTAGAATACATATAGGAAACCTGTAGTGCCACAGAAACACTACCATCACCTTTATTTAACTTAACAGAAAATGCCTCATATGCAACCACTTAATTTCTGCTTTTTATTTCACTTAAGCATGGTGGTTTTCAATTTTCATAAGAGATTGGGTATGTACAATAATACATATTTAAACACATATTGGACAAATAATTATGACAAACTTTTCCTTAAATAAATCCATGAAATGAAATGCCATACCCTTGATATTTTCATTGCAGATTCAAAAAAATGCTGAATCTCCTTGAATGTGAAAACTTTGCAGACAATTTTGTACATCTTTATTACAAGCACTACAGTAAATAGAACAATGAGCAGCCAGCTAAACACACCAAAGCTATGGAAAAGAAAATATTTCAGAAAAACATGTAACAGCCAAGATACATGAAAAACAAGATCATGGTTTACAAAAAAGTTAAACTCAGATATCCATTGTATGCTACCTTAGAGGCATATTTAAAGCATGATATATCACTTTGTTTTGCAAAAACTTAAGGCTGTTTTTATACAAAATTAAGTGCGTAAATAAAAATAGAGCCCCTTACAAAAACACACCTTTGATGGGTTTTGTAACAGAGCAATTTAGTTTTAAAATGAATAGGGTAAAATACTTCCATAAAAGACAATATATGTAACAAGGAAGATAGTTAAAGAAAGGAAAAATACATGACATAAACCAGGACTGTCACTGCCAAAGAACTTGTGAGATAGTAGCTTTACTAGCATAAATTCTAAAAATAGTAGCAAAATTAGTCTTTTTCATAAAGCTAATTTTAGTCGTAGTTTTATATGCCCCCAGCAGTTACATGCTTGACGTAGGGTCTTCAGAAAATGCTGTGGAACAGAGGTAGGAAGAAGTGTTTGGCTTAGATTGGTGCTTAATTAACAGTTCAAACTTTTAACAGAAAAATATTATACGCTGTAACTGTCATTAATGTAATGACTGGTGTTAAACCAAAAGTAATGGAAAAAAAGAAAATCTCGGGGTAAAGTTTAGAACATGTTTAATTAGACTAGAAATAACAGTTACAAAGGAAGGATTACATTTAACAAAAACGGTACTTACACAGTACAAAACAATTGAAAGAAAACATTTATATATAGAGGAAAAAAAAATAGTTAACACAGTCCAAAATTGGGCATCAGACCGGGATGGTCTGCTCTCGACAAAATCCAAACTCTCTCTGAGCAAATTTGACAGTACTAGGGAAGTTCACGCCAAGATCTACCTGTATGGTAGCGACATCTACATTTTAGGATTTGAGGTATAGCGTACGTTACAGACTCCCCCTCTGGTTCTGTTGCCGTCTCGGCTCGGAACCAGAAGGTAATTTTTTGGGGCGTCCTCTTTTTCTTATAGGAGCCACAGGTCCAGTGTCTCTTTCTACTTCAGGCTCATGATAGTCCTTTAGGGCAGAAACATGATAAATTCCAAGGACGTGGTGTGGATTGGCCGGGTCGGCAATCTCATATGTTGTTGGTGATCTCAAGGTGAGAATGAGGTAAGGACCTTCCCTTTTTGGCATGAATTTCTTGCTTCTGTTGTTCCGACTTATGGGATGAATGGTCACCCAAACTTTGTCACCAGGTTTGAAGTATTTTTGTCTTCTTCGTCGATCGAAGTTTCCCTTCTGACGATCCTGTTTTTGTTCAACTCTATCTTTGACATCCAAGATTGAGTTTGCAAACCTCTTGAGATACGGGGTTATTTCGGGTACGAAGTTATCATTGTCGATCACTTGTCGAATATCATGCCGGATATCGTCTGACATTCTCAACTGTCTTCCAAATTGTAAGTAGGCAGCCGTGTGGCCGGTGGTGTCACACACTGAGGTATTCATTGCGAAACGAATTAAAGATAATTTGTCTTCCCAAGACGTATGTTCTTCCCCCACCAGAATTGCTAGTCGAGGCTTTAAATCACGATTTTTACGTTCAGATGGGTTGGCTTGCGGGTGGTAGACGGGGATAAGGTCTTGCGTAATCTCTAGTAAGTCACAAGTCAATTGCATGACAGCACTTACGAACTGTGGTCCGTTGTCACTTATTAGCCTACGCGGAAGACCATATCGTAGGAATACTTCTTCGATAAGTATTTTGGCACAGTTTGCCGCAGTGGCTTCAGTAAGAGCAAATAGTTCTACCCATTTGGTGCTTGTATCTTCCACAATAAAGATCCACTTCTTGCCAGTAGGGGTTTCCGAAAGAGGACCAAAAAGATCAATGGCCAGCGTTTCAAACCTTTGTGCATAAGCGGGTGTTCTCAAGAGTCCTGCTGGTTTTTGGTTTGTTGGCTTATAGCGATTGCATTCAGGACAAGTCTTGATGTACTCTGAGATGAACTTTTTCATACCTCAAAAGTAGTATCTGGATGCAATCTTCTTGTATGTGTTCTCTACGCCATAATGACCAGCTGTTGGGGCATCGTGGTACTCTTGAAGGATTCTTCCTCGCTCTTGTGTAGGAATTACGAGTTGAGCTTCTTCTTCTTCATTCTCAGGTGAATACCTATACAGGACACCTTGGTTCATTAAGTATCCACGACTGGTGTAGTTGGCAAAGTTTTCATCTTTGTCCATGCTCTCAAAGCAGTCAATGATTTTCTTCAATTCTTCGTCATCCAGCTGTCCCTTTCGAATATCACTGGATTTCCTGGATGGCATGTCCACAATGATGACACACACATCAGAGGGTGCGCCTTCAGCGTACAACGGTCTTGACAGTATGTCAGCCACTACATTGGCTTTCCCTGGGGTATAATCAATCTTCAGGTTGAAGGACTGAATTTTTAAAGCCCATCTTGCCAGGCGACCAGAAGGTGACTTTATACTTAACAGCCATTTGAGAGGTTGATGATCTGATGCGATGGAGATTTGTTGATTTTCTACGTAACCTCGAAACTTCTCTAAGGCCCACACTACCCCCAAGGCTTCCCGCTCGGTTGTGGAGTAGTTTCGCTCTGCTGGGATCAACAGACGACTTGCATATTCGATGACATGTTCATCAGGGCCACTTCCCTGGAGAAGGACGGCTCCAAGGGCATAACTACTTGCGTCTGTACGGATGGTAAAAGGCTTTGATCCGTCAGCTTGCTTCAATACAGGAGGAGTCATCAGGCGCATCTTCAACGTTTCAAAGGATTCTTGTTGTTCAGGACCCCAGTGCCAATGTACTTTCTTCTTAGTGAGGTTACTAAGTGTGCGTGCTATGCCAGCAAAGTTGGGGACATATCGACGAAACCAAGAGCAGGTTTGTAGTAAAGATTGGACTTCTTTCACATTGGTAGGGACTGGAATTTTTTGAATAGAAGAGATCTTCTCTTGGTCAGCTTCAATTCCATCTTTCGTTATCCAGAATCCCAGATATTTCACACGGTCACAGGCGAAGTGACATTTATCACGGTTTGCATGAAGTTTGAAGATAGACAGTCTTTCGAAAACTTTTTCGAGATCTTCGAGATGTTTGTCAAAAGTTTCTGAGAGGACGATGATGTCATCTAGGTAAGACAGTGCGAACACATCTTTCAGGCCACTTCGAAATTTGTCAATTAATCTTTGAAAGGTGGCAGGAGCGTTACGTAGGCCGAAGGGCATATGTAAGTAACGGTAAGTTCCAAAAGGACAAATGAAAGCAGTTTTGTCCTGATCAACATCAGCAACCTTTACTTGATGGTAGCCCGATTGCAAATCAATTGTTGACATGTAGGATGTCGGTGTTGCTTCATTTAATAGATCATCCATTCGAGGTAAGGGGTAGGTATCCACTTTCGTAATAGAGTTCAACTTTCTGTAGTCGACACAGAGGCGTACTTTCCCATTTGGTTTAGGAACAAGTACCACCGGTGCAGCGTAGGGGGACTCGCACTCTTCGATTATATTCTGCTTCAGCAGTTCTTCAATCTGTTCCTTCAAAATCTCTTTCCTTGTAGGATTCATCCTGTAGGGTGACGTTGCTACTGGGGGTGATCACCTGTGTCGATACGGTGTTCAATAAACGGCGATGGCCCTCCCCCTGGTTGGAAACATGTCTCATTTTTGTCTAGGAGTGTGTTTAGTTTTCTTCTCTGTTCGGGAGATAGGTGTTTACCCTCATCTTCTCGAAGTTCGAATGCGCTGATGGATATATCATCTACGGTCTTCTTGAAGAACTTGTACTGTTTTTGAGGATTTTCGGAAAAATGCCATTTTCCGCCTTGGACATCAAGGACGATTCCAGCTGCATTAAGAAAATCCATTCCTAACAGGGTCTTATTTCCTTTTGCTTCCGGCAATACCAGAAATTCTGTTTGGATAACTTTGCCTTCAATGTACAGGTTGACGATAGTACTTAGAGCAGTAATGGTCTGTCGAATTCCATCAGCCATCATAAATGAAATTATCTTGTTCACAAAGGTGACGTTGTGCCCTTGTAGGAATTTAAACAGCTTTTCACCCGCGATGGTATGGGAAGCACCGGTATCAGCACATACAGCAATATTTTCTCCAAAAATTGAGGACAATCAAACTTGAAGGATACGAGTTTGAATCCAAGTTGAATAACGTCATGCAGTTCACTGATGTTTCCTCTTCATTAACCCTCGTGCAGGTAGGACACTTTGACTTGATGACTCCAGGAGTCCCGCACCCGTAACACCGGATGGGCTTTCTTCCTTCAGTTCTGGAACTTGGGAGTCCAGGTACTGTTCTAGAAGGTCCTGGTGGGTGGTCATCATGGGATCTTCCAACAGGTTGACTTTTCTTTACTGGAAAGGGTTTCCTGAACTCTTCTTTCTTCTTGAAAGTCTGATTTGGATTGTTTTTCATTCCAGGCCTTAGGCTGTCGTATGCGTCCAGTTTTTCAGCCAATTCCAAAGGATCGTTCAAATCCGCCCAAATATCCAAGAAGTGTTCTTTAATATTTGTTGGAGTTTTTCTTTTTATCTGATCAGCGATCATTAGACTTTTAAGCTGATCAAAAGTGGTAATCTTCAAATCTTTAATCCAACCTTCGAGATAAGAATTCAATTCGAAATAAAAGTCTCGCCACGTCGAATCCGGGTTTTCCCTCTGTTGGGAAAAATACTGCCTAAACCTGTCTCCTGTAACTCGAAATCTTTTTAGAAGCATTTCTTTTACCTTTTCATAATCTTGAGCATCATCTTCATCCTCTCTTGCGATGAGTTGAGCTATATCAGGTGGCAATGAGCCAATCAGGTATGCTGTCCAAGTTTTTTCAGGGATGTTCATGAACTTCACTTGACGTTCAAAAATAGTTAGGTAAAGACCAATTTCATCTTCCTTCGAGTTGAACCTCGGAATAATTCTATTTAGCTCAAACTTCGGGTTTTCGAGCTGTTGACTTACAACAGGCGTTTGTGACAGTTTCTGCATTTCAAGTTGAATTTTCAATCTTTCCAATTCGAATTCTCTTTCTCGTTGTTGGGCCACCTCCACAGCTTTCTGTTTCTCTTCCAATTCCGCAGCTTTTTGCTTTTCTTCCAATTCCGCAGCTTTTTGTTTTTCTGCTGTTATACGTTCTTCCACAATGACGCTAAGCATATCTTTGACGAATTCCTCATCATACCTGTCACTCTTGGTTATGAGATCCTTTAGATCGATCACTTTGAGATTGTCCGACAGAGCCAGACCCAATTCTGAGGCCAAAATCCTCAAATCCTCTTTTCTGGATCTTCCCCAAAATGACATTTTTCGTGTGTTTAGTCTATTTCAGACGTAATTTATAAAGTTCAGAAAAAAATTCAATTTTAAAAGTTTTAAAAATTCACTCAAAACTGTTAATTCTATTATCTTGAAACACCACAAATCAATAACAGTAACAGCAGTTGGTATGAAATCGTGAAATCAAAACAATTCACAAATGAGAGGGAAAAATTTTCCACAAGTAATATTAATTGATAACTCAATAGCATTTCAACTGATATTCACATATGTTTAAATATAAAATGCACAAATGAGAAATTCTTTAAATAAAACTGATTGATAAAGTTAAAAGCACCAATTAATGATATTAGCATATGTTTAATTAGAAATACCATTCATAAATTATTTCATTCACTTTGAAGTTATATATATTGTAAACTTGTTTACACTTAGTAGAAATAATTAAAATTATTTTCCATCAGAAACTATGTGTACATTTAAGAACACAATTAAATCAAGTTTGTAATACTGTTACAATTTAATCAATCACTGTTCAAATTTCTAAATGACACATTCAAAGGTAAACAACTTAAAAAGAATGAATACACTAGCAATAAACAAGTAATCTATCCTCAGCTTAAATTCTTATTTCACTTTTTCATAAAGCACAGATCGTACATATAAATGAAAATAAAAAAACATTCAAGAGCACTCGAAATGTTTATAACTTTTCGCATTAACACTCAAGGATCATAGGGTTACCACACATGGAATTTCCTGAGTGGATTGTAAGTTTCGCTTTCAACCGCCATTTTAGAATGGTTTCAAACCGAAAGCATTTTCAATAGGAGAAAAAAACTAACTTAAAATTCAACTATACAAGACTAACAATAATTAATTATGTTAAATTGTTACTTTACAGTTCCAGATATGAACAGCTATCTGTAATCACATTCGCCGGGTGCGAATTTTCTTCTTGTTGTCAGGGTGACAAACACTTCAGGCAGGAACACAATACAAAAAAAACGCGAGAGAGAGATGGGATATTTTACTTCGGGCCTTTCACGTTGGGCGCCAATTTGTAACTGTCATTAATGTAATGACTGGTGTTAAACCAAAAGTAATGGAAAAAAAAGAAAATCTCGGGGTAAAGTTTAGAACATGTTTAATTAGACTAGAAATAACAGTTACAAAGGAAGGATTATATTTAACAAAAACGGTACTTACACAGTACAAAACAATTGAAAGAAAACATTTATATATATAGAGAGAGAGAGGAAAAAAAAATAGTTAACACAGTCCAAAATTGGGCATCAGACCGGGATGGTCTGCTCTCGACAAAATCCAAACTCTCTCTGAGCAAATTTGACAGTACTAGGGAAGTTCACGCCAAGGTCTACCTGTATGATAGCGACATCTACATTTTAGGATTTGAGGTATAGCGTACGTTACAACGCTCTATTACATGAATGGCTCATTGAAGAGATCAGAATGTTAATATTTATCAAATCCTTTTCATGCCATTGGAGTGAAGTAGGTCAAAGTCATAAAATAATTCTCCCCAATGAAGCAGAAGGCATCAATTTGTGACTGAAACAAGATTTCATGCTATATTGCTTTAAAAATGGGGATTTAATTTTTGTTGAACTTTGATGAATCGGGATAATTATCCAATTTAGAATGAGGGTCCTTGGCCTATTTAATGACCAGAGTGGTTGGTTGTAGTTTTGGGATGGCTTGTGACATGAGATACCGAAACAAAAAATGCCTGTAATTTTTTTAAATACTTATAATTACCTTTAAATCTTTTTCAGTATTTTTATTTTACACAGGCCCTGTGGATAAATTATGCTCATCAAAGCGGCTTGCAGAATGATTTGGGTCCCCATTTAATTAAAAAAAATTCTAATTTAATTTCAAAAATAGTATAATAAACCAGATAAAATCTTGAAGTAAACTACACTAAAAAGCAGAATGAACATACCTAGCTGCACAAACTGAAACAGGCATAAACAGTGTAGACAGGTCTGTGTCTGTTGAAGAAGCGTCGAAATTAAAATGGATACAGTTCACACAATATATGAACCCAAACGATATGAAAATAAACAACCTGAAAGATAATAAAAATATAAAATCAACTAGTCTCAATTATACAGTGGGTGATCATATTAAAGCCACTTTTTTACAAAATTACAATTCAATCAGCTATAAAAAACTGGTTACAATTAATTTTTTCTATTTTGTGACATATTTATGTTAAGAAATTTCAAATAAATAATTGGTAAAAGTATTGATTTCACAATCTGTCATATAGCAGCCATCTTGTGCCAGTACTTGCAGTGACATTGCTTAATTGTGTTCATTGAGCTTATGCGAGTTTTAATCGATTTAGAGCTAGTTCTGGTACAATGTAGTTTTATTTTTACTCAAAATTAAGAAAACACTTTTTTGCACTGGCTCTAATAATTTGATCACTCACAGTGTATGACAATGTAGGCAGTATTTTATCTACAATTCGAAAGAAGTAAAGCTCTTCATGACATTGTTTATTAAAATGTTGGACATGCCACAATGGCTTAAAATTGTTCATAGCTCAGATATTTGTTTTATATGAACATCCGTATTATGAAATAAAGTTTCAGTCTAAAGTCTGTGTTCCTGAAAGGGAACAATTGAACTCTCACAAGTCTTAAATTTCCAGCCTTTGTACTGTAACAAGTGTGAAAGACAGTCAATTCTGTCAACCTAAAAAATACTTCATGATGGATTGGATTACACTTCTATGCTATTTTATAAAGAGTTAACCTTTGTAGTGGTGGCTAAGTTCACCACAATACTCCCATCAAGAATTTAAGAGTGGTTGAATTCAATAAAGCTATATTAAGATCATTAGTGTACTTCCATAACCATGGTCAAGAAATGGAAGATTGTGACCGTAGACTGTTTTGTGTTGTCTTTAACAGCCAAGTGAGTGCAGTCAGTAGTTTGCTGAAATGGGACGGAGCAGCAACAAATAGTGAAGCTGTGATAGGAGTGGAAGTAGTATCTGTTATCACAGAGCTTCAGAGAATTATTGGAAGGAACTAGCATCACACTGGCAATTATATATATCGCACTCATTGCAGGATTATATATAGTAGAAAACAGTGTTAGTTAAATAGGTTTCATCACTTTACTATGTATAACTTTTTAAGATTTGCAATTAATTAATCCTGAAGTGCCTCTTGAAAAATCTATGTAACTAGGAAGAAAAACTTGTAAAATCTAACTCACATAAGATATTTTAAGTTACATTTTTTGAGTTATGTAACTAAAACCAATGGAACTTAACCACATAAAGAGTTGGACTATTGAAAGTATTTTGTAGTAACAACTGAATGCTTTCAATTACAAATATTTCCCTTTTTCGAATAAAAATTGGCATTTTGGTACTTAAGTCACTAAAATTATTTGCAGTTATGAGACTAAGTACAAAAAATAAGAAACTAGGGCTACTTACAACACCCAAAGAACCTCTTCTATGAGTATACAAATGAGACCATTCTTCTGATGAAAAGTATAGATGTATTTCAAGTTAAGCACAAATACATTTTTCTATTGACATATCTTAATTTTATTAACAAATACTTTTCTAAAATCTAATTGAATGATTTTTTCTAATCTAAAATATTTGTCTTAGATTACTTTCAATTCAAATTAATAACCAAAAAGCATACTTGTTAAACATTACAGGAAAGATTAAAATTTTTGAAATACTATTATTGTTGGTAATGTCTAAAAATTAAGTGGTTGTTGAAAGTAGAAAAACCAAGCAGCACTTTTTTAAAACTTCGGAATTTGTTCAGTATTTAATATTCCATTCCTTAAGATATTCTCCTAAAATTTACTTCAAGAATTTGCAATTATTAATAAAAGGTTTTCAGATGCAGATTCAATAGTCAATGAGCACATGAGAAATGGACACAAATAAAAAAAGCACTCAAAATTAGACTTAAATTCATTGAATTTTCCAAAGATTAAATTAAAATCTAAGAAAACTAACTAGAATCCATTTTATTACTTTTAAAAGCCTTTGGTACTTCACAAAATTCAAAAATATCTGGCAGAATTTAAATATAATTCTGGTATTTCATTAATATTAATTTTATTATTGAGTTTTTCTTTGTATGCTTTATATTCCTGGAAATCTCAGACCTTATCAGGGGTAGTAGGATGTCTGGCATCCCACCTCCTTAGAATGGTTAAAGCTAAGTATTAAATATTCTATGTATATTAAGGCTAAGGTAAATATTATCTATTATCATTTGATATTCAGATATCATGGAGTGCTCTACATAAGTGGTGGAACATAAAAGGTCACTCTTAAAAAATTTTAATACTAATTTTTTACATGCTAAGTACATTTATATAAGTTTAAATAGGAGGGTTCAAAACATTAATTTGTAGCACACATCAGAGGGTTACTTTGGAAATGGAAAATTTCAAAATATTCTGCATAATAATGACAGAATGGTAAATCTAGAACGTTTTGGGAATTTAGATACTTAAAAATTAACACCATTGCTAATATCACAATTCAAATTTAGATTTATTAGAAGAGATTTAACTCAAATTTAGAAACATAGTAAATAGAAGAAAAGCTGTAGTTGCAGTTTTCCATGAAATGTGATGGAATATTGAATGAAAGTATGTGCCATATATTGGTTTTGAAAAATGTCAATATCACATGTATTAAAATTCCTTTTGGTCATTGAAAAATAGAATAATGTTTTTAAGATTTTATAATTAATAAAAGTTATTCTGGTCATTTTTATCCATTTCGTAATCTGTTACCATTGTTCAAAGGAGTACATTTTATCTATTATTAATGTGTTATTTATATTTTTCTGGTGTTTGTTTACCAGGGACACTAATTGTAGCGCCACTGAATAAAAAATTAAATGAACAAAATTTCAAATAAAAAGGATATATTTCGAAAAAAGGCATCCAAGTCCACAACATGGTTCCATCGAGCTGCAAGAAAAGAAATGGCAAACATATTAGAAATAAACACAACTACATTAAAAGCATTCTTAAATAAATAAAAATGTAATTTCAAGTTATTTCAACTTAAATATCACACAATATCATTACAAGTACAAAGAAACTTCTTTAGAAAATAGTCATAGATATGAAAACTAAGCAAATTTTAAAATTGCAATAAGGAACGTTTTATAACTTAATGAGGAATTTTTTAATTTTTGTTATTACTAAAAATTAATTCTGAATCTGTTATATGCTATTAGATTTGTTGAATGCGCAGAAATTTAAAGCTATAGGTTTTTATGGATAACTCTGAGTGAAAAGAAAAGCAATTATAAATTCTAAATTACTCGCATATTCAATAGTAATTATTGATACTACCCATTTTGTAATCCTTTCTTATAAAAATCTTTTAAAAATTGTCAATAATTACTGAAAAGGCACAGCAGTGGTATAGCCAAAGGTTTGGTTTTGGGGTCTCATGGCGAAAGGGACATATTTGACCATGCTGCACCAGACACAAGACATACAATATCAAGTAATAGACAGACACACAAAGTTTTACTGATGCAGAAGAGAAATATACCCAGGGAGGAATGCACCTGACAGGAATCGAACCTGCGTTGCCTACAACTCGAAGGATGCTAGCACAGCGGGCATACCCACTGAACTACAACAGCCCCTGTATAGACAAAGGAAGACAACAAGGATGGTGGGTCCAAGAGCCAGTGTCTATGGTGGGTGAACACAGGCTGTTTTGAGCAGAATGGAACAGGTCACATGATCTTGTGTCAATATATTTCTACTGCTCCTGTCACACAGGGTAGTTCTGCTCATCAAATTACACATGTCAGTTGACTGTCTGCTACTCAGCCACTATTTACAAGTTGTGTGTGAACCACCCAGGTTGAGCAGTGTGATATGGGTTGGCTTTTTCTTCCTTACAAGGAAGCAAAGTGGTTATCAGCACAGAATGCTACACCCAGGTCATAAGTCAAATCATGAAGAAAAAAAACCCGGGCAGTGCTCCACAAATCGTCCTATGTGTCACAACCCTAAACGGGCAACATTTCAGTAATATATATAAAGGTTTCTTAGGTAAAAATGTTTTAAACAATATTTTTAATAACTTGAAGTAAAATTTTGACCACATTCAAATACTTTCCAGTGCTATGCGAGTGAAATGACAGCTTTCTGCACTCCATTATTAGAATACAATGCTTAAAAGTTAACTCTACATTTCTTGTAGCCCTCTGCGATTGTAATATTATTCAGAGAGCAGAAACAAAGCGAAAGAATTATTTTCTTGTAGATGCCTGTGTGGAGAATAACAAGACAAAAGGGGACTTTATATTTTAGTCCTGGAAACCCATTAAAGCTCAGCGTTTTCTAAGTTTTTACGCAGTCTAATGAATTACTGTCAAAAATTATTAGCTTGATTGATGAAATTCTAATTAGTATATTATATTCAAATTATTGAAGAAATTATACTTCATTTACAATACATAAATTTGCTTTTGGACAGAGGGCACCATCAGTCTCATTTGCCACAGGTCTCAAAAAGTCTGGGGCCGAGGTAGACCTCTGTTGGAAGAGTAACTGATTAGCAACCGGAGGGTTGCGAGTTCAAATCCAACCAAAGACCTTCGTGTACAAAGGGGGCCAGTTCACATTAAATCTGTCGTGGCCTCAAATCTCCTCATGTTGGTGTGGTGTGGAAGTTTGGAGAGTGGGGTGCCAGCTAAGGTGTGACCTCGGTTCAAAATTACGTAGTGTTGTTCTTGATCTTTCCCTTCGAGCGTTGATCCCGGACCATCGGCAATAGCCGGTTGTGTTGCTTTAGTGCGAAGTTAATTAAATACCTACCTTCCTTCCTCAAAAAGTCTGAGGTATATAACCAAGTGCTCCTGCTATTAAAATAAATGTTTCACTTCCCAGATTCCAAACTTCACCAAAATTGTTAACCAAGGCAGAAATACTTACATTTTCCACCTTCTGAGGCAACATGGATAACAAAACTGTCCGATGGACCCTCATTTTCATCAGGCAAGGCCTGATAGTTAGTTTGTAAGGAATTCATGGCAAGGTCTATAACCTGAAACAAAGAAATAAATGAGAATTATAAAAACAATGTCATGTGGATTCAAAATAGAGTTTTGAGTTACACCTTTCATATTAGAAACTGAAGCATGAAATATTCTAACTCAACTAATATTAAAACATACTTATTAAATTTGAAAAATTAATTGTATAGAAGACTGCATTCTGCAATAAACAGCATGTTGTCAAAAACAATTGGGGTAGTCTGCCAACAAAATAGTGAATGCCATTTGTCAAAAGTATGGTATGATATTTGTACACAAAATAAAGTTCTGAATAAATCTGTCTTTATTTCTTAGATACAATTTTAATGAATATAGTCAAAATTGCAAGCCACAAAACAATAAGATATTTACAAATAAAAATATAATTTTTTGGTTTAACATATTTCAGAAATTTTATTTTTAGAGTCCCAGATTTCAGAAGTTGTTCCCCTGGCAAATCCAAAAACAATGAATCTTGCTAATTACAAAAGAATTTCAATATCATAAAAAAAAAGAAATAAAGGTTAAGAAATCAGATCATATTAGGTTAATTTTTTCAGTGACATCACTGCGTAATCAATGTAAACAAAAAAATTCTACGCCGTTTTCGATCTAAGCAAAAAAAAACAAGCACAAACCTGTCAAAGAAACATGATCATGTGTCAAAATTTATAATTTCTGATGAAAAACCCGAAGATTTTTCAAATTTATGCTGTTAAACAAAGAGACACCTTGATAACCCTTTCTTCAGAATTGTTTATATGCCAGTTCATAAATATTGCCACTAGCGATTGCATAACATTATCCTATAAAACACTGAGGAAATTTTTGAAGGAAGAGGGGCTGCATAAATAGCAAAATAATTTACCAATTCTGGCCTGGTAGGTTGGTATTTAATTAAATTAACATCGTACTGGGGCAGCACAACGTGCTATAGCGTTACCACCGAGATAACAAGGCCAGACCGCTGTGACGTTTCGATCACGTGACTCGCTTACTAGTAGTCATAACAAACATCGCCGCATGGCCGGCTACTTATGGATTACCTTTAATGTAGCTTAAGAAATTAGGGTTTTTATACTATTTTACCGGAAAGCAAGTGCAGCTGCAGTTAAATATTGTTATAGAACATTTGTGGAACATTACAGTGTCAAGGTGTTAAAGGCTTTCGTCAAATAACACGTTTAACGTGTGTCCAGACCGATTTATTTAGGCTTAACCACGAGGCTATCCAAAATGCCCTTTAGATGCTGTGTACCTACTTGCTCTGGAAATTATGGATATGGTGATGCACCAAAAGTGGCGGTTTTCTCCTTTCCAGAGGATAAAAATATTAGAAAAAGATGGCTCAGGGCGATTCCACGAGCCGACTTTACACCATCAAAACGCAGCAAAGTCTGCGAACTTCATTTTCAAAACGATGATATCGTCCGGAATGTATCGAAATTCAACAAAAAAACTGCTGAGTGTTCTACCTTTTCCATGAAACGTCTCCGTTTAAAAGTAGGTGCTATACCAAGTATATTTCCGAATTGCCCTAAATATCTCTCGAAAACTTGTCCCACCGTTCGTAAAAGCAGGGAAGATAAAATTCGTGAAACTGAGGAATCCAATTTATTGAGAGCTATCAACGAAAGCAAATCTGAGTTCATTGCTCATCATGAATCTATTTCTTTTCAAAATTTTAATAGGCTACTAGAAATTTTGGATTCATTACCCCATAAACAAAATTGGTTTAAACTAATTGAGGAGTCAAAAGTTACTTTTTTCAAAATTTGTTTTTGTTTTAGGACCTGCAACAAATTACACTGTTGTAATACATTCAAATCTGAAAATGGAAACATTTATATGGCCAAGAAATTTCTGTAGATAACAATCAAATCAAAACACCCTGTCACGTTAGTAAAATTTGGAAGTTATTGAAAATTGTTTGAATTTTATAAATGAAATATCAAGGAAAAATTCTTCAGCCAACTATGATAATCGCTTCAATTGCTTTTACAGTTCAATTGCTTTGATTTCCCATTTTTACAGATTTAATGATGAAGAAAACATTAATTAGATTTCTTTAGACTATGAGAAAGGGTTTTCTTTTCTTTTTGATTTATGGTCGCATTTGAGAAACTATGATATTGGACGGTATTAAGCTTGATTGACGTGTGTATTTTAGTTAATAAAAGTCATAAGCGAGTTTTTCGCTATTTTTTAACTGAATTTACGATATAATTTTGGCCGGTTTTTTAATATATAAGTTATTGCTTTTACTATTTACGCATTCTTTGTTATCGTTAGTAAATAAGGAAGAAAGACGCGAGGGTGTGGAAGTTTCATTCTGAGATTATCGTAGTTTTGACTAGGGAAAAACCATATTTACAAACTGCTATAATAATTTGCAATAACGTATAACAATATTTTCCTGTGGTCTCGACGTATATTGAATATATTATGTATCGTTGTAGACAGATTTCACTGTATTAGGCTTTGAATATTCCAATACGGCGGTGGTCGTTCGTATCGCACGTATGACTACTAGGGAGACGCCATGATGGCAGCGGTCAGGCCTTGTTATCTCGGTGGTAACGGCTATAGGCGATGGTCCGGGATCATCTCCGAAGAAAAGGATCGGAAAAGGACCACGCAATTTTGAACTATGCAATTCTGGCCAGAAATTCAGATTAGTCAGAAAGGTATGCAAAAGTTTTTCTGTTTGTGTTGCTCCAGTGGGACGTTAATTAATTAACTATCTACCGAAAGTTTTCTGTGTAAATTAAGATTAGCCCGTTGTATTGCGTCAGTGCAATGAAAATTCAACTACCTACCTATCTACCTCTGTTAATTAAGCTTTAAAGCATCGATTCCGTACAGTAAATAATAATAACTGTTATTGTTAGTTATTAATTAAAAGCAAAACTGTTAACATTAGCAGTAAATAACATAAACAATAATCGTTGACAGTTGTCGTAAATTAAGAGTTTTGCCTTGTATCACTTCGAAATGTACGCATTTCAGGACAATGTTACGCGCTCCCCTCCCAGTTTGGTTGGCGTGGTGTGGAAGTTTGGAGAGTGGGGTGCCAGCTCAGGTGTTGCCTCGTCATCTGACCGTGGTTCAAAATTACGTGGTGTTGTCTTCGGTTCTTTCCCTTTGGGATTGATCCCAGACCGTCACCAATAGCCCGTTGTGTTGCTCCAGTGTGACGTTAATTGAAATACCCCCCCCCTCCCAGTTTGGGTGCACCTAGTTACTCTACTTTTGTGACTTTATTGGCGATCTTAATTTTGGCCTCTTTACTTAGATCGAATAATTCTTAAACCGAATCGTTAATCAAATTCGTTCTCTCGAAAATCGCAGTTCCCGCTCGATTATCATTGTTACTTGGATTTCAAACAGAAAGTTTCGCTGTGCTCTGCCCTTGTGATTATTATCTGCTGCAAATGGCTATCCTGGTGAATGACGATTCTATGATAAAATATTTAGGAAAATGTTTTCCTAAAACGTTGTCAAGCCGATCTAATTGTAGCTGCTTTCCCTGGCACAAAAGATACAATAAAGATATTATAAGAAAAAACACAAACAAAGACAAAAGATATTATAAGAGAAAAATAATTGCGTATTTTGGAGCCTTTGGGGATTGGAATTTAGTGTGGCAGATGAATCTGCTGTTATGAGCTCTTAACACCATTTTACATATAGAACTTCAAAGGTTAGGAAAACATTTTTAGTACAGATTTAGTCTGCGCCGCGCAGTGTGGCAACGCGATTTTTTGGCGCACTTTTTATGTCACCATGGAAATCTTCCAAAATTGAATATGTATACTGCATACATATGGATTAAATATATAAATCTTGATAAAACAACATTTTGACTAGTAAAACACTGCAAATCTGGATTAAATATACAAAAAAATATTTTTTAACGGAAATCACATCTTGACTAGTGAAATATTGCAAAACTGAATTAAACATCCTCACTCTTTGTACCCTTTAAAATCTCATAAGTTAAAAGGAAAATCTCCAGCTTCAAATTGCTGTTGCGAAACCATGACCCGTGTCTGATCGATTTGTAGCTACGACATGGCTTATTATCCCGACGATTCCTCCAAGTGTAACCATCGCTAACCGAATTCCTCACAGAAAACGTCATTGCCCCGTTGCATTTATCGCAAGAAATTTCTGATTTAATTAACCCCGATTCCTTTAAAAAACTCAAAAAAGCTCTTTATCGCGACACAACTCGTAACAAAATAAACGATTAGGCACTCCCTTACTCCCGTAAGTTTGTCTACCACCAGAAAAACTAAACTTTAAGAGAGTTTCGAGAAAAATCCTCTTGAAACCTATCAATTACACTAAAAACAAAAGGCATCTTAAGAAATAATAAGATAACGGTATACCAAGATAACTAATAACACAAAATGAACTGAAGAGAACAATCTATGCGAGAGCACTTGACCGTGTCGGAAATAAATAGAACAATCTAGAAAAAAGATGGATCTGGACACTCATGGACGCTGGCAAGGTTGCCATAAAAACCCGAGAACCCTAACGATAAAAACCAGCGAAAATTTCGAGATAAAAATGGGTTGCCATCAACCGGCATTAGTCGCTTAAAAGTGCTCCAAGAGTCATTACCACACCGCGCCGCGCAGACTACAGCTGTACCACATTTTTTGCAATATACTAAACTCTTGCTAATGTGCATACCTACTGTATATAAAAGAAAGCTTGTGCTGTTTGTGATCCATCTTAATTCGAAAATTGCTCAAAAAATTTCGTTTGCTCAAGAAATCATATTTTGTTATTCAGCCCACTATCAATGTATATTTAAAAAATTATATGTATGAGGTTAGGAAATACCTGCTGTTCTATCGTTTGATGAGGTTTCAATCCACATTGTTACACTGTTCAATGTACTTTTATTTTCCTTAGGAATCCCAAGATTTGTTCCCATACATTCATCAGTCTGCAAAAGGAATTGAACATGGATTTTCATTTATACACTCACACAATGCTTCTTAACATCTCTCAAAGCTGTAGGAAGAAAAATTTACCACCTCAAAAGACTTCTAGAAATGTTCCAAAACTGGTATCTGTTTTAAATTTTTCATTATTTGATCAATGATATTATGTTGATAGCTCATGTACTTTTATTCATACACAGTTCCCATAAAGCTAAGAGAGGGCCTGATTTAAGCCCAAAAAGTTTCACACATTTTCTATCATTACATTTTTTTCTAAAACCTTATGTTTTGCAAGAACTTTATATCTATATTTCATTGCCCCTTTCCAAAATCAAGTTAATAATACCAATGGCATAACATTTATAGGTTATCTGAAAGTGATTGGTTTGTAATCTGGGTCCATGGGACCCAAATATAATACTTGTGAATGTTTCTTCATATGCACTAATAGGTGAGTTACTGTGATCTATATGAAATGTAGCCTATAAAATGAAAATTTTACTTTAAGAGGAACTAATTTTTATTTTACTTGAAGAGTGAGAATTCTGTCTGAAGAAGCAGTTTGATTGCTAGTGCCTTGGGAACCATATTATTGTTTCCTTTGCCTTTTGTTTTAATTATATTCTGATAAGCCTGTCCTAGCAAGAAGCCCTGACTTTAAATTGAGTAATTGAGAATGTCTCCTGAGTTCATCGTGGAAAACGATCTACGGTGGGTAATCATCGAAATATTTTAGATGAAATTTGCCCCCTGACATCATGTTCCGCTGAACGTGATTTTTCAGGATTGAAACGAATTACATCTCAAGGGCTTGACAATGAAAATTTATCAATATATTTCATCGTGGTACAACGACACGCAAATAATTAAAAAAATTATTTCCGTTTAACTAAAGTTTAATTTGGTTTGTCGTTTTTTGCTACACGAGGGCTAAAAATTAGATCTGTGTACTTACCTAAATATTAAAGTGTAGGTTTGAAAAGTATAAGTTTTCGCCAACCACAGCAGGGCTGGATAGAGATGAAAATGTTGACACAGTCTATAGATAATTCTGTCTTCTGTTTCAGATGTTGAATCCAAATTGTTATTTGCCTAACAACGTGAGTACTAAAATTTGATCAGCCTTGCTCCATTTCGAAAAACTAACACAACCCTAACTGTTAACCTGTTTTTATGTTTAATTATTCTTAGTTAATCAATTAATTATCAAATTAAAATTGTACAATTGGTTGCCATTCCACTAGATCTTTGACGAATTGAAAATTACAACGTTATTTACAAAAAAATGAGTACGTGGTTTAAAAATTGTCATATCAATGAAAAAGTACGTTAATCTGAACCACTGCTCTAGACATGGCGCCAAGGCGCGCTGACCTTGCCACAGTCAACCGGCGAGTTTCGGTCAGGATTCTAAGAAAATACTATTACATCCCATACATACGTATGTCCATTTCTTCGCAGAGTCTATCCGACTGATGTAAGGGAAGGCTCCCCAAAGTCTTTTGTGTTTCCAGATTTTTAGCAGATAACTAGGGAAGGTTTTATTGTCGTGTCATTTACGAATTTCTTCGTAAATGATGATGATTTTCTGATGGGTCTCTTGGGAAAGCATGGATGGAGATTTGGGTGTTTCTAAATTTTGAATCTAAATGAAGATTACATAACCCTCAGCACAGCTAAAATACTCAGAATTTAGAGTGGTCAGGAGAGTACAAGAATTAGTCATTCCAAAATATTGGCTATATTTGTAAAAACGGTATTATTTGTGGGACCGAAAGCAATGTTTCCAATTGAAAAGGTCGTATTGAACAAAATGACCATAGAGCGACAAATCAAACTCCAGTTCAAATGGAATCGATTAGTAAATTTTGGTATGATTTATAAAACAGTATTGAAAATGTATCTCATTCAGAAAAACTTGTTTTTGAACCCAAATTTTTGGAAACATTGCTCTAAATTTATCATTCAAATTTACTAAAACCCCGAACGAAATCGCTTTAAAAATAAAGCATAATTTAAATGTATATTTTGTGGATACTATTCATTTCTGTACATTTTGGATTTAAAACTTTGTAAACTCGATTTTGGAGAACATTTTAAACATTGCATACCTTACAAGAGGATGTTAACTTTCCTTTCACTCCATGAGACAGTTTGTTTTTACTGTACTTTTAATCTTAATGTACTTAAATCCAACAAGGCTCAATAATAGATTTCGTGGCAAGAAAGCGTATTTTTATTATAATAGTCTTGATAGTATCTCTCCTTGTGTGTGTAAATCCTCTTAAACTTATATAAATTGCTTCATTTTTGTGATGCTTTTTACTTCTCAGTTCACATCTAATAAATCAAAAGCGTAGTCAGGAATTATTTTCGGAAGGGGTCCAAAATAGAAAATTTATTTTTATGGCGTTTGAAAATTAAGATTTATTTTTAAAAAAGGTTTTCTTAAATTTCTTTATTCCTTCTTTAAAGTAAGGGATTATTGTAGGCATGGAAAAAAACGCATTTCGTCAGATCTGAATGCAGGAATAATATTAAAATAGTGTTCACAGATTGTTATCACGACAATTAATAATATTAACAAATATTTAAAAATTGATTTATCGAAATTTGTTTTTCATTTTACCGTTGCTTTTGGAGCGCTGTTTTATACTTACGTGTTTGATTACAAAGATAATAAATTAAGAAACTTAAACATACAGTATTAAAATTATTATATCTCAGTTGTTTTGAGAACAGAAGGGACTTTACAGGTATTGTTCGACAAATATTTGTTTAAAAAAATACAATCTAAGGGGCTTAAGCCCACATAGACCCCTAAGTGCAGCCATGAATTAAAAAAAAGAGAGGATATATTTGCTTTTTCGGATCTAGGGGCTTAAACCTCCCAGCCCGTAGATGCTCCCATGACTTAAAAAAATGATATACTATTTACTTTTTGGGTCTAGGGGGCTGAAGCACCAATCCTGTACATAGGCCCATGACATAAAAAGGATAAATTTGTTTAGTTTGGGTCTAAGAAGCTTAAGCCTCCGTAGTGCACCCATGCATTAAAGAAAGGATGTATTTACTTTTTCGGGTCTAGGGGGCTTTAGTTCCCCCTAGACTCATGTAGACTTATCCCCTTCACTCATGAAGTAAAAAGGATACATTTGCTTATTTCAAGTCTAAGGCGGCTTAAGCCCCGTAGTCACGTTCATAAATTAAAAACGACACATTTATTTTTTCGGGTCTAGGGATATATAATCAGAACTCGGTTACTCTTTAGATATCTATAAAACTATAAAAAAATTTCTATAGAGCCAAAATTTCTTTTCTCTAGAGAAATATCTGTAGAATTCTACAGAGTTGTCGTTCCCTATAAAAAAATTCATAAAAATATTTCGTAAGAGGCTGAGACTCCGTTCCTCAAAAATGCTGACACTAAAAGGTTTGGTTGATAAATTTTGGAATTAAACAGTCTATGGGGTAAGTGATCGATAGAAGTGGACAATTTTTCAGACTTTAATTAGTAAAAACATTCGAAAAATATACTTTTTAAAATGCTTGCAGGGTCATAAAAACTTTACAAAATCATTATTCTGTGAATAAAGTATAATTTGGGACGAAAGAAATTAAAAATCGTTAGCTTTCCGATTTCGATGCAAAGTATTAAATGCCATAGTAAACCATATTCCTTGAAACAAAAATCACATCGTGATGGCAAAAAAAGGTACTGGGGTTATTCTGTATTCATGAAAAAGTCAGACGATAAATTCTTTCTGGAGATCGTCATTAAAACTGAAGTTTCATCAAAGCTTTAAAAATGACTTAAGAATTAAAGAAATGAAATTTAAAACGTCGCACTGAATAACAAAGCCACCGGTTAACATACAGGAATTATAGTGATCTGATATTCAGGTAATTTGTTGGCCTGATAATAAAACGATTATTGATTATTTTATGATTGACCTATATAAAGAAAGTTTTTATTAAAGCTTACTAAAAAATTCAAATATTTACTAAAACGACTGGAAGGTTGGGAACATGATTAAAAAAACTCTACAGTCCCGTTCAAACCATCACGTGGGGCTGTCCTTTTTTGGGAACACATTTTCAGATTTTATAAATACAATTCATTGTAAGGAACACGAAAAAATTAAAAATGAACTAGGTAGGTAGTTGAAAACCGTCACACTGGAGCTATTCAATTTTCTATTGATAAATGAACTAAATTAACAAAATCAGAAAACTTAGTTTTTCTTAATCAAATGCAAAAAAACCTTTAATTTATCAATACAAATCAATTGAATTATTAAAAAAATTGGTACAGGTGCAGTCTCCGCCTCGCGGAGTGGCAACGACTTTTGGCGCAGTTTTAAGCGACTAATGCCGGCTGATGGTAACCCGAATTTTTCGCTGGTTAGGGTTCTCGTGTTTTTATGGCAACCTTGCCAGCGTCCAGAAGTGTCATTCTTTTTTCTAGATTGTTCTATTTATTTCCGACATGGTCAAGTGCTCTTGCATAGATTGTTCTTTTCAGTTTGGACACGATTTCGATTATCCCTACGATTTCTACAAATCCACGTGTATCCACTGCTAACTGAATTTCTAACAGAAAACGTCATTTTCCCGTTGCATTTATCGCAAGAAAATTTAGATTTAATTAATCCCGATTCCTTTAAAAAAGTTAAAAAAGCTCTTTATCGCGGCACAATTCGCAACAACAACAACAAAAAAAAAAACGATTACCAACACCCTCAGTCCAGAAAGTTTTTTCTACCACCAGAAAAAGTAAACTTTAAGTTGCGAGAAAAATTCTCTTGAAACTTATCGACTACACTAAAAATAAAAGGCATCTTAAGAAATAAGGTATACTAGAAATAATAAGATAACTAATAAAACAAAATAGACAGGAAAAATACAACCTGATACGACTGCTCGACCTTTAATTCCGTTAAATTTGTTTTGCATATTTGTGTATATTTAAACCAGATTTGCAATGTTTCACTAGACAAGATGTGATTTCCGTTAAAAAATATTTTTTTGTATTTTGTATATATTTAATCCAGATTTGCAGTCAAAATATTGTTTTATCAAGATTTATATATTTAATCCATATGTATGCAGTATATATTCAATTTTGGAAGATTTCCGTGGCGACATAAAAAGTGCGACAAAAAAACCCGTGTTGCCACTCGGCGCGGCGGAGACTGCAGCTGTACCAAAAAATTGTTTGATTTCAGAAACAAAAGCAAGCGTCCCAAATACTTAATACACCTAACATACATTTATATGGAAGTCAGCCTTATTGAAAATTAATTATCTTGGACTTTATTTTTCCTTTCCTACCGAAAGATGGAGACACCAGCTAAAATCACGAACACTCAAAAGTTTCGGATTCTTAGAGAATCGATTTTCACACTCGTTACACGGTGCACTGAGATTTCGTCTTGTTTGGTACCCATATTCTAATTATTTATGGCTCTACTCCAATTTAACGCGCTAAGGCCTTTCTCGCCAAATTGTGCACCCAAATGGGAGGGTATCGCGTAATATTGTCCTGAAATGCCACCGGTCCGTATCCCTCACTACATGGGAGATCAAATGTGTTGCTCCAGTGTGACGTTAATTAAAATATGTTTCGGATTTATTTATCATTGATTTTGTGAAAGAAAGCCTAAGCTTTCTACTTTTCGCACTTACAAAAAATTTTCTTCATGCAGAACGCCTATTTAATCCAGCTGATCTGAGCACTCGTCGAACAGTTTCAGATGAAATTGAAGTAGAAAATTTTTCATTGAATTCTGTAGAAATTTTTACAGCACTCAAACGTGAATTTTTCACAAATTTTCTAACTAAATCTCTGATCACGTCGAGTTAACTTTACGGGACGACCTTTTCTTACCTTGTTTTAAATCCGATTTTCTTTAAATCGTGTTTTATCGCATACTGCTCCGTAGAATGGGATAAATTTACTGATTTATCGATATTCCGAACTGATTTACCACTACTATGATGAAAAATAATCAATTTTCGAATGCTGTTCGTTGTTTCCTTGCGACTACGAGCCATTTTTAAATAATAAATAGAATATTACGAAGTAAGCAAGCAAAGATTTTTTAAATGTCAATAAACAGCAAGTCAAACGATTTTTTAAATGTCACCACACAATGCAAAAATAAAAAAAAGCGATAGACGATAATTTTATTTATGAATTTATCCGAAAATGTTTCGGTGTACGATCACTTTTGTGACGTGTTCTTTCTCTGCCTCCTTGCATTTTCATTTTTATAAAAAGAAAATGAGTCAATATTTTTTAAAAAATGTTAAGTTTTATTCAGAATCACATGGAGATGATATGAAAAAATATTGGACTTTATATTTGAATTCAATTCCAAGCTACAGCGCTTTTTCTACAAATTTTTAGTGTACGAACACTTTTGGGAGCCACTATAGGTGAAAATATGTCAGCTATCACAGAATTTATTAATTTTTCATAGGATGCTGTGTAAATTTGATGGCTCAATATTGTTTGCCCAGAAACTTCAATGTTCAATCCGTCTATCCCCAAGTCCTCCAGTGTGTCTTACTTGATATTGTGTGTTGTGTCTGACTCAGCATGGCCAAACATGGCCCTTGTGACATAAAACCTCAACAAACCAAACCAACCCCAAGTCTTCCACTGATATATTCACATCTCCCCATCAACTCTGGTCACCATTCGGCTCTGACCAGCTAGTCAATCCCACACATACACAACCTCAAAGTATTACGTTTAAAAAAATTCAGAGTATCTTTAAAAGCAATCCGCAAAACTTAGTAAAGAACATACAGAAATGCTCTAGGCCTGTAGACAAGCTTTTCATACTAGCAAATAACCTTGATGGATCTACTGCACTTTAAGCAGTCCTCAGATCTGGCTTGAACCTGCAAAATTGTCATCTAATGTATGTGTAGATTTAAAACTCAAACATTTCACTTGTAACTCTTATTTCCTTCTTCTGTATTAGTTAGATTTAAGTTATTAACGTCCCACTGGAGCTACACAATGGGCTATTGGGATTAATCCCGAAGGGAAAAATCCGAGGACAACACCACGTTATTGTGAACCACGATCACATGACGAGGCAACACCTGAGCTGGCACCCCAATCTCCAAATTTTCACACCACACCGACGAAAGGACATTTGAGGCCACGACTGATTTAACGTGCACCAGTCCCCTTTGTACACGACGGTCTTTGGTTGAACGCTATTCCGGAGCTTTCCCAAATGGAAGTTGACCTCAACAGCCCACATAACATAGGAGAAACCTCGAGGGGTGAGGAGGAAAAAATAATTCTGGAAAGGGGAATCAAGTAACGATGGAAAAGTAGTTGGTGAGCAAAATAGGGGTCGTTACTTATTAGCAGGGTATGAAAATATCGTGATTTAAAAAATCATAAAAATCCCACTTTATAATGGACAATTTTAATATTCTCAATTATTTTTGGTGGTTAATTTTTATTTAAATTTTATTAGAAATTTTATGCATTGATCCGTTGGAATTCTTTACACAGCTAGCATAACTATTCTGCATTTATGGAATTGAAATTTGGAAAGTAAAAGTTAATTCACTCGCCTGATAATTGAGTGAGCATGTTGAGAAAATAGATTATGGATTGAAGCGGAAAGCTATTTAATTGATTATGATGATTGCAGTGATGCATCATCATAATTTATATTCCTATGAAATACCTGTCAATACTCAGAGAATTTGTAAAAATAGGCATATTTTATTTCAAATTCATATATTTTAATGTCTTGTCTCACTTTTTACTGTTTACAAATAACAATTCTTTCACAAATAAGTTATTTTTTAAGGTCAATATTAATGAAGAGTAGGAATGTTTTCATGATGCAAGTTCCTTTTATTTTCTATTGGTGACATTTTTTTCTCAAAGGCAAGTCTTAAATCAATTAATTATTTTATAACATTAATTAAAGAAATTCTTTACATTTTATTCATGTAGGATAAATATATAATGCAACAAATTCTGAAGTTTGTATTATTGAATAATTTTATACAAAAATTTATAATATGGTGTCGGTGGGATCCCATAACCTTATCTATTTAGGTCTAGAATTTGTCACTGGTTATGGATTAAACTCAATCTAAACTACTTGAGAACAAGATGGAAAAACATTGCTTATGCTTGGAATTTGTGGCACTGCTTACTTTCTCATGCTATTTACTTTTGTAATCCCCCCAATGTCGCATTTAATATTTCAAAAATTTACCCAACTATACTTCCTAATACATTAGTTTTATACATCGATTGTTTAACATAAATCAAAACTATCCGGAAACTACACTGCGATTTGCGTGTCTCATGTCCAACAAATTTAAACTTGTACGGGCAAGAAATTAATTAAAATCATAAAAATCCGATTTAATTAAAAAAATCTGATTTAAATTATAGAAATTCCATTTTAATTTTTTTTAAATCATGATTGTTTTCATACCTCCCTTGCCTTACAAGATAAAATTGTCTTGAACATGAGACATGTAAATCACAGTGTAGTTTCTATATAGTTTCATTTATGTTAAACAATATATTTATGATAAATGACATTAATGAATGAGGCAGGATAAATTTTTGTTAATCACATGATAGACTAAATAGAACAGCACAACAAATGCCAAACATAAGCAATGTTTTCCCATCTGGTTCTCGAGTGGTTCAGATTAGTTTAATTTTAACTCCTAACCGGTGGCATGACATTTTTTGGACCTAGATAGGGATCCCACTAACACCGTATTATAAATTTTTGTATAAAATTAATCAAAAATCAAATTTGACATTTCGCATTATATATTTATCAATATGAATTTAATTCATAGAATTTCTTTAGTTATTTTTATACAAAGTAATTAATTGGTTAAAGACTTGTTTTTGAGAAAAAATCATGTCACCAATAGAAAATAAAATAAAAGGAACTTGCAAAAAAATTCATGAAAAAAATTATCATTAATATTTAGCTTGCAAAGCATACTTATCTGTGAGAAAATGCTATTTGTAGGTAAATAGTAAAAAAATGAGAAAAGACATGAAAATATAATACAAATTAAAATCAAATATGCCTATTTTTTAAATTTTCTCTGAGCAATGATAAGTATTTCAAAGTTATATTACAATCATACACGAAAAGGGTTTACACATGACATACCAGAGAATGATGCTTTTCTGTATGAACAGAACAGAATAAGCATTTTTAATAGCTTTTCCCCAGAACATAGAAATCGAGTGAAATTTTGAGCTCGCAATAAAAAAATCATCATAATCAATAAAATAGCTTTCCGCTTCCACCCATAATCCATTTTGTTAACATTCTCACTCAATCAGATGGGTGAATCAACTTTTACATTCCAAATTTGAATTCCATAAATACAGAATAGTTATGCTAGCAGAATTCCTAGGGATCAATGCATTTTTCATAGACTCTAAACTTATTTGATATCGTTCTTAACTTGTTTGAATAAATAACATATATCTTGTTCATAGCTAATTCTATTTTAATATTAATAAACTTAATACAGAAAGGAAAATGAAATTTAAAATTTTGATTTAAATAGATGATTTTTTAATAAAAATCCCTTGATTCAAGTCAGCTTGATTTAAATCGCGGCATATTCTGCTTATTAAGGAATTGGACTGCCAAGCGAGAAAGAACGGGAAACGATTTGTCTGGAAAAATATCCCTAAATGTCATTCAAACCTCAGAAAAGGCAAATAAAGAAGTTTCAAAACTTGGAGAATCAGGAAAGAGCAATAGAGAGATGCGAATGAAAAAGTCGACGAGACGATTCATTTTGAGTCATTTGATGATCATTCATTTGAGGAGCAGATAGAAATTCCAGATGAGGAAAACAAAGCACCCGAAGTATCTCATTAAAAAAGTCACTAAGATTTCAAAAGGGGTCAACGAAAGAGTTTAGGTTTTAAAGACCGGGAAATTTTTGTCCGGACATGTGACCAGGGACAAAAGGCTGCGTAGGTAGGCATTCAATTAACGTGGCACTGAAGCAACACAACGGGCTATTGGCGTCGGTGCGGGATGAATCCCCGAAATGAAAGATCCGAGGACAACACCACGTAATTTTGAACCACGGTCAGATGACGAGGTCACACCTGAGCTGGCACCCCCACTCCAAACTTCCACACCACGCCAATGTGAGGACACTTGAAGCCATGACAGATTTAGCGTGCACCAACCCCCCTTTGTACATGACGGTCTTTGGTTGGCTACTCCGGTTGCTAGTCCGTTACTCTTCCAACAGGGATACCTCGTCAAAAAGGCTGGGGAAACGAATGAAAAGAAAAAGGCTCCATTTAAAATAGTACCTGTGATTCAGAAGGATTTTTCAAAATTGAACACCCATGCGATTGTTCTACTACCTAGGAGTGAAGTTGATAAGCGTGTCTCGTATTTCATAACGGACATGAATATATTAGAGAAGTATCCAGAAGTTATTGCTACAATTGACGCAAGTTCAGTTTCTGATACAGGCCTCTCTTAAAAATATTTAGTTTGGGATTTTCGCCCACAGAATTTTGAGACAAATTTAAGATCAGAACTTTTACTTTTGGACTAAATACCAGGATTGTCTATTAACGGAATATACTGTAATTGAATCACTCGATTAAAGGAGCCGTGGTAGCCTGGTTGGAAGAGTAAAGGATTAGCAACCGGAGGGTTACGACTTCGAATCCAATCAAAGACCCTCGTGTACAAAGGAGGGCTGGTGTACGTTTAATCCGTCGTGGCCGCAAATGCCCTCACGTTGGCGTGGTGTGGAGGTTTGGAGAGTAGGGTGCTAGCTCTGGTATTGCCTCGTCATCTGACCGTGGTTTAAAATTACGTGGTGTTGTCCTCGGATCTTTCCTTTTGGGATTGATCCCGGACCGTCACCAATAGCCCGTTGAGTTGCTCCAGTGTGACGTTAATTAAAATACCTACCTACACTCGATTAAAGATGTCAATAATTAGGGTTAGTGTGACTTGAGAGAACGAAATCTTTAAATGGTTACCATGTACTTTAAAAGGGTTATTGGATTGATATGTTATTATATTGGATTGATATGTTATTATATTGGATTGATATGTTATTATATTGGATTGATATGTTATTATATTGGATTGATAGTTCAATATATATAGATTTTTCTTAGACTTGAATCTATGTAAACATTTATGATTTCAATCATGGTTAGTTAAAGTGTCCGTTTGAGCCCAAAGCAAATTGACCAACGAATGTGAGGGAGCTTTTCAAGAGCTAAAAAGAAAATTGACAAGTAAACCTGTACTACATTCTCCTAATTTTGACCAAGATTTTATAGTTCAGACTCATCAGATTTTGGTATGAGGGGTTGTGTTCTCCCAATTAAATGAGAAGGGCGAGGAATACCCTATTTTGTACTTGAGTAAAAAATTCCCGAATGAAGAGAAAAAGTATTGTACTAAGGAAGAAAGAGTGCGCCAGCATAATCTTTGCCATAAAAAGGTTACATTATTATTTAGATGGGCAAAAATTTACAATCATGACGGATCACAACCCTCTCATATGGTTAAAATTCAATGCTAGCTCAAACGCGAGAATAATGAGTTAAGCATTAGTACTACAACCATATGATTTTGAAATAATACACAAGTTTGGGAAAGACAATAAGAATGGGGATGGCCTCAGCCGATCAGACACTGCTAACTAACCCTAAGAGATAATGAGTGAAGGTGAAACTGATTTTGAATTTTTAAAAGAGTCAGAATTTAGTGTTATTATTTTTCAATCATGTTGTAATTGTGTTAATTCTTATTTAAAAAAGGTTTTGAGGCATAATTTTCTTGATCAATAAGCATTTGTGTATATCACTCTTTATATGCTTGCATCTCTAGTTATCTGAGTAATTGTGTCGTGTTAAGTTTTTATGCAAGGAATTCACGTTTAATAACCTTGTTAGTGTTTTTTTCACTGTGTTGTGTCTTAGTTACTATTACCTATTTCTATAACTTCATATTTTGTGTAAGGATCTCCGATTTTTGGTTTCCTTGTGAAATTTATACACATACTAGCAGAATTATATGGCGTTGCTCGGGTTGAATTGGTTAAATGTTGATTGAAAAGTGATTAGACTAATCACTTTTCTTTAGCATAATTTAGAATATACGAAAATGGTACAGCTGCAGTCTCTGCCGCGCGCGGTGGCAACGACTCTTGGCGCGGCGTTTGGCGTAGTTATAAGCGACTCATGCCGGGTGATGGTAACCCATTTTTTTCTCGAATTTTCTCCTAGTTAGGGTTAACCTGTTTTTATGGCAACCTTGCCGGCGTTCAGTTCTGTCCAGCATTGGTTGTTCTTTTTAGTTTGGACACGGTGGAGAGCGGATCCATATATTTAATCAATATTTGCAGTGTTTTTCTAGTCAAAATGTTGTTTAATTCAGATTTACATAATTCATCCGTACGTATGCAGTATATATTAAATGTTGGAAGATTTCCGTGGCGACATAAAAAGTGTGCCAAACACGGCGCCAAAAAAAACGCGTTGCCACCGCGCGCGGCAGAGACTGCAGCTGTACCAAATCGAATTAGAAAAAAATTACAATGTTTCTTTTTACAAAAAGAACGGAGAACAGGGTTTTGTGAAAAGTGGGAACAGGCTGTTCCTTTTGAAGAACAGGTGAAAAAGAACAGGTTCTTCTTTCTTTCCCCATCCCTACACCTGACTTAGAGGAGAGATAAGGATATCTTTATCTCTGCTCTATAACTCCTGAGGTAGTTTTTGGAAGAAGGTATACGAAATGTGTTGTAGGAATTCAGCAATGGGCTTAATTTTGGAATCCGAATGTAAGACTTCATTCCGGACGTAATAAGGGGCTCCAGTGATAATCCGCAATGTGCGGTTCTGAAAGGTCAGCAGTTTTTTCATGTTTTGGGTACTAGTCGATACCCAGATTTGGGAACCGTAAGTGAGGGTAGGCCGAATAATGGCTTTGTGGACGAGAAGCTTATTGTGAAGGCCTGGTCCTTCGAGCTATGAGCTGAGAAATTTTGATCCTGACGATAGCAGCGTATTTTTCCAAGTGAATAAGGAAAGCAAAAATAATGCAGGGTGTTTGACATCACTTGATATCATTCAATATTCTGCAGTATACAACTAAATGATATTTGTTTTTGGTGACCATTTCGTAAGGCATCAGTAATAAATTTATTTTAGTTAAGATGATTAGTAGATTAAGGGAGAGCAACATTGAAAAAACTCACCTGGCCATTTAAAGAATTTCCTTGGATCATGGTTGCTTATGGACTGATGTAGTTGACTTATTCATCAAACAAGAATTGTATAAATCTTTGAACATTGAACATGCATCAACTGGTTTCTATTACTTTCTGGAAATATTTTTTTTTATTCCTTGAACTCTTATATATATATATATATATATATATATATATATATATATATATATATATATATATATATATATATATATATATATATATATGCCATTAATTTATTTGTTTGTCACGTAAATTAGAAAAGGATCGGCTCAAGGGATGGTTGAGCAGAACCATCGAACATAGCACATTTAATGCCTAGAACTACCTATAACAATAATTATCGTAACAAAATATTTGTTAAATTGTGCTGAATATTTTCAAATAATTAAACTCTTAAGAAGATAGTAAAAATCATATTTCCCCTCCTAAGAATAACCAAACTTGTAAAAGTTTATCATAAGAGAAAAATGCTACTCATAAATTCTACTTCCTATTTTTCGCAGATGTTGAATATTACTGTTATAGAATTTGGGGGAGCCGAGTTTTGTAAGTTCCACTTTTAGATTTTCACAGGCTTTTACAATAATGCAGGGATTTAAACTAGTGACAATTTGGTGAAATTGTGATATTTCTCAATTTGTATATAATATCTAGAGTTATAAAAAATATGATTTCTACTTAAATTGGGGTAGGTAGTTAATTAACGTCGCAACGCAACGGGCTATTGGTGATGGTCCAAGATCAATCCCTAAGGAAAAGATCCAAGGACAATGCCTCGTAATTTTGAACCACGGTCAGTTGAGAACAACACTTGAACTGGTACCCCACTCTCCAACCTTCCACACCACGCCAACGTGAGGACATTTGAGGACACGACAGATTTAACGTACTTAATAACTCAGAAAAAATCGTATGATCAAACATTAATTATGGTAGACCGCTCTTTTCGGTAAAAACAAGTGCAAATATATGTTTACAAACACAAACTTTTAAAGAAAATTGAAACTCGTGGGAAATGAAACTTGCTACAGAAGTATAGCTTACCTTTTCCCCGATAATTAATCCAGTAATTAAAATGTACTCCTTAAAAATAAACGCTCAACTGAGGAAAACTATCGTCACTGAAACGGAACTCGATTAGAAGACTCTCGATATTGAACTAATGGGATAGTTTAGATAATCTACAAGATAATTCCCCTTTTTATGTAAAGGAAGATCCTTTGAGATTCATAATGTGCTGATAAAGCACAATTAGATGATCAATCTCAATAACTTAAATCAGTATTATGGTTCAAATATAGTAATCATTACTATACCTTTTAAATTGAATTCTCCTTTACAATGTTTTTTGTCTAATGAGTACCAACCTCTTGCACCTGTGGGTTTAAATTACTGTCCCCATTAACAGCAGTAGAAATCTTTGGATGATTGATTAACAAAATGACCATACTTCCCATCTCAGATGTCAAATCCTTGAAATGAGTACCATTATTGCAACTGTGGGTTTAAATTACTGCCCCGTTAACAGTAGGAATCTGTGGATGATTGATTAACAAAATGACCATACCTCCCCTCTCAGATTGAAGGAATTAAGATCTTCCTGATTGAACACATCAGTTCTGATCCCTACTTTTCACTGAAAAGGCGCCCCTGGTAAGTTAGATAAACGTAGCATAATAAGGATAGAATCTTAGAGGAGAGATAAGGCTTTATCTCTGCTCTATGGATAGAATAGGGTATTGTGAGCCTATCCTTGGTCCCACCTGTGGAGATTTCCTCTTACAAATTTTCCTTTTCTATTTGTGCTGTTATCTAAATAGAATCGATCTTCTTTGGGTTAATGCGGTACAATATTTATCATACTACACATTATACTGTACATCTCGGCGATATCCCCAGCTGACACCAAGGTCATTAACTATAGACGCTTGCAACTTTCAATCCATTGTAAGTCTGCGTCTAGGGGGTGGGAGTGGTCTTTCAACTAATCCAGTTCACATCACGAAAATTTCGACCACCTGTGAACCTGAACGGATGCTGGGTCTACATAGTAAAGAAAGGGGAACGGAAGGAACGACATCTTCTTGTGACTTCATGGAGTGGTTAGATGAGCTTGGGGAGGGGAATTCATTAGGAGCTTTTCATTATAGCTGTAAGTATAAATGATACGGAAAAGATCACGGCCATCTAGGTAAGAGTTTGAATAGAGAAATTTTCAAGGGGAAGTGTCCACAAGCCTATACCTCTTATCAGTGATTAGGGGCGCGCAAGTACCGGATGATCTTAATTATTTCAATCTAAAATGGAAGGTATAGGATCGTTTCGCCTTCCAGTCCAGAGCTGTCAATGGCTGCATTAATTTACTACCACGCAGGTGCAAACATGTTACTCATTGTAACAAATGGATTGTAAACGGGAATTCGATCTAAAAGGTATACTAATGGTTATTACACTTGAAGACCAAGTGTTACTACTGATTAAGTCAATGAAGTTAATCTACTGTCGTGCTTTATCAGCACCGAAAAACATACTAGGAACCTCAATTCTCCTCATACATAATTGGTATAATTATCCCAGCGTGTCCCCATTAGTTAAGCACATGTTTATCCCCTTGTATAAACCCTAGTTTGTACCATAGTTCTGAAGTCTGTTCTAATCAAGTTCATTAGTTTTTCAGACAGTCATCGTTTGTTTTTTAGCAATTTGAATTCTTTGGTTCTACCATTCCTCTTGGCTCCGGTCCGCTCTTAGAGTTATTGGACATCGTGTGTATCTGCTATCTTTGCCTAGCATCTCCTTGTAAAATAAATTAATTTGTTTAATTTTTCAAAATATTTGTCTGGTTCTCTACAGTGCCTCAGTCGTTCACACTATATAAACTTACAGCTATAATGAAAACGGTCGAATGATACCGACATATGTAATTAACACTAAAATTAGAATTGAAGAAGACGCGAAACATTTTTTGAAAGTATTGGTAAGAGAAACAAGACTTGAATGTTTCAGAAATGCCGCTCCTTTAGACATTGGCTCAGAGTTCCCCTAGCTAAGCCACTATAGAACAGGGATGCATAGACCGCGAGCCTCATGCGGCCCTCCGTTCATTCTCATCAGAATTATTGCTTCTCACTATAGACGAGGATTTTAGTACGTTAAGCTTATTCCGAGGGGCCGTGGTAGCCCGGTTGGAAGAGTAACGGATTAACAACCGGAGGTTTGCGAGTTCAAATCCAACCAAAGACCGTCGTGCACAAAGGGGGCTTGTGCACGTTAAATCTGTCGTAGCCTCAAATGTCCTCGCGTTGGTGTGGTGTGGAATTTTGGAGAGTGGGGTGCTAGCTCAGGTGTGACCTCGTCATCTGACCGTGATTCAAAATTACGCGGTGTTGTCCTCGGTACTTTCCTTTTGGGATTGATTCCGAACCGTCCCCAATAGCCAGTTGTGTTGCTCCAGTGTGACGTTAATTAAAATACCTACCTAGAATACAAAAGACAAGTAATGTTTTGATATATTCCGTTGACTATAGACTAAATTTAGTAGTGTATAGAATTTTTTTTCAATCTGCTTGGTTACTCAATAACCAAGCATCTCCAAAGTACCAGCCTTCGAAATAAGCTTAGGTAGGTATCTAATTAACGTCGCACTGGAGCAATACACGGGCTATTGGTGACGGTCGGGGATCAATCCCAAAGGGAAAGATTCGAGGACAACACGACTTAATTTTGAACCACGGTCAGATGACGAGGAAACACCTGAGCTGGCACCCCACTCTCCAAACTTAAACACGCCAGCGATAATGTTATTGGGATAGCAGAGAAAAAATTTAAATAGAATTGAAATGAAAAAAAATTGAAATTTTCCATTTAGTTAGTTTTTTAAATCACTCAATTGTTCAAACAGTTAATAATCGTTAAAATTCACTGTCAATATCAATTTCTAACAGTTTTTGAACAATCGTCAAAAAAATTTCTAATTGTTAGTGTTCCCTACAAACTATTGCCGAAACTGTTAATATAAATAGAAAACAATTAAATTAATTAACTGTTAATCTGCAATTTCTATCGCAATTAATCGCAAATAATCAATAACTGTTACCACTTGTTATAGTAAAATAACAGTTTAGCCCGTATAGAAAATTTGGTCAAGCGAAACCGCATCTTTTCGAACTCTCGCACCGCGTGCTTGGAGACAGTGCGGCAACCAGCAACCACCCCTGAAAAAGGTATCTGCTAGCGAAAAATGAACGGCTCATTCGAGTACCGCACGTTGCTCTTCTAAGAACACTGCACTGTCAGGCCCTGTCAACTAAACATCACTAATCTAGTGTTTATTGGTTTGATTCGAAATCGAATTTATTCGCAAAATCGTCTGCACTCGTTTCCAAGAATATAGTTAACAATGTGGGTTTTTGGTTACGGATCTCTAATCTGGAATCCAGGATTCGAATACCTGGACAGCAAAGTCGGTTACATCAGTGGCTATGTCCGGCGATTCTGGCAGGGCAAGGACTTCCGTCGCGGCAACCCAAAGAAGGTGAGTTATTTAATATTTATTTACCTGTGTTTACTGTTGTAGTTCACCACGTGGTAATATTTTTCTGTCGGAACGTATGGTGCTTTACCAATTCCTAGATCGGCAATTCACATTGGTGAACTGTTTTCGAGTTATAGAGCTGTATTTTTGTGCATGTTAACTTCTCAATTTAAATTCAGTAGAATTTGTTCATATTTCTTAAAAAAATTGTCGCATACAGTAGTGGATTAGCAATCGGAGGGTCGCGAATTCGAAACTCGGTTAAACCAAAGACCGTCGTACACGGTCAAAGACTGGTGCACTTTAAATCTGTCGGCTACAAATGTCCTCACGTTAGCGTAGAAGTTTGGAGAGTGGGGTGCCAGCTCAAGTGTTGACCTCGTCATCTGACCATGGTTCAAAATTACGTGTTGTCCTCGGGGATTGATTCCGGACTGTCGCTAATAGCCTTTCGTGTTGCACCATTTCGACCTTAATTACCATTACCCGAATTGATTTTCTTGACTTAATCGACTATAATTGAATGGTTTATAATTTAAAAAAAATAAATGAAATCTTCAATTTGAGTTCTCTTTTAATATTGATGCATAAAATACTTGTCCTTACTGTCTTGTTTCGAATTAGGTAGATTTGTATTAACAAACTACCGTATACACCCAAAGCGCATTTATCTATAATAGGCAAACTTAAATCTTGCTATTGTAGTTTAGTTTGATTTTTTAATATGTATTTGACTTTAAAATTACGATTTTATTGGTTATCTATAACAACGGTAGTTAGAATAACCGTTACTCTTCCAATCGGGCTATCGCGGCCCCTTCATTTTCAGTATGATTAAATAGGTTTTGCTTTGGACAGAGAGCGGCAGCAGCCACGATATCCCTGACAAGTAGCTTCGCCTCTGCTTGCCAATCCAGCCAAAAATCTTGTGTATGTCCATTTACTTGACATTGTCTTTCTGGAGTTTGTGCAGCTTGACCAAATACTGCCCTTGGGCCATAAAACCCAACCAACCTCCATGCCATCCGGTTTTTCTATAACCTGAAACGTTTCTTTGAGTCCTGAGTTTCTAGGAACTATTTTATGGGGCTTACATTTTAAAAGACTTTTCTAGTGGCCTTGTACCTTTATCCCTGCGAAGGGGATAATCATCTTCAGATAATCCTTCAACTTCAGGTGACACTTGAGGTAAACCCCTCATTCACTTGTTCTGACAAGGACAGATGGAATGCAGTTGGATTTCTTTTGTGGTGTGAAAGGGCAGGTTGTCTCGAAAGTAGACCACGTACCTTCTAAACGAAATTAAAAAGCAATCAAAATAACTTCCTTGGGCAATCTAGTGTTAATTACCTACCTACCGTCCGCTATTTATTTTTAGAAAAGTGTTAAGGTCTCGTTGACATTTTGGTCAATTTTCAAAAAGTCCAAATTTTGGAAAATAGCTTTTCCGACGATTTTGCTTCAAAGGATCCCCTAGTTACGAAGATTGAAATGTAGACGGCGCAGGTTCGATTCCTCCCTGGGTGCATTTCTCTCTTCTGTGAGTGAAATCTTTCATTGTGTGTATTATTTGATATTGTATGTCGTCTCTGGCGCAGAATGGCCAAATACGGCTTGTTGTGTCTCCAGTGAAACTAGTGGTCGCCCAGTGGTCGAAATTCGACCATAATTCATTTAATTTTTACGTTTGAACGTTAATAAGGTTCTTTTGTCAAAGAGTATGCCTCTATATTCATTGCATATAATTTTTTTGAATTTTGTTCTATTACGTAAGCTGCGAGCATGTACAAATACGGCATAGGAAAAATGCGGTATAGCTGGGTTAAGCCATATCTAAAAAACAATAACGCGTTGTTTGACATTTTCTTGGGGTTTTCTTATTGCTATACTGGCCACAGGTTTCGCCAAGGCTACACAGTTAATTTGCCTATCTTTTTCAAATTATGTAAAATTTAAATAAAAAATAAATCCAAAAAATGAAATAAGGAATACGTACTTCGTATTTTTTATATATTTTTTATTGACACAAAAAAAACCCCGGGTGGTTAAAAAAATAAATGTTGTCCATTGAACTTGAAATACACTGCTGGCCACCCAAATTGCAACACCAAGAAAGACAAGAGATATCAGAACAAAATTTATTTTGTAGATAACATGTTGACCAAGTATCAAATGATTAAATTTATAGACTTCTGTGAAGTGTGGTTCCTGCCAAAATCAGTAGTCAGAGTAACCGCCATTGTTGGAGATCACCGCTGCCACACGCCTCGGCTTTGATTCAGAGACTTTGGATGTGTTCTTGGGGTACAGCAGACCAAGCAGCTTCCACACGTTGTCAAAGTTGATCTGGTGTGGCAGCTGGGGATGTATTCTGGGTCAATCGTTGAGCAACCATGGACCACATGATTTCTATCGGCGAAAGATCCGGAGAGCGAGCTGGCCAGGGAAGCAATTCAATCTGGCGATTGACGAAGAACACTTGGACAATGCGTGCCACGTGTGGTCGCGCATTATCCTGTTGAAATATGGCTGTGGGCAAGCCCTGAAGGTAAGGATGGACAGCTGGCTCCAACACCTCGGAGATGTAGCGCTGGCTGTTTAAAGTACCGGCAATGCGTACTAGAGGAGTGCGAGAGTGATATCCAATACCGCCCCATACCATAATACCCGGTGCAGGACTAGTGTGGCGGTGCATAACGCAGCTGTTCAGCATCCTCTCTCCACGGTGTCTCCAGACTCGAATCCGACCATCGTGGTGTTGCAGACAGAAGCGTGACTCGTCAGTAAAGACAATTTCATTCCATTCTGCCGTCCACATCCTTCTTTCATCGCACCATTGGCGGCGGAAACGTCTGTGGTTCTGCGTCAAGGGTAGACGAAGCAATGGACGTCTTGCGGACAGACCACTCTGCTGTAAACGGCGTCGAATGGTACGCGCAGACACTGGATGATGCGGTACAGACTGAATGTGCTGTGCTATGGTTCGTGATGTGGCTGAGCGATCCGTCACTGCCATACGCACAATATGCCTGTCATCACGTGAAGTGGTGCACTGAGGTGGATGCAATCGAACACGTCGGTCCGTCGTACCCTCCTGCATCCAACGATCACATATCCGCATTACAGTTGTTTGGTTTCGTCCAACACGACTACCGATTTCCCTGAAAGATAATCCACAATCTCGGTAGGCCACTATCCTTCCTCTGTCGAACTCGGATACTTGATCAAAAGATGATCGCTGTTTTCTACGAGGCATAATTGATCGTTTTTTTTTTGAAAAAACCACCAGAAAAACACAATTGCCGTACTTGAAATCGTCGAAATCTCCAAGCCTTAAATAGCGCTTTGAAGTGGCGCCACAGGCGCGCGTGATGTGCGTCTGCGCTGAAATTCTAATCATTTGCATATCTCACCTCCGCTAATTCATGTTGTAAATTTCATATTATTTGCATGCTTCCTTCAGGGTGTTGCATTTACGGTGGCCAGCAGTGTTGTTTGACAATGAATTTAATGATTCAAAACTTCTGTGTAGACGATGTTTTTTGTAAAAACTCTTTCATCGTTTTCTAAATGCCCTTGACCGTTATATTCTGAAATATAAAATCTCAAACCATCGAATGATCGAACTCTACTTGCTGCGACGTACAATTGACCATGTGTAAAAACTGGCTGCCTCAATAAAATTCCAATTTTTTCGAATGTTTGTCCTTGACACTTATTTATTGTCATCGCAAATGCAGGTATAATTAGCAATTGAGTTCTTTGAAAGTTAAATGGTAAAATAGTTCCGGAATATGTTAAATTTATACGTGGAATTCTCTTATTGCGTGCGGTTCCAGTTAAAACTTCGCAATTCATAGTATTACGATGCATAAATTTGATGCGCATTCTTGTTCCATTGTGTTGGGTTTTATCGATTGAAGACAGAGTTTTATACATTAAAAATAAATTTTATTACGTAGCCAAGTCTTATGGTTTAAAAACATACATTTTAAGAACAACAAGAAGTCTGATCATATCATGATCCCCAATCTCCTCACTTATATACATACAAAGATTTACATATTCTTCTATATTGATGTGCCCCACACGGCACTATAATTGGAGGTTTGAGACCGATTCCAACATGCGGCCCCATCGGTTGTAAAACCTCAGCAGATGTATTACAATTCAATATATATATATATATAAATCTAACAAAATATTTTTCTAATAATATTTTTAAATTTATTTAACAATAAAGGCTTTGTTAAAAAGTCAGCCAAATTATTTTCCGATGAAATATAATTTACGTTAAATAGTTCATCTTTTATTCATTTACGAATAAATTTGTACTTGATATCAATATGTTTAGTTTTCTGATTTTCCTGACTATTTTTTGAAAAATAGATAGCAGATTGATTATCACAATATACTTGGGGTCTTATGTAATCACACAAACTTAATTCATTTATAATTCTACTAAACCAAATAACTTCTTTAGTGCAATCGGTTAGTGCAATAAATTCAGATTCCATTGAGCTAAGAGCTATGCACTTTTGTTTAGAAGATTTCCATGATATTGGGATGTTACCAAAATAAATTAAATAGCCACTGCTTGAATGTCTGTTTGTGAGACCACATCCCCAATTTGCATCAGAAAAAGCAATCAAATTTGTACTTTTTACATTGGAAAGATTAATTTTAAAATCCTTTGTAAGAAAAACATAGTTCATAATATCAACAACGTAAGACCAGTGTTTGTAAGTATAACCATTACAAAACTGAGACATTATATTAACAGCAAATGCAATATCTGGTCTGGATCTATCTGACAAAAACGATAAACATCCTATTAAGGAACGATAGGGAAATTTCCTCATTAAATCATTTTCAATTATTTCTTCCTCTTTAACCTTATCAGGTAAGTTACAACCAATTTTAAAAGGTAAATTCACAAAACTTTTAGGAAGATCTTTGAATTTTGACATTAATTTTTCAATGTAGGTAATTTGATGTAAATAAATCCAATTTTCAATTTCTTGAAAGTTTACGCCTAACAAATATTTAGTTTTACCTAGGACTGTAAGATCCAATTTTTTGTCCAATAATTCGATTACTTCATTTATCAAATGTTCCCTTTTTGAAAACAAAACCATATCATCTACATAAACAATTAAAATTACATCTTTAAATTTGTAGACACAATTACACCAATTTAACTGAGAAAATCCTAATTTAGTTAAAATACCGTCTAATTCCAAATTCCATTCTCTACCACTTTGATGCAGACCATATATAGCCTTTTCCAATAGACATACTTTGTTTTCGGATCCTTTCAGCACAAATCATTTTGGCTGTTTCATGTATATAGTATCCTTAAGGTGTCCATATAAATATGCACTTTTCACGTCAACTTGACAGTGATACCAACCCAACATAGAAATCAATAGTACAAACAATAATTTAACAATAGAAAAATTCACAACTGGTGAAAAAATATCTTTAAAATCAATGCCGGGTTTTTGCTTAAAACCTTGAGCAACAAGACGAGCTTTATACCTTTTAGGTATATTGTTTTCGTCCATTTTTATGCTGTACACCCACTTACTTCCAATTATGGTTGTATTTGGGGGGGGGGTGTCCACTAATTTCCATACTTGCCTATCCTTCATTATCTGAATTTCTTCATTCATGGCAGTATTCCATTTAATTTTATCCTTACTTGCTTGCGTTTCTTCATAACTTTTGGGGATTTCGACATTGTAACACTGATCATACATGTCGTACATCTGTTGGTCTAAAAAATTAGATTCATCACTAGAAGTAGATGGCACATTAGAAATATCCACATTAGGATGTTCAGTTTCTGGCTTAAAATTGAAATTTACAGGATCAAACCTAATCTTATTTTTAGTACAGTACTTTTTAATATCATTTAAAGATCTCATTCTCAAATTTTCAGGAGAATAATAGTATACATCTATCCTATTGCTTTTATTTCTAGGTTTTTCGATTCTTCGCCAATTTGAAATGTTAAGACTTTTTAAGTCCTCAGTTTTAACTAAATCTTTAGAATCTAAAACTTGAGTTTCACTTTCCGATTTTACTTTTATATTTTCATTTGATTGATAAATAGGAATATCAGAATTAAGATCAAAAGAAACGTACTCAAAGTTTTTACCAAATAGTACATCAACAGCTTTCTTACTTTCGTCGATATGAACATGGACTGTTTCAACTATCTCTTCTCGTTTTCTCTTCTCGTTTGGGATATATATTCTGTAACCTTTAGTTTTCAAACCATATCCTGTCAAAATACCAAGTTTTGCTCTGGGTTGTAATTTATTTCTCTGTATTTTAGGAATATGAACATATGCCAAAGAGCCAAAAATTCTAAAATGTTTTACTGATGGTTTGAAACCAGTCCATATTTCGTTAGGAGATATACCCTCAGTTAATTTGTGTTCGCATCTATTTTTAGTATGAATAAATGCTAAAAGTGCTTCTGACCAAAATTGTGGTTGTAAACCACTGTCTTGAAGCATAGCTCTGACACAATCCATGGTTGTTCTATTGAACCTTTCTGCAACGCCATTTTGTTCAGGGGTATAAGTTGAAGTTCTTTCGATTTTTATTCCTAGATCATTTAAAAACTTTTTAAATTCTTTGTGACAAAATTCTAAACCATTGTCAGTTCGGACACATTTTAACTTAACATTTAGCTGTCTTTCAGCTTTAACCAAGTATTTTTTAAAGTAATCAAAAACTTCATTCTTATTTCGAATAATATAAACAGTTACTTTACGTGAAAAATCATCAATAATAGATAAAAAGTATTTATTTCCACCTAGAGAGTTAACTGGAGCAGGACCCCACAAATCCATATGGATCCTTTCCAAAACATTTTTAGTTTTCCTTTCGTACATATAGTTTCTTTTTAAGGATATTCTAGTGGATTTAGCAATAGCACAAATCTTACAATTTTTATCTATATTCTTACAATTAAGTTTTTCAATTCCTTTTGCACAATTAATTTTACTCATATTTTCAATTAAGGGCATGTTAACATGACAAAACCTACGGTGGGCTTTTTCTAGATCTAAACCAGTTACATATGTATAATTTTTAATCTTGGGATAACCTTTCAAGATATACAATTTTCCAATTCTGGGAACAGTAAACAAATATTTATTATAACTATTATAAATAATCATTTTGTTATTTCCCCATTTAATTTGGTTTCCCACAAGGTCAATACGAGCACCACTAATTAAATTTCTTCTCATATTAGGCGAGTATAACACTTCTTTTAAAGTTATATCATAATTTCTGTTTCTATCTAAAACTGTAAATTGAATATCACCCATACCTAATACTTCCGAGGTGCTGTCCTTGTCTCCGACTAGGATCTTCTGTGGTGGTAGTTTTCTGAATGTCGTAAACATATCACGTTCTTTACAGAAGTGAGCAGTTGCAGCAGAATCAATGAGAAATTCCCTCGGTCTTTCATTTGGAAAATTTGAAACTGCATAGGCACGTTGAAGATCAGTTTTTGGATTGTCCTCCATATAAAATAATTCACCACCAGGTTTCTGCCGATTGCATTTCTTGAAGCACTTCGATTCGTAATGTCCCGACTTTTTGCAGTAGTTGCAGAATGGTCGCGGCCCCATACGACAAACTGTCGACTTTCTTGGGCTTGAAGGAATTAATTCAGGGTCCAGTACGCATCTGCTGTGATCAGGAGTAGACGCCCGTGTCTCCTTGTATCTAGATGACTTGTTTCTTGTAGCATAAGCATCGGCCACGATACTTAATTTTGTGTCTTCGTCCTTCCGCTTCAGGTCGATCCGGCTGGATTCTGTTATTAAATGTTTAGACAAATTGTCTAGCGTGAACTCGTTGTCATCCATCCTGTATAGCAATTGTACCAGATTATCGTATTCGTGAGGCAAATGTCTTATTAGTTGAAAGCAAACTAAAAGGTCTGGGATTTCGAATCCACATTCTTTTATCTGTAACAGCTTCTCATGCACTCGTTTGCAGAAGAGTCCAATGGATTCGTCCTCCGGCTGGTAGCGGATTGAAAAGAACTCGTCCACAAGGCCTGCCAATCGTGCTCTAGATGCTGGTTCAAAGTTGGTCTTTAATATATCCCAGGCTTCCTTACCGTCTTCAGTAGATGAAATTAAGACTTGATATTTTCTGTCTATGCCCTGGTAGATAGTTGTGTATGTCCTCTGCTTCCTATAACGATAGTCTCTTTTTTCTTGTTCTGGAGCATCTTCCAATAATAGAGGTTCCGTTTTAGTGATAAATTCCCAGCAGTTCCGGTCCATTAGCAATATCTTCATGTCCGTCTTCCACGTGGCATAGTTGAAATCCGATAACTTCGGGAAGGAAAACATGGACATTTCTTGAATCCCCATCATACTGGATACCGGTAGTGGCAGAATTCAGGTTCAGCTTAAGGTCTGAGGCCCATAACCAATTGTTGGGTTTTATCGATTGAAGACAGAGTTTTATACATTAAAAATAAATTTTATTACGTAGCCAAGTCTTATGGTTTAAAAACATACATTTTAAGAACAACAAGAAGTCTGATCATATCATGATCCCCAATCTCCTCACTTATATACATACAAAGATTTACATATTCTTCTATATTGATGTGCCCCACACGGCACTATAATTGGAGGTTTGAGACCGATTCCAACACATTGACTAATGCTTCCTTTGTATTTAAGTTTCTGATCAGCAAAACGATGCAATTAACTTTCAATACTAACTTATGTGGTGGCAAAGTATGCCAAATCTCATACTCCTCCGTGCGCGCAATGTGCTTAAAAAGGGGTACAAAGTTTTTTCTTCACGTATTAATATATAGATTACAGTATATGAACGTAAACAATGAATGTTTTATTTTGTTTAATTTAATATATTTTTGTAACGCATATTATACATTAATTTTATCTATCTGCACTCCTTCTCCATATGAACTTTAATTATGCCAAATCTCATACTCCTCCGTGCGCGCAATGTGCTTAAAAAGGGGTACAAAGTTTTTTCTTCACGTATTAATATATAGATACCTACCGTTGCTGGGCTACCGTGGCCCTCCTACTTTGGAAAGAGGTATCTTTGCATTTGATGTGACCACACAATTGTATGATATTGTTATGAAATGCAACTTTTTTTCTCTTAGCTTTGACCTAATCAGTTCGTTTGTTCCTTTCAGCTGGGCAGAGTAGCTACCCTGGTGGAAGATGAACAGGTCAGTAAAATCTTGTATTTTTTTACAATTTTATTTAATCAGTCATTCGAATGAGAATGTATGAATTTGGAAAAGAATTTATGGGAAGCTGAGTATTTTTATTCGGTCTTGGTATAATAATCTTGGTCTACCAATAGTTTGGGCAGCTTGATCAAACCTAAGCCCTTGTGCCATAAAAATTTAATCAATCAGTCTTGGTTTCACACAATTTACTGAATTTCGTTAAACAAGCGTTTTCATGGTTCGTTGAGTAGTTTTAATTAAATTCCGACCGAAAATTCTCGATTCAAGAGAAAATTCGGACTACACTCATGTCCAAATTTATCTTTACATACCCAACAATAGTGATATTCCATGAAATATCCAATCGATGTAATCCATTTTTGCAGGGAATGTGTGAAAGACAAGCCTAATTAGCATTATCCAATCAAAAGTGATCAAACGGTTTCTGATATGCAAATCAAGGCGTTACGTCATCCGACGGCGAATCAAGCGCTTTGCGCAAAGTGAATTTCTGCAATATAGCATTTGATTTTAGTGTGTAAGGACTCAAAACGGTTTGTTATGGCTCCGAAGTATCATTTGGAAGAGTCTGTGAAGTGGCGAATTATCGGCCGCTTAGAAGCAGGGCAGACAATCATGGAAGCAGCGAGACGTGTGAATATTTCAAGATAGACAGTCTACTCTATGGAAACAATTTCAAAACTCTGGAACTGTTGTAAGGAGGCCTGGACAAGTCGTAAACGAATAACAACTGATTCTCCAGATCGAAATCTGGCAATAACTGCCCGTCGAAACAGAGGTTGCAGAGGATCAGAAGTTCAGAGATTGCAGCCGCCACTGGAATTGTTGTTTCACGGCAAATTGTATACAGAAGGCTTAATGAAAAAGTCCTTTATGCCAGAAAGCAAAGGGTATGTGTTTCACTGTCTTCACAACAAAAGAGGGATCGCTTTAATTGGTGCAAAGAACATCAGAACAGGAGTAATGGACCCATGTTCTCTTTACAGATGAGTCGAGGTTTAGTTTAACATCTGATTCTAAACGTGTTTACATCTGGAGGGAGTTAGGAACGCGAAATCTTCCTTCCAATAATATGGAACGTGACCGTTTCGGTAGTGCAGGTGTGATGGTGTGGGGAAGAATAATGATGGATGGACGTACGTCCCTACACGTTTTCAACAGCGGATCTGTGACCGGCCAGGGATATCGGGATGCTCGTCCACATCGAGCAAACCTCGTTGACGAATTTCTTGAAAGTGAAGCCATTGAGCGAATACCGTGGTCAGCAAAATCTCCTGATTTGAACCAGATAGAGAACTTATGGGACTACCTTGGAAAATCAGTTGCATTGACACATCCTCCTCCTAGAGATATAAATGCCTTGAAGACCGCATTGCTGTAGGAATGGAACTTAATTCCCCAAACTGTGGTTAACAACATTATTGCCAGCATTAAAACACGTTGTGATAAGTGTATATACGTCAGGGGAGATCACATTCCATATTAAATTCATAAGCCTTAATTTTTTTTCTGAGTTATTCTTTTTTTTCTGAACTCTCCTTGTCACACATATTATTGCCATTTTTATTGTTTCATGCTACAGTTTTATATCATATGCAGTGCTCTTAAATTTTTCCTTTGTATTGATGTGCTATGTTATGTATCATTTCACACAAATTCGCAAAATTTTAGTTCAGTTTCTGAAAAATCCGTGATTTTATGCTGTAAAGATAATTTTGGCCTCGAGTGTACTTTGTACAGCTCGATTTTGTTGATACGAACTAAAATTGAACATTTCAGGATTAGTGGGTATTTTATTTAACGTCACACTGGAGAAACGCAATGGGCTATTGGTGACGGTACGGCATCAATTCGAAAGGGAAAGATCCGAGGACAACACCATGTAATTTTGAACCACGGTCAGATGACGAGGCAACACCTGAGCTGGCACCCCACTCTCCAAACTTCCATACCACGCCAAGGATAGTTGAGGCCACAACAGATTTAACGTACACCAGCCGCCTTTGTACGCGAAGGTCTTTGGTTGGATTCAAACACGCAAGTAGATAGAAAATGCGGGTTCTAAATCAGTGGTGGAGAAGGTGGAGAAATCGAGTGGAGTTGAGTTGTACCGGAAGTGACGTCACGATAGGAAGTGACGACATGACCGGAAGTGACGGCATGACCGGAAGTGGAGTTGAGTTGTACCGGAAGTGACGTCATAACCGGAAGTGGAGTTGAGTTGTACCGGAAGTGACGTCATACCTAGTGGAGTTGAGTTGTTAGTTTCGTTTTCAATTTTGAGTTGAGTTTAGTTGTTTTCTTCCTGCTTCGAGTGGAGTTGAGTTGTTAGTTTCGGTTTCTCGGATTTCGTCGAATAACACGTGTTTACGTTTTGGACTTGCGAATTTCAGAGGGATTGGATTTAAGGCGAATTTCAGAGCGGTTGGATTTAAGAGCTGATTTTTCTGTAACTCGTAGCGCCATCTATTAGTACTTTTTGAGTAAAAAAATAATAAAATCTTTAAAACATATTTTTAAAACTAAAAGATGTGATATTTTTTTTGCTGGGATCGAACTGACTACCAAAAAGTACTCGTAGTCGAGTGTTAGTTGGATGAGAATATAACCATTCGGCCACGAATACCTGGTTACTTACCGAAATATAATCAATTTAAATCTGAATACATTAAGTGCGTAATTGGCTGTTAAAGTAGTATAGATTGCTCCACCACATCAATAAGTTCGATCAGTTTTTATCTGCGTTTCTGACATAGAAAGGTGAATGTGGTGGAGAATGACGTCATTCCAACGTGTTCAAACGTGGAATCAAACACGTGGTGGAGAATGTGGTGGAGAATGACGTCAATCTAACGTGTTCAAACGTGGAATCAAACATGTGGTGGAGAATGACGTCAATCTAACGTGTTCAAACGTGGAATCAAACATGTGGTGGAGAACGTGGTGGAGAATGACGTCATTCCAACGTGTTCAAACGTGGAATCAAACACGTGGTGGAGAATGTGGTGGAGAATGACGTCATTCCAACGTGTTCAAACGTGGAATCAAACACGTGGTGGAGAATGTGGTGGAGAATGACGTTAATCTAACGTGTTCAAACGTGGAATCAAACATGTGGTGGAGAATGTGGTGGAGAATGACGTCAATCTAACGTGTTCAAACGTGGAATCAAACATGTGGTGGAGAATGTGGTGGAGAATGACGTCAATCTAACGTGTTCAAACGTGAAATCAAACACATGTGGTAGGCAATGAAGTCACTCGAGAGTAGAGTAGAGTTGAGTAGTAAGTTTACCTCCGCGTTTCTGACATGAAAACGTGAATGTGGAGAAGAAAAGTTTTAGTACCGAATCTGGCAATGGTATGTAATAAGGTTATTTGTGGACTCGCAGAATGGCAACACCTGGACCCATTCTAACAGGTCTGACCAGTAAGATTCTTTTGACTGCAAAATATCCCAGAGGAGGACGTGTCGCTGCCCTGAAATCTTGGAAGTGATATCACTTGTATCTTCAAACGTGTTCATTCCTGTTCCTTAGTGCTTTTAGTGGAAAAACATGAAGCGGTCATTTCCTTTTGGATATACTTTACCCTTTACAGATCAAAAAGTGAATATGCATTCTGGGGCCGATGTACTTTCATCTCAAGTATCTGATTCATCAATGAATGAACTAGGTCCAAATAGCTTCCATTTGGGTGATACCAAATTTGCTGTTGTCTCTTGCTTCAAGGGAATTATCCGCGTGCATATTCGTCATTATTACAGAGATCAGCAGGGAGTGCTGCAGCCTTCCAGAGAGGGAGTTTCTTTGCTTCCTAAAGTCTGGAAAGCCTTCTACGAAGCAATTCCTAGCTTTCGCTCAAAGAACGCTAGCGATGTTATTATCGTTTCAAGAAGCCTTTTACTCTCCAAAGAAATTCGGGGAAACGAGAAATGTGTGAGTTTTCAAAATATGTTTCAAAAGAAAGACTGTGCTTTTCAACTAACTGCAACGCGCATTCTTCTCTCTGTGAAACAATTGGATCGACTGGAAGCTGTATCGGAGGAAATTACTGAAGCCATTAATGAAGGATTTGTTAATGAATCCCTCGATTATTTTGTGAAAGAAGAATTCGTGAAACGTGGAGCAGGAACCGATGAGAAATATTACGGCGATCCTGATAGATCTGAGAAAGTGAGCGAACTTACCGACAGAGTGGCTAAACATCTAAAAGTACTCATTTCGGAAAAAATAAAGAAAATGATGAATTGTTTTGGATGTGAAAACAACTTTGAAAATCAACTTGGGCATGAATGTATGACTATGAGTTTAAGTGAACGTTACGATCGGTATTTCCTAAACGCTTTATATGAAATCGACTGGAATAGATTCGGAGAAACTTTAACTTCGGAGAATATGTCCTTGAGGTATTTATTCTTTGATTTTGACGTTCTACGTTTTGTAAATACAACAACTCTGTACGAAACAGTACGGAGGCTTTATGTTAATGATAAATCTGATAGTTTTACATGTTAAAGAATATAAATATGTTTTGTATATATATATATGTATAATCAATAAATTCTTTGTTTATCTTTTTCAAATGTGTCTCTCTTTATTTTAAAATGTATAAGTACTTATTTTATTACTTTTCTTTTTTTTTGTATTTGTATACATACTTTTACTTACTGCAGTGTCATTTGACACATTTAGAATTGTATATTATACCGTCTGTTATTAGAACTAAAAAAATGACAAACAAGTAACATATTTCTGTAAAAGACAAGTTTATTCAAACACAGACATGTACACAAAATAAACATTCCCTTACAAGCTTCCGTGTATTTAACATTTAATAGATTGCAAGTTCACAAATTGAATAGATTTGTAACATTGACATTTTTTTCTCTTTCAAAGATTTTCTGAAAAACTTTCTAGAGATCTTTGACGCGGCTGTTTCTGTTTTGGAGAATGAATTGTAATTTTTCTTTCTCCAGATAGATGTAATTCCATTGTATCATTACACATATTTAAAGAGTAATCATCTATGATTCCATCACTATCACAAATTGTTACATAACCTTTATCGAGTATCATTGTAAGGCCAAATATGAATGCTGAGATTCCCATGAAAATAAGAACAGAAAATGCTCTTCTCTGGATGAGTTCCATTGCTTGAAATGAGACATAGACCTTGATTATAATCAATATATACTGCTTGAAACTTGAAAGCCTCATCTACTTATGGATTTTTATAGCGGGGAAATAACTGATGATTTACAGAGGAAGCCAATTACAGACTCGTTTTGGGGTTGGGGTAGGCATCACTTCTTTCATTACCCTCACTGCCTTACCGAGTTGTTGAGGTATAGCAAATTTATTTTTTACAAAGGAACTGGGGAAGTTAATTTCCTTAAGTGCATCTTTAAACTGTTCTTGTCCATTCACGTACTTATCCATCTTTCTTTTTCGCACTAAACGGTCTATCAGGTCAACAATATTAGAACTTTTCACTATTTTACCTTTATACACAAATTCTCCATTAGGCATCCAAGAAACAACCTCTTTATTGCGTTTTAAATAAAGAATAATATTTGTAGTTAATCCAATTAAGTTTTTGGGAACGGTCTTGAGCACCATCTCCTCCACATTTAACGTTCTTTCTTTCTCATTCGCAATATCTGTTTCCTTCTCTGGATTATCTGACAGTTCTGAATTAATTGATACAGATGGTGGATTCAATACATTCACGTTAATCCTCCTCTGCAATACTTGATTGTATAACTTAATTTTTTCATCATCATCCATTTTATTAACTAAAATACTTTTCATCTCACAATCTAATTCACTCAGCTGTTCGTCTGAAGGTATATGTCTTGATAATCTCTCCTCTGGAACTAAAATCATTTTCCTTGCATATTGCATGTTTTTACTTGTTAAGTAGAGTAGTCAAGACAGTGAGTGCTGCGGGAATTAAGATATTTAAAAACCCTCCTTTTTGAATAATAATTTTTCGCTTTTTAGTGAGGGTTACTTTTTTATCTGCTAGGTCTCTAAGCGTATGCTTATGACGAGAAAGTTTTTTCTTCTGTTCATCTGTTAAAGGAACATTCCCTTTTAAAGTGTTCAAACAACATTCAGCTATGCAATGGATGCTAGATTTCGGAAGATTTTTTAAAAAGGCTTTCCGACATTTTGTGGGGCATACAGTTAAAAGTCTCATCCGTTGCACGTCTCCTTCTGTTAAAGGCATGATGAACAATGAATTATTTGCAAGTTGGGAGTTTATTTATTTTAACTGATAAACACAAGTTTCTTCTCCTGGAAGGATTTTTGTACGCAGTCGCATACTCTCTTCTGTTTCAGATTTCAAATCTACAAGTAAATAGCTGAAAGGCTTTTTCGTGGCGTCCTCAAACACTTCAAGAAAAAAATGTAAATTTCGAGGGTAGAGTTGTCGACCGAGGTGTATAATTTGACTTACATCACGTCGCGATTTAAATAAAAACATGTAATGACAGTTTAATGAAATTTCTCTGAATTCTTTTCCTTTATGAAACAAATTTTGCGTTACAGTCATCACAGATAAATTCATATGATGAGATCCTTTTGTATACAAGTTTGTTATTCTTTTATCACTGCCACATTCAGAAATTAAATCGTCATATATAAAAAGTGTATTATATCCTAAATATTGCTTAAAGTTTTCGGGTATTCCTTCTACAAAGATGATATTCGGCATCTCATCGTATAACTTTTGATAGATTCCATAAAACCACACTATTTTATCAAGGGTAGGATGAATTATATCTGTGTGGCTGTTTATCAATTTTTTCAAAAAATGCGACTTGCCTGATGATGTAGGTCCACAGACAAGAGCAGTGAAAGGATGCTTTAAAGCGAATGAATTCATGGTTACAAATGTCAGAAGTAAAGACTAGGGCGATTACTTATACTTTTTTTATTGAAATAAAGGTACATGTATATTCGAAATTTTTTTCACAAAGTTATACACACGTATATCATTATTTGTAGACTGTCTATCAAATAATTTAACAGTAAATTCCATAGATCTACTTCTAGATCTTTGATACAAAAGTATACACAATATTGTCCACACACAGCAGTTTTAACACTTTGCAGTTTTAACACTTTGAAGAGGTATGTCGTTGTAGACCACATGCGGAACTTTTTTGAAGTAGTCATGTATGTAGCCCAAAAAATACGAAGGTGGTTGACCGAACGAATCGAAAAACTCTACACTTGTTGGTGATTTCATATAAACAGCTAACCAATGAGTCCCTGGTTTGTGATGAGGATCGGTGTTTAAAATAAATGCAGCCGGAAAACTCTTAAAATTCTTGGGAATTCGATCACTTGGGAAAACTCCAACAAAATATAAACGTGTGTATGCATCACTTCGTAAAATGTTATTCAATTGTACCACATTCATATCGAAAAATCACACAAAATATTTCTAGACTTCGTAATTTCGATCACGTTTTGAAATTCTGCATATACCAGCACTGAAACAGTTTTCGGTAAAGCGTTTGCAAACTTTATTTCAATGCGAAGATTTCCTTGATGAATTAAATTTAAATGGTTGCCATCACCCAAGTCTGGTGTTAAGTCAAAGGCATATAGCGTGTACCCTTCGGAAAACTCATCTCTGTTAATATAGATACCTTTATTGGATGAGAGTTTTTCACTTCCTAGGAGCAAACTATTGTAAGCACGAATAAATTGGCCGTCGGCATAATTAGGATCCAAGGGTTTGTAGCTGATAGGATTTCCATCTACGTAAACGCCTATGAAATTTACATGGTTATGCTTGAGGTAAAATGGGTTTGTTGGGTAAGTGCCACTAAATGAATCATGATCGACACATGTTACAACTATCCGTTTCGGGAGTTGCCCAGAAAATATGTTATCCTGTGAAAATGAGAAAGAACCTTTCGATACTGAATATAGCTTACACAAAACTCGATCCATTGGATATTTTGCAGATGATTTTTCTAAGGCTTTGGCATGTCCAATTAAAACACCTGGACTGACTTTCACTTTCCGGATGAAAAGGGATGCATGTTCAATAACAACGTCATAATTTGCTTTTTGAGGAGCAATGAGACAAAACTCCGGTTTGCTGCGTATTAACTTTAACTTTAAGTCTACCAAGTTGAGTAATAGACGATCTTGATAAAACAAGTCGCAATGTAAATTTCCAATCATATCTAAAACTTTACTCTTTTCAATCATAGAAGCCCGTTTCTTCAACCCTGCATTTTCACTTGAAGGATCGGTTTCATCAAAGTGTCCTGCTGTATCTTTGTAGAAGCATTCTGAAGTTAGGAAGCTTTTCTTATAATCAGAGCCGTAATTGAGCAAAGTCTCAATGTAAGCTCGGTAAGGGTAAGTGTTACTGGATGATGAAATTAGACGCTCATTCAAACTCACATCGACTTGGGAAAATAACGAGTGAAGAAATAAGTTACATGGAGCAACTTTTTCATTTTCTGGTAAAACTGCATTGTCCTTTACAACTTTAACTTTTACATAGAGTTGGGTTGCTGATAAATCGATGTATTCCTCACCACTACCAGATATGTTGAATTCGATAGGTCCACCATCACGAATATTAGCTATGGGATAAAATTCAGACCACTGCCCTTTTTCAATAGCTGTTTGAGTCGGTGGCATAAGAAATAAGTCCAGTTCAGATTTCACAGAGGGTAGGGAATCATTTCGTATTAAGGCCATGCTAAAGATTATGAGAATATGTCAGGTGCACACAGCTTGCGATACTTCTTTCGAATGATGCGTTTCTTATTTGTGCGTTTCCTTTTATTTCCTCCAACCATTGATTTCACTCGAGTGGATACTTTATCGGTTAAAGTTTTCGTTGCTTCTTTAGCTCGGTCTTTGATAGCTGACTTTACATCTTTACCTTGCAAGTAATCATTTGCAATATCCACCCCAGATCGAAGTGCTTGCTTTCCCAATGCTTTCGCACCTGATTTAAATAAAGGAAAAACCATCCTAAACATGCTTCGAAAAATTCCACCCAAGCCACTTCCTTTCTGCAGAGAGATGCCTTTGTAATATGACAAGCCATTACCTGCTTGCTGAGTATAATAGTCTTCAAATGTTTTGGTGCAACAACGATAAGGTTGATACATTTTGTTCTAGAGATTACAAATATCTCAAGCGAAAATGTAGTTTCACTATCAACTTCCCGCGTTCAAATGAGACGTAACGACCAGTGTGTGTCCTTATAACGATTTCAATCGAGTCAAAATTTTTTCTGGAAACTGATAAATAATGAGGTCTCTCAAATTGTTCTTGAATCATGTCACCATCTCTTCCCTTCACTGTCAGAGTTCGTAAAAGAGGAGCTAAGACCCCACCAACAAATTCAGGCTGAATGATATCGGTGTAAACGTACAGCAAATGTAAATCAACATTAGGATCCGCAACAAAAGGACTCTCAGTGATTACTGTATCTATGCCTCCATTTCCTGGAATAATATTTTCTCCAATCACTTTATTAGGTTCAAAACCTAAGTTTTCAGCTAATCCCTTGGATAATCGCAGTTTTGCTCCGTTAGTGAGCTGCAACACCACCTTTTTTGTGTGTTTGTTATATTTCATTTGAATTTTTATGTGCTTCGGAAATGCATTTAAAATGTCAATCGGAGAATCATAAAATCCGCACGCTATTTTTCCATTCGTTTTTACTCCGTTTCCTAAATCATATTCGAAAGAATTTTCACCATCAATAATGTTATTCCACATTCTGGGATAAATTATTTCAACTAATCCAACTTCCCATTCACCTGAGAGTTCTAGACGTTTGGGGAGTTTCGTGTAGAAGTGAGACATTGTGTTGCCAGGATAAAACTCGATAGAGCTGTCGCTGGGCAGTGTGACGTAGAAACTCATTGTGGGTTATGGAAGCGAAACAAATTTAATGAGCAGACTCAATTTATCGAAAATAAGTCTTTGGAATGAATCCAGGCGTTAAATTTGCGAGGATAACCTCTAAACTTGACAAAGTATTCCAAACGTTTCTTAACTACTCTCTTCTTTAAAATTTTCTCAACATGAAAAGAATGCGATTTTTTAACTTTCTGCAGTTCTTCTGAGTAAAATGTACCAGTGATTATTTCTCCCATTAAATCTTTTATCTTATATACTGGTAGCTTTCTACGTATACAACGCTGAATCGTAAATATTTTCTCGGACCAATTATTTTCATATCCTTTCTCAAATGTTAATTTAGTCTTTGCAACCCTAACGAAGTCTCCAACCTGAAATTTGAATGGAATCTCCTTAACATTAGTTTTATTTACATCTCCATATAAGGTATTCCACACTTGTTTTTGATTTTCAACTGTTACATTAATAGGTTCTTTTTTTATGCTGCGATGGAGTGTATGATTATAACTGTGTACGAGTTGGTCTAAGACATCTATAAATCGATAGGTGTTTTTATTGGTAAAGTATTTCCACATTTTCGTTTTCAAAGTACGATTGAATCTTTCAACAACACTAGCTTTGGTTTCATTATTTGTCGTGAAAAACTTTACTTGGACAGATTTTAAATAAGATTGAAATGATTTATTTGTAAATTCAGTTCCTTGATCTGTTTGTAATTTTTTCGGTTTTCTTTCCTTGAAAATTGACTTAAATGCATTTACAATGCTAGATCCATTTTTCCGTTTCAAAGGTATGACCCATGCATATTTAGAAAAAATATCTATACATGTTAACAGATATCGATAACCATCGTTGTATTTTACAACACTTAACATGTCTACTAAATCCGATTGCCATTGAAAATCGATTCCCCCAACAATAACTCTGTTTCGCAGAAAGTTGCGACGAACGCTTTTATGTAGGGTGTATGCATTCTGACTCTCCAACCATTCTTTGATAGTCTTTTTTGGAACTTTCCCTTTCATTGCTTGATACAAGGCATTTATTCCACCAAAGCTCCCTGGTAAGCTAGGGTCTTCATAATACTGAGCTAACTCGTCTTTACCCATTCAGTCCAGTTACAGAGATGCAACTTCTGTTACTTTACTGATATTTCTACTAGAAATAGTAAAAAAACTCAAACTATACTTCCTTAATTTCATCTACTTTCTATCAAAAAATATATATAAATCTTGTCCAATGGTAGATTATATATATCATGCTTTCAAAATAGTGGTAGAGAAATCAGTTTTCTAATGCAATAACTTTTTCATAACAAATTGCAGATTGTAACCATAACATGAGAAAAATACTTGTTTGTAAGTTTAAATAAAGAGAGAAACATTTTTTTAAAGAAAAAAAAATCGTTTATTAAATAATCATAATCAGAGCATGTATGTAAACAATAATGTACCCCTCAATAGTAAACTGACCCATATGGCCAAGTCATTAATACTTCTTTTTTCTTTTTTTTTATAAGCATAATTCCATGTTCCTTGACAAAACACAATGAATTTCTGGGGTAAAGTTAGGGAAAATATTTTTAACATCTAGTATAGTAACACATAGAATTTATATATATATATATATATATATATATATATATATATATATATATATATATATATAATACATCTCATATTAATTTTTTTAAATCAAATACAAAAGCAATCAGTACAGCAAAATACGAAAGCATTCAGTACAGCAAAATACGAAAGCGTTCAGTATAGCACAATACGAAAGAATTTAGAGCAAATATACATATATACATTACATCAGACAAGCGAGTAATGCCCCCAAGGTAGCGTATGAATACCATCATCGAGAACGTATCGTTTGGAATCAGTGGAGGAGAGGGCAAGTTTATTTTGGGTTATTGAATACAAAGTATGATGCTTGGATTTGATTAGATTCATCTTTGCATGCTTATTTCGTTTATGTAATAGGCATTTTAGATAGTCATCAAAGTTAATGCTTTGTTCAATTGACTGTTTTTTGATGCCTTTCAGTTTCTTAACTACCTTCCTACCTTCGACTTTGTACGAGTACATTTTTGACCTTAACCCTACGAATTCGGTCATAATACTACCACTATTCTCGTCCTTCATTTTACCTACTATTTTCTTATTTAATTTGGGAATATCATATTTATTGTTTTCTGGGAAATCTGAAGTGTCATAAAGGTCCAAATTTTTTTTAATATCTTCGAAAAAATCATTTGTGCGAATATGATAAATAAAAGAGTCCGTATCAGTATATAATAGTTTTGCTTTTACGTCATATTCATTTTTTATCACATTATAGTGAAAATCAGTCATTAAAGTTTTGGATATGTCCAGTATTGACATACCAATACAGATGGGTTTGTTAAAAATTAGTTTAGTTTTTTGCATATGAATGGCTACTAAATTTTCTGAAAAAATTGTCCTGCGATTAAAATTAGGTTTAGCTATCAATTTTGAAGCGGACTTTTCGTTTGAGCATAACCGAATGTCAACTCTTCGTCGAATATTTTCGATGGTTTTTCCAAATATAGAGTTGTTCATGAGTTTAAAAAAATCTTTTTCAAAAGAGTTTTTAGCTATTGCTCTCATATTTGTATTCAGTTCTATATAAGTTTTTAACCAATCTGTTTCTATAAATTTTATAGCTCTGTTAATTTTTTTTAATTTTAGACCTAAATCCAAATAATGCAAAAGAGATTTATGATGAATAACATACCTCTCCTTGTGAGTGAGCGTTAGTAGTAAGCGATTTTCCTTATACCCAGGAGGAACGGCATTTAGGGCAGCTAATGGATAATCACTATGTAGATCATGGAGTTCCTGTGGATACTCCAAGTCCACATCTAAAATGTATCCATTTTGGTCATCATTACGCAGTGTATCTATATCAATAATGTTGCACCACTCAAATCCTTTGAGAGGTAGTTTCTGGGACATCGCCCAACCATACAAATTATTGGCGTCTAGGTAGAGAAGGTAGCTGGAGGGCTGAGAATCATCATAATTAGACATATATTTATTATTTGCTTTAGCATGTCGATGAGAACATTGAGAAACTCCTCCCCTGATTCCTTGTTCGACAAACATAAGCATGTCATAATCTGTTAAAAGTTCTATTTTCACTCCGGTACTCTTCAACATGGCATCCCAAGATAGTCCTGGAGCGGTATAATACCATGCAGGATCTAGCTTGTAGGATGCCATGCATAGTTTTCGAAAATTTTCGAAAACGTCGCAGAGCAGTAAAACATCAGTTTTAACATATAAGTCCGAATATTCTCCGAGGGTTTTAATGTTGAAAGATTTCCACACATTTTTTGCATGAGCGTAATCACTATCCGTAGTTGCTGTTTTATTTAACACATTATAAAATTTTTCTTGAGATGGAAGTTGTGTTTCGGAAAATTTATCCATGGAATCCATGTAATCATACGGGTACACACCCTTTCTTATCATAAGTTTCCAATTTGAAGGAAAATGATTCTTCGTATGGTGAAATTCATGTTGTAGGAGATTATTCGCGAGGGTATCTAAACTACTGGCCATGAATTTCATTGTGTCCAAAAACCTCAAATTAAATTTATTCCCGGTTTTTTTGCTAATCGAGATGTATCTTTCTTCTGTATTCGGAATCACGGTTATGTTTTTAGAGTCCTCCGCTAATTCCCGAATAAAAAGATGCGAGTCATAACCTGCGAGGTTATGGAGAAAAACCGGGATAAAATTTGGCAGTTTGTAGTTGAAATTACATGACGCATGTGCCGGTCCTCGGTAATTCCCAGTCACATGGTCATGATCCCTCACTTTTATGTCTCCAGCTGAGATTGGCTTCTGACAGATGAAGCACACATTTGATTCATGGAGTTTTTTCTGCGACTCATTCAATTCCTTCATCGGCACAAAGTTTGTGTACTTTGACTCGATGATCTGCGCCTCCATCTGAAGGCATTCTATGAATTTCCGCGAAGCATCTTCTCCTCTATAAACTACCGGAGGTTTGGTTTCTCCTCGACCGACTACGTAATAGCAGAAGCTTACAGGCTTGTGCTTTTCGTACACGTTAGTGTATGAGCAATCATCATCAAAAGGAGCACAGGTGGATACTTTTTCAGTCAATGTTTCAAAATCAGCATAAATAACGTAAGGCACGTATTGAGAATGCTTGAAATTATTAAAAAAAAACCCACTTCTTCTCTTCAGAAGGCATCTCTATTTTGCAAGGAACATTCATTTTGCAAAGCTCAGAGTGTAAAGTTAAACTATCGTTTGAACTAAAAAAGCTTAAACATCGTCTACAAATGAAATGTCTTCGCTTTCCTTTGGTTAATTGACTTGAAACAAGACGTGAAAGACTAGTAATTGTACAATAATGAGATTTTTCTTTCTCTTTAATAAATAAAAGATCAACGTGTTTATTTTTAATTTTAGGTGTGACTACTAATGGAAAAATCATCATATCTTTACAAAAAGAGTAAACGTTAATAGAAATATCATTATTGTTTTTTTCAAATATTTTTATTTCTTCTGGTTTTGTAGGGAAACTTATCCCAGAAAAGTTAAAAGCATCCTTAAAGTTGACATAGTTTGAAACTCTGGATGTATTTTGATCTGCTGGAAATAATGCAACTAAAATGGCCCAACGAAAACATTCATTGTCTGAATTTCTAACATTTACAACCGCACGTTTTAATTTTATTTCATTTGGTAACTCTATAAAACTAGTTCCTCGTAAAGGTAAATATTTATTACATCGTATTTCCAATTTAACAATAGATTTAAGGGCCCAACCTGAATCCTTCATTTCAAATTCTTCGCTTTCTTTTAAAATTTTTTCTGAAGCAATACTGAAAGCGTAGTCAATTTCATTTATAGATAATAATGCAACATTTTTAGTTTTAAAAGAACACTCTTTGAAAAGTGAGCCTTCCGAGAAACGTTCATAGATACATATAAGTAGAAAATTTACCTTTACTGCATTCTGCTGATGAACAATTTCTGTAATTAGTTCCACAGCTGCGCTCCTCTTTGCCTCCATAAACTCGGAGACATCTAGTATGCCTTGCGGGTTCGAAAGAGTCCAAGTAGAGAGACGATTTCCAAACGCACTCTCTTTCCGTCGCACAGTTCGAGAAGAAGCTCCACTCGTTGATGTCGATGCTTCAGGATTCACTCCACCCGCTGATGTTGATGGTCCAGGATTCACTCCACCCGTTGATGGTCCAGGATTCACATTATTACCCCCTTGAAAGTTTTCACTGCGTCTGGGCCGCTTGCTTTTCTCAGGGTTAGCCTCGCCGGGTTTTTTTCTTTTTGGAGGTTGTTGATGGAGGCTTTTTTTTATGTCGCGTAAGTGCGTCAAGTCTTGAAAATGCCTTATTGCACACATCACAACGGAAATCATTGTTTTCGTGTACACTGGCTACGTGTCGCTGAAGGGTTGATTTTCTATTAAAGTTTCGCTCACATAATATGCACGGAAATGACTCCTCGTTATGCACGGAAGAAACATGACGTTCCAAATTAAACTTGGAGCTGTAGGTGTTGCTGCAAAGTCCACAAACGTGTGTATTCATTACATATGGTATACTGGATTGCAAAGTTCTATGAGAAAAATGAGAATGCGTCCCTCTCTCACACACAGGTTAAGTATAAGAGGCAGGAAAATGAGAAAGCGCTACACACGCTCACAGGATAGAATGAGAATGCGAAACGACTACACGTACTATCTTGAAATACAGGTAGGGGCCAATCCCTTGGAATGCAGGACAAGTACGTACAATGCTTTGGAATGCAGGAGGGTAGATAACAAAAGGCTAGTTTCTGACATGAAAGAGGGGTGTACTTAATGCCTTGGAGTTCAGAAGGGTAGATGACAAAAGGACTGGTTTCAGGACGAATCGGCCTCAGAAAGCATATCCACTTTTTGATCTGTAAAGGGTAAAGTATATCCAAAAGGAAATGATCGCTTCATGTTTTTCCACTAAAAGCACTAAGGAACAGGAATGAACACGTTTGAAGATACAAGTGATATCACTTCCAAGATTTCAGGGCAGCGACACGTCCTCCTCTGGGATATTTTGCAGTCAAAAGAATCTTACTGGTCAGACCTGTTAGAATGGGTCCAGGTGTTGCCATTCTGCGAGTCCACAAATAACCTTATTACATACCATTGCCAGATTCGGTACTAAAACTTTTCTTCTCCACATTCACGTTTTCATGTCAGAAACGCGGAGGTAAACTTACTACTCAACTCTACTCTACTCTCGAGTGACTTCATTGCCTACCACATGTGTTTGATTTCACGTTTGAACACGTTAGATTGACGTCATTCTCCACCACATGTTTGATTCCACGTTTGAACACGTTAGATTGACGTCATTCTCCACCACATGTTTGATTCCACGTTTGAACACGTTAGATTGACGTCATTCTCCACCACATTCTCCACCACGTGTTTGATTCCACGTTTGAGCACGTTGGAATGACGTCATTCTCCACCACATTCACCTTTGTATGTCAGAAACGCAGATAAAAACTGATCGAACTTATTGATGTGGTGGAGCAATCTATACTATTTTAACAGCCAATTACGCACTTAATGTATTCAGATTTAAATTGATTATATTTCGGTAAGTAACCAGGTATTCGTGGCCGAATGGTTATATTCTCATCCAACTAACACTCGACTACGAGTACTTTTTGGTAGTCAGTTCGATCCCAGCAAAAAAAATATCACATCTTTTAGTTTTAAAAATATGTTTTAAAGATTTTATTATTTTTTTACTCAAAAAGTACTAATAGATGGCGCTACGAGTTACAGAAAAATCGGCTCTTAAATCCAACCGCTCTGAAATTCGCCTTAAATCCAATCCCTCTGAAATTCGCAAGTCCAAAACGTAAACACGTGTTATTCGACGAAATCCGAGATACCGAAACTAACAACTCAACTCCACTCGAAGCAGGAAGAAAACAACTAAACTCAACTCAAAATTGAAAACGAAACTAACAACTCAACTCCACTAGGTATGACGTCACTTCCGGTACAACTCAACTCCACTTCTGGTTATGACGTCACTTCCGGTACAACTCACCTCCACTTCCGGTCATGACGTCACTTCCGGTCATGACGTCACTTCCTATCGTGACGTCACTTCCGGTACAACTCAACTCCACTCGATTTCTCCACCTTCTCCACCACTGATTTAGAACCCGCATTTTCTATCTACTCACGCAACCTCCCGGTTACTCTTCCAACGGTACCGCGGCCCCGTTGGAAGAGTAATGGATTACAATGTTATTTCAGGGAAATAACATTGTTTTGAAACTGGTTTGTTGAAAAGTAACCCAGTGTGACGTAGTGATATTAGCTTGGCGAGTGATTCCGGCTACATTAATTAAACCGCGCAATACGTAAAATTTATTATACTTTAATTATGAAGCTACTATTTAAAAAAAAATTGAAAAATTGTTCTTTGCTACTATTTTGCGACCTTGAAAAGTAGGGGTATCTTTCGAAGACAGATTGTCTCTAAAGCTCCTATTTTCAAAATTCTGGTATCATTTCCAAAATTTTGGTGACTTTTTGAAAATTTACTAAAAGTTAAAGAAAATTTAGTCACTTGACTAATAGCTGACGGGAAAAAAAATTTTTCTTTAGTGAGAATTTTCCAAGAGACGTCACGCACATTTTGGAAGTTTTGGCACCAAGCCGTGGCAAGAATGAAAGAAAAACAATTTTATATGGGAATGCTTTATTGTCATGAAGACCTTATTATTAGTTTTTTAATTTTAAAATTTAAACATCTTGGCGAGATCTGCAACGTCTGTTTCATACTTGGTGGGCCGCGGTAGCCTGGTTTGAAGAGTAATGGATTAGCAATCGGAGGGTTGCGAGTTCGAACCCATCCAAAGACCGTCGTGTACAAAGTGGGCTGGTGCACGTTAAATATGTGGTGGTTTGAAATGTCCTCACCTTGGCGTGGTGTGGAAGTTCGGAGAGTGGGAGCGAGCCCAGTTGTTGATTCGTCATCTGACCGTGATTCAAAACTATGTGTTGTTGTCCTCGCATCTTTCCCTTTGGGATTGATCGCGGACCGTCACCAATAGCTCCTTGTGTTGCTAAAGTGCGACGTTAATAACATAAGTAACCTACCATACTTCGTTACTAAAAAGGTGCCAAAAAACGCGCCAAGAGCGTTGCCACCAAACGAGACCTATAGTACAGCTGTACCTTAATTTATACTGTCTTTATTGCAGGGTCGGACGTGGGGAAAGGCCTTCCTGTTGGGACCGGGAGCTGAATCATCGCTGAACTACCTAGACAACAGGGAATCGAAACTGGGCGGATACTGCCCTACAGTGGTCATGTTCCAGTCCAAGGATGAGAGAGAGGAGGGCTTCCCAACCCTGCTCTACCTGGCCATGCCCTCCAGCCACCTCTACATGGGCCCCGCGCCCCTGCCACAGGTGGCTACTGACATTGCGGAGGCCGTAGGGCCGTGCGGGTGCAACGCAGAGTACCTACTTCATGAGGCTTCATGAGCTGGCCAACTTCATGAAGGAACAGGTGCCGGACTTCTGGGACGAGCACCTGTACAAACTCGAGCATCTAGTGATGGCTCGTTTGAATCAGAAGAACCTGTCTATGGAGGACGTGATGGGAGAGGAGTGTCCTATAGCAGTGGCTAGGGTCACAGGAGGGGACCTAGATGAGGATATGGACGTTGAACATGAGAGGTGTCCTTCGGATTATGCATCGCGAGTACCTTCAAGGAAACTCCGATGTCTCAATATTTGAACAGACTTGTATTTTATTGTCTTTGCCTCCTGGTGTCTCAGTCTCATATTGGAATTGATTCCTGGGTGCTTCAAATTAATGGGCTGTCTGGATATTTGGGGACAACTCGGCAATCCGTCTACTTTCCAGTGTTTCCATCCGTCCAAGAAGAGTCCTCAGCTACATTTCGAAGCATCTGGAATCGTCTTCTAGATGCTTCAGGTTGTCTGGATGTTTTGACATTAGACACCTACAAGTTTAGGTTCCTGTTGCTTACAGCATACTGGAATGGTCTAATTTACATCTCCGAATCATTCTTTCGACCATGCATTCTCCTGCTGTCTCAGTTTCATCTTAAAGAATTGGCTTCTGGATACTGCGAGACGGGCTGTCTGATACTTTGATGCAACTACATAAGCTGTATTTCCATCGATGTCTTCACCAAGAATCATCACCAAGTACCTGGAACCTACTCCGGATTCTCAAAGCAAGTTTGAATGGTCAGATACTTTGATGTGAAAACCACCACCAAATTATAATTTCATCATTCAAGTCAACAGATACGGAGATGGCTGGATGCTTTTGACATAAACCACCAACGTGAATTGTGCCATCATTAATTTCTTTCTTTTCTGCAATCCTTATCTAAGTGCTTTGAAAGATCAAGGAGGTTGAATATTTGATGGCATTGTTTACCACCACCTCAAATTATAGTTTTATCCGTCTCAATGTGCCTAAAATTTTATATGAAGTTAGATGTTAGGAATTCCCCAAATCTCATTTCTGGCGCCTTTTTATCTGGATTTCTATCTGGACCAGATTACGGAAACACGACATCATTGTAAAGGACCATTTACTCATGGAATCTGTATTTGGATAACAAAATCGGATAATTCGTCGGTGGTTTCTCCTTGTACTGGTATAGTAATTTTTCATTAAAAATCGTTCAGTTGTCTCTTACGCAACTTGGAGTCATCTTCAAATCATGCTAAAACTATTTGAACTAAAATCTAATCTACAGATGGTGATCTCAAGCTATATTCAAAAACTGGACAGAACGACTGTCGTTGTGACTTGTCTGTCCCTATACAGGAGTTCCTTTAACCACAGTCGAAAATTCATTTTACATCCTACACCGTGGTTTAGTTAATAAACTATTCTCTTATTGAAAGTTTATTTTTGTACCTAATTATTGTACAGATCGGATTATCGATGTTTTACGAAACTTATTATTCTTTCGCCTGATGCTAAGAGCTTTCTTATATTTATTTATAACAAGTTTTGTGTTAAGGGAAAACTTAATTGCAAAAGATGAATTTGCTTTGTATTACATCGATAATTTAGAAACAGTTAAAATGAGTGATTTAAAACTCACGATTGCATTCCAAGTATTTATAAACCAGGCACAAGTGCTGCATTTATCCGCCCCACACTGGAGCAGCATGCGATTTGCGCATGCGTACTCCATTTCTATACTGAAACTGTCGGTTTTTGCGCATGCTTATTTTAGCAAATTTAGTGTCGCAAGATTGTTGGACCAATGTGTGGCTTGCCTAAATAAGAAATTCATAATCGAATCAAGTAGTAACTTTACCTTTCTGCAAGCTGAAACAAGTTGTGTAGTGTATAGAAATCTTGTATTTAAACAAGAAATTCGCCTTATTTAAGTTCACTAAAGCTTTCATTTTATACCTCGGGTTAAAATAATCACATCCTTTGCCAATTTATTGTAATAAAATTTCAAACACTGCAAGATGAATTGGCAAACAAATTAATGCATTTTTTAATGTGGAGAATTTTAGTAACAGCTTATGTGTGCCATGAGATAAATAAGGTTTAAAATTGTTGTTCTAGATCTATGACTTATAAATCTCTCTATCATCTCTTTTGCTTGATTTCATAAACTGATAAGTTTATTTCATATTCAAGATAGAACAAAAAGTAAGATATAATGCAATAAATATCATGAAAAGAGACAGGAAAGGCATTTAATGACTAGTTTCCAGCACATGGAAATTGGAAAAAACAATAAAACGTTTTCACTGAAATTTTTCTTGAAAACTAATACCTTAATGAAGGCACTTATTCAAAATATCCTATTAAAATTCCAGTAGTTTGCATCCTAATTTTTAAATGTTCCCTTAAACTTGGAAAAATTTGCTTTTGCACTTATGAAGATCAAGTTGACATTTCTCTTATACCAGTTCCTACAAATGAAGGAAAAATTAATTTCTTCATACAAAAAGATGAAGATGAGAACAGAAAATTTTAATATTTAATGAGTTTTAAAAGGAATGATGAAACAGTGTATGCTACACCATATACCATTTAACAGACTTTCGGCTCTGGTCTTACACTCTAAGCAGGCTTTAGATTTAGATTTTTGACATTAATTTGGTTAGTTTGACTTTTCATTTATTTAATTTACAAGGGGACCTTTCTAAAAACATGCACCTGCCACTGACTGCATCAGATTTTACAGAATTATAAGTCTTGCTAAAACAAGTGATATATTTCTAGAAGACTGCTTTTATTAGCATGTTGCATGCTGTAGATCAATGTATGGTGACTTTTAACTCCAAATCTCACGAGACTATCCACCATGAAAAAGATTTCATTGATTCGATATGCAAGACTGTTCCTCAGCAGTAGACTATTTCACACATGTTTGAATTTTGTCTTGCCGATGTCAGTTCCTGCATTACATATTTGTACTTCAAGCTTGTATTTGTTGAATTCAACCTAATTTGTGTCAAATGAATAAATTGTATTTAATTTAATTTATGTATATCTCACTGTTTTTATCTGAAGTATTTGATCTGACAGTCCATATGGGGGGCAGTTTAAAAACAAACATAACCTCTCGCATGGTAAGGGTCCAGTAGACGGAATTTGAGGCAGGGTTAAATGACATGCTTTCGACCGAGTGAAAAGAAGGAAATGTTTATTAAATAACGCGCACGAATTAGAAGAAGCTACTAAAAAGTAGTGAAGATCAATGTTTTTGATACAAAAAAGAAATAGCAAAATTCAGATCTAAACACAATTCTGAATCAAAATTGATAATTTACTTCGCATTTTTACTGCATATAAATGTTTACAGGACATTATTTAGTTTTTAAAAATTGCAATTTCTTTCATTAATAAACAATTATTCTCAAATATATATTAGAAAGTTAATTTTAGCACCGATTAAAAATTTCAAAAACGTTATTATTAAGCATTCAGTTCTCAGAATTAACAAATGTAACACGAGTCACAAAAGTATGTAACGTGATTCACTTAAAATGTCAATTTATTTTATTAATTAAAGCAGTAATTTCATTTTTCTTAGGTTTAACATGACCTATTACCCTTAGCGAAGCATCCGAATTATTTTTTCCGATTAACTTCTGTTAGAAGAGAAAAACTGTCATTTTTGAGTCTAAAAAATTTAGTCCTTTTTTGTAACGTGAGTCAGTCCGAAATGTTGCCGCCCCCCCCCCATCGAGGAAACTAAATTTAAACTAAAGTTCTAAATTATGACAATAGGAACATGCTTTAGGGCTTTAGGAACATGTCAATGAATTTATATATCAATTTTTGTTTAGTAATCTTTATCCTTTATTTATTTACATTAAATTTAATATTGAAAATTGACGTCTGATTGTAACGTGAGTCAACAGGTAAGGAACATTTTTGCTATCTCGGATTTTTATCTAGAGGGGTTGTATAAAATTAAAAACTGAATCCGCTTAAATTGTTATCACGTGATAGTTTTATTTACATATCTTAATTACCTACCTTTTTTGGTGTACTTTTGCAATTTACATTGCCTACCTATCTCCAAATGGTAAAAAGGTAAATTGCGGAACAACCTTTTTGGGACATCCTGTACAGCAGATAACTTGTCTGAATAAAGGAAGGAGTTTGCGTTTAAAGAAGCAGCATTTTTGCTCTGGTGTTTTTAAAAGTGAGAATTCTTTATACTGATTCCCTTATAATGAAAATTTGTCTTATGAATCAATGAAGAATGAACAGGCAACTCCACATTTTCTTCTCTCTGTAATGTAACCTGCCCATGGCAAGGTTAGTATCCCTATTCTCCCCTTCGATTCGAAGGTTGGATCGGCCAAAAGAGGATAAGGAGCTTTTCCTACACAAAGAAAACCACAAACAGCCATAGGGATGGGAGCAGTAGTCTTGACAACAGACCTTGTCCGGAATGTTGTCTCCCGCAGAACATTTTTCTGGGAATTCGTTTATACCGCCTTTTTGATGGGAACGTACGAATGAACGAAAGATTCCCTCAACAAAATCACCTCAGTGAGATAGATGGAAAATGTTTTCCAGTACCCAGATTCCTCACGTTGGCGTGGTGTGTAAATTTGAAGAGTGGGGTGCCAGCTCAGGTGTTCTGACCGTGGTTCAAAATTACGCGATGTTGTTCTCGGATCTTTCCCTTGAGGGATTGATCCCAGACTGTCGCCAATAGCCCTTGTGTTGCTCCAGTGCGACGTCAATTAAAATACCTACCTACCATTCGATAAATTCGGTAGCTCAGTTGGAAGAGAACGGATTAGCAACCAGAGAGGTGTGATTTCCAAACTCGGTCAGCCAAAGACCGTGATGTACACGAGGGATGGAGCGCGTTAAATCAGTCGTGGCCTCAAACGGTGGCGTGGTGTGGAAGTTTGGGGAGTGGGTTGCTACTCATTGTAAAAATGTGCTCCTTTAAGGTGAGAGAATACGATCTAATAAATTTGCTGATGATTAATGCTTTCAAATTTCCTAAAGGGAGTAGCTGATAACGCAAAAATGTCCTCAGCGATTCCGATGGTCATTTTGTTATAAAATGTTCGAAATGTCCGTGCTGTGCTGATGCGCAAAATAATTGAGAGACAGATATTGGTAGTTGCAGGCTCAAAGGGACATCTCAAGTCTCATTTGAAACTCAAACATTTCAAGGGATGGAGTTTAATCTCAATGATTAATCAAGTTGTTTTATCTTCTGAGAAAAACAACATGGAATTGATTGTTTCCTTCCTTGGTATGGGATTATCCAAGCGATCTCTCTTTTACAAAAACTTATCTTGTACTTTGGACGTGTACTAACACAGTATAGCCTTTTGCACCAATGCTTCTCAGCAACCACCGGGCTCTGGCATCAATAAAACCGGTCGTGAGAGGCTCTCCTGGAACTTGTCATCTTTGCTTTTAAGCATTTTTATGAATTATTTTTTAAATGAAATATTCTGAGAATACTATTTGAATATATATCGCCTTAATAACGTCAGTATAGCTAATGTCAGTGACCAACCAGCAAGGATAGGTATTTAAGTAGGTATCTAATTAACGTCACACTGGAGCAAAACAAAGGGCTATTGGCGACTGTTCGGGATCAACCCCCGAAGGAAAAGATCCTAGGACAACACAACGTAATTTTGAAACACGGTCAGATGAGGAGGTCATAACTGAGCTGGCACCCCACTCTCCAAACGTCCATACCACTCCAACGTGAGGACATTTGAGATCACGACAGTTCTAACGTGCACCAGGCCCCTTTGCACACGATAGTCTTTGGTTGGATTCCAACTCGCAACCCTCCGGTTGCTAGTCCGCTACTCTTCCAACTAGGCTACCGTTCCCCCAATCCGCAAGGGAATATAAGGATAAATTTCCCGCTATAACTGAAGATCAAAGCAGCCGCCCCGTATCCGGTTCTCAAATTTCTTTTAATAGTACTGTTTTTCGCAAGCTCGCATTGTTGTGCACCAGTGGTTGTTTAAAACCCAAGTGACGTGATTTGTTAAACGTAATAGACCCATAGACTTAAATTTTAATATGAATAAAAGACACAGAACTTTGTTTGGGGTAATCAGAGTTCATCAGTAAAAATCAGCGCAAATTAATTTAAAGATGTGGACCTGAGGAAACTACAATACGCTACAAGATTTGTTAGTTCAGTGACTGATTCCCAATTTAATTGTAATTTTATACTTGTCTACAGGCAACACTGTAGACATAAGTATACCAATACTCTTATGATTATGATATAATTAATATTTATGTGTGTTTAATGTATAAGGTAAATACGAGTAAATTTTTGAGGACCGGGCCGTCGTCTTATAAAAAATAATTTACCAAGCCGCGATCTCCCAAAGGTTGAGAACCACTGTGTTGCATAATTACGTACAGACTTTTTACATTACATCTATTTGAATTTGTGAAAGCATCAATTATTTTAGTTGAAAAAGATAAGCATTTATTTTTCCATGCAATCATAATGCTTTAAATAATACACAATTTGTTCATGCGATCGCATTACTTTTGTACATCTTAGATGTTTAAACTTAGAACTGATTAAAACACACAAAAAATGTTCTTTTAAACTCTTAGAAAGGATTGAATGAAATATGAAAAAGGAGTTTATAAAACGAAATATTTCAATTTTGGGAGAAAAATCTTTCATTGAACGTCTATAAAAGGGATGCATAACCTTCCTTTAATTCACACGATGCAGTCTGTTTTACTTAAATTAAAATACTAATCCAACAAGATCCAATCATAAACTACAGGTATCACTGGCAAGAAAAGGCATTTTTATTTTAATAGTATCGAGAGTATCTAATCCTATATATATAGTTTATATAAATTATTACTTGACTCCACTTTTGGTAGTGCCCTTTGTTTCTCGGTTCATGTAATAAACCATTAACATAATCAGAAATTATTTTCCGAGGTATAAAATTAAATTTTTATGCCAATTAAAGATTTGGACTTAGTACCTACTTTACATTAAAAAAGTTTCTCTAGATGTCTTTTTATATCTTCTTTAAAGAAAGAGATTATAAGCATGGAAAATAACACATTTCGGTGGACTTAAAATACAGGAATATTATTACTTCAGTCGTGTTCACCAAATGGCTAACACGAGTTCACATCAATTAAAAACATGACATTTTCAAAGTTTGTTTATTGAAATTCCTTTTTTCTACCCCTACTTTTGAAGCGCTGTTTTAGGCTTATAGATTTGATATTTTGCAGAGAATGATTAATTTAATAAATTGTGCGAATATTAATTAAAAATTGCTATCTTATTTATAGAATATTACAGAAGTATTCGATATTTATTCATACTTAATTTTAAGAGACACAAATAATAAACCAACATATTGACCAAAGGGTCCTCAGTGCACTTGCACTAGCGTAGCCAGTATTTTATTTTGCACTTGGTCTAAGCTTAGAAATATGCAATTTTTTATGCTAAACTAATATCTGAACTTTGTCATATTTTAAAAAAGATTTTGCTTCGCTAAGTCTTTGTATAGTATATTAAATTTAGACCAGGATATGAACTGAAAAAGTAAGACTTACAGTTTTAAAATTGTGGCATCTCAGTTATTTCCAACACAGAAATGACTATGTGAGGGTAGTTCAACAAATATTTATTGCTAAACAAATAAAATTTTCTATGCGATGTATCATAAATAACAATTGTTTACATAAAATTTAATAACTATTTTTTTTTTAAATCCATGCATCTTTACAGCATTTTTTTGTCTTAAAGACATTTAAAAAATCCAATAACCAAAGCTTTCGTGGAGCTCGGGATCCCATTGTCTCCCATCAAGCGTATATGCTTTTCATTGAATAGATGTTATATAACTTATTTTTATAGGATAAATGTAAATATTCAAATTAAAAAAAATATTGTTTTCAGGGTCAACTGAAAATAATTTTTATTAAATTGCACTATGTATATACTAAAAATTGAACATGGAAATTCGTCAAAATACGAATAAATTTAAATTGTCATAGAAACTAATTAATAGACCGCCTAGTACATTTTTCAATCAATGGAGGGTTGACACATTTCAATATGAAAAAGTTACTATCGCTTTAATTAATAATAATTATGAGAAATGTGTATGGAATATGAAAAAGACAACTTTTTAAGTATTGCATTTTCGCTCGACTAAGAAATCATTGCTCAGGTGATTTCTCAGTCGATACTATAAGGAAATTTCTCAACCAATCACGGCTCAGTTAGAAGAGTAATGGATTAGCAATCGGAGGGCTGCGAGTTCGAAACTCGGCCCAACGACTCGTGTACACAGGGGCTGGTGCACGTTGAAATCTGTATTGGCCTCAAATGTCCTCACTTTGACGTTGTGTTGAAATTTGGAGAGTGGGGGTGCCAGCTCAGGTGTTGACCACATCAAATTACGTGGTGTTTTCCTCGGATCTATCCCTTGGGGTCCGGACCGATCCTTGATCCCGGACCGTCGCCAATAGCCCGTTGTGTTGCGCCAGTGGGTCGTTAACTAATTACCATTACCACCACCTCAAACAATCACGAGAAGCAAGACTATTTTCTCCTCATGCATTAATCAATTTCTCTGCCTTCCTTTTTGTTTTTCGGTCACATGTTCTCCGCTTCGTTCGTATAGATTCGTATATTTATTAAAAGGAATTTCAGTCTTACAGCTTTAATTGTACTACACGTTTTTTGTCGAAGAAATAAGCCATGTAATTGCATGAGAAGAATTTTCAATGGTAACGCACAAACCATACGGAATGCGAAGATTTTACTCCCTTACACAAATGCTCTCGCATAATGCATATCGGTGATAAATTAAAATGTAGTTTATCGCCGTTTTGACGACGTTTGACGATGACCAATCAACTACCATATATCGTTACCACCACGCCAAAGGAGCGTATCTGCAATATTGACGTTTCCACAAAAACGCGTTCCGTTTTGATGCTTCGGGAAAAATCGAGTTACGACTCTTAGGTTGTTTTCTCATGAAAATCGGCACTTCCACTAAGAATCACGATGATTCGTGGCTTTATCATAGTATAAAACATGAAATGGTGCGAAATATGCAGTTAGGTGAAAATCGCCAAAATGTAGATATGTGCCTTTTTGGATGGTGGTAACGATATCAATTCGGAATTCATTCTTCGTGTTCGAAAATCAACTCAACTGACGCCGCTATTGGAATACGTCATAATAAAACAAAATAAATGTGCCCGCAGCTGCATATTATTTTGTCCAGCTGCTCGGTTTGAAGATCTGTCACGTGGTTGTGGGTAAAGGCACGAATCCTAAATTATTGATTGGTTAAAGTGATTATCCACCGTGATCAAAAACACTAGTCTGCGCTTCCATAGCCAATTGACTAATTCGATTTGTGATTTACCCTTCAGAGATCTTACGACAGCGACTATGCTCACATTATCCGTTTATATCATTAGAAGGTCGGTGCAAACATAAGTATTAGAATTAAATTTTTTTTAACTGCTTGCAAAAAATTGTTTTTCTAGTAATACTGGTAAAAAACAATCTGAGTTGCATATCGTAATGGTAATAATACTCAATGTTTTTCCTATTGGGATCTCGAATTGTTTTTAGCCCTCTCTGCACAACTAGGACAAAGAGAATGCTGGTTGATATGTAGCCTATTGTGAGGAAACAATCCAAACTTCTGTTTGGAGATTATATATTACATTTATTTATGCAGATTATTTACAATTGATTCGTGAGTGAATATTTAAAGCACGCAAAGCAAAGTAAATGTTAATTTTCAAAATATGAATTGGCTACACAGGAGACGTCTCACCCAGACAAATGCTGTGATGGAAAAATGTTTCCGAAAGACGTTTGCTTTTAAAAACTAAATAAAACCAGACATTCTGAAGATGCATTTAAATTTGCACACGTCTAACTGTTTGGTGCTCTACATTTGAAGGTTTGCTTTCTCCTCACTTGCTCCGTTTGCCTTCAAAGTCCATGAAATCGTTTCAAAGCACCCACTTGAAGGGGACGTTATATTATGTCACCCGCAGAGTTCTGAAGAATAAGCATACCAAAATTTTATGTGGATGTGTTGAACAGTGTAAATTTACATCAAGAATAGACAGACGCCAACCCAGCTTTATATATATAGACTAGCTGAATTAAACAGCGTTGCTCGTGTTGAACTGTTTGTAATTCATCGTAATATTTCTCAATGTTATTCCTATGGGAATTACGAATTGTTTTTATCAACCTTTACAGACGCTGGACAAACAGAACGGGGGGTTAAAATCTAGCCTTTTCACCACAGAATTCTAAAGAATGGGTGAACCAAATTTGATGTGGTCAAGCTGTGATAGTAAGGATACTCAATGTTAATCCTAGGGTGATTTCGAATAGTTTTTAGTCCCCTCTTCAGACTCAGGACAAATCGAAAGAGCATACATAGCATGTTTCCAGAAAAATTCTAAATATTGAGTCTTCCAATTTGGTGTGAATTGGTTTGACAGTGATCGTTAAATACTCAATGACAAAGCTATGAGGATTTCGAATTGTTTTTAGCCCCCTCTGCAGATCTAGGATAAATTGAATGGGGTTAATATGTAGTCTACGTTTCTCGCAGGATTGATTCTAAAGAATGAATGTACCAAATTTGGTGTGAATTGGTCTGACATTGATCGTAAAAATAATCAATGTTATTCCTATGGGATTTCGAATTGTTTTTAGCCCCCTCTGAAAACCCAAGACTGATAGATCGGGGGTTATTATGTAGCCTAGGTTACCTGCAGGGTTCTAAACAGTAAGTGTACCAAATTTGGTGTGGACTGGTGAAACGGTGCAGATTTGTATAGAGAACAGACACTCTCCAACTCTTCTTTATTTAGAGATATTTCATTGTATGTGTTATATGACTTTATTATAAGCACAATTATTTTCCTATTTTCCACGATTTGGGAATAATTTTGAAATATGGTAACCCGTCGAAGACTTATCAAAATAGCCTTTTGTTAACCCGTGACGAAAAGTGATGGACTGGTACTGTGTTATTGAGTTGATCCCAAAGTTTTAGATATCACAGTTTAGTTTCAAACCAAAAAGTTAATGAACCAGAAAATACTCATAAATTTCGAAGATAATCGTTACAATTACAGAATACTCCATAGGTATAGCTCCAAAGAAATACAGTCTGTTCATATTAACATTCGGCCTCATGCCTGCGTTCGAGGACTTGGGAATTGTGAGGAAACTGTTTTTAGTCGAAATTGTAGTATCGCTTAGATTGTAGAGACAGTTGAAAGTCGGGCAGTTCAGACGACATTCGCAAGTATTTGTATCGAGAACACTGTTGCGGTCGCACATCTTTCCTTTGCAACAAAGCTCCTCGGGCTTATCTCCTTTGGTAAAACTTTCACAGAGCTTGCAACTTTCCCGGCACTTGAACCAAAACAAGTAATCATAACATTTAAAGGGTTTCCCCTTTAATTGGTATCGACAGTACGTCTTCGGACTGATCTTAAGCCTTGGATCGTACTGGAACAGGTTTTCGCAGGGCAAGCCACAGTCTCCGTAATCCCATCCCTTCTTGCACTCGCACCGACACGTCTTGAAGTTGGCCCTGGCGCAGTTCTTGCAGTTGAGCTCGCAGGTGCAGCCTAGATTGTAGTCCTGGCACATCCTCTTGGTGACGCACAAGTTCTTGTGACAGTGGTTGCCGTCCTCCAGGTCGCACCTAGTACATGGCATGCCGTAAGAATACAGTTCGTACAATTCGGAACTTCTCAAGGCGCCTCGAGGGTGGTAATGGCAGGCAACCAGATTAGTACTAGCGCGAGGGAAGCAGCGACCTCTGCGCGCGCAGCCCACAAGCTGTGTTTGTGCCGATAGCATTAATCTGAAGTGTCCACACTGGATCTTTGATTTACCAGGCGGGGCGATCCTGCAGCTTGTGTTCTGGAAGAAATAGTCTTCATACTCGATGTACCATAGATACATATGACGGGTGATCAATTTGCTGGCACCTTTATAAAGGTTCTGAGTGGTGATTTTGGACATGTTGTCCACTTTGGCTCTTCCGTGAGCAAATTTGCACTCTTTCAGGTACTCGTAGGCTCCCCATTCCAGTGTCTTGTTGTATTCCATCATTTTCATGTTCGCTGCCTTCACAATGGGCTCGGTTTGGTTCGATCTGTAGAGGTTGTGGATGTCCATCCAAAGCTGTCTGTCTTCGTCCGAATATTTGTCTTCGTCGTAGTCGACAAGAGCCTCGGATGAAGAGAGATGTGAGACAGTTCGAAATCCTCGTGGTCATCCACATCCACTGGATCCAGCAAAAAATCGGCGAATCCATCTGTCATGTAATCCACACCGTTAGATTGCGGTTCTGGATCAAAATGGTTCTCCTTCAGAATTTGCGAAAAAGTCGTATTCCAATAGCCGATAAACATAAAAAAGATTAAGCATATAGATTTCACAGGTTCGATCAGTATATACATTTCACGAACTAAACTTTCCGTTGGGTTGGGATATCGACGTTTAAAATGGCGTCATCGATTAAAGTCATCAATAAATTTGATTTCTTAGGAATTGGTATATTTGTTATATGAACTAGCTTTGAGTAACGTCAGTTTTACCATTCTTGTTCTATATCTAAAGAATTAATTTACCAATGCGGAAAACAGTTATTTTAGATAATAGTAGGTAGGTATTAATCAACGTTGCACTGGAGCTACGGAAACAGCTTTTGGCGGCGGTACGGGATCAATCTCTAAGGGAAAGATCCAAGTATATTTCCTCGTAATTTTTAACCATGGTCAGATAACGAGGTCAACACCTGAGCTGGCACATCATTCTCCAAACTTCCAAAACCGCCAACGTGAGGACATTTGAGGCCATGGGAGATTTAACGAGACCATCCTCATGTACACGACGGTCTTTGACTGGACCGAGTTTCGAACTTGCAACCCATAGTTCTTAGTGCTCAATGTCATTAATCTTCATTTTTTAAGAAAGGCATTTCTAATACCTGAACTAAACTGAATTTTTTTCACATAAATCATTTATTTTTTTGATTAGAATGAGAGATATTTTCAGTACAAACAAACAAACCAGATGGTCTGTGAAGATTTTACTTCTGCTATCCAAATGCTCTGACATCATAAGTATTGGAGATTCCTTAAAATGAAGTTTATCGTCGTTTTGGCAAAGATTACGTATAATCTAACAGGTGTTGAGAAACGAAACATCGGGCCACGGTAATCCAGTTGATAGGGTAACGAATTGGCAACCGAAGGATTGCGAGTTCGAATCCAACTAAAGATCGTCGTGTACAAAGCAGACTGGTGCATGTTAAATCTGTCGTGGCCTCAAATGTCATCACGTTTGTGTGGTGTGGAAGTTTGGAGAGTGGGGTGCCAATTCAAGTGTTGTTAACACACCCAGCCATTGATGCCACAACAGATTTAACGTGCACCAGCCCCTTTTGTACACGACGGTCTTTGGTCGGATTCGAACTCGCAACTCTCCGGTTGCTAGTCCGTTACTCTTCCAACTGATCCACCGCGGCCCAACTACCTTCGATGATTGTTTATATGATTATTCGTCGAATTCGTTCAATTTTTCGATGAAATGTGCTTGTCCTTTCAATGCTTCAGTATCTGATCGTGGTTCAAAATTACATGGTGTTGTCTTCGCATCTTTCCCTTTGGGATTGATACCGGACCGTCACCAATAGCCCGTTGCGTTTTTTGCTCCAGTGTGACGTTAATTAAAATACCTACCTCAATGCTTCAGTTAGAATTGTTTTGAAGTTTAACTTCTTGGATTAAATTTTTATATTCTAAGTTTGCTTTCTTGCTTGTTTTGTATATTTTGTGATATTGTTGTTTTGGAAGTTGTTGGGGGGGGGTGGTATTTCAATTAACGTCACACTGGAGCAACACAATGGGCTATTGTGCATTGTGCTGGGTTGTCAGTTCGTTTTCATGGGTTTGACAGAATTTTACGCATTTTGCTTTAGTTTCTACGGTTTTTGTAGCATGATCGAATTTAATTATTATTATTATTATTATTTCAATTAACGTCACACTGGAGCAACACAATGGGCTATTGGTGACGGTCCGGGATCAATCCCAAAGGGAAAGATCCGAGGACAACACCACGTAATTTTGAACCACGGTCAGATGACGAGGCAACACCTGAGCTGGCACCCCACTCTCCAAACTTCCACACCACGCCAACGTGAGGACATTTGAGGCCACGACAGATTTAACGTGCACCAGCCCCCTTTGTACACGACGGTGTTTGGCTGGATTCGAACTCGCAACCCTTCGGTTGCAAGTCCGTTACTCTTCCAACCGGGCCACCGTGGCCCGGGGGAGTGAAGTGGATTGGTCACTCCACTACCCTAGTTAATTCCTCTCCATTATATAAGCTCAAATCTGATAAACCATCACACACGACACATCTTCGATTTCCATATCTGAATTTGGGGCCGTTGTGGATCAGTGGGAATGTCTACTGCGCTAGCAACCTTCGAGTTTTAGGCGCGCAGGTTCGATTCCTGGCAGGTGCATTCCTCCCTGGGTGTATTTCTTTCTTCTGTGTCAGTAAAAACTTTCAGTGTCAAGTAAACAAAGCCTGATTACTTGATATTGATGTCTTGTGTCAATTATCTGATATCGTATTGTGTCTGGCGCAGCACGGCCAAATATGACCTTGGCGCCATAAAACCCGAGTGGACAAATTACTGATTTCTCAAGTGATTTCAGTATTATACTAGTCTGCACTTCGACTCATAAGTATACTTGAGTCGTCCTTCCCACATATTATCTGACTGTGGACCAAAATTACGTGGTGTCCTAGAATCTCCCTTTGGCATTGATCCCGGACCGTCGCCAATAGACGGTGTGTTGCTCCAGTGCGACGTTAATTAAAATACCTACCTTCTGAGATGATTACGAGACTCCGCCCACATGGCCGCTACATCATTTCAGGTATTTGGTATTTGGTATTTTTTCAATTAACGTCACACTGGAGCAACACAATGGGCTATTCATCATTTCAGGAAGATAGGTAGTTGAATTAATGTCAAAATGTACCAAAAACACGGGCTAATTAATGTTAAAAACACGGGCTGTTTAATTAACGTCACACTCGAGCAACACACGGGCTATTGGTGACGGTCCGGGATCAAACCCAAAGGGAAAGATCGAGGACACCTCGTAATTTTGAATCACGGTCAGATGACAACAATCTCGAGGGGAAAGAAGCGTGGACAAAACGTCGTAATTTTGAACCATGGTCGTTGGATGGATCGACTTTCGTCCTCGCAACCATCCGGTTGCTAATCCGTTAATCTCCCAACTGGGCTATCCGGGCCATTTAGCTTGACAGAAAAAGCACCTATTAGAAGCTTTTTTACAGGAAAAATGGTATAAAATGGTTGGTTTGACGGCTCAAGAGTTTTATTTTGAGATCTGTACCAGATACGAGGCAGACAATGCCAAGTAATGGACATTCAATTGAAACGAAAGTTTTATTGACACAGAAAAGAAAAAGTTACCCAAGGTAAGTTGCAGGAATCGTATTTGGGACGCAAACAGCGCACAGGTTATTTGCGTAGTGAGCAAGCCTATACTGGAGGCTGCAGTAACCCAGTTGGAAGAGTGGTGGCCTCAAATGTCCTCACGTTGGCTTAGTTTGGAAGTTTGGACAGTGGGGTACCCGGTCGGGTGCAGAACTCGTCATTTGACTTGTTTCGTCAGCCAATAGGGAACGAATATTTACTATCTTCCATTCGAAATATTCATTATAACGAGCATACACTGGTATGGTAAGTATTTGAATTAACTGGTGCAACACAACGGTTAATGAAGACTTCACACCTGAACTAGAAAGCACTAGAAAACTAGAACACCTAGCACAGGAAACACGTACTCAACAGAAGCATTACGGTATTTTGTAATTTTTAATTAACGTCACACTCGAGCGACACAACGGGCTATTGGCGACGGTCCGGGATCAATCCCAAAGGAAAAGATCGAGGATACCAGGCAATTTTGAACCACGGTCAGATGACGAGGCAACACCTGAGCTGGCACCCCTCTCCAAACTTCCACACCACGCCAACGTGAGGACATGAGGCCACGACAGATTTAACGCCCACCAGCCCACTTTGTACACAATGATCTTTGGCTGGATTTGAACTCAACCCTCCGTTTGCTAGTTCAGAAACATTACGGAAACTTGCATCTAGTTAGTCAAAAAAACCTTAGAGAAAGGAATTTTTTTCGGTCGCTAAATTGCTATTCTTTCTACAACCGGCGGGCCGTGGTAGCCAAGTTGGAAGAGCAGCGGAGGGTTGCGAATTCGAAACTAGATCCAACCGAAGATCAGTGTATACACAGGGGCTGGTGTATGTTAAACTGTCGTGGCCTCAAATGTACTTGCGTTGGCGTTGTGTGGAAGTTTGGAGTGGGTTTCCAGATCATGTGACCTAGTCATCTGACCGTGGTTTAAAATTACGCGTTGTCTTCCGATCTTTCCTTGGGGATGGATCCTGCACCGTAGCCAATAGCCCGTTGCGTTGCTTCAGTGTGACGTTAATTAACTTCCTACCTTTTGATTTGTAACCTTTTTATTAAAATAAAATTTCTCATTTCTAGAATTTTACTGAACCCTCCAAATAGTTTCGACGATATATCTCGTCCATGCAGTTCAGTAAATCAGTTTTGCTGTTGGTGATATACCTCGTCTAGACAACCAAAGTTTAATAAAATTTTAAAAAATACGGAACTTCGACCCTTTGAATGCATGTCAATTTTTGATTTTGTTATCGCGGTTTATTAATATAATTTCATTCATTAAAATACTTTGAACTTTTTTGACAAAATTCTTGATTACTAAATTTTTGGGTAACGTTTAATTTATCATAGGTGGATAATAGTGACTTAAGCCTCGGCAAGGCATTATGCAGCCAATTTTCATACGCTATGTGATTAAATGTATTCGTACTATTAATACCTACTATGTATTCGATATTCTTTAATATAACCAATTTTAAAAATGGTCTAATGGCGACTGTCTCAGCGTGGTATTATCTAGTAATAAATTTACTATTCATTCGATATTTCTAAAATATTGAATTTAAAGGGGTTCGTTGTACTGTTTTTTGCTACAAAGTTTGCCACTTTAATACCGTATTTCAATCGGAACTTACAGCCATTCATAAAGCAATTTCTTGGGCTACAAATAAAAAAAAATTAATATTTATAGCAACAGCCTTAGCTCAATTCAGGCACTTCAATCTCCAAAAATCAAATCTACCTATATTAATTTTATCAAATCCTATCTAAGTAATAAATCTAATTTTAGCCTGAATTGGGTCAAAGCCCATTCTAATGTCCATGGCAATGAGGTAGCAGATCATTTCGCAAAGTTGGGGACTATTGGGGATGAGTCACTTGAAATTCCAGCTCCTAAATCATTTAAAAAAAACCTTCGAAAAAATAGCCAATAATGATTGGCAAATTTATTATAAGTCTATAAAAGGACTTAGAGCTAAACCTTTTGTCCCCCATGTCAAGTCCAATCGACTCATCTCCAACAGATATATTGTCTGGTTCCTCACCGGTCATGGCCCTTTTGTTGCTTATTTGCACCGATTCAAACTTAAAAGATCCAACCTCTGTTCCTGCGGTGCAATAGGCGATTCAGACCATTACATCTTCAGCTGCCCCTCAACCTCTCAATGGCATTTAACCAAACCATCTAACGAAAATAAAGAAAGTTCACTAAATAATATGCTAAACAATCCACAATCACTTTATATGCTTGGGAAATGCATAAAGTTTGCAGCTGAAATAGCAAATTGTAACTAAACTTTTAAATCCTTTCTCTAACTTGACCATAAATTTATAATTCTTTAACAATTTAATTTTTATGAATTTTATGTCTCTGTTATATTTTTCTGATTTGTAAAACATAATCATAATATTATGGTTTTTGTTTACCTAAAAAAACCCCCTCTATTTCAAGCCTTTATATATCATCTCTGTATATACGTTATTCTGAGCCGTGTTGCTCAATTATTTCTTAATTAATTCAAACCTTTGAATATTTTATGTAAAAAACCTTTTCTTTATAACTATATCCCTTTATCTCTTACTGTATAATCTATGTCTTGGGCACTGTTAGCCCACTCATTTCTGTAAATATAAAAATTCCGTTGTTGCTCCAGTGCGTCGTTATTTACGTACCTACCCTTCGGGACTGATTCCGGACCGTAGTCGTGTTGCTTCTGTGAGTACTCACTTACCTACCATCACTCGGTGTTTTGCTTGTTTGACTCAGTTTTGCCAAACGTGGTCATTGTGTTGATATCTAACCAACGTAGTATGTAAGTCAGTTCAGGTCTTTAAATTTTTGGTAATCCGCGTTTTATACTAGCTAAATTTCTTATTTTTCTCCATTATTGAAATTTTTTTAACCTGTAAAAGTAATATAAACCTACAACTCTGAATTTAATTACTTTCGCAAGTGAATTTGATACTTGACTGGTCTATAACATAAAAATTAACTTAACTTCAGTGGTATCACAAAAGTATGCCTAAAGCTACTAATTGTTTTTCCTTCTCAAAATTGTAAGAGGAATTTATTGGAATTAAGCGGACACGGTACTCTTAAAATGACCAGATTATCGGAATTTTTTTTATTGCTTTATTTTAACTATACAACCCTTCTGAATATGTGTGCAAAATTACATAGCTCTGGCAACATTATTTTAGAAGTTATTTTAATTTTTTTATCTTGGATGTAAAATACCGAAACCAAAAATTAAACTTTAAATGGCTTTTTCTCAGCTTTCTATTTTTAATGACTATGAAGTACTCAAATTGCTAAGTCTTTTTTAAAATTTAATTTAGATCTTTGGAACTTTTTGTAGTGGTTCACAAGTGTTTTTGACAATTCTGTGCATGGGATCAGAATTTGGATGAAAGGTTTTTTTTTTTCATTGACAAACTAAAATATTCTTGTTTTTTAGTTTTTCACAGTATTTTTAAGAAAAAAATTCTAGAAAAATAAATAATCAGAATACATGCAAACCCATGCCCAGAATTGTGTAAAATACTGCAATAAATAGAAAAGTGTAAAAAGAAATTTAAAAAGATGATATTTAAAAAAGTAGTAGGGATTTTAAACTGTTGATTTTTTTCAAAAAAAAAAATAAATTTTTGAATTGCTCTTGTAAAATTAAACTTTTTCTTCTGAAATATTCATTTTATGTGCATTTCAACATAGTATACTAAAAAAATTTGCTACACATATGAAAATAAAAAAAATTGTTTAAAAGTTACCGTGTCCCCTGCTTTTTACAAAATCCAACACTTTGTAAGATAACTGCTTACCGCATAAAAGCAAATCTATTTTCTTCACTTCTACCATCTTCTATTTCAGAAATGACAGGTTTCATTCATACCGATTAAAATGCAGTAAATTGTATTAACATGTTTTACGTAGTTTGATGATAGAACTCAGAACAAAACGAGACGTTTATAAACTAGTTTGTTTTTTATACAAAATTTACCAAAACTGATTGATTATTGACAAGTTACAAATATTGAAAGGAATTACAATAAGTGATTCAATTAAGATATTTAAAAAACACTTCCAAATTAAGACAACAAACATAATACATTTTAAAACAGTATTCAGTCAGAACTCTTACTCAATTAAAGGAGGCACCATATTAAATCAACATTCCTACACAATTTAGGAAAACATTCAATTAACACTCCTACGCAATCCAAGACTACCAAACGCGTACAATTTAAGTTTATCTGTAGTCGATTAAAAGGTAAATTCGATATTAAAGTATAACAAATATTCAATCAATACCTCTTCACACACAATTTTAAGTTTACATCATTTATATTAATCTGACATCTAAAATCGTCTAAAACAATTCAATACAAATTTACATCTGTAATCAATCAAAACTCAATAATTTCAGACAAAGCGCTATCATAAAATACCGCACATGGGCATGGTTAAAATCACCTCTACCAACTACACTTAGCATGCAAAGTAGCATACAGATCACCTATTAAGCGTTCATGAGCACTTAATACTTTCCAGACACCAGAGTACCAATTTACAAATACACAATTCAAGACTGATTTCAAACAGTGCTGAGCGAACTTCACGCAAGTCAGAACTTAGAAGGAAAACCGTATTCAGTTCTGAACTACATTAGATGTAACATAACACTTCATAGCGAAATACACTTTCTTCATATCATAAAGATTACGTATAAGGCCATTGATTGATTTCACATTATGGTATATTTGGACTGCAAGTCTCCTTACAAGGTCTTCAGGATGTGTACATACAAGCACATCGTATTCGTCTGTTTTCAAACCTTGGCGCAGGTGTGCTGAGGCATGATCAATAATCTTCCAATATTCTTCAATGTGTTCAGAATACTTCTTGAGTGTAGCAGATAGGTCTTTTATTTCACGGATGTAGTCGTCCATCGAGTCGTGAGGCGAGATTCCATGTAACACGAGTAATGAAAATGTGGACTTAAGGACATCGAGTTGAAACTTTTTCAGATTTCGATACTCTCCTTCGAAACTACGACGAACCTGAACGCTAAGCGAGAGGACACCAAGCGCAATCTGGCAACTGGTGGATTCCATCCAAAGGATGTCGGAAACATCGCCTGAAGGTGTATCCTTCTCTTCATTAGACCTTGACTCGATTTTGCTATCTGCCATCCTGTCAAAGAAAGAATCTCTTTAAAATTGATGTAACATATACAGAAGGTAAATAACATAGTTCAATGAGGCATTTTTTGTATAGCTAAATGTAGGTGGTAGTGGTCTCCGATACGGACTCCCTTTACAATTTTTAATGTGAAGTCAAATGCTTGTTTTTTAAAACGATTTCCGTACTTCTACAAGTAGCCCGTTGTGTTGCTCCAGTGTGATGTTAATTAAAATGCCTACCTACCGTACTTCTACATCCAAATACCTATTTCAAGATAGGAGCGTATTTTAATTAACGTCAAACTGGAGCAACACAACGGGATATTGGTGACCGTCCGGGATCAATTCCGAAGGGAAAGATCGAGGACACCACGTAATTTTGAACCATGGTCAGATGATGCAACACCCGAGCTGGCACCGCACTCTCCGAACTTCCACTCCACGCCATCGTGAGGACATTTGAGGCCAAGACATGTTTAACCCTCTGTAAACGGCGGTCTTTTGGATGGATTCGAACTCGCAATCCCTCCGGTTGCTAGTCCATTCCTCCTCCAACCAAGCTACCGCGGACCTTCTATTTCAAGGGTAGTATACACAAGGGCTGGTGCACGTTAAGCATCCAGTGGCTTCAAATGACCCCACGTTGTTGTGGTGTGAAAGTTTGGAGAATGGGGTGCCAGCTCAGGTGTGACCTCGTCATATGACCATGATTCAAAATTACATGGTGTCCTCGATCTTTCCCTTCGGGTTTGATCCCGGACCGTCGCCTATAGCCCATTGTGTTGCTCAACTGCGACGTTAATTAAAATACCTACCTACTAAAGAATGAATAGCCCTTTGTGTTGCTCCAGTGTGACGATAAACAACCTACCTACCAAAGAATGGATGGGTCGCGTAAGCCCGTTTGGAAGAGTAACGGTTGGTTGGGTTTGGGGCTTTATGGCACAATGACCATATTTGGCCATGCTGAGCCAGACACAACACAATATCAAATAATTGACAAGGGACATGCCATATTAAGTAACTGACACACTGTGAAAGCTTTACTGACACAGAAGAGAGAAGTACACCCATGGAGGAATGCACGTGGCAAGAATCGAACCTGCGCCGCCTACAACTCGAAGGTTGCTAGCGCAGTGGGCATACCACTGAGCCACGACGGCCCCTGGAAGAGTAACGGAATTGCAACCGGAGGGTTGCGAGTCTAAATCCAATCAATGGTATGATTAACGTCGTACCAGAGTAACACAACGAGCTATTGACGAGGTCTGGGATCCATACCCAAGGGAATTAACACCACGTAATTTTGAACCACGATCAGATGACGAGGCAAGAATTGAGCTGGTACCCCATTCTACAAACTTCCACCCACGCCAACGTGAGGACATTTGAAGTCACGGCAGATTTAACCCCTTTGTACACGACGGTCTTTTGATTGGAACTCGCAACCATCCTGTTGCTACTCTGCTACTCTTCACACCGAGCCACTGCAGCCCACGAACCCAACCAGAGTGAACGAGGGGTTGGGTGTGAGCGGAGCTCATGGGCCGAGGGCCCTCCGTCTCCTGGTAGAAGTTTTACATAGTGTAGCAGATTATAGTTCCGTTACATATTCTCGATGGTTGGTAATTGGGACTTGGAAATCGAACGGATGGATGTTGGGGTGTTGGATCAAGGCTCTTCATGGCGTCAGCAAGGTCTGAAAGCTTATCAAAGGACAGGCATACTCTGAGCAGATCGAAGTGGAAAGATACTGATGATAATTAAACAAAAAGTAAATAAACAATTAAGTAAATAAACAATTAAGTAAATAAACAATTAAGTAAATAAACAAATTAAGTAAATAAACAAGGGGGTAGGTTAGCCAAAAGTAAATAAACAAGGTGATTAAGAAATGTTCATAGTGGCTCTGGGCCGTTTCTTGAATTCAGGTCTACGGTGGACCCAACCAGAGTCAGGTACAAAAGGTGCTGTTGCACGTTAAATATATCTTGGACTCAAATGTCCTCACGTTGGCTTGGAGTGGAAGTTTGGAGTGAGTTGCCCCACCTCAGGTGTTCCCTCGTCATCAGACTGTGGTTGAAAATTACGTGGTGGCGTCCTCCGTTCTTTCCCTTTAGGATTGATCCCGGATCAATAGCCTGTTGTGATGCTCCAATGCGAGGTTAATTTAAATTCCTACCTAACTTAGTAATCGACTAACCTAATCGACTAGTCAATACCAATTAGATTGAACGTCCTTTCCGCAGAAACAGCAATAAATTTCAGACCACTTGAACATTGGAAGTAAATCTTCCCTTTCCGGTCTATTGGAGACGGTCCGGGATTAGACCCGATGGGAAATTCCGAGGACAACACCCGTTATTTTGAACCACGGTCAAATCACAAGTTTCACCTGAGCTGGCATCCCACTCTCCAAACTTCCACACCATGCCAACGTGAGATCATTTGAGGCCACGAGACAGGCACCGGCCCCTTTGTACACGGCGATCTGGGGTAGGATTGGAACTCGTAACCCTCCAATTAAAAATTTATTACCCTTCCAACCAAATTACTCTCCCTACCGCAGCCCATCAAGGTTAAGTACATCAATGAGATCTACAATTTTCATGTAGATCTCAATGACCCTTCGCGACCCATACCGGGCCCACGAAGGGTCATTGTTGGCCCGCCTGACTTCCAGGATTTTTCAATCTGGCCCTCAAGTGAAAAAGTTTGGAGACCACTCTGTAAGGAATCTTTTTATCGAAATACCTTTAAGGGGTCAGACCAGGGCACAGGCTGATACAACCCTTTGTGACGACACGAGCGAGGTCGGTAGTTTTAATTCACTATTTGTATATTAATTTTAAAGATGGGAAGTTTCTTTTACGTTTTATTACTTTTACTTTGCATTTTGATCGGAAAAATTTCTCTGAATTTTAAAGATATAAACGAGGCATATGATTTTGCCTTGAATATATTTTTATTTGTATCATTTTTACACCATTTATTAACAATGCACTGTTACAATTCCGCTTAATTAAGTAACACATTCCAATAATTTGATAACTTTGTTTTAAAAAACAAAAGAATATATTTTGAATGAAAGCTCAGTCACGTTACATGAAGTATTTTATCAGCATAAAGAATTATTGATTTAATGTTTTTAAATTTTTATCTTCTTTCTTACTGGACTTAGTTTAAAATATATCATTTCTAACTTTACTGTAATTGTTTAAGAGTATATTTACTATTATTGAAATATAATTTACTTTGAGCGCTTTTTCCGTAATCCGCAAGAGCATACTTCAAGAAAAGGGGAACTAGAATTAAGTCTTTCTTCGATTATATTGGTCAGTAAGTTTTTCTGGTCCATGCATTTAAGGAATTCATCCTCAAATTGCTGCGAAATACATGTCTGGAAAACTTCCAATGCTGTGACAATATTTATAGTAAATGGAGTTGGCCAAAATAAACCTCCTCTATCTAAAATATCTAAATAATCGAAGATATTACTATCAGATTCTATTTCTAACGATTTATTTATGTAGAGAATATTTTAGCATTCTGAGCAGTTAATATTTCTGACAACCTTTTTAGCGATGTAATCAGAAACATAATTTAATACTCTCATATCATTTTGAGAAAATTGAATACCATTGGTTACGGCAAGTATTTCGTCCAAATAAATACTATCACAAGCAAATTTGTGTCATATTCTATCCTAGAATTATGCTGATCAGAAATATACTTTAGGAGTGGGGTGGAATGGTCACACTCAAATAGCCTGGTTCACACATTCCTACATTTTTGACCACATTTTCATACTTCGAGTAGCGAGTCCAAGAGAGCGAAAAGCTATGCCCGATGCGTGTGTTCAGGGTTATCACATTTTTCAATTTATCGCTCTTTGAAATCATCGTATTTGCCACATTTTACAAGTTATCGCTTTCTTGTCAAATGTTTGTGCGAAACGTTTTCTCGAAGCTTTTCAGCCAAGTTATTAGTGAGCCATCTTTCTTCCGGCTTTCGAAAAATGTTATCTTAACTGAGTGGTGTTGTATCATTTTTAAACATTTCCATTTTTTACACAGTTTTGTATGCATGTTTTGAAAATTCGAAACCAATTTTACATTTAAGGAATTCGTAGCTGTTTGGCAGATAGTTTAGGAAACTGAATCCCTCCATTTTTGCAATTGAGTACACAAAATGCTGACTCTTCCCCCAGATTGAGGAAATCAAAAAATACTAAACCCACTTTACTCAGAACAAAATGTTGATTACATGGCCTTCACTTTGATTGTGAAGTGTTTATAAACTTTATTGATTGAAACTTGCAATGCCTTTTATAATTTCAAAGGCAAATTTGCATGGCGCAGGGACGAAAACTCTCAAATAAATTTTATTTTACAAAAACCACCATGGTAGTTGATTTTGCTCATGGGTTAGAAAATAAGAGTGTTTCGAGTTTTTCCAAGATTTTATCACTGGTAAAAATGGGGAAATTTAATCTAGTAGCTACTATTACCAGGGGTGTACACAACCAAAATGTGAATCTTTCATGATTTTATCTCAGTTCCATGAGATCAAAAATTTGAAAACTTTGTTTTGTGTAAAGAAAATACTTAAATTTAGGTGAAAAAAATCAATTTTTTATAATCATTTTTGTAGACAATTTAGTACGTATTTCATTCGTATTTTCTTTTTCATTCCAATTAATAAGGTCCGCAGTAGCCCTGTTGGAAGAGTAACGGATTAGCAACCAGAAGGTTGCGAGTTCGAAACTCCGTCCTACCAAAGACCGGCATGTAAAAATGGGCTGGTTCACGTCAATCCTGTCGTGGCCTGAAATTTCCTCACGCTGGCGTGGTGCGGAAGTGTGGAGAGTGGGGTGCCAGCTCGGGTTTTGCCTCGTCATATGACCGTTGTACAAAATTACGTGTTGTCCACGGATTTCCCTTTGGGATTGATCCCTGACCGTCACCAATAGTCCGTTGTGTTGCTCCAATGTGACGTTAATTAAAATACCCACCTACCTGCAATTAATAACCATAGATCTATTTCAATATTGTGGACTTTTAATTTGAAAAATGTTTGAATGCTAAATTTAAGATGTAAAAAAGTAACATTTTACCACTATACTAAAAGTTCAATTTATCATCAAAATGTTGTTATATCATCATATATTTCGTCCCTTAGTTTCGATTTATAAAGAAATATCAGTTCAAAGAAGTTTTACTCCGCTTGTTGAAGGAAATTATCTTTCTGAGCAATTTCACTAATTTCTTCTTTAGTTGCTTCCTACAACTTCTCTTCTTTCACGCTCCTAATAAGAACATATTACAAATTAACTTGTGTGTGTCTATTACTTCGTATTGTATGTCTTGTGTCTGGACAAATATGGCCCTTTTGCCATAAAATCCCAAAACCAACCAAATTGTCTTGTGCCATTAGATTCATTAACCTATTTTGAATGCACTTTAAGTTAGAAAATGCGCTTACATAAGATATCTGTGAACAGGATAAAGTTTAAAAACCTTAAAGGCGAAACAGAAATTTCTATATAACTGGTATGTATGCAAATTTGAAAACTTTCAATCACCATTGCTGCGTTTAAAATTTTTACTTTCTTTAAGAAAATCATCCTTACCTCTTTCATTATTTTATTATACTACTTTGCTTTCAACGAATGGTATTTTGATTTGCAGCAACTAAGTTTTAAAATTATTCAAATATGCTTAAAACAAGTATCATATAAGAAATAAAGTTGATAAAAGTAACTGATGATTTTGATTTAGTATACTCTGAAACTATATATTTTATTAAAATTTTAGAAGGGTATTCCTTTTGCGATTGGTAAGGGGTTCAATGCTTTGTACTTTGTGTTTGAGTTTTGCACCAGGTGTAGGCTGAATGCTTCAGAAATATGTTTAAAGCCATCCACACAAATTTGAATTTCCTCCAAGCCTCTAATCTTATTAAAAATCATAAAATAATCTAAATTTTACGTAAAGTAGTACGAAGGATTAATATAAAGAGTATTGAAGTAGTTTTATGGTATTTTTTAATGGTTTGTAAGAAAGTTTGAGTAGTGCAAAATTGCGTTGCATCTTAAAATCTTAAGTTTTCTTTCTGAATTAACTGAATTCCTAACAGAAAACGCCATTTTCCTGTTGAATTTATCGCAAGAAAATTTAGATTTAATTAATCCCGATTCCTTCAAAAAAGTTAAAAAAAGCTCTTTATCGCGACACAACTCGCAACAAAAAAAAACCATTACCAACTCCCTCAGTCCCGAAAGTTTGTCTACCACCAGAAAAAGTAAACTTTAAGTTGCGAGAAAAATTCTCTTGAAACTTATCGACTGCACTTAAAATAGAAGGCATTTTAAGAAATAAGGTATACTAGAAATAATAAGATAACTAATAAAACAAAATAGACATGAAAAATACAACCTGATGCACCTGCTCGACCGTTAATTTCGTTTTTTTTTGCATATTTGTGTATATTTAATCCAGTTTTGCAATGTTTCACTATCAAGATGTGATTTCCGTTAAAAAATATTTTTTGTATTTTGTGTATATTTAATCCAGATTTGCAGTGTTTTACTAGTCACAATGTTGTTTTATCAAGATTTATATACTTAATCCATATGTTTGCAGTATGTATTCAATTTTGGAAGATTTCCTTGGCGACATAAAAAGTGCGCCAAAAAAAACCACGTTGCACTCCGCGCGGCGGAGACTGCAGCTGTACCGAAAAAGTAAAAGCGATGTTACAAAATTATTTTCCGTACACTTAAATTACATTTCTCTTTGAAATATAAGTGATTATTCTGATCACTGCAATCAACATTTAACCAATCCAACCCAAGCAACGCCGAGTAATTCTGCTAGCAATAAATAAAATGCTTTATACGTTCAAAAATTAACTACACATTTATAATGAAATCGATAGTTAGCTGTAAATTATATTTTTATGTTATGAATTAAAAATTATGGTCTTTAATGGAGAAATTCATGCTCATTTATCTAGTTATTACTCATCTTTTTTTGTTTACACAGCAAATTTTTAAAACCATAGAGAATAACTATGCTGTTCTTGAAACAACAATGATAGCTTAAATGCTAAGCCTAACTATACTGCTTAAAACAATAATAATTGCTAAATACTATCCAGTCAAGTATTTTTTAAAATCTTACCTTAAAATTGGAAAAGTAATCCTTTAATTTGGTTTAATCCAAATGTATGAATAAATCTTGACCACAAAAAAACCAACTCTTTTACACAGAGTACTGGATGACTGTCCTATACGTATGCAAGACTACTTTAGGGGAAAGTAATAAATAGGTCCACCAGAGTGGTTTTGGAAGGGGAGGAAACGTGACATCACTCGGAGGAATCTCTACATAAAGAAAAGCATTGATGATTATGTGGCTTATGCGGATAAACTACTTCATTTTCTTTTGCATAATTGGGAAAAAATATAAAGAGAAATGTGACAGTAACTACTCTTCCCTTCCAAGTTCTTCATGACCTGGAGTCATTTCTTACCGTGAGAACATGTGGTTCCCACATCCAGTCTCCACAGTCGCAGTTTGAGTTCTAGGAATTACAAAGCAAACACTGCATAAAAGAACATCAGTTGGAGGAAACACAATTCCTTCAGCCTTTCAGAACTATTTTAAGTGCGCACCTTTCAATGTACTTCTTGAAGGACCAACATGACTCAAACGATTTAGGTTAGAACATTTTAAACTCTTGAATACACAAATGGTCTTGAATGGTCAAAGGGCGACAGTCGCCTTAGAATGCGAACAAAAGGCCATTTCACAGGGCTAGGTAAGTGAAACTACCATTGACAACACGCATTCAGCCACATACAAAGAAAAGAGAGTATCATTGAGAATTGTATATCCTTTCGATTTCTCTCTTCAACGTTCTCCGATACTGAACCAATTACGAATTTCAAGCCAGTAAAATTCTCCATTCAAAGATCAAACAAGAATATCCCATTTGAACACAAACTGAAGAAACGAACGCACGTTGAAATCGACTCCCTATCAGCAAATTCTCAGTAAGCACTCCTTCGGGTGACAAGTGGGACAGACGAGTAGACTTTGTTGTGAGGGGATGACATTGAACGATAGTTTAATGTCATCTGCTATTCGTTTTTCTAGGCGTTAACAGTTACTGCTAACCCATACTTCAAGTCACAAGACCGCATATCCCGAGGATAACAATTAGCGCGGTCCCCCGGTCCGGACGCTTTATGTCCCTGTCTTCTTAGAGGAGCCTGTCATCCGAAGAGGGCTATATACGCGGAGAACTTTTGGTTGCTTGAAAAAGTGGGGTAGGAAACCGGCCGTCTGTTCAGAGTTAGTGATATACAAGAATCTGAGGCTCCCGTAACGAAGAGATGTGGAAATCTCGGCCGTCTACTATAACCAGAGCGTTAAAATATATCTGTACCTTGGAACAAAAAGCCAATGTCCAAAGCTTTCAAATTTGAGTTTCAAAATTTCTCAAAAATGTAAAGGAAATCTAAATAAATTTGACACTAGAATGTAATAAAAAACCATGACTAAATTGAAAGGTAAAACTGAAAAATAATGATACACAAACCGTTAGTAAATATCTGTAAAAATCCTTAAACTGAAACTGATGTTCACTGACATTTGGCTAAAATGGACATGGCCCCTTTTGTTCCAAGGTACAGATATATAATCACATATTAGTGTCAGAAAACTATTAAAACTATTAACTAACTTATGCAAAACCCACGAAAAAAGAGATGGTAAAAGAAATTAAGCAAACTATTATCTTACTTGATTCTCGGTATGATAAGCACCAAAGCAGGATACGCATAGACACACTTGACATATACTGCACATAGACGAACTCTTTGGATATGATAATTTCCGGCAGTTCGTCGGATGATCACAAAATGAAATTTTTAGATTCCCTTTTGAATTGGTTGACAACATGGGAGGGTTTAAAATTAGGAAGCGGTACTTTCACACGAGAAACTCAAATGGCTTTAAAGCATACTACATATGCAGTTATTGAAATGACAAGGTATTGTGTTGAAGAATTAAAGCATGAGTATATTTTAACAGGTAAGCTTCAAACAGATGTGCTAGAAGATCGCTTTGGAAAATATAGGCGATTAGCAGGTTCAAATTATAACATTTCTATAACACAAATTTTTGAGACTGAAAACAAGTTAAGAGTACAGAGTCTGTCAAGTATTTTAATGAGAGAACCAGATGATGATCAGTCAGTAAGTCAATTGCAAGAAAATATTTGTTTGTGTGACATTGACCATTTAGAAAAATTACTGTTAATTACAGTTGAAGGTTTAACTAATTATCAAACTATGTGTCCTCTTTTAACTTATGTAGCAGGTTATTGTTGTCATATAGCTCTCAAAAGACTGAAAAATTGTTATTTTTGCAGAAATATAATTTTAATGGACGATGATTTAGAAATTGATGATAGATTTAAATTAATTAAAAACCTGGACAGAGGACAATTGAAGTATCCATGTGAGGATATAATAAATATAATTTTATATACTTACATAATAATTGATAAGTTAGTTACACGTTCGAAAGAAACTGGATTTTTAAAAATGAATAACCAACGTTCTGTCCTTGTCGGTTTAGGATTTTGTGTTCCAATGAAATATTCATTGAAACAGATGGTTGCCCTTGTAATCATTTAGGAGACAATGTAATGAAATGCATAATTTGGTTTGCTTCAAATATATTATTAAAAAATTTGTGCAAAAATAAAAACGATAACTTGATTAAACAAAAAGAAGGTGCAACTTTTTTGAGAAAAAAGCGCAAACTTCAAACGTTGCAAAAATAATAATTGCAACAATTTCCCAATCAAATCATTTTGAAATATAAATATGTATTTATAACTTTATATACTATATGTATACCATTCTAATGCCTTTTCAGTCTTAAAACGTCTTTAAAACACAGTTAAATATAAGCATATTTTCATTTTATAATAATTCAATTTATTCCATGTTAACCTCAGGACACTATTTTGTTACTTTTTCTGAAGGGTGTATATAAAGATCTGCATGTATATAAAATCATTTAGTCCTTCTATATAAATTATTTGTATTCTTTCTTCTATGAAACATTATTTAAATGTGACAGCAATTGATATGTAATGCAGTTTCTGCATTATATTTTGCTTGTGTAAATAAACAACTTATTTGAAACTTTGTGTTTTCATACTTATTTTTTTAAAGTTCCTTTATATTTAAGTATCAGAAGACTTTTTCTTTTCCATACTGATTAAAATAGAAAACTTGTTTGTTTTAGTTAAAATTCACTAAAATGACACTATTATCAAATTTATATAACGTTGATCTTAGTTTCCAAAACAGATTGAAACTTGCCGAAATTTCACGTTTGAAATGTTATCTAAAAAATTTAATATACTTTGCTCTTTAATCAGCTGATGTCACTAAATCAAATTTAATAAGCTATTAATATTTGTGTTTTAATATAAGGTTTTCAAACGTATATAAAACAATTACCGAGGAATTCGTATCTTAATATAAAGAAAAATGCCCTACTCTAGATTTTAGTGTACTTTTTTTTATAGATTGGGCTAAAAAAACCTTTTTTGAGAGTAATTTGGAGAAGTGTAGTCTCTTCATTTACAGCAGCGAGTGTTGGGAAAATTACGTATGGATTCTACATGGCCCAAGTTCGGCTACGTCACGAAACCTGTACTTCGGCCTTGTATATAGGTGGCGTTGGACCAGGGCACAGGGCTGATACAACACTTTGTAACGTCACGAGCGAGGTCGGTAGTTTTAGTTCATTATTTGGATATTAATTTTAAAGATGGGAAGTTTCTTTTACATTTTATTACTTTTACTTTGCTTTTTGATCGGAAAAATTTCTCTGAATTTTAAGGATATAAACGAGGCATATGATTTTGCCTTGAATATATTTTTATTTGTATCATATTTACACCATTTATTAACAATGCATTGTTACAATTCCGCTTAATTAAGTAACACATTCCAATAATTTGATAACTTTGATTTAAAAAACAAAAGAATATATTTTGAATGAAAGCTCAGTGACGTTACATGAAGTATTTTATCAGCAAAAAGAATTATTAATTAGATTAGAAGATTTAATGTTTTTAAATTTTTATCTTCTTTCTTACTGGACTTAGTTTAAAATATAACATTTATAACTTTACTGTAATTGTTTAAGAGTATGTTTACTATAATTGAAATATAATTTACTTTGAGCGCTTTTTCTGTAATCCACAAGAGCATACTTCAAGAAAAGGGGAACTAGAATTAAGTCTTTCTTCGATTATATTGGTCAGTAAGCTTTTCTGGTCCATGCATTTAAGGAATTCATCCTCAAATTGCTGCGAAATACATGTCTGGAAAACTTCCAATGCTGTGACAATATTTATAGTAAATGGAGTTGGCCAAAATACACCTCCTCTATCTAAAATATCTAAATAATCGAAGATATTACTATCAAATTCTATTTCTAACGATTTATTTATGTAGAGAATATTTTAGCATTCTGAGCAGTTAATATTTCTGACAACATTTTTAGCGATGTAATTAGAAACATAAATTAATACTCTCCTATCATTTTGAGAAAATTGAGTACCATTGGTTACGGCAAGTATTTCGTCCAAATAAATACTATCACAAGCAAATTTGTGTCATATTCTATCTTAGAATTATGCTGATGAGAAATACACTTCAATAAAAATATTCCACTTTTGGATGAATTCAGTTTTAAAATACTGATTAATTTTAATTTTCCTTCGGATTCTAATATTTCAGTTAAAGATATGTTATAATTAGAGCCACTCATTTGCTGGCATTGTCCAAATCTAGCTTCTAAATTGTCAGTATGAAATTTTCTTAATAAAACATACAGTTTAAGTATTGAAATAAATATGTAGACAGCTCAATCAGAGTAATAGTGGTATGTTCCAATGCCAAAAAGGTTTCATTGGAAAGTTTACGTTTTAGCTCATTGGTCCTGTTTCCTGGGTTATTCGTGTTTATCTGTCCCACCTTTGGAGCCAAAGAATAAAACTTTGCAAATATCGTAGCTTTTCGTCAGCATTGGATACAATTGACGTGAAGTTTCTATTTTGTTTGTTGGAAATTTCACGTTAACATTCAACCATTTTGATATTATGTTAATGAAATTTTTCGATTCCAAAATATCCTTCCCAAAATTAGTTTGATTTTCTACACTTTCTACTTGTAATGTTGCCGAAACTTTATCATGAAACAATTTCAGTGTTTCAATTCGACACATTTTGCCTCTCCAAAGATGTCGGAAACAGCTTTTCGAGAAAATGAAGGAGCTATTTTTAAAGCATTATATTCAGAAAGACTGCAACTTCCTTAAGTGTAACAAGCTAGCATATTGAATGTTTTCATCTACTCCTTTAAAAGATGGTATGATGAAAGTTTTTTTGGTATCAGTTTGATTTAGCCAATTGTTCCCAATGCACTTAAGAACATGAACGGTATAAAAAAATGAAATTTTTTCCCCTTCAATTGAAGGCCTCAATTTCCCTCCACAAAAAATTTCAAACATTTTTCTATTTATTCTATTGTTATCGGAAATTAACCTTACAACATAACTACAATTATGAACATATATTAAAACTTGCAGTCAAATTTTTAGGTAGATCTGCTTTTTAAATCTTTCATAGGAAACAGTGCAACTACATGTTTTCCAATTTTGACCAGCTGTTACAAATGAATTTTTCACCTAATAACCACACTACATTTGCGACCCATCTGAAAATCTCTCTATATAAAAATAGAGGTGTGTAGAGGGGGCTAAAAACTATTCGAAATTGCCATAGGAAAACATTAAGCATAAAAAAATTACGGTACGCAGCTCAGTTTGTTTTACCAGTATTGATCGAAAATCAAACTTTCCAATAAAATTGTACGAAAAACAATTTTTTCCAAAACAATATATTTAAACAATTTCAAAATATAATTGTTTGAACTGATTTTTTATTTCTTTCCATAATATAAACAATTTATAAATATTTGATGAAAAAGGATATTTAGTTTTACACAACATACATTTTGTAATGGATCACGAAAAGCCCAAACGAAAAGCTCATTAACCATAAAAGCGTAATTTTGCAAATCAGTATCTGGCAATGCCAGAATTAATGTTTTATTTGATAAATAAGATTTAGAATTTCGTGTTTGTGTTTTTGAGTTAAGACAGCGATTACATAAGAAATTACATTTCTCTATGAAATATAAGTGATTATTCTGATCACTGCAATCAACATTTAACCAATTCAACCCAATCAACGCCGAGTAATTCTGCTAGTAATAAATAAAATGCTTTATACGTTCAAAAATTAACTACACATTTATAATGAAATCGATAGTTAGCCGTAAGTTATATTTTTATGTTATGAATTAAAAATTATGGTCTTTAATGGAGAAATTCATGCTCATTTTTCTAGTTATTACTCATCTTTTTTCTGTTTAAACAGCAAATTTTTAAAACCATAGAGAATAACTATGCTGTTCTTGAAACAACAATGATAGCTTAAAAGCTAAGCCTAACTATACTGTTTAAAACAATAATACTAGCTAAATACTATCCAGTCAAGTATTTTTTAAAATCTTACCTTAAAATTGGAAGAAAAGTAATCCTTTTATCAGGTTTAATCCAAACGTATGAATAAATATAAATCTCGACCACAAAAAAACAACTCTTTTACACAGAGTACTGGATGGCTGTCCAATACGTATGGATGTTAAGCACAGAATTAAGGTTGGGGAAAAAGAACGAACTGTTCTTTTTCACCTGTTCTTCAAAAAGAACGGGAACAGCCTGTTCCCACTTTTTACAAAAACCTGTTCTCGGTTCTTTTTTTTAAAAGAAACATTGCAATTTTTGTATACTTCGATTTTAAACAGGTGGGAATTTTGCAAAGTTATCTTTTCTCGAATTTTCTAAGTTCGCAAAAATTTTCGTATATTCTAAATTATGGTAAGTCTGAAACACTGCTGTTCATCCTATTGTTTGTGACTCACTGTTTCTTGTTGATTCATTCATCCGCTCTCTGAATTGGTCTTCCATTTTTAATTAAATAAATTATTATCGTTTTTCAATATTTTTCAAATACCTCTATTAGCCGCACCAATATCAAAAGGAGAAAAATTTAATTCCTTCACATTAAATTAAGAGGATTTGTAATAGAAGCTAGATTCTCTTAATCATTTTGGCGAGACCCATAAAACAAAAACACCATCTATATCTAAATATATAAAATAGGATGTGTGTGTATGTATGAATGTATGTGTATATATGTATATTTTCTATACAAATCTACACCGTTTGACCAATCCACACCAATTTTTCCGAAACAAATTAAATTACAATATTTATATTTGAATTGACTTTTTAGTTCTTCTCATGATGTAAATAAATTATAGATATTTTATTGATGAAGAAAGAATATTTTGAAATATTAATTTTCCAAGGAATATCAAGGAAATGGTTTTTCAGGAGTTCCAAGATAATTTTCAAGGAAAGTTGGTGTATATTTCGACCAACTTTCCTTAAAAAATTTATTGAATACGTATTGATTTGTAGAATTCTGTTTCATAAGCTTTTTAGGTAATGCGTGTAACTTATTTTAAAATTTCCGGAATAGATACATGTGAATCCTCCTTTGAAAGCAGTGATTTTCTTTCTGAAAAATTCTGTAAAATCGACCATCTGCTTTTTGAAAATATTTTATCTACTCAGTTTAATTGGTCTACACCGATTACATTTATTATCTATTTCAGAATACATTCAGGCAGTCGAAATTCGACACTTTGCGCATCTTTCATTTTTTAGAATTCTGCATTTTTTCGTCGGAATTTCGTTTCTGTTTGTATTTATGTCTTAATCTTTTACACATTGCAATATATTCAGGAATGAAATGTATATATTTGCGTCCGAGGTATATTGTAGAAGCTATGAGAAAGTTAAAACGTATTTTCCGTACAACTTAAATGATTGCATTTTTCTGTGAAAGAAGAGTGATTATTCTAATTCAATTTTCAAGCAACATTTAACCATTTCAACCCGAGAAACGCCGGGTAATTCAGCTAGTTTTTGAATAAAACCATCTAAAAATTTTATAAATGAAATTATGATAGTTTTATTTTCATTTTCAATTTTATATCCGAGCCACATGTATGTAACCAAAGAGCCGCAGTTCGCCGACACATGGTTTAGCTGAATTTGGCAGCATGAATTAATAAATACATTTTATGACAGCAAATGTTTTGAGAATGAAGAGGTAGATCGGTAGTTAATTAAAGTCGCACTGGAGCAACACAACGGAGAATGAAAAAAATACTTTTAATAAGCTAAGGGCGGATACTAATGAAAGAAGAGATTAAATCTAGTCACATTGTCTTCTGAAATTTCAGCAAAGAAAACATATTTCTCCGACAGGGGTGACAATGAGGCTCTATGGAAAATCGGCCAAAAATAATCCTTATTTCAAAACTGAGATAGTAAAAGCCTGAAATCAAAAAATAACTAGTCTAACCTCGTTATGACGAATTTCACCAGACCGTTCAAAAATCGTATTAACCGAAGTTCATGTTATCCGAATTCAGAAAAAAGCTTTATTTCAACAATAAAATAAAGCTTTAATACGTTTACATTACTTTCCGTATAATTCTTGTATCACAGAAATGGTATTCATTTATCACAAAGTCTTTACCGATAATTCTTGATTATACCGACGATCCTTGATTACAGATAATTCTCTGTTACACAACTTTTGAATGTTTTGAAAATTTGAAACCAATTTTATTTGTAAAGAATTCGTTGCTGTTTGGCCGAGAGTTTAGGAAACTGAATCCCTCCATTTTTGCAATTGAGGAGTACACAAAATGCTGAATCTTCCCCCTGATTGAGCAAATCAAACAATACTAAACCCACTTTACTCAGAACAAAATATTGATTACTTGGGCTTCACTTTGATTGTGAGGTGTTTATGAACATTATTGATTGAAACTTGCAATGCCTTTTTTAATTTCAAATGCAAATTTGCATGGCGCAGACGAAATCTCTCAAATAAATTTTATTTTACAAAAACTACCATGGCAGTTGATTTTGCTCATGAGTTAGGAAATAGGAGTGTTTCGAGTATTTCCAAGATTTTAACACTGATAAAAATGGGAAATTTTAATCTAATAGCTACTATTACCAGTGGTGTACACAACCAAAATCTGAATCTTTATGATTTTAACTCAGTTCTATGAGATCAAAAATTTGAAAACTTTGTTTTGTGTAAAGAAAATACTTAAATTTATGTGAAAAAAATCAATTTATTCAATTCATTTTTGTAGACAATTTAGTACGTATTTCATTCGTTTTTTCTTTTTCATTGCAATTAATAAGGGCCGCGGTAGCCCTGTTGGAAGAGTAACGGATTAGCAACCGGAAGGTTGCGAGTTGGAAACTAGGTCCTACCAAAGACCGGCATGTAAAAGGGGGCTGGTGCACGTCAATTCTGTCGTGGCCTGAAATTTCCTCACGCTGGCGTGGAGTGGAAGTTTGGAGAGTGGGGTGCCAGCTCGGGTGTTGCCTCGTCATATGACCGTGGTACAAAATTACGTGGTGTTGTCCACGGATTTCCCTTTGGGATTGATCCCTGACCGTCACCAATAGTCCGTTGTGTTGGTCCAATGTGACGTTAATTAAAATACCTACCTACCTGCAATTAATAACCATAGATCTATTTCAATATTGTGGACTTTTAATTTGAAAAATATTTCAATGCTAAATTTAAGGTGTAAAAAAGTAACATTTTACCACTATACTAAAAGTTCAATTTATCTTCAAAATGTTTAGTTATATCATCACAAATTTGGTCCCTTAGTTTCGATTTATAAAGAAATATCAGTTCAAAATAATGAGAAACCTTTTTTATTAAATACATACCTCATTGTTAAATTAATTTGTACTGATTTTTATTGATATACCTCATTCTGATCATTCAAAGCAAATCCTGTGTCTCTTATTCATATTAAGATGTAAATATGTGGGCTCATTCAACAAATCACATTTGGGCCTTCAAAGCAAGCACTCACACATTGCAATGCGAACTTCCGAAACAGTACTATACAGATGGTGGCTGCTTTGACTTTCAATTTTAATGGGTAATTAATTAATGTCGTACGCCGTTGTGTAATAATCCTGTCACTTAGTGTTACTCCAGCGTGACGTTAATTAAAATACCTACCGCGTTTGGAAGGTGATGATTTCCATGAAACAATTCTCTACAGAAACTATTTTCTTATACTTATCACTTCTTTATATCTTTTTCATATTTTGTAATGTGTAGAACAAGATGGGAACAATTAAGTTAGGTAGGTATTTTAATTAACATCGCACTGGAGCAACGCAACGGGGAATTGACGACGATCAGGAATCAATCCCAAAGGGAAAGTTCGAGTACACACCACGTAATTTTGAACCACGGTCAGATGACGATGCAACACCTGAGCTGGCACCCCACTCCCCAAACGTCCACACTACGCCATGCAGGCCACAACAGATTTAATGTCCACTAGCCCCTTTGTACAGACGGTCTTTGGGTTGGATTTGAACTCGAAACCCTCTGGTTGCTGGTCCGTTACTCTTCCAACCGGCCCGACGCAGGCCTTCACACACAATTTTAGTGGGAAAATTTTCATCATACTTTCTTGCTGATTGGTCACTGACACTTTTTGCACTGACGCTATTTAGGCATTCTGAGGGCCTGAGCTTTTGGACACAATTAAATAATGTTCTCCTCGAAATATTTCGACTAAACAATAACGTTCATAAAAATGCTTGAAAATAAAAATGACAAATTCCAGAAGTTCTCACGGTCCAGCATAATTGATGCCAAGTCCCGGCGATAGAGAAACACTGGTGTAAAAGGCTATAATATGTTAGAACACGGTCAGAGTACAAGCAGATAAGATAAACTTTTCTAAAAGAGAGAGATAGCTAGGAAGATCCCATACCAAAGAGGAAACAATCAAGGAATTCCATGTTGTGTTTCTCAGAAGGTAATACAACTTAATTAATCCCAGCCCTTTGAAGTGTTCGAGTTTAACGAGACTTCAGATATCCTTTTGAGCAGCATTTAATTACAGTTATCATTTAATAGTGTTTGAAGCGTCAGCACAGCACGAATATTTCGAACATTTGATAACAAAATGACTCTGACTCATTGAGAATTCAGACATTTTTGCGTTCTCAGCTTCTTCCTTCTAGAAATCTGGGTAGGTAAGTCGTTAACGTCGCTCTGGAGCAATACAACAGGCTATTGGCTATAGGTTCGGGATCAATCCTGAAGGGATAGATCCGAGGTGACGATGCAACACCTGAGCTGGCACCCTACTCTCCAAACTTCCACACCACGCCAACGTGAGGGCATTTGAGGCCATGACAGATTTAATGTGCAGCAGCCCCCATGTGCATGACCGTCTTTGGCTCGACCGAGTTTTGAATCCGTTGCTCTTCCAACGGCTACCACGCCCCCTGAAAATTTGGGAGCAGTTATCATTAGAACATTATTAAATCCTTTTCTCCTTTACGGCGCACATTTTTACGAGTAGCAACATTGCACCGGTCATATAAATTAAGAATCTGGAATACTGGTAAACAGAATGACTTCATCCATACATCTCACAAACTGAAGTAACTTAGATGAGAGAATCAATACAACAGGAATCTTCGATCATTGGAACATTCCCCATTGAGAAGGGGCAGAGAATTACCTGAAAAGTCTCATTACGGGAGACAACGGCGTGGACAAGGTCTCCTTTTATCAAGACAGTCACTGACGCTCAATTTGGCTATTTCCGGGTTTTCTTATGTTTGAAAAACACCTCATTCACTCTCGCACCAAATGAAACCGGGCCGATGGAAGAGCAGCAATCGGAGGGTTGCGAATTCGAAACTAGGTCCAGCGAAACATCGTCATGTATACGGGGGTTGGTGTATGTTAAATCTGTAGTGGCCTCAAATGTCCTCACGTTGGAGTTGTGTGGATGTTTGGAGGGTAAGGCGCCAGCTCAACTTCTCACATCGTGATCCGACCGTGGTTCAAAATTGCGAGGGGTTGTCCCGTGATATTTCCCTTCGGGATTGATTCAGGACTGTCGCTAACAGTCCGTTGTGTTGCTCCAGTGTGATGTTAATTATCTACCTATAATGGCAACGCCTTGAGGGTGAAGAAATATGGAGTGGCTTGTGGGACATTCGAGGCCACGAAAGCTTTAACGTGAACCGCCCCCACGGTCTTTGACTGGATTCAAACTCGCAATCCTCCGATTGCTAATCCGTTGCTCTTCCAACCGGCCTACCATTGCCTGTGCTTTAAAGTGTAGCGCGTGTTCGAAGATGGTAATGGTAATTAATTAACGTCGCACTAGAGCAACACAACGGGCAATTGACGACAGTCCGGGATCCAAACCGAAGGGAAAGATCCAGGACAACACCAGGTAATTTTGAACCACGGTCAGATGACGAGGCAACACCTAAGTTGGCAGCCCACTCTCCAAACTTCCACACCACGCCAATGTGAGGATATTCGAGAACACGACGGATTTAACGTGCACAGTCGCCGTGTACACGATCTTTAGTTGGATCGAGTTTCAAACTCTCAACCCTCCTGTTCGGTTTATCTTCCATATAGACTACCACGGCCCACGCGAGATCATGAGATAGAAGACAATCATGAAAGAATATCTTTAGAACAACTTTGTTTTTTCTCCAACTTTAGTTTTAGATCATGTTTTTAATGAATTGTTTCTCCTTTCCATCACGCAAAGAATACGATTCGAAACTGCACGCAAGATAAAATAAGGCAAATTTTAAATAGAGCTCTGGCGATATTGAAGGTAGGTATTTTAATTAACGTCTCACTGGACCAACACAACGGGCTATCGGTGACGGTCCGGGATCTGATACAAAGGCAAAGATCCGAGGACAACACCGGGGCCGTCGTGGCTCAGTGGGTATGCGCACTGTGCTAGCAACCTTCGAGTTGTTGGCGGCGGAGGTTCGATTCCTGGCAGGTGAATTCCTCCCTGGGTGTGTATTTCTCTCTTCCGTGACAGTAAAGCTTTCAATAACTGTGTGTCAATTATTTGATATTGTATTGTGTCTGGCGCAGCATGGCCAAAATATGGTCCTTGCGCCATAAAACCAACCAACCAATCGAGGAGAACACCACGTAACCACGGTCAGATGACGAGGCAACACCTGAGCTGGCACTCCACTCTCCAACCACGCCAACGTGAGGACATTTGAGGCCACGACCGATTTAACGTGCACCATCCACCTTTGTACACGATGGTCTTTGGCTAGATTCGCAAACATTCCGGTTGCCAGTACATTACCCTTCCATCCGGGCCACCTCAGCCCATCTTCCTTAACGCAAAATTAATTTTTCACGGAATCTCGTAGATTTTCTTTCCTAAATAGGGTAGGTGCGACTTTAACACAGTGAGTTAGCCAACAGCTGAAATATGCAATTTTAAACAATCTGACGCTCTTTATAAATTAGACGATGATTTTAGCAACATTAATTTGCAGAAATGACACATTTTCAATTGTTCATTGTACATCTTGTGAAAGAGGATATCTTTTGTTTCATAAAATTACATATTGATACAATATTAGCAGATTAATTAAGACGTTACAAAATTGATCCTTGTTAGATTTTAATCTCTAAAGAACCTTGGAATGAGAATTATTTCAAAGAATCTGATTCATTCTTTTGAATTAAAGAACATTGACACATCTATATCCTTCTTTACTAATAACAGTCAAGATTTCCCATATCGTTACCATCATTTTCTGGATCTATGCCTCTAGACTCAAATCCTGTTTTAACTAATTAATTCAACCATAATAGGCCTTGGTTTCAAGTACAGTAAAAAAAATTAATACACCAGAGATATGACATAGAGTTTATTTTATTATTGATTTATACCTGTTTTCTGTCTTTCTAATTGGAAAACATTTAAATTACCGAAAAAACTCTCCATGTATTATTCTATATTGGTTTTTGTATTGAAAACTCTACCTAGAGGAAGAATCAGGCATCTAGAAGTTTCTAGATTTTCCTGGTACTGTCGCATAGTGACTTTCGCGGGTTTGAAGGGTTGTTTTTTAGGGGTCTTGGTTACAGAGAGGTGAAAGTCTGTGACCTTCAAACTCGGGAGTGGTCAACGCGTTTGTAGGTCAAAGAAGTTTGACTCCGCTTGTTGAAGGAAATTATCTTTTTGAGAAATTTCACTAATTTCTTTAGTTACATCCTACAATTTCTCTTCTTCCACGCTCATAATAAGAACACATTCCAAATTATCTTGTGTGTGTGTCTTTTACTTCATATTGTATGTCTTGTGTCAAGCCAAATATGGCAATTGTGCCATAACATCCCAAAACTAACCAACTAAATTGTCTTGCGACATTAGATACGTTAAAAAATTTTGAATGCACTTTAAGTTTGAAAATGTGTTTACATATGATATCTCTGAACAGGATAATGTTTAGAAAACCTTAAAGGCGAAATAGAAATTTCTATATAACTGGTATGCTATGCAAATTTGAAAACTTTCAATCACAATTGCTGCGTTTATAATTTTTACATTCTTTAAGAAAATCTTTCCTACTTATTTCATTATTTTATTATACTTTGCTTTCAACGAATGGTATTTTCATTTGCAGCAACTAAGTATTAAAATTATTCAAATATGCTTAAAACAAGTATCATATAAGAAATAAAATTGATGAAAGTAACTGTTGTTTTTCATTTAGTATACTCTAAAACTATTTTATTAAAATTTTAGAAGGGTATTCCTTTTGCGATTGGTAAGGAGTTCAATGCTTTGTATTTTGTGTTTGAGTTTTTCACCTGGTGTAGGCTGAATGCTTCAGAAATATGTTTAAAGCCATCCGCACATATTTGAATTTCCTCGAAGCCTCTAGTCTTATGAAAAATCATAAAATAATCTAAATTTAACGTAAAGGAGTACGAAGGATTAATATAAAGAGTATTGAAGTAGTTTTATGGTATTTTTTAATGGTTTATAAGCAAGTTTGTGTAGTGCAAAATTACTTTGCATCTTAAAATCTTAAGTTTTCTTTCTGAATTAACTTGAGAAGTCAAGTGAAAGTCTAGATTCTATAAAGGTCAAGTTCCGACCGAATCTAACATAATTTTAAAATGTGTGAAATAATTTACTCAAAATGATTATAAAATCAATGAAAGTGTGTTACATCATTTAATGAATGAAATGATGACAGAATGAGTTCCAGAGTAGATTACTTTTTATATCCGATTTCGTTATGTAGATAAATTTTAATATCAATTTTTCGATTTAATAATTTTTAGCACCGATCTTGTTTCTCTAGCCTTAATTGTGTCTTAAACCAAGCCAAGCTGATCCCTTCGAAGACAACTTCGAAGGCTAAGAATTCCAGACTCACCTCCCCTCGGCTCACCGTGAGGTGTAGAGCCCATATAGAGGAGAAGGAGGAATAAAGTTTAATCGCAAGCCGCACGAAAGAGGCCCATAGGCCACCCACTCGTACAGCATTTATTAAAACCAAACATAAATACAAAAGAAATATAAAGGACCAACAGGGTCCAAATAAAAATTACGACCGGCACAAGCCGGTTTACAGGGTCGTTCAAATTGAATATATAAAGACCTAGAATAAACATAAAAAATAGATACAACAATATAATAAGATAATAAAACAACGCAGTTATAAAATATTTATTATATATATAATTAAAATTCAATTAGATAAAAGGAATAAATAAAATGGGGCCAGACCTAGTCTTAGGCCCCCTACATCCAACACGGGGAAACCACCAGAGAACTAATTTTGATTGTTGCGGGGAGCCCATCCGCCACCCCTCCAGCCGCCAGCACGCAGTGACTGATTTTGTTTCTGAGGGTTTTAGATCGTAGAACACCCTCTAGCCACTGCGGACCAAAGGCACCAGGAGGTCTTAAATGGTGGTCCTTGGTGTGCGGGCAGCAGAAGAAGTGGTGGTCGGCATCTCCCACCACCCCACAACTGCAGAGGTCCGAGTCTTTAATCCGGAACCTGTGAAGGTAAGCAGCAAACAGCCCAGGCTCCGTCAGAAACCATATTAGATGCCTGTTGGGGATGAGGGTAGATGTCTGGGTCTGCGGAATAAACTCCTTCAGTCGGAGTACCTTATCTGATAATAAATACTGACTGCGCCACTCTTTAAGTGTAAACTTGTTTAGTGTTTTTTTAATAAATGAGAGTGGCGCAGGGACACCCAACTCCTCACCACCAACAGTGGCCATCTTGGCATACTGATCAGCGAGTTCATTTCCAGTGGTCCCTACATGTGCCCGAACCCAGCTCAGGCCAATAGAGTTTGTATGAAGGGCGATTGTATTTTTTATATTAATGACAAAATTAGATTTAGTTGTAGGGTTTTGAATGGCCTGGATTGCACTTAGGCTGTTTATTGTTTTTGATCGCCCATAGAACAGCTTGGTGTTTTGCAGCAAGTTCTGCTTGGTAAACTGAGTTATTATTTAAGAGTTTGTATTGATGGGACTCGATCAATATTTGACCAGTGAAGATGCACACGGCCGCCCCGATGGAACCATCGATTCCGGAGCCATCCGTGTACACCTCATGGTCAGAATTTGGAATAGTTGGAGGTAAATTTGAAATAAGAATTCCTGATGAAAAATTTAATGATTTACTATTGTAATCAAACTCGGATGACAGCCCAAGGTCCGGGTCGGGCAGCCGCCTTTTGATAATGTTAAATTTTTTAAACAATGACCGCAGAGTGACGTGGAGCGGGGGTTCTCACATAGGGCATTTAGGGAGTCAGTTGGGGAGGTTCTATATGCCCCAGACATTTTTAACAAGAAATGTCTCTGTAATGTCTGGAGCTTTTGTTTTTGTTGTTGGGTTAAGGAAACCCCCCAAATGCCAGCTCCAAAAGTCAAGATCTTTTCAATAACGGTTAAATACCATATCTTTTGAAGCTGGCCACCGACTCCCCAGCCCCCGCCTCTTACGCGGTTTAGGGAGCCCCCAATATCCAGACACCTTGATTTAAGGCCAAGAATATGATCACTCCACGTCAGTCCGCCGTCAATAATAATACCAAGGTATTTTAAACTGGGTGTAATTTTGATAGTGGTTAAAATTATTTTAAAGATGGGGTTTCGTTGGAAGTTTGGTAGATTTGGAAACTATAATTGACCGGTATTTGCCGATGTACAGCTCAAGTTTAAGTTCTATTAAAATGTCGTTAATTTGATTCAAAGCTACATTAGTATTATTCTCCAGTAACCTTCGGGTACTTCCCGACGTAACAAGAGCCAGGTCGTCCGCGAAGGCCTGGAGAAAAAGATCTGGAGTACTTAAAAACAAAATACGATTAAAATAAATATTCCACAAGCACCGAACCCTATGGACAGCCTTTAAATAAATATCTCTTGATCAAAATATTTGATTCCTGAAAAATTACAAAACGATCAAAAAATAAGACTTACTAAAATTAATAAAATAATCTGGAATTTTATAAGTATTCATACTGTCCATCAGCAGAGGCCAGTCCATATTATCAAAGGCGGAGGTGATATCAAGTGTTGTTAGGGACGAATGGCATACACCACGAAACTGTTTTAATTTTGAGACAACGGAGAACACTGCCTCCTCACAGTAGCACTGCTCTCTGAAACCATACTGATAAGGGGAAATTATAGAGTTTAAGTCTAACCAGGAATTTAGTTTCCTGGCCAGAATACGTTCAATAATTTTGCCAATTGTAGGCAAATGACAGATTGGGCGGTATGCGCCGCAGGAGGATGGGTCCCTTCCCGGTTTTAAGAGGAAGTGGACATTCCCCCCCTGAGGCACCTAGGAAAGTATGATAATTTAAAACAATTAAAAATAGGAAAAAAAGTAAATCCGGATGGGTTTTATAAATAAGTTTCCAGAGAGTATAATCAATGCGGTCCGGGCCGGGGGTCTTACCATTTTTCAGCATGGAGAGAGCAAGCTCCAAATCACCCTTATTTATTAACAAAACCCGATTAGAATTATTACCAATATTATTTAAAGATAAGTTAATAGAAGAAGGTATATTATCTCCAAAGAAGTGCGACATTAATTTATTAATTTTTTCTTTTTGCAATAGTAATGGATCATCCGGTAAAAAGATATTAATATTTCGGTTTCTGGTTTTTTTAAAAGTATATTTGAATAATGTGCCATATTTCCTATATTGATGGGAGCATCGCTCCATCCAGGCTGCCCTCTTCGAGTCTAACAGCCTCAGTTTGAAGGCGGCCCTTGCCGATCTGTATTTGGTACGAGGGGCCCGGACAGCATCGAGACCCTCTCCGGATTCAGGTATTATTTTAAATCTTTTATATAGAGCGGTGATCCTGTTTCTCTCAGAGGCAAGTTCCTTAGTCCACCAATGAACCTTGTGATGCCTATTTTTTTTAGATTTTTTTAATAATTTTATTTGCTGTATTAGTAATTACGGTAATTAAATTTATAAAATAATTATCAAGGTCATCGGTGGTGAGAATATTATTCGCCAAATAATAAAGTTTCTTCGTTAATCTATTGAAAGACCTCGAGAACCTCCCCAGAACAAATTTTGTCCTGAAGAAGTAATCGAGGTTGTTAGTAGGGTTAATATCAATGTCCACAGTCACATATCTGTGGTCACTGCAAGAATCCAAATCTAAAACATTCCAATTATGAGCCAGGTCAGATATATCTGAACTAATTAAAGTCAAATCGGGTCATCCCTTCCCAGTTTGGGCAACGAAAGTAGGCCCCTTTTCGGGAATATTAATAATATCCGAAAAAAGGGTGCTGCAGAGGTCAACCACCCGCCTACCCCTGATATCCTCAAAGCCGTACCCCCATAAGGGAGAACGGGCATTGAAGTCCCCCATGATGAGGAGCCTGCCTCTGGTGATATTGAGGACCTCTAGCTCCTCGGACATGATGTTAATGTCATCATGGGGGAAGTACACACTTTCTATTATCAGGGGACCAGCATGGGTAAAAACCTTCGCAAACACAGAATTATCAGAAGTAAAAAATAAATTGAATTGTAAATCATAGTTGGTACAAATAATAATAGCATTGTTTTTAAAAGAAGCAAATTGTCGATGACCTGGCTGAGGAAAGAAAGGTTTTTTGTGTACCAAATAAGGATCCTGTAAAAAGATAAAATCAGTTTTAATTTTGATTACAGTAGCCACAGCCAGACTGTGGGCAGGTAGGGAATGGTTAGTATTAATTTGGACCAGTCTCAGTAATGTAGCCATCACTCACTGTAATCTGTCCCCGCCTCAAGAAGCTTAAGCTGGCGTTTATAGTTTTGGCACTTCCTAGAACGGCAGTCATGGGTCGTCTCATAATTAGTTTTAAATTTCGAATTGCTTTCTAAGAAGTTAATGCATTTTTTTGGCTTACTACAATTGTTAACATTATGTTCATTATCCGGCTCACCCCCACAGTTCAAACAAATTTTAGTGCCGTTGCACCGGGTCTTACTGTGACCAAACTTGCCACACCCGCTGCATTGGCGAACGCTTTTAAATTCCTCGACCCGAACTCTCTGCCAACCAACGTACAAATATCCTTGAGACATTATGTCGCGGAACACTGCAGGTTCTACCATAGCCACCCAGTGCTGCATTAATTTTAAAATTAAGTTTAAAACCACTATCTTTAATAATCGCTTCATTCAATCGTTTCAACTCCATCATGATCTCCTCCTCCCCTAAACTTCCATCCACATTAAGCAAAATTACACGTGGTCTCAATTTGACCGGTATCGCAATATCAAACAAGTCATTCATCAGTTCCACCCCCGCCAACAAGCTCCTCAATTGATCCGCCTCTTCCAGGGAACCCAGGTCGACGGCAACTCCGCCGTTAAAGATTTTTCTAGATTGGATAATTTTGAATTTTTTATCTCTAATTACATTTTGAATTGTTTTTTGTTATCTTCAAAATTACTCTTTTTTAGGTTTAAGGAGAACTGTATGTCTGGGCTGTTGTTGTCTATTTGGTACAATTCGGACTGGTGGGCCCAAAGCCAATTTCACGGCATAGGTGGGTTTGGAGGCAATCTAAACCCCCAAGTCCTTGATCTCGGTAAGAATTTCCTTGGTCAGGGCAGGCGGCTCCTCGGGATTAGCTACCGTTATTTTCAACTCCCTGATCACATTATGTGCAGATTCCAGTGCACTACCAAAGTTGTCAGACATAATCTTCATATTTCTTTTCCGCTCATCAAGCGCTCCTCGGATGTTCGCTAAGAATTACATAAGAATTAGTAATTTCCTTAAAATTGCAGGGGCCGCGGTGGCCCGGTTGGAAGAGTAACGGACTAGCAACCGAAGGGTTGCGAGTTCGAATCCACACCGTCGTGTACAAACGGGGCTGGTGCACATTAAATCTGTCGTGGCCTCAAATGTCCTCACGTTGGCGTGGTGTGGAAGTTTGGAGAGTGGGGTACCAGCTCAGGTGTTGCTTCGTCATCTGACCGTGGTTCAAAATTACGTGGTGTTGTCCTCCGATCTTTCCCTTTGGGATTGATCCCGGACCGTCACCAATAGCCCTTTGTGTTGCTCCAGTGTGTCGTTAATTGAAATAGCCCCCTTAAAATTGCTTGACCCAATTTACATGCTTGAAAATTTGCGAACATTTTAAAAAACACTTCAATTTACATGCTTTATTGCAAAACATTATAAAAGACAGGATCTCATGAAACAGAAAAGGATATAAATATCCTTTGAACAAAAATACTTTAAAACACAAGATCTTGTATACTTTATCCTCGAAACCGAAAAAATTCATTTTAAGCCGTGTGGTCGCCTTGGCTCAATAAGCTTGCTCTCTGCTTTAACAATCTGCGGGTTGTAGACGGCACATGTTCGATTCCTTTTTGGGTGCATTTCTATCTTCTAATTAAAGCTTTCCTTGTGTGTGTACATTCATATACTTGACGTCTGGCCCAACTTTGTCAAATATGGTCCTTAGCCCTAAAACCCCAACCAATCAATCATCTTACACCGGCCTGGTAGCCGAGTGTTTAGAGATCTGGCCCTAGGTTCAAAAGTCTGTGTTCGAAACCCGATATTCGTAGCTATTCAAAATTCACTTTAAGCCCTAGATCCCTGTTTCATTAGCCTTGTGTAACAAAAAATATTCAGGTTGATAAACTGAACCCAAATTATGTATTTTTTATTAAAAATATTTGTTACCTACCTACAAAACCCGGACGTACAGAAACTTCCTAAGGAAATGCAAGTTCATTGCTTATACTGATTAAAACAAAGGGAAGCAATTTTTTGTGTGATTTTTCTCCATTTATTAAAGATATGATTCATATTACAACTTGTTATAATGTTATCTAATTTTCCTTATTTGTAAAAATATAATTAGGGCTCTCGAATCATTTTAAAATTGTTCTGAGGTACAGGTTTGGCCCTTCCGTCTCAAAATTTGCCGACCCCTGACCTAGGCAGAACTTTCGGAGACGACCCCACATTAGGACAGGTTCATCCTCTCTTTTCTATTGTTAACACGATTCCTATAATGTTGGGGGAGTGAAGTGGATTGGTCACTCCACTACCCTAGTTAATTCTTCTCCATTATATAAGCTCAAATCTGATAAACCATCACACACGACACATCTTCGATTTCCATATCTGAATTTGGGGCCGTTGTGGATCAGTGGGAATGTCTACTGCGCTAGCAACCATCGAGTTTTAGGCGCGCAGGTTCGATTCCTGGCAGGTGCATTCCTCCCAGGGTGTATTTCTTTCTTCTGTGTCAGTAAAAACTTTCAGTGTCAAGTAAACAAAGCCTGATTACTTGATATTGATGTCTTGTGTCAATTATCTGATATCGTATTGTGTCTGGCGCAGCATGGCCAAATATGACCTTGGCGCCATAAAACCCGAGTGGACAAATTACTGATTTCTCAAGTGATTTCAGTATTATACTAGTCTGCACTTCGACTCATAAGTATACTTGAGTCGTCCTTCCCACATATTATCTGACTGTGGACCAAAATTACGTGGTGTCCTAGAATCTCCCTTTGGCATTGATCCCGGACCGTCGCCAATAGACGGTGTGTTGCTCCAGTGCGACGTTAATTAAAATACCTACCTTCTGAGATGATTACGAGACTCCGCCCACATGGCCGCTACATCATTGCAGGAAGATAGATAGTTGAATTAATATCAAAATGTACCAAAAACACGGGCTATTCATGACGGGCTCAATCAAGCCCGAAGGAGGGTGTTTAATTAACGTCACACTCGAGCAACACACGGGCTATTGGTGACGGTCCGGGATCAAACCCAAAGGGAAAGACCGAGGACACCTCGTAATTTTGAATCAGGGTCAGATGACAACAATCTCGAGGGGAAAGAAGCGTGGACAAAACGTCGTAATCTCCCAACTGGGCTACCCGGGCCATTTAGCTTGACAGAAAAAGCACCTATTAGAAGCTTTTTACAGGAAAAATGGTATGTAATGGTTGGTTTGACGGCTCAAGAGTTTTATTTTGAGATCTGTACCAGATACGAGGCAGACAATGCCAAGAAATGGACATTCAATCTAAACGAAAGTTTTATTGACACAGAAAAGAGAAAGTTACCCAAGGTAAGTTGCAGGAATCGTATTTGGGACGCAAACAGCGCACAGGTTATTTGCGTAGTGAGCAAACCTATACTGGAGGCTGCAGTAACCCAGTTGGAGGGGGGGGGGGTATTTCAATTAACGTCACACTGGAGCAACACAATGGGCTATTGGTGACGGTCCGGGATCAATCCCAAAGGGAAAGATCCGAGGACAACACCACGTAATTTTGAACCACGGTCAGATGACGAGGCAACACCTGAGCTGGCACCCCACTCTCCAAACTTCCACACCACGCCAACGTGAGGACATTTGAGGCCACGACAGATTTAACGTGCACCAGCCCCCTTTGTACACGACGGTGTTTGGCTGGATTCGAACTCGCAACCCTTCGGTTGCAAGTTCGTTACTCTTCCAACCGGGCCACCGTGGTAGCCAAGTTGGAAGAGCAGCGGAGGGTTGCGAATTCGAAACTAGATCCAACCAAAGATAGTGTATACACAGGGGCTGGTGTATGTTAAACTGTCGTGGCCTCAAATGTACTTGCGTTGGCGTTGTGTGGAAGTTTGGAGTGGGTTTCCAGATCATGTGACCTAGTCATCTGACCGTGGTTTAAAATTACGTGTTGTCTTCCGATCTTTCCTTGGGGATGGATCCTGCACCGTAGCCAATAGCCCGTTGCGTTGCTTCAGTGTGACGTTAATTAACTTCCTACCTTTTGATTTGTAACCTTTTTATTAAAACAAAATGTCTCATTTCTAGAATTTTACTGAACCCCCTAAATAGTTTCGACGATATATCTCGTCCATGCAGTTCAGTAAATCAATTTTGCTGTTGGTGATATACCTCGTCTAGACAACCAAATTTTAATAAAATTTTAAAAAATACGGAACTTCGACCCTTTGAATGCATGTCAATTTTTGATTTTGTTATCGCGGGTTATTAATATAATTTCATTCATTAAAGTACTTTGAACTTTTTGGACAAAATTCTTGATTACTAAATTTTCTGGGAACGTTTAATTTATCATAGGTGGATAATAGTGACTTAAGTCTCAGCATGTCATTATGCAACCAATTTTCATACGCTAAGTGATTAAATGTATTCGTTCTTTTAATACCTATCATGTATGCGATATTCTTTAATGTAACCAATTTTAAAAATGGTCTAATGGCGACTGTCTCAGCGTGGTATTATCTAGTAATAAATTTACTATTCATTCGATATTTCTAAAATATTAAATTTAAAGGGGTTCGTTTTGGGTTTTAAAGCGCAAGGGATATATTTGGCCAAACTGGGTCAAGCTCAAGACAGACAATAATAAGTAACGAACATTTTAAATCTAAAGACTGTTCGATGGTCAGTAAATCTCTAAACATAGAATGACCCAGTAGGTTTCATCTGCACCTAGTTATAGAATTCGCTCTTCCTATTCGTCCAATATTCTTAAAATTATAGTTAGGGATTTTGATTAAGAATCGTCACCATAGCCCTTTGTATTGCTCCAGTGCTAACTACCTCTTGAAAATATAGCAAATTTTAATGTGGTCTTATGGTAACTAGTAAGACTCACCCCACTAATAATTTTCTAGAACATCAAGTAGTGAAATATGCATTCGTACTATTAATTAAATTGTAATTAGTTGATCAACGAGATCCTGTGACCTCTCTATAGCAGTTAGTAGTACTCTATGTGGGCCTTTGACTGCTTCAGCTCCACCAAGCGAGGAATAGAGAGAGAATTCATGATTCACCAAGGCTACAGCGTTGAGGGTGGGATGGTTTGGTCTGGGATATTTCCTACTCCTGCTCCGGAAAAAGATTCGACATAGTTCTTCTTTTATTCGAAACTTTAACCGGGTTCTGTTGAGATTGGGATACGAAGCCTGGTCCACGACTTCCAGATGGCTGAGGTTGAATTGCATCAGTTGCTGCTTAATCCCTTTCCAATTTGCCAATTTTTAGTTTTTCAAAAAACTGGAGTTGATCAACTAGATTCTGAGACCTATCCTTTGCAGCTAATCGTATTCCAGGCGGAGATTTCTTTTCGGAACTTTTTGTTGAAGCTTCATCAGGCGAGGATTCACAAGAGTAAAATTCTTCATCTGAAGTAGCAACCAACTTCTTACTTTCAGGTTTAGTCGATTTTGCTGATTTACGGAAGTTCTCCATTTCCTGACTAAATAAAAATTACGAAAGTTTTCTGATTGGGACTCGACAGCAAGAACTCAGGTTGGATTAGACTTGGGATGTTCGAGCCTGAGGAAGATCGCACAGGAAGACTATTTCAGCAACACCTGAATATCGAAAGCAAGCTTTCGATGTTACAGGTACCTCTTAAATAGTCTTCTGTATCGATATTCCTTCAGATTATGAAAATGATGTGAGAATGTTTAGTAGTATCAAGTCCTGAAATATTTCCGTAGGAAGATAGAAAATTAACGTCTCATTAAAGCACCACAACGGGCTATTGGCAACGGTGTTGGTAAGTTGGTCGGTATTTTAATTAACATCGCTCTAGAACATTACAACGGGCTATTGACGAGAGTCCGGGATCAATCCCCAAGGGAAAGATCCGAGGACAAAACCACGTAACTTTCAACCACGAGATGGGATTTCAGATGACGAGGTAATACCTGAGCTGGAACCCCACATTCCAACTTCCACCACACCAACGTGAGTTGAGGCCACGACATATTAAATGTGCACTAGCAACCGTGTACACGATAAGGTATGGTTGATCAGGGTTTCGAACTCGTAAAGTTTCTAAAGCTAATCCGTTACTCTTCCAACTGGGCTACCGCAGCTCCGGTATGTAGGTAGGTTTTTTAATTACTGTTGGACTGGAGCAACACCATGGACTATTGGCGACGGTCCGGTATCAAACTCGAAGGGAAACATTCCAAGGACGTTATTTTGAACCGGTCAGATGACGAGGTCACACCTAAGCTGGCAATCACCCAAAAATCCTAGACCCAAAATTCATTGGTGGTCCCCCTTCTTAGCCTCCTCGCGAAACAGAGTTACAGCCTTATTCATAAAAATCAAATCCCTTAAAAATAATAATTCTCCCTTTCAGAAATTAAGTCAGCCGAAATAGACTACAAAATTTTCAAAAATAAATACAAACTTAATTTAATGAACGCAAAAAGGTGAGCATGGACCAAGAATTTCTCCAATCTCACAGACAAATATGGCCCTCTCTTTAAATTCGTCTTTTATAAACCTAAACTCAATACTAACATTAACCTTTTCTTTCCAAACGAACCTATAATCTAAGTCACGCTCAAAAAATTAACAAACTTATGGATAATTTTTTTGGATTGAACTCTATCCCTCATTCTTCTACAACTACCCATTCACCCCAAAACTCTAATATTAATTTAACTCATAAAGAATTGAAACTTGCCTTTTCTAATCTAAAATCTGGAAAAGCTCCTGGCCCAGACTTAATCGACTACAAGATATGGACTTTCATTTTTAATAAATACTCAATACAAGTTAGTTCAAATTGATAAACAAAAATCTATACAACGACCTTTCTTGCTTAAAATATGAAGAGCATACAGAACCGCCCCAAATGACATCTTAAATGTCTTAACCGGAATCCCTCCTCTCCACCTGACACTCTTAAAACTTAATAGAATTTTTAATACTTGGAAAATGCGGCTATCTGATCCGGGCTTACTAGGGCTGTCGCCAACTCCATATGATAATAATGTTCAAATAAATTCAAAACCCCCCAACCATTTAATTGTTGACTTTCCCAATACTTTACCAGACTCTGAATTTGAAGTGTACACGGATGGCTCCGGCATGGATGTCAATGTAGGAGCCGCCGTGTGCATCTTCAAAGATAATAAACTAAATACTGTTTTTTGCTACAAACTTCGCCACTTTAATACCGTATTTCAATCGGAACTTACAGCCATTTATAAAGCAATTTCTTGGGCTACAAATGAAAACAAAAAATTAATATTTATAGCAACAGCCTTAGCTCAATTCAGCCTTCTCACTTCAATCTTCTCCAAAAATCAAATCTACCTATATTAATTTTTATCAAATCCTATCTAAGTAATAAATCTAATTTTAGCCTGAATTGGGTCAAAGCCCATTCTAATGTCCATGGCAATGAGGTAGCAGATCATTTCGCAAAGTTGGGGACTATTGGGGGTGAGTCACTTGAAATTCCAGCTCATAAATCATTAAAAAAAAAACCTTCGAAAAAATAGCCAATAATGACTGGCGAATTTATTATAATAACTCTATAAAAGGACTTAGAGCTAAACCTTTTGTCCCCCATGTCAAGTCCAATCGACTCATCTCCAACAGATATATTGTCTGGTTCCTCACCGGTCATGGCCCTTTTGTTGCTTATTTGCACCGATTCAAACTTAAAAGATCCAACCTCTGTTCCTGCGGTGCAATAGGCGATTCAGACCATTACATCTTCAGCTGCCCCTCAACCTCTCAATGGCATTTAACCAAACCATCTAACGAAAATAAAGAAAGTTCACTAAATAATATGCTAAACAATCCACAATCACTTTATATGCTTGGGAAATGCATAAAGTTTGCAGCTGAAATAGCAAATTGTAACTAAACTTTTAAATCCTTTCTCTAACTTGACCATAAATTTATAATTCTTTAACAATTTAATTTTTATGAATTTTATGTCTCTGTTATATTTTTCAGACCATTACATCTTCAGCCAAAAATTAAAACCTTAAATGGCTTTTTCTCAGCTTTCTGTTTTTAATGACTATGAAGTACTCAAATTGCTAAGACTTTTTTAAAATTTAATTTAGAGTTTTGGAACTTTTTGTAGTTGTTCACAAGTGTTTTTGACAATTCTGTGCATGGGATCAGAATTTGGATGAAAAATTTTTTTTAAATTGACAAACTAAAATATTCTTGTTTTTTAGTTTTTCACAGTATTTTTAAGAAAAAAATTCTAGAAAAATAAATAATCAGAATACATGCAAACCCATGCGCAGAATTGTGTAAAATACTGCAATGAATAGAAAAGTGTAAAAAGAAATTTAAAAAGATGATATTTAAAAAAGTAGTAGGGATTTTAAACTGTTGATTTTATTCAAAAAAATTAAATTTTTAAATTGCTCTTGTAAAATCAAACTTTTTCGCCTGAAATATTCATTTTATGTGCATTTCAACATAGTATACTAAAAAATTTTGCTACACATATGAAAACAAAACAAATTGTTCAAAAGTTACCGTGTCCCCTTCTTTTTACAAAATCCAACACTTTGTAAGATAACTGCTTACCGCATAAAAGCACATCGATTTTCTTCACATCTACCATCTTCTATTTCAGAACTGACTGGTTTCATTCATACCGATTAAAATGCAGTAAATTGTATTAACATGTTTTACGTAGTTTGATGATAGAACTCAGAACAAAACGAGACGTTTATAAACTAGTTTGTTTTTTATACAAAATTTACCAACACTGATTGATAATTGACAAGATACAAATATTGAAAGGAATTACAATAAGTGATTCAGTTAAGATATTTAAAAAACACTTCCAAATTAAGACAACAAACATAATACATTTTAAAACAGTATTCAGTCAGAACTCTTACTCAATTAAAGGAGGCACCATATTAAATCAACATTCCTACACAATTTAGGAAAACATTCAATTAACACTCCTACGCTATCCAAGACTACAAAACGCGTACAATTTAAGTTTATCTGTAGTCGATTAAAAGGTAAATTCGATATTAAAGTATAACAAATATTCAATCAATACCTCTTCACACACAATTTTAAGTTTACATCATTCATATTAATCTGACATCTAAAATCGTCTAAAACAATTCAATACAAATTTACATCTGTAATCAATCAAAACTCAATAATTTCAGACAAAGCGCTATCATAAAATACCGCACATGGGCATGGTTAAAATCACCTCCACCAACTACACTTAGCATGCAAAGTAGCATACAGATCACCTATTAAGCGTTCAAGAGCACTTAATACTTTCCAGACACCAGAGTACCAATTTACAAATACACAATTCAAGACTGATTTCAAACAGTGCTGAGCGAACTTCACGCAAGTCAGAACTTAGAAGGAAAACCGTATTCAGTTCTGAACTACATTAGATGTAACATAACACTTCATAGCGAAATACACTTTCTTCATATCATAAAGATTACGTATAAGGCCATTGATTGATTTCACATTATGGTATATTTGGACTGCAAGTCTCCTTACAAGGTCTTCAGGATGTGTACATACAAGCACATCGTATTCGTCTGTTTTCAAACCTTGGCGCAGGTGTGCTGAGGCATGATCAATAATCTTCCAATATTCTTCAATGTGTTCAGAATACTTCTTGAGTGTAGCAGATAGGTCTTTTATTTCACGGATGTAGTCGTCCATCGAGTCGTGAGGCGAGATTCCATGTAACACGAGTAATGAAAATGTGGACTTAAGGACATCGAGTTGAAACTTTTTCAGATTTCGATACTCTCCTTCGAAACTACGACAAACCTGAACGCTAAGCGAGAGGACACCAAGCGCAATCTGGCAACTGGTGGATTCCATCCAAAGGATGTCGGAAACATCGCCTGAAGGTGTATCCTTCTCTTCATTAGACCTTGACTCGATTTTGCTATCTGCCATCCTGTCAAAGAAAGAATCTCTTTAAAATTGATGTAACATATACAGAAGGTAAATAACATAGTTCAATGAGGCATTTTTTGTATAGCTAAATGTAGGTGGTAGTGGTCTCCGATACGGGCTCCCTTTACAATTCTTAATGTGAAGTCAAATGCTTGTTTTTTAAAACGATTTCCGTACTTCTACAAGTAGCCCGTTGTGTTGCTCCAGTGTGATGTTAATTAAAATGCCTACCTACCGTACTTCTACATCCAAATACCTATTTCAAGATAGGAGCGTATTTTAATTAACGTCACACTGGAGCAACACAACGGGATATTGGTGACCGTCCGGGATCAATTCCGAAGGGAAAGATCGAGGACACCACGTAATTTTGAACCATGGTCAGATGATGCAACACCCGAGCTGGCACCGCACTCTCCAAACTTCCACGCCACGCCATCGTGAGGACATTTGAGGCCAAGACATGTTTAACTCTCTGTAAACGGCGGTCTTTTGGATGGATTCGAACTCGCAATCCCTCCGGTTGCTAGTCCATTCCTCCTCCAACCAAGCTACCGCGGACCTTCTATTTCAAGGGTAGTATACACAAGGGCTGGTGCACGTTAAGCATCCAGTGGCTTCAAATGACCCCACGTTGTTGTGGTGTGAAAGTTTGGAGAATGGGGTGCCAGCTCAGGTGTGACTTCGTCATATGACCATGATTCAAAATTACATGGTGTCCTCGATCTTTCCCTTCGGGTTTGATCCCGGACCGTCGCCTATAGCCCATTGTGTTGCTCAACTGCGACGTTAATTAAAATACCTACCTACTAAAGAATGAATAGCCCTTTGTGTTGCTCCAGTGTGACGATAAACAACCTACCTACCAAAGAATGGATGGGTCGCGTAAGCCCGTTTGGAAGAGTAACGGTTGGTTGGGTTTGGGGCTTTATGGCACAATGACCATATTTGGCCATGCTGAGCCAGACACAACACAATATCAAATAATTGACAAGGGACATGCCATATTAAGTATCTGACACACAGTGAAAGCTTTACTGACACAGAAGAGAGAAGTACACCCATGGAGGAATGCACGTGGCAAGAATCGAACCTGCGCCGCCTACAACTCGAAGGTTGCTAGCGCAGTGGGCATACCACTGAGCCACGACGGCCCCTGGAAGAGTAACGGAATTGCAACCGGAGGGTTGCGAGTCTAAATCCAATCAATGGTATGATTAAGGTCGTACCAGTGTAACACAACGAACTATTGACGAGGTCTGGGATCCATCCCCAAGGGAATTAACACCAGTAATTTTGAACCACGATCAGATGACGAGGCAAGAATTGAGCTGGAACCCCATTCTACAAACTTCCACTCACGCCAACGTGAGGACATTTGAAGTCACGGCAGATTTAACCCCTTTGTACACGACGGTCTTTTGATTGGAACTCGCAACCATCCTGTTGCTACTCCGTTACTCTTCCCACCGCAGCCCACGAACCCAATCAGAGTCAGGTACAAAAGGTGCTGTTGCACGTTAAATATATCTTGGGCTCAAATGTCCTCACGTTGGCTTGGAGTGGAAGTTTGGAGTGAGTTGCCACCTCAGGTGTTTCCTCGTCATCAGACTGTGGTTGAAAATTACGGGGTGGCGTCCTCCGTTCTTTCATTTTAGGATTGATCCCGGATCAATAGCCTGTTGTGATGCTCCAATGCGAGGTTAATTTAAATTCCTAACTAACTTAGTAATCGACTAACCTAATCGACTAGTCAATACCAATTAGATTGAACGTCCTTTCCGCAGAAACAGCAATAAATTTCAGACCACTTGAACATTGGAAGTAAATCTTCCCTTTCCGGTCTATTGGAGACGGTCCGGGATTAGACCCGATGGGAAATTCCGAGGACAACACCCGTTATTTTGAACCACGGTCAAATCACAAGGTTTCACCTGAGCTGGCATCCCACTCTCCAAACTTCCACACCATGCCAACTACAGATCATTTGAGGCCACGAGACAGGCACCGGCCCCTTTGTACACGGCGATCTGGGGTAGGATTGGAACTCGTAACCCTCCAATTAAAAATTTATTACTCTTCCAACCAAATTACTCTCCCTACCGCAGCCCATCAAGGTTAAGTACATCAATGAGATCTACAATTTTCATGTAGATCTTCGCGAGCCATACCGGGCCCACGAAGGGTCATTGTTGGCCCGCCTGACTTCCAGGATTTTTCAATCTGGCCCTCAAGTAAAAAAGTTTGGAGACCACTCTGTAAGGAATCTTTTTATCGAAATACCTTTAAGGGGTCAGACCAGGGCACAGGCTGATACAACCCTTTGTGACGACACGAGCGAGGTCGGTAGTTTTAATTCACTATTTGTATATTAATTTTAAAGATGGGAAGTTTCTTTTACGTTTTATCACTTTTACTTTGCTTTTTGATCGGAAAAATTTCTCTGAATTTTAAAGATATAAACGAGGCATATGATTTTGCCTTGAATATATTTTTATTTGTATCATTTTTACACCATTTATTAACAATGCACTGTTACAATTCCGCTTAATTAAGTAACACATTCCAATAATTTGATAACTTTGTTTTAAAAAACAAAAGAATATATTTTGAATGAAAGCTCAGTCACGTTACATGAAGTATTTTATCAGCATAAAGAATTATTGATTTAATGTTTTTAAATTTTTATCTTCTTTCTTACTGGACTTAGTTTTAAATATATCATTTCTAACTTTACTGTAATTGTTTAAGAGTATATTTACTATTATTGAAATATAATTTACTTTGAGCGCTTTTTCCGTAATCCACAAGAGCATACTTCAAGAAAAGGGGAACTAGAATTAAGTCTTTCTTCGATTATATTGGTCAGTAAGTTTTTCTGGTCCATGCATTTAAGGAATTCATCCTCAAATTGCTGCGAAATACATGTCTGGAAAACTTCCAATGCTGTGACAATATTTATAGTAAATGGAGTTGGCCAAAATAAACCTCCTCTATCTAAAATATCTAAATAATCGAAGATATTACTATCAGATTCTATTTCTAACGATTTATTTATGTAGAGAATATTTTAGCATTCTGAGCAGTTAATATTTCTGACAACCCTTTTAGCGATGTAATCAGAAACATAAATTAATACTCTCATATCATTTTGAGAAAATTGAATACCATTGGTTACGGCAAGTATTTCGTCCAAATAAATACTATCACAAGCAAATTTGTGTCATATTCTATCCTAGAATATGCTGATCAGAAATATACTTTAGGAGTGGGGTGGAATGGTCACACTCAAATAGCCTGGTTCACACATTCCTACATTTTTGACCACATTTTCATACTTCGAGTAGCGAGTCCAAGAGAGCGAAAAGCTATGCCCGATGCGTGTGTTCAGGGTTATCACATTTTTCAATTTATCGCTCTTTGAAATCATCGTATTTGCCACATTTTACAAGTTATCGCTTTCTTGTCAAATGTTTGTGCGAAACGTTTTCTCGAAGCTTTTCAGCCAAGTTATTAGTGAGCCATCTTTCTTCCGGCTTTCGAAAAATGTTATCTTAACTGAGTGGTGTTGTATCATTTTTAAACATTTCCATTTTTTACACAGTTTTGTATGCATGTTTTGAAAATTCGAAACCAATTTTACATTTAAAGAATTCGTAGCTGTTTGGCAGATAGTTTAGGAAACTGAATCCCTCCATTTTTGCAATTGAGTACACAAAATGCTGACTCTTCCCCCAGATTGAGCAAATCAAAAAATACTAAACCCACTTTACTCAGAACAAAATGTTGATTACATGGCCTTCACTTTGATTGTGAAGTGTTTATAAACTTTATTGATTGAAACTTGCAATGCCTTTTATAATTTCAAAGGCAAATTTGCATGGCGCAGGGACGAAAACTCTCAAATAAATTTTATTTTACAAAAACTACCATGGCAGTTGATTTTGCTCATGAGTTAGGAAATAGGAGTGTTTCGAGTATTTCCAAGATTTTAACACTGATAAAAATGGGAAATTTTAATCTAATAGCTACTATTACCAGTGGTGTACACAACCAAAATCTGAATCTTTATGATTTTAACTCAGTTCTATGAGATCAAAAATTTGAAAACTTTGTTTTGTGTAAAGAAAATACTTAAATTTAGGTGAAAAAAATCAATTTTTTATAATCATTTTTGTAGACAATTTAGTACGTATTTCATTCGTATTTTCTTTTTCATTCCAATTAATAAGGTCCGCAGTAGCCCTGTTGGAAGAGTAACGGATTAGCAACCGGAAGGTTGCGAGTTCGAAACTCCGTCCTACCAAAGACCGGCATGTAAAAATGGGCTGGTGCACGTCAATCCTGTCGTGGCCTGAAATTTCCTCACGCTGGCGTGGTGCGGAAGTGTGGAGAGTGGGGTGCCAGCTCGGGTTTTGCCTCGTCATATGACCGTTGTACAAAATTACGTGGTGTTGTCCACGGATTTCCCTTTGGGATTGATCCCTGACCGTCACCAATAGTCCGTTGTGTTGCTCCAATGTGACGTTAATTAAAATACCCACCTACCTGCAATTAATAACCATAGATCTATTTCAATATTGTGGACTTTTAATTTGAAAAATGTTTGAATGCTAAATTTAAGATGTAAAAAAGTAACATTTTACCACTATACTAAAAGTTCAATTTATCATCAAAATGTTGTTATATCATCATATATTTCGTCCCTTAGTTTCGATTTATAAAGAAATATCAGTTCAAAGAAGTTTTACTCCGCTTGTTGAAGGAAATTATCTTTCTGAGCAATTTCACTAATTTCTTCTTTAGTTGCTTCCTACAACTTCTCTTCTTTCACGCTCCTAATAAGAACATATTACAAATTAACTTGTGTGTGTCTATTACTTCGTATTGTATGTCTTGTGTCTGGACAAATATGGCCCTTTTGCCATAAAATCCCAAAACCAACCAAATCGTCTTGTGCCATTAGATTCATTAACCTATTTTGAATGCACTTTAAGTTTGAAAATGCGCTTACTTAAGATATCTGTGAACAGGATAAAGTTTAAAAATCTTAAAGGCGAAACAGAAATTTCTATATAACTGGTATGTGTGCAAATTTGAAAACTTTCAATCACCATTGCTGCGTTTAAAATTTTTACTTTCTTTAAGAAAATCATCCTTACCTCTTTCATTATTTTATTATACTACTTTGCTTTCAACGAATGGTATTTTGATTTGCAGCAACTAAGTTTTAAAATTATTCAAATATGCTTAAAACAAGTATCATATAAGAAATAAAGTTGATAAAAGTAACTGATGATTTTGATTTAGTATACTCTGAAACTATATATTTTATTAAAATTTTAGAAGGGTATTCCTTTTGCGATTGGTAAGGGGTTCAATGCTTTGTACTTTGTGTTTGAGTTTTGCACCAGGTGTAGGCTGAATGCTTCAGAAATATGTTTAAAGCCATCCACACAAATTTGAATTTCCTCCAAGCCTCTAATCTTATTAAAAATCATAAAATAATCTAAATTTTACGTAAAGTAGTACGAAGGATTAATATAAAGAGTATTGAAGTAGTTTTATGGTATTTTTTAATGGTTTGTAAGAAAGTTTGAGTAGTGCAAAATTGCGTTGCATCTTAAAATCTTAAGTTTTCTTTCTGAATTAACTGAATTCCTAACAGAAAACGTCATTTTCCTGTTGAATTTATCGCAAGAAAATTTAGATTTAATTAATCCCGATTCCTTCAAAAAAGTTAAAAAAAGCTCTTTATCGCGACACAACTCGCAACAAAAAAAAACCATTACCAACTCCCTCAGTCCCGAAAGTTTGTCTACCACCAGAAAAAGTAAACTTTAAGTTGCGAGAAAAATTCTCTTGAAACTTACCGACTACACTTAAAATAGAAGGCATTTTAAGAAATAAGGTATACTAGAAATAATAAGATAACTAATAAAACAAAATAGACATGAAAAATACAACCTGATGCACATGCTCGACCGTTAATTTCGTTTTTTTTTTTGCATATTTGTGTATATTTAATCCAGTTTTGCAATGTTTCACTATCAAGATGTGATTTCCGTTAAAAAATATTTTTTTGTATTTTGTGTATATTTAATCCAGATTTGCAGTGTTTTACTAGTCAGAATGTTGTTTTATCAAGATTTATATATTTAATCCATATGTATGCAGTATGTATTCAATTTTGGAAGATTTCCTTGGCGACATAAAAAGTGCGCCAAAAAAAAAAACCACGTTGCACTCCGCGCGGCGGAGACTGCAGCTATACCGAAAAAGTAAAAGCGATGTTACAAAATTATTTTCCGTACACTTAAATTACATTCCTCTTTGAAATATAAGTGATTATTCTGATCACTGCAATCAACATTTAACCAATCCAACCCAAGCAACGCCGAGTAATTCTGCTAGCAATAAATAAAATGCTTTATACGTTCAAAAATTAACTACACATTTATAATGAAATCGATAGTTAGCTGTAAATTATATTTTTATGTTATGAATTAAAAATTATGGTCTTTAATGGAGAAATTCATGCTCATTTATCTAGTTATTACTCATCTTTTTTTGTTTACACAGCAAATTTTTAAAACCATAGAGAATAACTATGCTGTTCTTGAAACAACAATGATAGCTTAAATGCTAAGCCTAACTATACTGTTTAAAACAATAATACTAGCTAAATACTATCCAGTCAAGTATTTTTTAAAATCTTACCTTAAAATTGGAAGAAAAGTAATCCTTTTATCAGGTTTAATCCAAACGTATGAATAAATCTTGACCACAAAAAAACCAACTCTTTTACACAGAGTACTGGATGACTGTCCTATACGTATGCAAGACTACTTTAGGGGAAAGGTAGGGTCCACCAGAGTGGTTTTGGAAGGGGAGGAAACGTGACATCACTCGGAGGAATCGGCGTATATGACTGTCCTATACGTATGCAAGACTACTTTAGGGGAAAGGTAGGGTCCACCAGAGTGGTTTTGGAAGGGGAGGAAACGTGACATCACTCGGAGGAATCGGCGTATATACAGATAGGTTTTGTCTTTCATAACAGCAAACGTGTTTTTTCTAAAAATTTATGAGTGAATAAATTGTTTTATAATAAAAAAAATGTTATTTGATGCTTTGTACTAATTTTGAGGCTGAATAAGTGATAAACCTATGAACGCCAAGCAGATTGTTTTGTTATTTGTTTTCGTTGTAAAGTCTTAAGCAATGTTGATTAATATTGGATTTCTTGTGTTGTCGGCGAAGTGTTTTTTTTTTAATATAAATTCCTACCTACCAAACTTAGTAATCGACTAGTCAATACCAATTAGATTAAACGTCCTTTTCGCAGAAACAGCAATAAATTTCAGACCACTTGAAGCGTGGAAATAAATCTTCACTTTCCTTCTGCTTCGTTTACACTGAATACACCCTATAAACGTTAAGGTACGTAGGTATTTCAATTAAAGTCACATTGCTGCAACACAGCTGTCTATTGGGGACGGTACGGGATTAGACCCGATGGGAAATTCCGAGGACAACACCCGTTATTTTGAACCACGGTCAAATCACAAGGTTTGAGCTGAGCTGGCATCCCACTCTCCAAACTTCCACACCATGCCAACGTGAGGTCATTTGAGGCCACGAGACAGGCACCGACCCCTTTGTTCACGGCAATCTGGGGTTGGATTGGAACTCGTAACCCTCCAATTAAAAATTTATTACTCTTCCAACCAAATTACTCTCCCTACCGCGGCCCATAAAGGTTAAGTATATCAATGAGATCTACAATTTTCATGTAGATCTCAATGACCCTTCGCGGGCCATACCGGGCCCTCGAAGGATCATTGTTGGCCCGCCTGACTTCCAGGATTTTTCAATCTGGCCCTCAAGTGAAAAAGTTTGGAGACCACTCTGTAAGGAATCCTTGTTATCGAAATACCTTTAAGGGGTCAGACCAGGGCACAGGGCTGATACAACACTTTGTAACTTCACGAGCGAGGTCGGTAGTTTTAGTTCATTATTTGGATATTAATTTTAAAGATGGGAAGTTTCTTTTACATTTTATTACTTTTACTTTGCTTTTTGATCGGAAAAATTTCTCTGAATTTTAAAGATATAAACGAGGCATATGATTTTGCCTTGAATATATTTTTATTTGTATCATTTTTACACCATTTATTAACAATGCATTGTTACAATTCCGCTTAATTAAGTAACACATTCCAATAATTTGATAACTTTGTTTTAAAAAACAAAAGAATATATTTTGAATGAAAGCTCAGTCACGTTACATGAAGTATTTTATCAGCAAAAGAATTATTAATTAGATTAGAAGATTTAATGTTTTTAAATTTTTATCTTCTTTCTTACTGGACTTAGTTTAAAATATATCATTTCTAACTTTACTGTAATTGTTTAAGAGTATATTTACTATTATTGAAATATAATTTACTTTGAGCGCTTTTTCTGTAATCCACAAGAGCATACTTCAAGAAAAGCGGAACTAGAATTAAGTCTTTCTTCGATTATATTGGTCAGTAAGCTTTTCTGGTCCATGCATTTAAAATGCCTCGGTATAGAAGAACCTTGACTCGAGAAGAGATCGAAACAATACTCTTTAATGATACAGATGAATCAGATTTGGATATGAGTGATGATGACGAATTGGAAATGCCAACTAAGGAATTGGGAAACAATTCGATCAGTGTCGATAGTGAATACGAAGATGAAGAAAATATAGATATTCCTCAAACTGAAAAAAATGACGGTACCGTTGAATGGGATTCAGAAATGGTTGAGAACGATCGCATAAACGTCCCGCAATTCACTAATTTTTCTGGTCCTCTTCATATGTTACCACCTGGCTCTTCAGCGTTGGACTATCTAAAATTATTAATGACTGATGAGATATGCGAACTCATCAGGATTAATACCAATAAGTATGCTGAATTTTGTGCCAAAACACGAGGATTTTCAGACGAGAGATGGGAACCTATTGCGAGCATCAAAGAACTGTGGAATTTTTTTACAGTTCTGCTTGTAATGAGTATTGTACACATGCCAAGGATCACTGATTACTGGTCAAAAAATGAGACACTTGGAAATTCAAGAGTGAAAATGATGATGAGTAAAAATAGATTTTTACGCATTAAACACTATTTCCATATATCCGATAGGGAACACGAACTTAAGAAGGACAGTGAAAATTTTATTTTCACGCAAAAAGTAGAGCCACTACAAACATACTTGCGAAAAAAAATTTCCGAACATTTTAAGCCGTATGCCCACTTATCAGTTGACGAAGCACTGGTCAAATTTAAGGGACGTTTGGGTATTATTCAATATATGCCCTTAAAACCAGCAAAAAGAGGCATCAAAATTTGGATGTTGTGTACACCTTATTTAGGATACACTCTGTCCTTTGAATTGTACTGCGGAAAGAAAGACAATACCCCGCGATCAACTAATGGATTGGGATATGATGTTGTTATGCATCTAGTAAAAGACTTAGCCCATAAAAGCCACACAATATACTTTGATCGCTTTTTCAGTAGTGTTTTGCTGATGAAAGATCTCCTAAAAATAGGGATATATTCTTGTGGAACTGTGATGGGAAACCGAAAGAATTTGCCCCAAGCATTAAAAAATTTAAAGTTAAAGGTCCCACATGAAATCAAATGTTTTCAGTGTAAGAACTTACCAAATATGCTGTGTACTACCTGGGTAGATAAAAAACAAATACATCTTCTATCTACAAATGTTAAAAATGAGAGCTGCTTGGTCACTAGAAGAAAAGGATCGGAAAAAATTTAGTTCAGTCCCCAGTAGCTTTCGCCGACTATAACAAACACATGGGAGGAGTTGATTTGGCTGACCAACGCAGAAAATATTTTTCAGTGGCTAGGAAATCATCCAAATGGTGGTGGTATGTGTTTTCCTTCCTCCTTGACACTGCTATTAGCAATGCATACATTTTGCACAAAACTACTAACTCTCCACCGACAAAGCGATCGTTTCAACTCTACGATTTCAAGTTAGAACTGATTGATGAACTGGCAAAAGGGTCTCGAAAAAGAAACAATTCCGATTTCTCACCAACTCCTATTCACAGTCATAAGAAAAGAAAAATTGATGGACGTAAAAGGACTTGTGTCCGTTGCCGGAAGCTTGGATTTAAAACTATAAGCGGCCGTTCCATTGAAAGCTCCTTTGAATGTCACATTTGCAAAATATGTTTGTGTCAGAATTGTTTTAATGATGATTAGGATTTCAATACTAAAGAAATTGCTCTATTCAAGAATATTCCAGAATTTCAGTAAGTTTATTTTTATGTTTTAATGTGCTATTAAATCAATTCTGTTAAGAGATATACTTCTAAATCATCATAAGTAAAAGTGTTTATTTATAGCAAATTCTGTTTGATCATATAATTTACTACGAAAGAAATTTTCTACAATAATTATCATTTATACTGGGAAAATGTATTTTATTGTATTTAATATAAATATAATGCGGTATATATTCTGTGAAACCCGAACTAATCCAGATTTTGAAATATGTTTTAAGGAAAACAGAAAATAAATAAATGTATTATAATTTTGTATTAACTATTGATTAATTAATCCATTCAGTACCTCTATGTTAAATTGAGAGAAATGTTTTTTTAATACTTTTCTACTTCAACCTGTGAATGTACGTTATAGCTTTTTCAATGAATAATTTCTTTGTATGGCATGTTCTCGGCACCTGAGCTTCAGAGTAACCGTCTTCTGAATTAGCCTGAGCTCTCGATGCTGCAAAACTTTACCTTTTCTAAACTCGGGCTGAGCATACAAATCTGAGTACGTGATTTTGCTAACCGAAGCAAATTTTTTGAAGTTTTTCGATTTTGTAGATGCATTTGCAGTGCATCTTAGAAAGGCTATTTACGTGGATAAGTCATATAATAGTTTTATTTGTTGAGAATTCTACAATACATCATCAATGCGTGAAAAAAAACATGAATTTGGCATATTTTCTGTTTGCATGAAAAATGTTTCTGCGAAATTTCTAAAATATTTTCCTTCTTCATGCTTATATATTATATTTATATTTCGCTTATTTATTGTTTTAATTTGGCCATGCATGCAGCTTATTCTATTAACCTCGTGCCATAAAAATCCAAATAACCAAATCTAGATTAAAGTTAAGGACTAATTGCAACTGTAAATTTTTGATCGATCAGATGTATCAAACAAAAGAATAGTTTTAAAAATAATTCTATAATTCTTGCTATAATTTAGAATACAGTAACCGTTGTTCGGTAGCTGTGCTTTAGAATACAGTTAGATAGTTCTTCGGTAGCACCTCGATCTATCACACATTGTTACTTTTCCCTGGATTAATGTTTGGTTTGGAGGCAGTAGAGAAAATATGTCTGTTTCTTTAGAACTGAGGGCTCAAAGGTCAGTTGCTTCTAGCAATTTCTTTAACCTTACCCGTGGGATCCCCACAATGTGAAATTTCACGTGGGTATTTACCACCCAAGGGTTAACTGGACCTCTAAAGAAAGGTAGAAAAATAGTAAATGGCCTCTCTATTCAAGGCGGCTTAGTATTCACTGCTTGAGGATGAACACGTGTTTTTGCTGCAATGAGAAACGTAAATGACTGTAGCTGTAGGTGTTTCTCGCGTTGAAGAGAATAGAGCGTAGTTGGGACCGAAGGATTCAAGTGATCTTTTTTGTCCATTGTCCCTTTCAATACTATGCTTCATATAAAAGAATCAGTGTTGCTGTTTGTATACAGGTTACGGGGAATCGAAGCCTGAGGGACAGAGGGAGATACTTGAGTGAACAATTGACTTCGCGTCGATAAGCCAGTTTTTCTTGTATACAAAATCACTTGTATCGACCGGTAACATGAAATAATCCGAGAAATGTTTTAAACATTAGTCCCGAAGTGATCGTTGAAGGTACGTCGTAACCCAATAATCAAACGAACAAAATTCTAAGAATGCATACTATAAGAATGAGATGACTTTCTTAGTAGCTGAGTTTTATGTTTTCTCTCATTTGACCATTTTAGCCCCTTGGTCTTTTAGAATGGAAGTTATCACAAATTTATAACAATAGAAGAAACTATAATGCACTTCTCATTTTGAGTGACGCTCACTTGACCGTCGCTTTCAACGCGGAATTTGACTGAAGTACATGTTCACTTGTATTGTTATGTAAAATTTAATTCCAAGACATGTTTTGTACCTACGCATATATAATAGTAACTGAAAAGAAAAATTGTGCAAAGAATGACTTTTAAATTGAATTACGAGCTATAAATGTTAATTTTGCGATTTATTAGTGAGGGTTGGGTGATAGTAGTAAAATGTGAATTTTATTTCTAATAAATAAAGATTATCACACTTAAAGGTTTGCCTATCTGTTTTTAGGAAAAGGCGCATATTTTTAAAAGTCCAGCAAACGAATAAAACGTCCATTTCAGGGACATAACTTTGACGTAATTCTTGTCATACTTTATTGCTGTACCAAGATGCTTTGGGTTTACAATTTTAAAAGAAACCATTATCAAAAAAATCACTCTGCTTTTAAGATCATATTTATAAGGAGGAATTATTGAAAAATAACTACTTTTATCACTTTGTATTATATTTCCGAAAACCTTTTTTAAACATCAATCTCAAAGCAAAAGATATATTATTAATTTGAAAATTATCACGAATTTTTGATACACTGCTTTAAAAATAAGATAAAAATTACAAATTAATTGCCGATAACAACAGAAAAAGTATACCTTGTATATTCCAGTTGCAAGAAATTTGAAGTAAAAGAGATCAGAGGGAAATAAAGAAATTAAATTGCCTTTTTAAAATATTTAATGAAAAAATATGTACTTAAAATTAAACGCAACCTAATGTGTTTGTTCTAAAATTAAAAAAATATTTTTCCTTGTTTTATAAGTAATTGCAATTGCTTTACTTTTGAGTTATATTTCATTAAAAGATAATTGTTCTTTCTAACAATTTGACAATTTTCTATCCGTGCTTTCTTTTTGAGAGTTTAAAAATGTTATGTAATGGACGCTGAACATCAGCACACAGCAACATGTCTATATATATATATAATTCTAAGATCGACTTATAAGTTGAAAAGAGCACTTTCCATACGACCCCCCATTAAAACCAGCGCGGTTTTCGGTCCCAGTGTAGGGTCCCCCGATTAGGTGTAAAATAAGTTGCAAACGAGGGGGAAGAAATATTGGTGATTGAACTAATGCTACTCGGGCGTTTTGGGTTTCTGAGGACATGATGTTTAGATGCGTACGGATGTCAGAGGGTTAAGGAATTCATCCTCAAATTGCTGCGAAATACATGTCTGGAAAACTTCCAATGCTGTGACAATATTTATAGTAAATGGAGTTGGCCAAAATACACCTCCTCTATCTAAAATATCTAAATAACCGAAGATATTACTATCAAATTCTATTTCTAACGATTTATTTATGTAGAGAATATTTTAGCATTCTGAGCAGTTAATATTTCTGACAACATTTTTAGCGATGTAATTAGAAACATAAATTAATACTCTCCTATCATTTTGAGAAAATTGAGTACCATTGGTTACGGCAAGTATTTCGTCCAAATAAATACTATCACAAGCAAATTTGTGTCATATTCTATCTTAGAATTATGCTGATGAGAAATACACTTCAATAAAAATATTCCACTTTTGGATGAATTCAGTTTTAAAATACTGATTAATTTTAATTTTCCTTCGGATTCTAATATTTCAGTTAAAGATATGTTATAATTAGAGCCACTCATTTGCTGGCATTGTCCAAATCTAGCTTCTAAATTGTCAGTATGAAATTTTCTTAATAAAACATACAGTTTAAGTATTGAAATAAACATGTAGACAGCTCAATCAGAGTAATAGTGGTATGTTCCAATGCCAAAAAGGTTTCATTGGAAAGTTTACGTTTTAGCTCATTGGTCCTGTTTCCTGGGTTATTCGTGTTTATTTGTCCCACCTTTGGAGCCAAAGAATAAAACTTTGCAAATATCGTAGCTTTTCGTCAGCATTGGATACAATTGACGTGAAGTTTCTATTTTGTTTGTTGGAAATTTCACGTTAACATTCAACCATTTTGATATTATGTCAATGAAATTTTTCGTTTCCAAAATATCCTTCCCAAAATTAGTTTGATTTTCTACACTTTCTACTTGTAATGTTGCCGAAACTTTATCATGAAACAATTTCAGTGTTTCAATTCGACACATTTTGCCTCTCCAAAGATGCCGGAAACAGCTTTTCGAGAAAGTGAAGGAGCTATTTTTAAAGCATTATATTCAGAAAGACTGCAACTTCTTTAAGTGTAACAAGCTAGCATATTGAATGTTTTCATCTACTCCTTTAAAAGATGGTATGATGAAAGTTTTTTTGGTATCAGTTTGATTTAGCCAATTGTTCCCAATGCACTTAAGAACATGAACGGTATAAAAAAATGAAATTTTTTCCCCTTCAATTGAAGGCCTCAATTTCCCTCCACAAAAAAATTCAAACATTTTTCTATTTATTCTATTGTTATCGGAAATTAACCTTACAACATAACTACAATTATGAACATATATTAAAACTTGCAGTCAAATTTTTAGGTAGATCTGCTTTTTAAATCTTTCATAGGAAACAGAGCAACTACATGTTTTCCAATTTTGACCAGCTGTTACAAATGAATTTTTCACCTAATAACCACACTACATTTGCGACCCATCTGAAAATCTCTCTATATAAAAATAGAGGTGTGTAGAGGGGGCTAAAAACTATTCGAAATTGCCATAGGAAAACATTAAGCATAAAAAAATTACGGTACGCAGCTCAGTTTGTTTTACCAGTATTGATCGAAAATCAAACTTTCCAATAAAATTGTACGAAAAACAATTTTTTCCAAAACAATATATTTAAACAATTTCAAAATATAATTGTTTGAACTGATTTTTTATTTCTTTCCATAATATAAACAATTTATAAATATTTGATGAAAAAAGGATATTTAGTTTTACACAACATACATTTTGTAATGGATCACGAAAAGCCCAAACGAAAAGCTCATTAACCATAAAAGCGTAATTTTGCAAATCAGTATCTGGCAATGCCAGAATTAATGTTTTATTTGATAAATAAGATTTAGAATTTCGTGTTTGTGTTTTTGAGTTAAGACAGCGATTACATAAGAAATTACATTTCTCTATGAAATATAAGTGATTATTCTGATCACTGCAATCAACATTTAACCAATTCAACCCAATCAACGCCGAGTAATTCTGCTAGTAATAAATAAAATGCTTTATACGTTCAAAAATTAACTACACATTTATAATGAAATCGATAGTTAGCCGTAAGTTATATTTTTATGTTATGAATTAAAAATTATGGTCTTTAATGGAGAAATTCATGCTCATTTTTCTAGTTATTACTCATCTTTTTTCTGTTTAAACAGCAAATTTTTAAAACCATAGAGAATAACTATGCTGTTCTTGAAACAACAATGATAGCTTAAAAGCTAAGCCTAACTATACTGTTTAAAACAATAATACTAGCTAAATACTATCCAGTCAAGTATTTTTTAAAATCTTACCTTAAAATTGGAAGAAAAGTAATCCTTTTATCAGGTTTAATCCAAACGTATGAATAAATATAAATCTCGACCACAAAAAAACAACTCTTTTACACAGAGAGAGAGGGGGACGTGCTACGGAGAACCTAGGCCGATGGCCTTCTATCTCCTTCTGAAGATGGATGCTAACTGAACAGAGATGGGCTTATCAGAGAATTTATATGATCAAGGTGGATTGAGAACGAGGGCCAATGAGAACGAAGTTGCTCAGGAGTAGGTGGGGTCATGAAGCAGAGGAGTTACGTGGTCACGTGATGTACTTGGACCAAAGGAAATGGAGTAGAACTGGGTGGAAGGAAGCGCAGCGTGGGTGTGGCTTCTATGGTCACGTGATGTTAGTGAGCCAAGGAAAACAGTTTGTTCCGGACGAAGTCAGAAAGCGAAGGGAGTCAGCACATATTCGATTTATGGATGAGAAAATTGAAATAAGGATTTTAAATTACAATTTATTATTGAGGATGGCACGTGGCCTCTTAGAATTTTCAGGCAGACGAAAGTCATACCTGGGGATACGCTGGGTGGAAATGTTGTCGAGTGTGTCGAGTTTAATGTAAAATTTAATTGCAGTTTTACTGAAGAAGGTCTTCAGTTCAGGGATATTAAACTCTTGTCTGATTTTATTGTTTCTGTAGAACCAGGGGTAACCACTGATTGTACGTAGAGTGGAATTTTGAATAGATTCAAGTTTATTTAGGTGGGTTTTTGCTGCATATCCCCAGACATGGCTGGCGTAGCTGATTACTGGTCTGAGCATGGTTTTGTAAATGAGCAGTTTGTTATCGGTAGAAAGTGTTGAATTCCTAGCTATTAAGGGGTAAATAGTGTTCCTGGCGGCTAGGAATTTGTTTTTGAGGGTGGTGATATGAGAGTTCCAAGTTAGGTGCGAGTCCAACGTGACTCCAAGATATGTACAGTTAGGGGACCAGGGTATTTCATTACCATAAAATTTAAGTGGGGCAGGAAGGTTCCTTCTCATGGTGAAGAGTATAGCTTGGCATTTGTCCACATTGATTTTTATTTTCCAGGCAGTAAGCCAGGACTCCAGTGTATGTAGGTAGTTTGTTAGTGTCGACACGATGTTCTCAAGTTCATGTTTTCGGGCTAGTACTGCTGTGTCGTCTGCGTACATGCAGAGTAGTAAGGATCTATCCTGAGGGATGTCGTTCACGTATAGGTTGAATAGTTTTGGCCCAAGGATTGAGCCTTGTGGCGTACCAGCCTGAATGGTACGTGTTGTGGATATTGTTTTGCTGACTCGAACGACAAAATGCCTATTTGTTAGATAGGAAAGTATGAGGTGTGTGAGTGAGGCTGGGAAGCCTAATACAATGAGTTTGTAAATTAAACCGTTTATCCAAACCCTGTCAAAGGCCTTGGCAATATCAAGGAAGACCGCACCAGTGCTCTGATTTGAGTCGAAACCATCAATAATATGTTCTGTGACACGAAGAATTTGATGTGTAGTGGAGAGCTGTCTTCTGAATCCGAATTGTTGTGGGATTAGTATTCTGGTCTTACTACAATAAGCTTCAAGCCGAGTATTTATTATGTGCTCGGTAGCTTTACTGAGTACAGGGAGCAAGCTAATAGGCCTGTAACTCTCTGGGTTAGATTTGGGTTTGTTCGGTTTCAGTATTGGGACAATGACAGCTGTTTTCCATGGTTGAGGGAAGTGTCGCAGTGACAGAATGCAGTTAATTAAGTGGGTAATGATAAAAACAGTCTTCAGTGGGAGCTTTTTCATCATCGTGTTAGAAATTCCATCTATGCCTGGGCTTTTCTTGGTTTTGATCTTCCCAATATATTCAATAACCTCTGAGGGTCTGGCAGGCTCAATGTGATCCGTAGGTGTGGTGTGGAAGAATCTGTTGAGTGTGTTGTTTACAATGTTGATTGTGTTTGGGTTGTAATTTTCATTTTCTCGAAACTGTTTTTCGAGGCTGTTAGCAAGAATTTCAGATTTGTCAGTGTCTGTGTAAGCAGTACTGTCAGGGCCTTTAAGGGGCGGGATGCGTTTACAAGATTTCTTGTATTTCCCCACTGCACGCCAAAGGGAACCATCCCCTGTGTCCAGTGAGGTAATGTAATCCGTCCAAGTTTGCTGTGTGTGTTTTTGTAAGGAGTCTTTCAGCTTTTGCTGGGCTCGGTTCATAATTTGTTTATCTGTTGGGTCTCGTGTTCTTTGCCAAGTTTTCCTTGTTTTGTTTTTGTGCCGTATTAGTTCTCTTATTTGGGAGGGAAGGGGACTGCCTGTTTTGTCGTGCACGACTTTTCCAGTCTCTTGATATGCACTGGTGAGTGTTTGAGTGATCTCCTCTGTAAAGGAGTTAAGCTCCTCATTGGAAGAGATGTGTGGTATGGTGTATGGCATGTTGTTCAGCTTCTCAGAGAATTTCTTCCAATTTGGTCGAAAAATTCCTTCTGCTGTGGTGGACGACACTTGTGTATCGAAGAACAATATGACTGGGTTGTGATCGCTTGAAAGCTCAGAGAGCGATTCAATTTTGTGATGGTAGGGGAAGTTGCGAATGAACGCCAAGTCAATTGTCGATGCACTTGTGGGCCCATAACGGGTTGGTGTATCCGGTGCAGTTATCTCCAGTCTTGCATTTTCCGCAAAAGAGTGGAGTAGTGATCCTTGATTATTAGTGTAACTGCAATTCCAGTGTATGTTGTGTGCATTCATATCTCCAGCTATGATTATTGAGGAATTCAATCCCAGAAGGGATTCAATATCCAGTGTGTATGTGCTTGGTGCTTTGTTTTTAATATAGGTGGAGACAAGCGTTAGGGGGGTAGGGGGTGAATTATGATTGTGACTGCAGTGGCTTCGATTGTATGTAGTCTAGGTGTTGTTTCTCTATAATGTGGTATAGAGTGTTTGATGAAGATACCGGTACCGCCACCGCGGCCTACGGATCTAGGTGAGCTGTAGAAAATGTAGTTCGGCAGTGAGGCTGTGTCGCCAACTTTGAGATGGGTTTCCTGTATTAACAGGGCATCCGGGGAGTGCTCGTTTACAAAAGCTCGCAGCTCTTGTATTCTGCTGCGAATGCCATTCGCATTCCAGTAGCACAATTTCAGGCCAGTGATGGGTGTGTTTATTGCGATATATGTTTAGAGGTTAATGTTGCTCATCAGTATGAAGAGCTTGTCTGCAGGACTACTACAGTTTTTCAACTGGTTTAGTAGCTGCGGGATATTTGGAATACTGCTAAAGACAGATTTAATTTCTTTGAGCAGTTCAAAAAGTTGGGGGATATCTCCCTCTGTGGAAGGGGAGCCACTGGCCTGTAATTGTGGTTGACGTGTGACAGCGCCAATTGCCGTTGGTGGTGTGGGTTTAAGTATTTGTGCATAGGATATATTAGGTTGCACAGGTTTTGATGTGAACCTTTTAGGTTGAGGGCATTTGGAGCAACCTCGATAGTTGGCAGTGTGTGCCTCACCACAGTTGGCACACGTTGGTGTTTGTTTCCTGTTTACGCAGTCGCTCGATTTATGAGCCTGACCGCAGATGACACATTTCGTTTGCATGCGACAATTGGCGCTCGAATGGTTATACATTTGACAGTTATAGCACTGCGATGCACCACGCTTATTAGTGAATTTCTCTACTCTTACAATAAGAGAGAGAAATTCAGTAAGATCATATATTGTATTAGTGAATTCATTCGGTTGGAGGTGAATTTGGAAGATAGGGAGGGCCTTTTTATCTTTGAATCTCTTCAGTTGGTTGACTCGGTCTACTTTGTAGCCCAAGTCAGTCAACTCATTTCTAATCTCATCACATGGCGTGCATGTGGGGAGCCCTTTTATAACAACCTTAACTGGTCTCTGGTCTTTGCTAGATCTGTAGAAGTAGTCAATTTTCTGCTCATCAAGATAATTAGTTATTATTCTGTGCTCATCAATGGTGTTGGGGTAGATGTTCATCATCTCGCCCGAAAGTCTAGCTTGGACCTTGGGGCCAGTTAGCCTACGAATTCGGTCCATAGTAGTTTTGTAATTATCTGCAATTTTAATGTTAATGGGGGGGATTTTCGATTCCTTAGCCTGGGTGGTCACCACAGTGCTGTTACTATTGATAGTGGTATCATTATTCACATTGTTTACATTTGTGTTAACAACATTAGATTGTCTGTTGACATTGTTTAGTACAGGTTTTTTGGGAGCATTGCTGCTCACCGTAGTGTTTGGCCGTTTCACGGCTTGGCGTTTAATTACTAGAGTCATTTTCTCATCCATAAAACGAGATATAAGTACTGACTCACCTTTCAGTTCGGCCAGTTGTCTGGTAAAATCCTTAAAGTTTTTCATGTTAACCGATGTTTCTTCTTGGGTTTTGCTGTCCTGGACGAGGACGTTGAGCATGTGGATATAAGCGGATTTGATGTTAGTCTCCTCGATGATACGAGCGGAGCGCGATTTTAACTCCTCAAATGAGGCATCAGTCATCCATCTATGTTGCTGAGGGATGGCTGGTAGCACTGGGACTATGGCTGGATTGTGACAATCCATGTCCATCTCGTTTGGGTTTGACATCAGAGAGAATCACACTAAAAGATGCACAAGCGTCAGCCCTGAAAAGGGCTCGTGGAGATGACTTTGAGCTTAGTTCAGTGGCACGTCCTTCCCCAATGGAAGCGTAAAGCGAACTGAGAGTAGAGAGGGGAGAGAGAATGACCAGAGAGAGAATGACCTCAATATATTACACAGAGTACTGGATGGCTGTCCAATACGTATGGATGTTAAGCACAGAATTAAGGTTGGGGAAAAAGAACGAACTGTTCTTTTTCACCTGTTCTTCAAAAAGAACGGGAACAGCCTGTTCCCACTTTTTACAAAAACCTGTTCTCGGTTCTTTTTTTTTAAAAGAAACATTGCAATTTTTGTATACTTCGATTTTAAACAGGTGGGAATTTTGCAGTTATCTTTTCTCGAATTTTCTAAGTTCGCAAAAATTTTCGTATATTCTAAATTATGGTAAGTCTGAAACACTGCTGTTCATCCTATTGTTTGTGACTCACTGTTTCTTGTTGATTCATTCATCCGCTCTCTGAATTGGTCTTCCATTTTTAATTAAATAAATCATTATCGTTTTTCAATATTTTTCGAATTCTTCTATTAGCCGCACCAATATCAAAAGGAGAAAAATTTAATTCCTTCACATTAAATTAAGAGGATTTGTAATAGAAGCTAGATTCTCTTAATCATTTTGGCGAGACCCATAAAACAAAAACACCATCTATATCTAAATATATAAAATAGGATGTGTGTGTGTATGTATGAATGTATGTGTATATATGTATATTTTCTATACAAATCTACACCGTTTGACCAATCCACACCAATTTTTCCGAAACAAATTAAATTACAATATTTATATTTGAATTGACTTTTTAGCTCTTCTCATGATGTAAATAAATTATAGATATTTTATTGATGAAGAAAGAATATTTTAAAATATTTATTTTTCCAAGGAAATTCAAGGAAAAGGTTTTTCAGGAGTTCCAAGATAATTTTCAAGGAAAGTTGGTGTGTATTTCGACCAACTTTCCTTAAAAAATTTATTGAATACGTAATGATTTGTAGAATTCTGTTTCATAAGCTTTTTAGGTAAGGCGTGTAACTTATTTTAAAATTTCCGGAATAGATCCATGTGAATCCTCCGTTGAAAGCAGTGATTTTCTTTCTGAAAAATTCTGTAAAATCGACCTTCTGCTTTTTGAAAATATTTTATCTACTCAGTTTAATTTGTCTACACCGATTACATTTATTATCTATTTCAGAATACATTCAGGCAGTCGAAATTCGACACTTTGCGCATCTTTCAGTTTTTAGAATTCTGCATATTTTCGTCGGAATTTCGTTTCTGTTTGTATTTATGTCCAAATCTTTTACACATTGGAATATATTCAGGAATGAAATGTATATATTTGCGTCCGAGGTATATTGTAGAAGCTATGAGAAAGTTAAAACGTATTTTCCGTACAACTTAAATGATTGCATTTTTCTGTGAAAGAAGAGTGATTATTCTAATTCAATTTTCAAGCAACATTTAACCATTTCAACCCGAGAAACGCCGGGTAATTCAGCTAGTTTTTGAATAAAACCCTCCAAAAATTTTATAAATGAAATTATGATAGTTTTATTTTCATTTTCAATTTTATATCCGAGCCACATGTATGTAACCAAAGAGCCGCAGTTCGCCGACGCATGGTTTAGCTGAATGGGGCAGCATGAATTAATAAATACACTTTATGACAGCAAATGTTTTGAGAATGAAGAGGTAGATCGGTAGTTAATTAAAGTCGCACTGGAGCAACACAACGGAGAATGAAAAAAATACTTTTAATAGGCTAAGGGCGGATACTAATGAAAGAAGAGATTAAATCTAGTCACATTGTCTTCTGAAATTTCAGCAAAGAAAACATATTTCTCCGACAGGGGTGACAATGAGGCTCTATGGAAAATCGTCCAAAAATAATCCTTATTTCAAAACTGAGATAGTAAAAGCCTGAAATCAAAAAATAACTAGTGAAACCTCGTTATGACGAATTTCACCAGACCGTTCAAAAAATCGTATTAACCGAAGTTCATGTTATCCGAATTCAGAAAAAAGCTTTATTTCAACAATAAAATAAAGCTTTAATACGTTTACATTACTTTCCGTATAATTCTTGTATCACAGAAATGGTATTCTTTATCACAAAGTCTTTACCGATAATTCTTGATTATACCGACGATCCTTGATTACAGATAATTCTCTGTTACACAACTTTTGCCTTAAAATATTTCTGTTACCGATTTTTGTGTTTTTTTGTAAAATTTTGTAAAGAAAATCTTTGATGCGGTCAACGCTGTTTAATTGAGCAGTGGAATTTTCACTTCCAAAAAAGTGTGAATAATTTACAACCAGGCAGTAGCTTCTTTTAAAGGAGGCACGCTTATTGCATTTCTTCATCGGAATCTTCATTAATTCTTTCTTCACCCTTTTCCACAAATAAATCTTCGATGATTCACGAAATCAAAGGCGTTTGAATCAGCTTAATTTTTTCAAAACACGTTTCTATTATAAATCGTGTCTGTCTTTCTAAAGGATGCAAAATCATCAAAACCTTAGCCTTGGTTATCTGTATCTGTTTGGAGTTCTGTAAGGAATGCATTCATTATAATAATTCCTTTTTAATATATGGTTAAGTAGTTAATTTTTAACGCAGGCAACTTTGTCCAATATTTGAAAAAGAAATAGGGATGTAATCGGTCTTTTATTTTTTGGCACTCTTATTTATAGCTTAACTTCTTTAAAGCATACACAAAAATTGCAAATGCCCACAACAAAGTAGATGTGGCGTCCATTTTCCTATTTACAAGAAAGTTTCTTAAGAGTTCAATGCCAATTTCAAGAGTGTATATTTTGAAAAGATTGATAATTTGATATCCGCCTTCACAGGGATCGTTTTTCTGACTTTCAAAGAGCTCCCTCTTTTTAGTTGGCCAGTGTGATTAAGTGTAACGTTAATCAAGTACCTACCTACAAAACCCGGACATACAGAAACTTCCTAAGGAAATGCAAGTTCATTGCTCATACTGATTAAAACCAAGGGAAGCAATTTTTTGTGATTTTTCTCCATTTATTAGAGATATGATTTATATTATAACTTGTTATAATGTTACTCGAATTTTGCTTATTTGTAAAAATATATTTAGGGCTCTCGAATCATTTTAAAATTGTTCTGAGGTACAGGTTTGGCTCTGCCGTCTCAAAAGTTTGCCGACCCCTGACCTTGGCCGAACTTTCGGAGACATCCCCACACGACATCAGGTATATCCTTTCTTTTGTATTGTTAACGCGATTCCTAGAAAGTTAGGGGAGTGGTCACTCCACTACCCTTGTTCACATTCCAACTTCGATGACCACATTGTCGGATTCCGAGAAGTGTGTCCAGTGAGAACGAAAAGCTATGCCCGATGCGTGTGTTCATGATAATCACATTTGGCAATTTATCGCTCTTTGAAATCATCGTATTTGCCACATTTTACAAGTTATCGCTTTCTAGTCAAATGTTTGTGCGAAACGTTTTCTCGAAGCTTTTCAGCCAAGTTATTAGTGAGCCATCTTTCTTCCTGCTTTCGAAGAATGTTATTTTAACTGAGTGGTGTTGCATCATTTTTAAACATTTCCAATTCTTACACAGTTGTGTATGCATGTTTTGAAAATTTGAAACCAATTTTATTTGTAAAGAATTCGTTGCTGTTTGGCCGAGAGTTTAGGAAACTGAATCCCTCCATTTTTGCAATTGAGGAGTACACAAAATGCTGAATCTTCCCCCTGATTGAGCAAATCAAACAATACTAAACCCACTTTACTCAGAACAAAATATTGATTACTTGGGCTTCACTTTGATTGTGAGGTGTTTATGAACATTATTGATTGAAACTTGCAATGCCTTTTTTAATTTCAAATGCAAATTTGCATGGCGCAGACGAAATCTCTCAAATAAATTTTATTTTACAAAAACTACCATGGCAGTTGATTTTGCTCATGAGTTAGGAAATAGGAGTGTTTCGAGTATTTCCAAGATTTTAACACTGATAAAAATGGGAAATTTTAATCTAATAGCTACTATTACCAGTGGTGTACACAACCAAAATCTGAATCTTTATGATTTTAACTCAGTTCTATGAGATCAAAAATTTGAAAACTTTGTTTTGTGTAAAGAAAATACTTAAATTTATGTGAAAAAAATCAATTTATTCAATTCATTTTTGTAGACAATTTAGTACGTATTTCATTCGTTTTTTCTTTTTCATTGCAATTAATAAGGGCCGCGGTAGCCCTGTTGGAAGAGTAACGGATTAGCAACCGGAAGGTTGCGAGTTGGAAACTAGGTCCTACCAAAGACCGGCATGTAAAAGGGGGCTGGTGCACGTCAATTCTGTCGTGGCCTGAAATTTCCTCACGCTGGCGTGGAGTGGAAGTTTGGAGAGTGGGGTGCCAGCTCGGGTGTTGCCTCGTCATATGACCGTGGTACAAAATTACGTGGTGTTGTCCACGGATTTCCCTTTGGGATTGATCCCTGACCGTCACCAATAGTCCGTTGTGTTGGTCCAATGTGACGTTAATTAAAATACCTACCTACCTGCAATTAATAACCATAGATCTATTTCAATATTGTGGACTTTTAATTTGAAAAATATTTCAATGCTAAATTTAAGGTGTAAAAAAGTAACATTTTACCACTATACTAAAAGTTCAATTTATCTTCAAAATGTTTAGTTATATCATCACAAATTTGGTCCCTTAGTTTCGATTTATAAAGAAATATCAGTTCAAAATAAAGAGAAACCTTTTTTATTAAATACATACCTCATTGTTAAATTAATTTGTACTGATTTTTATTGATATACCTCATTCTGATCATTCAAAGCAAATCCTGTGTCTCTTATTCATATTAAGATGTAAATATGTGGGCTCATTCAACAAATCACATTTGGGCCTTCAAAGCAAGCACTCACACATTGCAATGCGAACTTCCGAAACAGTACTATACAGATGGTGGCTGCTTTGACTTTCAATTTTAATGGGTAATTAATTAATGTCGTACGCCGTTGTGTAATAATCCTGTCACTTAGTGTTACTCCAGCGTGACGTTAATTAAAATACCTACCGCGTTTGGAAGGTGATGATTTCCATGAAACAATTCTCTACAGAAACTATTTTCTTATACTTATCACTTCTTTATATCTTTTTCATATTTTGTAATGTGTAGAACAAGATGGGAACAATTAAGTTAGGTAGGTATTTTAATTAACATCGCACTGGAGCAACGCAACGGGGAATTGACGACGATCAGGAATCAATCCCAAAGGGAAAGTTCGAGTACACACCACGTAATTTTGAACCACGGTCAGATGACGATGCAACACCTGAGCTGGCACCCCACTCCCCAAACGTCCACACTACGCCATGCAGGCCACAACAGATTTAATGTCCACTAGCCCCTTTGTACAGACGGTCTTTGGGTTGGATTTGAACTCGAAACCCTCTGGTTGCTGGTCCGTTACTCTTCCAACCGGCCCGACGCAGGCCTTCACACACAATTTTAGTGGGAAAATTTTCATCATACTTTCTTGCTGATTGGTCACTGACACTTTTTGCACTGACGCTATTTAGGCATTCTGAGGGCCTGAGCTTTTGGACACAATTAAATAATGTTCTCCTCGAAATATTTCGACTAAACAATAACGTTCATAAAAATGCTTGAAAATAAAAATGACAAATTCCAGAAGTTCTCACGGTCCAGCATAATTGATGCCAAGTCCCGGCGATAGAGAAACACTGGTGTAAAAGGCTATAATATGTTAGAACACGGTCAGAGTACAAGCAGATAAGATAAACTTTTCTAAAAGAGAGAGATAGCTAGGAAGATCCCATACCAAAGAGGAAACAATCAAGGAATTCCATGTTGTGTTTCTCAGAAGGTAATACAACTTAATTAATCCCAGCCCTTTGAAGTGTTCGAGTTTAACGAGACTTCAGATATCCTTTTGAGCAGCATTTAATTACAGTTATCATTTAATAGTGTTTGAAGCGTCAGCACAGCACGAATATTTCGAACATTTGATAACAAAATGACTCTGACTCATTGAGAATTCAGACATTTTTGCGTTCTCAGCTTCTTCCTTCTAGAAATCTGGGTAGGTAAGTCGTTAACGTCGCTCTGGAGCAATACAACAGGCTATTGGCTATAGGTTCGGGATCAATCCTGAAGGGATAGATCCGAGGTGACGATGCAACACCTGAGCTGGCACCCTACTCTCCAAACTTCCACACCACGCCAACGTGAGGGCATTTGAGGCCATGACAGATTTAATGTGCAGCAGCCCCCATGTGCATGACCGTCTTTGGCTCGACCGAGTTTTGAATCCGTTGCTCTTCCAACGGCTACCACGCCCCCTGAAAATTTGGGAGCAGTTATCATTAGAACATTATTAAATCCTTTTCTCCTTTACGGCGCACATTTTTACGAGTAGCAACATTGCACCGGTCATATAAATTAAGAATCTGGAATACTGGTAAACAGAATGACTTCATCCATACATCTCACAAACTGAAGTAACTTAGATGAGAGAATCAATACAACAGGAATCTTCGATCATTGGAACATTCCCCATTGAGAAGGGGCAGAGAATTACCTGAAAAGTCTCATTACGGGAGACAACGGCGTGGACAAGGTCTCCTTTTATCAAGACAGTCACTGACGCTCAATTTGGCTATTTCCGGGTTTTCTTATGTTTGAAAAACACCTCATTCACTCTCGCACCAAATGAAACCGGGCCGATGGAAGAGCAGCAATCGGAGGGTTACGAATTCGAAACTAGGTCCAGCGAAACATCGTCATGTATACGGGGGTTGGTGTATGTTAAATCTGTAGTGGCCTCAAATGTCCTCACGTTGGAGTTGTGTGGATGTTTGGAGGGTAAGGCGCCAGCTCAACTTCTCACATCGTGATCCGACCGTGGTTCAAAATTGCGAGGGGTTGTCCCGTGATATTTCCCTTCGGGATTGATTCAGGACTGTCGCTAACAGTCCGTTGTGTTGCTCCAGTGTGATGTTAATTATCTACCTATAATGGCAACGCCTTGAGGGTGAAGAAATATGGAGTGGCTTGTGGGACATTCGAGGCCACGAAAGCTTTAACGTGAACCGCCCCCACGGTCTTTGACTGGATTCAAACTCGCAATCCTCCGATTGCTAATCCGTTGCTCTTCCAACCGGCCTACCATTGCCTGTGCTTTAAAGTGTAGCGCGTGTTCGAAGATGGTAATGGTAATTAATTAACGTCGCACTAGAGCAACACAACGGGCAATTGACGACAGTCCGGGATCCAAACCGAAGGGAAAGATCCAGGACAACACCAGGTAATTTTGAACCACGGTCAGATGACGAGGCAACACCTAAGTTGGCAGCCCACTCTCCAAACTTCCACACCACGCCAATGTGAGGATATTCGAGAACACGACGGATTTAACGTGCACAGTCGCCGTGTACACGATCTTTAGTTGGATCGAGTTTCAAACTCTCAACCCTCCTGTTCGGTTTATCTTCCATATAGACTACCACGGCCCACGCGAGATCATGAGATAGAAGACAATCATGAAAGAATATCTTTAGAACAACTTTGTTTTTTCTCCAACTTTAGTTTTAGATCATGTTTTTAATGAATTGTTTCTCCTTTCCATCACGCAAAGAATACGATTCGAAACTGCACGCAAGATAAAATAAGGCAAATTTTAAATAGAGCTCTGGCGATATTGAAGGTAGGTATTTTAATTAACGTCTCACTGGACCAACACAACGGGCTATCGGTGACGGTCCGGGATCTGATACAAAGGCAAAGATCCGAGGACAACACCGGGGCCGTCGTGGCTCAGTGGGTATGCGCACTGTGCTAGCAACCTTCGAGTTGTTGGCGGCGGAGGTTCGATTCCTGGCAGGTGAATTCCTCCCTGGGTGTGTATTTTTCTCTTCCGTGACAGTAAAGCTTTCAATAACTGTGTGTCAATTATTTGATATTGTATTGTGTCTGGCGCAGCATGGCCAAAATATGGTCCTTGCGCCATAAAACCAACCAACCAATCGAGGAGAACACCACGTAACCACGGTCAGATGACGAGGCAACACCTGAGCTGGCACTCCACTCTCCAACCACGCCAACGTGAGGACATTTGAGGCCACGACCGATTTAACGTGCACCATCCACCTTTGTACACGATGGTCTTTGGCTAGATTCGCAAACATTCCGGTTGCCAGTACATTACCCTTCCATCCGGGCCACCTTAGCCCATCTTCCTTAACGCAAAATTAATTTTTCACGGAATCTCGTAGATTTTCTTTCCTAAATAGGGTAGGTGCGACTTTAACACAGTGAGTTAGCCAACAGCTGAAATATGCAATTTTAAACAATCTGACGCTCTTTATAAATTAGACGATGATTTTAGCAACATTAATTTGCAGAAATGACACATTTTCAATTGTTCATTGTACATCTTGTGAAAGAGGATATCTTTTGTTTCATAAAATTACATATTGATACAATATTAGCAGATTAATTAAGACGTTACAAAATTGATCCTTGTTAGATTTTAATCTCTAAAGAACCTTGGAATGAGAATTATTTCAAAGAATCTGATTCATTCTTTTGAATTAAAGAACATTGACACATCTATATCCTTCTTTACTAATAACAGTCAAGATTTCCCATATCGTTACCATCATTTTCTGGATCTATGCCTCTAGACTCAAATCCTGTTTTAACTAATTAATTCAACCATAATAGGCCTTGGTTTCAAGTACAGTAAAAAAAATTAATACATCAGAGATATGACATAGAGTTTATTTTATTATTGATTTATACCTGTTTTCTGTCTTTCTAATTGGAAAACATTTAAATTACCGAAAAAACTCTCCATGTATTATTCTATATTGGTTTTTGTATTGAAAACTCTACCTAGAGGAAGAATCAGGCATCTAGAAGTTTCTAGATTTTCCTGGTACTGTCGCATAGTGACTTTCGCGGGTTTGAAGGGTTGTTTTTTAGGGGTCTTGGTTACAGAGAGGTGAAAGTCTGTGACCTTCAAACTCGGGAGTGGTCAACGCGTTTGTAGGTCAAAGAAGTTTGACTCCGCTTGTTGAAGGAAATTATCTTTTTGAGAAATTTCACTAATTTCTTTAGTTACATCCTACAATTTCTCTTCTTCCACGCTCATAATAAGAACACATTCCAAATTATCTTGTGTGTGTGTCTTTTACTTCATATTGTATGTCTTGTGTCAAGCCAAATATGGCAATTGTGCCATAACATCCCAAAACTAACCAACTAAATTGTCTTGCGACATTAGATACGTTAAAAAATTTTGAATGCACTTTAAGTTTGAAAATGTGTTTACATATGATATCTCTGAACAGGATAATGCTTAGAAAACCTTAAAGGCGAAATAGAAATTTCTATATAACTGGTATGCTATGCAAATTTGAAAACTTTCAATCACAATTGCTGCGTTTATAATTTTTACATTCTTTAAGAAAATCTTTCCTACTTATTTCATTATTTTATTATACTTTGCTTTCAACGAATGGTATTTTCATTTGCAGCAACTAAGTATTAAAATTATTCAAATATGCTTAAAACAAGTATCATATAAGAAATAAAATTGATGAAAGTAACTGTTGTTTTTCATTTAGTATACTCTAAAACTATTTTATTAAAATTTTAGAAGGGTATTCCTTTTGCGATTGGTAAGGAGTTCAATGCTTTGTATTTTGTGTTTGAGTTTTTCACCTGGTGTAGGCTGAATGCTTCAGAAATATGTTTAAAGCCATCCGCACATATTTGAATTTCCTCGAAGCCTCTAGTCTTATGAAAAATCATAAAATAATCTAAATTTAACGTAAAGGAGTACGAAGGATTAATATAAAGAGTATTGAAGTAGTTTTATGGTATTTTTTAATGGTTTATAAGCAAGTTTGTGTAGTGCAAAATTACTTTGCATCTTAAAATCTTAAGTTTTCTTTCTGAATTAACTTGAGAAGTCAAGTGAAAGTCTAGATTCTATAAAGGTCAAGTTCCGACCGAATCTAACATAATTTTAAAATGTGTGAAATAATTTACTCAAAATGATTATAAAATCAATGAAAGTGTGTTACATCATTTAATGAATGAAATGATGACAGAATGAGTTCCAGAGTAGATTACTTTTTATATCCGATTTCGTTATGTAGATAAATTTTAATATCAATTTTTCGATTTAATAATTTTTAGCACCGATCTTGTTTCTCTAGCCTTAATTGTGTCTTAAACCAAGCCAAGCTGATCCCTTCGAAGACAACTTCGAAGGCTAAGAATTCCAGACTCACCTCCCCTCGGCTCACCGTGAGGTGTAGAGCCCATATAGAGGAGAAGGAGGAATAAAGTTTAATCGCAAGCCGCACGAAAGAGGCCCATAGGCCACCCACTCGTACAGCATTTATTAAAACCAAACATAAATACAAAAGAAATATAAAGGACCAACAGGGTCCAAATAAAAATTACGACCGGCACAAGCCGGTTTACAGGGTCGTTCAAATTGAATATATAAAGACCTAGAATAAACATAAAAAATAGATACAACAATATAATAAGATAATAAAACAACGCAGTTATAAAATATTTATTATATATATAATTAAAATTCAATTAGATAAAAGGAATAAATAAAATGGGGCCAGACCTAGTCTTAGGCCCCCTACATCCAACACGGGGAAACCACCAGAGAACTAATTTTGATTGTTGCGGGGAGCCCATCCGCCACCCCTCCAGCCGCCAGCACGCAGTGACTGATTTTGTTTCTGAGGGTTTTAGATCGTAGAACACCCTCTAGCCACTGCGGACCAAAGGCACCAGGAGGTCTTTAATGGTGGTCCTTGGTGTGCGGGCAGCAGAAGAAGTGGTGGTCGGCATCTCCCACCACCCCACAACTGCAGAGGTCCGAGTCTTTAATCCGGAACCTGTGAAGGTAAGCAGCAAACAGCCCAGGCTCCGTCAGAAACCATATTAGATGCCTGTTGGGGATGAGGGTAGATGTCTGGGTCTGCGGAATAAACTCCTTCAGTCGGAGTACCTTATCTGATAATAAATACTGACTGCGCCACTCTTTAAGTGTAAACTTGTTTAGTGTTTTTTTAATAAATGAGAGTGGCGCAGGGACACCCAACTCCTCACCACCAACAGTGGCCATCTTGGCATACTGATCAGCGAGTTCATTTGCAGTGGTCCCTACATGTGCCCGAACCCAGCTCAGGCCAATAGAGTTTGTATGAAGGGCGATTGTATTTTTTATATTAATGACAAAATTAGATTTAGTTGTAGGGTTTTGAATGGCCTGGATTGCACTTAGGCTGTTTATTGTTTTTGATCGCCCATAGAACAGCTTGGTGTTTTGCAGCAAGTTCTGCTTGGTAAACTGAGTTATTATTTAAGAGTTTGTATTGATGGGACTCGATCAATATTTGACCAGTGAAGATGCACACGGCCGCCCCGATGGAACCATCGATTCCGGAGCCATCCGTGTACACCTCATGGTCAGAATTTGGAATAGTTGGAGGTAAATTTGAAATAAGAATTCCTGATGAAAAATTTAATGTTTTACTATTGTAATCAAACTCGGATGACAGCCCAAGGTCCGGGTCGGGCAGCCGCCTTTTGATAATGTTAAATTTTTTAAACAATGACCGCAGAGTGACGTGGAGCGGGGGTTCTCACATAGGGCATTTAGGGAGTCAGTTGGGGAGGTTCTATATGCCCCAGACATTTTTAACAAGAAATGTCTCTGTAATGTCTGGAGCTTTTGTTTTTGTTGTTGGGTTAAGGAAACCCCCCAAATGCCAGCTCCAAAAGTCAAGATCTTTTCAATAACGGTTAAATACCATATCTTTTGAAGCTGGCCACCGACTCCCCAGCCCCCGCCTCTTACGCGGTTTAGGGAGCCCCCAATATCCAGACACCTTGATTTAAGGCCAAGAATATGATCACTCCACGTCAGTCCGCCGTCAATAATAATACCAAGGTATTTTAAACTGGGTGTAATTTTGATAGTGGTTAAAATTATTTTAAAGATGGGGTTTCGTTGGAAGTTTGGTAGATTTGGAAACTATAATTGACCGGTATTTGCCGATGTACAGCTCAAGTTTAAGTTCTATTAAAATGTCGTTAATTTGATTCAAAGCTACATTAGTATTATTCTCCAGTAACCTTCGGGTACTTCCCGACGTAACAAGAGCCAGGTCGTCCGCGAAGGCCTGGAGAAAAAGATCTGGAGTACTTAAAAACAAAATACGATTAAAATAAATATTCCACAAGCACCGAACCCTATGGACAGCCTTTAAATAAATATCTCTTGATCAAAATATTTGATTTCTGAAAAATTACAAAACGATCAAAAAATAAGACTTACTAAAATTAATAAAATAATCTGGAGTTTTATAAGTATTCATACTGTCCATCAGCAGAGGCCAGTCCATATTATCAAAGGCGGAGGTGATATCAAGTGTTGTTAGGGACGAATGGCATACACCACGAAACTGTTTTAATTTGAGACAACGGAGAACACTGCCTCCTCACAGTAGCACTGCTCTCTGAAACCATACTGATAAGGGGAAATTATAGAGTTTAAGTCTAACCAGGAATTTAGTTTCCTGGCCAGAATACGTTCAATAATTTTGCCAATTGTAGGCAAATGACAGATTGGGCGGTATGCGCCGCAGGAGGATGGGTCCCTTCCCGGTTTTAAGAGGAAGTGGACATTCCCCCCCTGAGGCACCTAGGAAAGTATGATAATTTAAAACAATTAAAAATAGGAAAAAAAGTAAATCCGGATGGGTTTTATAAATAAGTTTCCAGAGAGTATAATCAATGCGGTCCGGGCCGGGGGTCTTACCATTTTTCAGCATGGAGAGAGCAAGCTCCAAATCACCCTTATTTATTAACAAAACCCGATTAGAATTATTACCAATATTATTTAAAGATAAGTTAATAGAAGAAGGTATATTATCTCCAAAGAAGTGCGACATTAATTTATTAATTTTTTCTTTTTGCAATAGTAATGGATCATCCGGTAAAAAGATATTAATATTTCGGTTTCTGGTTTTTTTTAAAGTATACTAGCTGAATTACCCGGTGTTGCTCGGGTTGAAATGGTTAAATGTTGCTTGAAAATTGAATTAGAATAAGCACTTTTCTTTCATAGAAAAATGCTATCATTTAAGTTGTACGGAAAATAAGTTTTAACTTTTTAATAGCTTCTACAATATACTTCGGACGCAAATACATGCATTTAATTCCTGCATATAATAATATTGCATAAAATTGCAATATGTAAAAGATTAAGACATAAAGACAAACAGAAACGAAATTCCGACGAAAAAATGCAAAATTCTAAAAAACGAAAGATGCGCAAAGTGCAGTTTCAACTACTGTTTAAATACTCTCGCAATCAAGTCGTGGCGCTCACTGGGTAATTGATTGGTAAGAACCTCCTTGATCTCCGTCCAAATCGGATTGCAGGTGAAGGTGATAAATAAGACTGGTCTCCCGTACGTCCTCATGTACGTCATAGCATCTTGTGTGTATTCGTGCATGTGTCTGGGACTGCAACTCATCTCCTGTAAATGTAGCTGGTAGTACGACTAAGGCACCGAGGTTTTCAACGTTCCCGTCATTTGCCACAGCATCTCTCAGGTGAATATATCAACTTTCAGTTTACGTTGATTTAGACGAATGTAAAGGAGACGCTCACTCTCGACTTTAGCGTACATATCGACGATGAACTGATGAAACAATTGCCTGCAGTTCAATACGTGGTTCTGCTCAGTATCTCGAACCATTAATCTGTACGCATTGAAATCCTTCGCTGAAACTTTCTTGCTGGTTGTTTCACCTGTTCTTGGGTTGATCTGCCTCAGATTAAAATGATATCCATCTTCACCATGGGGAATATCACTGGGTACTGTAGAGCATCATAAGATCGATGTGTTTCCGAAATACGCTGCAATGATTCACCTCGTCATTGAATAACGATATCCCGTTGATGAAACTCATCTCCTGATATAACCACCGCGACTTCATCTGCTTGAGGAGAGTTAAAGCGCCACTCGTGTTCGCCTGCTGGTCTTCGGTCTGCTCTTATGACTACTTTAAATTCATCTGTTGGCATACGTTCCAATGCTGTTTCAAAGGTTTTAATAAGATTATTGTGCTCATGAAACATCCTCTGTAAGTTTAACAC